>OY728134.1:550231207-551583031 GCA_963277665.1 Viscum album
AATTTAAACAAATTCAAACATATAAGTTTCATTAATTAATTTTATAACTAATTCCCGTTGTCACAACAAATAGCGTGTTTTTAAGAAACAATATACATCAAAAGATTGACAATTGTTTATGTCTAATTTCAAAGTGAAATTAATTCGATTGAACACCATTGGATAAAATGGTAAAAATATATTATAATTATACTTTAAACCCACTCAATATTATAATTTATCACTATAAATTATTTTTATTAAAAAAGTTGTTTTTAGGTATTTTTCATTATTCATAAAAAATTGGAAGTTCTCAGAAAAATACGAAAATTTCAACATAGGCTAATTTCAATTTTCCGAATCCAAAAATGAAGTCCATTTTAAAATATAAAATATATATAATTTCAAAAGGTGGTTATTACTATTCATAATGGCTATTTTTATTGGTTGCAGTGTGTTAGAATCTCGAACTTACGTACAATGGAAGCTATTGCATTATTGAAAGAGAAGCGTATCGTGGAATCTCGGGGTGTTACATGATACAAGAAATTCATAAATAAATGACCAAGCATCACCAAACATCTTTCGATAATACGTAAACCCCAAAATTTCAATATAACTAGTGTATAAAAAATCACAACCTTCCCATAAAACAAGAAGTGTCCACTACTGGAAATTGCACCTATACCCACGGTTTGAAACCGTGGGTATAGCCCTTGAAACCGTGGGTATAGGGTATACCCACGGTTTCGCCAACCGCGGGCTGGAATGCCGTCGCAATAGCCCTATACCCACGGTTTTTAAAAAACCGTGGGTATAGACCCAGAAATTTTTATATTACCTACGGTTCATTAAACCGTAGGTATATATGTATACCCACGGTTTTATAACCGTGGGTATAGTTTGCAGCTCCGGTATATATGTATACCCACGGTTATAAAACCGTGGGTATAGTTTTTGCAGCTCCAGAATATACCCACGGTTTACTTGAACCGTGGGTATATATGTATTCCCACGGTTTTATAACCGTGGGTATACTTTTTTGCAGCTGCAGAATATACCCACGGTTCAAGTGAACCGTGGGTACAGATGTTTCCAGCGCCAGGATATTTCCATGGTTCAAATGAACCGTGGGTATTTGCAATGTCCCCTGCATCAACATAGGCCTGGCAGCAGGCTCTACAATTCTACCTGAAGACAAAATATAAGAACAAAATATAAGAACAAAAAGTATGCAGCTTGCAATTGAGAAAGTTCCGCCAAGTTCTGTTTTCCGCTTAACAAATTTCTGATCATCCTACATGGAACAATGTGCAAGTTAAAAATAAGTCTAATTATAGGCATTGAAAACATTACATGGCTATAGCTTGAAACCGCAGGGAAAAAATGAAGCAATACAGATACTACCAGCACAATGGGAATAATGGATATTGCATTAAAGATGTTCAACAAGAATAGTGATTTGGAGACAGGAATTTAATAATAAAAGAAACTTTCAAGCTGCACAACATAAATTAAAATGCATTAAAACATCAATAAAAGCCATGGAAATAAAAACATCTAGCAAAAATTTGTGCCAGCCCCCCCTGCCAGCCCCCCCTGCTTGTCCCCCTGCCAGCCCCCCCTGCCACTTGCTTGTCCCCCTGCCATCCCCCCCTGCCCCTTGCTTGTCCCCCTGCCATCCCCCCCCCTGCCCCTTGCTTGTCCCCCTGCCAGCCCCCCCTGCCCCTTGCTTGTCCCCCTGCCAGCCCCCCCCCCCCCCCCCCGCTTGTCCCCCTGCCACCCCCCCTGCTTGTCCCCCTGCCCCTGCCAGCCCCTGCCAGCCCCCCCCTGCCCCTGCCAGCCCCCCCTGCCCCCCTGCCAGCCCCCCCCCCTTCCCCCTGCCAGCCCCCCCCCCTGCCCCCTGCCAGCCCCCCTTCCCCCTGCCAGCCCCCCCTCCCCCCTGCTTGTCCCCCTGCCAGCCCCCCCACTCCCCCCTGCTTGTCCCCCTGCCAGCCCCCCCCCCCTTCCCCCTGCTTGTCCCCCTACCAGCCCCCCCTGCCCCTGCCAGCCCCCCCTCCCCCTGCTTGTCCCCCTGCCAGCCCCCCCCCCCCCCTTCCCCCTGCTTGTCCCCCTACCAGCCCCCCCCCCCCTTCCCCCTGCCTGTCCCCCTGCCAGCCCCCTACCAGCCCCCCCCTGCCCCTGCCCCTGCCAGCCCCCCCCCCACCCCCTTCCCCCTGCTTGTCCCCCTGCCAGCCCCCTACCAGCCCCCCCTGCCCCTGCCCCTGCCAGCCCCCCCCTTCCCCCTGCTTCCTTTTGTATGTTTTATAGGTTCCAGTGTCAAGGTACCTTGTTTATCCATGTTAGTGTGTTTTGTTTGTGCCTTAGCCTAAAGAGACTTTAGACTAATATGAGGATTCCTATTTTTTATAGGACAACCAGTGGTATGAATGACGTTTAGATTAGTGGAGAGTTTTCTGGTTTTTATAGCAGTGCCAGTGGCATCCAGAGTTTTAGAGTCATAGGTGTAGTGAGCAGAGGAAAAAGAACCTAAACCATTTGTCTGATTGTTTGACTCATTTATTATCTCTTGGTTTGGTGTGAAATTCAGTCAAAAGCAGACATTGAATTTCTATCACAACAGGCTGATCCGGTTCAGACGACATGTGCAGAGGATGAGGATGATCTGGTTCGGACAACATGAAAGGATGTTTTCTCAGAAGATTTAAAGAAATGAATGGTAATCTGTGATGAATAGAGGATTGGATGACCCCTGATATACCTAATTCGGTGAGGTTTGGAGATCTAGAAATGTGTAGGAATACCTAGAGGAATAAAATATGCCAGACAATTCCAAACCAATGTTTTCAGTTGAATTGAGCTTTTGTACCACCTGCTATGCACGTTTTGTGGAAAGATGGATGAGAGGCAGCGCTGAGAGGAGATATATTTTAGGAATGAGGAAATACGAAAAATTATAGAGCTAACCATTCAATGTTTCTCTAAGGAGGAGTAACCGCCACAGGGTGTCGTCCTGGAGCAGGGCCAAATCGCGGCGTGACCGCGGCGTGACCGCGGCGTGACCGCGGCGTGACCGCGGCGTGACCGCCGCAAGGTGTCGTCCTGCTTGTCCCCCTGCCAGCACCCCCCCTCCCCACTGCCCAGCACCCCTCCCCACTGCCCAGCACCCCCCCCTCCCCAGCACCCCTCCCCACTGCCCAGCACCCCCCTCCCCAGCACCCCCCCCCCTCCCCACTGCCCAGCCCCCCCCCCCCTCCCCACTGCCCAGCCCCCCCCCCCTCCCCACTGCCCAGCCCCCCCCCCCTTCCCCCTGCCAGCCCCCCCCCTCCCCCCTGCTTGTCCCCCTGCCAGCCCCCCCACTCCCCCCTGCTTGTCCCCCTGCCAGCCCCCCCCCCTTCCCCCTGCTTGTCCCCCTACCAGCCCCCCCCTGCCCCTGCCAGCCCCCCCCCCTTCCCCCTGCTTGTCCCCCTGCCAGCCCCCCCACTCCCCCCTGCTTGTCCCCCTGCCAGCCCCCCCCCTTCCCCCTGCTTGTCCCCCTGCCAGCCCCCCCCTTCCCCCTGCTTGTCCCCCTCCAGCCCCCCCCCCCTTCCCCCTGCTTGTCCCCCTGCCAGCCCCCTACCATCCCCCCCCCCCCTGCCCCTGCCCCTGCCACCCCCCCCCCCCTTCCCCCTACTTGTCCCCCTGCCAGCCCCCTACCAGCCCCCCCCCCTGCCCCTGCCAGCCCCCCCTTCCCCCTGCTTCCTTTTGTATGTTTTATAGGTTCCAGTGTCAAGGTACCTTGTTTATCCATGTTAGTGTGTTTTGTTTGTGCCTTAGCCTAAAGAGACTTTAGACTAATATGAGGATTCCTATTTTTTATAGGACAACCAGTGGTATGAATGACGTTTAGATTAGTGGAGAGTTTTCTGGTTTTTATAGCAGTGCCAGTGGCATCCAGAGTTTTAGAGTCATAGGTGTAGTGAGCAGAGGAAAAAGAACCTAAACCATTTGTCTTATTGTTTGACTCATTTATTATCTCTTGGTTTGGTGTGAAATTCAGTCAAAAGCAGACATTGAATTTCTATCACAACAGGCTGATCCGGTTCAGACGACATGTGCAGAGGATGAGGATGATCTGGTTCGGACAACATGAAAGGATGTTTTCTCAGAAGATTTAAAGAAATGAATGGTAATCTGTGATGAATAGAGGATTGGATGACCCCTGATATACCTAATTCGGTGAGGTTTGGAGATCTAGAAATGTGTAGGAATACCTAGAGGAATAAAATATGCCAGACAATTCCAAACCAATGTTTTCAGTTGAATTGAGCTTTTGTACCACCTGCTATGCACGTTTTGTGGAAAGATGGATGAGAGGCAGCGCTGAGAGGAGATATATTTTAGGAATGAGGAAATACGAAAAATTATAGAGCTAACCATTCAATGTTTCTCTAAGGAGGAGTAACCGCCGCAGGGTGTCGTCCTGGAGCAGGGCCAAATCGCGGCGTAACCGCGGCGTGACCGCGGCGTGACCGCGGCGTGACCGCGGCGTGACCGCCGCAAGGTGTCATCCTGCTTGTCCCCCTGCCAGCACCCCCCCTCCCCACTGCCCAGCACCCCTCCCCACTGCCCAGCACCCCCCCCCCTCCCCAGCACCCCCCCCCCTCCCCACTGCCCAGCCCGCCCCCCCCCCTCCCCACTGCCCAGCCCCCCCCCCCCTTCCCCCTGTCAGCCCCCCCTCCCCCCTGCTTGTCCCCCTGCCAGCCCCCCCACTCCCCCCTGCTTGTCCCCCTGCCAGCCCCCCCCCTTCCCCCTTCTTGTCCCCCTACCAGCCCCCCCCTGCCCCTGCCAGCCCCCCCCCCCCCCTTCCCCCTGCTTGTCCCCCTGCCAGCCCCCTACCAGCCCCCCCCCTGCCCCTGCCCCTGCCAGCCCCCCCCCCCTTCCCCCTGCTTGTCCCCCTGCCAGCCCCCTACCAGCCCCCCCTGCCCCTGCCCCTGCCAGCCCCCCCCCCCCCTTCCCCCTGCTTGTCCCCCTGCCAGCCCCCTACCAGCCCCCCCTGCCCCTGCCCCTGCCAGCCCCCCCCCCCTTCCCCCTGCTTGTCCCCCTGCCAACCCCCTACCAGCCCCCCCTGCCCCTGCCCCTGCCAGCCCCCCCCCTTCCCCCTGCTTCCTTTTGTATGTTTTATAGGTTCCAGTGTCAAGGTACCTTGTTTATCGATGTTAGTGTGTTTTGTTTGTGCCTTAGCCTAAAGAGACTTTAGACTAATATGAGGATTCCTATTTTTTATAGGACAACCAGTGGTATGAATGACGTTTAGATTAGTGGAGAGTTTTCTGGTTTTTATAGCAGTGCCAGTGGCATCCAGAGTTTTAGAGTCATAGGTGTAGTGAGCAGAGGAAAAAGAACCTAAACCATTTGTCTGATTGTTTGACTCATTTATTATCTCTTGGTTTGGTGTGAAATTCAGTCAAAAGCAGACATTGAATTTCTATCACAACAGGCTGATCCGGTTCAGACGACATGTGCAGAGGATGAGGATGATCTGGTTCGGACAACATGAAAGGATGTTTTCTCAGAAGATTTAAAGAAATGAATGGTAATCTGTGATGAATAGAGGATTGGATGACCCCTGATATACCTAATTCGGTGAGGTTTGGAGATCTAGAAATGTGTAGGAATACCTAGAGGAATAAAATATGCCAGACAATTCCAAACCAATGTTTTCAGTTGAATTGAGCTTTTGTACCACCTGCTATGCACGTTTTGTGGAAAGATGGATGAGAGGCAGCGCTGAGAGGAGATATATTTTAGGAATGAGGAAATACGAAAAATTATAGAGCTAACCATTCAATGTTTCTCTAAGGAGGAGTAACCGCCGCAGGGTGTCGTCCTGGAGCAGGGCCAAATCGCGGCGTGACCGCGGCGTGACCGCGGCGTGACCGCAGCGTGACCGCGGCGTGACCACGGCGTGACCGCGGCGTGACCGCGGCGTGACCGCGGCGTGACCGCGGCGTGACCGCGGCGTGACCGCGGCGTGACCGCGGCGTGACCGCGGCGTGCCCGCAGTGTGACCGCAGCGTGTTGGCCCGGTCCAGTGACATCCGCGGGGCAACATCTTCCACTTAGTTTCAAATAGGATGATATGGACAACATGAGAGGATGTTTTCTCAGAAGATTTAAAGAAATGAATGGTAATCTGTGATGAATAGAGGATTGGATGACCCCTGATATACCTAATTCGGTGAGGTTTGGAGATCTAGAAATGTGTAGGAATACCTAGAGGAATAAAATATGCCAGACAATTCCAAACCAATGTTTTCAGTTGAATTGAGCTTTTGTACCACCTGCTATGCACGTTTTGTGGAAAGATGGATGAGAGGCAGCGCTGAGAGGAGATATAGTTTAGGAATGAGGAAATACGAAAAATTATAGAGCTAACCATTCAATGTTTCTCTAAGGAGGAGTAACCGCCGCAGGGTGTCGTCCTGGAGCAGGGCCAAATCGCGGCGTGACCGCGGCGTGACCGCGGCGTGACCGCGGCGTGACCGCGGCGTGATCGCGGCGTGACCGCGGCGTGACCGCGGCGTGACCGCGGCGTGACCGCGGCGTGACCGCGGCGTGACCGCGGCGTGACCGCAGTGTGACCGCAGCGTGTTGGCCCGGTCCAGCGACATCCGCGGGGCAACATCTTCCACTTAGTTTCAAATAGGATGATATGGACAACATGAGAGGATGTTTTCTCAGAAGATTTAAAGAAATGAATGGTAATCTGTGATGAATAGAGGATTGGATGACCCCTGATATACCTAATTCGGTGAGGTTTGGAGATCTAGAAATGTGTAGGAATACCTAGAGGAATAAAATATGCCAGACAATTCCAAACCAATGTTTTCAGTTGAATTGAGCTTTTGTACCACCTGCTATGCACGTTTTGTGGAAAGATGGATGAGAGGCAGCGCTGAGAGGAGATATATTTTAGGAATGAGGAAATACGAAAAATTATAGAGCTAACCATTCAATGTTTCTCTAAGGAGGAGTAACCGCCGCAGGGTGTCGTCCTGGAGCAGGGCCAAATCGCGGCGTGACCGCGGCGTGACCGCGGCGTGACCGCGGCGTGACCGCGGCGTGACCGCGGCGTGACCGCGGCGTGACCGCAGTGTGACCGCAGCGTGTTGGCCCGGTCCAGCGACATCCGCGGGGCAACATCTTCCACTTAGTTTCAAATAGAATGATATGGACAACATGAGAGGATGTTTTCTCAGAAGATTTAAAGAAATGAATGGTAATCTGTGATGAATAGAGGATTGGATGACCCCTGATATACCTAATTCGGTGAGGTTTGGAGATCTAGAAATGTGTAGGAATACCTAGAGGAATAAAATATGCCAGACAATTCCAAACCAATGTTTTCAGTTGAATTGAGCTTTTGTACCACCTGCTATGCACGTTTTGTGGAAAGATGGATGAGAGGCAGCGCTGAGAGGAGATATATTTTAGGAATGAGGAAATACGAAAAATTATAGAGCTAACCATTCAATGTTTCTCTAAGGAGGAGTAACCGCCGCAGGGTGTCGTCCTGGAGCAGGGCCAAATCGCGGCGTGACCGCGGCGTGACTGCGGCGTGACCGCGGCGTGACCGCGGCGTGACCGCGGCGTGACCGCGGCGTGACCGCGGCGTGACCGCAGTGTGACCGCAGCGTGTTGGCCCGGTCCAGCGACATCCGCGGGGCAACATCTTCCACTTAGTTTCAAATAGGATGATATGGACAACATGAGAGGATGTTTTCTCAGAAGATTTAAAGAAATGAATGGTAATCTGTGATGAATAGAGGATTGGATGACCCCTGATATACCTAATTCGGTGAGGTTTGGAGATCTAGAAATGTGTAGGAATACCTAGAGGAATAAAATATGCCAGACAATTCCAAACCAATGTTTTCAGTTGAATTGAGCTTTTGTACCACCTGCTATGCACGTTTTGTGGAAAGATGGATGAGAGGCAGCGCTGAGAGGAGATATAGTTTAGGAATGAGGAAATACGAAAAATTATAGAGCTAACCATTCAATGTTTCTCTAAGGAGGAGTAACCGCCGCAAGGTGTCGTCCTGCTTGTCCCCCTGCCAGTAACAGATGGAAAACATATTCAGCACAAAAGTGATCGGAAATGCCAACCAAATGAAAGAAGCTAGATTAAAACCAATAACCAACGAGCAGGAAAAAAAAAATTGGACATTCAGAATGCATGTGTGTTCAATGATTCCAATATCTAAAGTGTGTTTCAGCTAGACTCTTAACTCAAAGAAGAATTCACATAGATGAGTCATGCATGAATAAGCTCAAATGACGTGTTAGATTGGCACATAGATTTGTCAGCTCACCTTGATAAAGATCGAATGGCAAACCACTGATTGGTAATCATACTTTAATTTGCTACAGTCTGTACATGCAACAAATAAAACCATGAATTATTATTAATGAATATATAAGACTCATAAGCAATGAAATGTCATATAGAAATTTTGTTATTACTACATGACAATAAAATACTAAAGTGCAGATTAAAATGCAGAATAAAAAGCCTGAATATGATGATAAGAAATACCAGTCAGTTTCTTCTCCATGATTGTAAATTGAAGGCATTCATTCCATCAGCCCATGCACATTCACCAATATTTTGGTTCATCGCTATGCTGGGATGAGAACAATCAAAGTATGTCTAGCAACTCTTAGACATGACCCACAAAAATCAATATACAGTGGAGTCAATAGTTAAAACATATCACCTGCATTCATATGTTGGATGAAAAGGGGGTCAACTCCATGATTTTACGACCAATAACCTGCATTCATATAGTGTGTAAATGCAAATGAAAAATGATGCATGGTAGGGAGGTTTATTCCACAATTTTAGGAAAACATACCTGTTGTAGAGATCTCGCACTTATTAGTGCAGGATTCCCACAGCCCAGCCCCTCCCCCCCCTCCATACTGCCCTCCCCACTGCCCAGCCCCCCCCCACTGCCCAGCACCCCCCCCCCCACTGCCCAACTGCCCAGCCCCCCCCCCCACTGCCCAGCCCCCCCCCCCCCACTGCCCAGCCCCCCCCCCCCCCCCACTGCCCAGCCCCCCCCCCCCCCCACTGCCCAGACCCCCCCCCACTGCCCAGCCACCCCCCCCACTGCCCAGCCACCCCCCCCCACTGCCCAGCCACCCCCTCCCCCCCTGCCCAGCCCCCCCCCTCCCCCCTTGCCCAGCCACCCCCCTCCCCTCCCCACTGCCCAGCACCCCCCCCCCCTCCCCCACCCTGCCCAGCCACCCCCTCCCCCCTCCCCCTCCCCCTCCCCCTCCTGCCCAGCCCTCCCCCCCACTGCCCAGCCCCCCACTGCCCAGCCCCCCACTGCCCCTCCCCCCTCCCCCTCCCCCTCCCCTCCCCCCCTGCCCAGCCCTCCCACTGCCCAGCCCCCCTCCCCCTCCCCCCCTGCCCACCCCCCCCCCACCTCCCCCTGCAGAAAGTTCATGAAAAAACAAGGAGTAAACAGAATGGCATGTCAAAATTACCTAAATAACTGACAAATAACACCCCTGATGAAAACTTAATCCAAAATGCATTTCATTGCATAAAGAAATTCACATACAAGCAGTCCACCAATACAAAAAAAAACATTAAACTCCAACACACGTCTCTCTGCTAAGTCAAAAATGGAGGGGATTAATATCCCCCCCATCGCCATCACTGTCATCCTCATGTCCAGCATCATCATCATCAGCAGCAACATCGACAGCAACATCATCACCAACCGCACCGTCAGCATCATCATCAGCAATCTCATCACCAACAACATCATCAGCAACATCCTCGTCAGCTCTATCGCCACCACCGTTATCGCCACTAGGACCCTCATGGGAATCACCCGAGGCATTATTTAAAGAGCGCATTGATGTCATACATGAATGAAAAGTGGCAGCAACCTCTGATGGTAGTGACTGACTCAAAACTGACAGAGCTTTCATGAAATGTTCATTCATCAGCTTACTTTTTTCACGCTCCTCTAATACTATTTTCTTTGTCGCAGCTAATTCAGCACGCGCACTTTCCAACTCAGAGGCCTTAGAGGAGTCTGATGATGACCAATACCTAGAGGGGACAATGTTTTTGCCTGGTCTACAACGGACTCTTCCTGGATGCTCCACACCTAACACCTGACTGAAATGATCATTTGGCCCTAAGTTGTCAGCTTCCTTCTCATCCATGGCCTCCAAGGCAGACTGTTGAAATTATAAACATATTAAATTATGAATTTCGTATAAATGTTTGAAATATAAATAAACAAACTTACAATTTTATCTTGTGTTTGTGAATTAACTGCAGTTCCATCTTTTTTTTTTCCTACTGAAGCAGAATAATTTGGCACGAGGTACAGGACCTTCAATGCCCAAATCAGCTTGCTGCATATAAGAAGTGCACAAATTTGAATTACAACCATATATGATAAATGCAAAATATTGGATTGAAGTGAGTTGCAACAAAGACCCACAAACATTGAGGTAAAGACATGGACTAACCAAGGGAAAGCATGAATAAGTTATGATGACATGTTATAAATAAGGACATTATTTTAATTCAGATGAACGTACCAGCCGCTTCTCTTTATCGGGCATTGTAGTGCGCCCCAATGTGTGTAGATATGTCATTTCATCTTTGTTTTTTTTGTTTTTCGCTGACACTTCCTAAGAAACAAAAAAACAATACAAGTAATAAAAATTAAATTTTATATAAAAAACAGTAAAGATGGGTAGTACCTTATACTGTTCAGTATTCCAATGTGCGGTCATTTTTTGATATTGACTTTTTGGACAGTCAGGGTTTGTGGGTACACCCTCTAACTCAGTACCCACTCTGCTCCTCCAACCAATATGTAACTCATACTTGTATGACCGCCAATACTCTCCAAGATCACTCAACCTAGCAGCTTTGGCAGCTTCACCGTTAGGAAAGTTAAATCGACTCTGCAACAAACATGTTAAGTCATATAAATACATTACTAATATCAATATAAATTTATAAAATTTTCGTACCCATATCTGCGCCCATGCCCTATCCTTGATGTCGGCACTGATATGTCTCCATGATACCGGTTCCACCGGAACGATATCATGATATTTGGCTAAAGTAGCCATGAAACTTCTACACTCCTTAGCATTTTTACCTACCATTTGATTTTGAGAATTGTAATCCACCATAATCTGAGTTTCACGATTCCAAGCATCCCTCATTCGAGTGCGCCCACGTCGCCTACTAGAAGATCCCACTAAATAAGATAAGAGGTGACAAGAGAAGAGTTAGGTGACAATACAATAGAAAAAAAGTGAAATGCTATAATTTGAAACATTTATAATAAAAAAACCTGATGCAGGCTCCTGAATAGGCTGTGAGGCATCCGTAGACTGTGCTGGATCAGCATCCTCCGAAGGAAGTATCTGTTCCACAGCATGCTCCGGCTGATCTTCATGAACAGGAGTGGAAACTGAAGGAACAGACTCAATATGTGTAGGATGGATGGTAGGAAAAGGATGTGGCGTAGACATGTCAGAATATGCATAGTAGGTCTGGGGATACATGAATGGATATGAAAACTGTGCAGGTGAGAACATCGGTCGAGTCGGCGTGGACATGGAATGGGAAAAAGAGGGTAAACGGGATGATGATGGCGGCATGTATGGGAACATCCCAGGGGTCTCAAGCGGAGGGCGGACATGTGTGGTAGATGGGATGTCCACTAATGGGTCAGTGTGGGGAGTGGTAAGACGGGAGCTCCGCCTAGGTCTAGGAGGATCCCTACTCGGTCCCATACTGGGAAGAGGATTCTCTGGAGTTACATGTCCCTAAATAATTGGATCAAAAATATGAACTTAATATTATTTGTAATGCAGAAGATAAATATTTAAATTAATATACTCACTGAAGACAACTCGCGCTCACGTCTAACAGGATCAGCATCAAATAATCTCTTCCTGCGAGCTTCTGTAGTTTTCTTCATAATCTGCATAAGAATGAAATAAATATTTTTTAGCAACAATTTTTACAAATCATAGATACTACTTAAAAAATGTCATAACATCTTTCAGTAATGATAATTTACAACCAAGTTATACAATTTTTAAAACCACATTTTAAAACCACTTTTCTGAATTGAAAGAAATAGAATTAAATGAAACGAAACCAAACATTACTAAAACAGACATATCATTTCAAACTAAAAGTAAATTAAAGTAATTAAATTAGTACCAACCTAAGAAACTCACGTCAAGGTAAACTGAATGAACTCTGAATATATATGGTTGCTTTTATATATTACCCTCCACTACCTCAGGTTCAACATCATCCCTCACAATGGGACAATTTGTGTCATCAAATGCAATATTTTGGCTATCACCGATGGGGGCGTCAATGGTGACAATTTCATCCCCAGCATCATGAAAAATATGTCTTGGGATTACTTCATTAATGACACCGTAATCAGGGTTCAGATGATCTTTCACATAAAACACTTGTTTTTCCATTGATGCCAAAATGTATGGTTCATCGGTATGCAGGAATCGACTCATGTCAATAACTCTAAATCCGCAATCATCAATAAATGTACCATGGCGCGTCATTGAATCAAACCATTTACATTGCATCATAGTGACTCGACCTCGAGAGTAGTAATCCAATAACAATATTTTCTCAACCAGTCCATAATAATACACATCTTCATATCGAGGTCGACTATCAGATGCACTGGCATAACAATCTGTTCTAGCAATTAACATAACGCCATCATGCTGTGTTCTCATTTTCACCGCTTTATCAGTTGTAACAAATTTGTATCCATTGATTATTAAAGATTTGCAGTCACGAACCAAAGAATTGGGACCAAAAGCCAACGCTCTTAATTCTTGAGAAATGAAGTCAGCAGGTAAACTCAATACCTGGAATACATGAGTAATATAATTAAATATATATCTATATTTTAAGGTATTTAATGTAATGGTCATACCTTAGATTTCAACCAAGCTGGGAACTCTTGGCTATGCATAGCCTCTCTCCTTCTCAACGGCAAAGACCGATGAACTCTACTTATAATTTGTTTATGTTCTCTACAGAAAATGACAATAAAAGTATAAGGTATATGTGATATGATATCATATGAGATAACATATATATATTCAAATTACTTACTTGATATAGGCATTGAACAAACCACAATTAAACAAGACTGTACGATGTGCCATATTCCGCTCTTCAGAGCTCAATGTAACCAATGTATATGACCCGACAATTCCACCTGTTTGGGGAAGAGATGGAAACGAGGGTTGAATTTCCTCATACTGCTCATCTTCATTTCTCATTGGTCGATTATGTCTTGTGCTCACATCAGACAAATACATTGAACAAAAATCCATACATTCTTGGGCCAGATAACTCCTCACAATGGAACCTTCAGGATAATTTTTATTTCGGACATATGATTTCATTGTGCACATATATCTTTCAGTGGGATACATCCACCGAAAAGCAACTGGTCCCCCAAGAAGTGTCTCAGTTGGAAGATGAACTGTTAAATGCAGCATGCAAGTGAAAAAGGATGGAGGAAATTTTTTTTCCAACTCACACAGAATTAATGGTGCCTCTTGCTGCATTTTTATCAACAATGATTTGGATAACCTTTTAGCACAAAGGTCTCTAAAAAAATGACACAACCGAATCACTGCCACCCTTACATTATTGGATAGCAAATGTCGAATTGCTATTGGAATCAATTCATGAAGAAGGATGTGGTAATCATGAGTTTTTAGGGATTTCAATTTCAAATGTCTTCTGTTGACTCGTTTAGATATGTTGCTAGAATAGCCGTCTGGAACCTTAATATTCTCCAATACTGCCAGAAATTGATCTTTCTCTGCCTGTGTCATCACATAAGAAGCACAGGGAACTTTCCATTTGTTTTCACCGATACAAACAGGATGTAGTTCTGGTCGAATACCCCAATCCAATAAATCCCGACGAGATCGGAAGTCGTCTTTGGTCTTCCCCTTAATATTCAAAAGAATTGAAAGCAACATTTCACATATATTTTTCTCAATATGCATTACGTCTAAACAATGACGTAACAAATTAGTAGACCAATATGGCAACACAAAAAAAATACTTCTCTTTTTCCAATTGTAAATGACTTCAGTATCAGCATTCTTCCTCTTTCGAGATGTCAAATGACCTTTTCCTAATGAAAAGCTGAAATCTTTCAATTCATCAAGCACATCACTTCCTGACATACGTTGAGGTGGTTCTTCAGTGTCAACATTATTATCAAACCTCTGACGATTCTTCCTGTATTGATGATCCATTGGCAAGAATCGGCGATGCCCCATGAAACTGAAACTACGACGATATTTAAGCCTTCTCGATCGTGTATTCTTCATACAAACGGGACATGAAAGTTTTCCCTTCGTGCTCCACCCAGACATCATTGCATAGGCAGGGAAATCATTTATGGTCCATAGAAGGGCAGCACGCATCTGAAACGTATTCTTTGAAGAAGCATCAAATGTCTGCACACCTAAATCCCAAAGTTGTTTCAACTCTTTTATTAAAGGCTACAAGTATACATCTATGTCATTACCAGGATCCGAAGGTCCAGATATCAGTATACTCAAGAAAGTGAAAGGTTTTTTCATACACATCCACGGAGGAAGATTATAAACATGAATAAAAACCGGCCACGTGCTATGAGCAGTAAGCATCTGACCAAACGGATTAAAACCATCACATGATAGGCCCAATCTGACATTACGCACCTCAGCTGCAAAATCAGGATGTTGTGCGTCAAATGTCCGCCATGCTAATCCATCTGCTGGATGGACCAGCTCATCATTTCCTTTAATTCTCTCAACATCGTGCCATTGCATATTGGCTGAGATTTCTGGAGACATGAATAGATTTTGAAGTCTGGGAATCAATGGAAAGTGCCACATGACTTTCTGTGGCACACGAGACGGTGTTCCATCTGCATTTGTCTTCCATCGAGATGTACCACAGTCTTTACAGTCATTACGGTCAGCTGTTTCCTCCAAAAATAAACTGCAATCTTTTGGACAAGCATGGACTTTATTAGTAGCAAATCCAAGCTGCTTAATTAACTTCCATGCCATGTAATGATTTGAGGGAATATCTGCACCATCAGGAAGCAAGTCCTTCAAAAATGTAAGAATATAATCAATGGCAGTATTAGAAATCCCATACATAGTTTTCCCATGATATAACCGCATTAAAAATTCCAACTTGGTCATTCTAGTACATTCTTGATATACTGGAGTTCTGGCATCATCCAATAAATTTTTCACTATGTCAACATCATCATTTTCAGCATTTTCCTCATGTGTACTGATATCATTGTCTTCTTGCACCGGCATGCTATCTCTCTCGGAATGATGCACATATGGAAACCGATCAAATATCAAATTCTCCATGTCACTTCGTTCATTTCGTTTATGAACAGTCGAAGATTGACTCGTCTCTCCATGGTGAAACCAAACATTATAGTTTGCTTGAAATCCAAATTTCGTTAAATGGTAACTAACTTCTTCTCGTCTTAACCATGGTCTTCCAACACAATTATAGCAGGGACACTGTATACAACCTCCATCTGACGCATTGCTAAATGCAAAATCTAAAAAATTCTCCAAATTATTTTGAAACTCGGTTGAAATCCGATCGGTACGATACATCCAGCTTCTATCCATTCTATAACAAGAAAAAAAATTATCATTCAATCAACAATGTAAATCATATTTAAAAAAATCATTACAATCAATTTTATTATTAAATCAATCAAAGCATATTAGTAGCTAGCAAAACATATTTAATGACAAGTATTTAATGACAAGAGTTCATGATTGAATAAGTAGGGAAAAAGAGAAAAAGGTCTTCCTTGAGATGTAAACTAAAGAAAAAAGTTAAAAAAGACACTCCACATGGAAAGTAGTGCAGGGGGGAGGGAGAGGGTTGGTTGGTGCAGCAGGGAAAGGGGGAGGGGCCAGTGCAGCAGGGAAAGTGGGAGGGGGAGGGGCTGGTGGTGGGGCTGGGGAAGCATGGGGTAAGGGGCTGGTGGGGGTGCAGTGTGGGGGGGGGAGGGGCTGATGTAAGGGAAGGGGGGAGGGGGAGGGGCTGGCTGGTGTAGTGGGGGGGGGGGGTAGGGGCTGGTGGGGGGGATGGGCTGGTGCATGGTAGGGGGAGGGGCTGGTGCAAGAGGGGGGAGGGGGAGGGGCTGGTGCAGGGGGAGGGGATGTTGCAGCAAGGGGTTAAGGGAGGGGCTGGTGCAAGGGAAGGGGGAGGGGGAGGGACTGGTGCAGTAGAGGGAGGAGGAGAGGTTGTGTAGGGCAGGGGGGCTGGTGAGTCTCCCCATACGTTAGAGGTTTTTGACTTGTAGTGAGGGTCTCGAGAGGTGATAGTGGGGACTATACCCTCTTATCACATATACACAGTGGTAAAATTGAATAAATAACAATCAACAATGAAAGAGGTAGTAAATAAATGACAAAGCAGCATAAGATAAATATTATTATAACTGAATTAAAGTGGTCAATGGTAGTTTAAACAACAGATGAATGCATGACATGGTAATGATACATATCTAAAAGTAGTAAACATTACATCATTATTTTCAATAAAATAAAAAAATAATAAAGTCACATCAAAACCCCATGGGCGATCTCCTTGAGCATCCCGAGATCCAACTCAGTCCTTTTCTCCTAACTCTAGTTACAAGCATACATTGAAAAGCAAGGTCCAAGGTCCTGAGAAAATGAAAGTATACTCGAGTATCCCAATGTAATAGCGGCCTGAGTAGGGTGTGAGATATAAATAATAATAGGATGGAACCACTGATGTCCAGCCCAATCTAGATAGTGCAGTATAAAATATATAGTTCACTGGTATATAGAATAATAATAGAGAGATAAATAAACATCACCCGTACAGGTTCCTATGGGACACATAGCAGTTATACCTTCTTTAGCCTTTGACTGGTGTCAGAATGTGTAACCATTTCATTAATCAATTTTATCCAGTTTAAATATAATTTATATGAGAAAGATATTGAGGTTCTAAGATGTGAGAAGAAAACATGTAATGATATTTAATAATGAAGTTCCAAGGTTATAACCAAGGAAACATAGACCTCAAGTGTCAACAACTTAGTAATAACTATAGCCTCACATGGGGTAAGAGTGTAATCCAAGGATAACCGTCCAACTAATTCCACAATAAGAGGACTATCTAGTCTAAGAAGTTCATCCAAGGTAAAATGGGTCTAAGAAAAGATTGGGCTAGGATTTAACCATGTCACCTACTTGTCAATTCTGGAACCAAGGAGTGTATCTAAGGAATCTTGTTGTAATACATGAGGGATTATATGGTGTCATACCAGGCATCTAAAGTTAGACAAGGATCAGGTTCTATGTAGGTCTCAACCTAAGAAAGTTGTATCCTTGAATTCGGAATAGGGTCCTTGAGTGCTCAAGGCTTTCTCTCAAGTATCCAAGGTGAGCTTGAGTCAGGCCACACCTACTTTGATATTGAATTCATATAATATTCCATTTGGTTCAAGCCTTTCCTTTGATTAGTGTGACAAGGCCAAGTAGCATGAAACCCTTTAATCAAGTAATAATTAATCAATAAGTCAATTTTGTTCAACCCTAGCCTTTCATTAGTGTGACAAGGCCATGTAGCTTGAAACCACTCATTTAATCCATTTAAGGCATTTTCAATAATCAAGGTTCACTCTGGTACCTTCCATTAACATGGTAAGGGGTTCTATGAATACGCAACATATTTTTCAATTACATCTAATACGGCTAATTCATGTACTTAGTATACTTTACAATTTCTATTTCACAGTTTATTATTACATTGAAGCACTTACATTAGGCGGGTTAAATGTTGTGCATACAGGGTAATTTCCATTCTGAAATTCAAAAGATAATTCAATCCATTTAATATAGAAAATCATACCCTTAGAAATTTAAATCTAAGGCTCACCGAATGGTGGCTCAAACATGTCAACATACTAAAATGAAAATTATGGGAAACAATTCTACATGGGTAATTCCAATATAAAAACCGGTCAAAGAACGTAAACGGTTCCTTGGTTATTTAATCATTTAAAAAGGAAAACTTAGTTTTTTTAATTCCATTAGGGGTCATATATGACATAATTCAAACATAACATCAATTCATAAAGAAATATCAGTACAACAAGACAATAAATCCTAAAAGTCTAATAATTGTTTTTTAACTTGAAGACAGCGCACCTCCGTTGGAGGGGTTTTAATATATAAACATGATATTTCTTATGAAACAATCATTTATTACCTTTAACTCTTAAATCATGAAACATACTAAATTCAAGATTAAGAGGAATTTAATCTAATGTATTCACTGCATTAACTAAAAACAAAGAAAACGTGTAGTAAGAAACTAATTAATGCATTAATAAATTTGAGGAATTGGAAGGGTACCCTTCCTCAAAGAGGAACCAAGCCAACACCTGAAACTTGATAGATTTATAAACAACCACCCGGAACTGCTCAACATGTGTATGTACATACCTTCATATATACTATTTTAAGGCCAAAATAGTGCATCTTAGGATTATCAATGCTAAATTAATTTGGGGAAATATTCTCACTGGGTTTGATAATCAGGATATTTATATCATTCATCTTTTAGTATTCCATCATAAAAAAATGAAATTGCTTAAAAAAAATTAGAATCAAACCACTCCATTAACCTATGAATGCATCAACTGCTACCTTTGACTACAACACTAATTGATTATCAAGAGGTAATATGATGAAATTATGGGAAATCAGCCAAGACTAAGAAATTACCAGGAAATCTGGGACTCCAGCATAAAAAAAATCACTACTGAGAAGGCTGGGAGGTCCAGGTCGTGAGCCGGGAGGCCGAGCCGGGAGTCGGGAGCCGGGAGTCGGGAGCCGGGAGCCGCGAATCGGGAGCCGCGAGTCGGGAGCCGCGAGTCGGGAGCCGCGAGTCGGGAGCCGCGAGTCGGGAGCCGCGAGTCGGGAGCCGCGAGTCGGGAGCCGGGAGGCGGAGCCGGGAGTCGGAGCCCGGGGTTGGAGGCCGGGGAGTGGAGTCGGAGGCCGGGGAGGGGAGTCGGAGAGGAGAGGGGAGGGTCGGGAGTCAGTGGTCGGGGAGCGGCGTCGCGGCTTGGGGAGGTAGGGTAGAGCGATGCGTCGCGGATTTGAGGAGAGAATGAGGAGGAGCCCGATAGAAGGGCTCGAAAAAAAATTAATACCCACGGTTTTAATAAAACCGTGGGTATAAACATCAAAAAAACATATTATCCCCACGGTTTAAAGAACCGTGGGAATAGGTGCGTGGGGATAGACCCCATTTCCAGTAGTGGTCATCACAACCACAGTCACGCCTTATAATCAATGTGTCAGACCACAAAGGGTTATATCCAAGGTGCAGAATTCCAAGGCATCCTCATTGAGCCCTAGGAGAATCTAGATGGATACTCGACTAAGCTTGAGTTCGGATCCATTGTGCATGTCTACCGACCATGTCTACTATGAGCCCAAGTCAAATCGAATCCAAGGGGTATTAAGGCCCAATGCATCCCAAGAAATTGAGACACACCTAGAAATCACTATTAAAGGAATAAACTACAGAGTTAAAGATCCAATGAATGACATATAATCCATATAATGGAATAATTAATCATCCATTCCATTTATCATGTCACATACATCCAAATACATGAGTATACTGACTCATCTACAATTCAAATTCAAAATTCCATACAATGAGTCTTCCTAGTCTTATATATTTCCATATAAGTGACATCATCAGTTTAGAAAGGTTAAATATTTCATCACATGGAATGGATGTAATATATCTTATAATTAATCAAATCCATTTTATTCTATTATTAATAGGCTTCCTCTTAACTGGGTAAGAAATAACTCATCCTAGATGGGGTAAAATATTAGGAAAAGTAAAAAGGGAACACCCCTTCAGTGTCCTAAGTTGGGTAAAAACCTCCAACAAGTCTAAAGTAAGCTAAAGGGAATCCCTAATAGGATCAATTTCATTTATGTCATTTAATAAATTTAATTTCGAGGTCGTTCCAAAAAGTCTAGTTGGAGGCACATTAACAACTAGCGTAATAATGCAACAAAAAAAAACAGAAAAGTACAGAACACCTAAAGTAGGTCTATACTAGACATCTCATAAAGTATAAACTCATGATTCGACTCATATTTGAAGAAAAATGATGATTGGATGAAAACTAGGAAAAATGGAAAATTATCTTTCTTCTAAATAACACAATTGATTCTATGAAGAATGAGGAATGAAACAAATTGAATTAAGTAATCACCGATGTATATCCAATGAGATCAACAACTCTCTATTATGATATTAGATGAAGGAGATCTCTCAAAGTTTACCCTTTATCTTGAAGAGGAGATCTGACATTACTATTTTCCAAAGTGGAATAAGATTGAATAATAGGATTGAAATAAATGATTAATTAATGGAAAAATATTAATTTCACCAAAATTAATATGCCACATTGTTTGGACACACGCCTAGCCAACCCATGCACCAACCTTGTTGAATTTTCTATAGAAAGTGTCACCATGCAAGGTTAGTGTGAACTATTTCACTAACCATGCACAAACCATTCAAATTATCTCTGTGAAAAAGCCATAGTTCTCTCGTATAGGTATTCCTATAAAATCACATGGTCTTTTAAACCATGCGGGTTCCCCCATCCCATTTCTGTTCCTCACATGGTAATAATTAACCATGATACCTTACCCACATTGTTTCTACTAAGAACACGACCTATCATTTCATCCAAAAATCTAGGATATAGGATATAAACAAGCCCTAGATACCCCTAACACACCAAAGGCCTCAATGTGTATTCACATTAGGATCTAGTTAAGAATTAAAATAGAAGTAAAGAGAACACTGCGTCGTAAAAAATCTGAGTTCATATAAAATAAGAGTGAATCAATAGAAGCAGCCTAGATATATATTTTTTCGGGGATATCTTATTGTGAATTATTTACTTGGTTTGGTCTTCTCTAGTGGCCTACTGAATTGGTATAGAAGAAGATTTAATATAGGCTATATTCTAGATAATATTGATATATTATTGGGATATAATATCTTGAATGCTCTTTTTAGATATTTTTTATTTATCACTTTCCCTGATTCTGTATAATCAATTCATAATTCTTCTATCCATGGTATATCAACGGAAGTGGGGGAAAAGGCAGGCATTCTACTTTGAATGTACTTGAATTCTAGATTATAGATGTGAGGAGGTTGTTATATATTCCTGGTGATTAAAGTATCATTTTAATAAATTTTATAAAATAATTCATTGTTTATAAATCCAACTTAGTTTTATTTAATGGGAAATTGTCATTTTTTTGGATTTCATTGTATTTTGAGAATAATTGGAAAAATAGACTAATTTTGAAATTTAAGTGTTCTAATTTTATTCGATATATCATATATAACATTTTATACACTAATTAAAATTGTGAATTATTTATATAGGCTCCCTATAATCATAGGATACATTTTCCTCTTCTTGACCTAAAGATTAATCCACCATTTGATGTTTCAAAACTAGCTTTCAACATCGTCCTTGAAAATAGTGCACAAATATGGACATATCTAGAGATAGTCCAATATCATGAAGGGTTCTAGTCCAATTAAGATAAAATTATACATTTATTAGGAGAAGTAATTAGTGAACAATTTTATTAAAGTAGGTAATTCATGAATATTTAGTTTTTAATGACATAATTGCATTGGTTGTTGGAGTTTTGGAATACGAAGAGTCACCGAGACAGATTTTATTTCTCAGAGTAAAACTTCCATAACCCCAAAATGTGGTGGCCAATACTGCTATACTATTTAGGGTGAATGTGGGAGAAAATTTGGAAAAACATTAAATAAAAAACCACTTACCACTTCTATCATTTAAGGGTGATAACATGTATCATATTTCAAAGGATCTTTTTTTGAGAAATTGTTTCACCACTCCCCCTAAAATATATCCCTTCTTCTTTTCATGTTGTATGAATCATTGTGGTAAACATTGTTGGAAATTTTCATTATATTTTAGTGTTTTAATTACTATAAATTTTTAAAAATTTTAATATATTAGTGACCTTCTTCATATATTCTTAATACATTTCTTTTACTTAATGTGTTCTCCCACCATATTTCCCTTGACAACTCCACTAAAAATAGAAAATTAACATCAATGTTTGTTCATGAAATGGACTAAAGGATTGGTTGAGTTTCATTTTATTTAATTTAAATCTATTTATTCAATTTGATGTGTTTTTTGATGGTTAAAATCATCAAAATGACCAATCTCCCTGTTTTCTATATCGTCTAAATTTCTTGCTGTCTTATATCATTTTCCTTCCCCTAACACTTTTTGCCATGCGTACAGTGGAGTATGCCATGAGTGGTTATGATCAAAGAATACATATCCTAGCTATCATTAAGAATAGTATTTCCCCATATATTGAGGTCTCGATATGGGGCAATCACATTTCAAAAGAAAGGTTATAGTGTGACATGTCTTGATGAGTAACTTAAATTTAATATTGAGAACCATTTTGAAAAATAACTTAAATCTATATGATAACATAAGAAAAATTTACATATTTCTTATAAGATCATTATGTATTCAATTTTCACATATATCTTTATAATATTTATATTTAAAATTTATTCAATCCCCCTCCTATTTTTGTTTAATAATATTATATTAGACAGAATATAATAGTGGAAATAAAAAACCAAGTGTATGATAAGAGGCCTACTTGTGATTCACCCTTGGTTTTACTACAATGGTGTATTCTTCAAAAATAACAATTTAATTGAATATTGGTTCACAATAAAACACTATGATAAATTTGGTTCCATTACTAGGGAGGCCTTGCACTTACACAATATAACTTTATTATATATATTTATACAATGACTATTATTATACATATACTATTGAATATTTTTGTATAAGGGGTGAATTTTTTGGTGAAACAGTGTGACGTCATCCTTAGAAGAAAATATGAGATGAGAAATAAATTGAACAACCTTTCAGCTTTCATTCAAGAATCCAATGTCCAATGGTCAAAACAAAAACAACAATATGAAATTGTAGTATAAGATATCAAGATTGTTCCACCTAAATTTTCAGATGAAGAAACCATGGAAGGATTGAATATGGAACTTGATTATCCAATCATCAATCTGTGGGAATTTCTTGAAGTGGTTCCTATAGATTTCATGTCAGCTGATACAACTATGGGAGAACTACATAATTTTGAAGGGAATTGGTTAGATTTTGTTGAATAACAAAATATATGTGATCCTTCTTTTTTTCAGAGAATAATCAGATACACTTTACCTCTCATTCTTTGTAAGAAGAAGCTGATTCCACTTCTATGAAATAATTCCTAGTATCCTTTCCTAAAGAGATCATGTTTTAGGGGAACATACATGAAGTGTAATATTTATTCATTGGTTCTTCCTGTTTTAATAATTTTTAAGTGGAATTATTTTCTTATATCCCCTTTTCTGAATTTTCTAAAGTAGATTCACCTAAGAAAGCCCAAGATTTTGAATTTGAAGATTCCACACAGGTAGTGGCAGAAAATAAATAAGACAAATAGTCCCCCTTCCAACACTATCTAATATTTAAAACATAAAAAAGGAGGGTGATATGTTGTAATCTTTCTATGGGTTCCTCCACAACCATTTCAAGATAAATAAAATTGGACAAAATATGTTATGTTGGTTTCTATGAAATAAGCCACATCTTCTATCATAAAGGGGTTAAAGCACAATAACAACATAATTAGGGGAAGTAAAAATCTAGAACCCATATTGGGACCCAACCATATTCTATCCTATTTTTACATTCTCATTATTTTTATTTATTTTTATTATGAATTTATTCCTTTTTTCCTTTTTATGTCAATGTTGCGGTTTCTAGTGACTTAACTCATTGTTACTACTAAATTAAATAAAGGCAAGTTGTATCTTTCATTCCATTTATTTTTTTTACCCTTAATTTTATTTATAGTTGAGCTAAAAATAGGGGTAGTAAATATTATGGATGGTGGGATTTTGAATATTCTAGTTGTCTTTTTTGTGTCATTTTTTCATCTTTCTAGAAAAATTTAACGTAAATGAATATTTTCATCATTTTCACACTTAAATAGATTTTTAGAGTGTTGAAATGATAATTTAATGATTGGATTTTAAATGATCATTAAGGTGAACAGATTTTCATTGAGTTATGTTTTCAAACATTCTTATGAGTTTGTATGATTTTTGAAATCAATGCGCATGAAACACTGTTTAATTATTTTTTTCAATCCTACAAGGTATTCAGAACCATTTTCACATATTCTTCCTAATACCCACACTTTTTTATGAGAAACATGGATTTTTTTGTGAGAAACAGATCTTGTGATATTTCATATTCAAATCGTTGTAATTCATGGAATTGTTTTAATATGACTGCGGCACTTATTTAGATAGGCACAATTTTTTTATACCAAAACATATATATTTATATGAGATTAATGTGTGGGTGTTGAGGGGCATGTTTAAAAATTTCAGTCAGTGGTTAATTAGATAATCAGGCCTCATTCATAATTTCTTTATTATTTATTTTTTTCAATTTTGTTCTCCTTCAAATAAAAATTAAAAAAATAGAGATGAGATTGAATTTATCATTTTACATTCTTTTAAGACTCATAGACATCTATAGAATCAAGGTTAGGATTTTCATTCATTGATTATTTTCAATTTTTAGCTTATCCTATGTGAAAAATAATGAAAAAAGTAAAATTTTTCCATTCTATATCTTTAAAAATGATAAAAATAATGGGGGGGGGGAACATAGATAATATCATTTGTTATAACAATTACAAGAATGAGGTAACATTTTTTAAAATAATGGGTTCCGGTTTTGTTTCACATTTTAAAGGTAAATTGAGTGAGCTTCATCATATTTTTTCACTTGATTACTCATGCATTGTACTTAAGACTCCATCATAATATTTTGAGACTAAAGTTTTTTAATAATTTTCTAAACAATCAAAATCTATATAATTCACCTAGAAAAATACCTCACTAGTGATTTTTTTTCATTCTCATTCTTTGGAGATATGATAAATGTCAAAACCTATGATGATACATATAATTTCTAGGTATGATCATAACACCATATTCAATCTCTCTTGAGTAAATAATAACATAAATCTATGTGTGAGGTAGGCGGTTATTTTAACATGGACGAATTTATGTGGTAAAAACATTTAAAATTTAGTAGTGAAAATGATTGAGAATTTTTTTCCATATAAGATACATGTCGATATATAGATTTAGAAAAGATCATGGATGTTTTCTCATTTTTTGATTGTTGTGTGAATTTTGATTTGAATATATAAATATTCGTTAGGATTGTAATGGCCTAATGTGGGGGAGTTAGTAAGAAAATATTTTAAAAAATTTTATATTATAATCCAATTTTTAAAACCCAAACATTGTGTTAATTTATGGGAAATTGTCACATTTTTAGGTTTTAGTGGTATTTCGAGCTTCATTGTAACATGGCGAAATTTTGAAATTTAACAATTTTATTTTTATTCTATATTTCATATATAAATACATCCACTAATTAAATACTTCAAATTTTATTTTAAGAATCTCTATCATCTTGGGAATCATTTAATTTTTCTGGACCCAAATCTCAATCCATCTTTTGGAGGCCCAAAACCGGCATATAATCTACTCCTCAAAAAGTATGCCCAAATCTAAAAACATTTGAAAAAGGGATTATATCCTATAAATTTCATCTATAATGAAAAAGAACTTATACATATATCTGTATAAGGAATTAGTGAACAACTATAAAAAAGGAGGTCTGTGAGAGTCTACATTTTTCAAAATCATAATGGCCCGAGAATTTTGCTTTTTGGGATATAAAGAGTCACCTTTCCATAATTAATCTCTCTATGTAAGAAATCTATAACTCCTATATACAGTGGAACAAAATGCTGATAGTTTGGGGTACATGTGGGAGAAAAAACTAAATAACTTTAAATAAGACATCGTTTACTAGTTCTCTCATTTAATGGGGAGAATAAATAACAAATTTAGGTGGATCATTTTGGAGTCGAATTTTCACCCCATTCCCTACCAAAAAGTATCCCTTATTCATTTACTATTTTCAGAAACATGGGGGTAAATTTTTTTCCATTTTTGGTATATTTATTATGTTTTAATTAATTTAATATGAGTCATGTTTTTAATATATTAGTGTTCTTATTCATATATTATTATTCAATTCATTTTATTTTATGTTTTCCCCCACATTATTTCACATATCAACTCCTCTAAAAATGTAAAAATAACATCAGGTTTTGTTTGAGGGTGTTAATAAGTTATTTCGTGAGTTTATTTTGATTTAATTTCAATCATATTATTAAATTATAACTATTTTTGTTATGGTTAAAATTTAATCAAAGAGAATTATCCCTACTCTATCTATTGTCTAAATTACTCTTCTCATTTATGATTTCCCTTCCCTTCACTCATTGTGTCGTGCATACTATACAACATGTAATGAGTTGTGATATTTAGATAAGAGGTATCCAAGATGACATTTGAAGAAGGATTTCCCCATATGAAGAGGTCTCGATATGGGTCAATCACATTTTAAACGAGTTGTGTGGGGTGATAGGTATTGATCACTACATTGAATTGAATATTGAGAAACATTTTGAACAATGATTTTAATCACTATGACCCCTTATGAATGATTTACATATTTCTTCTAACTCTATTATTGCAATGAGCCCCCAATTCTCATTGGCTTGAGAGGGAAACAAGTCATTACTAAGCCTTAAGCGATACCCCCAAGATGCCAAAGGCTGACAATAAATGCCGAAGGGTTTCAAACATGTGGGGGACGATTTACCATTTTAGAACATTTCAAAAAACCAACAAACATTACCAAAAAAGTCAACTAAATGGTGTGTGATAAAAGCTAATACAACTCAACCATTTATTTTATCAAAAACCAACCAATATACCACAACGGAAACCAACATTAAATTAGAGTAAACAGCGGAAAGAAAAACTAGAAGAATACAAGATGACAACTCAACTCCATTCCCCAAAAGCTCCAAGCTCCAACATCACGAGCAGCCCAAGCACCACTAATTAGTGTTATAAATATGTGACACTTTACCTTTTCCAACATCCCGTTATATGACATCTGCAAAAGCACCAACGTGCCAAAGCATGGGGTGAGTAATAAAACTCATCAGGTTTTCCCCGATGACTTCCCAACCCACACCTCTAGGATAAAACATGTTAGCAAATTTATATAAAACAATTACTATAAAAAAATTCCAAAACAGTTTACAATATAACAATTTCCATGTCAAAACCATTTTCCAACAAAAACCATCTTTCTCCAGAAAAGAAACCAAGACTAATTTCCAATCAAATTCCCATTTCCATTTTGGCACATTCATTCCATTTCACAAAATCCCTTTTTGGCACACCCAACCAATTCACAACCCGTGAAATTCACCATGCATTATTCGTTATGACAGTTCCATACTCATGAGCGGTCTCTCATCGATCTACCATGTCGTCACAAGGTAATTATTCCCCATGTGCCATTACACTTTTGGCACCAAGAAAAAGGTCATATTTCAACCAAGCCTCGTAAATGCAATATGAACACACACACCAAGTATTCTCAAAAACCACACCATTCCAACCATGGTAAACCCATTTCAATTAGAACAAACCATTTATTGAAAACCTTTTTCTTGAAACCCATTTTCCAAATCTGACGAAGCCATATTTTAAAATCACTACTTTAAAATAAATAAACCAAAAAACATTGAAAAAACCAATAAATCATCAGTAAAGATGATTTATAACATGATTTTCAACACAATTTCACAATAAAAATCTAGAAATTAAATCAAATTGAACTAATCCTTCAAGTTCTAAGAAATTGTATTCAAGATTGAACCCATCTAACTCAAAACATTAGGCGAAACCAACCATGAACCGGGTCAAAACACCACGAAACCTCCTTAGATTCCTTCCCCTAACACCAACAAGACCAAAACCTGACTTAAAAGTCATCCAGTACCTTAGATCTACCCACCATGTGTGTAGATCTAAGGAAACATCAAGAGTAAAGAATGATATCTAAGAAAACTAATGGAAAAGAGACTTAACTCGATCAACTGGCCTCTAAACGCCAAGGCAAACCTCCAGATCACTTCTAAAATTCCTGGTAAGTGTTCTCCCACCTTCACCGGAGAGAAATCCCGAGTTGGGGTCTTCTAAGAGCAAAAAAGAGTGGGTTGAAATATAAAATGGATTAAATCATTAAAAATAGGATCTATGTTGACTTCGTGCACGGTTAGTATGCACATTTAGTCAAATCATGCGCTAACCGTGTGGTAGTCACAGCTTGGAAGGGGCGCTCCGCACAGCCTCCTCGCACGGTTTTCCCAAACTGTGTGCACACAATGCGGTCTCCTCTATCCAAAGTGACACCACCTTCATGGATTCCGCACGGTTTGGGCAAACAGTGCGAAGCCCGTGCGTCACCACCTTTTTTCCCTTTGACCCTTTAAAAGTCTCCAAACTTTCCAACCATTTCTCATATGCTTCATGTACTTAAAAATCATATAACAATGGTTAATTCCCAGAAAATGGGGGTACTACATTCTCCCCACCATTTTCCTTTCCATCCTTAGAATGTATAAAACCATTGCATGCCTAAAAGAGTTCTGGCCACTGCTCTTTCATTTCTTTCTTGTGTTCCCATGTCTCCTCCGGAATCTGACCATGTTGCCACAAACCCCGCACTGGACTGATTCTTTATCCATGCAAGACTTTCTCTTGCCTATCCATAATCCATATAGGGATATGTATCAATGAATCATACAACTCTAGGTCAATGTGATCCCATCTGATCACATGGTCACGATCAGGCTGATACCTCTTCAACTAAGATACATGGAACACATTATGCACTACATTGAACCATGGTGGTAATGAAAACTAACACGCCACCTCTCCAACACATTCCAGTTACTCAAATGGTCCTATATATCGAGGATATAATTTTCCCTGCTTCCCAAAATGACGATGTCCAAGCCTTGGAGAGATTCTCAAAATGACATGATCACTCACCACAAATGACAACGGTATTCGGTGATGATCCGCATAATATTTCTGATGACTCTGTTCCATCTCCATCCTCTTATTTATCAACTAAATCTTCTCTGTTGTTTCTTGGACAAGGCTCGACCCAACTAGTGAAGTCTCACCAGTTTCCAACCAACAAAGTGGAGAACGACAAGGACGCCCATACAATGCTTCAAATGGAGCCATGTGTATCTAGGCCTAATAACTGTTATTGTATGAGAACTACACTAAAGGTATATGCTCCTCCCATAAGCCTCCAAAATCCATTACACAAGCCTAAAACACGTCTTCTAACATCTGTATCGTCCTTTCGGATTGTCCATCCGTCTGAGGATGATACGCCGTACTCATATTCAATTGAGTTCGCAGGGCTTTCTGTAAGGATCACCAGAAACGATATGTGAACCTCAAATCTCTATCTAAGACGATAGAAATTGGTACTCCATTTCTCTTTACCACTTCTCAGACATAGATTTTGGAAAGATCTTCCACCGTATGAGTTTCACGAAAAGGGATGAAATGGGCTGACATGGTTAGATGATCCACTATCACCCAAATGGAATCATGTTTCCGGACCATTCTTGGGAGACATAAAACAAAATCCATTTCTATCTGATCCCATTTCCACACTGGGATAGGTAAATATTATAACATACCAGATGGTCTCTGATGCTCTACTTTAACATGCTGACAAGTTAAGACTTCAAGACAAACTCGGCCACTTTCCTTTTCATGTCGTTCCACCAAAACTGCACCTTCAATGCCTTATAAATCTTCTATATTCCTGGACGAACAACCGATCTGGAATGGTGGTGAGCATGAAAGGGTTGTTCCTGAGCTGTTAAAGGTACAACCATCCAATCTCGAAACCAGAAAACTGAACTCCCATCCAGATTTCGTCCCTCAATGGTCTCCCCACCATTGAGTTTTGAACTCATTGCAACACATTCTACATCGGATGCCTGTGCCACCTTTACTATCTCCACAAAAACTGGAACAAGCACAACTAGAAAGAAGCCCACAACATCAGCTTGGTCTTCACATTCTATTCGCATGTCCGCTAGGACCGACATCAACTGCCACTCATCTGAATCTTCTTTCACCAACTGAGCATACAACATTCTGCTTAATGCATCGGCCATCGAATTGCCCTTACCCGATGTATACATCAAGTCAAAGTTGAAAATTTGAAGGTACTCCATCCATCTCCTCTACGTCAGATTCAAATCTCATTGTTATAAAATATTCTTCAAACCCTTATTATCTATAAACATAGTGAATTTCTCACCAAAGAGATAATTTCTCCATGTTTTCAAAGCATGGACGACTACAACCAACTCAAAATAATGTGTTGGGTAGTCCTTTTCATGCACTCTCAATTTTCTTGAGCCATAAGAAACAACATGGTCTCCTTGTATGAGAACACATCCTAACCTAGATCCTGAAGCATCACAATACACCACGTACCCCTGTCCTGATTCCAGAAAAATCAAGATGGTTGTTGAAGTAAGGCGAACTTTCAACTCTTGAAAAAAATCTCCGACATTCCTCAGTCTATAGAAATGAATTGTTATTCTTTTTCAATGTTGTCATAGGTGATTCTAGTCATGAGAAGTCATTAACAAAGTGTAGGTAATAAATAGCTAGTCCAAGAAAACTTTGTATTTCAAAGACATTCTTCGGCGGTTTCCAAGAAAGAACATATTCTATCTTTTCTGGATCCACTGAAACACCTTTCTCAGAAACGACATGGCCCAAAAAGCGTACTTCTTGTATCCAAAAATCGTACTTTGATAATTTGGCATACAACTGATGGTCTCTAAAGATTTCCAACACTATTTCCAATTGTTTCTCATGCTCATCCCATGTTCTTGAATAGACCAATATGTCGTTCACAAACACCACAACAAAAGAATACGGATATCACTAAAATATCTGATTCATCAATGCCATAAAGCCTACTGGTGCATTCATAAGACCAAAAGGCATGACTACATATTATTAGTGTCCATATATGCTTTTGAAGGCTGTCTTCAGAATATCCTCCTTCCGAACTCGCAAATGGTGATATCCTAACCGCAAGTCAATCTTAGAGAACCACTGAGCTACCCTCAAATGATCAAATAGGTCATCAATGCGGGGAAGTTGATATCTATTCTTTTTCTTAACATGGTTGATTTTACGATAATCCACACATTGCCTTAAAGTTCCATCTGCTTTCTTTACAAACAAAACTAGTGCTTCCCATGAAGACACACTTGGCTGAATAAAACTGTTATTTTCCAGTTCTTCCAAATGCACATCCAATTCCTTTAACTCCGTTAGTGCCATCATTTAATATTGAAGGGACATATAAATGGTCCCCGGAAGGAGATCAATTATAAACTCCACTTCTCTTATAGGTGGTAACCCTAACAAGTTTTCCAGAAACACATTAGGAAATTGATCCATGACTATTGGAAAAATGTTATTTGTGATCTCGTCCCCCCAATTCCATGTTTAAAACAACCAAATGGTAAGAGATCGTTGCCACTACTAGTTCCAACAAGCCTGTTGCACCTTCCTTCACCACTATTTCTTCTCTAAAGAGATGATCGAAGCCATCCTCTGTCGCGAAACTGACTATTCTGCTATAACAGTAGATGTGAGCCTTGAACTCTGTCAACCAATCAATAGCCATGATTATATCATAGACATCAATCTCCGGCACAGAGAAATACCATTTCAGCTAAGCTCCATCAACAGTTATAGAACATGCTACACACACAAAGGCTCTAAATTTTCTTTCACCGAGAGGGGTTTGAAGTTTAATCACAGAAGGCATCATTTAAAGTTTTAAGTTCAGTAAATCAGCAATACAATAAGCAAGAAAAGAATGTGATGCACCAATATTGAACAACACTTGCATGAGGGTAGAATTCAAAAGAATCGTACCTCTCACCGTAGACGGTCCAGACTAGTAATCCACAATCACCTGTTCCACTCCATACAATTCCTTTGTTGCTGCACTTGGATCCTTATTTCCTTATTGAGATTGTCCTTTTGAGGAGTCATGGTATTCCTAGAATCACCATAACTAGCTATGTTCTTCTTGAGAGACTAATTTTTCTGTCCTCGCCCTGTTGAAGCATAAGATGCTTGCAACACCTGATAAGTTTCACGAACACCCAACTGTGGAGCACTGGGATAATATCGCTGAAGTTTCCCCATCTTTTTGCAATTGTGGCATTGTGTTGATGGTGATGTACATTCTCATTTCATGTGATCAATCGAGGCACATTGAAAACACCCAAATTTCATCATGGGTTGTGGAGGAAGATTCACCGATCCAGCCGTCTGATTCTGATTCTCACTCCCACCTTGGAAGTAGGTGTCCTTCTTCCGCTTGTTCCCAACATTAGAGTTCCCACCTATTCCTGTGGGTATCATCATACTTCCTCCTCCCATAACTCCCTAGATGCATCTTTCAACTACTGTTTCTCTGTTTACCATATTCATATAATTTGTAATACAGATCACAACTATCTTCCAGCAAATCTCCTATCGAAACCCTGATTCAAAGATGCGTGCTTTCAGCAATGCACTTGTAGCAACATCTGGTGAAAAGTGCACTAAATTCATGAATTTAGCCAAATACTCCATGATAGAGAGATTCTCCAGCTTCAGGCTGAAAAAGTTCGTCGTCCTCTGGATCTTAAACATGTGAGGATTGAATTGTTTATTGAAAAATTCCTCAAATTCCTCCCAGCCTAGGCCTTGATCCACCTTAGCCTGCACCACTAGCTCCCACCACTGTCATGCAAGATCCTCCAGCATATACGTCTCCAACTTTACTTTCAATTCTGCTGGTGTGTTGATGAAATAGAAGATACGATTCCTCATACTTAGCCACACCTCTGCCCTTTCTGGTTCAGAATCACCCCGAAAGATGGGTGGATTCTGCTTCTGGAACTAGACAGAACGGTCTAAATTCCTTGACTCATCCCTCTGATTCCTCGTGTCCATAACATGAAATGATTGATCAATACTTTGGACTAGCTGATGGTTCACCTATGGCTCAAGTGTGACCACATTCTCTGCAGCCTCTTCCATTTGGTTTCTACGACGCCTAAAGAGTGCCATTTTTTATACAAACAACGCATGCCATTAGTCTCACTTCCTAGAAACTGAAGGCTTAGCATTTCAATTTCTATCACATCAATATCACAACATTGATTTCCTACCATCATGATTTTCCACATTTACCCATTTCGAAAAATAAATCATTTCATTATTTTAAAAATTAATCTATTTTCAAAATACATCAACCATTGTCTTTTCAAAATCATTCATTTGAAAACAAATTTAAAATTTTCAGAAATCACGCTTTTGCATCAAACCACAATCCATTTCTCAAAATGATATATGCACTCCTAGTGGGAAGTCATTCCTCTAATGCATTTCATGTTCATCTCATTGGTAACTTGAAGTTCAATAAAAAAAGTTTAGCTACGTCTTTTTATGCTCAAAATTCCATGTTCCGACAATCCTACTCCTTCCTATGATGACCACCCAAAGAATAGACACGTAAGAATTCAACGCCAAGACCAAAAAACTGATGACAACTTGTTCCACCAAGAAAGGAACAAGCTGATTGCATTTATACCCCATGGACCGAACAAATTGATACCATTTATAATGACCCGCCAATTCTCATTAAACTGTGAGTACAATGAGTCATTGCTAGTTCTTAAGAAACATCCCCAAGATACCAAATGCTGGAAATAAATATCAAAGGGTTTCGAACAAGTGGGGGACGATTTACCCTTTTAGAACATATCAATGAACCAACAACCATAACCAAACAAGTCAATTAATGATGCATGATAAAATATAAGACAACTCAACCATTTATTTTATCAAAAACCAACCAAAGTACAACAATGTAAACCAACACTAAATCAGAGTAAACTGCTGAAAGACAAACTAGAAGACTACAAGAAAACAACCCAACTCCATGCTTCCAATGCTCTATGCTCCAATATCATGAACCAGAACAAGCATCATGAATAAGTGATATAAACATGTGACACTATACCTTTTCCAACATCCTGGTATATGACATCTGCAAAAGCACCAACGTGCAAAAGTAGGGGGTGAGTAATAAAACTTATTAGGTTTTCCCCGATGACTTCCCAATCCATGCCTTTAGGATAAAACATGTTAGCATATATATATAAAACAATTTATATAAAACAATTCCAAAATAGTTTACAATATAACAAGTTCCATGTCAAAACCATTTTACATTAAAAACCATCTTTCTCAAGAAAAGAAACCAAGCCATGTTTCCAATCAAATTTCCATTTTCATTTGGGCACATTCATTCAATTTCACAAAATCCCTTTTTGGCACACCCAACCATTTCACAACCCGTGAAATCCACCATGAATGCTTCGTTATGATAGTTCCATACTCATGAGCGGTCACTCGTCGATCTACAAAGTCTTCACAAGGTAATTATTCCCCTTGTACCATTACAATTTTGGCTCCTATCACAAGGTCATATTTCAACCAAACCTCGTAAATGAAATATAAACACACACACACCATGTATTCCAAAAAACCACACCATTCCAACCATGTGAAAAACATTTCTATTAAAACAACCCATTAATTGAAATCCTTTTTCCCGAAACCCATTTTCCAAATCCAGAAAATCCATACTTTAAAATCACTATTTTAAAATCATGAAACCAAAGCACTTTGAAAAAACCCCTAAATCATCACTATATAGGATTTATAACATGCTTTACACCATGATTTCACAATAAATACCAAACAATTAAATCAAATTGAATTAAGCCTTTAAGTTCTAAGAAAGAGGAATCAAGAGTGATGCCACCTAACTAAAAAATTAGGCGAAACCAACAAAGAACCAGGTCGAAAAACGACGAAACCTCCTTAGATTCCTTCCCCTAACACCAAAAAGACCAAAACCTGTCTTAAAAGTCATCCACTACCTTCGATCTATCCACCTTCGGCATAGATCTAAGGATCCATCAAGAGGGAAGAAGGAGATATAAGAAAACTAAAGGAAAAGAGACTTTCCTCGATCAACCAGCCTCTAAACGCAAAGGAAAACATCAGTATCACTTCCAAAATGCCTGGTAAGTGTTCTCCTACCTTCACCGGAGAGAAATCCTGAGATAGGGCCGCCTAGGAGTAAAAACTAGTGGGTTTAAAGATAAAATAGGGTAGATCCTTAAATTAGGATCTAATTTGACTTCGCACACAGTTAGTCTGCACAGTTAGGCAAATCATGTGCTAAATGTGCAGTAGTCACTGCTAGGAAGGGCCGCTCCCCATGGCCTCCTCACATGGTTTTCCCTAACCGTGTGCACACCGTGCAGTCTCCTTTGTCCAAAGTGACACCACCTGTACGGCTTCCGCACAGTTTGGGGGAACCGTGCGTAGCCCGTGCATCACCACCTTTTTTCCCTTTCACCCTTTAAAAGTCTCCAAACTTTCCCAACCATTTCTCATATGTTTCATGTACTTAAAAATCATAAAACAAGGGTTACATCCCAGAAACCAGGGGTATTAAAATTATGTTTTTCATTTACATTTATATATTTATTATATTTATATTTCATTTATTTAAAACCCCCCTTCTATATTAGTTTAATAATATAATATTATTTATAATATAAAGTGACAATTAAAAAACTTGTGTGTCATAAGTGGCCTACATGGGAGCGATACTAGGTTATTCGACAATGGTGAATTCATAGGAATATAATAATTTAATTTAATTGTTGTTCACGAAAATACACTATCATCAACTGGGTTGTTTGGACCATTGTATCACATCTAAAATCCGTAATTTGGAAACCGATATTCATAGTTTTAGTGCCTTTAGGTATGGGGATTTTAACAATCGAATCAATTAAATGGTTAGTCGATTATGTAAATTTCTCTTTGTACTATTTAGTAACCCAATTATTAAAAGGATGCATTTTTTAAGAAGGAGTTTGATAAGACCGTAATGGAAATAAATGGCCACATGTTTTTATGTTTTAGGGAATCCCATATTAAGGATGAAAATAAGAATATGTATTTTTTAAACTAAAAAGTAATTTTATAGAGGATGGAAAATCTAATTTCTCTTCTAGAGGATTCAAATTGTATAATTTATAATAATGAGAATGAAATCCCTTATATTGTTCTGAATTTATCTAAATATATTTATAAGTACGGTATCATGTAAAATTATTCCAATCAGAAAAATTTCATCCTGAAAGCTATCATATATGATTGGAATTGAAAGCTTGAAAAGGATATATATACTAATGAAATCTTCTACACTCTTTATTAGATTCATTGTTCCAAGGCACATATTCTTGCAAGGTTTGATACATTATTCATTAAAAATTTATGAATTATTTTTGGCACTGATGTCGTTTGTCTTATTAAATATTTTTGGAAAGGGTTTACCTCTATCAAATACCAGAATGGAACTTTAATTATCCTTACACTAGTAACACATGACCCCACGAAAATATCTAATTGATGACAAATTATATCATTATATTTTTTATAATCTTTTATATAAGGTCTTGGTGGCTCATCTTTGGGATTTCTTTCATTTTTTATGACTAAAAATAAAAGTGTGTGCATACCTAAGATATATATTATAGAAAAATAGTTATCATATTTAATTGTTTCACTATATGAAGACTCTCAATTATTACAAAAGAAGATTTATAGTGGTTATTCTCAATATTCTGATAGTATACGATATGATATAATGGCATTCCTTGAGACGAACCCTTCTAGAATGTGTTTTGGGGATAAATGTGTGAATACTGTTATGAACTATGTGACGTCGGTGTCTTTTAGGATTAATTTTAAGGGAATGCCTTCTATTTTTTTCAATCCATTAAAAAGATTGTATAAAGGGGATCATTTATCTTGATATTTCATTATTCTAGAGGATTATTATTTTTCTCATATCTTAAGGAGAAAAGTGAATCACAAGGTCATTCATGGAGAAATGTTGTAGTATAGATTTCCTCCCTTATATCATCATATATTTGAAAATAATAGTATTCTCTATGCATATTATACTCCTAAAGAATTCTATTCTATTTCAAAGATTATTAATATATATGAAATGGATTCTTGATTATTGATATATTTTGAAAAGTCCAAATTATCATTTATTAAGGGAGTTTATTGTATTAAAATGAGTAATTGAGGTAATTATGTGTAATTACAGAGGTTGGGAAACAATAGAAATGTCTTAAAAATAATTATTTGATAGAAAGATCAATGAAGTAATTAATCTCTTTTATTGTTGATAAAGTCAAAAAATGGTAATTTAATGGTCAAGCAGAAAGATTTCAAAGGTTGAGAAGAAGGTCATTATAAAGGTGGAAGCTCAAAATATATCACCACATGTTATGTATTTATTCAAAATTACATATAATTGTATTAACCAAAACCATTATTTAATGGATAATTATTTCTAGAGATCATATGATGGGAGGAATAATATTAATTTTGTTTCATGAGATAAGCTTTGTGTCTAAAAATTTTCCTATGGGTCAGGTTTTAGAAATTTAATGTTTTCTAATGATGCCCTTTTGGCTAAGCATGGTTTTAATCTTATTTATTATCCTGATTCACTTTTATCAAAGGTGTTTTGAGAAAAATATTTCTCTTATACTGTTTTCTTACATTATTTCTTGGGCCCTCATCTTATATATTTTTGTAGGAGTTATTGGGGTTCTAACCAACTTTTTAAAAGTGGATTATATTAGTGGATAGTGAGTGGGAATGATGTTTTAATTTAGAGTGATCATTTGATGACCAATATCTTTGGATTGAGTATTTTTTCCCAAGTTATATTGGGGTTGGAAAATTCTATAGTGCAATATATTGTGATAAAAGTATTAGTTGGTTTAATGAGAGAGACAATTCACTCATTCTTAGTTTCGATATCATTCTAGATAAGGTCATGGATCACCAAGTTTAGAAGTGGACATATTTTTTTATTATTATGATATGAACTCATGATTTAGGAATCACATATTTTTTCAACTACAAAAACATGGAATTATATTTTTCCAATAATGGTTCCACCCAATTTTTTATGTTTTCTTTCTTCTCATCATCTCTCCTAGGATGAGACATTTCTTGTGTGCCTTTACAATGTGGAATCACTATCGTATGTAGTTATTCTTTTTTAAAGAGTGTGTATTGTTTAAAAGGATTGTACGGATGATTTCCATGACTTATTCAATTCATCATTAGATTTATCTAATATTTATGAAACTAGATTTCAAATTTTGAGCCACACGTAGTGGGAATGATTTGTAAAATTATCTGGTTAGTTTGGACAAGGTGAAATGAGTTGGATTTCAAATTGAAATCTAGCGGAGATTTCATATTGAATGAAAACTAATTGGATTGGATGAATATTTTCAATTTAACTAAGTAGTTTTCGTTGATGTGAGAATCAAGAAGAGAGTCTCTAGATGGTATCCTCCCACGAAAGGTTTCATCATTTCCAATAATGATCATATTGTGGATTTAGGATCCCATTTGTGTATTGGGATAATTATTATTCTAAAAACTATGAATATTGTGGTAGATCAATTTATATTTTCTCATGAAGATTGGAATCCCTCTATAGAATAAGTGCCTTCAATTATTTACTTTTTTTTTATTTTTTTTATTTTTATCAGGTGGAATGAAGTGATCATAAAATTTAATTGACCTTCTATTGTTAAATATTTTTACAAACATGATATGGACTATTAGTAATATAGACTAATCCTTATGAATATATGGGCCATATTGAATAAATAATCTTGTGGGTTATAGTATACTATGTGATGGTTAAATCAAATAGTTTATTGTTCGACTAGTACTAACTAGGATTAGGGGTAACATATTTGGATTCAATTTCATGATATGAAGTTTTTTCTTTTTTGAATGATTCACCTTAATTATATATATATATATATATATTGGCTTTCATCTGACCATGGAAAAATCAATTGATCATGAAACTCTCATTTAATCCAAAATGAGACCAAAGACTTCACATAATAATATTATTGATAGACCAAACATTAATGTGTACAAATATCTCTAGTGAATCTCATGTGTTAACACTTCCTCTATTCCCTTATCTCCACAATTTCAATTTAAATGGGCTATGATGATTTATTTTTCAAATATATATGTCAAAAAAATTTCTTACAATTTTTGATTCATTGTTTCTATTATTTTTAATAATTTTACCTAAACATAAACTTGATTCACGGGATGATGGAGTACATCTAGGTTTCTAGGGATAAAATTGGATTATTTGATGATCTTTATATTTTTCATTACATCAAAGATTCATAAATTAATATCGATGATGGAATAATGACTCATGAAAGATTTTGGGTTACAAATTTTTATCTAAAAATGGAACAATTTGTTTCTTTGGGGATGCAGATATAGGAATTATTCATGGTACTTCCTCTTCATTTATTTAGACGAGGTAATATATTTGTGATTACAATTCATTTTGGTAATCCAGTAGAGTTTTATTTTTTATCTCATAAGGACTTGTGATCCTCTATTTCATGGGTTTATATTGAACTTTATATGTCATCTAATATTAAACATTGATTAAGGGTAATTAATATTTTAGAAGGATTATTTTGACAAGTGTGTTATGATGAAATCTCCCCATACTATTCAATTTTCCATCGATGAGGTCATTTGAATGTGTTTTTGATAATTCATTGGCATCTTTGATTCTAATGGTTATATTTGTTTAAGATGGTACTATTGGGAATCATATAAAATAGAGGAAATCATCCCATGAAGTCTCCAAATGTTATTTATAATGAAATTAACAGTTTATCAAATATTCATGTTTTATCCAAATAGTAATTGGATGTAGTAATACTATGTTCTAGGATAGCCCAATGGTTCGACCAAAGGTTTCTATATCAACACTGTCTTTAGATCATGGTATGGTTTATTTTTTTCCTCTTAATTTCTCTAAATAAACTCAAGTATCCTTGTATATTGAATCCAATTAATGTAAATGAGATGATGGAATATCATGGTGAATGTTTTAGTCTAGAGTTTGTGATAGATATGTGGATTGTTTAAGGTGGTCTGGTTTGGAATGAAAAAGAAAAAAAGGGGATTATCGATTCAAATTCATCAAATGAATTTTTTGTTTGAATATATTTACCTATATTTTGGGAGAATATATCCATAGGGTGAACTTTCCTTTATCTAGATTGATCAATATTTGTCTAAAGATAAAGATGTGAAATATATATTTCCCTAGGATAATTTCTCAAAGGGAGATATTGATGATATTTTTAGAGTTCAATTTTTATTAGTGATTTTGGTCCAACGGGGTTGGAAAACAAATACACACTAACTAGATGATGTATTTTAGTAAAATTATTACTCATCCTTCAATATGGGATCTTGGTGGAGTGGAAAAAATTGTACCTTCTATCCAAAGGCATTATTATCCACTTATTGAGATGATATCTTGAAGGCAATATGTTGTAACATATTATAAATCTCTAAGAACAATTTTTAATAAAGATTAATTATTTCAATTCATTCCTAAAAAACCATTGCCTTGATGATGAGTTAAGGACCAACCAAATCTTTTGTTTTTAAATTAACAAAAAACAACATTAAAAATTTGATCTGAGTTAAAGAAATTTTTATTTGTATTTCATGTTTAGAAATAAATACCATTTAATAAAATAATTATAATCCTCAATTTTATTTAAAACTATTAATTTGAGGATTTTTTAAAATCCAACATTTCAATTCATTATTAAATACTAATGATTTGTGGATTGTTGTAAATTGTGTAAAATAGAATATTGGATTTGATTTCTTTTGTGGGATGTGTGAGCACTAATGTAAAGACCCGTAAATTTCAAGGAAATTTTTTTTCTTAATTTTCTTTGGAATTTTACAAGAACGCAGTTTCTGACAGCGCCTGATTCCGAGGCCCGGTGTGCCCGGAAGCTTTTTCTGAAGTTTGGCTCGGGTACGTTCAAGTGAACGGACGAGCGGGGTTTTCTAACTTTTGAACCGGTGCCCGAAATCGAATTCTGAGGGCACCGATGAAATCGCAGCGCCGGTATTCGCTTAGAAACGCCTCTTCCGGAGTTGCGTTTGCTCGGGTGTGGTTTTTAATTTTCGGGCTTAAAGTTAAGAAATAAAATAATTTTGCGACAACTTTATTTTATTTCACTTAAGCCACTTGGAAGCCACCTGAAGCCACTTAAAGGAGGCTTGAACTGAGTTGAACTGGATAGGATGCTATCCAGAAATATCCTACCCCCTTGGTAGGATATTTGTGAGGTGGGGCCCGCACGAGCCCCACCGTTTCTTTCCGCTAAGAAACGCACCCGTGAAAACCCGTCTTAATGAAAGTCAACCGACGCGTTTTCTAAATTCTTAACAGACCATTTAATTGGGCGGTTTATTTCGTGAATTAAATGGGCTATTTCTTTCGTGAATTAAATGGGTCGCTTCTTTCGTTGAATTAATTCAACGAATTGATGGATCGTTTCTTAACCAGTTTTTCAAATTCGTTGGCGTAATAATAAAAAAAGACCAACGCTTAACCTCTGGTTATTGGCGCTTGAGAAGATTTGGGAGAACCCTCGCAACTTCTTCTCCCTCGCGAAGAACGCGAAGAACGAGAAGAACGCCGAACCCGGAAATCGACGACGCCTTCGCCCGAGACGTTCTTCCGATCTCCGATCTCCGATCACCGACCATTCGAGGTGAGTGCTTTCGGATTTCCTCTCAAGATCTTTTCTTTGGTTTTAAACGAGACACAGATTTAAATATTAATAATTTAAATATGTTGTTCTTGATTCGTTGAGCTCGCCGACTCAACGCCGGAATCCGCGACGACGCGACGCCTCCCCGCGACGACGCGACAATCGATCTCTTCCGCGACGGTCTGTTCCGCGAAGAACGCCCGCGCACGACGATCATCAAGGTAGGGATTCTTTTGGAAATTACCCCTTTTTAATTTTCTCGTGAACGTTCTTGAAAATTAAAAAGCCGGTTTTCAATGAACAATTTTATTTTAATTAAAATTGTTGGATCATGTGTTGATCGTTTTTCTCCCGGTTGTTTATCTCTAACACAGAGGGTGCGGGCCGAACGAACACGGCCCGACAACCCTCCGCCGTTCTTCATTTTGTGCGGATTTGATGGTCGACGACGAAACGTGCCGCATCGGACGTTTGACGATCCCGCAGTAAAGAACGGATCTCGGGAGGAGCAACGGCGCAAACGGGAAAGAAAACGGGCCACCGGAGCGACGCCGGCGGCCCACGGAAGTCGCCGGCGCGCCGCCGGATGAAATCCGCCGTGGCTGAAGCCACGGCGGCGGCGGCCAAACGGACCCGCGGCGCGCGGGTCCGGTTCATCCGGGCGGATGCGGCTCAGCGCGTCCGCGGCTCGCCAGTGCGGCCCGCACGCGGGCCACGGTCCTTCCCCAAGCCGCGGGTCAGTGCCCGCGGTGTCCACCCGCGCGGCTCGGCCAAGCCGAGTCGGGCCGGGCCAGCCGGGTCGGACCCGGGTCGGGTCGACCCGGTTCGGGCCGACCCAGGGGGGGTCGAGCCGGGTCGGCCCGGGCCCGTACCCCCCATCTTCGGACGTTTTCGTTCAAACGCCCGTATCTTGAGCTTCGTGCCTCCAAACGACTCACCATCAGCGGCAACGCGATCCTTGGATTGAGACGGTCGTTTCGGTATATCGCAATCAAGGTTTCGGAATACTTTGAGTTCGGCCGGGTTGGTTCGTACACGAGACCAGCCGGGCCCTCGGAGCGGAAACGCTCATATCTTGAGCTATGGACGTCCGATTGACGTGCCGTCAGCTTTGTTGAATTCCTCTAAGTGAGACGGATCTTTTGGCATACTCCGCCCGAGGTTTGGACGCAGGTGGAGTGCGGTCGGGTTGGTTTTGCCTTAAAAACCAACCGGGCCCCTGGGACGAAAATGCCAATATCTCTCAGACCGGGCGTCCGATTGACGCTCCGTCTGCGACGTTGAGTTCCTGTTGACGATACGGAACTTTTGGATACATCAACTTCGGACTTCATGTCAGTTGATGTAACAGCCTCTCGGCTCGTGGAGCGGATCTTCCCGAACGAGCTTGCTGTGTGCGGGAACCCTAGTGCTGGCTGCGACTGTTACTTCGACAGCGACGACCGTGCAGAGATCCTCAGTGGACTGCGGCGACGACTGTGCAGAGATCCTCCGTGGACTCCGACGACGACCGTGCAGAGATCCTCAGTGGACTTCGGCGACGACTGTGCAGAGATCCTCCGTTGACTCCGACGACAACCGTGCAGAGATCCTCAGTGGACTGCGGCGACGACTGTGCAGAGATCCTCAGCGGACTGCGACGAATACTGCACTCAGCGATCCTACGTGGATCAGTGCTACCGGTCCTGTGTGGGCCCGATCCTGTGTGGGTCCGATCCTGTGTGGGTCAGCGCTCAGCGGTTCTGTGTGAGCCAGCGCCTACAGGTCCTGCGTGGGCCCGGTCCTGTGTGGGCCCGATCCTGTGTGGGTCATCTCTCAGCGGTTCTGTGTGAGCCAACTTCTACAGGTCCTGCGTGGGCCCGATCCTGTGTGGGTCACTGCAAGGTTAGTACCTATCGATCCTTCATGGGTCCGACGACTTAGATGGTTCAATGATCATCTTTATCGTCATCCGAAGAAGTATACCTGTGTGAGCTGAATCTTGTGTTACTCTCCTTTGTGGATTGTGTTGAGCTATCCTGTGTGGATTTACTGTTTACTCTCCCTTGTGGATTGTGTTGCTCTATCCTGCGTGGGTATACGTTTTGCTTTCCTGTGTGGACTTGGTTGTGCTTGGGCTCGGACGTTGGAGCCGAACGGGAATTGAAGACTTAGGTATATGTATGGGCATATACCTAAGCCGTGTCAGATGTTACTTCGTGATTGTATCTTTCCTTTGTGGATTATCCTTTGTGGATTTCGGGAGACCTTCGGGGGTCTCGGGGTCCCTACTGAGTAGCTTATACTCACCCCTGCATGGGCTATGCCCGCACTTCATGGTGTTGGTTGCAGACGACGGACAGCGCTGATCGTGAAGGAGGCGTGCGGAGCAGGACAGTACCTGGAGGTGGACCACTGGGCGGGACGTACTCGGAGCGGTTAGGTGGACCCGAGGAGCAGTGGAGGCTATCTGTACCCACCCTTCAGGTGGGACTTCCGGTGGACGGCTCGACGCTGCAGTTTTCCCTTTTTCAGTTGCTGTTTTTCCTTTTAGTTGTACTTTACAGTTGGGCTTTTATTTCCGGCCCCTTTTTACTTTCAGCACAGCTTGTACAGTTTTACTTAGTGTTTACTTTTCCGCTTGCTTGCTCTGTGGTGCTTGTTTACTTTTCAAAGGCAATGCCTTCCCTTTTTGTTGGGATTTACGCCTTAGTGCTAGTCGCCAGCCCCTGGCCTATGGAAGGCGGGCTTGGGGTAGTCACGACACGGGCCCGAGGTCGGGTCGTGACAACTAATGTGGTGTTAGATAACTTTATCAGTTGATATAGTTAACCATTGAGTTCTTCAAAAGATGATGAAGCATCTATGGATGTTTTTGTATACGAACCTAAAGTTTTTTGGAATTTTATCGTTGTATTTTATCATATAAATAGAGAAAATCCTTGAGAAAATTTATTAATAATAGTTTCAACCATTCTGAAAGTTTATTATCAATTGAAGTTCTAAAAAACATTTCTTTTAGAGAGTTATATCATTGTAATATTTATTAATGACATATTTTCTAGGAGCATAGGTTTATTGGGTTAAATTTTATAATATATTAGTGTTTCTTACTGTAATTATTGTCTATTGAACTTTTTGATGTTGGTTTCCATGTAGAAAATAAAAATGATAATGTAGCTTGCAGAACCAGAGAATTACCATTGATCATTATGATTTCAGAAATTCATCAGGAAGAAAAATCTAACCACCTATACTGTATAGGGAGTCTTACACCTTTATAATGGATTACAACCAAATTATTACAAGGTTTGAGAAGAAATAATTTCTGATAGGTTAAATTAAAGTAAGATCCATTTTAAGGGAGTCTGGTACCTTAAATCTAGTATAGGATTCCCCATTCTCTTTGGAATGAAAGAGATATTATATAATATTAATCAAGGGGTACTATATCTATAAACTAGTAGTCAGATTATTTTTAAATTAATTGATAATTAAAATCATTCTTACTATTATTTTTTACTCTATGTTTATTACATTTCATAGAATTTGATAAATTTTGATGGTATAAATACCTTATCACATATATATTTAACAATAATATACTCTGATTAATTTTTGAGTTTATTAGAAACTTGTATTTTTGATAGTTTTAATACATGATTTGGTTAAAAATTGTATGTTTTTAGACTATAATTCACCAACTTCTAATAGGTTGACCAACCTACATATCCTAGGAAATACATGAAAGTACTATTATTAAATTGAGGAGATAGTGGCTTTAGTACTAAAATCCAAATATAAATTTATTATGGTTAAAATTCATTGTGATATAGAAAATGAACTTCAAAAGGATTAAATTATAGTTGATAGGGGAGAATCTATTGATTAAAGAATTAAAATTATATACCTGAAGTAGAGTGTGAATGAACCACTAGGCATTAAAATTTTAGAAGACTAGAAACATAATTTGGAATTTATAAATTATTCTATTGACTTAGAAGTAAGGTGAATTGATTTATTATAATGAAAAAAATTAAGATATTCTATAAAAAGGTCAATTTTTCTCGAATTTATCAAAATTATAGATATTTACATACATAACTTTTAATATTCATTTGAAATCAATTCATTTTTCATTACTTTTGAATTTTCATGGGATCTCATCAGGATTTTAGACAGTACTCACTAAAAAATTTTTTTGGAATGAGTTTGATAAGGAAATTTGTTTAATGAGGAACACATGCTAGGAAGTGACTTACTATGATAAAATTGGTATGGAATCAAGAGTTTATTAATGGGTTTTTATGTTTCTTTTTTATCTTTTATTAAGCTTGTCATTATTGTATTATGGTTTCCCTCCTCCATAACCAAGGGTTCTATGTTATTTTATGTTGTGTAAAAAGAATATATATTTCTTTATATTGTTAAATAAGAATATATATATATATATATATCTGTGCCAATGTGTGTCAGTTTGTTTATATTTTTAAATATTAATTTATAATACATATATGTTTATATTATTAAAGTGTATTTATGCATTTATGTATAAATAATCATAATATATATATATATATATATATTTAAGGAATATATATATATATATATGTGTCTTTTAGTGATATAAATATTCATATGTAAACAAACATACATGTATATATATAGAAATTCATGAATTGACACACACACACATGATTTTATAACATATTAATTTTCATTTATAAATTTATAATATATATTTATATGTATAAATATATATAAATATATTTTTAATATAATTTCAAAATATATATGTATTAATATATATTGTTTCTAATTATTATTGTATTTTCAAATTTCTGTTATAAATTTATTTTGGATGGTGCGACTTATTAGTGTTAAATAGTAGCCCATAAATATATATAATGTAAATGTACTTTCTATTAAAAGATAACTTATTCATGATTTTATATATACTAAAATATATATGGGAATTTATTTTAAAATATATCTATATTCTATCAATTCTATTTTATGCATATTTTCTATGTTTTTCAGAAGGCACAACTATTTCAATTTTATTAATACATATGAGGACTAACATTGTTAATTTTTATTTTGTATTGTTAGAGTTTGAAACTGGTTATGAATCTCATTGGTTTTAGAGAAAACCATTACATTTAAATCATTTTATGATATGTGTACAATAGAAATAAGTTTTGATATATATATGACCCATGTGATTCACCACAAGGAAATTATGTTTAACAAATATTACAAAGTGAGATTATATTGATTATGGGGTAAAGACCGAGGTGTGGTGTATACATAATGTTTGTTTTCCTTTATTTTAAATCGAGGATGTTACAGTTAATTAAAATGAATTTAATTGAAAAAACCATTAAATTATTTCAATATTTTGAGCATTGAAGTTTTGATTTTAATTTTTAATGATTGATGGGGGAAGGAATCTTCATGTGGTTTGAATAGGTGTGGAGAAACAATAATTGTATTCGGATTATAGATGGGATGATTATAAGAGGATAATTTGTGAATATATGATTTTCATGAGTTTGAACACTGAATATTATTATAGTATTATAGAATTTTCATTGATCAAGATAATAATATATAGCTGGAGGATCATGTTATTACCTTTTCTCTGATCTGTTAGAAAAAAATCATCGGGATACCTAGTTTGTAATATTGTTCAGAGGACTACCTCTCTAGGGGTGAGTTCTTTTCTGGGATGATCATAAAGAGTCTAAGGTATCTTGTATGATTTCATATCATAGGTTCTTACATGTTTTTCTATCCTTGATTCTAATGCTAGTACAATAGTTGATGTTTCTCAAATTATCGTAGCATATCTCAAGTGTGAGAGAGTTGAGATTCTAGTTTATAAACCAAATTTTCATAGCATCATCATTTAATTGAGATCCAATTTTCATCATCTCCAAGACATGCACATATTATTCATGGATACTCCATGAAATTAAAACATCACATTATATTTTAATCATAGGAATTGTAAACTAAATCATCCACTATACGTATTATGAAATGATTATAATGAAATCCAAGAAAGTAGGACACTAATATTTCTTGAGGCCTTTACTATAGTGTGATTAAATTATTTGTAGCATGACAAAAATCATTATGGTATGATTTTCCATAACGTATACTAGATTTCTATTATGTGCCCTCCATTATGTCTTGAGAACCTCCTTTTTAATGTTATTTTTTATCCCATCATTGATAATATTTAAAAAAATCTTAAAAAAGTCCATATATTTGTTAATAATTTATTTACACAAAAAAAATCCAATAAATCTCATTCCCAATAAGCACAACATGCTTACCAACTAGTAGCCTCATGCTCTAATGGTCCAACATTCTCCAAAATTCCAATTTTATTGAACATGGTTCCAACATTCTACCACATTGGTATTGTTTGAAATTCATCATATCTCCAGTGAAATTAAACATCGACACAAACAATAATCCAAATCGAATAACTCATCCTTCACTCTATACCCATTCAAGCCATGGTTAGTGTACAAAACAATAGACAATGAAAAAAAATTCCAGGATCACCATCAAACACATTCCTTTAGAAACAACATGTTGAAATTTTCAGTCAACCCATATAACTATATTAAAATCTCTTTATCTAAATCCATATAAATATTCTTCAAATACATACACATGGATCATATCTTCCCATTATATATATACCACATAGATTCCTTTCATTGTTAATGATATATGATATTTCACTTTTGTTCCATATATCCCTATTAGATAATAATCTAGAAGGGTAAATTCTCATAAAACATTAACAAAAATATTAAAAATCAAAAGAATATAGGAGAATGGAATTTTTGAAACCTCATCGAGCTAAGGTTCATAGTTCAATAAATAGTTTTAGTCATTTGCTTCTCAAAAACTAAAGGGCTGAGTTGTTTTGTGAAAATTTCAATGACATATTGATTAGTTCTAACATTCTCAATACTTATTGAAAAAATTTCCACCTTATCACCATTTAAATGATATAAAATCTCAATAAAAATTATAATTGAGTTATGTAATTGAGTAATAATATATTCAATTTAACTATTTTATCACATTGTATCACCATAGTCATCTTCACGCCGTTACTAATATCCTCAAGTTGTATCTTAATCATTATAAGTTAGGATCGTTGTGTTATATTTATAATGAACTCTATTGTACTCTTGTTAAGATATGTTCTATCTTTATTATTAATAATCCACCATGTATAATTTCTTCTAATAATGAACACTCAAATCACATAGATTTTTAGTCTAAAAACTCTCTAATATAATTTGCATCAAAATATGCATATAAATCAAAACCATTATTTTAAAAATACCCCAAACCATAAAAACTTTAGCATCAAACGTACATAATTATTATTTTCAAAGTAGTGGGGTCTTATTCATTTAGTTTACTATGAATATGAGCCACTAACTATGTAGCATAAATAAAATATGAATTTTTTTTCCAATATAAAAACAAACATCCAACCATTCTATAGGAAAGAGTATGAATAATATATATATCTTCTCTAAGATTTCTGAGTTTGGTTCCAAGGAAAATATATGTTCCAACTAGAATACATTGATGCATCTAACACTTTTTCATTAACTCTCATGTATAGTTATCTTGGTAAACCAAGATACATGCATCTTTTTTAAAACAATTTATCTTAATAAATTTTGTAGGTGTCCATTCATTGATATTTCAAACTATTATATTATTAAATATAAAAATAACTTTATTGATTTCAAAATTCTCCCACTAAATATGATATCATGAACATAGATGAGTACCCCATATTTATCCTTATTGGATAGTTTTACACGATGTTTGGGGTTGACACCACCTCTCATAATTTTTTGCATCTTGAAGTAAATATATTATTGGTTATACAAAGCCTGATGTTATTGTTTCAAGGAATATAATTTCTTCTTTGATATATAGATATTCGATTCTTTATAACTATTTAGAAATCCCATTGGTTTCATAATAATCACTTCCTCATTAAACCTTTTATTCAATAATTCCATCTTGAAATACAGTTAACAGAATTTAAATCTTATTTGTACTGTCATATAAAGGAGTAGTGTTATGTAATCAAGTATATCCACTGGTGAAAATATTTGTTTTATGTCCACACACTAAACATGCATATATATTTTCCAAAAAAAAAAATTTTCTTGTTTCAGACCACCTTTCCATTCCATTAAAATTTGTTTCTGAACAACCATTTAGTTCCATTGTTGTTATGATCTAATAAACTATTCAAAATCTCCCATGTATAGTTTTTATCAATTTAGTATAACTCATTGTTCATGGATATGAACCATGATTCTGCTATAATTTATTCTATACAATATGATTTTTCTATATATAAAAACAATGTAGTTTTTTCTATATTCTTTATCCCAAGGGATTGAGTTGGACAATATATATCATTGTTTATATCTTATTCATCAATCTTAGATCATTTATTCTTCTTTTAATTTAATTATTGACTCTACTATATTAAATTTTCATCCTCTGATTCAACCTCAGATTCCTACTAACATGTCAAGTTATGTGAACGTAATAATTTATGCTAACATTATCTTCTTCATTATATTATTTTCTCAAATCAATATTACCAAATTAGTTTACAACATTTTATTTGATAAAATTTACATAATTTATTTTCATGAATTTCTTTAAACACCTTTTGAATCGCTAAAAGGGATTACACTTTATAGAGTATCATAATATGATCTCTTCATCAAGATTATATTCATAATTTTATCAATATACATTTTTATTCATGATCCAATATTTAATCCCATATACTGGATTTTTCTTCAATATTGTACCTCTTTTAGGAAAAAAATCAAAGTTTCATCTCTTTTAATGGTGTTATAAATTCTAGATTTTTTCTTACTAAAACTAAAACTACTTCCTTCTAATAATAATGATATATTCCCCTAAAAATAAGAATTTTATTCCCATGTTTTCTCTATCAAGTTATTCATTTCCCCATTATTAGTTTATTTTGGTGTCTCCAAGGATGATATCTCATTCATAATTTCATACTTCTATAGATAATGTTCAACATTATATAAAATGTATTGTATGTCATTATCTAATAACAATATTTTTTTCATTATCTTTGTTTTAGTTTTATGTCACATTTAGAATATCTTAGTGTGTATAATTACATTATTTTTAGTCTGTACAATCATCATACAAACCATTATACTAAAATCAACATGAAATAAGATAAATCATATCTCACAATGTGTTTTAGAATAATTTAAAGAGATACAAACATATGTGCGATATATTTAAGAATGATTGATGCCCACTTATTCTAGGATAAGTATTCCTTTATCACAATTTACCCCATATACATGAATCACAAGTCTTTTCTCAGCCATTATATAAATTTATAATATCCACAGATGACATTAAAATTTATAAATACTTCTTCTTTTGTTGATGAATTTGGTTAGGCCTTATATACCACTAGATATTCTCCTCTTACAATGAAATTAGAAAAGTATTCTTCTTACCATCCACATTATACAACTTCTCATTTATTCTCTAGCCTTTTTTTTGATATTGTATATCATTAAATTGAATGTGACTTCGAATCATGAGTGTGAATGATAACATACTCTCAACCGACATCATCACAGTCCATCCACCTAGAGTACTTAATATAATATAGTTCATCTCTAGGTAGCCTATTTATTAACTTCCTCCCATTTTCGAGGCTCCATGATTAAGAAATCAAACCATACCATTAATATATGTATTTACATTATAAAATATGTTCATATTATTGACCATGGGAGATGAATAATCATGTTAAAGGATATTCAACTAAATGTTTTCAAATTATTTATGTTATATATATACTATAATTTCCTTCTCCATATTGTTTTTTCCTTCCAAGAAATAACCAGTTGGGTTGGTGAAATAGTTATTATCTCCTGATTAGGTTGAGAAATCATGCACATATTTTTCTTTTTCTAATGGTGAGAATATTTACCCTAATAGAATTATGTTTGGTTTTATATCATATATCCTCATGTGACCCTCCTAAGAATAATTTGGACTCTTCTTTTTCATCTAATTTGTGGACATATGGTCAAAGATAGAAAAATGATAAAAATGATTATAAATAGTATTTCTTCTTTGAGGTGTATTATATGTTCTTATCCTCAATTGATTACTTTTTGGTTATTCTCCTCTCATGTATCTTCTTGCATCCTCATAATTAGGTAATGTGTAACCAAGACAATTATATAACTAACACTTTACTGGATGAAGTTTCTTCTCAACATCTCCACGTATTTATATCCTTAGAATAAATCATGGTGTATTGATAAAATAATTATAATTACAAGTTATGACCAACATTTTACATTCATTTTCCATTTTTTTACTTTCATCCAATTTTTTGGAAGTTTTTATTTCAAACCCATGTATACTTTTACCTAAAAACTAAGGTATTAAAACATTAAAAATATTTTCGAAACTACTCATTCTTTTTTGCTCTATCTCTATCACATGTATTAACTAGTGACCCTTCTAAACTAGAAATTATTCTTAGAATATTTTGTTTTTATTTCAACATTATGTTTATTCCATAGAGTGACCACTTATTGCTCCTGGGATTAAACCTTATTTATTTGATCAATGATATATGAATTTTTATTATCAATAACAATAACATGTTCTTTAATATTTACTTTGAAATAATCCACTTCTCTAGATGTGGCTTGAGAAACCCATAATTTTCCATAACCTTCTCTACCAGTTTCAGTTGTTTTGAGTTATTACACATTATTTTATGATTCCTTAAAAAAATTAATATTCTTATTCATCATGCATTGATCATCCAATAACTCAAGATCACCATTAAGTTCCAAATAGAGGTCAAAAACACCATCTGTCTAATATTTTCCTTTCTTTCTAACTTAATATATCTCTATTATTGATAGTATAAGAGCCTATATGCATAAAATAATCATTATTTCGAGTTCTTAAATGAATTATGCATCATCATCTTTTTTACTCACCAAGATATTTCATTGAAACTTTATACTGGTTAAATTTCTTGTTTAATACTTTGTATTAAGGGAAACATTCTTCACTTTATTTTTTCTAGTCATTAACCTTCATCTTATCCAAAATATTATTTGGGTATCTCATATTAATAACACTAAATTTTACTTAATTGACTAATTTAGGAGTAACTTTCCTTCACTACTACTTTTAACTCACCGTTATTTACTATCTATGAGTTATAAAAATTCATCACAAACATATTATTCTAATTCATATAATTGATGAATATTAAGGATCTCTATAACCATAAATTCATTTTTCATTGATCAAAAAATATATTTTCTCATTATCTTAACCAATATTTAATATGAAACTAGCATTAAATGAAAATCATAAAGATAAAATTCATCTAGGTTTGCATCTTCAAGAGTTGATACCTTCAGATTATATAGAGGTGGAAACTACTTAATAATATTCTATTTATTTTAAAAATCCCTCATTTAATCTCAAATTCCATAAATATATTTAGAAACCTAAATGATATAGTGGAATAATCAACCAATGTTCTTATGTTTTCTTGTATTCAAATCGTGAAAAAAATTTATATCCATTATAATTTTTATTCATTTAATTTTTTTCAACTTTGTAAATTTATAATTGTTTATCCTATATTTATTTTACTGATGGTATACTCATCACCATAGTATATATTTGATTATAAATTAAAATTTATCAGGGATTTTTTTACATATCACTATAATTAAATAATTTCATATTTTCTACATCCATTGAGGACCCATTAATATCACCCTTAAGAATTTTAGGAATCATAATGAAATATAAAAGAAATAAAAGATATCATCAATGAGATCTAATTTTCTAATTAATCCAAATATCATAATCACAATCATCAAACAATAAGTCTTCCTTCACAGTAAAAATTTTATTTATGATGATAAACTTCAACTAAAATATTCTCCAAGATTAAAACTTTGGTATCTAATACCACTGCTTGAAAAACAACATTCTAACATACCCAAATGTGTAGGAGGATTTTATTAGGGTTTTTATTTTATTTCACTTTTATTAAAAATGATATTTTTCAGTAATTGTTATGAATATTATAAAAATTTCATATGAAATAAAATGAACAGAAAAAACAAATTATATAATGAAAAAAATGAAATGGAGTATTTTACAAAGCTGACCTATATGTGATACTCCAAGGAGAATTCATCAACAATGTTTCAATGTGTTAACATATATCACTAATTTACAACATGTGATTACCAAATTTAGGAAAATTATACTATTTAAATTTGGAATAATACATTTTTATCAATATTTAGTCCTTTCATAAAGTCTTGGTTATAAGGAAATAATTGACATAGTGGTCTCTCTCAAGAATATTAATAGAAAACTAGAACACCAAACAATAGGGGCGTTGTCATTATGCTCCCATTTGGTCTTTAAAAGCATGATAATACATTAATTTCTCCCTTAGAAAATTTTTTTTATCTAATTCCTAGTTTTTCAAATTACATCATTACACACCACCACTCCAATATTTGACATTTACCTCATTAAAAACCATTTATTAAGAAATAAATTTTTCTATAAATATTTAATTAAAACTACCAAGATTGAATACAATTTTAGTGAATTTGAAAAAAATTAAAATTCTATAAACCATGTAATAATATTCACATCTCTAAGTGATGACTATAATTACATTGGGAAGTAATTAAAATTAATTAAATTATATCATGATATCACTTATTATGACATGATACTTTATCAACTGAAAATTTAAAAAATTTAGAAATATTTCATTTTAAATTCCTTAATTGTCACAACATGGTCCATTATAATCTCCACATATCTCAATCATGTTACAATATTGCCTAAATGGTTCTGGGTGATGTGATTTAACTAGTTTAGACATTGATGCATCAATGTTGGATGAGATCATTACTATGTCGAGACATTGTCTTCCTAATCTCTAAAACTCACATGGTTGGGCCATAAGAACTCCCCAAAATTCATAATAACATAACTATATTAATCATATACATTTTTATTATAGAAATCCATGAGGTCATGGATATAATATTACATTAGATCCTTACTATGAAATAATCAACATCAATTCGATGTATCAAAAGGCATTATGGAATGCCTAAAAGGTACTTGTACCTATTTACTCCTATTTAGACTTCTTTACATCATGTAAACTACTATTTAACCATGATTAGGTATCTAGTCATTGAAATAAGACCAAACCTTCTAATCCCACCCCTATAATATTAGAAGACAACGTCAACATTATATCATATTTCTAATAGTTTTGTAACCTAATATATATTAAATTTATATGTTTCCCTATAGGATAATCCTTTCAGATATATATGTGTCTCAAAATCATATCAATGATCTATTATAAAAGGGATTCATGTGGAATAATGTCCCTATTCAAGGTGCTATGGTTTTTTTTTTCATAAAATGGTTGATTTTATTTTATAGAAATTAATTGATAAGGTTTTTATGAATCAAGTGACAGTAAAGAACCACTATCCCATACTGAGGATTTATGATCTAATAAATCAATTAATGGGAGATAGTTTTTTATAAAAGAGTAATTTGGGGTATTTGTATCATCAAATGATATTAAAATACAATGATATTCTAATGAAAATATTTTACTGTTGTTATTTGAATCTAATGTGTATAATGATAAATTTTTTGTTTAAGAAAAGCATGATTAGTATTCATGAGATTGACATAATTAGTGTTTTTGGGTTATTTAATTTGTTTTTTTGGTGGAATTAATTATTAATTCTAAGGTCTTATGAGGCTTTAGGTTGATAATGTTGAGAATTTGATGGATTTTTTAGAAGTCATATGAGGAAATTGTATTTATGGGAAAATATACATCCTTAAATTTTAGACCCTCTAGGTGCATTACCTTTAGAACTATGTGTCTCATTAGGGTAAAATAGTTAATGCTAATAATATTTAATATTTTTTTCCTAGTTTTATCCTAATACGGGTTTATAGGTTTATCAGTCCCTTTATATTTTTGGCTATTATAGGATATTCATTTTTAATTAATCTTAGACCAAGCCAACATTTATGGATTCATCCATAATTGATTGGGATTTTTTATATAAATAATAGTGCAAGGAATTATTTTATTACCTAAAAGAAAAGTTAATTAGTGGTCTTTTTCTTTTCTTTCTAGAAGAGGTATTCATGTTTGAGTCATTTTACGATTCCTATAATTTTATCTAGGTTTGGGATATAATACATATATTATGGATTATATACTATTATATTGATAGTTACTTACTCAGGGCTGTAATTAGGTAACCCATGAACATGAACATATTATGGTACTATTTTCTATGGAGTTCTGGTGGAATTATCGTATCCATGATCACTTTTTGGTCTTTACAAATAACAAGATCCTAGGATATATATTCTCTTAGTTGGATTTGGAAATATTAAATAAAGGATGGTAATGATGATATTTTATTATGAATTATAAGTCTCCTATAATTCAAGGAATGTTAATGTTTCAACTGATGCATTGGGGAGGAAGTTGGGTGGTGATGTTGCTCGTGGTACTGGAGATGAGTGTAGGATAATGGGGGACCCTGTGACATGAATCATGATTTAGAAAATGATAGTGTATATGTTTTAGGATATTCTATTATATTGAAATCATGTTTTTATAGTTTGTGGGGGAGTCTCATCAAGGGGATCATGAGGTAGAGGTAAAGAGATATTATGTTGTTTGTGAAAATTATCACGAGGGATGATCATATGATGGTTTATAAGGTGTTGTTTTGAGAGAATCTATTTATTCTTCTCGTATGGTAGGAGATGTTATATATGAATCTCAGATATCACCACTTTCAATTCATCACAATATATATAAGACATATTATTCATTATGGTGGAAATTATAGTGGTATGATATAAAGATGTTTTCGAGTGATTTCATGTCTTTATGTCTAGTATCTCAGTAGATAAAACATAAACATAGAGTTCTAGATACTCATTAGTAGTCATTATAAGTTTCAACATTGATATAATATGTTATATTAATTTATTTCAGAACCAACTTTCCTTATGTTTTGGATGAATATGATGCAAATTGTGTATTTGTAGTGTGGTTAATAAATTATACACATTTCTTGTATAGCTAAGAGTCAAGTGTAGTAGATGATTTTAGAGGTTATTTATAGATTATGTGGATAGGAATCAACATATTTTGAAGAACATGGACATTAATTGAGATATAAATTTTACGATGAGATTGTTAAAGCGTTTTCAGCATGATTTTGGTTCTCAGTTATGCCATAACATTGTTTTTTTATCCTCGGATGAGTGATCTGATAGAGTAGATGATCCAAATACTAATAGGTATTTTTCTTTAATTTTTTCTATATTTTATAGATTTGTGATATATTTTTTATTCATTAGATGAGGCTTTCAATTATAGTATTATCATTCATCCATTAGTATGCACTAGGGTGATTCATTTTGTGGATGACACTATAGATATATATAGTGTAAGGCCAAGGATAGAGACATAGTGATTCATGAACCATATTTGGTGTAGATTATAATAGTGTGAGTACTTGTGATTTGGGATTTAAAAAAAGATATTTATGGATTTTTGGAAATAGTATGTTTATATTAGGAGGAGGCCTTTAGAAGTTTTGGTTGGTGATCATATGGTCATTCAAATTTCTTCTCATTACTCGTTGAAGATGTTTAATAGAGTTAATATGTATTCTGTATAGTTTTTAGAAATATTTTAGTGTTGTATTGAGTCCTAGAGGTGGAATTTTATTTGAATATTCATCCACAGATGGATAAGATTCACAATGTATTCCATGTTCCATAGCATTAAATATATCTTCACTATAATTCTCATGACCTTGGTTTTGATGATTTGAATATCAAAGATGATGTGAAAATTATAGATCAGGTGACTCATAATCTCGATCATGGGTATAAGGTTCCATTTGGATACTTCATTCCATTTATTAAGGTCTTGTGGAAGAAAATGATGTTAGTTAAATGTAAATGGCAGTAAGAGTTTCAATTTTTTTTCCTAGTATACAGATTCATTGTATTGAATATTTATTGTGATTCTAAGATTTGGTTTTATAGAAATATGATTAATTGTTTTATTCTCTATAAAATATTTTTTAGGAATTTGTAAGTGAAATATCTTTATTTGAGGAATATCTTACAAGGTTTTGGGTTTTAATTTTTTTTGTTCTTTTTATTATTTTTTTAAATTCATGATGATGATAATTTTTTGAGTAACATCTAATGTAGGGGTTGAAATATTCCTTACAATATTCTTGGTAGTATCATGGAATTAGAGGTGTTGGGTATGAGTTTGGAGGTCAATAGTGGTGTAGGAGTTTATTTGAGTGGAAATTTTAGATATCATATAAATCAGACCATAAAGAAGTTTTGTTATGTAATTCCATATTACTCAGTGGTCTGGAAGAGGAATTCATTCCTATGGGATTTATATCAGGAATTAGATGTGATATACATACATGTAGATCCATTTAGATAGTGATAATGAATTATTGTATTTTCTATCAACCAATACTAATAATGGAATTCAATGATATTAAAATAAGTGTAATATTAAGATATATATGAGTGTCCCGAAAATTAATTATTCATAAGTTCATACTCTTGAAGTTGTAATAATTGATGAAACCATCCAAATAATTAACATTATCAGATAATAGTTCTACTACCACTAGTATTCACTGGAGAAGTTCTAGATGAATTATCTAGAACATGTAAGGTTCATGTAACCAATTGTAAGAAAGAATCATAGAGAAAATTATATTTAGGATGAATTAAAATACACTAATGTTACTAGATGTTTCATATATAAATTAGAAAATTGATTTAACTAATATCTTTTTAGAACATATGTGGTGCTGATACACGTTTAATCCACCAACTATAATATTCATGAAATTACGTTGAATGAAATTTTGAGTTTTACGGATAATGTTCTAAGTAATTTAAATTCATTATTCCTTTATATATTTTTTGAGAATGGTGAAAATGGAGTGATAAATATGATGTAAAAAACTATATGCATTCCATCAATAAGAAATATAAAGAAGAAACATAAGTCTATAAAGGGGGGTAGAAATCATGAGACGATGGACTAATAGCTACAAAAAATATTGGTGTGATAATATTTCATTACCACCTACCGAATCTTGATTAGTTATGAATCCATAGCTGGAATCATAAATAATTTGGAAAAAATGTCGAGAAGGTAATATTCAATTTTTTAAAAGTATGACACACTGGATTTAATATATATGAAATTGTTTTTATTAGAAAAACAATTTTGAACACCAACCCAACATGGAAAATGAATTAAAAATGGAAACTAATAATGTAGAGACCCGAAGCTTGATGTACATGGACATTACATTAATTTTGCGGAATACTTAATTCATAACAAAAACAGACACACAAGGACCGTAATAGTTTAGTGTCTTTGTAAACTTGGAATGTAATCTTCTAATCGTGGTAAAAGATATTCAACATCCCCCATAAAGTTCTTCCACTTTTTGTTTCCTTACCTAAAAAATTTCTTTTAATCCTGGGGGAAAATAAAACATAAAAAGGGTGAGATCAAATGCTCAGTCAGGGTAAGCATGGATAAAATAAAACATACCATACACATTTGAACCTAAAAACATGGACATAATGTTTAAACATCAAAATCATGAGAAACGAATTAAAACATGGAAGTACATAAGGAATAGATCATAATGGAACATAATAATTATAACATAGCATGGGAATAAAACATGTAATTGTGGCATCCATTAATCACATGTAATTATTTACATAGTAGCCAAGGCATTGCTGCCAAAACCATCTTAGTGGAAAAAGTCACTTTCTGAATCGAGTTCACTCCTCGTTTCAGTCCTGTAACACTGAACTGGATTAACTTTCCATTCCATCCATGTCTATCTCATGAGATATAAATATTTATCCAATGCATTTTAGGTAGATATTGGTCCCACCCATCTCATAATGAAATCATTCTTACTTGTGCCACAACATAAACATAAATCATCGATCATAACCCAAAGAATAAAATGGGTATAATAAACATCATCCCATCATAACATAATCCATAATAAAAAAATGGATATCATTTCATCATAAGAATAGTGAAACCATGTAAATCATAGAGACATTATACTTGGAACATACACATATGAAATAATGTCATCTTAGATGGAAAATGATTTTGATAAAACACTTGAAATGAATTCTTGAGGAAAATATCCTTTCTTCTTCAAAATCAATTTCTTTTCACAAAACATCATGCAATTTTAAAAGAAAATGATTTTGTTGAAAATAGTAATGAATTATTTTGGAGTAAGCTTCATGAAAACAAGGCTTTATAAAACTGTAAAAATCCTTTCATTCCGTATAAGTTAAAAAACATTTTTCTCGTACTTTTTTCGGAAAAGTCAAAAAAGTACCTCATAATGTAAAAAAAAGAAATTTTCCTTACATACCATGTAGTAAAAGTAAAAAATGGGTAAAAAGGAATTTAAACATACATGAAAACTATTTTATAAAACATGGACATTGATGATATAAATAACCCCATTAAATACTTACGAATAATCAATCCCGGATAAAAATGAGATTTGCAAAAGTATCCCTTACCTTAGGTCTGATATGCTTCGTACGTATCCGAACCTCCGGTATAATGATTTAAATAATTTCATTGAATTATTACAGATTCATATTCATTGTTATGATATCATATATGTTTCACTTATGACTTTATATTACCCGTTTGTTTGTAAATCCCATGTTAAAGTAGCGTTTTGGGTAAAATCATATTATTTATCGTATGTGTTTCGACTTGTCGTTCTTGATATTATTACTTATATCCTGATTTATATAATTCCAGAATGTAGAACATTATTTATATATAATATATATTCATCATATACATATATATTATATATCGATAAAAGGAATAAAATACTCTGTTCATGGAGACGGTAGGCCGTACATACGCATGAACGCTATTTTCGTTTCCCTTTTGAATTGAATGGAATTAAGTAAATGAAATATATATATATATATAAATCCATTATCATTATTATGTCATATATTTCATTATTATTCATTATATATAATTTATAATCATTCATGAATGGTTAACATGGAGAGAGAATCTCATCGTGTCGTGGAGACGGTAGTCCGTACGTACGCACGAGTGATGATATCATTCCCAAGATCGTGGAATTGTATTAAAGTGTTTGTATAATATTACAGAATCAATATAACTTTACAATAATCCTATATATTCATTACTTTAACCATTATACCCATCCATGTAAGGTGGTGGTGGAAAATAGATTACACCACGGCGTGGAGACGATATTCCGTACGTACGCACGCACGGTGATTTCGTTTTCCGTAGGATGTATAGATGGTGAAATAGGTTTTTTTCATACTTATAATAAAATATCATTATATTAGTGATACTTATGTTATTACTTCATAATGAAACAACCTGAGAAGAAGAAGTGGAAGAAGATATAAAGGTGAAAGAATCGGTAAGGGACATTACCTCTTCTTTGAAGCGCCTCTTTAAGACCTCCTCTTAGGGAACTAACATTGGTCTTTGAAGAAGACCAGGACCTCTAGGATGTTTCTAGGGAAGTGGAGAAGAGAATTTGGCAGGGTTTGGCCGAGATTGAAGGCTCAAAGTGGTGTGAGGAAGAGAGGGGGGAGGTGCCCTTTTATAAGGGAAGAGAGGGGCACCTTTGGAAAACTAAAAATATTATATTATTATAAAGTCATATTTGATTTTATATAGCTACAAATTGATTTATTTCGAAGCTAAGGTGGGTATGGGTCTAAATCCTCTCATCCAATAGAATTTAGACAAGTTTAGGTTCCTATTGTAACCTTATCATTTAGATTTAACTTTAAGTTAAATAATTTTACATTTACCGTGTCTTCTTGTTTTCTTACACTATAAGGTTAATAAACTTACTATAACAAGACGAACGAACCCCAAGTTGTTTATTATTAATATATATAACCATATATAAGTCATTTGGACGATCCTTAGATTTTTAGGAATAAAATAACAATTAATAATATACTATTTGTTTTAAAAAATATTTTATGTCAATTTTGACACTATTTAGTAATTGATCTTTGTAAAAATCATAACAGGATGATTAATTCGAAAAAATTTAATTATATCAATACTAACACGTCCTATGGACATATAAAATTATTATAATTCATAAAAAGTCTCAAATTATATTTATTTTGGTATTTATAACATCAATTATATCAATATTTCATTAATAAGATAATTACTTTATCATCATTGTGTCATAAATAAATTAAATTAATTAATGTCTAAAAATTACAAATAAAATATCATTATGTAGGAAATCTTTTTTAACTTTCTAATGAATATTTATAGTCGAATTTATCTTATGTATAACCCTATATTAAAAATTATATACTTATTAAACTTTGATTTTAACAATTTTAACCCTTCTTTAAATAAATTAATTATAAATGTCCTAATCTAATCCAAGTGGGCCTAAATGGTCATATTTTATTCCTAAGGTTGTTTTTGGTCGAATTAAACTTATACAATAGAATTAGGACATGTGTTAGGGTAATAATAATATAATTTTTACCCTTACTTATCCTATTTACTCTTAACCGTGGTAAAAAAAGGTAAAAAGTTACTATTCATCAAAAATTATTTTCATCTCATTGAACCACATTTTAATCCTTCATATTAACCGTATCTCTCGTATTTTCGAAATTCCACTCACAGAAGCGGTAAAATTAAGTTTTATGAAAAATTCAGTTTTTTTAACTACCACTTAATGGTTTCACTATTTATCAAAAAATGAAATTTTCCAGAAAAATACCAAAAATTAGGTCTAAGCTATATTTGATATTATGAATTCAAAAATGATGTCTACTTTATCAAACTAAAAACATATCAGTTACATCAACTAATTTAAAAATTAATTCCCATCGTCAAAACAAATAGCGTGTTTTTAAGAGATAATAACTATCAAAAGATTGACACTTGTTTATAGCTGGTTTAAATGTGAAATTACATTCAATGACCAAAATTATATTAAATTGTAAAAATATATTATAAATATAATTTAAAACCACTCAAATTAATAATTTATCACTATTAATTATTTCGATTAAAAAAGTTGTTTTTAATTAAAATTTAGTAATTTTCACTATTCATCAGAATATGAAAGTTATCTGAAAAGTACCAAAATTTCACCCTAAGCTAATTTCAATATTCCAAATCCAAAAATGATTTCCATTTTGAAAATTAAAATTTAAAAAAATTTAAAAGGTGGTTATTACAATTCATAACGGTTAGTTTAAATAATATTTTAATAGCATATCGTTGTTTAGTGAAACTCGGTATTGCATACGACGCAAGCTATCGAGGAAGGTCGCGATTGCGTGTAATGCAGCAAAGTTAGGGTTGCGTGTTGTGCAAGGATCATTTTTTGTAACGTACAACACAAGAAATCAATAAAATTAAAAAATATATTCTTCATAAAATCTCGGGGTGTTACATTCTACCCCCCTTAAAATGAATTTCGCCCTCGAAATTCGTCAGGGTTATAAATGGTTTACTACTAGAAAGTTTCTTTAATATAAACCCACATCGTAAAAAGGAATACCAAAACTTGGTTTTAAAAACTAAAGTATTAAATGTAACGGTTACCCAAATTAACTCATCACTGGGTTTCCACGTAGGAGAACATAGGTGAAAATATGGATATGGAAGAAAAATCCAACCATCAAGTTCTAATGGAGAGTGGTAGAGAACATGGCTATGAAAAAGGCAAAAATCACAAAGTCATAAATTTGTGATGATCTAGGGTACCATCTGATTCATCGGATATAAGGGCACTATGAAAACATTTTTGGTTTTCAAGATCATTTCCCTAAAGTTGAAGAATTTGAATTAGAATAAATACATAATTTATTTTTGTACAATCTCACTGTTGTTCATGACTTGAACAATTTCCACTTCATCTCTTAAAGAAATGAAGTTGAATTTTATATACGTGAAGTGTTAGTAGATCATGTGATAGAATGATGGTTCATTCCATCTACCTCAAACAAAAGGTTATAAAAGTTATCAAAAAAATAAATAAGTCCATCTATAGTGAGATTAATCACATATGGTTTCTAAAATGAACTTATACTTCATATATCATACTGCTTAATATAATAAAACTAGTTTCTACTAAACAGGGACATCTTGTAGGCTAGTGGTAGGCGATATAGGCCAGTCGCAATTTGGTTGTGGGTTCGATTCCCAGAGGCTTGTCCGACGTGATGGGCTGTCGCCCGTCCTGCAGGTTGTCCTTCTTCTAAAACTATATTACTATAACATCCCACCAATAATATCGAAAAAGCATATATCCTTAAACAATACTAACTTATTTCCAACATAATCCATTCCAATCTTTAGGCTTATCCATAATACTGCAGTCCACTCTCATAATATAGTGAAAATGATTACCATATATCTAATACCATCGTCGATCCCCATATATCATAAGTTATGTCTTGTTGGTCACATTCCAAACATTCGAAGGCCTTAATCATGTATTCTATTGAAAAATTAATACCCATTGAACTTTAGTGAAAACATGAATGTAGTTAAAATTGAACACTTTCCACATACCAAAATCCTGAAAATTCTATATACTCAATCCATGGTATCACTTAGTCCTTATATCAATCATGAGCGAATGAATACAATCAAACATCTCATTATCTTCTTATTCCTTCATTATGCGCATATCATCTACTTTAAAAAAATATTTGAATAACCTTCCATGGTTACTGGTACCATTCAACATATACTTTCAAATACTTTTAGGAAGAACAATAGTGTAACAATCCTTAGATGATTCTTTATTCCAACGTACCATTAACTATACAACATAACTCTCGATAAACATACAATCATTCCACTACCTTCTAAAACAACTGAATGAGCTTCAACACTTCTTTCAGCTCATATATCATTTGTAGTCTCCTCATCATCATCCACATAAATACTACCCATATGACCATGCTGATTCTCTTCATGAGATTTTCCATTAGGGAATTGGTTTGCATAATGCCCGTACATTCCACATTTAAAACATCTAATCATTGTTGATGTCATAGCAATACCATTATCCTTGTCCATGGTGTTAACTGAACCTTTTCCTTTGCACTTACTAGCTTTGTGTCCTTCTTTTCCACACCCAAAGCATCTTCCAGTTCCTTTGAAACAATCTCCCTGATGCCTCTTCCTACATGATTTACATGAGAGAAATTGAACTTTCTTTCCTTTATGATCATCATGAAACTCCATCTTTCTCTTATTATTTGAGTCGGGAAACATACCAAAGTTGAGATTATTGATCATATTATAGGGTTTCTGATTAGGAAAAATAACGATGTTTGGACTTCCAGATCCCGTTTCATTTGGTTTCTCATGAATAATATCATTCCATTGTCTGTCATATCCTCGATTATCGTGAATCTCCCTGTTTCCATCCATTTTCTAAAACCCAAAAAGAATAGTGTGAGATGCAAAAATCATGATAGGGAAAACGACATTGTAAAGGGGGAGTTTCCTCAATATCTAACATCTTAGGTTAAATTATAAGAACGTTACCGTAGTTCTAGGACTATATCCTATACGTATACTTATCCTTAGGGACATCCCTAGACATACCTTAGAAATATCTCTAGGGATCTCACTAACGTTTTCACATCCTAGTTTCCAAAGGTTGACTAAACCATTCCTCTGATACCAACTGTAGAGACCCGAAGCTTGATGTACATGGACATTACATTACTTTTGCGGAATACTTAATACATAACAAAAACAGACACACAAGGACCGTAATAGTTCAGTGTCTTTCGAAACTTGAAACGCAATCTTCTAATCGTGGTAAAAGATCTTCAACATCCCCAATAAAGATCTTCCACTTTTTGCTTCCTTACCTAAAACCTTTCTTTTAATCCTCTGGTAAAATAAAACATAAAAGGTTGAGCTCAAATACTCAGTAAGGGTAAGCATGGATAAAATAAAACATACCATACACATTTGAAGCTAGAAACATGAACATAATGTTTAAACATCAAAATCTTGAGAAACGACTTAAAACATGGAAGTACATAAGGCATAGATCATAATGGAACTTAATAATGAAAACATAGCATGGTAATAAAAAATGTAATTGTGGCATCCATTAAGCACATGTAATGATTTCCATAGTAGCCACGACATTGCTGCCAAGACCATCTTAGTGGACAAAGTCCCTTTCTGAATCGAGTTCACTCCTCGTTTCAGTCCTGTAACACTGAATCAGATTAACTTACCGTTCCATCCATGTCTATCTCGTGAGATATAAATCTTTACCCAATGCATTGGAGGGAGATATAGGTCCCACCCATCTCTTAATGAAATCATTCTTACTAGTGCCACAACATAAACATAAATCATTCATCATAACCCAAAGAATAAAATGGGTATCCTAAACATCATCCCATCATAATATAATCCATATAAAAAAATGGATATCATTTAATCATAAGAATAGTGAAACCATTTAAATCATAGAGACATTATACTTGAAACATAAACATATGAAATAATTTTATCTTAGATGGAAAATGATTTTGATAAAACACTTGAAATGAATTCCTGAGGAAAATATCATTTCTTCGTCAAAATCAATTTCTTTTCACAAAACATCATGAAATTTTAAAAGAAATGGATTTTGTTTAAAATAGTCATGAAATCTTTTTGAGGAAGATTCATGAAAGTAAGGCTTTATAAAACCGTAAAAATCCTTTCATGCCATATAAGTTAAAAAAAACATTCTTCTCGTACTTTTGCCAGAAAATTCAAAAAAGTTCCTCATAATGTAAACAAAAGAAAGATTCCATACATACCATTTAGTAAAAATCAAAAAATGGGTAAAAAGGAATTTAAACATACATGAAAAATATTTTATAAAACATTGACATGGATGATATAAATAACCCCATTAAATACTTACGAATAAGCAATCCCGGATAAAAATGAGATTTGCAAAATTATCCCTTACCTTAGGTCTGATATGCTTTGTACGTATCCAAACCTCCTGTATAATGATTTAAATAATGTCATTGACTTATTACAGAATCATATTCATTATTATGATATCATATATGTTTCACTTATGACTTTATATTACCTGTTCTTTTGTAAATTCCACATTAAAGCAGCGTTTTGGGTAAAATCATTTTATTTGTCGTATGTGTTTCGACTTGTCGTTATTGATATTATTACTTATATCCTGATTTACATAATTCCATAATGTAAAAGAAAATTTATATATAATATATATTCATCATATACATATATATTATAGATCGATAAAAGGAATGTAATACACCGTTCATGGAGACGGTAGGCCATACGTACGCATGAACGCTGTTTTCGTTTCCCTTCTAAATTGAATGGAATTAAGTAAATGACCTACATATATTTATATATATAAATCCAGTATCATTATTATTTCATATATTTCATTATTATTCATTATATATACTTTATAATCATTCATGAATGGTTAACATGGAGAGTGAATCTCATCACGTCGTGGAAACGGTAGTCCGTACGTACGCACAAGCGATGATATCATTCCCAAGATCATGGAATTGTATTAAAGAATATGTATAATATTAAAGAATCAATATCACTTTACAATAATCATATATATTCACTACTTTCACCATTATACCCATCCATGTAAGGTGGTGGTGGAAAATAGATTACACCACGGTGTGGAGACGGTATTCTGTACGTACCCACACGCGGTGATTTCATTTTCCGTAGGATGTATAGATGGTGAAATAGGGTTGTTTCATACTTATAATAACATATCAGTATATTAGTGATACTGATGTTATTACTTCATAACAAAACCACCTAAGAAGAATAAGTGGAAGAAGAAATAAAGGTGAAAGAATCGGTAAGGGACATTACCTCTTCTTTGAAGTGCCTCTTTGAGACCTCCTCTTAGGGCACTAACATTGGTCTTTGAAGAAGACCAGGACCTCTAGGATGTTTCTAGGGAAGTGGAGAAGTGAATTTGTCAGGGGTTGGCCGAGTTAGAAGGCTCAAAGTGGTGTGAGGAAGAGAGGGAGGAGGTGCCCTTTTATAAGGGAGGAGAGGGGCACCTTTGAAAAACTAAAACAATTATTTTATTATAAAGTCATATTCTATTTTAAATAGCTCCAAATTGATTTATTTTGAAGCTAAGGTGGGGCTGGGTCGAAATCCTCTCATCCAATAGAATTTAGACAAGTTTAGGTTCCAATTTTAACCTTATCATTTAGATTTAACTTTAAGTTAAATAATTTTAATTTTACCGTGTCTTCTTGTTTTCTTACACTATAAGGTTAATAAACTTACTATAAAAAGCCAAATGACCCCCAGGTTGTTTATTATTAATATATATAACCTCATATAAGTCATTTGGCCGAACCTTATATTTTTAGGAATAAAATAACAATTAATAATATAATATTTGTTTTAAAAACTATTTTATGTCAATTTTGAAACTATTTAGTAATTGATTTTTGTGAAATTAATAACAGAATGATTAATTCTAAAAAAGCTAATTAAATCAATACTAACATGTCATATTTAACTATACAATTAGTATAATTCATACAAAGTGTCAAATTATATTTATTTGGGTATTTATAACATCAATTATGTCAATATTTCATTAATAAGATAATTAATGCATCATAATTGTGTCTTAAATAAATTAAATAAATTAATGTCTAAAAATTACAAATAAAATATAATTATGTAGGAAATATTTTTAGCTTTCTAATTAATCTTTATTGTTGAATTTATCTTATGAATAAGCCTATATTAAAAATTATTTACTTATTAAACATTGATTTTAACTATTTTAACCCTTCTTTAAATAAATTAATAATAAATGTCCTAATCTAATCCAAGCGGGCCTAAATGGTCATATTTTATTCCTAAGGTTTTTTTGGTCGAATTACACTTGTCCAATAGAATTAGGACATGCGTTAGGGTAATAATAATATCATTTTACCCTTAATTACCCTATTTACTTTTAACCGTGGTAAAAAAGGTAAAAGGTTACTATTCACCAAAAATTATTTTCATCTCATTGAACCACATTTTATTCCATGATATTAAATGTGTCTCTCGGATTTTTGAAATTCCACTCACAGAAGCGGTAAAATTAATTTTTATGAAAAATTCAGTTTTTTTAACTACCACTTAGTGGTTTCACTATTTATCAAAAATGGAAGTTTCCAGAAAAATACCAAAATTTAGGCCTAAACTATATTTGATATTATGAATTCAAAAATGATGTCTATTTTATCAAATTCAAAACATATCAGTTAGATTTACTAATTTAAAAATTAATTCCCGTCGTCAAAACAAATAGCATGTTTTTAAGAGAAAATAACTATCAAAAGATTGACACTTGTTTATAACTGGTTTAAATGTGAAATTACATTCAATGACCAAAATTGTATTAAATGTTAAAAATATATTCTAAATATACTTTAAAACCACTCAAATAAATAATTTATCACTATTAATTATTTCGATTAAAAAAGTTGTTTTTAATTAAAATTTAGTAATTTTCACTATTCATCATAATATGAAAGTTATCCGAAAAGTACCAAAATTTCACCCTAATCTAATTTCGATATTCCTAATCCAAAAATAAAGTCCATTTTGAAAAATAAAATTTAAAAAATTTTAAAAGGTGGTTATTACTTTTCATAACGGCTAGTTTTAATAATATTTTAATAGCATATCGTTGTTTAGTGAAACTCGGAATTGCGTACGACGCAAGTTATCGAGGAAGGTCGTGATTGCGTGTAATTCAGCCAAGTTAGGGTTTTGTGTTGTGAAAGACTCCTTTTTTGTAATGTACAACACAAGACATCAATAAAATTAAAAATAATATTTTTCATAAAATCTCGTGGTGTTACATTCTACCCCCCTTAAAATGAATTTCGCCCTCGAAATTCATCGGGGTTATAAATGGTTTACTACTAGAAGGTTTCTTTAATAGAAACCCACATCATAAAACGGAATACCAAAACTTGGGTTTAAAAACTAATGTATGAAATGTAACAGTTAACCAAATTAACTCATCACTGGGTTTCCACGTACGAGAACATATGTGAAAATATGGATATGGAAGAAAAATCTAACCATCAAGTTCTGATGGAGAGTGGTAGAGAACATGGCTATGAAAAAGTCAACAATTAAAAAGCCATAAATTTGTGATGATCTAGGGTACCATCTGATTAATCAGATATAAGGGCACTAGGACAACATTTTTGGTTTTCAAGATCATTTCACTAAAGTTAAAGAAATTGAATTAGAATAAATACTTACTTTATTTTGGTACAATCTCACTGCTGTTCATGTCTTTAACAATTTCAACTTCATCTCTTAATGAAATGAAGTTGAATTTTTTATTCATGAAGTGTTAGCAGATCATGTGATAGAATGATGGGTCATTCCATCTATCTCAAACAGAAGGTTATAAAAGTTATCAAAAATACATAAGTTTATTTATAGTGAGATTAATCATATATGGTTCTTAAATTAACTTATACTTCATATATCATATTTCTTTATATAATAAAACGACTTTCTACTAAACATGGACTTCCTATAGGCCAGTGGTAGGCGATAAATGCCAGTCGCACTTTGGTTGTGGGTTCGATTCCCACAGCCTTTTCCGACGCGATGGGCTGTCGCCCGTCCTGCAGGTTGTCCTTTTTCTAAAACTATATTACTATAACATCCCATCAATAATATCAAAAAAACTTCTATCCATAAACAATACTAACTTATGTCCAACATAATCCATTCCAATCTTTAGGCTTATCCATAATACTGTAGTCCACTCTCATAATATAGTGAAAACGATTACCAGAGATTTAATACCATCATTGATCCCCATATATCATAAGATATGTCTTGTTGGTCACATTCCAGACATTCGAAGGCCTTAATCATGTATTCTCTTGAAAAATGATTACCCATTGAACCTTAGTGAAAACCTAGATGCTGTTAAAAGTTAACACTTTCCACATACCAAAATACTCAAAATTCTATATACTCAAACCATGATATCACATAGTCCTTATATCAATCATGAGCTCATGAATACAATCAAACACCTCATTATCTTCTTATTCCTTCATTATGCACATATCATCTACTTTACAAAAATATATGAATAACCTTCCATGTTACTAGTACCATTCAACATATACATTCAAATACTTTTAAGAATAAAAATAGTGTAACAATCCTTAGATGATTATTTATTCCATAGTACCATTAACTATACAACATAACTCTCGATAAACATACAATCATTCCACTACCTTCTAAAACAACTGAATGAGCTTCAACAGTTCTTTCAGCTCATATATCATTTGTAGTCTCCTCATCATCATCCACATAAATACTACTCATATGACCATGCTGATTCTCTTCATGAAATTTTCCATTAGGGTATTGGTTTCCATAATGCTCGTACATTCCACATTTAAAATATCTAATCATTGTTGATGTCGTAGCAATACCATTCTCCTTTTCCATGGTGTTAATTGAACCTTTTCCATTGCACTTACTGGATTTGTGTCCTTTTTTTCCACACCCAAAGCATCTTCTAGTTCCTTTGAAACAATCTCCCTGATGCCTCTTCACACATGATTTACATGAGGGAAATTGAACTTTCTTTCCTTTATGATCATCATTAAACTCCATATTTCTCTTATTTTTTGAGTCGGGAAACTTACCAAAGTTGAGATTATTGATCATATTATGAGATTTCTGATTAGGCATAATAACGATGTTTGGACTTACAGATCCCTTTTTATTTGGTTTCTCATGAAGAATATCTTTCCATTGTCTGTCATATCCTCCATTATCGTGAATCTTCCTATTTCCATCCATTTTCTAAAACCCAAAAAGAATAGCGTGAGGTGAAAAAATCATGCTAGGGAAAACAAAATAGTAAAGGGGGAGTTCCCTCAAAATCTAACATCTTAGGTTAAATTATAAGATCATTACCGTAGTTCTAGGACTATATCCTATACATATACTTATCCTTAGGGACATCCCTAGACATACCATAGAAATATCTCTAGGGATGTCATTAACGTTTTCGCATCCTAGTTTCCAAAGGTTGACTAAACCTTTCCTCAGATACCAACTATAGAGACCCGAAGCTTGACGTACATTGACATTACATTACTTTTGTGGAATACTTAATACATAACAAAAACAGACACACGAGGACCATAATAGTTTAGTGTCTTTGGAAACATGGAACGTAATATTCTAATCGTGGTAAAAGATCTTCAACATCCCCCATAAAGATCTTCCACTTTTTGTTTCCTTACCTAAAACGTTTCTTTTAATCCTGGGGGAAAATAAAACATAAAAAGGGTGAGCTCAAATGCTTAGTAAGGGTAAGCATGGATAAAATAAAACATACCATACACATTTGAACCTAAAAACATGAACATAATGTATAAACATCAAAATCTTGAGAAACGACTTAAAACATGGAAGTAAATAAGGCATAGATCATAATGGAACATAAAAATGCTAACATAGCATGGGAATAAAACATGTAATTGTGACATCCATTAAGAACATGTAATGATTTCCATAGTAGCCAAGGCATTGCTGCCAAGACCATCTTAGTGGACAAAGTCCCTTTCTGAATCGAGTTCACTCCTCATTTCAGTCCTGTAACACTGAATTGGATTAACTTACCATTCCATCCATGTATATCTCATGAGATTTAAATCTTTACCCAATGCATTGGAGGGAGATATAGGTCTCGACCATCTCATAATGAAATCATTCTTACTTGTGCCACAACATAAACATAAATCATTCATCATAACCCAAAGAATAAAATGGGTATCATAAACATCATCCCATCATAACATAATCCATATAAAAAATTGATATAATTTAATCATAAGAATAGTGAAACCATGTAAATCATAGAGACATTATACTTGAAACATACACATATGAAATAATGTCATCTTAGATGGAAAATGATTTTGATAAAACACTTGAAATGAATTGTTGAGGAAAATATCCTTTTTTCTTCAAAATCAATTTCATTTCACAAAACATCAGGCAATATTAAAAGAAAATTATTTTGTTTAAAATAGTCATGAAATCTTTTGTAGGAAGCTTCATAAAAATAATGCTTTATAAAACTGTAAAAATCCTTTCATGCCGTATAAGTTAAAAAAACATTCTTCTCGTACTTTTGCCGGAAAAGTCAAAAAAGTACCTCGTAATGTAAACAAAAGAAAGATTCCTTACATACCATGTAGTAAAAGTCAAAAATGGGTAAAAAGGAATTTAAACATACATGAAAACTCTTCTATAAAACATGGACATGGATGATATAAATAACTCCATTAAATACTTAGGAATAAGCAATCCCAGATAAAAATGAGATTTGCAAAATTATCCCTTACCTTAGGTCCGATATGCTTCATACATATCCGAACCTCCTATATAATGATTTAAATAATGTCATTGACTTATTACAGAATCATATTCATTGTTATGATATCATATATGTTTCAATTATGACTTTATATTACCCGTTCTTTTGAAAATTCCATGTTAAAGCAGCATTTTGGGTAAAATCATTTTATTTATCCTATGTGTTTCGACTTGTCGTTCTTGATATTATTAATTATATCCTGAATTACATAATTCTAGAATGTAAAACATGATTTATATATAATATATATTCATCATATACATATATATTACAGATCGATAAACGGAATGAAATACACCGTTCATGTAGACGGTAGGTCGTACGTACGCATGAACGCTGTTTTCGTTTCCCTTTTGAATTGAATGGAATTAAGTAAATGACATACATATATATATATATATATACAAATCCAGAATCATTATTATGTCATATATTTCATTATTATTCATTATATATACTTTATAATCATTCATGAATGGTTAACATGGAGAATGAATCTCATCGCGTCGTGGAGACGGTAGTCCGTACGTACGCACGAGCGATGATATCATTCCCAAGATCGTGGAATTGTATTAAAGTGTATGTATAATTTTAAAGAATCAATATAACTTTACAATAATCATATATATTTATTACTTTCACCATTATACCCATCCATGTAAGGTGGTGGTGGAAAATATATTACACCACGGCGTGGAGACGGTATTCCGTACGTACGCACGCGCGGTGATTTCGTTTTCCGTAGGATGTATAGATGGTGAAATAGGGTTGTTTCATATTTATAATAACATATCAATATATTAGTGATACTGATGTTATTACTTCATAATGAAACAATCTAAGAAGAAGAAGTGGAACAAGAAATAAAGGTGAATGAATCGGTAAGGGACATTACCTCTTCTTTGAAGTGCCTCTTTGAGACCTCCTCTTAGGGCACTAAAATTGGTCTTTGAAAAAGACCAGGACCTCTAGGATGTCTCTAGGGAAGTGGAGAAGTAAATTTGGTAGGGGTTGGACGATATTTAAGGCTCAAAGTGGTGTGAGGAAGAGAGGGAGGAGGTTCCCTTTTATATGGGTGGAGAGGGGCACCTTTGGAAAACTAAAAATATTATTTTATTATAAAGTCATATTCGGTTTTAAATAGCTCCAAATTGATTTATTTAGAATCTAAGGTGGGGATGGGTAGAAATAATCTCATCCAATAGAATTTAGACAAGTTTAGGTTCCTATTTTAACCTTATCATTTATATTAAACTTTAAGTTAAATAATTTTACTTTTACCGTGTCTTCTTTTTTTCTTAAACTATAAGGTTAATAAAATTAGTATAACAAGCCAAACGAACCTGAAGTTGTTTATTATTAATATATATAACCTTATCTAAGTCATTTGGCCGATCCATAGATTTTTAGGAATAAAATAACTATTAATAATATAATATTTGTTTTAAAAACTATTTTATGTCAATTTTGACACTATTTAGTAATTGATTTTTGTGAAAATCATAACAGAATTATTAATTCGAAAAAAGTTAATTAAATACATACGAACACGTCATAGGGACCTAGAAAAGTATTATAAGTCATAAAAAGTCTCAAATTATATTTATTTGTGTATTTATAACATCAATTATGTCAATATTTCATTAATAAGATAATTACTACATCACCATTGTGTGATAAATAAATTAAATTAATTAATGTCTAAAAATTACAAATAAACTATAATTATGTAGGAAATATTTTTAGCTTTCTAATTAATATTTATAGTCGAATTTATCTTATGTATAACCCTATATTAAAAATTATTTACTTATTAAACTTTGATTTTAACTATTTTAACCATTTTTTAAATAAATTAATAATAAATGTCCTAATCTAATCCAAGTGGGCCTAAATGGTCATATTTTATTCCTAAAGATGTTTTTGGTCGAATTAAACTTATCCAATATAATTAGGACATGTGTTAGGCTAATAATAATATCATTTTTACCCTTAATTACCCTATTTACTTTTAACCGTGGTAAAAAAAGGTAAAAAGATACTATTCACCAAAAATTATTTTCATCTCATTGAACCACATTTTAGTCCTTGATATTAACCGTGTCTCTCGCATTTTAGAAATTCCACTCACAGAAGCGGTAAAATTAAGTTTTATGAAAAAATCAGTTTTTTTAACTACCACTTAGTGGTTTCACTATTTATCAAAATATGAAAGTTTCCAGAAAAATACCAAATATTAGGCCTAAGCTATATTCGATATTATGAATTCAAAAATGATTTCTATTTTATAAAATTCAAAACATATCATTTACATTAACAAATTTAAAAATTAATTCCCGTCGTCAAAACAAATAGCGTGTTTTTAAGAGATAATAACTATCAAAAGATTGACACCTGTTTATAACTGGTTTAAATGTGAAATTACATTCAATCACCAAAATTGTATTAAATGGTAAAAATATATTCTAAATATACTTTAAAACCACTCAAATTAATAATTTATCACTATTAATTATTTTGATTAAAAAAGTTGTTTTTAATTAAAATTTAGTAATTTTCACTATTCATCAGAATATGAAAGTTATCCGAAAAGTACCAAAATTTTACCCTAAGCTATTTTCGATATTCTATATCCAAAAATGAAGTCCATTTTGAAAAATATAATTTTCAAAATTTTAAAACGTGGTTTTTACTATTCATAACAGCTAGTTTTAATAATATTTTAATAGCATATCGTTGTTTAGTGAAACACGGTATTGCGTACGACGCAAGCTATCGAGGACGGTCGCGATTGCGTGTAATGCAGCCAAGTTAGGGTTGCGTGTTGTGAATGACTCCTTTGTTGTAACGTACAACACAAGACATCAATAAAATTAAAAAGAATATTTTTCATAAAATCTCGGGGTGTTACAAATAAGGGGTATTTTTATTGGAAAATTCTATATATTAGTTACAATTATAGTACATAAAATGATACTACTATACCATTAGACACATAAATATTTAAAAAATGATATAATAAAAATAACTAACCAAAAGTGGGTGTTATTTGTTCATATTGGAAGTGTTGTATGTAGTAGTTTGGGGAGAGATAAGGATGGATCTACTATAGATGCATGAAAATTATGGATATATTAATAGAATATGTGGGTGGGTTGGTTGGTGTGTCTATGATTATCTTAAAAAATCACCACTAATCATTTCACAAAAAAATATTTCTGTTATTCTATTCTTCAGAGACTCCCTAATGTTCTTAGGTTCCTCAGCTGCGAAAAAATGTCCACTATGCTCAATGAGATGATTTTGTTATATTTCATCATCGTTCGATTTGAATGGGTCATGGTACAGATGTTTGACTGCATCTAGCGTCAGAGGAATATTACCCTATAGTCCTCCATCTCAATATTGTGGATTTTCTCCCACTTGATGTTTCTAGGTGTAGTAACACATGAAATCAAATGTGTTTGTATCTCAATCCATTACAATCCCTTAAATCTTATAGAAAATATAGATGATGTATTGAATTATTTCACTATTGAACCATTAATATCCTTATTGGAGATCTCTTAGAGTGAATGTGTTGATGTAACATGAAAAGGATAGAAAAAAATTATCTCCTTATCCAATTTATTATCCCCCTAAAACCCGGCTTATCATTTCATGTACAACTTCTTTTCCCTGGGCTGATAGGTTGAGAATTTCATATCATCTATGAAAACCATGAAATAACTATCTTTAGACTTTCTCAAACTAAAAAATGTTATTACGAAGTCATTGTATAAAATATTCACCTATTAGAACCATATAATTATCATTTATATAATATAACATAACATAACCTTTTCTAAATATCTCCAAAGTCGATCCATCTTTGAAATTCCCCATTCCTTTCACCGAATAATCCATTGAAACATTCATATTTTTGGATCCGGTCATGTGGTTGATGGAACCTATGGCAATGTACCAAACTTTAATTTAAGGATCCATCAAGAAAATGTTCTTCTCATTAAGCCTCACTTTCTAAAATACATTTATGACTAACTGGGTAATATCATAGTGTTCAACCAAGGAAATTTATGGTTTTTTTGTCTTAAACATGTTTGAATTTCATTTCTTCTATTCATTCACATATTGGTTTGTGACACTCTATTATATAGTTCATGTTGGAACTGTAAAGTGCATCTATTAACGGTCCAAACATTGAAAAACATAATTAATATGCATATATTTCTTCAAAGGCATTGTTTTGACTTGTCATAGAGCCCTAATAGAGTTAAAAATAAGATGTTATGGCCGTCTAATGTTTGGACACCCGAAACAGATATCTATGGAAATTTTGGGGAAAAGAATGGATGTGGGAAAAACTTTTCATCATTTTCATGTAAATCATTCATAGTTATGCAACTAAGTTATATGTGAAAGGTGATGAGATGTTCTATATAGGCTCTTTAGCCAGAATGTGCACCCATTTCCCTTTCATGAAAGAAAACAATATTATTTTCAAGAATGAAATGTTTCACAAAACCTCAGAACACAACCATCCTATTGCACACCAAAGGTGACATCAAATACAGAAGCTCCAAATGTAAATAAGACTAGCTATGGTTATAAAGTGATTTTTATTAAATTTTTCACAAAAAGGAAAACTTAAATTCAATTTGTAAAATACTTATAAATATATAATCGACCCCTCATTTTAAGAGATGACCATTGGGAGAGGGTCTCAAACTTGGAGTTGTGTCCTTCACATAGCCCCCCCAAATATTTGAAGTTGTAAAAAATAGTGTTTTCCAAAATATTTCTTATAGGACATGACCCATGTCAACACATTTTTTTTCATGAAACAACATAGTTGGGTGCAACAGTGCTATGTTGTGTTCAACCATGAATACATCCATAGAACTATGCCCAGTTCCACATAATAGTGCATAGTTGAATGCAGAAATGTTCTCAAATGAACCTGTTGGTCTATACCATGTAAAATCCATCATAAACCACCACTTTTGATTAGTGTTAGGTTCCATTCCTAGGCCTATGGCATGGTTCATTTGCTAACATGAATCACCCTTATGAAAAATAGAGAGTAACACAATGATCTTTTTGGGTTTCGTCAAGGAAGTTTTCATTTGCATCTTATATGTCTCCAAAATCCACACCATTTTATAACATGATTTTAGATACTCCTATATACTCTCTGAAAAAACCTTGATTCATCCAATTCCTACAGGTCCATTTTCCATAACATGATTTGAGATACTCATCATAGATTCCTTGAGTAACATGAGGAAAAATACACCTATAGAATCTCTTGAAACTCCATCATCAGACTCCCATTAATGGTTTAGCGAGAAAGGACCACCTCATCAAGTGTAAGCCCCAACCATATTCCACCACCCCATTAGTGAGTTGAGATTCTATCTTGACTTAACATGAGGAAGAAATGATGTAAAACATCCATCCGTAATCCCCACACACCACATCCTTCAACAAGATGTTAAACTGTAATATTACCTCATGAAATGAACATTGGATGCCCTCATTTCCTAACTTTAGGGATAAATTATGGTAATATTTCATGTATAATCGCCAAAGACCCCATACTTCAACCAAATTTTAAACTATAATCTTAAACCATTAAATGGACAAGGGATTCCCTAATGACCAGCGAAGAGGAAGAAATGATTTGAAACTTATATACATTAGCCCCCCACGTTATGTGCTTCCAATATTGTGTTAATCTATATTATTGGTTAAATAAATGGACATGGGATTTCCACATTAACTAACATGAGGAATCTACAGGAAGCTTTCACACATAATCTGGAACAACAACATTGCTGCTCCTAGAAGAACTCTGGAATCTTTCATTCGTAATCCCCACATAATTCCCCAATAATAAATCCTCTTGTCAGTGGAATATTCAATGTGTAATCCCAAAATAATCTCTCATCAATGCTCCTTTAATGACATGGGAATCCTTACCTCGTGATGTTAAAATACATGGATAGGTCCCTTTATTAAACTTATACTACTACATCGAACAACATGAGTGTTGACTTCTATCTTCTAAATTGGGTAAACATGATGCCTCTTGGAGGTACATTCCAAATATTAGTAAACCCAGGCATGAAACTTTCCTTTATAGGGAAGAACCTCCTAGATTAACCTCCACCAAGAATTTTGATCCATTCACCATGTATATGCCTCCACAGGGTATTCTAAAACATCAGATCTCATTCCATGGGGCATTCTGATCCACTGGTAAACTATCCATGTTTCACATCTACCCTTATTCGAATTCACCTCTCAAATGTTCCACCATGGGGAATTCTGATCCAAAATTTCTAATCCACCTCCACATAGTGTTCTTATCCAATGGTAATCCATTCAGGTGTGATATGTTCCCTCATAGGGATAGACCACCTTGATCCACCTCCATAGGGAGGTTTGATCAAACATATTTTCTCCAAATGATGTTAAAATCTGGACCAAACCCATAATACCTACCCCATGCATATGTGTGGGATGCCTGAGTGAAAAATACTTGGATGACTAACACCCCTGGTTTCAATTACCTCATTTCAAACACAGGATTCCTTAGAAACCATTCCTAAGAGGAATCACATAGGAGATTCTTACTATATCAAAAGGAGAAGACTGCCCATGGAATCTGCTACCTCATGGATGACATAGGATGCCTTATCATACATGAATAAGATTACTCATATGATATTCCATAAAAATTAATGTATTTATAGTTTCCCAATTCACCTGACATTCTATGATGCCCAAACAAACCCGGTGTTACCATATACTCAGATGAAAGGTAATTTCCCTATTGAGACATAAGTAATGTAATGATCATATTTTCATAACGGTGTGGAACTTTGAATAAGTTTCATGAACATGGCTCAAATCTACGAGGGATTCCTAGACTAAGAAACAAACTCCAAGGTGGAATCCTTGGACTGAGTAACCAACATCCCATCATCTCGTTTCGATCAAGGAAGAAAAATCACCAACAATGAAGTTAGAGGAAAAAAAACATTTATAAAATGGGAATTCTTGGAAAATATGTGAAATATGAATGGCCTTGAGAAAAACACCCAATATATTATAAAAAAATATTTCAACTGTAGAAATTGACCATATTCATGTCCCACACTCCTCCTAAAACCTCAAATTCTATTTTGTCATGGGTTTCATTTAATATTGTAACACCAAAGAGGATCTTTCCATATTACCTCCTCCAATATCATGAATTTCACTCCTACCAAAGTTTCACATACCATCATTTTCATTACAGATCTTGTATTTTGCCTCTATAAATTTGATTCAATCTTTTAGTTCCTCCACAATAATTGTCTTTATATCTTATAATGTCTCAATCGAAAGATAAATATATATATATATATACCTAGTAGTAATAACATGAAGTAATATTTGAATACATGGTTATCCTTGATATTTTCACATAATATTTTATGATTGTTAATGAGATTCATTAGGAAAATTTAAAATCAAAACTGTCTTTCCATATTTGAACCATATAGATTAAAACAATTCATAAAGTGTTTGTTCTTTTTCATTATGATCATAATAAACACCCATACTCAAGGTCTTCATAAAATCTAATTATTTATTCATTGTTCCCCTTTAAATGATCATTTCTAGTATCTGAAACAATAAATCATGACGAATGAAATACAATTCCAATTGATCATCCCAATAATCTACATGCCTAGGGTCGATTACATTCCAATGTCTATGGACCAGTAGATTGACCCTCATCAATAGATATCATTCATTATATTTTTTGTGCTAACATGGTGTATTATATCAAGTATCATGTAGAGACCAATGTTCAGTTAGGAACCACTAATGGTGATTTAGTTGTCCACTATTTTTATGAATTCCATTCATTGAACCTCTTAAACTTGTTAAGGTTCTCTATTCGCTCAATGATTTATCTCACCTTAAATATTTGTGAATTAATAAGAAGAAATAAATCTACACATTGAATTTAAATGGTTTGGAAGAAAGACCTAATATTTTCCATTTTGGTTATATTCCCAACATGGATTATAAGCTTCCATCTTATCATCAATTACAATGGAACCAGAGTCCACAAGAGTGTGATTTGTTATATTCCCTAATCACATGTCTTTGATAATAACTTATTATACACCATAGTAGTCAATCATCTAGTTAGCCCTGGTCCTAGACCCCATCCACCAACACTTCATCTTACTTGGTTATAGACCCTAAATAAATTTCTTCATTTACTAGTTTTAATCAATGGTCATTATTCTCTTGAAACATCAATACAAAAATAGAATGATCTTTGAAAACTATTGAATAATCTTCCTCTATGATTGTGCGTGATCTAGTGAACACATATATAGTTCTTCAATATCTTCAATAGCCTATTGGAATAAGTATATTTTTCTTGAAATTATCTAAATATATTTATTGATATTTTACTTCCTCGATTATTAAAATACTCTAGTATATCTACTTTACAGAATCTTGGATTTATATAAAATTAATTCATTGATACTTCAGAGTCTCAAATGCTCTGAAAATATTAAAATATACACTAGAGATCTCATTTCTCAAATGGTGTCTTCATATCATTTATTTTCCATTTATATTCACAATAAAAATGTATTGATTATTATCCTTATAATTATCTTTGTAATTATTCCATTAATATTAATAACTATGATCATTGCAATCATGTATTTTTAATATTTTTAATTAATATAAAAAATAATGGATAACTTAATAGTTATTCTAGATTTTTATTGTTTTTTGATATCATTGAATAATTCTTTATTTAAATTCTTATTCAAATACCCAAAACAGTTCATCATTTAAATGTCATTTTAAATACCTAAAGTATTATTCCTTCATAATTACTCAATAGTTTTTATTAAATGAATACAACATCATTTTGAATGAATTAACTTGTTGATATATATTATTTATGAAATACAATAATTCTTGGATTAATATTTTTCTTCAAATTAGGCTGAATAGCATCAAACTTTTATACTATTCAAGATTATTATATCATGAATGAATATCTTGGCTTCTATCTCTTATTGCAAGAAATTCCATATATATAGCTTCAAAATTTAAATAACATGTTACATGACACCATATTTGTTTTTATAATAATGTTATCTTGCATGAATTTTATATTATCTATTTTAAAATATATACCTAACTTTCAATTAACATGATCCTGAATTTACATATGCATTAAATTTTATGTCACCTCCATTTTTACATTCATAAAAAATTAAAAGGACCAATGACATTTAAATGGATATTATAATTTATATAACCATGTTACATTGATGAAATAATAACTACATGAATGTATAAATATTCTAAACTCATCTAAAGAAAGTATTGACTCACCTTTGATACATTTTTTCATTTCATTTGATTACTTATATTTATAATTCAAGATAACATAAATTTTTCTATCATTATCAATAATCTATGTTGTGTTTGATCATCATACTCATGGAAGGTTATGTAACTATGTGGCCTCCTTCATGTTGTATATTGGATTAACTCATGTGGTCTATTTCACACAGCCCATCATGAACCCATCGACCATGTGGTCACTCAATGATCTTTTTATAAGAGAATATAATTTCAAGACAATCATTTATTCATGTAGTTAATTTTATTTTTACATGCAGTATCTCCATGCATGCGGTCAGTTGGGAATTCATCATGTATTAGGCGCCTCCTCACTATTGATCATTCTCCATGTGGTACATAGAACTATTTCCACATGGTTGGTAGCAATTATTGGTGGATTATTATATATCCTAACAATCAGTCATGTGACCATGATGGTTATTGAGGTATCTCAAATTCATTCCATATAGTAGAACCTCAAATTGATAGGCAAGAGGTCTTACGGTAAGCAGGGAATGAAATCTTATGAAGAAACACAATAAAATATGTTTTATCTAAATCCTTTTAAAGATAGTGAAAAATATATCTAACACATTGATCCTATATATGATTTGTGATCCCCTATAGTTTTCTTAATAATATAATTGTAGAAATATATGATTCAACGACGGAATCAGGGTTAGCTCCCAAACACACAAACCCACACTAAACTCTTGGGTTGTGCCTCTATGCACTGTCCCACATCCACTCCCATACATACCATGAGTGTGATTTCATGCTCTATAAATACCCATTCACTCCCTTGAATGGCATGCATTGGTATCATTCCATTTTCACCACAATTCCTCCATGTTTAGCTTATTGTTGTATAACTAACTCCATATTGGATTTGTTTCCAAGACTAGAAATAGTTGGACGTTTTTTTAACAACTCAACTCAAAATACTAAATAAATTAGATTTTTTAAAATTAAAGGCCCCTGATAAAAAAATATAAGAGTCATCCTCATCAAATAATCTATAAATAATATATTAATGAATGTATTTCTCTAAATTTTATTCATTTAAACATAGTACATTTTTTCATTTTATTCTCTATATCCATCCACCATTAAATATTCTTGTATGATGTCTACAAATATTTATCCAAATAATAAAGATGGTTTCTTATAATTGTAATCATATTTCCATATCTAAGTATCATTTGTACATGACTTTAGTCTTCATAAATATTAATCTAATCGATAAATATTAATTTCTAGTTCATATCAAACTTACCCACATGGTTTCTTTAAGATAACAACGTCATAAGTTTTTGACATTGAGCATAGACGTAACTCATTCATCTCATAGCCTTGCATGGATTCATAATTAAGCATGATATCAAATTAATTTTTATGAATCTATAAAAATCCCACAACAATCACCATCACCTCCACAAAACCCATATTTAACCATAGAAAAAATGCAATACTTAATTGGTAACTTAAATCACCCTTTAATTTTTTTTGAAAATATCATCAATCACTAACACCATTTAGTGTCATCAGATGAATTATTTATCTTCACCCTTATTTATAATAATTTTAAAGGATAATAAAAAGCTTTTCTAATATTTTATTATACCTTTCAAGGAATTCACATACACTTCTCTATTTTTTAAATCTAAGATAATTATTACACTATATATTTCACTTAGTGATGTTCTTTCAGTTGGTCTACTCTATGTATTCATGGGATAAACTATTATGTAAAGAAATAGAGATATAACCTTGGTTTCATATACTGTTCATTAACTACAATGAATGTAATACCATGCATAGATATTTCTCATTTATCATATAGATATAATATAAACAAATTTTACGATGATATATATTATATACTTTATATATATCAATAATTAAATTTAAATGTTCATGTATAGATCATCTAGTTATCCATTTATATATTCACCAATTGATACCCCCTTCAAAAATTTATTTTATATAAACAATGATAAATGATTAATGTGTGATTTCTAAAAAAAATTCTCCAGTATTGTGTTAAAATCCATAATTTTGAAATTTACTATATGATAGATTCAACTCAATTTTCCTCACCCTCAAGGGATGTACTATATTTTATCTTAATTATGGATAATTACCATGAGAAGTAATGGATGAAATAAATACTCTTTTTCTCTATAATAATAGTGAAATACTCAAAATTATCATTTAATTTACAATATGTTAGTTCCTAAGACAGAAAATAAAAATGAATAAGGAGGTACCTCTTTTTTCATAGGTGAATCCGAGTTGGAGAGATTTCTCTCATCATAGAACACTAATTACATCAAATCTCAAACATTAATTTATTTTAATATTATCATTACATCATATTCATTTGATTCTATGATGATTAAATTTCATTTTCTTTATTTATAAATAGATCCCACTATTTTGGTAAAATATACATGCTGTTTTATAGAGAATGTCTTGATTTACCACACAATTCACCAAAGTCACCAACTTTCTTAAAATTTCCTCTGATTCTAATCTTTCATTATTTCTTCTTCCATTGTCAAGTAGTTTTTATACTTCAATCATATTTTCTCCCCATTCTATGGACATTTCTAGCTTTTTTAGGAATTGACATGTTATTTCAAAATTCTAGTGCTTTTATCTCAAATTCTATAATACCATCATTATCCTATGAACACATCTCTATTCATTTCTTGAGATTTTTTTCCAAATTTCATAGTTTATATTCCTTAATATTTTTTAGTGTATCACCAACACTATTAGAAATTTCTAGGCGAATAGTTGTTCAAACCTTTTCTCTTATCCACCCTTAATGATATAATTAATTATTTAGTAATTTTCAAATTCCATATATAACAAGAATTTATATTAAATCATCTATTTTCAATTGAATAAACATTAGTCCATAATTTTTTTTCTATGGGATACCTTCTTCATGGATTATATTTCAACCTAACTAGGGTATAATATCATTCTATTCTTGAATATATTGTGAGTAATCTTAGAACCATGGATTTTGATGGAAATATGTGTTACAATATCTTTCTTCACAATAAATGTGGATGGTCTATGTTACATGGATTATTAATCATTAATTTTGATTCCCTACTCTAGAAACATCAACTTGTGAATTTTATTCTCATCCACAAAAATATAAATATTTATCACCAATTCTCATTCATATTTTAGACTTTATCCTCATATATTTTTTCTTCTTACATCTGATTATCATTCTAATTGAATATGATTTCATTTATTTCCAATTGGGAAGTCTTAACACACACATAGATTTATATAACATTTCAAATTCATTTAAAATTTTAGTAATTCTATCCTTGAATACATCATTCTCACAAACAGACCTTTTCATGTTTTTTATATCTTCAATATAACTTTTATTGAAAATTGGGGCTATTTAATCCTTTATTCTCTCTAAATTTTTTGTGGCGTTTCATATAAAATCCTTTTTATCCAATTTATCTACCATTGACTTATATTATTCTTTGAACTATGATTTATCATCCTGAATCTCCCTAGTAGTTTTGAAAATATAGTATAATAATTATTTAATAAATTAATCTAGATGATCTTATAAATAACAATAAAGATCACTATGAGACATATAATCATCATATAATGAACAAAACTAACTAGAGGAATCATAATAAAAAATAATTATTAAAATTTATACCACTCTCATTTCCTTTAGTTAGTTGTGTCTCTCCTTTTACTTTTATATTTTTCTTTTCCTTACATTCCACTATTTTCTTCATATTTTTCTACGTTCTATAAGATTAATCCAGATTTGAATCAGTAAGTGAATATTTATTAAATACATCTAATGGTAATTAGACACTTCCTTAAATATTCTCTTCATCTTTGTCAATAAAACAGTAAGGGAAATACATTGGATCATTAGAGGGAACCTAGATTCTCTGACACCACTAATAGAGCCCATAGATCATTTCAAAAACAACGGGAGGTTGGATTGGTGGTCAACATGTTTTCTAAATTAATATATTTCAACCAATTGATCTAATATTGGTTATTGATCTACTAATTGATTTCTTTCAACCTCACATTTGAGTGCATTAATAAAAAGAAAAAACCCATTGTATTTTAAAAATTTGGATAAAAGGATTACACATTTTATTGTTTCTTATACTTATCATCATGCATTCTACAATATAATATTATCAGAAATTATAATGGATACTAAGATAATTATATTTTATTTATTTATACTCCTAAATCACTTTTCTCTAGAAGAAACTAGTTGTACACCTTAGTAGTCAAACCAAATGTTTTTCCAAGGTCTTTAACGAAACAACCACTCTTCTTCCACTCTTGGTTATAAAACCCAACCATATTTATACATTTACTAGTTATACACCCCAGTTAGTCGTCTATTCATTAATTGATCTAAAAATAGAAATATCTATAAATAATATTGAATGGCCATTTTCCACGAGGGTACATTATTTATTTCACTTGTGTATATTTCTTCAAGATCTTCAAAAACATAGTGAACTGGTTCTATTGGTCAGAAAAATAACCATAGATTATTATTTATGTATTCCTTACTCAATTCGTCAAATAATTTGGTATATTATTATCAAGGAATACTATATTTGTCATTATGTATCTATTCAATACTATAGAGAATCAAATTCTATTTGGATGATCTTTATTTATCCACAAGAGACCACATTCATGAATGGTTTCCTCATCACCTGTATATTCCATTTATATTTTTAATAAAAATATCCCAAATATTATATTAATAATTATTTTAGTATATATTCCATGTATATGGAAACACCACGATCATTTCCATTAGTTATTTTCATCTTTTTTATTCAGTCAAATAATTATGAATAACTCATTGTATATTCATGATATTATTCAATGATTGATATGAAAAAATAATTTATCATATATATTTTCATTAAAATAACTAAAATATATCATCATTAAAATAAAAAATTTAATCCAATAAGTATTTGGTCTTATTCACTACTGCATGTGGTAAATAAATAATTGTAACCTCCATTTGAATAACTGCATTTAATCATCTTTTTTTCTTTTAGTATAACAATCCATGGCTCAGTATTTTTCGCAAATCACACATAAAGGATCCAACATGTATACTATTATAACATCTTTAATCATTTATTATTATCATGTATTCTCTCAACTCTTGCATGAAACTTGATATAAGTTGATTAACAATTTAAATAGTAAATAAAAATCCACCTCATTGGTTTAGGAATGAAAGTTTTTATAAATATACCATTTCTCATATTAGGTATAATACGTGTTCCCCTTCCATTTATTAGGTTCATTGGTTAATATATGTATGAAATTTCACGTGACCTCCATTATTACGAATATTAACATTTTAGAGGATCGATAACCTGGACACAACAATTATCCTTTCAACAGTTGAGTTAAATTTATGCATATGGAACTAGATGAATGAATCAGAGTTCTGAACTCATCCCAATGATGTATTGAATCAACTTGGATACTCTTCTTTTAGTAACATTAAAAATATTTGGCTAAGGATTCACAACATAAAATTTTTTCTTTCATGGCTGATCACCTAATGTGTTCTTGATAATCATACACATAGTATGTCTAGTTTTTGTGTGACCTCATATAGGTGGAAAGTTTCACTAACTCATGTAGTAACTTATGTTCACTATATGATCAATAAATCGATAGTGTGGTCACTCAGTGATCTTGTGGTTGGTTCATGTATGTTTATTAATTGCACTTCATCATTCATGTTTACCCCATTGTACATGAAAAAAACTATATGTATGGTTGGTCATGATTTCATTATGGGGTAGGAGCCTACAAACAGTTAATCATCCTATGCGGGGTATGTCAATCGATAATCATGTGGTCATCCATGGCTTTCTTCTAGTAGCATAAATCCAAACATTCAATCATGAATCCATGATGGTACTCATAGTAGCTTAGATTCGTTTGTGTGCATCCAACCCATACGTTGAGAGGCAGAAGATGAGGTGGTATATGGGGAATGACATCGTTTGATGACATGTGACACTCATATGTTTCATCCGTATGTTCTTAAAGAAGGTGAATAGTACATGTTCTTTTTTGATCCCAAATAATTTTTTTTATCATCCATCATATTATTAATAATACAATCAGTGGAATCAGTCCTTCAGCCATGGGACCAGGGTCAGATCTCAGACATAATGAAACACACACAAACAATAGTTTTTTATTCCATACACTAACCCACATCATGTATCATCTCATGGATTTAATATATATTTATCTTATAATTAATTTAATTCCATTGATAGATTGAGAAGTACAAATAATCACGATTAATAAAATCAATGTTTAGTCATGTTTTGAGAAGTTAATTTAAAACTTATTTTTTTTCTAATTTTATAAAATTTCTGAAAAAATAAACATTATTTTTCAAATTGAAAGATCATAATTATTTTACGATGAATTTCATTGATTTTTCTGAAAAGTTTTATTTTTTGATGAACAGTGAAAAATAATGATTTTAATCGAAAACAACCTTTTCATTTAAATTATTTATAATGTTAAAATATATTTTTAATATGTTTTAATTTAAAATTAATTAAATTATATATCAGTTATGTAATGCCCCAACCCCAGAGGACTAGAGATGGTGTATTATTTTAATAAATTAGAATGAGTACAAGGAATAAAGTTCCAAAGTATTGTGTAGTTTAGTAGTTTTTTAAATCAAGATATATACATAGGTTCAACATTACAATTTGACAAGAAATACAATATATAGATTTTATTGGGAACATCGAAAACTCTATGTTTATCCCTACATTCCATTCATAATAAACATCTTCATGTCCTAAGAAAATTAATCCTAAGAATGGGGTGAGAATAGATGATTAGTAAGGGTAAAAAATAGTGGAAGATATTATAAATATAAACATTAAGAACAGTGAATTACAAAAAACACATTCCTTTAAAAATAATCTTTAATAAAATATGGTAGGAAATATGAGTTGAGTAAATATTTACATAATAAAAAATTATAATGGGTATTCTACTAGTCAAAAAACAACAAGAACACTCAATTACTAGTTTCAATATGAGGGAAATGCATATTCCAGACATTCTGAAATGTACCATAAAGGCCTCAACCATGAAATATAAAAATTATTAAGGATTCAGCCAAAACCATATCTAAAAATGGGAAGGCCTCGACAAAGTCCATATCTATTTGTCTCACAATACCAACAGATGAATTGAGTCGAAATAGAGGGCCCCACCCATCACATAATATGTTCAATGAATTATTCAGTTGGAAATGGTGAACATAATCAATATAAACATTCATATTGAAACTAATTTATTAAACTTTAATAAATTTTCCCGAACATTAAGAATAAACACTAACCATTTAGAGTGAATTGAGTGAATGGTTTTAAGATAGCACATACACATTCAAACTAATAATAAAACCCTCAACATCATATTTTTGATGATATAATAAGATATATACCTCTATAAAATAAAATATTCATCAAATACTATTGATATAAATAAAGATACTTTTAAATGATACCATAGATAAATTCTTGGGGAAATAATCTTTAAACATTCCAATGTGTCTCATACAACATTGAATTATTCAAATCGTAATATTTTAGAATATCATGGGCATATGGATAATCTTGATATGATATAACAAGGGTCAGTACATACAACACATGAAAAGTATAATTTGAGTACAAGGCATATATCTCATAAAAGTTAAAGTGAGGTGAGAAGAATCTATTTTAATTTGGAAAGAATTGTTCTTTTAGAAATTTTTTTAATTGTCATAATTCTAGTATTAAACATGTATATCCTAAAAAAGGGAAGTATATAGAGAAAAATTTGTGGCATAAATGATGTCCTAATGAAGTTAAATCATGTAAAAAGTTTTTTTTGTGAAGCTTTAGAATTAAAACATTTTAGTTCGGTTTAAGGAATTCATTAAAGTTATTTTAAAGCGAAAATGCCTGTTTTATTTCATAAAACAAGAAAATTAACCAAAAAATAATTTTCATGTAAAAATTATTGATTTTAGAAATAAAAACCTAGATTAAAATATATTATAGAGTGAACTAAAAAATATGTAATAATTCGAGAAGTTCCATGAATCGGGCTGGGATTTCAGAAGAATTTTTGAATGATTCGTTTAAAACATGTAACTCCATATAAAATAAATGAGGATTATTATTGTTAAACATATAAAGAACATTCTCACAGAATTTATGATAAGTATATAAGAATAAATAAGAATTTCACTAATTTTAGTATATAATAAAAGCATCCCAAATGAAAATGATGGTTCAGGTAAAAAATACTTACAAAATTATAATAAATTGAATCATATGGTCCAAAATTAATAATCATAAAATTATACACTAAATACCTTGAAAATAATTCAATTCCTGATATGATACATAAATGTTATGTATACATAAATCCAACAAAAGAAATAGTGGCGGATTACGAATATCTGACAAAAATGGATGTGAGTTGAAGAAACCCTTACCTTAAGTCTGATGGTGTTCTTCACTTGATATTATTGTCCTAGATAAAAAAATTAAATTCAATAATTAATATTTCCATAACCTATTATTTATTTAATTGATTTATTATAGCCTTATTATGTTCATTCAAAGCCTTCTTTAAGGGTTTAAGTGGTTCAATTTTATTGTATGGGAGCGTTTTCTTCATTGGTATTCATGAGATGTTTACTTATATACATGTAAGAATAAAATTGTAATATGATAATCGTTTTACAGAATATAAATTTTATTTTATTTGTTAACATCAAAGATATTACATTGTTGTTAAATTCAATTGGTTATTATGAGTGAATACGAATCATTATATAAAACATTAATGATAATTGTTTGGGTTAATTGGATGTTTTTTATCACAAAAAAATATTTTAATTTATAATTTAATATCATGTGTGAAAAGAGATTCCATAAAATTACATAAGTTCTAATTCATATTTTATAGTTAGTTTAAACCATCAAAATGGTTTCATGTTTAGAATTTAAGATGGAAATAGATTTTGAAAACTCGTCATCTTTGAATGTTATAAAATAAAAATCTCAGGTGGTGTTTTCATTTCTTGTTTAAAATAAGTGGAAAGGTGTGATGATGATGAATTGTTAAATTATCACAAAAACATTAAAATAAATGTAATCAAATGTAGTTTTCATAAAATTTTAAAGAAATAAGGTGAGGAAAGAAAATGAAAAGAAAAGAACTCGAAATAAAAAAATGTTGAAAAATCCCATACGACAATTCGGAAGCATACCAACGTAACTTAAAAATTCATAATGTATTTTTATGAGATGAAAGAGGTATATAATAATATTAGATAATATGGAATGTAATGGTGGTATTTAATGACATAAAACAACACGATCAAATTGAAATTAAAAGAGAATAAAATAATAAGAGTGCTTGAAAAATAGAGAGATTTTGAGACTAAAATTCTGTAGCATAACAACTATGCAACATGGTTTTTGAAAATATTATAAATAGATGGGAAAAGGATCAGAAATTAATAATAGACTCATAATATTGAATATGGATAAAATAAAATAGAAATAATAAAATGGTGTGGAAACATGAAATGCATACTAACTAAAAGAAAACTTAAATGGAAAAGAGATGCCGAGAATTCATTTACCATGTAGAGTAACTCCTAAAACATGACAGTTGGGACCTTGGAGGCTTGAGGAAAAATTTAAAGGACTCTTAGAGAGGTCAAATTACCAGATATTTGAGGTTTATAAATTTGTAATGATAGAAAATGAAGGAATAAGTGGGTATTTATTGTAAAGGGAGATAGTTTTTTTATTAATTTATAATGAACCCTTAATAGGGTTATTTGACAAATCATGGGATTTATGATGGTATTTGCCCATGGATTTGGCCACATGGAATACCAAATTTCATAATTTACAAATCAAGGGTCAACCACAATTATTACACCTTGATTACATCATTAATTATATTATTAAACAAACCAAAAACTCAAAACATTATTTTCACTATTCATGAAAAAATAAAGTATTTTATAAAGTTCTCATAATTTCAGTGTATCCTAATATCAACATTATGAATTAAAAAAATATATTTATTTTATCATAATATTTATCAAAATATGATAATTTTTAATTTTATCTTTGAAAATACATATTTATTAAAAATAATAGCAGACATAAAATGCATAGTAAATTTTTTAACGCTTAAAAAATATAAAAATATTTAACCATTTATAATTAAATAATAATGTTTTGATAATAATATTTAATTATTATAATAATTAATAAATCCATAGTTTGATATAATTATTTAAATCTCTTTGAAATGTATAATTTTTACCTGAAAAATAAATTTATTAAATTTTTGAAAAAACTAAACTCAAAACCAAAATAATGGAACAAAAAATTTATTTATACTTTCTTAGGTGAGGTTACTACTACATTGTTCATCTCACTATTCATAAGGGAACATTACTATTCATAAGGTATGTTACTATTCATGAGAAATTATGTTTGTCTAATTAGACTCTAAATATCTTACTAAATACGACCATGTAAGCTATTTTTTCGAAATTCAAATCAAAGTGGAGGAAAAATTATGCTTACTCGCTAGGTTATAAAAAAGTGGTGTTTTATAGAGACTCCATGTTTCATGCATTCTATATTAAATCTTTTTTTTTGTAAATTCTTGGGGGGTTACATTCTCCCCTCCTTAAAAAAATTTTTTCCTTGAAATTTGAAACTAAATTTCGAAAGTTATTGGATAGTACTTCAAAGTTCGCATTTGGGAAACCCACGCCGGGAATATGGTAGAAATATAGTCATAAAAAGAGTATTGGGAAATGCTTCAGTTACTATAAAACAACAAATTATAAATAGAAAACATGGTCATGGAAGAATAATCAAATCATCATGTAGTGAGATTAGACTCTAAAACCTCATACAATGATCAATATAAACCATTTAACAAATGGTTTAACATTCCATAAGATCATGATCCAATACTTTAGAATCATTATCATATCCATTCATTCTAGATCCATGCACACAGGGTCCTTGAATGTCCTCATTTTGTTTATAACTCCATGATCCATCCTGCTCAATGCATCTACTACCTTATTTTCCTTTCATCAACATGAAGCAGCCCTAAATTTTCATATTCCAAACATGTGAATATATTCATCATGTATCCTATTAAAATATTGTAATAACTCATATTACCATTAAAATTTATTGGATACTTGTATTCATTCTTTTACATGCTACTGGATATATTCCTTATATCAAAAAAATATCTGTAGTCCATCAATGATAGCATATACCACTTGTCTAAAAGTCAAAATTCAGTTTTGAGGTAGTCAATGCTTATCCAAAAAACTTATTTATTCAACATTATATTCATCCTTAGAAATATATTATGGGATTTCATTCCTTTAATCATGATTTTTCGAAAAATTTTATCTTTCCAATGAATTAGTTTTCTTGGTACCATTAAACTTATGGTTTCAAATCCTTAATAAAAATTTATTGCAATATAGTCCTCATATATTCTATATTTCTTATAACTAGTACATTTCTAAAAAAATATTCAAATTACACGATTCTTGACTAGTCATATTAATTAGTAAACTTCATGTAATACATCATCATAACATGATCATTATCCAAAATAATCATTCAGTGTATTTTCCATTGACTCTTGGGACATTGATTTGCTTAGGGTCCCATCTCCTTGCACTTGAAGCATTATACATTGGAAACTTCTTTCTTACCCTTGAAAACATGAACCTGGTGTCCTTTTTATCCACACATATAACAAAAACACATTCCCTTCAAGCATTTATAAGGGTGATTCATTCTACAGTTATCACATGTTGGAAAACCCTTCTTTCTCTTCATTCCTTTATCCAAAAATTTTCTATAATCCTCTATTTCTTTTTCTTCCATTCAAATCAATAGGAATCATAGAATTATATACATTCCTTGTTAAAAAATGAAACAATTTACTCATATTATGGGGACACATGATAGACTATGTTCCTTTGAAATAATTTCTTAAGACCATAGGAGATATGATCATTCTTACTATTTGAATCACGTGAATCGTTGATGTTCGTGTTCCATATTCTAGGCGCCATTTCAAATAAATTCCATATGCTATATTAACTCATAACATTATGAGCATTCTATAAATATAAACATTTTATAGCACATATAATAAATTTATCCATCGTAGATACTATGACCATATACATTGGTTACTTTGGAAGAATAAATCGTTCATAATGGTATGTAAGAAAAAAAATGTGAATTATCCGAAGAAAATCCCCTGTGGGTGTCAAAACTGGTGCGCAACAAGGCTCGTTATCATATGTTAGGTTACCCCAACTCAAGCCCGAAATGCCTTGTCAGAGTTGTTACTCCTTGGTACATATGTTCCAAAACCACATCGACTTATAATATCTAGACATGGATTTATTTTATAGGAAGATAAAAAAATATAGTCCATACCAAAATTATAGGTTGTTTTTGTATGTGTATTGTCAAATCTATATTAGGGTTTTCTTCCATAATCTTCGTTTTCTAAATCTAGCTTCCATTTTTTCTACTAAACATCCTTTGATACCAATTGTATCACCCCAAACCTAGAAACCTTGAGCCAGTGCATTGTTTTAATACATTGTCACGATTACAAGGAATCAAATCCCGAATGACTGAGTAGTTTAGTATTTTTAGAAACCAGATTTATAAAAATGTTTAACATTACAAAATTAAATGATATAAAACATATATGTACTGTTGGGATCATCCAAAACTCTAAGCTTATCCCTATAGGTCATTCATAATAACCTTCTTCATGTTCTGAGAAAATAAAACATATGAAAGCGGTGAGCTAAGATGCTCAGTAAGGGTAAGCAACATAACAGAAGTTATCATAAACATAAACATTAGGAATGTTGAATAACTAAAAACACAATCCTTTAAATACAAACATGAACAAAAAATGGTAGTAAATATGATATATGAAAATATTTCTATAGTAAAACAGAATCATGGGTATTCTAGTAGTCAGAAAACCGAATGAATTTCAATTACAAGTTTCATAATGAGGGAAATACATATACAAAAAATTCTAAAACCTATATTCAAGGCCACATCCAAGACATCAAAAAATGATTAAGTCTTCATCTGAAACCATATATAAAAATGGGCAAGGCCTCACCGAATTCCATATCTATTTGTCCCATTAATCCTACTGATGCATCAAGGGGATATAGAGGGCCCCACCCCAGAAGCCTAGAGCCGGTGCATTATTTTAATTCATTATCGTGATTATAAGAAATCAAATCCTAAAGGATGAAGTAGTTAAGTAGTTTTGTAAAACCAAATACATACATATTTTCAACATTACAACTTTAAAAGAAATACAACGTATAAGTTTTATTGGGAAAACCAAGAACTCTATGTTTATCCCTGAAGGTCATTCATAATAAATTTATTCATGTCCTATGAAAATGAATCATCAGAAAGGGGTAAGATCATATTCTTATCGTGGGTAAGAAACACAGTGGAATATATCATAAACAAAGTCACTAGGCATGGGGAATAACTAAAAACACATTCCATGAAAAATAAAATTGAACAAAATATGGTAGGAAATATGAGATGAGTTAATATTTCCAAAATAAAACATAATCATGGGTATTATAATAGTTGAAAAACCACATAATCATTCAATTACTAGTTTCATAATGAGGTAAATTAATATTCCAAACATTCTGAAACATATCTTCAATGAATCGTCTAAGAAATCTAAAAATGATTATGGCCATGACAAAAATTGTATCTAAAAATTAGAAAGGTCTCAACCAAGTCCATATCTATTTGTATTATTAGACCTACTGATGCATCGAGGGTCTATAGCAGGCCCCACCCATAATATAATAAGTCCAATGAATTCTTTATATGAAATGGGTGATCATAATCAACATATAAATTCATATTGAAACTAAAATATGGAATGTAAATAACTATCCACGAACACTAAGCATAAACACTAAACATTCAGAGTAAATTTGGGGAATGGTTTTAAGATTGATCATCCAAATTCAAACTAATCATAAGCCCTTAAACCAAATAATGTAAATGATATCATAATATATAAACCCCAATGAAATATAAGTTTCATCGAAGGATGTTGAAATAAATAAAGATAATTTTAAATGAGGCCATTGAGAAATGTTTTAGAAAATAATTTTTAAACATTCAAAAGTGTCTCATTCCACCTTGAATCATTCCAATAATAAACCCCTAAAATATAATGGGAATAAAAAGACTGTTGATATGATATATCAAGGGTCAGTACATACACCATATACAAGTATTAAGTGATGAATAAGGTATATATATTATAAAATTTAAAGGGAGGTAATAAAATTCTATTTTTATTTGGAAAGAAGAGTAGTTTTTGAATATCATTTGTATTTGTAATAAATCTGATTTTAAACATGTATATCCTAGAAAAGAATAGTTAAGTACATTTATATTTCATTTGAGGAATAAATGATGTCCCATTGAAGTGAAATCATGTAAAAATGGTTTTTAAAGAAGCATTAGAATTGAAACATTTTAGTTCAGTTTAATGAATTCATTAAGGAGATTTTAAAGCGCAAATGCATGTTTGCTTTAATAAAACCAAAAAATGAACCAAAATAGCCTTTTAATATTAAAATGAGTTATTTTTTAAAGATAAATCTGGTTTAAAATATATTATAGAGTGAGCTCAAAAATAGGTAAGAATTTGAGATGTTCCTTGAATTGGGTTTGCATTTCGGAAGAATTTTTAAAAGATTCCTTTAAAAAATTAAACTCCCCAAAAAAATAAGGATTATTTTTGTTGAAAAATAAATAACATTAAAAAATAATTTATGAGGATTAAATAATAATAAATAATAATTTAATTGAATTGAGTAGGGAATAAGAGAAACCTGAATGAATATGGTGATTCAGGTAGAAAATACTTACAACTTTGTAATCAATTGAATCATTTTCCACAAAATTAATAATCATCAAATGATTCATAGATTACCATGAAAATAAATTGATTCAATATACTATTCATAAATGGTATGTATACATTCACCATAAAAAATAAATTGTGTTGGATAAAGAAATATCTCACAAAAATTAAAGTGAGATGAGTAAACCCTTACCATATGTCTGATGATGTTCTTCCCTTGATATTAGTGTCCTAGATAACAAAATTAAAATCATTAATTAATATTTATAGAACCTATTATTTATTTAATTGATTTATTATTGCCTTCTTAAGTTAATTCATGGCCTTTTTGATATGTTTATGAGATTCAATTTCATTGTTTGGGAGCGTTTTCTTCCTTGGTATTCCGGACCATTTTACAAATATAAATGTAAGGAGAAACTTGTAATATAAGAATGGTTCTCTAGAATAGAAGTTTTATTTTATTTTTTAACATATATCATATTACAACATTGTAATGTTAATTTGGTATTTTGAGTTAACATGAGTCATTACATAAAACATCAATGGTAATTTTTTGGGTTAATCAGATGTTTTTTAATCACAACAAACTCATTTTAATTAATAAATTAATATAATTTGTGAAAATAGATTAAAAACGTTAAATAATATATAATACATATATTATAGTATATTTCAACAGTAAAAATGGTTTCATTACCATAATTTAATATGGTAATAGAAATTGAAAACCCTTCGTCCTTGAATGTGATAAATTAACACATATCAGATGGTGTTTTCATTTCTAGTATAAAAGAAGGGGAAATAGGTGATGATGATAAATAATTACATTATCAAAAAAAAATTAAATTACATGTATTGTAGTGGATTTATCATAAAATTTATATTAAAGGAGGTGTAGAATGAAATATAAAATAAAGGAACACGAAATAAAAGAAAAGTTGAGAAATCCCTTATGAAAATTCGGCAGCCTCAGGACGTCAATTTAAAATTATTAAAATATTTTTACGAGTGAAAACAGGTATACCATCAATCATAAATATTATTAAATATAAGGGGAATATTTAATGACATATACCTAGATAATAAAATTGAAGTTAAAAGGGAATAACATAATAATAGTGCTTGAAAAAGAGAGATATTTTGAGATAAATATTTTGTAGCATGAGGGATATGAAACAAGGGTTTAGAAAACATTAAAAAAGAGAGCGGAAATAGCTCACAAATTCATAAATGACTAATAATATCATATTTTAACATAATAAAATGGAAATAAAAACATTTCATAGAAACTTGAAATACAAACCACGTAAAATAGACCTTGAATGGAAAAGAGATGCCGAGAATTCCCTTACCTTGGAGAGTAACACCTGAAACATGAAGTTTGGGACATTGGGGGATTGATGACACCTTGGAAGTAATTCTTTGGGAGGTAAAACTACCATATATTAGAGTATTATGAACTTTTAATGATTGAAAATGAAGGAATAAGTTTGTATTTATAGTAAGAAATAGGGAGTTTTTTTATTAATTTCCAATGACACCTCATTAGTGGTATTTGAAAAAACCATGGGACATCCAATGATATTTGGCCTTTGTTTTGGCCACGGGGGAAACCAAATTTTATATTTTATTACTCAAGAGTCGACTATAATTATTAAATCATGATTACGTCATTAATGATATTATTAAACATACTGAAAACTCAAAACAGTATTTTTACTATTCATGAAAATTGAAAGTATTTTTTAAATTTTCATAAACTTAGTGTATCCTAATATTGATGTTATGAATTAAAAAAATATATTTATGTTATCATAATATTTCTCTATATATGAAAATTTTATCTTTTATCTATCAAAATACTTATTTTTTAAAAGTAATTACACACATAAAATGCAATGTAAAATGAATTGTAATATTTTTGATACTTAAAACAAATTATTTTAACATGTTTAATTAATGAATGATGTTTTGATAAAAATATTTATTTATTATAATAATTAATAAATCATTATTATGATATAATAATTTAAATCTATCTGAAATGTACAATTTTTACTGGAAAAATCAATTTATCTATTTTATGAAAAAACTAAACTCCAAACTAAAATTATGGAACAAAAAATTTATTTATATATTCTTATGTGAGGTTACCACTATGTTTATCATATAACTATTCATAAAGGTAATCTTATATTAATATGTGTAAGTTACTATTCACCAAAAAATATTTTTTTATTATAAGACTCTAAATATCTTTCTGAATGCAACCGTGTATATCAGTTTTTTAAATTGAAATCATAGAGGTGGAAAATTTATGTTTACATGATAGGTTATAAAAATGTATCTTTTTCTAGAGACTCAGTGTTTAATGAATAATATATTAAATATATTTGTTTAAATTCTTGGGTTGTTACAAATTAATCCATTTTAGGTCATTGGAATCACTTTCCTACTGAAATTTGATATAAAAACATTACAATCATTAGAACATTTACTTTTTAAAAACCATGTTTCTTGTCACATCTATAGGAATAATTTTAAATTTTATTTTTACACTTAGTTTAAATTAATTTCAAAAAATGTATTTCATGAATAATTTTATTAATTTATAATTTCTTATATGATTACCTTAAATTTCCTCATAATTAACAGTTAATATAATAACTTTTAATCAACATGGTTATTATAAAAATGTATTTACTAGGGGTAAAAATAAATTGATAAGGGTAAAAATGACTTATAAAATTTTATAGAAACATATTCATGGAAATATTTCAACCATTACACCCCTATGTTTTGATAATAGTACGTTTTTGACCATTTTGACATATAAAAAATGTCACACCAGATTTTTTTTCTTTTCATGTCAAGGTTTTGATCCGGTTCATTGAAAATCCCAATCGTTTTATTTGGTGTTGGATGAGATAAATTTTGAGTTTTAACTACGATATATGTCTAATCACCCTAATTTGGGTTCTTTATTTTTTTTATGATTTTTTGGCGAAAGGGTTGTTACTTCATGATTTGGTCCAACCATGAGCCCATTTCCATATTTAAAAACATATTTTGTTTCCCTTATAACTCATTCATTTTTGTCTATATTGACTGATTCCAATTCCAAAATGTCTTACACTGATATATTAAAACTACCACATCCTTTTTTACCCCATATAAATTCATAAGAATGGTGAATTGGGGATACTTATTTAGGTATTGGGCCAACCCGTGGGCCCATTTCCAGTTTGAAAAAATAATTTGTTTCTTTCATATCTAATTAATGTTTTAATATTTTTCTATGACTCCACCCCCCACTAGAATCCAACACCCCTATCCTCACCCCCATTATCGTTTTTACCTATTTGGACCTCATATGAGTTGCAGAATAGGGAAACCTGCTCAATGTCTCTCAAATCATCCAGAATCACGAAGGAAAGTTCTTTCATCTATAAATAATTCCATTCGTACTCTTTTTCCCACAAATCGTGTTTCACTAGTTTTTCTTGATCTTATGAGACTCTCCAATATGTTTCAATCCATTCCCTTTTCTCTAAGGGTTCTGATCTAATGGAAGACAAAGAGTTTTCTAGGAGGCAAGGTGAGATTCCTTCTCCTTTCTCCTCCCTCTTCCTCCTCCTTTCATTATTTATTGGTTTTATATTCTCCAATAGTAATTTTAGACCTAGGGTTATATTATCCCATGATTTTTATTGGGTTTTTGTTCTTTTGGGTCTGTTCATCATAGGTTTAGGGTTTCTATACTTTCGGATTGTGATATTGGGTGAGCATTTCCATTACGCCAAGGATTTGAGGTTAGATATCCCTTGAACATGACTTTATCATTTATGTTCATTATTTTATTATTTTTTTCATCTGATATATATTTTTATTATTATTATTTTTAATCCTTTTTAATGTTATCATAGTGTGCAAAATGGTTGTTGAAGTCTTTTTTTGTGAAAGATAGTATAGTTTTGACATAAAAGTGCACATCAAGTGTTTGTTTAAATGTTCCACTATATTTCGCAACTATTTTGTGAAGATTAGAAGATGTTTAATAGTATTTTGAGTATGTTAAAGTATCTTTTATAAAATATTGAATGAAATTGGTGTTTTATTCCTTGTTAAGTTCTTAAAATAAGTTGTATTGTTTAAAAGGGCATGTCATGGGTTTGATAAATTGTCTGGTTGGATTTTATGTGTTAAGATTGATTTAAAAATATATTGTTTGGATTTATAAATGCATTGGAAGAATGAAAAATATTAATTTTTGGTCCTTCAATGGAATTTTAATTTGTATTTGGTTTTACAAACAAAAGGGTTTCGGTTTACAACATGTTTTGGCCTGAGTTGCGGGAAAATGTCATGTTTCACATCCTTATGAAAATGGTTGTGTTTGGAATATTTAACTTTATTTTTTAGGGGATTTATGATAGTGGTTTTCTCTTTTGAATGGTGTGTATACAACTCCTTAATAAAATTTAATTTTATACCTTTGTCAAAAGTTAGTTCTGAGAAAGGCTTAAAGGTCCGTTTGACATTTGTTTTTTTATACAAATGGTTTCCAGGTGTATTTCATGTTCAATATGTTGGGGCAATTTTATGGTTCAGGAAAATGATTTATTAATTGGTTTTAAAGCTTAAATATTTGTTTTGATATGTTATTTATGGGGTTTCAACCTGAAAATATAATTTGGGAAAGGATTTTATGTGCAAGGCCTCATTATACTTCTTGAAATAGTTTTACGAAACTTTTTTGTGGTTTATTGATTCATAAAAAAATGGGAAGCATGTTTGCAGGATATTTGTCTGTTTAAGGTTTTGTAATGTTTTTTTTATGTCAAAAGATTATTTTATAATATGTGTAACGTCATTGAGAACTGAAGGGAATCCCATGTATCTAGGAGGGAGGACGTGTAGTAGTATGCTGGTGATCCCGTGGGGTTTGGCCGCTGTTTCACATAACAAGTTTGACGATGACAACATAAACTAAACTATGTTGATGATGTTGTTGGAGGACCACTAGGTTATGGGTATTCTCCCTACAATTGTATCATGTGTATTAGAATGTATATTTATTATGGTTACTTTCATCAAGATATGAGTTACCTGGGGCTCACAACTAACTAGTGCTTAGGGGTGTTCCCGTGACTTGTGCTCATTTGCTATTTTTTACTCACCGTCGGCATACATTGTCTTTGTTTGGTAAATTCAGTAGTGTTTGGGATTTATTTAAAATTTCAATTTCTTTAAATCATCCATCTTGAAAAATATTTTCATTTTGAAGTTTCACCTCTTTGAAAATTATTACTAGCATTCGTGTTTATAAAACATGCAAGTTTTTGTATGGTAATTTTTTATATAGAATGGGACCTCATTTGAAAAAAAAACGTTAATATAATATATTTGAAACATTAAAATTATGTTTATTTTATTTTAAAGGATGTGAATTTGGAATAGAATATCAGGAAAAACTATAAATTTTAATCCTCATGCCTATATTCTTCTTCTGTTTTTAGGCCTTCTGTATGTTCCATCTTAAGTTTGATCACCCTGGGAGGTGTGTGATCATTATGTTGGAGAGTGAAGAGAAGGATCACATGGATTTTTTGGTTTTCAAGTTTGTTTATTTGAGTATTTGTTTTAGTTGTACTTTCAGTTTCTCGTACATATAATGTTCATTTCCATTTTTAAATAAATGTATTTTGGGCTGTCCATTTTTTTCTGCTGTTTGTTTGATTATTTATATATGGGAGAAATAATTCCCTTGTGTACTCTATTTATGCCCTTGGTGATTGTATCCATCCATGGAGGATCAGAAACACCTCTCAGGACTTGTCGTGGGCTATCCCTTGTGACTGGTTCAGGGACGACTCGGGCCAGTTCCTGACAAAAAACATGGGAGCACTCAATCCCTTTCAGAAATACAACGTGTTACCTCTCCCCCACTTATAAGAGGCCATCCCCATCCTCTATTATTCACACGTTAAAAACATTTTTATTGTGAAAATACAAGCCCAAATCAGTTCCCCAAATTCATCCCATAATCATAGAGTCCTTAGTTTTTGTGGCATGAAATTCGATAAAGGTGGTAGTGAAAACCTAAGGAGGACAATCGAAGAAGAAGTAATGTTGTTCAACAAGTGTCTTTATTTTATATATTTATCCATATCCTTATATTACTATTATACCATGATGATATAATAACCTCAACAGTCTCCACATACTTAGATTATTTTATAATAAGCTAATGAACTAAAAACAACACCAATTCTATTAAATGTGTTATTAAATCATCAATCATGTGTACAGTGGACTACTGTCTCACGAACAGATGTTGTTGTCATTTCCATTACCACCATTTGAGGTTGAGTATGATGATTTATATAATATATATATATATATGATATTGTTAAAATATTTATACCACTTTATTAGTTGTATAATATAAGTATTTTGACATTATATTCTTTCGGTAACATGATAATGTTGCTCGTGTGTATGACAAACTACTGCCTCACTAAGTGATGAGGCCCATCATTCACTAACAATTCTAAATAAATGTATTAAGGTTAAATTTAATCAATATACATGACATAAATGATATAATTATGATAATTATAAAATATTTATCATTATGAAAAATAATACAACATTTTTATTCTTACATTTTCACTAACTTAAGGTTCAAAACATCATATGTGTATATGTGGACTACCGAATTCATGAAGGGATGTGACTATCTATTCATCAAAACACCACATGGATGATATATATATATATAAGTATATAATATGATATATATGATATTATTATAATTCTATAAGGTTTATATATTACATTACCTTTTTTAATAATGTTCATTATAAAATGGAAACACCACTCATGCGCACGAATGACCTACCATCTCTATGATCTTAATGTAGTAAATTTTTCATAACAATCATTAAATATTGATTTAAAATGAAAAATTGATTTATAAATATGATAATTATGTCATTATTGTTTTTTGGAGGTGATAGAACTATATAATATTTTCAATAACTAGATCTTTCATAATGAAACACACTTGTCAAAACAAGGCAATTAACTCCTGAAACAATGAAAATAATAAAATGTTATTAAAGAATGGGAGATAATATGTTATAAAATATAATATATGATATTATAAATATTAATATGGTTCATTAATTAGTTAATAACATGTTTAAAACCACTATATATGAGTTTAATTCACGCTCATCCAAAAGAAAGCATGTGGTAGCTGATTTCGCCTAAATTTACACACCATTGAGACTTATTTGTTATTATGCACGAATTCAATTTTATGTGGTGTATATATTTCCCATTTGACAAGTTATATCATTATTATTTCATAATTCATGGTATAGAAATATTCACTTTGAATCATTATATCCATGGGGATTTTATATGAAAATTACTATGTGGTAAAATTTATTGTACAAACTTAATTTATTTTGTGATTATTAACATTATCTTGAAAAACTAACGTTATTTTGATAAATTTTCATTAGGTAATTCATTAATCTAAAATATCCATATAATGTATATCTGTATATGAATATTTATTAAAAATTTTACCATTTGTTCATACAGTGTTTACTATGAATGTCCTTTGATTAACATTGCAAATATTGATTAATCTGTATCCTTTACTCAATATACATATTTGATGAAAATAAATAATGATTAAAGAATTAAATAAACTATCTGATATTGTAGAAATGATTTGGACCTACAATAACAGGTGGCTCCTAGTATTATATAGCCCATCGATGCATCAGTGTGTCTCGTGAGACAAATTAAGTTGGTCAAATTAAAAGGGTTCCTACCGGTATTATTTAAAATGACTTTTGAAAGGTCTTGAAAGTAGAGGTATCATGATTCCTAAGATCATGGAATCCAATATTAAAGGATTTACTTCATTAATAATTTTGTTATTATTATCCAAGATATTTATACAATGACATTATATCTAGATTTATTCCATTCTAATATTATTAATTAAATGAAATTTGTTTTAAGTTATTTACCATTCCATATTGATAAATTCTATTCTATTCATGTATTAAATTTATATAAATGGAATGTGTATTCAATTATTTACCTTTATATGATGATTATTCATTAACAAATCAGGATATATTCTGCTTTCATTAACCCTTACTGATCATTTGAGCTCACCCATATATTTTTTCCTTTCACTATGATATTAAGAAGAAATATTTGAATTCGTTTTCAAGAATGTAGTTCATTTGAAAATTTTATGTATTATGTATTATTTTATATCCTAATTTAAAATGGGTATAATTCATTTATACAGTTCTCCATAACTACTAATGTTTTCATTTATTCTCGATTTTATTTCTGATATATCGGCTAATATAATAAATTTAACGGATCTGGGTTACATGGTTCAGGGTCGTTATAGTTGTTATTAGAGTATGTTTACTAGAAACATTTGGATATAGATTACGGAATCAATAGATTAGGGAATATAAACCCATGACAGTATTTTAGGATTTTATTTAATAACATACTAGTGTTTTGATAGGGGATTGATTATATGGGTTTTCCTAGAAATACAGCACTGTGTGGATAATACAAGTGGAGGTGGTTATCGAATAGTGTTACATAGGGGTAATTAATCTAAAACGGGTGCATTAATATGGATCCAATGAAAACATGGTTAACATAAACGATCCTTTATACACATTGGGTTTCCAAACCTAGGGGAGTATCTTAGGATAATTATATTTTTCTTTACAACCCATTATAAAGGATTTGAAAATAATGATATCCCCAACAAAAGCAAGAGTATGATTCTAGGATTAGCAATACATAAATTATAATTTCTACTATGTGTTACACAACTAATTAAATTTAAATATATTATTTTACATGAAATTTTATAGAAAAGTGGGAAACCATATATGTTCACAATATACAAAAATGCCATACCCAATATGATATAATTATACCATTCCAGAAAAAATTAAAATGGATAGAAATATTTACCTTGAATAATTACCATTTGATAGAGGTAACCTCTATATTTGCATTATCCTAAATGAGATACCCAAATTTAAATTTCATCTTGCACCAGTTCTATACATGTTCCTCTAAGAGTTTCCTATCATTGAAACCACATACCAATAGTCTGTTCTGTTTATGAATCCATTGGTATTTTTATTTATTCAAGTAAACTCAATTCATTATTCCAAACCTTATGTGAGAAACCTCCTTTGATAACATGATCTAAAAGGCTTCTGAATCATATCTCCAGTATTTTATTGGTGGATATCTTGTGTGTTCTCCATGTTGGTAACCTCATTGTCTGCATATTCTAAAGCGGTGGTTGTAGAATCTTACTTTTGGTAGGTAATAATCACCCTATATGCCTGATTTTCAACATCCTCATAACGATGCCTTTCTAAGTATATTTCATAGGGTATCAAAAGAGATAAACCTCTTATTCACAACTGTACCTTCAAAATACAACTTTATTTTGGAGTGTTAATAGAAACAACCACTGTCTATTAAGAGAAGGTAATTTTTTGGTTGATCTTATAACATGAAGAATAGAAATATTTGAGTAGTCCTTCCATTTATATAGCCTTCACACATAATGAATACATACCTTTAAATTATCAAGGGTAGTATCGATGTTCTTTGATGTGGACCAAAGGTACTCTTCTTCTAGTTACACTTCATTGGTCTTTGAGGAATAATTTCTCGAAATAGAATCCTTCTCTACTTCTGTCTCATCTAGACGACCACCTAAAATCTTTTTCTCATCATGGACAACCTAATTTCCATTTCCTAATTCAGGTGGGTTGTATCACCATCCACTAGTATAGTAAAATCAGTTTTAATTATAAATCCATTGGAAGTTGCATTTAACTAACCTTGTTAACTCTAAATATTACATGATGAGTCACATTGACTTGGAGAATCTTACCTTAGAGTCAATGCATTACCCAAATAAGGGATTTCATGTGACATAGATATCTTCATCAAATAATCAAGAGTTATAATAGCGGGTTGAACAAGATCTAGTACATTACCCTTAACATTAGACATAATATTGGTAGAAAAATAGGGAAGGAGCATGGGATGAAATTCAAACCCTCTCCATAGATCATCTTTGATGACTGGGAAGAAGGAAAATCATTCGTCAAGGAATAAAAAATATCAACAACCATGGGGCCAAGATCCAAAATGATCAGCTTATCTAGAAGAGAGACATAATTTAATGGATCTAGAATTTCTAAAAAACAATTGGATAAAGCAATAAGAGGGTCTATCCTAGTTGACTACATGGAAATAACCTCATAAATTGGACCCATTCATCTATACTATAATAAATGGACTAACTATCCAAGTTGCTGGAAATAATAAAAAAAAGTCATCCAAGACTCAAATACCACATTAAGTGTTAAAATATATTTGAAAGTATACATTGTTTATTTTAAACTTATAATTTTATGAGATAATCCAATATATTCCATTTTATAGTAATGGATACTAAAAGGATGATTGAAATTAATAATCATGGATAATTTAGAGATTCCCCTGATGAGGAAACCAATCCAACCTATATTTTAATGGAGAAAATTAGGGCTATATGAGGGAAGCTTAATCAGGTTATTAAAAAAACCATTCCCATGTGGGAAAACATATTCCATAATGATATCATCCTTTTTTGTATCACTTTATGTGACTAAATCCCACATCGTTTGGTGGGTCTACTAAACAAATTATAGTTGGGAAAGGTATTAATCTACAGTAGATGATCTTTTTGGACTTGGGATGTGGTGTAAAAAAATGGATACACTTGTAGTGTACTATATCAAAGGAAATATTGATCAATTATGGTCATTCATCCATAAATATTTTGTGTAATAGGATATAGAACTCAGGGAATCGAATTCTATCAAGGAGTCATTTTTTGATAAATATTTCCCTCATTCGAAACAAATTGAAATGGAGAAAAATTTATATAGCCTAAATGAAAATGAATAATAATGTTTTGAGGAGTATGAGGATACCATTACTATGTTATCAAGGAATGATACATATTATATATGAAATAAAGAGTGTAATATTGACTATTTCTTTGACGGGATTAAGCCAATTTCCCAAAGGGTGTTGGACTCCCATATGTTTTCATCAAATGATGAAATAATTTTATTTTACATAAAAAAAAAGAATAAATTTTCAAGAATAAATAAATTGAGGGGGGTAAAGTGAATAAGAGGCCATTTGAAAACCAATATAAATAAAATTCATCAAATGAGAGTTGGATGGATCAATTTCTACCATGTAAATTTTTTGGAAAGAGACATCATTGGGAGTTCTTGAAGATAATTGGAGTGTGTTACAAGAGTTTCGATAAGGGGAATATAGACCATGAATGCAAGGGGAAGAAAAAAAATAAAAGATTTATAGTGTTTCATTAAATAATAGATGGGTCTTTTTTTACAGCAGTGTGCCAAGAATGATGATAATCCACCATATAAGAGGACAAGGGGAGAAGTATAAACATATGTTATAACTACAGCTGAGGTGGAAATACCTAATGAGGAGGTTGTAGATAATTTAACAGAACAATAAAATTTTTATAATGCTTTATTTTATTATGGATCCTCACACTCTTTTATATATGCTATATTTTTTAAGAAAATAAGATTTTTTCCTTATAATTTTTGTAGGTACATTTTGTTCAAAACAACTAAGGGGATATCAATGCAACAGAGATGTGTCAAGAATCGCCCATTATTAAAAAAACACACATTATTTAATAACTCATTAGCATACCTACTATTGACTACAAAATAATCCATGATATTGAATGACATTAAAATTGTTATGAAATTATTTACAATAATAAGAAGGTAATTACAATATGTGAGAATGTTGTTGAATTAATCTTCTTTAGAAAATAGATTTTTTTCATTTGAGTCATTCTTGTATCCAACCCTAGTATCTATATTGAATGAGATTCTTGGGAATGAAGAGAAAACAATTTTAGGGATGGATAAGGTAATATTTAAATTGAGGATGTACCTATTGCACGAGAATATGTTGAGGCATTTTGTACGGAATTTCCGGGACATCCCTTAGAGAATGAATCTGAGTTTTCTATTGATTTTATCCTTGATTCAAGACCAATAATAAAGGTTCCATATAAAATTTCCATCCGGGAATTTGTGGATTTTGAGAAACAACTAAAGGATTTGGGTGACAAGGGCTTTATTCAACCTAGTCTTCCAGTATGGGGAGTACATGGTATGTTCATTTAGAAGAACAATGGACCCATGAGGCATTGAGTTAATTATCAGGAAATCAATGTGATCTCATGAAATAACAATATCCCATACCATGCATTGATGACTTATTAGATCAAATTCATGGATCCAATTGTGTTTAAAAGATAGAACTTCATTCTGGGTAACATAAATTATGTGTAAAGAAGGAATACAATGCAAAGAGTGATTTTTGGACAATATGTGGACATTATGAGTTTAACGTAATGACACATTCATTGAATAATCCCCCCTTTATTTTTTATGGTTTAAATGAACAAATTATTCAATTAATACCATGAATATTCTGTTTTAGTAATTTCTAAAGATATTTTGGTGTATTATAAAATCTATATGGACCATGACAATTACAATCATATTATTCTTGATACCATTAGGGGGAAATATATAAATGATAATTTTAGTAAGTTTTATTTCTAAGTTTATTAATATTATTTTCTGACTATATTGTCTCAAAGGGAGGGATCTCAGTAGATCCTCTAAATATGATGCTAGTTAGAGAATGTCCTATAGTAATAAACATAAGTTATGTACATAGCTTCATTATTCATGACAGTTACTATTGTCAATTCAGTTTTCATATTCCTTGTTTTGATAACAAGTTATCCATGTTACATATAAATGGTTTATGTTTTTTTGGATAATGTAATATGTATAATGTTTTGATAAAGTTAAGTGAAGATTGGTAATGCATCAATTTTACCCCTATAATATACAAGTGATGGGTCTAAAATATATTGTTCTAAATTAAATAAGGGAATTAGTTATGACCAAATGAGAAATGATATTGTTATTGCATATGGATCAGGGAAATTGTAGGCTCTAGAACTGAACTACCCATGTTTTAAGCTTTAATATTTTCTTGGATGACATGGTGAAATTATCTATATAGTGAAACATAAGATATATACATAGGTAATAAAATCATAAATATATAATTTTTATAGAAAGTTATAAATATGTGACAAAGAAAATTATTATAGCTACTCAAGGATTATGATTTCAAAATACAGTACCACATAAGAAAATAAGATAATTTAGATGATATGTTGAGTAGGAAATATAATGGACTTCTGACCAAAATGTGGATTTTGAGGGATGATATGTTCATAGATCTAGTAAATATGGATATGGTAATCATTAAGTAAGGTTATGAATCACTCATTTATCATATTATTGAATAAAGTATATTATAAAATATAAAAAAACATAATATGATGACGAGTAATGTCTGATGAAAATTAATGTTGCGAATGATGGATAATTTGAAGACTACATTTTTGATGATAGTGTTCTCAAATTTGGAAATTTACTATATGTTCCATCTATAACTAATCTAAAAAAGGAATTTTTTATTATGATCATAGATCTAAATTCCTGATAAACCTCGAAAGCTGAAATATTTATAGAGATTTGAGCGATGATTTTTTATAGGATAACATGATGTTGGATATTATTGATTATGTGTCCCGATATTTTGTTTTTCAATAAGTTAAAATGAAGAGACAATATCCTAAATGATTATTGTAACTTATTCTTATTAATATGTGGAAATGGGACGAAATTACTATGTACTTTGATATATGACTACTAAAGAATCTTAGAAACAATGATATAATATGGGTTATCAATTATCGCTTAACCAAATATGAAAATTTCCATTCTATCTTAGAAAATATACCTCTAAAGTGTCTAAGATATATATTAATAAAATTGTAAGAATTATAAGAACACCTATTTCAACTATGTCTAGTCATATTCCCTTTTTTACATTGAAAATCTAGAATATTCTTGAGAGGAATTTTGATATTGAGTTTCATTTAAGCACTTCCTTTTATCCATAAACAAATGGATAATCAGAAATTATGATGAAATAATGGAATCCATGTTAATATCATAATCACTTGACATTCATTGTTTAAATGACCAGTATTTTAATTCCTTCGATTTTTCCATTTTCAATAGTTTTTATTAATCTATTCAGATAGTGTTGTATAAATCATTAAATTGTAAGTGATTTCACACTCCAACATGTTGGGATTTAGTTAGAATAAGGGAATTTTTTTGTTCAGAACTTGTTAAAGACAAAAAAACTAATGTTAATTGATATTATAGCTCACATTAATGTTTCCCAATTTAGGAAATGGTGATTTTTGATAAAACGATGAAGGATTTGGTATTCCATGTGGGAGATCATGTTTTCCAAAAATTATCTCAAGGTAAATGTGTTATAAGGTTCGGTATGAATGGAAACCTGAGCCCCATGTCCATTGAACCCATTGAAATCCTTAAAATAACTACAGTTTTTTTATCCATTAGGTATGAAACCAAATCAATCCAAAGGACGTGATGTGTTCCATATACATTTCTGGAGAATGTAAATGCTAGAACCAACAAACAAGCTCACCTATAATGAAATATAGCTGTAACTAGATCTATATTACTATGAATAACCCTTTCAGATTATTTATATGATAGAGAATTTATTACGGAATCAAATGAATTTTTTTGGTAAAGGTACTTTGGAGGAATACAAAAATTGGGGAAGCAACTTGGGAACCATATGATACTATGAGTAGGGAATACCCATATTTTTTTAGAAGGTAATATACATGAAATTTATTGGATAAAATATTTGTAGTATAGAATAATGTTACACCCTATTAATTGTAAATAAACTTTTATTAGAATAAATATAATTATAGTGATAGCTTGCAATATACATAACACCAGGTTTAAAATAATAGTTTAGTAATGTGTTGTGTGATTAATTCAAAATTAATTTTAAAAACTTTCTGAAAATTTATTCAAAAAATAAACATTTTTGGAATCAGAAAACAAAAATTAGATTAGGGTTAAAATTTTGAATTTTTCATTAAAGATTCATTTTCTGATAAATATTGAAAAATAGTTAAAATATATATCATATAATCCAATTTATGTAATGGGAATTAATTTTATATTTATGTTTATATAAAAATATTGTAATCTTTCTAACCTTTTCTCTTTAAAACAACTTCTTTTTTATCACGCCCATAAGATTTATTTTAAATTATATTTTACCATTTATTTGAATTGAATTTGTATAAATGTATTCCATATTTACAAATATAATATTTTTTTAAATTTAAAAAGGGGTTAACTAATTTTTTTACCGATATTAATAACAAATGATGATAAATTTAATTACTGCGGTTAAGGAAGAAGTGGGGTTACTCGGACTATAAACTAAAACTATAAGGGTAAAAATGAAATTTAAACTTGTTTAAAAACATTTTCATGGACATATTTTAACAATTAAAACACTAAGGTTCGATAATGGTCTAATTTATTCCACCTCCCCAATAACACCCCAAGATTTCATTGTACATTATTTTTTCAATGTAATTCAATAACTTGCACTACACGCAACACTAAGATCAAGCGCACCACGACTTACCAAACTAGACGTTCAAAAGAGGTTATGAATAGTATTAACTTCATTTTAAACATTATATAAAACTTATAATTATATAATCCATATTATGAGTTTCCTAGATATAATGAAAAAACATATTCAATTATTCAGATAAAAAATGTATGTTTAAAAAAAACACAATTTTACCGCCTTTTAATGAAGAACCCTTTTTAAATCCAATATTTGAAACTTTTATATATTCAATTTGACAAAATAAACTTCTTATTTAGAATCGGGACGTAATAATTTAGTTTCAATATATTTTTTTTTATTTTTCTGATAACTTTCATATTTGGGTTAATAGTGAAAAATAATATATTTTAACTAAAAAAACATTTTTAATAAAAATAATTTGTAGTGTTAAATTATACATTTTAATAGTTTGGAAGTATAAATAGATTATATTTTTACCATTTAATCCAATGTATTTAATTGGAAATAATTTCACTTTGAAATTGAACATAAACAAGTATAAATCTTTTGTTAGTTATTATTTCTGAAAAACACTCGTTTTGGTTTTGACAACGGGAATTAATATTAAATTAATAAATGAAAATTCTATGTTTTTAATTTGGTAAAATAGACTTAATTTTTTAATTCAGAATACCAAGATTATCTTATGGTGAAATTTTGATATTTTTCTGAAAACTTTCATTTTTTGATGAATAGTGAAAAACACTACGTTATTGGTTAAAACCGAATATGCATTTAAATAATTATTTATTTTATTAAAATTTATTTTAGGTCAAAATAGATACATAATACCTATATATGTTCAATGTTATCCATTGGAGTCTATTTTTTAATACTATTAGATATATAAAATTTCGTGGAACTTTTCATCGTGTTTTACCCACCTCCAAGGAGAATTTGAAAATTCACATAAAACATAATTTTACCACTTATGTGAGTGGAATTTCAGAAATCCAAGAGACACGGTTTTTATCAGTATGAAAAATATGGTTCAATAAGATGAAAATATTTTTTGGTGAATAGTAACTTTTTTACTTTTATTTACCACGGTTAAAAGTAAATAGAGTAATTATAGGTAAAAATGATATCATAATTACCCTAAAACATGTCCTAATTCTATTGGATAAGTGTAATTCGACCAAAAATACATTATAAATAAAATATGATCCATTAGTTCCACTTGGATTAGATTAGGACACTTATTATTATTTAATTTAAAGAAGAGTAAAAAGTGTTAAATTCAATGTTTAATAACTAATATTTTTTTAATATAGGGATACAAATAAGTTAAATTAAAATATAAATATTGATTATAAATGTAAAAATATTTCCTACATAATGTTATTTTATGTTTATTTTTTATACATTAAATAATTAAATTTATTTATGACACAATGATGATGTAGTAATTACCATATTAATGAAAGATTAAAATAACTGATATTATAAATAGCCAAATAATTGTAATTTGTGACTTTTAATGAATTAAAGTAATTTTTTATGTTTATATGATATTATTAGGGTTGGTTAGATGAATTTTTTTTATGTAATAATTCTGTTATAAATTTAGAAAAAACAAAATATCAAATAGTGTCAAAATTTACATAAAAGAATTTTTAAAACAAATATTATATTATCAATTGATATAATAGTCTTAAAAATATAATTTTCGGCCAAAAGACTTATATAATACTATATATGACATTAAGAAACCAATTTGGGTTGGATTGGAAATTTTTATTATGTTTATTAACCATATAATATAAAAATACAAAGAGATATAGTAAATATCAAACTATTCAACTAAGAGTTAAATCTAAAAGTTATGGTTAATATGGTAGGATAAACCTATCTAAAACCTATTTTTTGTGATTATTTCGACCCATTCCCACCATATCCTTTAAATAACACATTTTGTAGTCCTTATAAACCGAAATTGATTTTATTATAAAATAATATTTTAATTTTTTCATAAGGTGCCTCTCACCCCTCTTAAAAAAAGGAACTTCCCCTTCTCTCAAATTCACAACTCCAAAGCCTTTGGGCTCGGCCAAAACCTTCCAAAATATCCTCTCAACTATCATCCCTTCATAATAGAAGTCTTAGTTTTATTATAAATCCATTTTAAGGATACCTTTTGATCAAATCAAAAAGAAGAACCCGAAGAAGAGGTAAATATTTCACAAATTCTTTCAAGTTCTTTTCTTCTTCCACTTCCCTTTCTTTGTTGTTTCCATTATAAAATAATAAATCCTATATCTTATATATATTGTGATTCTATTATAAATATGTAACAACCATATTCATTATTCTATCCATCCTTTGAATGACATGTCACCATACTTGCGTACTTACGGCTTACCATCGCCACCTCGTGGTGTAATTGTTATTCAACACATTATTATTTAGATGGGTATAATAATGATGTGTAACTGATGTAAATAATAAATATAACATGATAATGAGTCTTTATATATGACATACCATCAAATTACAAACCTTTATAGAAATTATACTATCGCTCGTGCATACATACGGATTACCATCTCCATGACGTGATGAGATTCATTTCCAAGTTCACCATTCATTGACGATTATAAAAATATATATTACTAATAAGTATGCAATATAGGACATACAAATTCTACTGGAGAGAGATAGATATATATATATATATTTGTGTGTGTGTGTTTGTGTATTTATGTACTTATACATATCTTTATTCACTTACTTCTGTTCAATACAATATAAAAACAGAAACAACATTTGTGCGTACGTAGAGCCTATTGTCTCCATAAATGGTGTTTTCCATTTCATATATCTATCTTTTATAAATATTTATATTATAAATATGTAAGATTTATAAACCATGGTTTATATTCTGGATGTATTTAAATCATGGTCTAAACGATACGATCAAGAATAACAAGTTAAAATATGTACAGTAAAGAAAGAGATTATTACCCGAAATATTAATTTAACATGAAAATCATTATTAAATGGGTAGTAAAAAGTATTAAATGAATCATGTATGATATAATAAATTTGAATATTGATCTTGTATAATCTAATAATGTACAATGGTCATTATAAAAGTGATTAAACATACCCTCGACCAATGGAAAGTGCAAGGTAAGGGTTAATTTTAGAATTTCATTATTATTCGAAGTTTTTTTGACAGAAGTATCTACTGGGACATATTTATTATCCATGTCCATGTTTCATGAACGATTTTTTAAAGGGATTATTTTAATGGAATTTGTTTCACTAAAACATCATTTTAAATGTTTTAAATATTTATTCCTCTAAATAATTCTCATTAATGTCCATTTTTTAAAATGGGTTTTAAGGATTTATCTATATTGACATGAATGTTTTTAAAATGTTAATTCCTTTCCAAAGTTTGAAAGTGGTATGGGACAATTTTATTAAAAAAATCTCTTTAAATTTCTCCTTTTCTAAATGGTGAGACTTTTAATTGTTTTCATGAAAAAGGGATATTTCTCTCAATGTTTTTTTACAAATCATTTTCATCTATGTCAACATCCATTGGTGGATTTTAAACTTGTTTTGACGTTGATTAATAATGGTACAAAACTTCCATATTTTATTGAAGATTTTGTGATATGTTTGACATTGGATGTGTTATTTTTACACCATTCATGGTTCGTGGATAAAGTATTGACATCTCGTATGCTATTTTTAATACTAATATTTATGTTATGTTTAATCCTTTTCATACGAGGAATGCATTGGACTTAGTATGTGATGGGTGGAGCCCGCTATAATCATCGATGGATCAATAGGTCTCATGAGACAAACTAATGTCTTGGCACAAGGCCTTGAAGAAATCTTATTTGTAGTCTTGGCACAAGGCCTTGACTATGTGGTTATGAAAGTCTGGCATTATCCTTTCCATCATTATGAATGTTGCTATTGATATTTCATGTGATTATTAGACTAGTGGAATATCCATGTGAATAAGTAGATGGAATTATTTGATTTTTAACTTTGCCATATTATGCTGAAGTTCATGTTTAAAAGGCTTTTGTTTTAGTTTTATACATTGCCTTAAATGTTTATGCTTATTTATTAATGTTTCGATATATTTTTATCCTTACTGAGCATCTAGGCTCACCCCATTCTATGTTTTATTTTTCCCAGGATACGAAGAAGTATATTATGACTGGCCTGGAGGGATAGTCTATGGGATCTCAGTGTTGTCTATGGAAACAATGTTGTTGTAGTTTTCCATTTTATGATGTAATTTAAGCCTTATGAATATATCTAGTACTTCCAAGGCTACTTAACTAATTGGTCTTTCAGGATTTAATTTCTTGTGATCATGGCAAGGATATGTAATAATGCACCGACTCTGGGCTTCTTTGTTCGGGGAGTTATAGTTGGTATCATAGGAAGTTTAGTACAAACCTTGGAAACTAGATTTTGATAAACAATAATTAGAGCACATAACCCTAAGATAGACTTTTAGGATTAGTATAGAAGAACATCCTATAATTTCGGTATTGTAGAGATATTGTGAGTTTTCCAAGCAATTCATCCATGCCTAGATACGAGCAAGTATAGGTGGTTCTGGAACATATTCACATAGTGGTAGAACCGGAAAGTGCTACTTTGAGCTAGACTTGAATGGGAACTAGTTCAGGACAACATGCCTTACTGCACTCTTCGTTACGACACTCCCGAGGGATATGCAGAAGATAATTCTCATTTTCTTTACAAACCATTATGAATGGTTTAAGAGTATATACTTCCTTAAGGAAATTTTTTTTATGATTATGGATTATATCCATAAACTATTAAATTTACATTAGTTATTTTGTAACTTTGGAATTATTCATTCAAATTCATAAACTGGCCTAGTGTATTCCATTTAATAGAAATGGCGCCCAGTAGAAGGAATGTGAACTCCAGAAATACGTATGATCCAAACGGTAAGAAGGATCATGTATTTCATTGTATTAAGCCAAAATTATGAAGGGTAATAGCCTACCATGTATTCTCAACATATGATTAAATAGTATCAAGAGTTAATAAGATAAGTAAGGAATTCTCTATGTCCAATGGATTTGAAGGGATGAAAGATAAAAAAATGATGGAACATTTAAAGATGGATAAAGGGAAGAAGGAAAAAAGAAGGATTTTCCCATATGTGATAACTATGGAAAGAATCACCTTGGTAAATTATTGAAGGGAATAAAATTTTGTTATAAGTGTGTAGAAAAATAACACTAAGTACATTATTTAAAAGTTAAGAAAAAAGTTTCAAATGGGAAATGCTTCATCTGTAGGGAGTTTGAATACTACACGAATCAATGTCCAAATCATCATATTATACCCCAAATGATGCTATTGGATAATAATAAAGTAATGATACTATTGAAGATGAAGATGAATGGTTAGATTTCTTAAATTTTTATTATAGTATTGTGTCAATTGAGTATTGTATTAATGATGTACATGTTATAAAAATTATAGAGTATATAAGGATTGTACTGTAGTAATATTTCATTAAGGACTTGGGATTTTGTGGAACCAAGAAAAGTGACTCAATAGCAGGTTAAATTTTTGGAAAATATATGGTTGAGATAAAGATAAACCATAATATGGTTCTGATACTAAGGTAGTGATTTTGGAATAATACATGATTTATTTGGATAAATTATATTGGATATTCATAACTACCTTGAAACTAATTAATGATTTGTTTATTACATCATTGTTGGAGTTTACAAAATTTTTGGATATAAGGAGTATATCCAGTATTCTATAAGGAATAATGGAGCATGAATGTAATCAATAAGGTTTTATGGTAATTCAAGATGTTACAGTGTTATAAAATAATACATGATAAAGGTGTTCACATGTTATCACGTGGAAAAAAGGATCTTCATTGTGTTTACCATCCTTATAAATTTTGGACTGTGAGTTTGGAAATAATTATTTTGGATATGTTTAGTTTGAGATTATTTTTGGATTTCCAATTAAAGGACAACCCGGAGGTCGAGCAGCAACCTGTTGCACCCGGCAAGGCCACGAGACTTGAACCCACAATCGATGTGCGACAAGGGTGTATCACCTAACACTAGTCCATGTGATGTCCTAGATTTAATAATGTAGTTTTTTAAGGTCTGGTAGATGAATTATAAATTCATTTTTTTATAACCCTATAGGAATAGTACAAATAAATATTTTTTTATGTTCTATTATCATTTAGAGTGAAAGATGAGGTTTTGGTAGAAATTAGTTAATGGATGGAACTCTACATGTAAAGTATATATTTTTTTATTCTCTTATTATATGAAGAAATTAATTATTAAACTTTTGGTATGGGATATTAAAACTAAAAATGTGTTATCCCAATACCTTATGTTTTGTTGAACCAATGATATTTTAAATCATCATAGGTTGATGGCTTTGAGGCCCTCAATTCAACAATTTTTTATGACTGATGACCTCAATCACTCCCGATAAATATTTATGTTTTCATCCAATTATGTGTCTAATTTCCACCAATGTTCACTTAATCTAAATCATAATTTGGTGGTGACTTTCTCATTCCCCTTTTCCTCTTATTAAGACTAAATTTTATTAACCCAATTTTTGATGTAGGTTTTCCAACAAAGGTATTTTCTATTTTCAAATTTTATTTTCGAATAACAATTTCCAATTGTGAGGATGAAATTTGTTGAAGTATGGAAGAATATAACACACCAAGATTTCATAGTACATTATTTCTTCAATGTAATTCAATAACTTGCACTACATGAAACACTGAGTTCAAGTGCACCACGACTTACCAAACAAGCCGTTCAAAAGAGGTTATGAATAGTATTAACTAAATAATGAACTTTATATAATCTTTATAATTTTAGAATCCATATTATGAGTTTGATTGAAATAATGAAAAAAAATCATTTTTTCAGATAAAAGAAGTATTTTTTTCAAAAAAAACATTATATGTTACACTACTGGAAATGGGGGTTATCCCATGATACTATGCCCACAGTTTAAAGAAATGTGGGAATATATGATTTTTAATGGATTATACCCACGGTTTTAATAAAACCGTGGGTATTCAGCCCCTAAGTATTGGGCTCCATCTCGCTAGCCAACTTCAACCCTCCATCGCGCTCCCCCCACTTCAACCCGACCTCCCGGCTCCACCTCCGAGCTCCACCTCCCGGCCTCCACCTCCCACCTCCACCTCCATGCCTCTGCCTCCCAGCCTCTGCCTCCCAGATCTACCTCCCGGCTCTGCCCCCAGCTTGGGCAATGTCCCAACTCCCCCCTCTCGGCTCCCTCTCCTCTGGGTATCGTAAAATTCAACAGTTTTCTATTATTTATGATGTTTCCCATGCGTTCCTACTTATAATTTTCAACAATTATACTTCAAATGTAATTGATATTGATAATGTTGTGTTGGGGGTAAATGATTCGTTTGATAAAGGTCCAATATGGATTGTTGATCGATGAGTAAAGGAACTATGAAGGAAGATGAACCCTCTTGTTAAGGTTTTATGGAATAACATACATATTAAAGAAGATAAATGGGATAAGGAATCATATGTGTAGTATTACTAGACCTACATGTTATACTTTGACCACTAGAGACACATATTAAGGTTATAACGTCATTAGAGGGTGTTATTGGAACAACCACTCACTTTCTAGGTGCATTATTCCATATTTTTAGCCTTTATTAACAGTTTATTTGAGTTATTACATTTATTGGGTGATGTATTGGGTAGATTTTGGGAGATTGGGGGGGGGGTTAGAAGAATTTAATGGTGATAATGGTTTGAGGGAATAGTGTAGTCCCCCAATGTATCTATGAAGCCTACTGGAGAGGAGTAGTGGGTGATATATGTTTGGAGTACTTTTAGAGCTAACATGGAAACAATTCCATGGTAACTATGTAACTCTAAATAGAATCAACATCGTGATTGTCATAGGGTTTAAAAAACAATGTTTCCAAACCATGTGGGTGACTTGAATAGGTAGTGAACTTCTCATGGTTAGAGCTTGATTTTGTAAGCCAAGTAACGAAACCATTTACATAGAATTTAATCTCATGAAAATTATTATTTTGACACAAAAAACACCCTAAAGACAGTCATTATTCCTCCTAAACATAGGGTAATCAAACCAAGGGACTCTAATGAGACTTCATGGTGGATTAATTCTTTTTATTCAGGAATTATATTTGATATCGAGATATCAGTCCTAGAGATTTAAATATAATTTATCATTTGTTTGTTGTTATTATTATTATTGATAGATATTATTTATTCTCCTTGTTAAGGAACTAGACATCTGATTTCTTATCCAGGTTTAGGATTTACAATGATATCTGATGTGATCCTTTCTAGATTTACACGGAAAATAAATATGGAAATTTGGTTTTTCGTGATCATTCTCATATCCATCTAGATCTCTTAATTTTGTAGTATCTTGATGGATAGGTCTAAAATGATCCCATCTAATAACATGTTATTCATCATATATCATAACCCTTGAATACTCATGTAGTTATTTGGGGATGCTTCCATGGATCTTTGGTTTGTGTGATTTATTCAAGAGGTGAAAATTGATGTTGGGCTAGAATATGTTGAATACTAGAAGTTCTTACCATGTTATGCCAACTATATAAAAATGTATGATATGAAATACTCATGCGTGTGTGAATAGATCATAATAATTCCTTTAAAATGATATGCTTATGCCTTTATATAGATAAAAAGTTTCCATACTAAGACTTGGGTATATATATATATATGTATGGATAGTAGAATTATACTATCTTGTATCAATGTTAAAAGTGTATCCTTAATGAATTTATTAATCCTATATAGGGGGAGAATTTGAGATGTGATTCATGATGAATATGGTGGGGTCATGAATGATAAATGGAAGGGAATGAAGGCCTTGAGGCATTAATGGAGTCCAGAAGTGGTGAATGATGACATTGTTGTATAACCTGAGATAGTTGATAGGGGATGATAGCCTTATGGACTAACCCAAGGCATAATGGCCTATACATCCATTGAGATACATAAATTAGTCTTGTGGTTTGTCTTGATAATTTTCAAAACCAAAAAAGCTCATGTGAGCAGAACATCCACTATCCAATATCCATGGACTTTCCCCTTGGGATATTTTGGGTTAAACTTCACCAACTAAATATTTCTCCTTCACTTTTCTATTCTTCTAGTGATGATTTTGAGTATTAAAACTCGATTATTTTCAGGATGGTATATTGACGAGGCATTCATTTTTATCATGAATAAGATGGTCACACCTTCCATATACTTATTCAAGAATATCAAACATGTTCTGCGATTTCTATATAAAATTTACAATACATTTCTAACTTTTGTTGCTTTAAAGGGGTTGAAACCCCCAAACAATGATTCTCAATACTCCTAAGTATATAATGATGTCTATTTTAAAAAACATATCTTTTACATTTGAAAAAATATTCCAATGTTCTAATAGAATCCATAAAAAGTATATCTTTTAAGAATCATGCTGTACAAAATTTGTAGGATACCTTGAAACATTTTTTCAATAAGAATTCCAACACATTAATGTTATAACTACTCTATTTTAATTGAATGTTTTATTCCGCATCAAATAACCCCTACCAAATAATCTATAAAATTATTAATTCATATTATTAAAATAAAATTTTCATCACGTGTGTATAATGCCTCTATATCTATAAAATATTATTTTACATTGAAATTCTATTTTTTATGCCCTATCAATGACCACTTAGGAGTGTCTTTTTTAGCTTTTTTCTTTAGTTTACATCTCAAGGTAGACATTCCCCCTTTTTTCCTACTTATTCAATCATGCACTCCTCTTTTCATTAAATATGTTTTTCTAGCAACTAATATGCTTTGATTAATTTAATAATAAAATTTATTGTAATGAATTTTTTAAATATGATTTACATTGTTGATTGAATGATATTTTTTTCATGTTATAGAATGGATAGAAGCTGGATGTATCGTACAGATCATATTTCAACCATGTTTCAAAATAATTTGGAGAATTTTTTAGATATTTAATTTAGAAATGAATCATATGATGGTTGTATACAGTGTCCATACTATAATTGTGTTGGAAGACCATGGTTAAGACGATAAGAAGTTAGTTACCATTTAATGAAATTTGGATTTCAAGGAAACTATAATTTTTGGTTTCACTATGGAGAGATGAGTCAATCTTCTACTGTTCATAAACGAAATGAAAGAAGTGACATGGATAATTTTATATTTGATTGGTTTCCATATGTGCATCATTCTGAGAGACATAGCATTCTGGTGAAAGAAGACAATGATATAAGTACACATAAGGAAAATTCTAAAGATGATGATGTTGACAGAGTGAAAAATTTATTGGATGATGCCAGAACTCCAGTATATCAATAATGTACTAAACTGGCCAAGTTGGAATTTTTAATGCAGTTATATCATGGGAAAATCATGTATGCGATGGGGGGGGATATTAATCCCCTCCATTTTTGACTTAGCATAGAGACTTGTGTTGGAGTTTAATGTTTTTTGTATTGGTGGAATTCTTGTATGTGAATTTATTTATGCAATGAAATGAATTTTTGATTATGTTTCCATCAGGGGTGTTATTTTTCTATTATTTAGGTAATTTTCACATTCCTTATTTTTTTTAATGTTTGGTGTGTTTATTATTATCTTTCCATCTAATCTTGGACTTAGTAGTGGAGGGGAGGCCTGGGGTGGGGGGGGGGCTGCCGTGGAGGGCTGGGGTGAGGGGAAGGATGGTAGGGGGGCTGGGAGGTTTGGGAGGGATGGGGGGCTATAGTGGAAGGATGGGGGGCTAGGGGGGTGGGATGGTTGGGAGGGCTGGGGGGCTGCAGTGGAGGGTTGAGAGGGGGGGGGGGGGCTTGGAGGGGAAGGTTGGGAGGGCTGGGGGGGCTGTAGTGGATGGCTGGGGGGATGTAGTGGAGGTGACTCACTCTACAGATTCACACCATCTCATTTTCTAATTACTTTAAGATCGTGATTTCTATCATCGTCTATAGTTGTCGACTATTTCTACTTAATTGAATCATGACCGATGTGTTTCTCGCCCCACAATAGGTATGTTCTCGTAATATTATTGAAATAATCTCTTAGAAAATTTTCAGTATTTCCCTTCACATAATACATTTTCATACGTTATTACACAGTTCATATTTTATGATGAATATTGATTATTATTATTTATATATTGCAGGTGACTCACTCTGCACAAGAAGAGATCAAGGGAATCCTGCACTAATAAGTGCCAGATCTCTACAACAGGTATGTTTTCCTAAAATTGTGGAATTAACCTCCCTACCAAGCACCATGTTTCATTTGCATTTTCACAATATATGAATGCATGTTATTGGTAATAAAATCCTGGAGTTAACCACCCTTTCATCCAACATGTGAATGCAGGTGATATGTTTTCACTGTTGACTCCACTGTATATTGATTATTGTGGACCAAATACATATGAAACAGATGATTATAATGCTTTTATACAATTATGTTTTCACTATTGACTCCAATTTATATTTACAAGGTAGTATTTTAGTATGATTATGTTATGATTCAGTGAGTTTTGTCTCCATTATGGGATATTCATCTCATGTGAATATTCAATGGATCTGTTCAATGATGCAAAGTTGTAGATTTGTGGGTCATGTCTAACAATTTCAAGATACTTTTATTATTCTCATCCCGGCCTAGCGATGAACCGAAATATTGGTGAATGAGCATGGTATTATGGAATTAATTCCTTCAATTTACAAGATTAGAGAATAAACATAAGATATGTGTATCATTTATGTCTCAGCGAGGATTGATGTAGGTATTTTTTCCCAACTAACTCGTCAACATGATAGGATGTATGGATGTTTATATTGTTTACAACTCAAGAAATAAATGATACAGTGATAATCACATTCTTCATGAGTTTGAATGGACAGTCTATGAGTTTCACTTTATATTTGTTGAGCTGAATCTGAGATCGACATACTAAATCTATAAAAAAACTTGAATTCAACTATATTGAACATCTTGTGAGTTCCATCCAGTATTTAATGAGATTAATCAACATATTGATATTTTAATATATAAATTATCATTAATTAATATTAATTATTTCAAGATATTAATAAAGTCATTTTATATGTTTTTTGTTTTTTATTTCATGTACTTTAGTAATGCTTAAATGGGTGGGTTTGATTTGTTCATTTTCAAAATCAAATCAAATTTGAAATTTGAAAACCAGTATTTGACTGAGTTTAAGTTGTGTAATGAGTTTGAGCTAAATCTCAAGCTGGAGTACTATAATTTTTCACTCTACTAAAAAAACACTTTCTTCTACAATTTCAAATTAAAATTTTTTATAACTAACACTACATAAAAACTGTGACTGTCTATTATTATTGCAAGAGTATGAAATAATTAAATCTTTTTTGAAAAACATAACTACTGAAAGCACCCTGGATCGGCTTAAAAAACATACCTTCTGGGAACATAACTGGTATTTCTTGTGTTATAATTTGTTTTGTATTATAGTGAGTTGTATTAACTTAAATAAATATACCTTAAGGGAACATATTTAGTTAGACACCCGATTTTAGATTTTTTTCTGTTATAATATATTCTATAATACAGTGAGTTGTAGTACCATATCAAAATTTTAGGATGTTTTCTAATAGGCTACAGTACATTACCAGGTTGGGTCTGCATCCAAATAAAACATGTCATGCATCTACATATTTCATGCAGGGAGATTCAGGATTTGAAGTAGATTTTAGTGGGACACTCTGTTACAGTTACTAAACCTGAACTACTACAATACTCTATTCCGACCTCTAAATGAATTGAACAACATTATTTGGGTTTTTGGTGATTCTATTCACATTCAGTATCTTCAAATGAATCTTAAATCTTCAAAAAATTATTTCTATGATTTCAGGTATGATTATTTTATAACTAAAATACTGAATACTAAATGACTATCCATATTTATTGCAAGAGTAAGAAAAAATAAAATCTATTTTGAGAAACATTTCTTATGACAACACCCAAGATTGGTTCAAAAAACAAATCTTATAGGAATGAATCTGGTATTTTTTGTGTTCAAATATGTTCTTTATTAAAGTGAGTTGTAGTACCTTATAAAAAACATATCTTAAGGGAACTTATTCAGTTTCAAAGTGAAATTCATAATTTTTTCCTGTTATAATCTGTTATAAACTATTTTATATTATAATAAATTTTAGTACGTTATCAAATCTATTATAATATTTTCTAAGAGGTTTCAGTATACTACCCGAATCCGGTATTCAACCAAGAGCTTGGAATTAGAGGAAGGTTATCTATGTAAAAACAATTATCATGTATTTTCAATTTTAATAAAATGATAATGTTCACATGTTCAAGTGTCATATACAGTAGTTCCTTTCGTTAATAAGAAATTCATATGAAATTGTATTTTTTATGAGACTATTTTTTCAGAATCTTATTTTCCATCACCACCACCAACAACGACCAATGGATGGATTCATTTAGAAATAAAAATAAATCTATCAGCTTCATCCTAATAATTCTTGTGCCACCTCTACAGGACTCCATGTCATCTCCTTTTTAACTACGACTTCTCCCTGACAGTTTTCAGATTTTTCCCATTTTGAAATGTATAATTTAATGGGTAAGAAGAATATTCTATATAGCTCTGGTGGTTTCCTATATTTTTTATATGGTGATGAATGATATATTTTGAAGTATTTATGATTTTCAGAGGGGAACATGAGGGTAGGGGGAGGGGCCTGCTGGTGGAAGATGTTGGGCAGGGGGGAGTGGTGAGGGGAGGAGCTGGGTAGGGGGGGAGGCGTATGTAGGAGGGGTAGGTGCTGGGATTGGGTCGGAGAAAACCATAGGAGGGGGAGGGGAGGGGTATAGCTGAGTAGGGGATACGAGGAGGTGCTAGGAAGTTGGGGGGGGACATGATGGGAAGGGTGGCAGGGAGGAGAGGAGGGGATGGGCAGGGGATGGATGAGGAGGGGGGAGGAGGAGGGGGGAGGAATGGCTCGGGGGAGATTCTACTTAGTGGGTTGGGGAATGGAAGGGAGGGTATGGGAAGGTTTGAGGGGAGGGGATGGGAGGGGAGGGGAGGATAAGGGAAAAGGGAGAGGGGTCTGTTGGGGGAAGAGTTTCGGCAGGGGGGTGGGGGGGAAGTGGTTGGGCAAGGGGTAGGCATAGTTGAGAGGGGGACCTGCTGGGATTGGGTGGGAGACAAGCCGTGGAGGGGGATGGGAGGGGGAGAGCTAGGTAGGGGGTTGGAGGAGCTTCTGAAAAATGGGGTGGGGGGGGGGGGTGGGGGTGGGGGTGTGACAATCTACCCAGAATAATCACCATTTCTCATCATGTGGGACTGGGTAATTGGATGTGATAACGTCGATTTATCATTTACTAGCTAAATCAAATCATATATAGTAGATCCATAGAGAACATTATTGGTCTAATAAATAGACATATAATAAGGAAATCATGGATCACTGTGTAATTTCAGGAGGTATTCACCATTATGTTTTTCCTGATTTTTTAATCTTTTTACACGAGCAAGTCTTGAATATTGATAACATTTTCTGTTTATAGTGGATACTTTGTATATATATAAATTGTTGAATGACATTGCAATACATGCCTGTGTATTTTATTTCATGTGTTTTATATCTACATGTTTCTCTAAATAGGTCATTCTACTTGATTGAGTAGGGGTAGGGGCTGGGTAGGGGGAGGGCTGGGCAGTAGGGAGGGAGGGGGAGGGGCTGGGCAGGGGGGAGGGAAGGGGAGGGGCTTGGCAGTGTGGAGGGAGGGGGAGGGGATGGGTAGGGGGTCTGGGTAGGGGGAAGGTGGGCAGTGGGGAGGGAGGGGGAGATGCTGGGAAGGGGGAGTGGGAGGGTGTGAGGTCATTATTTAGAAATGTCTTATGGATGCCAAATAGTTATGTTTAATGTTCAATTGGATGGATAATTGTAAAACATATCAATTAGTTTATATGAGGAGTTCATTGTTTTACTTTGTGTGTTGGGACCATTTGAGTAATACCATTTATAGAATTCTATTTTTCTGTACTTGATCAACACTAAAAAGGAGCTTGTGGATGCGGTATATAAACAGTTGTAGGAGGCTTTTATATGGGGTAATTAACCAATCACTAAAGGAGTTTTAAATTGTGGTGTATAACCCATTTTTAATAAATGATAGGGTGTATAACCATTTGATGGATTTTTATAGTCATTGTGTATAACCAATTAGTATTGATATTATTAGAGTATCCATGTTTTCTTGTATAACCAACATGGAAAGTAGGCTTTTCACTAAACATTGTAAATCATCTTTTTCCGGTATTGTGCTTTCATTTTCATATGTATGAGGTAAGGATGTTATTTTTATATAGAGGATAATGTATTTAACCATCTATAGAATGGATTTACAGTTCTAGCTTAGATGTTTTGATGTTGGAAATTATTTTAGATTATCGAACAGCTAGTTTGACATGCCATGTATATGTGCTGTTGCAGGTGCAGAAAGGAGTTAAAGAATGGAGGTGCAGAATGGTGGGAGGCGCAGCTGCTTGGGGAACCTTTCTATACCCACGGTTTTCCAAACCGTGGGTAAATATGGGTTGTTGTAATTCCCTAGGTGCAGTGCAGTGCTGCCTGCGGAACCTATCTATACCCACGGTTCGGGAAACCATGGGTAAATCTGGGCTACTGTAAATTAGTATACCCACGGGTTTTAGATCAATACCTACGATTTGAAAACCGTAGGTATACATCAATACCCATGGTTTATTAAATAGTGGGTAATAACAATTTTCAATGGTCTATACCCACAATTCTCTGAAAACCATGGGTATAGACCTATTGCGACGGCATTGCGACCCATGGTTACTAAAACCGTGGGTATATGGTATACCCATGGTTTCAAGGGCTATGCCCACGATTTTAAACCATGTGTATATGTGCTATTTTTAGTAGTGTTACCACCTTTTATTGGAGAACACGTTTTAAATCCAATAATTGAATGTTTTATATATTCAATTTGACAAAATAAACTTCTTTTTTAGAATTGGGACCTATGAATTTAGTTTTAATAATTTTTTTTTATTTTTCTAGTAACTATCATATTTGGGAGAATAGTGGAAAATACTATATTTAAAATGAAAACAATTTTTTTTAATCAAAATAATTTGTAGTGTTAAATTATACATGTTAATGGTTTGGAAGTATAAATATATTATATTTTTACCATTTAATACAATGTATTTCATTAGAAATAATTTCACTTTGAAATTGAACATAAACAAGTATCAATCTTTTATTAGTTATTATTTCGTAAAAACACTATTTTTTGTTTTAACAATGGGAATTAATTTTAAATTAATAAATGAAAAATATATATTTTGAATTTGGTAAAATAGACTTAATTTTTGAATTTAGAATACCAAAATCAGCATAGTTTGAAATTTTGGTATTTTTCTGAAAACTTTCAATTTTTGATGAATAGTGAAAAACACTACGTTATTGGTTAAAACTGACATTTCATTTAAATAATTATTTAGTTTATTTAAATTTATTTTAGGTCAAAATAGATACATAATACCTATATATGTTCAATTTAATCCATTGGAGTCATTTTGTAATAATATTAGATATATAAAATTTTATTTAACCTATCACCGTATTTTACCAACCTCCTAGGGGAATGTGAAAATTCAAATAAAACATAATTTTAACACTTCTATGAGTGGATATTCTGAAACCCAAGATACACAGTTGATATCAGAAAGAAAAATTTGGATCAATAAGATGAAATTAATTTTTAGTGAATAGTAACTTGTTACTTTTATTTACCATTGTTAAAAGTAAATAGGGTAATTATAGGTAAAAATGATACCATAATTATCCTAACACATGTTATAATTCTATTGGATAAGTGTAATTCGACCAAAAAAATCATTAGGAATAAAATATTATCTTTTAGGTCAACTTGGATTAGATTAGGACATTTATTTTTATTTTATTCAAAATGAGTTAAAAGTGTTAAATTCAATTTTTAATAACTAAACCATTTTTAATATAGGGTTACACATGAGATAAATTAGAATATAAATATTCATTAGAAAGATAAAAATATTTACGACATAATTTTATTTCTTTATTGTTTGTAGACATTAAATAATTAAATTTATTTATGACACAATGATGATGTAGTAATTACCATATTAATGAAATATTAAAATAATTAATATTTTAAATATCCAAATAAATTTAATTTGAGACTTTTTACTAAATATATTAATTTTATAGGTGAATATGACATATTAGGGTTTGTTAGATAAATTTTTATTGAAGTAATAATGCTGTTATAAATTTAGCAAAAACAAAATACCAAATAGTGTCAAAATTGACATAAAAGAGTTTTTAAAACAAATATTATATTATTAATTGATATAATAGTACTCAAAATCTAAGTTTCAGGATAAAGACTTATATAATCCGATATATGACATTAATGAACCAATTGGGGTTTGATTGGCATTTTATAGTATGTTTATTAACCGTATAATAAAAAAATACAAAGAGACATGGTAAATGCCAAACTATTTAACAAAGAGTTAAATATAAAAGTTAGGGTTAATATGGTGAACTAAACCTATCTAAAACCTATTTGTTGAGATGTTGTCCACCCATACCCACCTTATCCTTTAAATAATACATTTTTGTACCATTAGAAACTGAAAATGATTATATTATAAAATAATATTTTTTGATTTTTCTAAGCTGCTTCCCACCACACTTATAAAAGGGAACTTCCCCTTCTCACAAATTCAAACCTCAAAAGACACTTGGATCTACCAACGCTACCTAAATATCCTCCAAAATATCCTCCCTTCATCATAGAGGCCTTGGATTGATCAGAAATCCATCCTAAAGATCCCTTTTGATCATATCAAAAGGAGTAACCCGAAGAAGAGGTAAATATTTCACCAACTCTTTCAAGTTCTTTTCTTCTTCCAATTCCTCTTTCATTTTTGTTTAAATTCTGAAATAATAACTCCATTATATTCTATATACTGTGATATAAATATAAATATGTCACAACCATATTAATTATTCTATCCATCCTTTGAATGACATGTCAATATACATGTGTACGTACGGCCCACCGTCTCCACGTCATGGTTTAATTTTTAGTCAACACATTATTATTTGGATGGGTATAATAATGATGTGTAATTGATGTAAATAATAAATATAACATGATAATTATTTTTTATATATGATATATCATCCAATTCCACACCTTTAAATAAATCATATTGGCGCTCGTGCGTACGTACGGATTACCGTCCCCACGACTTGATGGGATTCATTTCCAAGTTCACCATTCATCGACGATTAAAAAAAATATTAATAAAAAGTATGTAATATATAATATAAAAATTCTTCTAGATATATATATATATATATATTTATGTACTTACATATATCTTATTCACTTACTTCCGTTCAACATGATATGAAAACAAAAACAACGTTTATGCGTATGTAGGGCCTACCGTCTCCAGAAACAGTGTTTTCCATTTCATATATCTAACTATTATAAATATATATATTCTAAATATATATGATATATAAATCAAAGTTTATATTCTGGAAGTATTTAAATCATTATCTAAATGATACGATCAATAAAAACCAGTTAAAATATGTATGATAAAGGAAGATATTATTACCCTAAATTTTAATTTAACATGAAAATAATTATTTAATGGGTAATAAAAAGTCATAAATGAATCATGTATGATATAATAAATATGAATATTTTTCTGTTATAATCTAATATCAAATAATGGTCATTATAAAATACATTAAACGTACCCTTGTCCAAAGGAAAGTGCAAGGTAATGGTTAATTTCATAATTTCATTATTATTCCATGTTGTTTTTACGTATGTATCTATTGGGACATATTTATGATCCATGTCCAAGCTTCATGAAAGAGTTTTAAAAGGTACTCTTTTAAGGGACTTTTTTTTACTAAAACATCATTTTAAATGTTTTAAATTTTATTCCTCTAAATCATTCTCATTAATGTCCATGTTTTCAAAAACAGTTTTTAAGGATTTATCTATATGGAAATGAATGTTTTTAAAATGTTATTTCAATTAAAAACATTCAAAGTGGTATGTGACACTTTGATTCAAAAAAATGACTTTAAATGTATTCCTTCCTAAATTTTGATACTTTTAAATGTTTTCATGAAAATGGATATTTCTCTCAAAGTGTTTTACAAATAATTTTCATCTATGTCATCATCCTTTGGTGGATATTAAACTTGATTTGATATTGATTTGTTATGATACAGAACATCCATGTTGTATTCAAGGTTTTGTGATATTTTTGACTGTGGATGTGTTATTTTTACACAATTCATGGTTAATGGATAATGTATTGACATCTCATATGATATTTTTAATATGAATGTTTATTTTATGTTTAAACCTTTTCATGTGAGGAATAAATTGGACTTAGTATTTGATGGGTAGAGCCTACTATAGCTCCTTGATGCATTAGTAGGTCTCATGAGACAAACTAGTGTCTTGGAACAAGGCCTTGACAAAATATTATTTGTAGTCTTGGTACAAGGCATTGACTATGTGGTTATGAATGTTTGGCATTATGCATTCCATCATTATGAAAGTGGCTATTAATAATACATGTTATTATTTTACTAATAGAATATCCATGTGAATAATTAAATGGAATTATTTGATTTTTATCATTTCTATATTATGCTGAAGCTCTTGTTTAAAAGGCTTTTGTTTTAGTCTTATACATTGCCTTAAATTTTTTTGCTTATTTATGAATGTTTCTGCTATATTGTTATCCCTACTGACCATCTGAGCTCACCCCTTTATATGTTTTATTTTTCCTAGGATACGAACATGTATATTATGACTGACTTTGAGGGACAGTATATGGGATCTTAGTGTTGTCTATGGAAACAATGTTCTTGTAGTTTTCCATTTTAGGATGTAATGTAAACCTTATGAATGAATCTAGTACTTCCAAGGATACTAAACTAATAAATATTTCAAGAATTGATCTTTTTTTATCATGCCAATGATATGTAATAATTAACCGACTCTGGGCTTCTGGGGTTGGGGCGATACACCCCTACTTATAAAAGGAGAATCCTTTTCATAAATACAATGTGCGCCCTCTCCCCCACATATAAAAGGCCACCCCTCTCCTCTATTATTCATTCCTTAATAAAACATAGGATCAGCCCTGACCTGACCAAATAACTTACTTATATAACCCGAATCATATTAAAACCTTATTTTCTGTAGCTAGATAAACTATGGAGGATTTTGTAGAATCCAAACAAGGATACCTGAAGAATAGGTAATGTTCTTCAATGAGTTTCATTATTTCATTTCATTCTCCACGTAATTCATTTATTGTTATTCCTTGATGATATAATAACTTATTTGTATTCCATTTACTATGATTTTGTTATAATAAGGGAACATAGGACAACCATATTCACTTCCATCAAATGGGTTACAAAATCAACATTCAGGTGTACAACATACTACTTTCTCACGACCTAATTTCATTCGTTGTTCTTGACAGCCTTTAACAGGTGAGTATGATGATGGATATATTATAAATATATGATATTTATAAAAGTTTTGTACCTATAGAGTAATTATACTATATATATTTTTTATATCTTATATTCTGTAGTTGACACAATAACATTTCTTCTATTTGTAGAAAACTATCACCTCATGAAGCGATGTGATTCATCATTCAGTAATGTTTCTAATGAAATGTAATAAGGATAATTATAAAAAATATATTTCATACACATGGAATAAATATTATATTAATTATGTATTTATCATTAGTTAAGGATAATATTACATTTTTTATTTTCATCTTTTCTCTAACATAAAGACGATAACATCATTCGTGTATGTGTGGGCTATATCCTTAATGAAGCGATGAGACTCTCTTTTTATAACCCCAACACACAGATGATATATATATAAGTATATAACATTGTATATATGATATTAGTATCATTATGGAATGGAAATATATCACTTAACATTTTCTATAATTATCATTGTACAATGGAAACATTACTGATGCATACATACGGTCTACTAGCTCTATGATCATAACAAACGCCAATTTTTTATAAACATATTTCATGATTAGTTTTAAAAATTTAATTGATGTATATATATATATATGACAAATTCATTATTATTATGATTATGGAGATGATATAACTAAATAATATGTGCAGTAACTAAATCAATGATAATGAAACTCGCATGCTAACATAGGGAAATTATCCTATAAAACAATGAAAATAATAAAATATTATTAACGAACATGTGATAATATGTTATAAAAGAATAATAATTAGTGTAATAAATATTATTATGGTTTCTTATTATTTAATAAATTGTTTAATCCCACTATAAATGAGGTAAAATCCATTCCGAACAAAATTTAATGAGAGGTAATGTATTTTATCTCAATTTACATTCCATTGAGTCTTATTTGTTATTATACCCAAATTCTCTTTTATTTGGTGTTTATATTTCCCATTTGACATGTAATATCATGATTAATTCATATTTAATGGTACTTTATATTTAAATTTGAATCACTTCATCCAAGTGGATTCAAATTGAAAATTACAATGTTGTAAAAGTTATTGTACAAACTCACATTATTTTGTGATTGTTAAATTTTTCTTAAAACAGTCATTTACATCAAATAATTTTTCACTTTTCATTAAATTTATCTTAAATATACACATTATTGATTGATTTATATGATTATATCCTAAATCTTATACCATTATTCATATGGTTCTTTATTCTAATGTTATATTATTAATCAGTAAAATATTGACAAATTTGTATCCTTTACCCAGTAAACATCTTTTATGATAAGGAATATTGATTAATGAAGTTAATTGAACATTTAATATATGAATATTTCATTGGACTTGTGAAATATGGGTGTCTATATAATAAATCCCCTCAACGTAATGGTATGTATCATTAGACATATTATATTTTCAATATTATATTTGTTTCTACCTGTAGTATTTTTGATGTCTTGTGAAATGTCTTGATAGTAGAGGTATAATTATTCCTGAGATCATAGAGTATAATAATTATGCATTATGAAATCAGTTATTATTATCCATGATATTCTCACAATGATATTATCTTTGGATTAATTTCATTCTCATACTATTGATTAAATGACATGGGTTTTTAGTTATTTACAATTCCATATTGATTATTCCTCATCTATTGATAGAGTCATGTTTTTTAAAAGGATGATGTGTTCAGTTATCTATCATTACATATTTATTATTCTTTAATGAATCAGGAAATATTACCTTTTACTTAACATATATTGATAATTTGAGCTCACCCTTATTTTGTTTCCTTTCCCGCACATATGAAGAAGAAATCATTGAATGATTTTTCTGTTATTAAGTTCATTTCATATTATTATATAATATTTTTGATTTTGTAATCCCAATATAAAATGGGAATCATATATATATATATATATACATGGTTTTTAAAATTGACTAAATTGTTTAGTTTAATGGGATTTTATTTCATGCATTTATGCCAATGTAATAATGTAAGGAACCAGTTATGGGTTTATTAGTTCAGGGTCGTTACACTGCCACTCTTGTGTGCACCCTATGTGTGCTCCTATATTCTATTCATGCACATGTGGTCCCATTACTCTCATTAATAGGCTTCCTTCACTACACACTACCATTATTCGATGGCAAGCCTGATATGGTTGAACTAGAAATTCCGATGTCTCGTTCCCATAGCTAGTCCTTTTTGACCCATTTTTGATAAATAAACTCAAATTATGTAGTAAAATTGTTTATATAAAATTTCAAGTCCCCACAAATAATAAATTATTCGTTCACCAATTCAAATATCTTTAGTAATTAATAAATTATTTCATGAACTTCTATGAATAGTCTTTATGAAAAAGTACTATATTTTTTCAAAATCATCTCTATATCCATCCACTATCACTTTTTTTCATGGATTAGGTATTCATATCTGCATTCAACTACTAGAGATGGTTTTTTATATAGTAAAATTAGTGTTATATCTATGTATTATTAGCACACATATTCTGAATTCATAAACTGAACTCTAATTAGAATATATTCATTCCAACTTTTTCATGAACTTGTCCACTCGAATTATTTAGGCTCGAATTCTTGTAATTCATTTTAATTTGAACATGGTTGTATCTAAATTACATTTTGGACATAAATTGATGTTTTATAAATCATGACATCAAAATCGTTTTGAAGAATCCATAAAAATCCTCAAAGAATTTCCATCACCTTCTCTATGAACATATTGATCCATTGAAAACAAATGAAATACTACCCTGAGAAATTCATATCTCAAATCATTCATCACCCACTGCACCTCAACATTGCATTTATCATTTAACTTTCCATTAAAACATTATGTAAAGATATCTGGTCCCTAGAAAAAACATAATTGGATGATAATATTCTGAAGACAGACATCATAGAAGGAATTTTTTCATTAATTCATTTGTAGATATGAAATGAAGTTGTATATTGTTTATGGAAATGTGATGTTTTGGATAGATATAAGAAGTGTGGTAGAGGAGTTTGGGCATGGAGAAGTTAAAGGAATATTGAAAGGAGTTTTAAAGAAAGTATAACATAGGTTACATATAGGCTTCCCAATAACGAGATGTTGATATTGTTAGATGGAGTTTTTTTAATAATCATTTTTTGGAAAAAAATTGAATATCATAATGATATTTTTTAAAACAATATATTATAGAAAGGCATTATACACTACAAAAACATTCATTTTAAACCTTAGGTCGAAGAGGTGCATAATAGTTTTCCCACTGTTTGACCCAGATCATTGACATGGCATACTAGAAGAATGGTGTTAACATAAAAATTCCCTTTCACCTTAATTTAAGAGAAAAGTGATTTGGGAGAAAATATTTTGGCATAAATTTATAGTGAAAGGTGTTTCGATAGAAACATCTTTTTACCACCCCCGAATAAAAATACACAAACCCACCCTATTCTACTTACTCAATTCAACCCACCTCAATATTAATTCCACTCACTTCCTCTCGTTAAAATTCTCTTGGTCATTTTCTCCCTTATACACGGTTTTTTGGTGGCCTTAAAAGAGTGTATAATTTATATAGAATTATTTAGAGTTATTTTTTATTTTTTATTTTATGGTTAATTATATATTTATTAATTTTGTTTTCAGTTAGTTTCAAAAATTATTTTTACAAATTTGTTAATTTAGTTAGACAAAAATAATAAATAATGGTTAATATTAGTAATACAATTATTTTTATTTAATTTTGACTAACCAGTAAATAATATATAATTATTCATAGTAGTGGATTTATTGCTATAAGGGGATTACTGTAACGCCCCGACCCCAGCTACCCAGAGTTGGTGCATTACTTCGTAACATTGGCATGATCATAAAAGATCAAGTCTCGAAAGACCGATTAGTTTAGTAGCCTTGGAATCACTATATACATTCATAAATGTTACATTACATAATAAAGTGAAAAACCACAATAACAAAGTCTCCATAGTCCACACTTCTATCCTCTTCAGACTATCCCTACATGTCACTCATAAAATACTTCTTCACATCCTGGAAAATATTAAAACATTGAAAGGGGTGAGCTCAGATGCTTAGTAAGGATAACAATATAGCGGAAGCTTTCATAAATAAACAATAACATTTAAGGCAATGTATAACTAAAACAATAGCCTTTTTAAACTTGAACTTCAACATAATATGGGAAAATTAAAATGAGATAATGCCATTTACTTATTCACATGGATATTCTACAGGTCGAATAATCACATGCAATATCAATAACCACTTTCATAATGATGGAATGCATAATGCCAGACTATCATAACCATGTAGCCAAGGCCTCGTGCAAAGACCAAAAATAATATTTTGTCAAGGCCTCATGCCAAGACACTAGTTTGTCTCATGAGACCTACCGATGCATCGAGGAGCTATAGCGGGCTCCACCCAACACTTATTAAGTCCAATGCATTCCTCATATGAACAGGTTTAAACATATCATAAACCATAACAAAATCGTATCACATAAAACATGCATAAAGGAAACATAAAATTTACACATTTCAATTACAAGATATCAATACAACACATTGATATAATAAAAAAACATTCAAAACCATTTTCAATACCAAAATAAAAGAAATGTAAAACATGGTATTTATTTTTATTTTAAAAAAAGGTATGGCTTGTAGAGGAAACCGAAACTCAAATAATGGTCACGGCGGTGGAGAAGTCGTTGTCTCCGCATACGTACGACAAAAACATTCCCTTTTGTCATTTAGTAAACGCTTCGTATAGAAAAGATTCATTTTGTATAAACATAGAAGTCAAAGGGGTTTATACACCGTATAAAATAATGTTGTGTATAAAACGAAATATTCCTCAATGAAAGGAGATTGAGACGAAGTCCCATACAAAGGTCATTTTTCTTAAATAAAATTGATCTATTATTTGTATTCACTATAATTACAAATAAAGAAAGTACAAATACAAGATTGGACATAATAATATCATGACTTAATTTGAAAGAAGGAGATTAACCAAATGAATGGAAATTGGGTTAAGAAGTTCCCTTACCTGATGTCCGAATTCACTCCACCGTTCTTTGATCTCCTGAATAATAAACTAGAGTTAATTTATAATTTATTAAGAACCTTTTTCAAGTTTAATATAAATTTTATATCACTTATTACCATGTTATGAATATTATGTAATTATTTATGTTAATAATGGGCATTTTGACGATCTTAGGTACTTGAGTCAAAAATAAACATCTTATAATCACACTTTGTTCATGTGGTAATATATCCATTATATCCATAAGTATATTCATGATTTAGATATCATATATATCATATATATCCAGTATATACATTCATTTATAATATTACATAACATTTAGAGGTAAGAAATGAAATGCACCGTTCATGGAGACGGTAAGCCGTACGTACGCATGAACGCTACTTTATTTTATATTTCGTATTTAATGGAATGAAATCATAATAGTATAAAGGTGTATTATAATTCCAGTATAATATCATATAAAATATCATTTACTCCATCCTTTATACATCCCACATATGGCATTAACGATTCAAATCACTTTGAGTGGGCGGTAGTCCGCACTTCCTAAATTGGAATTATCGCGTTTACCCATAATGGAAATCATAAAGTATGCCATAAATGAGAAATAAAGAAGCATAAGGAAAAAATAAACATAATATATATATCATATATGAAAATAGTTTCAACAAAATGGCCACCATTAGAGGTGTTAAAAGAATATTGAACAATCATCATTTCGTGAGGCGGTATTTCGCCACCCACAGAAACAGTATGTTCTTTAACCATTAGACGAAGGTGTGTGTAATTGTAAACCAAATACTTATCATAAAAACATCCTAGTATATTGTAGATACTTTTGTTGTTACAAATAAAGGAATAAAGAGTATAAGGGGTTGGAGAAGCAAAATAAAACAAAACAACATTAGAGAAGACATTACCTTAAAATCGGGTAACTCTTTTTGATTTGAGCCAAAGGCTACCTTGGGAATAATTATGCCCAAATTTAGGCTTCTAGGAGTAATGGAGGGAAGTTGGGAGAGTATTTGGGCAGAGTTTGGCCGAGCCAAAAGGCTTTGAAAGTGTGAGTAAGGTGGTAGTGGTGGGGGCCTTTTATAAGTGGAGAGGAGGGGCACTCTTGGAAAGTAATAAAATGTTACTTTATTGTACAATGATTTTCGGATTCTAAAGGTCCCACATTTATATAATTAGAGGATAAGGTGATACGGGTTCGAAATATACTCATCCAATAGGTTTCTGAAAAGTGTAAGCCTTGGAGTTTATATTATCTTTTCATTTTATTTAAATCGTTAATTAATGAGGTAATCGATGCATCATCATGGTGTAATAAAAATTTAATTTATTTAATGTCTAAAAATTATAAAAAAAAACAATAATGATGTAGTAAATCCTTTTATCTTTCTAATGAATATTTATAGTCAAAAATATGACTTGTATAACCCCATTTAAAAATTGTTTTAGTAAAACAACTCTTGTTTGTGACCTTTTTATTTTAACTATAAATAAAAGTTATTTATGACATTTTCCTACCAAAGTGGCTCCATGGGGTCGCCAAGTTGACCCACGTATTGTCTTGGTCGGTCATGACTCATCCAATAGGGGTAGGACAAGTGTCAAGGTCATTTCCTATTATTATAACATTATATTTACCTTAAATTTCACTAATTACCTTTAATCGCGATTAATTAAACTTAAAAGTTACTATTCACCAAAAATTATTTTAATCCCATTGAACCACATTTTACTTCCTAATGAAAAATATGTATGTCAGATTTTTGAAAATCAAAACACAGAAGTGGTAATGTTTCATTTAAACAAATAAAATCAGTTTTTTAATTACCACTTAGTGGTTTCACTATTCATAAAAAATTGAAGTTTTTCAGAACAATGCCAAAATTTACCCTAAGCTATAATTGATATTCCAAATTAAAAAATGATGTCTATTTTACAAAATTACAAACATATAAGTTTCATTATTTAATTTTATAAGTAATTCCCGCTGTCACAACAAATAGCGTGTTTCTAAGAAACAATATATATCAAAAGATTGACAATTGTTTATGTCCAATTTCAAAGTGAAATTTATTCTAATGACCACCATTGGATAAAATGGAAAAAATATATTCTAATTATAATTTAAAACCACTCAATAGTATAATTTATCACTATAAATTATTTTGATTAAAAAAGTTGTTTTTAAGAAATTTTCACTATTCATAAAAAATCGAAAGTTCTCAGAAAATTACAAAAAATTCAACTTATGATAATTTAGATATTACAAATACAAAAATGAAGTCCATTTTGAAATATAAAATTTCTATAATTTTAAAAAGTGTTTATTATTATTCATAATGGCTACTTTGATTAGTCGTGGTGTTTTAGAACTCGAACTTGCGTACAACGCAAGCTATTGCATTATTGAAAGAGAGGCGTATCATGAAAGGTTGGGGTGTTACATTCTCCCCTCATTTAATAAATTGTGTCCTCGCAATTTGAAATTTTTCTTTGAAAGTAAAAGGTTGACAATAGAAAGTACCTTTGTGGAAAACCCACATCGAAAATAGGTTTAATAAGAATATAACATTAAAAGAAAGAAAGATATGTACAAAGGTCACCCGAGATAGCCCATATAAGGATTATATGAAAATATAGATATGGATGAAAAACAAACCATCAAGGTCTGATGGAGAGTTGTAGAAAACTAGATTAGGAGAAAGTTAACCATAAGAAAATCACAAACTTGTGATTGGTTAAACAGTCATTGAATCCCCAGTTGGAAAAGTTAACCGGAAACGTTTTTGTTTTTAGTTACCTTTTATACAGTTTAGGAATTTATTTCGGATATTTACTAAGAACGTAAGGAAATATACTTACTTATCATGTAGGCTTTCATTCGTTAATAAATTTTCACCACGAACCTATCTTTCACTCTAAATGGTAACAGAACACAAAAATATTCTATTAATCCTAATTGTATAAGGTTATAAATATTACCACATACCATTTAGATTAGGAAAACTATTTTTCAATAACCAGGGACTTCCTGTAGGCTAGTGGAAGGTGATAAAGGCCTGTTGCACTATGGTTGTGGGTTCGATTCCTGCAGCTCTGTTGGATGCGACGGGTTGTCCCCCAACCTACAGGTTGTCCTTTTCCTAAAATATAGCATTATAATATTCCAAAAGTAATCATCAGAAATTTTTTTACCTTAAACAATACTATCCAAAGTTCAACTTAATCCATTCCAACCTTTATAGTTATCCAAAATACTTTTATCCAACTCATGGTCCAAATTTTGTAAGGAAGGTAAACATAATGAAGATCCATTTTTTCACGTATGTGAACACCTACATCATGTATTCTTTTAAAAAACTGCAACATCCAGAATTACAATAATTTCATGATCCCTTATTCCTTATAGAATACCAGATATACTCCTTCTATCCAAAAAAATGTGAACAAATCATTAATCAGTTTCAAGGAAGTTAAGAATATCCAATATAACTTATCAAAATCAATCATGTATTATTCCAAAATCACTATCTTGGTATCAAAACCATATTATGGTTTATCTTTCTCTCAACCATATATTTTCAAAAAATTTAACCTGATGTGGAGTCACTTTTCTTTGATCCACAAAATCACAAGTCCTTGATGAAATAGTACTGCAGTACAATCCTTATATACTCCATAATCATTATAACGAATACATCATTGATACAACACTCAAATGAAAAAAATTCTTTAATAACAACAAAAGAACACTAGTCATTCCTCCTCATTTGTGGTAGTATCATAACTTGATTATTATCCAATAACATCATTTGGGGCATACTCTGATGATTTGGACATTGGTTTGCGTAGTGTCTTCACTCCTTGCAGATGAAGCATTGTACATTTGAAACCTTTTTCTTACCCTTGCAGTCACGCACTTTGTGTCTTTTTCTCCACACGTAGAACAAACTCCCATTCCCTTCAAGAAAGTTCCAAGGTGTTTCTTCCCACAATTATGACATATTGGAAAATTATTATTTTCCCTCATCCCTTTATCCATCATTCTCTCCTCCATCCTTTTCTTCTCTTGCTTCCCTTCAAAGCCATAAGACTCAGATAATTATCTACTTATCTTATTAACACATGATACTATTTCTTCATATGATGAGAACACATGGGAGAATATTTCCCTTCTAAATGTTGGCTTAATACCGTGAAAGATATGATCATTCTTACTCTTTGGATCATACGTATTGGTGGAGTTCACATTCCTTCTACTGGGTGCCATTTCTAAACAATGGCATAAACTAGATTAGTTTATGAATCAAAATACATAATTCCATACTTGTAAAATACTTAACATAAATTGAACTATTTATGGATATAATCCATAAAAATGTTTTCTTTGAGAAGTATATAATCATAACCCTTCATGGTGGTTTTTAAAGAAAATGAGAATTATCCTCAGCATATCCCCTGGGAGTGTCGTAACCAAGAGTGCAGCAAGGCCCATTATCGTGCACCAGTTCCCGTTCGAGTCTAGCTCAAAGAGGTGTTTTCGGGTTTTACCCCTAGGTACATCTGTGCCAGAGCCGCCTCTACCTGCTCGTATCCATACAGGGATGTATTTCTCGGAAAACTCACAACATCTCTATAATACCAAAATTCTAGGAAGTTCTTCTATTCTAATCCTTAAAGTCTATCTTCAGGATATGTGCTCTAATCAGAGTTTATCTAAATATAGCTTCCAAGGTTAGTACTAAACTGCCTCTGATACCAACTATAATGCCCCGACCCCAGCTATCCAGATTTGGTGCATTACATCGTAACATTGGCATGATCATAAAAGATCAAGTCTGGAAAGACCGATTAGTTTAGTAGCCTTGGAATCACTATATACAGTCATAAATGTTACATTACATCATAAAGTGAAAAACTACAATAACAAAGTCTCCATAGTCCACATTTCTATCCTCTTCAGACTATCCCTGCAGGTCATTCATAAAATACTTCTTCACATCATGGAAAATATTAAAACATTGAAAGGGGTGATCTCAGATGCTCAGTAAGGATAACAATATAGCGGAAGATTTCATAAATAAACATTAATATTTAAGGCATTGTATAACTAAAACAAAAGCCTTTTTAAACTTGAACTTAAACATAATATGGGAAAAGTAAAATGAGATAATGCCATTTACTTATTCACATGGATATTTTACTGGTCGAATAATCACATGCAATATCAATAACCACTTTCATAATGATGGAATGCATAATTCCAGAATATAATAACCACGTAGCCAAGGCCTCGTGCAATGAAAAAAAATAAGATTTTTCCAAGGCCTCATGCCAAGACACTAGTTTGTCTCATGAGACCTGCCGATGCATCGAGGTGCTATAGCGGGCTCCACCCATCACTTATTAATTCCAATGCATTCCTCATATGAACAGGTTTAAACATATCATACACCATAACATAATCGTATCACATAAAACATGCATAAAGGAAACATAACATTTCCACATTTCAGTCACAAGATATCAATACAACACATTGATATAAAAAAAACACTTTCAAAACCATTTTCAATACCAAAATAAAAGAAAAGTAAACATGGTATTTATTTTTCTTTTAAAAAAAGGGTATGGCTTGTAGAGGAAGCCGAAACTCAAATAATGGTCACGGTGGTGGAGAAGTCGTTGTCGCCGCATACATACGACAAAAACATTCCCTTTTTTCATTTAGTAAACGATTCGTATAGAAAATATTCCTTTTGAATGAACGTAAAAGTCAAAGGGGTTTATACATCGTATAAAAGAAAGTTGTGTATAAAACGAAATATGCCTCAATGAAAGGAGATTGAGACGAAGTCCCATACAAAGGTCATTTTTTTAAATAAAATTGATCTATTATGTGTATTCGCTATAATTACACATAAATAAAGTACAAATAAAAGATAGTACATAATAATATCATGACTTAATTTGAAAGAAGGAGATTAACCCAAATAATGGAAATTGGGTTAAGAAGTTCCCTTACCTCATGTCTGAATTCACTCGACCGTTATTTGATCTCCTGAATAATAAACTAGAGTTAATTTATAATTTCATAAGATTCTTTTTCAAGTTTATTATTAATTTTATATCACTTATTACCATGTTATGAAGATTATGTAATTATTTATGTTAATAACAGTCGTTTTGACGATCTTAGGTACTTGAGTCAAAAATAAACTTCTTATAATCACACTTTGTTCATGTGGTAATATATCCATTATATACATAATTATATTCATGATTTATATATCATATATATCCAGTATATACATTCATTTATAATATTACATAACATTTAGAGGTAAGAAATTAAATGCACCGTTCATGGAGACGGTAAGCCGTACGTACGCATGAACGCTACTTTCATTTCTATTACATATTTAATGGAATGAAATCATAATAGAATAAAGGTGTATTATAATTATAGTATAATATCATATACAATATCATTTAATCCATCCTTTATACATCCCACATATGGCATTAAAGATTCAAATCACTTTGAGCGGGGCGGTAGTCCGCACTTCCTAAAATGAAATTATCGCGTTTACCCATAATGGAAATCATAAAGTATGCCATAAATGAGAAATATAGAAGCATATGGAAAACATAAACATAATTTATATATCAGATATTAAAATAGTGTCATCAAAATGGCCACCATTAGAGGTGTTAAAAGAATATTAAACAATCATCGTTTTGTGAGGTAGTATTTCGCCACCCACAGAAATAGTATGTTCATTAACCATTAGACGAAGGTGTGTGAAAGTGTAAACCAAATACTTATCATAAGAACATCATAGTATATTTTAGATACTGGTGTTGTTACAAAATAATGGAATAAAAATAGTTTAAGGGGCTGGAGAAGCAAAATAAAACAAAACAATAGTAGGGAAGACATTACCTTAAAATCGGGTAACTCTTTTTGATTTGAGCCAAAGGCTTCCTTTGAAAGAATCCTGACCAATGTTATGCTTCCAGGAGTAATTGAGGGCAGTTGGTAGAGTATTTGGGCAGAGGTTGGCCGAGACAAAAGGCTTTGAAAGTGTGAGTAAGGTGGTAGTGGTGGGGGCCTTTTATAAGTGGAGAGGAGGGGCACTCTTGGAATGTAATAAAATATTACTTTATTATACAATGCTTCTCGGATTCTAAAGGTCCCACACTTATATAATTCAAGGATAAGGTGATAAGGGTTCGAAATATACTCATACAATAGGTTTTTGACAAGTGTAAGCCTTGGATGTTACATTATCTTTTCATTTTATTTAAATCGTTAATTAATAAGGTAATCGCTGCATCATCATGGGGTCATAAATAATTTAATTTATTTAATGTATAAAAATTATAAAAAAATATCATGATGTAGGAAATCTTTTTATCTTTCTAATGAATATTTATAGTCAAAACTATGACTTGTATAACCCCATTTAAAAATTGTTTTAGTGAAACAACTCTTGTTTGTTACATTTTTTTTAACTTTAAATAAAAGTTATTTATGTCATTTTCCTACCAAAGTGGCTCCATGGGGTCTCCAAGTTGACCCATGTATTGTATTGGTCGGCCATGACTCATCCAATAGGGTTAGGACAAGTGTCAAGGGAATTTATTATTATTATAACATTATATTTACCTTAAATTTCACTAATTACCTTTAATCGTGATTAATTAAACTTAAAAGTTACTATTCACCAAAAATTATTTTAATCCCATTGAACCACATTTTACTTCCTAATGAAAACCATAATTTCGGATTTTTGAAAATCAAAACACAAAAGTGGTAATGTTTCATTTAAAAGAAAAAAGTCAGTTTTTAAATTACCACTTAGTGGTTTCACTATTCATCAAAAATTGATGTTTTTCAGAACAATGCCAAAATTTTACCCTAAGAAATAATTGATATTCCGAATTCAAAAACGATTTCTATTTTAAATAATTCCATACATATAATTTGCAGTAATTAATTTTATAATTAATTTCCATTGTCACAACAAATAGCGTGTTTCTAAGAAACAATATATATCAAAAGATTGGCAATTGTTTATGTCCAATTTCAAAGTGAAATTTATTCTAATGACCACCATTGGATAAAATGGTAAAAATATATTCTAATTATAATTTAAAACCACTCAATAGTATAATTTATCACTATAAATTATTTTGATTAAAAATGTTGTTTTTAAGTATTTTTCACTATTCATAAAAAATTGAATGTTCTCAGAAAATTACAAAAAATTCAACTTATGATAATTTAGATATTACGAATACAAAAATGAAGTCCATTTTGAATATAAAATTTATATAATTTTAAAAAGTGGTTATTACTATTCATAATGGATACTTTGATTAGTCGCGGTGTTTTAGAACTCGAACTTGCGTACAATGCAAGCTATTGCATTATTGAAAGAGAGGCGTATCATGAAAACTTGGGGTGTTACATTCTCCCCTCATTCAATAAATTGTGTCCTCGCAATTTGAAATTTTTCTTTGAACGTAAAAGGTTGAAAATAGAAAATACCTTTGTGGAAAACCCACATCGAAAATAGGGTTAATAAAAATATGACATTAAAAGAAAGAAAGATAAGTACAAAGGTCACCCGAGATAGCCCATATTAGGATTATATGAAAATATGGATATGGAAGAAAAACCAACCATCAAGGTCTGATGGAGAGTTGTAGAAAACTAGATTAGGTGAAAGTTAACTATAAGAAAATCACAAACTTGTGATTGGTTAAACAGTCATTGAATCCCCAGTTGAAAAGTTAACCAGCAACGTTTTTGTTTTAAGTTACCTTTTATAAAGTTTAGGAATTTATTTAGGATATTTACTAAGAACGTAAGGAAATATACTTACTTGTCATGTAGGCTTTCATTCGTTAATAAATTTTCTCCACGAACCCATCTTTCACTCCAAATGGTAACATAACACAAAATTATTCTATTTATCCTAATTGTATAAGGTTCTAAATATTACCACATACCATTTTGATTAGGAAAACTATTTTTTAATAACCAGGGACTTCCTGTAGGCTAGTGGTAGGTGATAAAGGCATGTCGCACTATGGTTGTGGGTTCGATTCCTGCAGCTCTGTCGGACGCGACGGGTTGTCCCCCAACCTGCAGGTTTTCCTTTTCCTAAAATATAGCATTATAATATTCCAAAAGTAATCTTCAGAAATTTTTTTACCTTAAACAATACTATCCAAAGTTCAAATTAATCCATTCCAACCTTTATAGTTATCCAAAATACTTTTATCCAACTCATAGTCCAAATTTTATAAGGAAGGTAAACAAAATGAAGATCCATTTTTCCGCGTATGTGAAGACCTACATCATGTATTCTTTTAAAACACTACAACATCCTGAATTACCATAAATTCATGATCCCTTATTCCTTATAGAATACCAGATATACTCCTTATATACAAAAAAATGTGAACAAATCATTAATTAGTTTTAAGGAAGTTAAGAATATCCAATATAACATATCAAAATCAATCATGTATTATTCCAAAATCACTATCTTGGTATCAAAACCATATTATGGTTTATCTTTCTCTCAACCATATATTTTAAAAAAAATTAACCTGATGTGGAGTCACTTTTCTTTGATCCACAAAATCACAAGTCCTTGATGAAATAGTACTGCAGTACAATCCTTATATACTCCATAATCATTATAACTAGTACATCATTGATACAACACTCAAATGAAAAAAATATTTAATAACAACATAAGAAATGGAGTCATTCCTCCTCATCTGTGGTAGTATCATAACTTGATTATTATCCAATAAAATCATTTGGGGAACACTCTGATGATTTGGACATTGGTTTGCGTAGTGTCCCCACTCCTTGTAGATGAAGCATTGTACATTTGAAACCTTTTTCTTACCCTTGCAGTCACGCACTTTGTGTCCTTTTTCTCCACACGTAGAACAAACTCCCATTCCCTTCAAGCAAGTTCCAAGGTGTTTCTTCCCAAAATTATGACATATTGGAAAATTCTTCTTTTCCCTCATCCCTTTATCCATCATTCTCTCCTCCATCCTTTTCTTCTCTTTCTTCCCTTTAAAGCCATAAGACTCAGAGAATTCTTTACATATCTTATTAACACATGATACTATTTATTCATATGTTGTGAACACATGGGAGACTATTTCCCTTCTAAATGTTGGCTTAATACCGTGAATGATATGATCCTTCTTACTCTATGGATCATACGTATTGCTGGAGTTCACATTCCTTCTACTGGGCGCCATTTCTAAACAATGGCATAAACTAGATTAATTTATGAAACAAAATACATAATTCCATACTTGTAAAATACTTAACATAAATTGACCTATTTATGGATATAATCCATAAAAATGTTTTCTTTGAGGATGTATATACACATAACCCTTTCTAGTGGTTTGTAAAGAAAACGAGAATTATCCTAAGCATATTCCCCGGGAGTGTCGTAACCAAGAGTGCAGCAAGGCCCGTTGTCATGCACCAGTTCCCGTTCGAGTCTAGCTCAAAGTGGTGTTTTCGTGTTTTACCCCTAGGTAAATCTGTGCCAGAGCCGCCTCTACCTGGTCGTATCCATACAGGGATGTATTTCTTGGAAAAGTCACAACATCTCTATAATACCAAAATTCTAGGAATTTCTTCTATTCTAATCCTTAAAGTCTATCTTCAGGCTATGTGCTCTAATCAGAGTTTATCTAAATATAGCTTCCAAGGTTAGTACTAAACTGTCTCTGATACCAACTGTAATGCCCCGACCCCAGCTCCCCAGAGTTGGTGCATTACTTTGTAACATTGGCATGATCATAAAAGATCAAGTCTCGAAAGACCGATTAGTTTAGTAGGCTTGGAATCACTAGATACATTCATAAATGTTACATTACATCATACAGTGAAAAACTACAATAACAAATTCTCCATAGTCCACACTTCTATCCTCTTCGGACTATCCCTACAGGTCATTCATAAAATACTTCTTCACATCCTGGAAAATATTAAAACATTGAATGGGGTGAGCTCAAATGCTCAGTAAGGATAACAATATAGCGGAAGCTTTCATAAATATACAATAACATTTAAGGCAATGTATAACTAAAACAAAAGCCTTTTTAAACTTTAACTTCAACATAATATGGAAAAAGTAAAATGAGATAATGCCATTTACATATCCACATGGATATTATACTGGTCGAATAATCACATGCAATATCAATAACCAGTTTCATAATGATGGAATGCATAATGCCAGACATTCAAAACCACGTAGCCAGGGCCTCGTGAAAAGACCAAAAATAAGATTTTTTCAAGGCCTCGTGCCAAGACACTAGTATGTCTCATGAGACCTGCCGATGCATCGAGAAGCTATAGCGGGCTCCACCCGTCACTTATTAAGTCCAATTCATTCCTCATATGAACAGGTTTAAACATATCATAAACCATAACATAATCGTATCACATAAAATATGCATAAAGGAAACATAACATTTCCACATTTCAATCACAAGATATCAATACAACACATTGATATAATAAAAACACTTTCAAAACCATTTTCATTACCAAAATAAAAGAAAAGTAAAACATGGTATTTATTTTTCTTTAAAAAAAGGTATGGCTTGTAGAGGAAGCCGAAACTCAAATAATGGTCATGGCGGCAGAGAAGTTGTTGTCGCCGCATACGTATGACAAAAACATTCCCTTTTGTCGTTTAGTAAACGCTTTGTATAGAAAAGATTCCTTTTGAATAAACGTAAAAGTCAAAGTGGTTTATACACCGTATAAAAGAAAGTTGTGTATAAAACGAAATATGCCTCAATGAAAGGAGATTGAGATGAAGTCCCATACAAAGGTCATTTTTTTTTAAATAAAATTGATCTATTATGTTTATGAACTATAATTACACATAATAAAAGTACAAATACAAGATAGGACATAATAATATCATGACTTAATTTGAAAGTAGGAGATTAACCCAACGAATGGAAATTGGGTTAAGAAGTTCCCTTACCTCATGTCCGAATTCACTCGACCGTTCTTTGATCTCCCGGATAATAAACTAGAGTTAATTTATAATTTCTTAAGAAACTTTTTCAAGTTTATTATTCATTTTATATCACTTATTACCATGTTATGAACATTATGAAATTATTTATGTTAATAACGGTCGTTTTGACGATCTTAGGTACTTGAGTAAAAAATAAACTTCTTATAATTAAACTTTGTTCATGTGGTAATATATACATTATATACATAATTATATTCAAGATGTAGATATCATATATATCATATATATCCAGTATATACATTCATTTATAATATTACATAACATTTAGAGGTACGAAATGAAATGCACCGTTCATGGAGAGGGTAAGTCGTACGTACGCATGAACGCTACTTTCATTTATATTTCGTATTTAATGGAATGAAATCATAATATTATAATGGTGTATCATAATTCCAGTATAATATCATATACAATATCATTTACTCCATCCTTTATACATCCCACATATGGCATTAACGATTCAAATCACTTTGAGGGGGCGGTAGTCCGCACTTCCTAACATGAAATTATCACGTTTACCCATAATGGAAGTCATAAATTATGCCATAAATGAGAAATAAAGAAGAATAAGGAAACCATAAACATAATATATATATCATATATGAAAATAGTTTCATCAAAATGGCCACCATTAGAGGTGTTAAAAGAATATTGAACAATCATCATTTCGTGAGGCAGTATTTCGCCACCCACAGAAACAGTATGTTATTTAACCATTTGATGAAGGTGTGTGAAAGTGTAAAACAAATACTTATCATAAAAACAGCCTAGTATATTTAATATACAGGTGTTGTTACAAAAGAAGGGAATAAAAAGAGTTTAAGGGGTTGGAGAAGAAAAATAAAACAAAGCAACATTAGAGAAGACATTACCTTAAAATCGGGTAACTCATTTTGAATTGAGCCAAAGGCTTCCTTGGGAAGCATTCTTCCAAAATTTAGGCTTCTAGGAGTAATGGAGGTAAGTTGGGAGAGTATTTGGTCAGAGTTTGGCCGAGACAAAAGGCTTTGATAGTGTGAGTAAGGTGGTAGTGGTGGGGGCCTTTTATAAGTGGAGAGGAGGGGCACTCTTGGAAAGTAATAAAATGTTACTTTATTATACAATGTTTTTCGGATTCTAAAGGTCCCACACTTATATAATTCGAGGATAAGGTGATAAGGGTTCTAAATATACTCATAAAATAGGTTTTTGACAATTTTAAGCCTTGGATTGTACATTATCTTTTCATTTTATTTAAATCGTTAATTAATGTGGTAATCGCTGCATCATCATGGTGTCATAAATAATTTAATTTATTTAATTTCTAAAAATTATAAAAAAAATATCCTGATGTAGTAAATATTTTTATCTTTCTAATGAGTATTTATAGTCAAAAATAGGTCTTGTATAACCGCATTTAAAAATTGTTTTAGTAAAACAACTCTTGTTTGTGACCTTTTTATTTTAACTTTAAATAAAAGTTATCTATGTCATTTTCCTACCAAAGTGGCTCCATGGGGTCCCCAAGTTGACCTATGTATTGTCTTTGTCGGTCATGACTCATCCAATAGGGGTAGTACAAGTGTCATGGTCATTTCCTATTATTATAACATTATATTTACCTTAAATTTCACTAATTACCTTTAATCGCGATTAATTAAACTTAAAAGGTACTATTCACCAACAATTATTTTAATCCCATTGAACCACATTTTACTTCCTAATGACAACCATGTATGTCGTATTTTTTAAAATCAAAACACAGAAGTGGTAATGTTTCATTTAAACGAAAAAAATCAGTTTTTTAATTACCACATAGTGGTTTCACTATTCATCAAAAATTGAAGTTTTTCAGATTAATGCCAAAATTTTACCCTATGCTATAATTGATATTCCGAATTCAAAAATGATTTCTATTTTACAAAATTAAAAAAAATATAAGTTTCATTAATTAATTTTATAATTATTTTCCGCTGTCACAATAAATAGCGTGTTTCTAAGAAACAATATATATCAAAAGATTGACAATTGTTTATGTCCAATTTTAAAGTGAAATTAATTCTAATGACCCCCATTGGATAAAATGGTAAAAATATATTCTAATTATACTTTAAAACCACTCAATAGTTTAATTTATCACTATAAATTATTTTGATTAAAAAAGTTGTTTTTAAGTATTTTTCACTATTCATAAAAAAAGGAAAGTTCTCAGAAAATTACAAAAAAATAAACTTAGGATAATTTAGATATTACATATACAAAAATGAAGTCCATTTTGAAATTTAAAAATTCTATAATTTTAAAAAGTTGTTATTACTATTCATAATGACTACTTTGATTAGTCGCGGTGTTTTAGAACTCGAACATCCGTACAATGCAAGCTATTGCATTATTGAAAGAGATGTGTATCATGAAAGCTTGGGGTGTTACAATTACTAGGTAATATGAATTTTTATTTTTTCAATATCAGTGACATAATAAGAAATTAATATTTACTAGATAATGATAAAATATCAATAAAATAATGAATCATTAATAGTAATATATTAAATAACTAAGGATTAACTAATTATAATTTAATGATTAAGTATTTATTAACTAATGAATAACTATGGGTTATGTTAGGATTAAATAATGATTTCATAACGACTAACCTTAGATTAAATAAGGATCAATTACATATTAACAAATGATTAACTAATGATGAACTAATGATGAACTATTAATAAAATAATGACGAACTATTAATTAAGAAATAACTAAATATAATGTTATTACATGACAATAATTAATTAATAAATAGTTAAAAACTTATTAATGAAAATGTAGAGAATCATTAACATAGGATTAACTGATTTTTAAATAATTTTTAACTTATAATTATCATATGATTAGTGAATAAATAGATAATAAATAAATAATCATTGACCCATAATTATTTATTTATTTACTATGAATTAAATAATAAATAAATATAATGTAACTACATTATATGTATTAATTAAGTAATTATTAATGAGTGAATAATGAATGATTAAATATCGATGAACTAATGAAATTATAATGATTAACGAATGAGTAACTACTAATTAATGAGTGATTAAATAATGATTAATAAATGATTAACGTATGATTAACTTATGATTAAATAATGATGAAGTAATGATTAACCAAAAAATAATTAATTATTAATGATTAATTAACTATATATTAACTATTTAAAGAATTATTAAATATAAATTAAATAAAAACTAAAATTATAGTAACTACTTAACAACTATTAATTAAGTAATGATTAAAGTGTGATTAAGGAATTATTAAGGTGTCATTGACTTAGGATTATCTATTTCTTACCAAATAATTAAGAAATGATTAAAAAGTTATTAACTAATGATTAATGAAATATTAAAGAATAATTAAAGAATAATTAAATAATTTTTAAAAAATTATTATGGAATGATAATTTATTAACTAAGGAATGATATAGATAACAATAATTATTCATGAAGTAATTATTAAAAAATAGTTATTCAATGATTAAATATTAAATAAATGTAAAATAACTACTTAATTACTATTAATTAATGAATTATTAATTAATTATTAATGGGTGATTAAAAATTCATTAAAAATGATTAGAGTACTATTAAATTTGGAATAAGTAATGGTTTACTTTGTATTAATTAATGACTAATTCATATTTGACATTAAAAAAACCACTTAATAACTATTAATTTCTAAATTATTTTTAGTGAATAGGAAATATTTTATTAAGGATTAACAAAGGATTAAGTAATTTTTATCTATTGATTAACATGGGATTTAAATTTAATTTACCTAGTATCAAAAATTAAAACAACATGAAATAGAGGGTTAGTTGTATAATTGATAGGTGAATCGTGTTCCTTAGATGATTCATATCATGTGTCACACCTAGTTTAAAAATCACAGTAGATATGTTTTAGATGATTCAAATTCTATTAATAAACTACTAATCATGCCATTAGGATGATTAAAAATAATACTATGAAATATTACTATCATCTTAGAGGATATAAGATTGAATTCTAAAATATCAGCAAAATAATAATTTTTTAGTGATCTGAGAAATAAAATCCCTACGTAGATACAAAATTGGATTTGGTTCATGCATAGATGTACCTAGTGGAAACAAACCCAAAAAAACCACATTTAACTATTTTTTATCTAAAACAAGTGAAGGATAACTGGCCTTACTACACAGTAGGTTTGACACTCCTAGGGAATATGATTTAGTAAATTCATATTCAGTTTATAAAATATTGAACATGGATTTAATATGATTAAAAATTGTACTAAGAAACATTTTTATAATATTTGAGGATATATGAAGGCATTAAAAAGAATTTTAAATTAAATATTATGTGGTTATCTGAGTAATGAACCCTATGTTTGGATACTACCAGTGGATTTAGATTTTTAATAGATTTACAAATTGGTAACAACTATAGAAACATTGTATTTGGAATGAATTCGTTAGAAACTAGGGCATGAAAACCAGCACTAATGCACACATTGTTTGAAACACCTGCAAGATATGATTAAGATGATTCACATTCTCTTTATAAAAAAATTAACACAACTTCAAGATGATTAAAACATGTACTATTAAACATTTTTTTTCATCTTTGCGGGTATATGAAAATATTTTATTATTTTGTTAATGTAATTATTATATGGTAAATGCTGCACATTTGTTCCTCATTTCCAATTTAATATAGACTATAAAAATATTTATCAAAATGAATTTTTCACATAGACAATCATGTTTTCTTGTGTCTATTTCTAAAAGGTGATTATTCAAACTATGAAAAGAGATTGTTATAATACAATAATAGAAACAATGGTAAGGAAATTTTATTGTGTAAACCTTAGAGAATATTAAGAATGAATTCAGGGACTTTTAAATATGGGAACTAATTAAGGGGTCCATTATATTAGGTATTGTCATTTTAAATTCTAAGATAGGATTTAGCATCTATCTTGTCTATTGATTATTGATGAGGAATTGGTCTAGGATACAAATTTATTTTTACAATGGCCAGATAATGCCATTATGTAGTTATATGTTGAGGTTTCTAGTGTCTAGTAGAGATGTTCAATTTTATAATGACATAGACTTAAAAATGTTCTTTCAACAAGGTCCATCCTGGGAAAATGATTTTATACTATATGATGTTGAAGAAGACAATAAAACAGATGATCTAGATATGAAACAAGATCATTTTTTATGATGATGTATCTAATGATGGAATTGATAAACTCTATAATGATGAGGGGAGGAAGCAACAAATGTTTGGTTTTTTGTTGGTATAAATAATGTAGTTTTACCGAAGCATAAATGTAGAATAAATCATAAACCCTGTTTCCATCTTGAATATAAGAAATTAAATCATTTCCTAAATTTTATTGGGATTTTATCACACCATAAACTCGATTTTATTGAGTTATGGAGGAATGATTTTGTGAACTAGAGAGGAAATTATATGTTAGAAGATATTTTTCAAGACAATATTCCCAAAAAAAATATAGAAAAGATTTCATATTGAGAGACAATGTCGATATTTGGTTCAGGATTCAGTCTATAAAGACATAAATCATACGATGTAAAAAATATGGGGATTGTATTTAATTCTTAATGCGGTTTATTCTATAAATCACATTTAGAGGCTATAATGTTTGGAAGATTAATGAATCTCATACCTTTGTGTATCTAGAGCTGACATAATATCATATGTAATTAGATTTTAAATTTTTGACATCAATTATTGTTAGGATGATCAAGACCCACCAATTTTTTCCTATAGCTCTTGTGCATGAGATGATAAATGAAAATTTTGGGTATATTATTTCTTATAAAATGTCATGAATGGAGAAATTCAAGGAAATTTACAATGTCTACAGTTAGTGGGAAAAGTTGTATTGGGTTTTTTATAAGTTTTTATCTATACTAAGACACATCAGACAAGTTTTCTTCCATCTTGATATGAATGAACCTGTATCTGAAGATAACTAACTTGATCAACCTCATGTAAAATTTCATTGATTTTTTGGGTACTCCTTCCTTATAATAATTTGTTTTGTTTCTAAAAATAATATATAAAAATTGAATATTCGTTTATATAAAATATATCCCTGTGAATATCATTGATTTATATATCCCGAGATGGAAACCATTCACCTCTATCTCAGTCATTTTCCATTTTGGTAAAGGAATATTAAAAATCATGGAGTGTTTTATCATGTATCAACCACTATAGCATTAATACATTGTGAGTCTTTTTTATATAAGATCATCATCAATCAATCAATTAGGAAATTAGTATAGATCATGTTATATGGACAATGCCAAATATATATCATCATAACTGAATCAGGAATATTTATAGAGACATGAGAATAATTTTCTATAATTAAACTACGAAGAAGTCTATCACATGTATTTCAATACAATCTCTTTCTTATTTTCACTACTCCAACATAATGATAAAATAAAATTTATGTAAAATATAATCACTTTTAGGTATCATATTATTCTAATTAACTATTTGAATAATTATTTGATGAAATATACATGTCTAATTAGAGAATGTATTATTATATGATTCATATTCCAAAATAAAAAAAGATATTGACCTATAATGGGGAAGAGGTATGAAAATATGGTCATAAACATTATGTATTTCATCAATTGCATCCTCAAGGGGTTAAAAAAGTTACCATTTATTGTAATTGTTCAAAGGTCATTTTATCACTGTGTCACATAGTAATTTGAAATTTGAAAAAATGATATTGATTGAATTTTCCATGGACCAAGTTATGGCTAAGACATTAAAAAAGAGAATGAAAGAAAAAATAATTAATTTTTTTTCTTATTTAGTTCACCTATTCTATCAAGAATATTATCATTTTTAAGTGCAATGAATCTAGGACCCCATCAGAAGTATTTGTGGTTGAGTACTAGTGGTATTAATAGAAGTGTCACATTGTCAATGTGGAAACATCCAGAAAATGTGATTTCCATGTGCACATTCCATTATTGAATGTACCTATTTAAACATATCATGGGAAGAATATATTTATTTAGTTTACTGAATGGATACCATTTCCCACATCTTTGTTTCTCTATGGATGCCTATTTTATAGTTTCATCATTTACAATGCTAGAAGACCAATCAATATTGATACCTAACAACAAAATTTTGCACCAGCAAGGGAGGCCATATTACAGTAGGATTCAGAATTATATTTAATAGACTCAACAATAAAGGAAATATATTTTATGCATCATATGTAATAAGGATGGTCATATTTGAGAATAATCCCTTAAAATTATTGTATCAAGTTTACACTCTAATCCATGATAATGTATTGACTCCAATAAGAATTTTTCATATTTACAATTATATTGTTTTAATATATGCTTGCTCATTTTTTTAATTATGTGACATTTCAAAATAGTTGTAATATTAAATAATATAAAATTAATTAAATATAGAAACATATAGATTAAATAAAAATAATCTAATCATGCCTAAATGTTTAATCATTTCTACAAATATTACATTCTTCTATACAATTCTCTTCACAATGAAAATATTTTTGACATGATATAACCATTTTTTAAATAAACCTATTTTTTTATTATATGAATTTATTATTCCCATATCATGTAATATGAAATTTACATTTGAGGTTACCTGAAAGCAAAATAAAACGATAAATGGACACACCATAATGAAATCTTGTCAGGAAACACCCATAAAATTTACCATCAAGTGGGAAATAATACATAAATGAAAAAGAAGACCATTGAGATCAAACCTATTAGTATATATGCTCGACATGAATAAAATATTAAATCCTTATGGAAGATCCAATAGATATATCCTATGTGTGCATAAATATTTTTTTAACGAAAATCCCATAAAAACATGAAAATCTTCTAACAAGAACAGATGAAGAACCCATTACCTTTAATAAAAGAGAATTATAAAGATTAGATAGGGTCCGAGGGATCTTAGATACATATGAAACAACATAAATCCTCTACCAACCCTTTAGATATAGTCTCGACTACCTAAGATCAAATTAATGTGTACCTATGAGATATAAAATGTCAAACATTGTATTCAATGATATTATAGGTCCCCATCCATCACATAACGATAAAATATTCCTATATATTCAACAAGAATATAAAATCTTCTATTTTTTCTCCATATCTTAATTACCCCTGAAAAAAGATATAGTTCTCATGAAAATTTTATTTAAACGTCAATATTAATCATCCCGAGAAAGAATGTCTATTATATCATTCGATGATATCTCCTAGTTAAATATGAATAGATTTAATGTAAATATACATAGTTGAAAAATAATTTTCTATGATAATTATCAATATCCTTCAATAAATATGAATAAATGATCTTTTCTTTTGGAAAGAAAAATTCCAAAAAAATGGGAATATGAATATTATATACTATATTATACAAGTATTAGAATTATACAAAATAGAATATTGTATTTATATTTCACACTTACATAAGATATATTTTATTTTTATACATATATGTGGAGGAAACTAGTTTAGTCACTAAGTAATTAGACATGTTTCACATGCAGTGTTAGCGGGTCATGAGGTTCAAAAGATTAGGTTGTATAGCGCACATCATTATCATAACAGTTATCCTAAAGGTACTATTATACCATACTATACTATGTTAGAATAAATGGAATCACTGTAGATGATTATATATCCATTGATGATCACCACCTTGCGGCCCTCACCAAGGATGGGGCCTTGAGACTCACACATTCCACTTTCCCAAGGGAGAGATGCCATAACCCTTGAGGATGTGGTAGTTCTTATCATTAATCCTATCCATGGTGAAGTAGTTATAGGACCCTCCTATGGAGACATGCATGACATTATACAGTGATTTCTTGGTTGGGAATTTTGGGGCTGGATAGTGTTACAAATAGAGGCTATCTTCCTATGATATGTTTTGACACACACTTTATACATTTACTAATTGATGCTGATGATAATACTATCATGAATTATACCCATGCTTATATCTTATAGATAATTGGATGGATTGTGTACATTGATCGGTCTATTATACATTTCTGCATGGTTAATTTGGGGCTACTAGTAGTCTTTTATTAGGTTAGGGGATAGAGATGGTCTTCTACATGCTTAGCATACACATACAAGTAATTATGCATGATATGTAGATCAAATAACATTGATAAATGGGGATGTTTCCACAACATTAAAATGTTATCATGGGAGATCCTCCCTCCAATAGTCCCTATTTTTGCTGGTTTATTGCATCATATGGATAGGTTTTGGGAAGCTCCACGTGAACGCTGGTATGATCAATAGTCTTAATTGGTTTTTAATATAATATTATTTATATCAATCTATTTATTATTATTTATCACTATAATGTTTTATGTTACCAGTAGAGTTGGTCACACTACTTCAATAAGACCCCAAGAAAAAATCTGGCTGCATACCACCTCATTTTGACAATCTATAGCCCACCAATAGAAGTATTTATATTCTTCTTTTAACTAATCATATTCATAATATTATAATTTTTGTAAATTAGTTAGAAATGATTTTAACAAATGTCACAAATCATTAAATATTTCATGGATTCTATAGTAGTATCTATTAAACTATCTTACACACACTGCACTGATGAGATTCATGAGGCCACAACTATAGTGACTATTATTCACTTGAATATTGCTGAGTGGTACTAGCCTGATAGATTCATGTTCTAGTTTATATTTTTCTTGCATGTTCTGTTTCCACATAGATTGTCAGCAACTATTTATTCAATGAAGCTGATGGGGAGGCGGGATGTCGACTGGTGTGGAAGACATGATGATTATCTCAACCTATAGAAAAAATGATCATAATTTTACTTCAAGGGAATATTCACAATGTAATTCTATCTATCATAGCATCTTGAATAAGAACCATGGTATAGACTAATGTCTCTACTGTTTCTTAATCTACATGCCTAAGGGTGTCAGGATCTAGTGAGTCATTATGTTTCCAGTAGATTGTTTTTTAATTTCTTTTGAATTCATTTTGATTATATTTAAAACATACTCAACTAAAACACATTTTATTCATGTCCAATCTCAAGGAGGGAGAGGTATTTAGCTTGGAAGAATATCATGCTGCAGTAAAAGAGAATATGTCAATGTATCATGTTATACATGAAATTATCTTTGATAATATACCTCCTAGTTATGATGTTACATCATAGGGGCAGGTGGTTCCTATATAAAATCTCCTCTAACCGCCACTAGTTTCAAGATCCATGATAGTTATGACATAGACCATATAATTCTGTACATGATGCCTCAACTATTCCATAGGTATAATCCACACCTCTAGCATTCTATCCTCATCCAATTATGGATGTTCACTATAGTCCACGTGATCCATTTATATTATTAACATATATATAGTTTTTGTTGGTTATATGTGATCTTTGTTCATATCATGGTTCATTTCCCATGCCTCCTCTTTTTATAACCAAACCTTTAAGGACATTATAGTTCCCACAATAGATGATAGATGGTCATACAACTTATGTAGTGGGAGTGGGATCTGGTGCACATGAATATATTCAGATTCCAAATCCTCATGTCGATTCACCGGTATAGAATCATACAATCTAGGTTCTAGCACTCGAGGATGATTCATGTGCATCTCATCGTACTTGACCCCAGTAAAGAGGTTAGTGATCTCGATAAGGGAATCCCATTCGCACACAAGATTGTGGGACATGGCCTCATCTTATATAACGATTGTACCCATTAAATAATTTTTTTCCATTGACTAAATATATTTGAAACAATAATGAATTATGTCCTTTATATTATTTCTTATCTAATCAATGGATGCAATTATTTTTACCATCAACCATTTTTTACATTTTTAGTGATTTTTTGAATGTTCATTTATATTTTACTTTTAGCTAAAATTGTATAAGCTTTCAAACATGACTACTTGAAACATTGTAAATCTTATTAAAAGTAAATTAGCTGACATTAAAAGAATATAAGATATAATCTATAAGAAAAATATAATTAAATCATAAACCATAGATTAAAAATCAATGTTTTTTCATAAATAAAATGGATTTCATGGATATAATAAAATCAAATTAATTTACAAGACAAAAATATTATTTTCTAAAAGCATAATATCTACAAATAAAAAAGGAACATAATTTATATTATTTCCAAAATCTAAATGAATATTGGAACATTAACTAAAAAATATAAAATAGATGAAAATAAAAAAAATTTAAAAAATTTATTTCACAATTTTATATTTTAAATAACAATATATTGTTTTATTGAAATTAATTTCCGTTAATTTTTTAATGAAATTATTTTTATTTTTTATAATTTTGTATATGGTAGGTAAGTGTGGCATATTTATTTTCGACTGTATTTCTACATTATTATTTATAGTCTTTCAATGTCACACACTTGATACATTAACCTGGTTTGTGTAGGTTACATTGAAAGAATATAAATTATAATTTTTAAATAAAATCAAAATGAAATTTTAAAAACCCACTCAACATATAAAAAATAATTGAAAATAAAAAAATAAAAAATATAAAAAAAAATAATGTTAATTTACAAGTCACAACCTTTAAATCTTAGAAAATAAACATTTAAACCTCAAAATATTAATTGGCATAATTCTTATTATTTATTATTTTATTAAATATATACTATGAGGAATTATTAATTGTGTTGTTATAATTAAATATTTTTAATTACATTATTAATAAATATTAATTATATTATTATATAATTAAAATAATTAAAATAATAAAATTTTAAAATGATCTTAATAATATAATAATTTACGTAACTAATAAAGTTGTCAATAATATAATTTTAAAATAAATATTATATGGATTAGTATTATAAAAAATATAATTGTGAATAATAATGGTATTATTAATATATTATTTGTATATATATGTATCTGAATAAAAATAATTATAAATATACATATTTAAAATAAATAAGCATTTATAATTTGAATTTATAATTGATTTTTTTCTGTCTGAACAAACATGTTATTGAATTTAACTAATTTTATCAAATTTCTTGAGAAAGGTGGTTAGGGAATTCATTATTTTTGATTGGAAAAAATGGGAAAATTCATGAAACCCCTTCATGCTATTCATTATCACATTAAAAAAATAATTAACCTTGGATTAATTTAATATAGATACTTTTTTCCAAAATTCCTATATAAAAAAACACTAATAGAATGGGTTTGCATATGACACCATTGAAAGCTCCACACCATAAAAGCTGGTGAGATGAAGACATAATGGTGGATAAGATAACTCAAGTATGACAATAAGAGAAACTAGATACTTGATAGTTCTTCAGATACACTATAACATCTGATGATACTATTTGATGAAAATAAGATAATGCTCCAGAAGATATGCCATACACTGTTGTGAAAAATGTGTCTATACATAGTAGCAGGAAATATATTTCATGAAGGGTTTTTTATAAATTAAACTGTGTAGGTTTTCTTATATTGGAAATGGGTGTTTTTATCACAATATCCATTGGAATTGTTCCTAGAAAATACACATGTGACACTTCAGGTGGATCTTCTATAATGTTTCATGAACTCCACTTCATGTGGATTTCTTCTATAAATTAGTTAAGGTAAGGGAACCACTTAATGTGGTGTGATTTCATTAATGGATCTCCCTAAGGGAACCACTTTAAGTGGTTCTGTATTGGTGGCTTCCTTAATTTAGTAGATAATTTATATTTATTTATTAGTCAATAATTATATTATTTTAATAAGTAATTAACTTAGCTGTTAGTTGATAATTACTTATTAAGATAAAATAAATAAATTATAATTATTTATTAATTATAAATAATATATAATTACCAATTAATTATAAGTGCAAATTAATTTTTTTAATATGACTAGTAATTATTATAATTATCACCACAATTACAAATTAACAAAAATAATTAGTAATCAATTATTAATTAATTATTAATTAGTAAATATTATTAGAAATTATTTTGAAGAATAGTTAACAATTTAAAATATGATTAAATATAATAAATAAATAATTATATAATTAGTAATAATTAATTTGTAACTAATAATTTTTTAAATGTAATTAATAATTAACTATTAATAAAGTAATAATATATATACTAATTATGTAATAATAATTTATAAATATTAATTAATTATGATTGGTTAATTTTTAAAGAAAATTTTAAAATATAATTAATTTATAATAAATATATAATTAATGATAATTACTAATTAATGAAAATTACTAAATATAATTATTGATTAATTTTAACTCTTAGTTACTTATAAATTTTGAATTATAATTTTTAAGTATTAATTAATTAATTATAATTAATTAATATTAATGTGAAATTATTTAATAGAAATTTGTAATTAAATAACTATAATTTTTAATTGATCAATTTTAATAAGAAATTAATAATAACAAAAAAAATAATTAATTAATTCATATTTTTAATTAGCAATTAAATGATTGTAATTATTAATAAATTATTAATTAATTAATTATAATTATTACATTATTAATTATAATTATTAATTTATTAATTATGTAATAATTTTGTAATAAGTAATTAATTAACCTTAATTTGAAATTATTTAACAGAAAGTAGTTATTAATTTTGTATTAATTAATTGTATTTAGAAATTAGATTATTTAATTTAGTAATTAATTAATTCATTAATGTCAAATAATTAATTAATAACGAAGTTCAATTTAATTTGAATTTAAAATTCATTTACAATAAAATAAAAAAAAATTAATATATACATAACAAATTAATAAATGATTAATGAATGATTAACATAGGAATCACTAATTCTAATCTATAGAGTATGTAATGATTAGTTTCTCATTAGCTTTTGATGAAATTGTTATTAAATAATCAATAGATATCGATTAACTTCATACTAATGTTGGATTAACATAAGATCAAAGAGACAGTGAGTCCAAACTACACAACTGATTTGTTACTCTCACTAGATCTTATTTAGATGATTCATATCTTTTAGATTAATAAAATTAGGATCTTAAAATGTTATTATCATTATGAAGGATATAAGAAAAATTAAAAAAATTATGTAATGGGACGATTGTGTTGTTATCTGAGTAATGAAATCCTTGTCTGGATACTACAACTGGATTTGGCCCTAACACAGATGTACCGAAGTGTAAGGACCCTAAACACACCATATTGAGCTATACTCGATCAGGAATAGGTGCATGATAATGGTCATTTATGCACAATAGAATTGACACTCCAAGAGGATATTCTTTAGATGATTTACATTCTCTTGATAAACCACTAAAAACCATTAGGAAGGTTTAAAATCATACTATGAAACTTTAGATTTATATTAGAGGTATAATATTACATTCTAAAATTTTAGTAACATGAAGATTGTTTCATCTTTCTGGATAAAATATGGAATTATATAATTTTTATAAATTGAATATTGTTTGATATTACTTAGAAATGTAGAAATATTTGAAATTCATATTTTTTTGGCGATTAAATTTAATTAATAATGATGTTTTGTTTTATATTAAGAAAGTATGCCTTCATTTATTCATTAAAATGGTCAAATAATGGAAATTGAATACAGAAATAGTTATAGTATACGGCCATAACATGTTGTGATTCATGGAATGTAAAAAAATGGAATCCATTCAATGAGAAACTAAGCAGAGTTTAAAATAGTGGATGAATCATGTGATAGAGTCCATCATATACAAACAACTGTAATTTAAAGATAGATTTTGGCATGTTTCATCTCAATTAACTGATGATGATGATTTGGAACACATACTGACATTTGTTAAGAATTTACCTAAAAATCAAATGATGGATTTGTATATCACCATAGATATAATTTATCTTCCATCAATTTTGTGAGTTTTTCTATTAGGACATCATGATACAATGTCAAATCCTCATATTATAAAACCTTAATAAATTTCCTCAAATATTGTATTTTTTCCACCATATATTTTGGATATAGTTTCATATAATTGAGTTGTAATGTTTCATAGATAAGGTGATGTTTCTATGTATATTCATCTACATAATCTATATGTTCTTGTTGATAATTTATTGGATGATGAAAATTTAGAACAAGATGATGATGTGGATGTTTAATATGAATAATATGTAGAATAAAATTATGTTTCCACTCCAATAAGGTTCAACCAACTAGTGAATAATCCTCCACATTTGGAAATATGGTTGACTCAATGAATACTAACTTTCCACAGTTTTTATGGTCAATTATTAATACTAGTATATAATTTCTATAAATTATTGGTGGAATGGTTAGATTTATAGATTTAGGAAATCTTTATATTTCAAGAGAGTTTGTTATAAATTAATAAATTAAAAATACGATAAAAATAATAAAATGAAAAAATTACAGTTATTTTTCAGAGGAGTGAAATAGATCAAATTATTTGATCCTATGTGAAAAATATCATTAGGACCACCATTTGCATTTACAATCTACAATTGATAATAATTTTCAGTATTATTGTATTTCTAGATTTACTCCACACATGGGCATGATCCCAAGCTTGTAATAGTCTCACTATTCATTTGATGCCGAGTTTTTCAACTATTATTGTTTAAATGGAAAGAGCATGTCAAGAAATTCCTATCATTTTGGTAGTGGTGAGAATAATACAACTCTTTTGATTCAAATATCTTACTATAAGGCTTGGGTGGCACAACATAAGACTATTGTTAATGTTTACAATTGATGGGATGATTCTTATCATGTGTTACCATAACATATAGAGATTTTACACCATAAACATTATGTTATCAATCTATTACATGCGATTGAATATGTGAAAAAAACAATTTTCTTAGTTGAAGGGTGTGTTTAATAAATTAATTTGGTCATTTTAACCATGTGTTCATGGTTTTAGACATTGAATGTAGTTTATAAATATTGATGGAAATTTTCTATATGGAAAGTATACCAGAAAATAATTCATAATCGACAAACAAGATGGTAATTTTTCCCTTATACCATTGTTATTTTCTATTTTCAATAAGGATAATTTCTCATTTTTCTATTGGTTCTTGGATTTCCAAAGAGAGTTGGTGATAGAAATTGAAGGAATTTTTTTTATTTTAGATCATCATTGATATATCAAGGATAAATTACAGTTAGAGGGGCATTTATGGAGACCACCCTATGAACATCATCATTAATGTATTCAAAAAATTTCCTACAATGTGAAAAAGAAGGTCAAGGATGTGTCCATGACTAAAACATTCATAAAAATGTAAGAAAAATCATTTTTGGTTTTAAAAATAATTTCTATTTTTATTATCATATATGTTTACAATAGTTATTTTTTAATCATTTGAAGATTAATAAAAAAGGATAGAGGATCATATTTAAGAAATTAACAAATATAATATGAAATTTTGTGATTACCTGATGCAAATTACCAAGAATAAATAGTCTTTGGTGTATGATTATAAGAGAAGATATGGATATATGAGGTCCAACATCGAAGAGTGTATAGATAGAATTTTCAAGAGAGATCGAAAATTACTGATAAATGGTAATGAATAATATTATAATATATATTAATTATAAGTGATACAATTATAATATAGTATTAGTATATTGTTCTAAATATATTTTACTGGTTGGGTATAGGAGATCTTGTTTTCATTGTAATGTATTTTCCGGAATGAGTATAGTTGGATAAAGTGGTTTTGAATAGAGGGATGCAATATGGTTACCATATTTAGTATGAGATGTATATATTTCTCCAGGAGTCTTCCACATTTTGTGTCTATTCATTTTATCATACAATGATAATTTTATACGTCACTATGTCCTGTGATCCTATGACTAGTATCATTAGTCATGTGCAATTTGTTTTACTAGAGAATCATTTATATGATTGTGGTAGCCTTCAAGAATTATGATATCATTGGGGAAATGTGATCCCATAATGAGATTTTGTATACTTATCTTGGGATTAATTCACTAATTATGTTTATTGATTAGAGAGTATTAATGAATTCTACAGTTTTAAATGGCTACATATTGGAGAATACATGGTATTTTTTATTGCACACAAATGCTTCTACAGAGCATGAATTGGATGTGGCTAAAAGGGATTTCAATTTCATCTTGTATTTTAAATGAGAAGTATTATACCATTAAAGGAGAACCTTGACAAAGGTGAGACAAATGCATCCAAGTTGGTCCCATGAGACCGCGTTTCTATATATGTATACGGTAATCAACTCATAGTTAAAATTATTTATATAATCTGTCAATTAATGTAAAAGTTCTTACATGTAATTATTATTTTTAATTAACATAATTTTATTTGTTTTGGTGGAATTTTAAAGAGGTGGTTGAATTCAGTTTCCTACTAAAAATGTCTATTAAGTCAATTTTGAAACAAAGGGATTCCAATAACCAATCAACTATCCAAAATTTCCAAGCCAATACTAAAATAAGATTTCTATCAATAATCACATTGATATTTCACAACCATTTAAAGAATATAATTTAACTAAAACTACGCTATCATGTACTAAATCAAGGGGCATTGAGAGACAAGACACCTACCACTAAAATAATGGTTAAAAAATAATGATACCAAAGAACATCAAGATTCAGTAACAACTCATGTCCCCTTCATTATATCCAACATGATTTTACGGTAAAAATAATTTTAAAATTTATATCTATCCAAAATGTCCATGATATATAGTTTTGAGAGGGAGAAGAACCATGGATCTAAGAATAAGAAAGAAAACAAGAACATAGTGATGAATCTGGACCACCAACACACTTTACATCGCCTAAGGATTGCTCCCTGATCAGAGGGGATTCAACAGAACACCATGGGAGATAAATGTGTTTCAGTAATGGGGGGATTTGGAATGAAAAAAGGGAAGAAGGGGTTAATTTGGAATATATCTAATTTTTAAGGTGTACTAACTATACATTCCATATTTATGCTACTTGGTTTGGAAAACCATGCACTAACCCTTTGGTTCGGCTCTATTAAGCCTGTAACTTCTATGGTTAGATCACATTTTAAAAAAACATATTCTAGGGGAGAATTTTTATTTGTTTTGTGATGAATGGTTTTTTAAGGGAATTCATACAGTTTGGCCAAACTATGCACCTACTTTTTCCCAGACTACTGCTCATTTTATTCACTTACACAGTTTCCTAGTGATGTAACATAGTTTTTGCTGACAATGAATAAAATATGAACCTCCATAAAATCCTCCAAAATGTGCCACAACCCCTTAGAACACCCAAACCATAACTATACCATTATATAGACTCAAAATAATTTGAAAAAGGGACATGTTCCTAAAATTGGGGGTGTTACGGTACATGTACAATCTGTTAAAATAAAACAATTCATTTAAAAAACAACGAAGTGAATTAAAAAATATTTTATACTAAATCATAAAATTAGTTATGAGTTAATTTACTCTCAATATTTATGAATTAATTTCCTAAATTCTGATAGAGAAGCCTTAGTTGTCTTCCTAGATGTTTTAGGTGTCATCATACGTGTTGGCGTGAGGTCAGGTTTTACATATTATTGTTCAGAGAGAACATCATTATCATGATGATGTACCTCCAGAATTCATATTTTCATATCTAAGACATGTTTTATTTTATAAAGTCTCCATAAGAAACTTCAACCCCGATAATCGCCACTAGATTACTACAGTAGTTGATAAATAGTGGATATAGACCCAAATGTTTCATCTCTATGAGGTGGAGAAAAAAATTACATTATATATCATCTCTTATATGAACAGTATTCCTATCTACAAACATGAAGTCACAGGCACCGCTCTTGGATATTGGTGTGTGGTTATTCACTATATACTAGGTGTTTACTTTTAGAACATTCCACATGTCTTCTTGGGTTCTTTCATTCACATGGGCTATCTTGATGACTATTTCGATATCATTTCTAATGAAACAGATGATGAGATACTTATTTAGAACACATGATCATATATTACATGACTGATTGGATGTATGATGTGTGTGGACCACTATAGCACCTTGGTACACATGATGTACTGACCATTACATGATTATCCCGACCAAACTGATATATACTTTTTTCGGGGGTACATTGTTTTACAACATCTGTATTGATGTCCCAAGACCCATTGTCAAGATAATGCATAATAGATTGTATGGTGTATGGATTTGGTACAAATGCAGTCCTAGGAGAATTTTCCACATTTCACTCTAATATTATTCATACCACTTACAAAACACATATTTCAATTCTGTCCTCATGGATGATGTAATGTTTATAACATTAATTTTAGTTATCAGGTAATTTTTTAATTTACATTATAATCTTACCATATTTTACTTATTTGTTTCCATGTGGAGTCAGGATCAACATTACGTACATACTCTGAGATATAGTCTATATATAGTTCGATAAATATTTTATTTTATACATCATGTTGATTTATGTCAAATGTTATATTTTTTTTTATGAAAAATCTCATTTTTATTAGTTTTTATGATTTTCAAATATTATAAAAATAATATTAACATGCTAATTTATGAATTCTTTTTAAATGTGACATTTTTGGTTTCATGGACCTCGTATATAGGATTTCTCAACTAACTGCATCCACCATACTACATAGAACTAGTTATAGATCATGGTTTATTGGATACACTCATCCACTTTAGTATCATTAAGGGGACAAGGATGGGTGATTCATGTGATAGTTCAGATATATACCACAAATATCCATTTCATAATGATAAGTTGATGGGTTATATTACATAATGGTTATACACATACAAGATATGGATTGTTTATAGTTTCATGCATATTATATTGTGTTTTTGGACATACATTCCTAATACGGTATTCTTCAGCACAAATATCCCACATACCCTTTTCATTTATATTATTAGGGGGTATACAAATTTGTACTAAGCATACACAATCTTGTACATTATGTGTCATGGGATTAACATTTAATAATTTCTATGTTAGCTGAATTTATTATATTTTAGATCATTTTTTATAATAATATGAATTTTATTTCATTTATAGTAAGATTGGCTTGGTTAATACATACATATAATATATGAGCAGGTGGAGGAATTTATTAGGTATGATATAGTTGACTCGGATTAGGCAGCTCTCAATAATCATCTCTATTTTGTATGTGAGAGTATGATTGTTTAGGGGACACACTAATATCCGAATCATCATGCTCCAAATAAGGCATTTGGGGATAATGATGTGCCTATTGTTCCCACTGAGGATGATGCCTCACCACTACCACCACCTACTAGAGGATAAAGAATAAGAATACATTCATGAAATAGGCATGGAAATTGAGAGTTATGTCTGAGGGAGGGTCCTGATGATGGCATTACACTAAAGAGAGATGATCATGTATAGAAAAATGAGGATCTTACATAGCCAGGAGTGGTTTATGAGCCACATACACCTCGTCAAACATATGTTATACCATCTTTATCATATATGATTACAATGGTATAGGATATGTGTATGGTAACATAGATTATTTGGCACCATGAAACACTTTTCTGATAATGACATCTTTGATATCACACTTCAGGTAAATTTAAGAGCTTCAAGACCATATGGTTCCACATATGATATTGGAAAATCCTCCAGATATAGTGTCATGTAGTTCTCTCTATTTAAGCATGAGGATAAACCCACAACACCACAAGATTAGTGACATGTGCCTATATCTAGGACCGCAGAGTGATAGAGACACTATTTGTTTAGTGGGCGTGAGGTTCACATACCCAGTTGTAAAACTGAGGGTAATCAACATTGATTTATTACAGTGTAACATTGTATAGATTAAAAAAACTATTTATTGAGAAACTTAAAATGTTGTTTTAGATAAAAAATATAAAAAAAAATATGGTACACAAAAAACATTTACATGAACTTTAAATAAAAGACCACCAACTACCAACCGTTTTTTGTTTCACTTATATTGTACTTATAGCGTAAATATTATTATAATTTTAACATATATTCTTGAAACATAATATGTCTACATATAAATGTTTGTGAAATTACACTCACTACTAGAAATGATATTTTTATCTTCATTGTTGAATTATTCTATTTTTATAGATCTCATTTCAATTAGTGAAAGGAATGTATAAGAGATTGAATGTTCCATTGTTATGTTTTGAAATAAAATTAATTAGTTCCATTAAAATTAATTTTCATTATTTTTTTTAAAAATATTATTTTTTATTTCAAAATATTATTATTTGTAAAAATAGTATGAAATTTTTTATTTTGATGGAATTTATAATTTATAATTTAAAGTCTTTCAAAGTCACATCCTTGAAACATTATTATGTTTCATACTAGTTACATTCAAATAATATAAGTTATAAAGTATAAACACAATCTAAATAAAATTTATCACACTAACTAAATATATAATAGATCATTGAAAAATGTTATGAAACTCAAAAATATTGTAGAAAAAGTATTTTCCTGACAAAAACCTTATTTTTTAAAAACATTAAATTTACAGTTTTTATAATGTATTAGAATATTTATTATTTATTATTATATTATTTAATAATTTATAATGAAATAATAATAATCATGTTACTATTATTTAATGTTATTAACCACATTATGAATAAATAATAATTATATTAATAAATATTTACAATAAATATGGTAATAAATATGAATAATAATGTGAATGAAAAAAATTAATTAGATAATAATATAACTAAAATAATATTAATTAAATTAGTAATATGAAAAATATTATTATTAATAATAATGTTATTTTGGAGCGTTTATTATAATTTTTTAATTTTCTAATTAATTTATAAATATATTTTTATAACTATATAAAAAAAATTATTTAAAATCATATAATTAATTAAATATATTTTACCATAATTTCAAAATATATTTATATATTTATATCTACCAATTTTTTATATATAGATGTAAATATATTCAATTGTAAATATGTATAGATAAATACAATAAATACTTATAAATACATACACACATATATACAAATATATATAATATATATAATTATAAAACTCTAAATATATATTCATCAATGAATATTTATAATTGTAAAAATATAAATATATATATAAATATACAAAATATTTACGTATAAAAATTTATTTTTATTTAAATAATTATAAATATGTTTGAATAAATATAAATATGTAATTAAAAATATTTTCTTATAAATATATTACTAGAAATGTTTACGTACTGAGTGAACTCAACACTAATATTTAAATGGAAAAAAACATGAACCCTCAACCAAGTGACACATACTAAACAATCAATCTAGGAAAGTGGAAAAACAACACCACCAAAAAACACTAACTCGATGACCCAAAAATCATCGTTAATAGACCCACTTATTTCAAGATCTAAAAACCCACATAGAAAAAGTTCCAAGGACCCATAAACACCCACACTGCCAATGGACACCAGCTTCCAATCATGATAACCTCATGCACTTGACCTCAATGATGAGGTGGGTTAAAAAACACTACATGAGGTCATCAAAAAACAAAACACTCATTTTAGAATGTCATTTCACCCTTCAACAACATCACTCACAAGATGGTTGTCATACTTGATAACCATCACCAGATGTTTCGGTCAACACATCATTATCAGAAATTACTCACCATCAGTATCCCATACTACCAAACATTCCTGGTACCCATGAACATCACACCCAATAGTGTCCCATACAACATCAGATCATCCACATCCATGAAAACATCACCATGAAATTGCAAAATATTAGCCCAAATAGAGAAATATACTTGTCTAACAACCTATCCGAAAAGAAAAGGCCTAAGGCCTCTTCCAACATAAACTAGTTTTCCAATGTGTTGCCAACACATCCCCAAAAAATTCCCTAGGTTATAATTCTTTATACCAAGGGATACTTGTTTCAACGTCATCCCGGATTCAATTCCTACTCACCAGTAAACATCCACAAACCACCCATGAAACTGGAAAAAGACCAGATATGTGGGATCCTTTCTCTGTAACCCTCACCTCCAAAGCTAGTGAACACAACCAAACCCTCCAATGATGCCAAAGGATTTCCAACATATAGGCATCCCACATGGTGTTGTGATCCACATCCAATGGACATCATTTGAAACCATATTAAAGACAACGACTAGGATCAGAGCCTTACCCTCTCAAGTTTTCAAACTAATAGATCCCATTTTTTGGGAAAAACCAAAGAGGTGACACGTTCACCAGAATCATCAATTTTATCTCCATGCATGGGAACAAAATAGGTGACAAATTCATCAGCAACAATATGTGTCTGAATAATATACGAATTTTTAAAAAATGATAGCTTAGTAGGTTGATACCCACGACAAAAAGTCGTAAACATTTCCATATGTCGAATAATTTCATCCTCATCTATATATCTTACACATCAGAAAAAAATTATTTGTACATAAATCCTTGTATCTAAGAGAGAAAAACATTCCATTGATGATTGATGATATATCCATATTTTATCATCTATTTATAAATATAATTATAAATAAATATATTTATATGTTAATATTCATTTCATAAAAATATATATTTATATAATTTTGGATAAATATTTTTAAATAAATATTTATAATTAAATATAATGATATATGATTTTAACTATATTAAATATATATTTATAAATATATTAATATATAAATATTTTAAAAAAATTAATGTATATATATTTTTTTTAATTGTAAATATATATATATATATATGTATTATTTTTTATATCGATGGGGTGAGTGCCAGAGGAATTGACCCTCAACCTTATTTTCACCTAACACCAAATTAATTGGATGTGACCACAACTAGTTTTCAAAAATAGTATACATCTAATACATTTAAATTATAAATAAAATTAAATAATTCCTTCTCTCTATTTTTAAAATCAGGCATACTTGACGGTCTTCAGATGAAGGTTCATAGAAATTGGGATCACTATAATTTGTCTTATCCTCTATCCTAATGGTGGATAAAATTCATATTTCTCCAAATTATTAGATAAAATGATATCCTGATTCTTCAATTAATGGATGATACACTCCAAAATTTTATGATTATTTTTGTGTTAGTGTCTCTAAAGTCTTTCATAATCGTATACTGGTTTGAAAAGGAAGTCTGATTTAATATTTTTAAATGAATATAGAGTGATTTGGGATTTCATAAGTTGTATCAATGCAATATTATGTTTGATAAGTTTTTTCATGCACAAAGAAATAATAAATAAAATCATAGAATCAATTATTAGGGTTTTTGGTAGATAAAAAATATAGTGAACCAAAAAATATTGTGGGAAACTATCATTTATATTTTTAAATAAGTAACATTAAGGAGTGCCAAGATGAACCTAATATTAGTATAAAAGGTGAAGTTCAATATTTTGTGTGTATATAAACAATGGAAAAAAATTCTAATGCATGTGATAACTTTTTAAGAAGAAACACTATGATGCAAATGTATGATCATATGCGACGTACATGATAGAAAATGAATAATAAAATTCATATAAGAAATGGTTAATGGTTCATGCACTAGAATAATAATGAACCAAATGAAATATCATAAGCATGATGACACTATCATTATGAAGAAACACTATGAGGGAGAAAATGAGATGATGAAAATACATGGGAATTTGAGAATCATGTGGTTCTCGGATGTATAGGGAGAAGCCTTGTTTGGATGAAGAAAATGAAAAATAGTTCATACATAAATTATTAATTTCAATAGAATTAAATTCGTGGGACAATGGAGAGAGACAACACATTCATGTGAATTCATATAATTATAACAATGAATACTTGTATGTTCAAATTTTGATATCCACATAAGGATGTTCTTGATTCTACAAATAATTTATAGAAGGAGTGAAAGAAGAGTTGACATTTAATTTTACTGAGATTTTACTTGAATATGAGTTTTTTTAATATATGTGCAGGTGTTAAAAAATGGAATATTGAAATGATTTAGATTTAGGATATTTAAAATCCCCTGAATATTTATAAAATAATTATCCTATAAAAGTATAAAATCTTATTCAACACTTGTATTGACTAATTATGAAAAAATGTTAAAGATCACCACATATGAGAAGAGAAGAATTTAAGGATTGGTTCGGACCTAAATTTAATCGAAAATCAGTTGTTTCCATGATTTGTAAAAACTCAAACTCAAATTTCCAAATAAGCCGAGTACGGTCATCAGATTCAAAGTACCAGATGTTGAGATTGAATGCGCTCTGATGACATCATTATTCCTCCAAGCTATCAAAGATTATAATTTTTTAAAATCAACCTATACTAACAGCTTATGCATAGAATAATGTAAATTGAGGGTAATTTACCATTATGAAGCTAGAATCCCAATGAATGTATTAGAATTAATTATCAACTCTCCTTAATTTCATCACTTAATTATGAATTGAAATTAATTAAACATAATTGGATTATCCAAATATAAAAATTACCAAATTATCTTAAAATAAATAATAAAGTATTATGTGATGGAAAATATTTTTATGGTGATATTTTTTTAAATTTTAAATATCATATTTCACAGACAAATTAATTAAATTAACTATCATGAGACCCATGGAATTCACTAATCTTAACTCTCATAAATGACTAGGCTACATAGGGTAGCCAGCACCTCTCCCATGGTGATTTATCTATATTATGTAAATTCAGTTTGATCTCTATGCAAAAGGCGATGTTAGTTCGGCTAAAGATTTCCATATCCCATAGTTTCATTGGATTCCATCGCATAATTATCATTTCTTTCACAAGGTGATTAGGGGTAAAATAAAATTTTTATTCAAGGAAATAAAATTTAATATAAAATAATTCATAAATGATTATGAACTTAATTTGTTTCCCAGAACCCCATACATATAATCCACATACTTCTAATAGATTAGTCATTCATGATCATTGGTTTATAAGAAATCGATGATCTAATATTATAGATTATATAATTGAATTGAATTCATAAAAAAATGTTGAATAAGTGGAAGTAGTTCATACACCATTAATTGTTTATAAAAAAATTCATCAAAAAATTATACAAAAATTGGAAAAATAAAATAATATTTTACTTAGAAGCCTCCCGATGTTAAGTATCCACACTTGCTTATTCTTATTCCAAAATGTCGATCCTTTTCATGGTGCATTTTTATTGTTTGTATTCTCCACCACCTCCTATTCTTATCTCCATGGGAGAATATTTCCATCCATATCTCACCTTGAAAATTTCATCCAAACCCTTAATTTTAAAACTCAATGTAAATAAAAATTCATTATTTAATGCTCAATAGTAGAGAAGACAAGGAAATAATGTTGTTGTTATCTTTTGGTCATGGACTCTAACTTACTTCATGTGGCATAATTTCACTCTCCTGGTGTAACTAGAGGATCTAAAAAATGTTCACATTTTTTAAATCCATGAAACTCAAAACATTAAATTTTCTTTACATACCTAGAAGATAATTATACCACTATTAGAATTCATTAAAGATGTTATGGATGAAAAATATATAATATGTAATGTTTATATCACCAAGATTAACGAACATAAACTAAATGGTTCTAATGGTTAGATAGAAATTCAAGAAAGTTATTGGAAGTGGCATATATAAATAATATTTTTGGTTTAAATGATATTTTGTGATAATATTTTAGGTGATAGTGCAAGTTGAATTCATCAATTAAAAAATATATGGAATAAGAATTAGAAGGAAATATTAAGTTACTACATGGGTAGACAATAAGAATGAGACAAAAGACCACTAGTGATAGCACAATATGCTACGATGGGATTTCATTACCACATGATATCAGATCTAGATCAACAATGAATTCAATATTGAAATAATAAATCAGCATGTGATACACTATAAAAAACTACGCATAGAGGCGATTCAAATAACTACCTCAAACAAATCATATTAAATATAAATTATAATATATCAATGGTTTACTATAAGCCTAGATATGTTTTTTAATTTTTAATTAATTAGAAGTTATATTTATATCACAACTATGTCCCAAAAGAACCTAATTCAACCCCAAGATCCCCAGATCCCCTTAGCCTAGACCCCCCATGATCCTCCCTAATCCTCAATGATGATGACCCTCCCTCACCGTTAATATATGTGACACCATCCCCACTTTTCTCTAACGAAAACCATCCAGTATCCTATCTAACCCCCATGACCTCAAACCCCTAATCCTTGATGATGACCATCCACCCCCTAATACCCATTACCCAAACCATGTGATCTCCAATTATAACCCCGCATCGACCCCCTTTCTCCTCGATGGTGACCCCAAACAATAACCCCTTTTCCTTGTTTCCTAGTGATTACGATCCCTAATGGAATTAATAGCCCTAACCCACTTCTACACATGACCTCATCCCCCTTATACCTCTTTCCGGACTAGATTACCCTACCCCTTTTTGTCAATGGGTCCAAATTTACTATCCTAATATCCCCAACCTCCATGTTTTATCCTTGATGTTATAAATCATGTTGTATTTTTCATCGTTTTAATTATATTATATAATTATCTGTGTAATTGAGTGATTTTTTTGTGTATTTTTACTTAGATAATTTTTAAGTTAGGTTATAGACTATACATTAGTTGTAGGTAATATTTTTGGAGAGTAGATGCACCTCAATATTCTTTTATCTGATTATTACCATTTCTATAATTTTGAATACTAAATTATAAAATTTTATTACTAATTATTTCCTTCATGTTGATTCATATAGGTGCCAATGGTGTTGTCATTGTGTGGAGTAAGACATGAAGCTATTAAAATTTCATTAATAAGTAGGCCAATATTTCTGTTTTCTGTCGCGTCCCCATTTAGTAATCATTTATTTTTTTAAATGATAATTTTTCTTATTGAGTTCCACTATAAGGTCCATTTTGGGTTTCATGGGGAGAATAATGGTTTTAGATGCTTTATAGATGGGTTTTCCTTTCAAGGACTCTATAATTTATCCTATAATTTATGTTCATAATCCGTAGGTCATTTATTAGTGTTAAGTGGTAGTGAAGGATGAGGTTTTTTTGGGTAATCTTCTTGCACTAGGGAGTGAATGTTCTGGTTGATATTCTCTTCTGAGTGTTTCCTTATATTATCCAATTGACATGAAATAAAATATTCTAAATATTTTCATGAATATAAATGATTTTTTTTCTGAAAACATAACATTATAATAGTTAACATCATATATAGTTGAAATAAATTTATTATAACAATTTATCACAACATAATTTATTAATAAAAAGACACTAAAACAGAAAAAAAATGAAAAACACACAATTTTTTTGCACTTTGATTTGATATGAGACAATTTTAAATTTTAAATCCTATATAAAACTTAATCAAATCTATACCCACAGAATAATACCATTATTATTAATGGAGTAACAAAACCTAACATAATAATCCACCTTTCTATTAAAAATGAAACAAAACTACTATATAATTGGATTTTTAAATGAGAATCAAAAATCAATGTAGACGTTCCATTGAATTATAGGTATAACCAAAATCATATATGATATTTTTGTGAAATTTATAAACCTATATATTATAAAAAATATAGGATTTAAAATAATACAATGATTAATATAAAAAACAATTTTATTAATAGTGGAATTTTTTAACTATAGAAACTCAACATAATTATAGTTTCTCTCCTTGGTTGAGTGACCATATTCACTGACATCTGACCATGTTTCTATGAGGGTAAATATTTATTAATTTATGTTGTTCATGTTTTTTTATATTGAATCATTTTTAAATAATATTTGTTTAATTTTTAATCAAGTCCCTACCCTAGTTAATGATGAAGATGAGTGATTATTAAATTTTATTAAACTTTTTTGATTAAACAATTATATCATTATATGTGAATGTACATGGTGAAGAGTGAAAATAAATTACCAATGGATAAAAGATGGACTAATTTACCACAAAACTCACCTCAAAATGCCATGGTTTTAGTATAATACATAGATTATGAAATTTCAAATAGATCAGAGGACGGTAGAATAAAATGTATGGGTCATAATTATAAATTCGAGTTATTTTTTAATAGAGACGAAGTATTTGATCATTTTAAACTGAATGAATTTACTAATCTATATATATTTTTGATATTAAATGATGAATCTAATTTTATGTAAAGTTAAAATAATGATAATCCAGTCAATGAAACCCTAAGTGACCCACTAGAGGAGAATTCAGTTTGATATTTGATAAATGAAACATTTTCCATTGTAGGATACAATGTACAAGATATTAATAGATCAACGAAACATTCAGTTGATCCTAAGTAGGTTCATCTTACTAAGATCATTATTGTCCAAGAAAATTGAATTTTATTATTTTGTTGAAGATGGAGAACAAAGAACTATATTATAGGTGTGCCATGTATTCAATGTTTTTCTGTCTACTTTTGTTGTACCACATCATGTGTCAATATGGAATTACTGAAAAACAAATGTACATGAATTTAGTTTTTTTATGATTTATTTATTCAATCTATTATACCACTATAATTATATAAGATGAATAAAATCATCAAAAAACAAGGACATGATTATAAAAAGACACATTCTTTCCCTAATGACTTCATGCATTCCTAAAGAGATGAGTTTGATAAAGAATATTTAATAATATTTAATACAAAAAGATGGAATTATACAAACAAAAAGGTAAATAAAAAAATGAATCCGAATATAGAAATATAAGAAGAAAACTCCAACATTGGTATTGCATTACTTTCCTCTGAAACCACACATTCAAAAAATATTCAGGTTATATAAGACAACATATGATGTGAACATGCGTGCTTAGGATAATAACAATGATTTTTATTTGAAATCCAATGAATTCTACATCATTGAAGGTGTTTGATTCGTTATATATTTATTTTCTTTGTATAATTATAATGTACATTCCAAATTAGCTTCTTATGGTTTTAAACCTTTTTATACATTAATAAATAATAATATCATTTGTCAATTAATTTTGATCCCATAAAACTAACCCCAATGGATGTGTATAAATATAAAATCATTCAATATATCAATGATTATTCTGGGAAATAAAATACCTAGAAATGAAATTTATGCATACCATTAACCACTATTCAAATAATTAAATGATTTATGTAATAAATATGTTGAATCATATGATTCTTCAATGTGAAAACAATTCCAAATGAATACTTCTTTGATGTGAACAATTATTGACTTGTTTGGACTAGGAATCTTATCATGTAGAAACAGTCAAACTCGTATTTGTTTTCCATATTTTAATTTTTATTTTTATCCTCAATGATTTCATCATAGTAGAAAATGGTGTTTTATGTATCATCATCAATTTCATGATCATTAAAAAACTTGATTTAAAAAAAGACACAATTCAATAGAGTTATTTAATTTGGATACCTGTAGATGTAATGATATAGTTCAGAAATCATGGGACAATTAATGGATCCCACTATGTATTTCATAAAATGTAATAAGTTTAAAGAAGGTGGGAAGAGGGTAAGGGTTATAGTATATAAATAATATTGAACACAACATGGAACTAAATGAGTATATTTTTCAAAATCAATTATAGTGATTTGAATTTTATACTTCTTAATCACTAAATAATTTATACTGTTAAGAATATCTTTGATAATGTAATTTTTAAATTTTTTAATGAGTAGTGTAAACTGAATGATCACCTTAATGTTCATCAGTATTTTTAATCAGTGATTAGAAATCACAATTTATAAAAAAAATAGATTAGAAAGAATCATTAAGCTGTTTTCACAATGAAAATTTATGAGGAAGATGTATTTCATATAACTTTAAACAATGTAAAAGTACTAGATGGAAATTTAAATAACATTTCAAGGATTGTTGACATTAAACATTTAAATTTACAAGGTTTGAAATTTCATAGCTCACATATTCTGATGAAGAAGATTTTTTTTCATTATAATTTCATAACACATTAACCACAAAATTAACATTTTCATCATGTTGAGTTCTATACATTCCCTAGAAATCATTATGGGAAAAAACTAAATCCAAATAAGATTGATAATTCTCAAGAAAAAATTGTATTGACACTTTGTCATTTAGAGATCTTATTTCATCAATAATTATTCAAAACCATGACTCATTTGACTGCTTATTTGGTTGAAAATGATAATCTTGGTGGACAGGTACACTATCAATGTATGAATTCAATTGGGAGGTATGTTGATATTATTTTTATTTTCATTAGTGAATCCAATTTTATCATATCATTGTATAATTTTTTAAAATATGTTTCTTATTTATTTCATCAAAAACTTTGGCTAATTAAAATCATATGTGAGGAATAATCCTCAACTAAAAGGCTCTATTGCTGATCACTACATATATGAACATTTTTTAAAATTCAACTGAAGGTATTTTAATGGGATTTCAACTAGATTCAGTCATGTTGGATGTGTTGATGAAAAATTCACAAATTCTAGTACATATAACTTGTCATGGTATTTCACACAAATTGACGACCAATTTGAATGTGGTCAAATTTAATACTAACTGAATAACAGTTTCTAAAATCATATAGATATGTTATACTCAATATTCTTATTAAAGATCCTTATTTTGAATAATTATGATTTCAAACTAATATGCACCAAAGGGGTTGATCTAAAAAATATTTAGAATTGATTAAATATATTAATTAGGAGTTTTTTGAATGGTTTTCCCATCATATAAGTATATACTCATATTCATATTAATGCATTTTAGTTAATATTTGTATGCTAAGGTTAACACCTTATATATTATTGTACAGATAATCAATGCTAAAAATTGAGCAGAAATATCAAATGATATGATGTTTTTAGATCAAGGACCTCTAAGTAAGGAAAAGAGATTCAATGAATACAATATTAATGGATTCAAGAATCATAGAATTTATCGAAAATAAGGATTGAAAAGTAAATATAGTTTTGTATTTTCATATATAATGGTGGGATATTATGGAAATTTTATTGATATAATTGAATTAATCTATTATGGTAATTTTTTAGTTGTCATATTCAAATGAGATTCTGTCGACAATAATAAGGCTATAACAATAGATTCATTTTATTTTAATTCTATTATTTTCTTAATTGATCCATATCGGTGAGTATTCAGAGCATGATCCATTTATTTAAGCTTCACAATGAAAAATGATTTATTATGTGGATAATTAATAACAAAATGGATGGAGTGTTTTTTTAAACTTAATGTTAATAGACATGTATGATATGGGAGATGCAGATCAATCAGTACTTCGTGATAGTGAATCTCATCAGCCTAAAAAATTGAATAGTATTTTCTTGGTAATATTGAAATAATAAAACCTAAAAGAGGGGGTTGAAAATGAATTACTCGTCATAATGGCATGGGTATCAATAATGATAATGAATATACTAATACATGAATGTATAAATTGTTAAGGAAAATATATTAAAGTTTATCATTTATATGTTCTTTGTATATGTATAATTTTTTTGTTGTTCCCTTTTTTGTAAAAATATGTTAGTTGTGATGTTTTTATTAATTTAATATATTCTAAAGAATTAAAATTACAAGAATTATGTTACCAAAAAAATAGAGATCCTAGCCGATCATAATTTTATATCACACCACCACTACCATTAGCTTTAGTGGATCCAAGTTATTCCACAATACTAGAGACTTAATATGAGCCCTTAGTTTCCTTGTATGTTGTTTATAACCCACCATATGATTCACCTACAATGATGGAGAAGTTGGTCACCCCTCAATGATGGGGATATTTGGTAGTTACCATTATTGTTAAATATTCCATTGTACAACCATTTTTATTATTAATTCTTATTTTCATATATCAGAGAGATGAAGATAACAATATAATATATTAATATGTATAGAGAAGATGTATGAGACCTGAAAGACCTCAATATTAATATTTCATTTGATGTGTTTTGGGTTTATATCAGTGATTTTGTTGGAATATGTATACATATTCTTTGGTAGTTTTCTTTTGAGACAATGATTTTTTTTAATTATAAATATTGGAGTTATATTACCCCAACCTGGAAAAAATAATTCCTTGATAAAAAATAAAATGTAATATTTATTTAATATTCATTAATATCTAATTTCATAGAGATGATAAAAATAATCTATATAATTATGATGTGTTATGTTTTATAAATATATTTTCTTTTTTATTCCCTTTACTCCCTTTCATTCTAATGGTATTTTAAATATTTGGGAAATAAATGGAGAGAATTTAAAAGGATATTTTGACATGAATTTAAGGAAACATCTTCAATATCACAAAAAATGTATAAAAAGTGTCTGAAGGAATTTCTCATGAGTAGTGGAAGATTCTTGTTGATGTTAATAGAGATGTATCTCATAAGGTAATTGAATATTTGACTTTATAATAATAATAAAAATCACAATAAAATTATAAATTCTATTAATTTTTGTTGGAATTATCTGAAAAATTATCTTAATCATGAGAAATAATTCATTAATCATACTTTTTGTTCTAATAGTTTTCCAAGAAAAAAAATAATCAGGGTTGTATTTGATCAACTGTTATTTGTATTATTTTAGTATAAGTCGAGGTTTTTTATTAACATGTTTATTTTTTTATAAAGGATAAGTGATTCTTCAATTTTGTTGTCCATACAGAGATTTGACATAAGGATTATAGAAAACCCAATGGTAGTTTTCTGAAACAACCAACAATATACATTGGAGTAAGTAATTTTCATTTTTATTTAATGTTATTTCATTAATATATAAAATATTAATGTAAAATAAATTATAACAATAAACAAACATTATTTCCAATTAAATGGGGTTAGATACATGGATCAAACAGTGCGTATTAGATATATTGGTGTCTTTTGATCCATTTAGATGGTCCCATTTAATTTGGTATAAGGCCTGTTTATTGTTATAATTTATTTTTCATGATTATTGTTTTATAGTATTGAAATAAAATTTATTAGTAATGAAAAAATTGTGAATTAGGTAATATTATGTTGTCCTAATAATTTTAAAAATCATTTTTATTTTTTAGAAACATGTTTCAATTATAAAATCCAGGGATTAAAACCCTTCATAATCATTATTGGTATCCCAAAATGATTCAGTTGCAGCCGTTTTATAGAAGTAGAATTTTTTAGTTGTACAATAGATGGGTTCTTGGCCTACACCATCAGCTCTATCTGGTAGAGCATAATCATCATTTACTACTACACTCATTGTGGGTCTGTGCAACAACGTTAATTGTAAAGCCCTAATATAAATTTCATGGTGGAAATAAAAATTAAAATATCATGACTCTTATTTGGAAACATAAGATCAGTGGTGGTCGAAAATGGAAAATGATATATTGTCTATACTAAAGAGGATGGAGAGAATGATCCCAATTGAAATTACTAGTATTATAGATCATCTAGCTGAGGTAAATTATATAATACATAATTCTTTTTCACATTTTCAAAAAACACATACAAATATATTGAGTAAAAATAAAATTTCCCTTTAATATTGAAAACATGGACATCTATTCATATCGACCATATCATGTGTTAAATTGAGATGTGATAAATTTATATATTTACAAAATGTTTGAAGGATTTTTTTAAAAAATATTGAAAACAATATATGGTTTTTTTATAGTTTTTGTATACGTGACAAACATTTTAAAATAATGTGACACTTATATTAGAAGCACATGATCTGAGCCATACCGCCAACATTGTGTATTTGATTGACGTGAGGGAAATTACTATACATAAAAAATGAATTATAGATCATTTTTCTAATGTTTGAAATAAATATGAGGAAAATATCTCTAGTTTGACAATTTGAAAAATGTTTTACACTAAAATTAATCTTTTATATTGAAAACAAGCACTTGTATTCATACCTACCACATTATGTGTTAGATTGGAATTCCTTCAATTCTTATACATCAAAAATGAATTATGCATTATTTTATTAATGTTTGAGAACAATATAAACACATTTTTTATTGTGTAACATGTTTTTAAATGTATAAAATGACACTTCTATAGAACAAACATTAAATTTTAGTCAAACTATCCTCTTTTTTTGTTTGATGACTAAAAAATTTGAGTATAACTATTATAGATTTATTTTTTAAATGTACTAATTGATAGAACCCCATTACGTTTTATAGTTTTCACGAGATTCCCATAAATGCATTTTTAGTGTTTTAAAACACTAAAACACATGTGTAGTGGTAAAATACAAATAAAACAACATGATATGGACGTGATGTCGTGATAAAATGAATTAATAATTATTTTTTATGTCTACGCAAAGAGAAAACATTTATCCAACATGTGTTGTGTTCCAAATGACTCAACAAGAAACTTTTAAACATACTGATTCCTATAAAAATGTATTTCATGTGCTCAAAAATACGAATTAGATTTTTTTTGGATGAGAAATCATTATAAAATTATTATAGATTGATTTTTGAAATATAGGAACTGATGAAAGGTCATTCTGATTTATTATTTGTCCAGGACTTACCTAAATATGTTTTATATGTTTTACTATACTAAAATGTGTTTGTAATGGTCAGAACAATAGAAAAGTGTCTCATATTGATGTTAAATAATGGGAAAACAATGATTAATTATTTATGATGTGTATTCATAGTAAATATGTTTGTCTAATGTGTAGTTTACTCATAATGACTCTCTAAACAGTTTATAGAGATCAAAAAGTCTTTAAAAACATGTGTAAGGGGGTCAAGACTACACAAACTATTTTATATTTCTATTTAGTCATAGGAAAAATAAAATAGATTTATTTTTGATTTTTATGTGATTATGAAATATATTTCTGAGTTATGATTTCCTAGAATGCCAGTAAACACATTTTTAGTGGTGTAAAACACTAAAACATACATGTAATAGTCAAAAAATATAAAATGAAAATAGATTGATGTGAAATCATGGTGGAAACTCTGTTGAGTTATTTGTGATTTGTATACATAGAAACATCTATCCGAACTGTGGTGTACTCTGAACGACTCAATAAATTGTACTTGAAGATACCAAAGTCTTTAAAAAATTGTGTTAGGTGATAAAAACATTGAAAATGACATTTTGTGGCTATGAAATTATATGGAAATGATGGTTGATTGATTTTTTAAATAGAGTAACAGATGAAACATCATTCAAATTTATGTTTATCTTAGGGATCTGATAATAGAGTTGTTAATGTTTTAAAAACTTAAACGTGTGTGTAATGGTCAAAACCATAAAAAATGACCTCGGATTATCATTAAATCTTTAATATACCACTATTTATTTTTTTGGAATCTATGCATAGAAAACTCATCCATCTAACATGTAGTGTGATCTGAATTACTCAACAGGGTGTTTTTAGAGATACCAAATTCTTTAAAAATGTGTGTTATGGGGTGAAAAATATGAAAATGAAATTTTGTGTGTGTGAAATAATTGGAAAATGATGATTTTTTTTAAATATAGGAACAAATGAAACATCATTAAGAGTCTTGGTTTGTTTAGATTTACCATAAACATGTTTTCAGTGTTTTAATTCACTAAAACATTCATGTAACTATTAATACTATATAAAATAATCTTTTATTGATATGAAATCAGGGTGAAACCTCCTTTGAATTATTTATGACAAGTACACATTCAAGAAACTTTTGTATGATATGTGATGTTCTTTGAATGGACCAATAAGATGTTTTAAAAGATAAAAAATGGATTAAAAAATGTGGGTCTAGGGGGGTCAAAAATATGCAAATGAAATCAGATGGTAGTGCAATTATAGGAAAATGAAAATATATTTCTTTTTCAAATATTATAACTAAAGGAAAATGATTCTGAGAAATAGTTTGTCTAGGATACCCATAAACACTTTTATAGTGATTAAAAATACTAAAAAAATGTGTTTAATGGTCAAAACTATAGATAATGACCTTATATTGAAAAAATGGGCAAGCCACCATTGAATTAATTAGGAAATATTATACATGATTACATACCAATTTTTTTAATGTTTTTTATTAACTAAATTTCAATAACATTACATGTCATTTTTAAAATTGATTAGATATTTATATACTAATCCCACAATTTATTATATATTTTGAAGAATATATTAAAAATATAGGATTATGTTTTCAAGGTTTTATTCATGATATATTAAATTTTATGCTAAAATCACTTTTTTATTAACAAAATAACAAATGTTATGTGTATCATTTTGAATATATCATGTGTTTATTCTATTTTTCAATTCATATCTTAAAGGATTTGGTTTTTATTATGAGTGAAAATGATTACATTGGGTGGGAACGTGACCATTCTGATCTATAACATTCTTCCTATGGAAGTCATGATGGTTCTGAGTTTATGTGGAATGCTAAAATATTGGAAATGATTCTAGTATAATTTATATGTATTATATTCCATTTTAATTTCTATAAAATTTTTTGTTATAGTTGATAACAAGACATGGTTGGATCCAGTAGATGACATGATGTGGAGGTAGATGTAGGCATCATAGATTATGATATGTATGTATATTGGCCATGAGTTATTGTTCTTGGTTTCCATATTTTGTATCTCATGACAATGTTATGGGTTAAATGAGGTTATTAGTTGAAATAGATTATAATAACATAGATTATATATATATATATTACTATGGATATATGTTGATTTTATTGTAAATTTATGTTTTAGTTTATTGAATGTAATTTTTTTATATTTATTTGTTTATTAAGTTTTTAAAAAAAATTAAATATAATGATCGGTGGTTTAGGATGACATCTGCTAAATATATTTTTATCAATATATTTTTTGGTTATTATCATTATCCAATGAAAAACATTACCAACTCCAATTAAGGTGGTAGAAGTCATGTTAATTTTTTCTATTTTATTTTTAGATAAATTTCAAATAAACCAAAACAAAATGAAATAAAAACTACCATTAATTTCATAAAAAATGACACATAAAAAAACCGCCTCTTGAAAAGAAATACCACCACCAAATTATTCTCTATGATTAAATATGTGGTTATTTTTTTAACCACTACTAAATAGTGTAGCTGTTGTTTAGAAAAACAAAAGTATATAAAAAACACCTCTAATACCCCTTTTTATAATGATATATGAGTAATGGAATCTATTGACTTTTTTAAAAGAGAGTCACTCTAGATTTATTTTAAATAAATATGTTCTCTTGTCATATTAAACCTAAACACTAGGGTCTACCCACAACATCCATGAGAGTTAAAATTCAATAAATAAAGTATTATATGCCTACATTAACTAAGAAAACATAAGTGAGGAATCATGATGAATATAATCAGATAACAAGCTACAAAAGGACCCCATCACAGATGGTTGTGGTATGTGAATTCTTGACCAAGTCAAAAGTTAAGGTGTAGAATGAGTATGGAATATTGATGTAATGAAATATAAATAAATGATTTGTGGTTGAGTTTTCTACGGAGGTAGAATTTAAAGGTTTATAATATGTTTTTTTGATAAAGTGTCTCATGAGTAAAATACGCATGTTTCACAATTGAAATGTTAATATCATAAGTTGGGTTCACATATAAAACATATTAAAACTATATATTAACCTAATAAAACTCCATACTATGTGGTTGTGAGATAAAAATATGTTTTTTATGTATAGGGGAGTGAAGAACTAATTTTTGGGTAGGAAATGGTTTAGTTCCATCAAAAAACCCAGTTGAGGAAAATAAATTATGAGAATCACCAAAAAAGAAGTTCATATATAAAAGAAAAAATAAATGGTGACCCAAAAATTTAACATGGAAAGCAAATCAATGTGGAGGATTAAAAAACCATGGGGATACTCTATAAAATTTCCTATAAATTAAAGAGTAAAAAATCAATGTAGAAGCCCAAAACCCGAATTAAAAATACAGCATTGAAAACTGACATGAAAATCTATACCATGATTCCCCTCAATTACTTCTTTGAAAATAATCTCTCAATAGGATGTCACCCTTCAAAGATCAAAAATGTTGACATGAAATCTATACACACCTCAAATTAACCAATGAACAACCATTCCACAACCATATTTTCTCACTAACTAGTTTTTACCATTCCCGTTGTCACCCATGTATCAAATGCACACCACCTGCTGTATATCTTTTATATTCCACTTCTTTATTTTGTCATTTCCTATTCCCGTTTATAGAACATCTATATCACACTTCAAGAGTTCCTGGAAATGGAGAATTATTCCAATCATAAAGGACTTATTCCACGACATTATAGTGATACAAGAGAACCTCAATGCGGTTTGTCATGTTGGGAACTTCAATCTTAAACGAGGGTTCTTCCAGCTCTTTTAATGGGATGTTAATTTCAATCCTTTTAATCTGTCGAATTCTATTTATCAAGTCTTTAGAAGGATCCATGGGATCCCATGGGTCTATTAGCATCCCAAAATCATAAATTATTGGGCTTATAGAATTTTTACCCCAATAAAGATTGACCAATGTATCATTAGTGGCGATCTTGATTGTTATGAATGGGTGATAATTGAAATGACCCTGGAACTAACTCTACCTAAATGAGTCTTCTTGGTTGAAAATGATCACTAAATGGAGGTATGATTTTAATTTAATAACCTTCCCATGTTTTGTGAACATTTCAATATGGTGGGACTTGCATTTAATGATTTTCAAGTAGTTCAAAGGTTGGTTAATCCATCATCTAGTTGTACATCTTAGAAAGAAGAATAAAGAGGAAAGAAGATTAACCCATTGGACAAGGGAAGAAAAATTTCTTCTGATACAATGAAAGGACTGAAGATAAAGAAGTATTTTACTACAAGATCCTCATTGGAAGCCCTAGATGAGTTAGTGTAAAAGTTGACTAACAATTGTTTGACTGAAATCATCCCATATGCAGACAATAATCTGTGAAATTTGGTAGAGAAACTCACAAATAATCTCTGGGACCTTTTATCAGATTTTTTAACTACTTCTCAAACTATGAAAGCCGATGAGTATCTACTTGATCTCATTTCCTCTGAAATATGTTCATTGACACAAAATTAGATGAGCTTGGTTTTTCTAACTCAACATGCTCTGGTTCGGTAGAAGGGGATGGGTGAGAGTCATTCCCAAAATGAAGATGACACTTCATAGGAAGGCGGTCATTTTCATAATGATTGGAAAGAGGAGACCACTTCTCCAACAAATGATCATGCAGGTGATTTTCTAAATGGGTCAATATACAATAGAAATTGCACAAAGGAATGGACTACTAGGAAATCAAAAAGTCAAATGGAAATGAATGGAATGGGGAGATCCAACCCAAACCCAAAATCATAATGCAGATTCTCATTTGGAAATACCAGGGAATAGAAAATTCTAGAATATATGGTTCCATTAGTATCCTCACATGTAGGTAAAAACTAGATATTACAAACCTCATTGATCCAAAGACCAATTACTTCAATCAAGGCACTCTTTTACTAGTAGAGGATACTCTACGTTGGGAATCAACCGGGTTGTTTTCATCCTTGACATGGTTTGGCTTCTAGTCCACAATAGTGATGATAATCTAGCCATTGTCTTGGAGGAAGCCGTGATAGTCACCTGTTTTTTTCATGATTCTTGGCCCATGAATATTATTCTTTATTTTTTATTTCTTTAATAGATACATAAAGATAAGAGAATTATAGAGGGACATAAAAGATCTATCTAGTGTTATCATCGATCGATATGCTATAATTGGATATTTCATCTCGATTCTACATTTAGATGATAAACATGGTCCTATTGTAACACCCCGAGCTTCCATGATACGCTTCTCATTCAATAATGCAATGGCTTGCATTGTACGCAACTTCGAGTTCTAAAACACCGCGACTAATAAAAGTAGCCGTTATGAATAGTAATAACCACTTTTTAAAATTATATAAATCTTATATTTCAAAATGGACTTCATTTTTGTATTCGTAATATTGAAATTAGCCTATGTTGAATTTTTGGTATTTTTCTGAGAACTTCTAATTTTTTATGAATAGTGAAAATTACTTAAAAAAAACTTTTTTAATCAAAATAATTTATAGTGATAAATTATACTATTTAGTGGTTTTAAAGTATAATTGGAATATATTTTTATCATTTTATCCAATGGTGGTCATTAGAATTAATTTGACATTGAAATTGGACATAAAAAATTGCCAATCTTTTGATATAAATTGTTTCTTAAAAACACGCTATTTGTTGTGACAGCGGGAATTAATTATAAAATTAATTAATGCAACTTATATGTTTGTAATTTTATAAAATAGACATCATTTTTGAATTTGGAATATCAATTATAGCTTAGGGTGAAATTTTGGCATTGTTCTGAAAAACTTCAATTTTTGATGAATAGTGAAACCACTAAGTGGTAGTTAAATAACTGATTTTTCGTTTAAATAAAATATTACCACTTCTGTGTTTTGATTTTCAAAAATCCGACATACATGGTTGTCATTAAGAAGTAAAATGTGGTTCAATGAGATTAAAATAATTTTTTGTTGAATAGTAACTTTTAAGTTCTTAATCGCGATTAGAGGTAATTAGTGTAGTTTAAGGTACAAATAATGTTTTTATAATATGAGATGAGCATGACACTTGTCCTACTCCTATTGGATGAGTCATGGCCGACCAAGACAACCCATGGGTCATCTTGGGGACCCCATGGAGCCACTTTATTTGGAAAATGACATTAATATATATTTATTTAATGTTAAAATTAAATTGACACAAACATGAGTTGTTTTACTAAAACAGTTTTTAAATGGGGTTACACAATTCCAAATTTTGATTATAAATATTCATTAGAAAGATAAACATATTTTCTACATCATAGTATTTTTTTATAATTTTTAGACATTAAATAAATAAAATTATATATGACATCATTATGATGCAGCGATGACCTCATTATTTAACGATTTAAATAAAATGAGAAGATAATGAAAATTCCAAGGCTTACACTTGTCCAAATCCTATTGGATGAGGAGATTTCGAAACGTTATCACCTTAGCCTCGAATTATATAAGTTTGGGACCTTTAGAATCCGAAAAGCATTGTGAAATAATGTAACATTTCAATCTTTCCAAAAGAGCCCCTCCTCTCCACTTATAAAAGGCCCCCACCTCTCCCACCTTATTCACATCTTCAATCCATTTGGCTCGGCCAAACTCTGCCCAAATACTCTCCCAACATCCCTCTCTTACTCCTAGAACCCTCACTTTGGGCAGAACCCTTCTCAAGGAAGCCTTTGGCTCAAATCAAAAAGAGTTACCCGATTTTGAGGTAATGTCTTCTCTAATGTTGTTTTGTTTTGATTTTCTTCTCCAAACCCCCTAAACTCTTTTTATTCATTTCTTTTGTAACAACACCATTATCCTCAATATACTAGGATGTTGTTATAAGAAGTATTCGAGCTACACATACACACACCTACATCTAATGGTTAAAGAACATACAGTTTCTGTGGATGGCGAATTTCTGCCTCACGAAACGATGATTGTTCAACACTCATATAACACCTTAAAAGGTGGACATTAAGATGTCACTATTTTTATATATGATATATAATATGTTTATGTTTTACTTATGCTTCTGTATTTCTCATTTATGTCATACTTTATGATTTCCATTATGGGTAAAACGCGATAATTTCATTTTAGGAAGTGCGGACTACCGCCCCCTCAAAGTGATTTGAATCGTTAATGCCATATGTGGGATGTATAAAGGATGGAGTAAATGGTATTATACACTATATTATACTGGAATTATATTATACATTTATATCATTATGATTTAGTTCCATTAAATATGAAATTGAAATGAAAGTAGCGTTCATGCGTACGTACGGCTTACCGTCTCCATGAACGGTGCATTTCATTTCTTACCTCTAAATGTTACGTAATATTATAAATGAATGTATATACTGGATATATAAGATATATATGACATCTAAATCATGAATATAATTCTGGATATAATGGATATTCTACCACATGAACAACTTGTAATTACAAGAAGATTATTGTTGACTCAAGTTACCAAAGATCGACAAAACGACCGTTGTTAAATTAAATAATTACATAATATTCATAACATTGTAATAAGTGATATAAAAAGGATAATGAAATTGAAAATGGTTCTTAATAAGGTAGATATTAACTCTTGTTTATTATTCAGGAGGTTAAAGAACAGTTGAGTCAAGTCGGACACAAGGTAAGGGAACTTCTTAACCCAACTTCCATTCTTTGGGTTAATCTCCTACTTTCAAATTATGTCATGATATTATTATGTCCTATCTTGTATTTTTACATTCTTTATGTGTACTTATAGTGAATACACATAATAGATATATTTTATTTAAAAATTATCTTTTAAAGTACTTCGTCTCAATCTCCTTTCATTGAGGCATATTTGGTTTTATACACAATTTTCATTTATACGGTGTATAAACCCCTTTGAATTTTACGTTTGTACAAAAGGAATCTTTTTATACGAAGCGTTTTGCTAAACGACAAAAGGGAATGCTTTTCTTTCCGTACTTATGCGGCGACAATGACTTCTCCGCCGCCGTGACCATTATTTGAGTTTCGGCTTCCTTTACAATCCATCATTTTTTTTAATGAAAAATAAATACAAAGTTTTAACATTCTTTTATTTTGGTATTGAAAATGGTTTTGAAAGAATTTTTACTAAATCAATGTGTTTTATTGATATCTTGTGATTGAAATGTGGAAATGTTATGTTTCCTTTATGCATGTTTTATGTGATACGATTATGTTATGGTTTATGATATGTTTAAACCTATTCATATGAGGAATGCATTGGACTTAATAAGTGACTGGTGGAGCCCGCTATAGCTCCTCGATGCATCAGCAGGTCTCATGAGACAAACTAGTGTCTTGGCACGAGGCCTTGAAAAAATCTTATTTGTGGTCTTGGAACGAGGCCTTGACTACGTGGTTATGATAGTCTGGAATTATGCATTCCATCATTATGAAAGTGGTTATTGATATTGCATGTGATTATTCGACCAGTAGAATATCCATGTGAAGAAGTGAATGGAATTATCTCATTTTACTTTTGCCATATTATGTTGATGTTCAAGTTTAAAAGGCTTTTGTTTTAGTTATACATTCCCTTAAATTTTTATGTTTATTTATGAAAGCTTCCGCAATATTGTTATCCTTACTGAGCATCTGAGCTCACCCCTTTCAATGTTTTAATATTTTCCAGGATGTGAAGAAGTATTTTATGAATGACCTGCAGGGATAGTCAGAAGAGGATATGAGTGTGGACTATGAAGACTTGGTTATTAGTTTTTCACTTTATGATGTAATGTAAGACTTATGAATGTATCTAGTGTTTCCAAGGCTACTAAACTAATCGGTCTTTCGAGACTTGATCTTTTGTGATCATGCCAATGTTACGAAGTAATGCACCGACTCTTGGTAACTGGGGTCGGGGCGTTACAGTTGGTATCAGAGGCAGTTTAGTACTAACCTTGGAAGCGAGATTTAGATAAACTCTGATTAGAGCACATAGCCCGAAGATAGACTTTGAGGATTATTATAGAAGAACTTCCTGGGATTTTGGTATTATAGAGATGTTATGAGTTTTCTGAGCAATACATCCCTGTCTGGATACGAGCAGGTAGAGGCGGCTCTGGCACAGATGTACCTAGGGGTAAAACCCGAAAACACCGCTTTGAGCTAGACTCGAACGGGAACTGGTGCACGACAACGGGCCTTGCTGCACTCTTGGTTACGACACTCCCGGGGGATATGCTTAGGATAATTCTCATTTTATCTACAAACCACTATGAAGGGTTATGAGTATATACTTCCTTAAAGAAAACATTTCTTTTTATGATTATGGATTATATCCATAAATAGTTCAATTTATGTAAAGTGTTTTACAAGTATGGAATAATGTATTTTGATTCATAAACTAATCTAGTTTATGCCATTGTTAAGAAATGGCACCTAGTGGAAGGAATGGAAACCGTATCAATGCACGCACTCCGTGTAGGGATTTCCGTCCTGCTCAAGATAATTATTGTGGATCTGGAGATACAACTGGTGCTGATCAACTTAATACCATACTGGGACAACTCACTCAGGTTTTGAATAATAACCTTACTCGTATGGAGCACCCTGATCCGCAACGCGGAGGATCAATGTTAGATCGATTCATGAGGCAACAACCGCCAACATTCAATGGGAGTACAAATCCCTTAGTAGCCGAGCAATGGATAAATTCCCTAGAGAAAATATTTCAGGCTTTGGGGAGCAGTGAAAGGGAAAACGTTATCATGGCAGTTTACCGCCTCACTGGAGATGCCGATCAATGGTGGTCATTGATTCAAAACATGAAGGAAGATGATGAAGTATCAAATATGGAATAGAGGGATTTCAAAGATCTGTTTTTAGAAAAATACTATCCTCGACCATCGAGCAGATATGGAAAGGCAATTTCTGAGTTTGAGGCAGAAGGAGGATGAGAATGTCGCAAAGTATGAGGCTAACTTTACAAGGTTAGCGACGGATGCTACCGATTATATACGTAACCCAAGGAGTAAGATTGACCGTTTCTTTGATGGGTTAAAACCATTTCTCCGTCGAGCTTTAGTATCACAATCCTTCTCATCATACGAAGATATTGTCTCGTGTGCTATCAAGACAGAAAAGGAATTCTCTAAGTCTTATGACAACAAAGTAAAGCAAGAGAAGAAGAGAACGGTGGAACAAGAGACAGATAAAGGTAAAAAGGGAAAGAAGGATTTTCCATTATGTGATAATTGTGGGAAGAATCACCCTGGTACTTGCCTAAAAGGAATGGGAGTTTGTTATAAATGCGGAGAAAAGGGTCACCAGGCTCGTGATTTCAAGGGAAAGAAAGATGCTATCAAAGTTTAATGCTACAATTGTAGAGAAATGGGTCATTATGCAAATGAATGTCCTAAGCGTCAGGGAAACTTACCTCAGAAAAGGCCAAGGGATCAAGGCCAATCTTATGCTGTGACTACAGTTGAAGCGGAATAATTATTTTATTTGTGTTTTTGGACTCAAGAACTAGATTATGGTTATAAGAATAATGTGATATATATAAGGATTGTACTGCAGTACTTGTTGATTTCAGTAAGGTTTTAATATGATTAAGGTAATCATATTTTTAGTATGTGACAATAATAGAAACTTTACTTTGTTTGGGGAATCTAAGGATACAATTGATTTTGGAATTTAACGACCCTTTAGAGAAAGTCTGGATGGAGGTATTTTGGATAACTATTAAGGTTGGAATGGAATAAGTTGAACTTTGGATAGTATTGTTTAAGGTTAAAACATTTCTGAAGATTATTTTTGGAATATTATGATACTATAGTTTTAGGAAAAGGACAACCTGCAGGGTGGGGAATAACCCGTCGCGTCGGACAAAGCTGCAGGAATCGAACCCACAACCATAGTGCGACAGGCCTTTATTTCCTACCACTAGCCTACAGGAAGTCCCTGGTTATTACAAAATAATTTTACTAATCTAAATTGTATGTGTTAACATTTGGAACCTTATACAATTAGGAAAAGTATAATATTTTTGGGTTCTATTATCTTTTTGAGTGAAAGGTGAGTTGAAGGTTGAAACTCCAATTGTCAGGCATAAATATATATATACCTATCTGTTATTCAATGAATAAATTAATTCTTAAACTTTAGTAAAGGGATATAAAAAAAATGTGTTATCCTAATACCTTATGTCTTGTTGAACTGATGATATTTTAAATCAACATAGATTGAAGGCTTTGAGGCCCTCAATTTGACAGTTGATTGTGATTGATGAGCTCAATCACTCCCTACAAATATTTACGTTTTTCCTCCAGTTATATGTCTCTAATTGCCACCAATGTTCTCCTTATCGAGATCATAATTTGGTGGTGACTTTCTTATTTCCATTTCCCTCTTATTAAGGCTAAATTTTATTAATCTTATTTCCGATGTGGGTTTTCCACAAAGGTATTTTATCTTTTCAACCTTTTATTTTCAAAGAAAAAAATTTCAAATTGCGAGGACGCAATTTATTGAAGGAAGGGAGAATGTAACACCCCGAGCTTCCATGATACGCTTCTCATTCAATAATGCAATGGCTTGCATTGTACGCAACTTCGAGTTCTAAAACACCGCGACTAATAAAAGTAGCCGTTATGAATAGTAATAACCACTTTTTAAAATTATATAATTCTTATATTTCAAAATGGACTTCATTTTTGTATTCGTAATATTGAAATTAGCCTATGTTGAATTTTTGGTATTTTTCTGAGAACTTCTAATTTTTTATGAATAGTGAAAATTACTTAAAAACAACTTTTTTAATAAAAATAATTTATAGTGATAAATTATACTATTTAGTGGTTTTAAAGTATAATTGGAATATATTTTTATCATTTTATCCAATGGTGGTCATTAGAATTAATTTGACATTGAAATTGGACATAAACAATTGCCAATCTTTTGATATAAATTGTTTCTTAAAAACACGCTATTTGTTGTGACAGCGGAAATTAATTATAAAATTAATTAATGCAACTTATATGTTTGGAATTTTGTAAAATAGACATCATTTTTGAATTTGGAATATCAATTATAGCTTAGGGTGAAATTTTGGCATTGTTCTGAAAAACTTCAATTTTTGATGAATAGTGAAACCACTAAGTGGTAGTTAAATAACTGATTTTTCGATTAAATAAAATATTACCACTTCTGTGTTTTGATTTTCAAAAATCTAACATACATGGTTGTCATTAAGAAGTAAAATGTGGTTCAATGAGATTAAAATAATTTTTTTGGTGAATAGTAACTTTTAAGTTCTTAATCGCGATTAGAGATAATTAGTGTAGTTTAAGGTACAAATAATGTTTTTATAATATGAGATGAGCATGAAACTTGTCCTACTCCTATTGGATGAGTCATGGACGACCAAGACAACCCATGGGTCAACTTGGGGACCCCATGGAGCCACTTTAGTTGGAAAATGACATTAATATATATTTATTTAATGTTAAAATTAAATTGACACAAACATGAGTTGTTTTACTAAAACAGTTTTTAAATGGGGTTACACAATTCCCAATTTTGATTATAAATATTCATTAGAAAGATAAACAGATTTCCTACATCATAGTATTTTTTTTATAATTTTTAGACATTAAATAAATAAAATTATATATGACATCATTATGATGCAGCGATGACCTCATTATTTAACGATTTATATAAAATGAGAAGATAATGAAAATTCCAAGGCTTACACTTGTCCAAAGCCAATTGGATGAGGAGATTTCGAAACCTTATCACCTTAGCCTCGAATTATATAAGTGTGGTACCTTTAGAATCCGAAAATCATTGTGAAATAATGTAACATTTCAATCTTTCCAAAAGAGCCCCTCCTCTCCACTTATAAATGGCCCCCACCTCTCCCACCTTATTCACACTTTCAAGCCATTTGGCTTGGCCAAACTCTGCCCAAATACTCTCCCAACATCCCTCTCTTACTCCTAGAAGCCTCACTTTGGGCAGAACTCTTCTCAAGGAAGCCTTTGTCTCAAATCAAAAAGAGTTACCCGATTTTGAGGTAATGTCTTCTCTAATGTAGTTTTGTTTTGATTTTCTTCTCCAAACCCCCTAAACTCTTTTTATTCATTTATTTTGTAACAACACCATTATCCTCAGTATACTAGGATGTTGTTATAAGAAGGATTCGAGCTACACATACACACACCTACATCTAATGGTTAAAGAACATACGGTTTCTGTGGATGGTGAATTTCTGCCTCACGAAACGATGATTGTTCAACACTCATATAACACCTTCAAAGGTGGCCATTAAGATGTCACTATTTTTATATATTATATATAATATGTTTATGTTTTACTTATTCTTCTGTATTTCTCATTTATGGCATACTTTATGATTTCCATTATGGGTAAAACGCGATAATTTCATTTTAGGAAGTGCGGACTACCGCCCCCTCAAAGTGATTTGAATCGTTAATGCCATATGTGGGATGTATAAAGGATGGAGTAAATGGTATTATACACTATATTATACTGGAATTATATTATACATTTATATCATTATGATTTAGTTCCATTAAATATGAAATTGAAATGAAAGTAGCGTTCATGCGTACGTACGGCTTACCGTCTCCATGAACGGTGCATTTCATTTCTTACCTCTAAATGTTACGTAATATTATAAATGAATGTATATACTGGATATATAAGATATATATGACATCTAAATCATGAATATAATTCTGGATATAATGGATATTCTACCACATGAACAACTTGTAATTATAAGAAGTTTATTGTTGACTCAAGTTACCAAAGATCGACAAAACGACCGTTATTAAATTAAATAATTACATAATATTCATAACATTGTAAAAAGTGATATAAAAAGGATAATGAAATTGAAAATGGTTCTTAATAAGGTAGATATTAACTCTAGTTTATTATTTAGGAGGTTAAAGAACAGTTGAGTCAAGTCTGACACAAGGTAAGGGAACTTCTTAACCCAACTTCCATTCTTTGGGTTAATCTACTACTTTCAAATTATGTCATGATATTATTATGTCCTATCTTGTATTTTTACATTCTTTATGTGTACTTATAGTGAATACACATAATAGATATATTTTATTTAAAAATTATCTTTTAAAGTACTTCGTCTCAATCTCCTTTCATTGAGGCATATTTGGTTTTATACACAATTTTCATTTATACGGTGTATAAACCCCTTTGACTTTTACGTTTGTACAAAAGGAATCTTTTTATACGAAGAGTTTTTCTAAACGACAAAAGGGAATGTTTTTCTTTCCGTACTTATGCGGCGACAATGACTTCTCCGCCACCGTGACCATTATTTGAGTTTCGGCTTCCTTTACAATCCATCACTTTTTTTTAATGAAAAATAAATACAAAGTTTTAACATTCTTTTATTTTGGTATTGAAAATGGTTTTGAAAGAATTTTTACTATATCAATGTGTTGTATTGATATCTTGTGATTGAAATGTGGAAATGTTATGTTTCCTTTATGCATGTTTTATGTGATACGATTATGTTATGGTTTATGATATGTTTAAACCTATTCATATGAGGAATGAATTGGACTTAATAAGTGACGAGTGGAGCCCGCTATAGCTCCTCGATGCATCGGCAGGTCTCATGAGACAAACTAGTGTCTTGGCACGAGGCCTTGACAAAATCTTATTTGTGGTCTTGGCACGAGGCCTTAAATACGTGGTTATGATAGTCTGGCATTATGCATTCCATCATTATGAAAGTTGTTATTGATATTGCATGAGATTATTCGACCAGTAGAATATCCATGTGAAGAAGTGAATGGCATTATCTCATTTTACTTTTGCCATATTATGTTGATGTTCAAGTTTAAAAGGCTTTTTTTTAGTTATACATTGCCTTACATTTTTATGTTTATTTATGAAAGCTTCCGCAATATTGTTATCCTTACTGAGCATCTGAGCTCACCCCTTTCAATGTTTTAATATTTTCCAGGATGTGAAGAAGTATTTTATGAATGACCTGCAGGGATAGTCAGAAGAGGATATGGGTGTGGACTATGAAGACTTGGTTATTAGTTTTTCACTTTATGATGTAATGTAAGACTTATGAATGTATCTAGTGTTTCCAAGGCTACTAAACTAATCGGTCTTTCGAGACTTGATCTTTTGTGATCATGCCAATGTTACGAAGTAATGCACCGACTCTGGGTAACTGGGGTCGGGGCGTTACACCTATTGTTAGAACCTCCACAATCATAGATATTAGATAATGCGTTGAGGAAGCTGGGATAACTGAACCCAATCTAATTGGAGCCAAATTTACATGTCCAGGAGACACCAAAATTTAATGAGAGAGATCAGAACTGATTAGGACATTGTCGATGACCAATTTTCTGGTAATTTTAGATTGATATTAGGTGTCACTCTGGAAAAAAATTAACTATGACCACCAGCCCATTCTAGTAATATTTATTGGTAAAGGAGTAAAGAAATCTATTAAATTCATATTTAATAATTCATGGGAAACTCTCGTGGAATTCTCAAGAATTGTCTGGGAATCTTGTTCATCGTATTAATGTAATGTTATTCCAATGTCCAAAATTTTCAAGCATAAAATGCTCAAAAAAAATTGAATGAATGGAGAAAAGTGAAGTTCATCTCACTAGATGCTGAAGTTGATGCTCTATAGTGCCCTATTCATGACCTCCAGGACTACATTAAAAAGGGAAATTTCTATAGAAACAAAACCCAAGAACGTAAAATATTCTACATGATTCAGAACCTCATTGAACATAGAGACAATGTTAAAAATGACATCTTCTAAATCAGGTGGCTCTCTTATGGGGATAGAAACACCATGTTCATCAATACTCTAATAAGTATTCAGAGGAAAAATAGTCCCCTCTCATTGATCAAATATGGAGAGTGAATCCAAGAAAAAATCAATGAGTTATCCAACCACATAGTTTCCTTCAATAAAAATATCTCTAATGGACCACCAAGAAATGAAACGCTAAGGGAAAACATCATTCCTAAAATGATAACTGATGGGGAAAATCATTTCTCACCTCCACCCCTTTGGATATTGAAAGGAACGATGCAGATTTAGGTCAAAATTAGATTTCTCTCCTGTACCCGATATGTACACAAATCACGTCTTCCAATCATATTAAAATACCACTCATAATGATGTGTTCTTGTTGCTAAAGAATTTTTTTCAGAGGTGGTTCCTTAAACTAAGGATTCAATGATCATTTTGTTACTAGATTTGCAGAAATTAAAAATGAATGTGAAAATTTTCAATTCAGACTAGTTTCCCTTATTAATAAAATTCAAAAATTTATCACAAAGATCTGTGCCAACAGCCTTTCTCGAGTCTCATAAATGATCATTTCCTAGAATGAATTTGGATTTGTGAATAGAAAAAACATACAATATTGTTTACTCACTTATTCAGAGTGTGTTAAACTCCTCTGAAAACATACGAAGAGATGAAATATTTCCATTAAACTATATATCAAAAAAACTTTGACTCAATGGAGTGGGGCTTCGCTGGTAATGTGATTCACAGTTTTGTCTTCAACTTTTGGTTTATTCTTTGGATCAAATCTCGGATTGAATTTTCCTGTATATCCATTAAAATTAATGGTTCTCTAGAAGGATATTATAAATTATCAAGGGGATGGGGATAGGGTGATCCCATTTTAGCTATTATTTTTGTTACTATAGAGGAATTTTTATATATTATTCTTCTTCACATGGTGTAAAAGGGTCAATTGGTATAAATTAGAGTGGTTATAGGAATCTCTGCTCCTTCCCACCTTTTCATTACTGATGAAATTAACATCTCTAATTAGGGGAACAAGAAGAACATAAAAAACATAAGAAATTCCCTTCTTCATTATGAATGTTTCTCAGGCCAAGAAATTAATAGGTGGAAACCCTTTATATACTTTGTAAATAGTGTTTTAGCATCAAGTAATAATTGTTTCATCAATGACATTGGAATAAGGGAAGGGTCTCTCACTTTAATATACCTTGGAGTTCCCATGTTTTGAGGAATATCTCATCCTCACTTTTCTAATATCTTGAGTCAAATCAGAATAAATCTTTCCTCATGAAAGGGAAAATCACTTTTAATGGAAGGAAAAAGGATTCCTTTTCAAGCATGTGGTGGTCTCCAAGATGGTTAATTATATTACAGTGTACATATGGACTGTCACTATCATTAATGAAATCAACTCTCTGTAGGGGAATGTTATCTGGAGTGGCATCATTATGGAGAGGAAAATCATCACAGCATGATGGAAATAATGTTGCATGCCTCATCCTCTAAGAGTCCATGGAATCATGAATATAGAATTCTTTAATCAGTATATAAAATCGCACTTCATGTTGCTGTTAATCAATATGAAATATCAATCCTTGGAATTTCTCAGGTCAACATTCTTTCATAATCTCATTAATCAGGTTAGTTTCATTGATCATGAAACTGTCTATAGAATCTCACTTAAATACCAAATGGATAATATGGACCTTATCCCTAAGGAATGTTTAGTAACTATTTACTCTTATGAAAATATTAACCAGGAAGATATGCTTATATGGGAGAACTATTAAAATGGACTACTCAACTCCATGACATTATGCAATCAACTATTTCACAGTGATCACAAATGGTTTGGTTGCTTCCATATAAAGTGGATTATTCTTTTCAAGTTTACCCTCCATTATAGAATCTCCCTCAACAAGGTTCTAGTGGATGAAACCACCAATGATTTGGAATTTCTCTATGCTCCAAATGCATTCATTGTCATCAACACCGAGAAGATATTAATCAAATATTCTTGTGCTTCAAAACTGCCTCATCCTTATAGAATGCCATATTTAATATTATGTAGATTCAACCTCTTGAAATTGACTCCCTTCAATATTTTTAGCTATCCTAATCAACATATATAATTACAAACAGCTCACTATTTTTCATCGGGTGTCCAGTTCCAAATTAATCAACATTATATAGAGGCGTACGAACAAAGTCATCCAAATCTCGGAAAACATCAATGCTCACTTGAATCCTGATAATATAAATGTTGCAATGCATAATTAAAACATGCATCACATAGAAAGTTGCTTCTACTCGGTGGGATACCTCCTAGTTCTAAAAGACTGAAACATGAAGTTAAACTCTGTTAGCCTCATGGAAAACTTGAAGTCTTCTAAACATCCCCTTTATTGGTTTCCTAATATGAAATAATGATTAGGCCTTGAGGGGTATCATGGGGCCATCTGGAATTGGTATCATTTTTTGAGACCCCAATGGGGATGTTGTGGAATTCCTCTATCTCTCTTGTGGTCATGTCACAATAATAGAAGTAGAAATAATGGGATATATCAGGGAGGCCGAACTTTCATGTCAAATAAGTTGGACTAACTTCATCTCTGAGTGTGAATCCACCATCATTGTTAAACATGTAATGATGGGAATGATCCACCTCTCATGGAAGATGAGAGAAAAATGAGCCAACGTTCAGAAAAAACATTCTTCTATGAACTATATTATCAATCAATATTTTTGGGAAGCTAATAGTATTTATGATGATATAACAAACAAATGGGTAACTAAATAGGGGAATATCTACTCTAGAACTCTTAATTGTGACATGGTTCCCACTTTTCTCAATAAAAAATATAAAATACCTTATTACAAACAATTTTAAACATTTTTTCTTTCACATAAGATCCTCTACAATCATTTTTCTCAACACTGTGGTGAAAACAATTTGGGGTAATCTCTGATACACCTGGCCTGACATGTTTTTTCTTCAAAACATATTAATCTTAGTTTATGGTCATCAACTCATTTATGAGGATCACCCATACCACAAATATGATGATGTTCTCATCACAACAAGATTGGTCATATCATTACATCCCATTATATCTGTCATATAAATCATGTTATACATTCCGACTCAAATATAGACCATCAACCCTCTGAATAATGACAATCTTCTATTTTGAAATGAAATCCAGAATCCATCCAAAGAAACAGAAAAAATAAATAATAAATTATACCATATACCTTAAATATATCAGACATCACTCAATGCTACTGCACAAACATAATTTATAGTGAAAAAACTATCAACCACACCATTGACACCAGTAGAATCTCAGTTTCCATTCTTCAATAACACAATGGATCCTTCTTCTTATAAAGAAAATAATTCCCTCTTTACTGTAATATGGTAAAATGCTGCTGATTCAACCACCCATTCGGTGTAGATATCTGACCTATGAAAATCAATTCTAACTAAAATTAAATTTCCCTCACACTATATAATACTTACATTCATATACTCATAACATGTGTCATGATAATAGGTTTTCTTCTTAATATTTTTCAGTGCATAGATTTTTTTCACATTAAACTCTTTGTCACAAAAGAAGAACATGAAAACTATTTTTATTTTTGAACAACCTAATTTATTAAGAGGTCCATGTGCCATAGCTAGAATACCATTACTACTTGAAGATTCACACTCAATATTCTTTTTTTCTGGGGTATATTCATCAACAATGATGAAATTATATCATCAAACATCAGTGTTTATTCCTATAATATCAATGTGGTTATGAGATTATCATACAAATCAAGAAATTATCCCGAGATAAGAATAGTTTTTTCTTTCTCCTTCCATTTCAATAGGTACCAGGATACCTTTATCATCAATCATAACCACCACTAACGACAAATCCATCACAATTTTGGTGATTTTTTCTAAATAGTAACATAAATCTCTATTATATTGGATTTTCAAAGGATACAATAATTTTTTTTCATATGTAAATTATTTATGAGGTCTTTCATTTATAAATTCTTTAAAGTATTGATAGGATCTCCTCTGGACCCATTATATTCATTTCCGCTGAGAGAATATATTCAGCCAAATGAATTTAAATTATTATTTCCACCAAATCTCTCACATCCTTCTAATCACAATAGATTATAATCTTTGTCTTAATTGATGTTTTTTTCAGTTCCTTCACTATCTACTTACAAACTAAAATCATTTTAACTCATTGCTTACATCGAGTAAAATCATTTTCCCCATATAATAGTTTTAGGTGGGAGGAAACCCCATGGTGTGAATAACCCATATACTATCATCAAGAACGTTATATAAATCATTCTGATAGGAGTTGTTTGGTAAGAAGCATATTAGTTATTGAATAAAAAACATAGTTGTGAAACATAAATTATGATAATTTCTAATGAAAATGGAGTGAAATAATAAAAGAAAAAAATAAATGTGAACACAAAAATTTAACAATGAATACCCTCTAATTTTTAGGATTTATAAAAAAATATGGAAACTCCATAACATATAATACAAATTGGAGATTAGAAAAATACATGTATAATACTAAAACATTAATTGAAAATGTAGGGTAAAATGATTTTGTGAAAATCCATACTCAAATATGCCTCCATCGCCTCTATGATAATTGTCTCACAACTGGATTTCATTCATGGAAGATCAAAATGATAGACACAACATCATGGTAAGACACCAAATAAAAAATTTTAAATCCATTTCAAAACCACAATTTCCCTCTACATTGTACCATACTTAACCAATGTCACCAAATTATCTACTACACACCACCTATTGTGCAAATATTATATTCCACTTCCCCATTGGGCTGCTGCATCTTGTCTATTATATTCCCCATTTCTCATATCATTCAATAAAGTTGTAAAAAAACATCACAATTCGAAAATAAAATTTCATTTCAAGATGATAGTCAGAAAAATATTCATTCCCCATATATAAGGTCTCAGCCATAAACATTACGAAATACTGTAAATTCTTTAAAAATTTAGTAATTACATTGCCAATTATTTTTTCAGTTTAGAGTTATAGAGAATTGGGAAATAAATCTTACATATCATTCCACAAGAATAAAATGTGGGGATTTTTAAAATAGTATTCCTTTATTTCATAATATAAGAGTTTTTAAAAAAAGTTGAAATCTTTTCATGAAAAATATTAACAACATTCATCTTGGCTTCTTTGTTTCAATATCCCAACCATAAAACACTATGAAAAACATTTTAAAACCTGGGATAGGAAAAAAACTCATTAATTGATATAAAGATAAGGATCAAAAGCATTATTTCATGAACACTTATAACTATATGAAATCATATTCATATAAACATACTTCCCACCCATTATGTCTCATAAAGTAATTGTGCGAAAACATGAGATTTCTATAAAACATAGAGAATATAAAAAAATTAAAATAGTTAACATGGAGAATTATATAAATAATATTTTAAAAATAATGGATAAAATATAATTTTTATCCCTAATTTCTACCTTATAATGTAACCCTCATGACAACCATATGATGTAAACATTGTGGATACCTTTTTGTGTAAGCATCACAGTTACACTTGGAATAACCCTACGACCAACCTCCAACCTAAAAATAACCCATGAATTATAGGAATATATAGGTCCAAAACATCATCATAAAAAAATCAAAATAATTAAAACATATTTATAAAACATGAATACTTTAATCATAAAAACATTCATTTGGAAATTTCATAAAAAGTGACATTAAAGAGGATTTTAAAAGCAAAGTCCCATCACCTCAGGTTTTTCATACATAAAACATGTTAGAACTTCATTTATAATGGTTTAAGAAGTATAATTAATATATGTTAGAATCATATTCATATTTATAATTACATTTATGATCTTTTTATACTATATTTCTACCCATTTAATAATTTTTTATTATATTAACTATTTCGGGAGTTAATGATATTGTTTCCTAAAGGATGTTATGACCTGTTATTTGTTGTTCCTATTACATAGATAATGAATTAATCATATAAATAATGTAAAACATGATTTTATTATCATATATATTCTTTATATATGTTTTTCAAATGATCTATAATATTTTTAGATAAGAAATGAAGTTCACCATTAATGGAGATAGAAGACTGTATGTACGCATGAACTCTACTTCGATTTCTTAATCATATTAAAAAATGAAATGTAAATGATACATATTTATATTATAATTAAAGTATCATATTAATGTCATATATGGTGTATATGTTTTTTAAAATCATTTTTAATACATTCTATGTATAGTGTGAATGAGTCACATCGCTTTAAGGAGGCGGTAGTCCTCACTTCTACAAAATGCATTTTCATATTTCGAAAAAATTAGATTTATAATGGAATGTGATATAAAATAATTATGGAACAATAATTAAATAATAAATATTATTTATATCATATATAAATTTTTTCATAATAATTTCCCACCCTAAGAGGTGGTAAAAGAAGATTGAACAATCCTAGTTTTGTGAGGCAATAGTTAGTTGTAGGTAGAAATGGTATGTTTGTTAGCCATTAAAGGGATGTCAGTGTAAGTGTATTTTTATCACATATAAGAACTACATATAAGTATATTTAGGATGAAAGTGTTATTATTTATGAAAAACATAGGAATAAATTAAGGTGAAAATAATGGAAATAAAATAAAAGAACTTGTGGAAGAATGTTATCTCTTATTGGGGTAACCCCTTTTGGTTTTCACAAAATGGATTTCGTGGACTACTTTTGGCCCAAGGGGAGAATTCTATGATGAGGGGGGGGGGACGTTGGGGAGATATTATGGTAGATCTTTGTTGATCCAATGCATCTTGATATGTGTGAGGAATTATTGGTGAGAGGTTGAATTTACAGTAGATGAGAGGAGTGTTTTTTGAATATTTTATTCATTAGTTTATTATTTTGGCTCAAGACTTTGAAGAGTTCTATCATTATCAGTAAATATATTAAATAATTAAAATGATTTTGATATTATATTAATTACATCATAAATGATTCAAGGAATCCTGTATTTAATATATAATATATATATTCTATAAATTAATGTATTTTACTATTCATAAAAAAATAACTATTTCAAAAAAAATAGCAAAAATTAAGCCCATCCATTTTTACATGAATAATTAAAAAATTAACTCTATCTTATAAAAATAATTTTCTAAATTTTCTAAATTTAATTTTAAATTAAACTCAATTTTAACAAAAAATATAAATTTTAATACTATAACATATTTTATAACACTTTGAAAATTTAATTATGGGCATAGAAAATTATCCTAGAATAATATCAAAATAAAATATCAATATATCAATCTATTTTATGAAAATCAATTTTCTTTTAAACCGCTGAATTAATTAAAAAATTGTAAATAAAAATTTATGGATCACAAAAATAGAAACAATTAATTTATTATTTTCAAAACACTTATTTACATTTTCCATGATATAAATATATCATGTTTTCAATTATTAGATATAAATTTAATGTATAATATCATAGGCGAGGTTCTTTTTTATATTTGATGGTTTAATATTCATAAGGTCCACATTACCATTTCAATAGTCATGTTACTATTCTATCATTTTATGTTCCTTAATTTTCTAAAAAAATCATCTTATTTCAATAACAATCTATTTATAATTTTTTTATAGTGTTTTCTATGTGATTTTATGGGAATTACACAATATTAAATAATTATAATCATGGATAAATCATTGATAGAATTATGGATCATTACATTCTCCCCACCATCCGGAAATTGTATCCTCGCAATTCTTATTTACTTTTTAGTCAAGTGAGGACACATTTCCCTCATAGTATATTCAGATACCCAGGCTGCTACTCTAACCATTTATTTTCTCCACCAAACATTATCTTGGTAAATGAACCCATTGTAGAATAATTTCTATTTGTAATCAAGAATCTGAATAGGTTTCTCTTTATAAAAAAGGTTCTCTTCCAACTGGACTACTTCATGGATCAAAACATGAGAGGAATATGGGACTTACTTTCTCAACATCAAAACATGATAAACATCTTATACCATGTAAAAACTGAGAGGCAACGATATGAGGTATGTAACTACTACAAATTTCTCCAGAATTTGAAAAGGTCCAATGAAACATGGACATGTCTTCACATTCTTACAAATACCCATAACACTTTTCCAAGGTGAGAATCTATGAAAAACATGATCACCTATAATGAAAAATGTTTCATTCCCCATATTATCTAAATAATTGTTCTTCCTACTATGAGATGTCCATATGTGTTTTTGGATCACCTTTACTTTCTTATACACCTCATATACTAATTCTAGATCCATCAACTTCTATTCCATGACATTAAACCAAAATGTTGGATCTCAACACTGTTTCCCATATAATTCATCAAAAAGTGCCATATGTATAGTTGAATGAAAAAAATAATTGTAAGAAAACTCAACTAAAGAATAATTCTTATCCCAACATCCCTGGTAATCCCTTAAACAAGCACATAATAGGTATTCAAAATTTTTAATTATTTGGTCGGTCTGTCCATAATATTGGGGATGAAAGGCTACATTAAAAATTAATTTAGTTTTGAATGTGTTCTGATGGATTTTCTAAAAGTTAAAAGTGAACCTGTTAACAAGATGAGATACAATAGAAAGAGAAACTATACATAAATAGAAAATATCATTAGGTAAAATCAAGAAAGATGATCCTAAGTCATAGTTTCTATAATAGAATGAAAATGTATAGATTTAGTCAGTCGATTAACAATATCTGAAATCACATTGTTTCTTTGAGGAGAATTTTTTAGTCTCACTAAAATATCCATGTATATAGTTTCCCATTTTCATTTTGGAAGTATAAAAGGATGAATAAACCCATCTTGAAGTAGTTTCTATTCATTAACCTATTTACATGTCAAACATTTCATTGTAAAATTAGAAATATCACTTTTCATTCAATCCCAAAAGTAATACTTCATAAGGTCTCTATACAAATTAGTATTGCTAGGATGAATTGAAAATAAATAATTATGAACTTCACTTGATAACCCTTTCTTCACCAAGTAATTACAAGGAACACATAAACCCTTACCAAATATCAACACCCAATCATTATTTACATTAAATTTAGGAAATTTACATTACTTCACAAATTTTCCTTTGTATTTAACTCATAGTCTACCTTCGGTGCTTGCATAATTATTTCTATTTAGGATGACTATACTTACACCTAAAACCAAATAGATGAATTTACTTCACCAATAACTTCCATGAAAAAATTCATTAAATCATTAATCAATGTATCATGTTCCAGATGTGACATGGTTAATGATGCGTGATGTTTTTTACTCAAAGAATCTGTCACGTTGTACTCTTTTCTTTGTTGGTAAATTATTTTGAAATCATAATCCTTTATTAGTTCCATCTATATTCTCAATCTCATGTTCAATTCCTTCTTTATAAAGATATAATTTGAACATTTATGGTTTGTATATATTTCACATTTTTATCCATATAAATTATGTCTCAATATTTTTAAATAGAAAACCAAAGATGCTAATTTTGGATAATTTGTATTATAATTTAACTCATCAGGTATTTATATTCTTTAATCATATGAAATTAAAATATCATTATGCATCATAAAAAACCAATTTTCTTCAATAAAGTGTCATTGTATATTAAAAAATCACAAAATCTAGAGGTCATGGCCAAAATTGGGGCATTCACCAATATCCTCTATAGTTCCTGAAAACAAACACCATATTATTCTGTCTAAACTAATCTAACCCATTTTCAAGTTAACTTAGTTAGAGGGAAAGATATTCATGAAAATTTTTGAACAAACCATTGGAAATTGACTTTTAATCTAGTAAAAATGTAATTCTCTATATCATTTTTAGATATTGTCCATTCATCCAAAAATTCGATTTTTCCAGGGTCACCCATTATGGAATCATTATTTATAGTGTTCCTAAGAAAATAAATCTATTTCAACAAACAATAAAATTTTATATTTGTTTCATATAAGTTATTTTCATCCAAAGTTTGAAAGAATACCCGCAAATTTTTTCCTTGATCCTCAAAAAAATTTAAAATACCAAAAAACAGTCAATTAAAAATAGAATCATATCCAAATATTCATGTAATATTATATTCATTGGATCCATGAATATAATAGAAGAATTTTTCAAACTAATGAGAATAAAAACAAACTCATATTTCCCTTATCTAGTTGGGAATGTAGTTTTTAAGATTCCATCGTCTTTTACCTTCTAATTATGGTACATGGATATCATGTCAATCTTTTAAAAATACGAATCTCCATAGATCTGATAAAAAAATTCAACAATAAGAAGAAATATTTAATTATTATTAATAGTATTTTTATTCAAAGCGATAAAATAAAAGAAAAGTATTGTGGAACAATATTACTTTTATTAAAACAAAACCAAAGCTCCCCATGGTGATGTTCTAGGATGAATGAAACCGTTAATAAGAAACTCCTCCAAATGCATTTTTAATTATAGAAGTTTCACCTGAGTCATTCTATAAGGTGGTTTTGATATTTTATTACCATAAAAAACTATGTCAATATTTAATTTAACTTCCCGATTCGGTATTACATCGATAAATTCATCAATAAAAATATCAAGGTATTCATTTACCACTGGAATATCATTTTGTTTGAGAAATACACTTATTTTCAAAAATATGGTAAAGATAAATTTTATTTCCATCTATTAAAATTTTTACAGCTTTCTAATTTTTTTTCAATGGTATGGTTTTATTATTGTATTCAATGTGAAAATATTTTAAAAAAAATACTTTTGAACTACAGTCAAACTTAGAAAGGTTAAAACATATCCAATGAATAACTAGAATAACATCAAGCCCTACAAGGGGTAAAAAAATAAGGTTTGCATGTAATTTAATTCATTAGAAAACAGAGGGAAGATTCTTATAATTTTATTTTTCTTTAATATGTCCACCTTTTTTTTAAACCACATGTTCTGATTTAATTTCTCTGTGTGAAATTTGTAATTTACCAAAAAAATTATTCAGATATAATGGAATGAAAAAATATCGTATCAAATAGAACATTAAAAAATTAGAGTAAAAAAGTACCACATACCACTTCATTATATGGAACAAAGTCTGATGATGTAGTCATAATTGATTTCACTTCACATTTCCTCTTATAAGTTAGATTATTACCCCTTTTCAGATCTTTCTTTGGGTAGGTATTTTCATAATTCCCCATGTTAGCACCTTTAAAACACATTTTTGTTTTATTATCATAAGTAATATTAAGATATTTTTAATTAAAATATTAGGACATATATCCAAATATACCACATTATAAACAATTTCCAAATAAGTTAATTCATTCCCCAGAGAACCTTTTATCCCACTTTTCACAAACAAGAAATAAGAAATTTGTATGTTCAGATTTCATTGATTGAGTCTTACCCTTTTCATACCATCTAGACCCTTTATTCTGATTATTTTCAAAGTACACGGGGTAATAAATAAACTCCAATTATACTATCTTATAACATTAGATGAGTTTCAGAAATCATTTTAATTATTAAGAGTCCAATTCCCATTGTTATATTGGATTTAGTCCCGAGTAAACACTATTGATTATACTATCAAGAAATCGAATAAGATTTTGAGTGAACCTTGACCTACGAGTGATTTTTTTATCATATAAAGCCACTAAATTTTCATCATTTTGTTTTAATTCATGGAATTTATTTTCCATCCTATGTCTAACAACTTTAGGAAAATATTTTTCTAGGAAAATATTCTTAAATTCCCCATCTTCCAAGGAATATATCTCATCTCTACCCCTAATATTCTAGACCATTGACCACTACAGGTTAGTTTAAACTTTATACTGGTAAACGGAAAGACTAAAATTTTGATAATCTAAACACACAATAAAATCAATTATATTTTCATGGGATTTAATCCACCCTTGGGATGCCACTAGGTCATAAGATCTACTGACAGTATGAGTGTTTTACCTCATAAAATGTTCTACTATTGTCATGTTTCTTTATGGTAGCTCTAGTTTTCCTCTTTCGTGGATGCCACTACCATTTATAGCGTATTTCAACTAATCAATTAAAATCAAAAAATGATCTTTTCCAACTCTAATTATTCCAAGTTGTGGATTTAGAAATATATTGTCCTCTTAGTGCCTTCCTACTTCAGCTTCCCTATTTCTTCTGTGGAAAACCATTCTGAACAGACATATTATAGATTATAAAACATCGTAATCTTAAAAATATATAACATTTCTTCATAACAATAATGAAAAAATCATTTATAATATTTTATTAAAATCATCCTAAACCAAAAAAGTTATTCAATCCATGTTTTGATGCTACAATTAAGGACTCGACCTAATTCATTACATAATCTAGTAAATTTTTTAGAATTCACTTGTTCCATTTCCAAATATCTGTTTGTTTAGAGTTTTATAGAAGGATCAAATATATCATAAATATCATCCCATAAGAATACAATGTGGGTAATTATAAAATAGTACACATTTACTTTAATAAAAGTTGTTTTTGAATAAATCATGAATTCTTTCCCTAAAAAATCTTGAAAACATTCAACGTGAACTCTTATTTTATCTTACCCCTACTTAAAACCCTATGAAAATCAATTTAAAACTATGGATGAGTATAAAAACTTAATAAGGGAAATAAAAATAAAGAGATAAACTATTAGTCCATGAAAACTTATAAACATTTGAAATCATTTCCAAAGAAAGATACTTCTCACCCATTAAGTATCATATATTAACTTTGTAAAAAACTAAGATGTCGATAAAACATAGAAAACATAAATAAAACCATATAGGTAAAATGGGTAATTACTTATTAATATTGTCTCCTTCATGGATAACATATGATTTGTAACCCACATGGCTACCTTAGTGCATAACCATCAAGTTACACTTAGAGTAACCATGCGGTAGACCTCCAACATAGACATACCTAATAGATTGAAGAGAGACATAAGTACCACACTTTAGAATAATAAATTCTCACTACCCAAAAAACAATAAAAAAATACTTTCATCATAAAAACATTCTTTATCCAATATTTTAAAATGAGATATTAAAGAAAATTTGAAAATGAATGTCCCTTACCTTGATATTTTCATACATGGAACAAGTTCGAATATCTTGTATAATGGTTCAATGAGTGATATTAATATACTATAGAACCATATTATAATTTATAATTACATATAAGATCTTTTTATAACATCAGTCCACCCATTCATTAATAATATTTTATTATTATTATTATTTCAGTTGTTAATAACCGAGTTTTCCCATGTTTTTTTTTGACTTGATAATTATTTTTCCAATTACACATATCAGTATTTAATCATATACAGAATTTAAACCATGATTTGATTATAATATATATTGATATTACATGCATATATAATAATCTATATTATATGGGGATAAACAATGAATTTCATCATTCATAGAGATGGTAGGTCGTGCGTACGCATGGATGGTACTTCCATTTCTTTTTCATGTTAAAAGAATGAAAAGTGAATGATAAATATTTATATTATAACTCCATTATCATTTTTATTTCATATATTTTATACAAGTTTATTAAAATAATACTTAATATGTTCCATTTATTCTGTGAACGTATCACATCATGTTAAGGAGACGGTATGCCACATATCCCCAAACGACATTACCGTATTTACCAAAAAAATGGTATGTATAAAGTTATGTATTAAAAAATAATTAAAGAAGTATAATTAGATAATAAATATCATATATAAACATTGTTTCAATCATAATTCCCAACAAGAGAGGTCGTAGAGGAAGAATGAACAATCACCATTTCACAAGGTGATAGTTAGTCACACACATAAACAGTATGTTTGTTACACATTATATGGAATTGTTTGTAAGAATAGGTAAAAAAATTAAGATTAAAAAATCTCAGTATATTTAAGATATTTTTTTTATATAATAAATATAATAGATGAATTTAATTAGTGGTGAATGAAAATAAAATAAAATAACTTAAGGAAGAGTGTTTCCCCTTATTTTAGAAGCCTCTTTTAATTTGGTGCAATTGGGTTCCTTGGATTTATTTATGACCACAGGGAGGCTTATAGGATGAGGTTAGAAATGTTGAAGTGATATATGGGAAGATAGATATACTAAAATTGTTATGTGTACTTTGATATTATGGTTATTGCATCAATATATGTTCAATAAATATTTTATTTAACATATAATATATATATACCGTATATTACCATATTTCACTATTCATAAAAAAATTTAACCATTTCAAAAAAATTAAAGATATTCACCCAATTGTTTTTGAAATTTAGAATTAAAAAATAATCATGATTTTATGAAAATAATTTCCTAAATTTTCTAAATTTATTTTATTGAGTCAAATCAATTGTTTCCCCAAAATATAAATTTTAACACAATGACAGATTTTAAAACACTTTCATAAAATAATTAATTTCTCACTAAATTATATTATTATAATATAATAATAAAATGGAAATTTATTCATTTATTTTATGAATTCAAAATTTCTTTTAATTAATTAAATAAATTATAAAATTTAAAATAAGAATTTATGTGTCAAGAAAATACCAACACTTAATTTAATATTTTCTAAACATTTATTTACTTATTTTGTATGATAAATATGTTTTTTCACTTATATGATATTTAAATTTTACGTATACACTCTAGATTAGGTCACTATTCTATTGGCTGGTTTACTATTCATAAGGTTCACATTAATATTCCAAAGGTGAGGTTACTATTACATTAGTATATGTAGCTTAATTTATAAAAAAGAAACTTATTTCATTTTTTAATCATCTATAATGTCTGTATTGTGTTATCAATGTGATTTTCTGTGATTTATACAATATGAAATAATTATAAGTAGGAATATTCATTGGTAGAATTCTAGATCGTTACAGCATATTATCTTTTTTTAACTCCTTCAAACGTGGGTAGAATCCCATAAAAACAATGGTGGGTAAAGATGAATCAGTTACAAAAACAATATTTGACAGACTTATCATAATAATTTTCGTTGAAACTATTATACAGAATGACACAATAAATAAAAACAAGGTTCATGATTTTACTATTAGATACATCATCAAATAGTCATCGAGAATGCTAACTATGGAACATGAAATAGTGCTAAGATTAATAGAATTTTAGTGAAGCATATTATTTTCACATGTTTTAGTGTAGGGAAAAAAGTTTTTGGTATAAGAACAAAATATTTAAAGTTAGATGAGAATTTATATAGTAATTTCATAATTATCAGAATATAGATTATTTTATTGTTGGAACAAATGCAATAGATGTGATACATCATGGAATATAAAATTAAAAAGATAAATGGTGGAAATTTCATAAACTAGAGGCATAATAAAGTAAATAAAATATTTTTCAAATGAGGATAGTGCCATGACATAGAAAAAACATGAGGAAGAGAATGAGGTTATGCACATGGAGGATAAATTGGTAATTATTAGTTATTGATAATAAAAGGGATAATCTATGTCAAAAAGAATAAAATTATATATAGTTCATGTGTGAAATGTTAAAGTATTTATAAGTAAATACACACGGAATTGATGAGGGACTTCACATTCACAAGAAATAAAAAATTATTCTGATGATGATCTAAAATTTGAAGTTCAAAATTCACCAAATGAATTTCCTTATTATAACAATAATTTTTGGATGAAATGAAAAAAGATTATATATTTGATTTTGTTGGGAATTTACATGACTATAATATTTTTGTTGACATATGATGGCATATATAAAATATAATTTTGTAGAACCATAGAGTTTGGAGAGTTTAAATAACATAAATTATATGTAAATATTGAACCTAAAAATGGTTATGAGATCATTAGGGAAAGGTGTTGATTTATTAAGAATACATCAAAAGGAGAATCCCTAATGAGCAGAGAATAATTGGGGAGGGATTTTGGAAATAATGTTATCATATGTTTAGTTGGATTGAATATTTGAAATGACTGTATCAAAGTGTTCCATGAAGATGAGTAAGGTCACTAGATTCAATTGACAATAATTTGAGATACCTTCCAACATCATGTGAATCTAGAAGAAGTTTCGAACTCTGAAGTTCAAGGCCTTCTGAGAGCTAAAAATTCAATTTACTAGGAGAAGAGGATATACAGATGTACATGTAGTTTTTTTCAAATTTCAAAAGTGGTCAAAGTTTTATCTACGAGGATGTAATTAAAAAATATTTGAAGACAATTTTCTCCAGTATAAACAATTCCACCATTCATATTGAGAGGTACACAAATATTTTCCATATATATCTCACCACGTGTATCGTATTATGGCTTCAAGGTCCTGGAGAAAAATTATTCTCTTGGGTTAAGGACAATAACATTATTATTTTTAACTAATATGAAAATAATGAAAATTTGAATATTGATATAATAATAGAACATATCAAGGAGTTCATTTTACATATTAAGGTGAAACATTACAAAAAAACTGATATGTTGTTTTCATTAATTTTTTTTCATACTTTGTTGGAGAATGTTTCAAGGGATAATGTAAAATATCCATACATCCAAATAGATTTTATATTATTGATCAAATTAATGGAATTTAAAAAAACATGTCATACTTAATCAGTAAGAAGTTAATAACCCATGATTCACCACCCATATTGTGAATGAATAATACTCTTGAACTAATAATACATCATTATTTACTTATTTTATATTTAATTATTGATTGCCCATTTTATTATAAAAATGTTGTCAGTATTAGATTCATTAGAAATGTTCTTTAATTTGATAAATATTCAATGTTGTAAATAACATAAAGAGAAATGGAAATTTGAAATTTATTATAGTTTTTATCATGTTGAACTTGTCATGTATATTTTATATGAAGTAAATAGTAAATAAAATTCTTTTATTGTTTTATATTGTGATGTTTTTATGTTTTTGAAGTGGTTATTGAGGTGGTTGTGGTGTTGTGAATATTTTTGGTGGTTTATTGATGTGGAGTATGATGTGATTATCTTTATTAGCACACAATAAAATCCTAGGATCATCCAAGAATTATGAAATCATTAAAAAGTGTAATGTGAACATGTTTCATTGAGTAAATTATGTGCTAAATATATTATAATAAATAGGTGTAATCAAATAAGTTTTAAAAAAGTGAAAGATGTAATATATGGTAAATGATAAAGGGTTATGGTTAATATAATAAAATATAACTAATGAATGTTGTTAATAATTGATTAATAGTGTATTGGTAATGAAATATAAAGTGTGAATATGGATCATAGATCATTTTTTGATATTATATAAATATAGTTTTGGTTAGTCGATATACAAAAGGTGGTGGTGCTTGATTTTTTGATGATTAGATATGGTTGTTCCAGTGTTTATATTGGAATTAAACACCAGGATGGTATTGTGATTTACTATATATAGATTAATCATTATATATTTTCATACACCCCTACTGAGGTTGGGTAATGTGATAGTTTCCCTTATAAAAGTTTTAGTTACAGGTATGCCTCACACATTATGGATACAAGTCATACACATGTATGATAACTCCACCTCTTCCACTCACCCCTATAGATGTTTTGTGATTATGTGTAGGTATTATGGCGATGTGTTAATAGTGAAATGATTTATCAACGTTGAGGTGATGACATGGTTATGTGGTAGTGGTTTTGTGATTTACCTATACATTATATTACAATGGTATATGATATATGGTTGAAGTTATGTGCTTGTGGGTATGATGTTGAATAAATTACATGGCTATGTGGATATGTATATTATGGTACCACTATGGAGTATATAATTGAGACTTAATGGTAGATAGATTATTGTAGAATTTTTAATGGGGTACCTTTCCAAATATATTTTCATGATTATTATATTATTGTACTTGTGTGGGGATTTTTTTCAGTGATCCTAGGTGTGGATGATATATTATCCAATCTAGGGAGGGAAATATGTCAATTTTAATGTTTATTCCATGATCTCTTAATATTATTACATTATATTAAAATCAATGTTTATATGTATGAACCTATAGTGTATATATATGTATACTCAAACCTATCTTAAATATTCTATTTAATAAATTTTCAATGTTGAGACACTGACCAAGTTAGACATGTCTTATCATGGTTTGTTTATTATTGGTAGATTGAATTACTATCATTGATTTTTTATTTTTATATTGAAATAGTTCATATAGGAAATTTCATGTATTTTTTGGGATTGTAGGTTATTTTAATTATTATACATGGTGTTCATTATTGGGTAATATTATCAACATTTTTATTTATGGGGTAATTCAACTCATGCTTTGTGTTTATACCATAAGTTCTAGTTTCTAAACCATGTCAAGTTATAAGTGAGATTCATGGGTTCTAATTTTCTTCACTACTTTCCCATAACAATTTCTAGTGGAGGTGGGTCCGTATATATCATTTCACCTCATTTATAAGAAGTGTAAATTGAAAAAAAATTAAAAACCGAAAATTGTTTAAGTAGTTTTATTTTTATTTTCATAAACAAGATACCTTATTATATATTTTTTTATTCTCTTTTTAGATTACCAAGAATGATTATTTTGAGCATTATGATTACTTCATTTCTCTTCTTGAAATATCATATTAAAAGGATTATATTTCTAATCCCCCATCCATGTTCTGAAATATAAATTGTGATATAACGACTCAAAAAGTATATTTTTTTATAGAACTAATTTTGGATATGAAGGTATTTTATTGGTTTCATATTTTATATTGGGATAAAATATTCATTTGTATATATTGAAACCCATTTTATTCCTTCTATACATTTATTCAATATTTATTGTGTTTTATGAATAATGTTATATTTCTATTACATAAAAATTCAGATTTTAATGGTAGATTTAATAATATTTTGGAGTTTATATTTTAATAATGAGATAGTAATCTATTTAGTGTAATGAGGAAAGAATAATGAATTATATTATTATATATCCCCATATATGAAATTTATTTTAGCGTTGTAGGATGTATTTGGGTTTTTGATTTTATTTTTAATTCCTCTGATCCTAATAGTTTAGAGCCACTTCAGTTCTTTATTAAAATTTCATAGATAAAAGGTTCAAATCCCAAATAACCAAATAGTTGAGTAGTATTGAAGAGCTAGATATATACGTGGTACCCTTGTTACATTAGTAATTAAAAACATAACAAAACAAAGTAATTTTCATAATTAAACTGATTCAAAAAATTTATCTTTATTACCTTATTTATAAATAACAAATAAAAGGATGATCTTCGATTCGGAGAAACGGTTACGTACAGTAGAAAATATCTTGAATTAAATAGAATAATCAACATAAAAAGGTAGATAACTAAACACAAATTCTATTTAATTAATAAACTAATGATGAAATGAATCTATAGATTTTGAAAGAGTAAAAATACTCAAGATAATAATAAATGTTTTCTTAATGGAATTTTTAATTATTGGTCATCATGTATCTTGAACATGAACCATTATCATCAACACCATTTATAATATAGTTTAGTCTTTATGGGTAAAAACCCATTTAGTGGGGACACATTAATCTCCTCATGAGACTACCGATGCATCAAGGGGATTCAGTATATAAGGTCTCCACCCATTCCTTCATGTAAAATGAATTAATTATATTCATAATGATTGATTTAATTTATTAACTAATAATCTTAATCAATAAGTATCAGTATTGAGTAAAATATAGAAATTTAACATTTTTCCCCTGAAAATAAAATATCAATCAATTTAGACAATATATGTAATATATGGCTAATGAAAAATGTATTGATGATTTGTATTCAATATAAATCCACATAAAAAAGTAGATATACAATAGAGATAATCGAAATTTATTTTATACATAATATTATCTTGAATTAACCAATGAAACAAAATTTTAAACCAATGAATTAAAATTGAGTTAAGAAATCCCTTACAACATTTAATTATTCGAATATTGTTCCCCATAAAAGAATAAATTTTAATAAAACCTTAAATAACATTTGAATAACCTATTTCCTGATATAACATGTCAAATAGTATCATATACCCCACATCCATATATTAAGTGGTGAATAAATCATATTCCCCACAGAAATAAAAATGAGATTAGAATAAAACCCTTACCTTACACATACTTTTAGTTGTGAGACCTTTAATATCTTGTATAATTGTTTTATGAATGTTATTAACTAATATAAAATCCTTATTCATATTTTTTATATCCTATATGACATTATTAAAATACTTTATCACATGTTAACTAATAATATATAATTATTACCCTTGTTTCAAGTGTTAACTACATTATTTTCCTATTCTTGTTTTATTATGAATGTCAGGGTTCTTATCAAAAGGATTTAACTAAATCCTCTCCCGAGAAATATTAAGGTCATATATATCATATTTATTTATCGTATACTACTTTATAATCATAATTTATGGTTGATAATGGAAAATAAATCGCATCACATTGTAGAGACGTTATGCCGTACAAACGCACGAGCGATGATATAATTCCTTTAATAGTTAGTGTAAGGAATTTTATGGTAAATTAATTAATAGAGAATTATTATTTTATCATAATTAGTATATATATATTCAATATTTCCATTATTATACCCATCCATGTAAAGTGGTGAGGAAAAATAGTTTACACCACAACATGGAGATGGTATGTCGTATGTATCCACACATTGTGTTTTCATTTTTCTTAGGATGTATAGAAGGTGGAAAATGGATGTACAATAATCATAAAAAAATCATAGAATATAGATGATAATAAATTTATTATTAATCATGGAAACAAAACATGGATATTATGTGGAATAAGAAATATGCTTGAAAGAGTCTATAAAGATGATTACCACTTCTTTAGCGAACTTCCTGTAATCTCTTCGTAAGTGATCTATTGTAGGAAATTTGGAAATAAAATAATCAATATAACATAACTTATGATTTTGGTAGGGTAATTGGGTAGGGATAGGTTGAGATATAGGGCTCAATGAGGTGTGAGGAAGTGAGGAAGGAGTTTCTCTTTTATAATTGAGATGAGGGACAATTTTGGAAATCCACCAAATGTTAAAATATAATAAGGACATTCATGTTAGGATTATTTATCATTTTTTGTTTTATAAAACATTTAATACAATATTACACAATAAAATATCATTTTTTTCAAATTTGATACTATTAATTTAATTTTACATTAAATAAACTAATTAAAAGCGGTAATTCAAATATAATTCTTTAAATCATCTATAATTATATAAATTATAAAAATTTAAATCTAATAATTTAATGAAAATAATTTCATTACGATCAATATATATATATATATTCATTCATATCTTTATTTTTCCACTATATGGACACAAAAATGATATTAAATATAAAGGGAGTGACATTTTGTAACTATCCTTGATTTAAATAATATATAATTTATTTTCATGTACAGGTGCCCATTAAAAACTAAAATTAGATCTTAAAGTGATAATAGTTGAATAATCTTCATATAATAATCGTTTTTCAAGTTTAGGTAATGGTTATACCCTTATATTTTGGTTCATCTCCTTTTTAGACTCCTTAACCCTTAGAGTTACAACATTTTTTTTACTCTTTGAAGGTTAATTTATTTACAATAAAATAAAAAAAAACAAAATAAATGGGTCATTTATGACATATATGGACTTATACAAATTATTTTTCTGAATATGTGATTTTGTAAATTTTATATCATGTAACAAAATATTATTTATTTGAAAATATAAATAATGTCAATTTTGACACTATTCATTATTTGAATATTTAGAAATATCATAAAAATAATATAAATTTGAAAAAATACTTTTAATTCATCATTAATATTTCAAATGAATCCATAAAATTTGTGGATGACATTAATTATATAAAATTATATTGATTTTAACAATTTTAATATCATTTATTTGATTCTTAAATTAATTAGACAATAACTGTATCATCATTGTGTCACCATTTATGTTAATTATTTTGCAACAAAAAATTATAAATAAATTTACATGATGTATATAAACACTTTATATTCTAAATAATCTTTATAGTTGAACATATTCTGTATATTACCTCATACTAAAAATATTTCACATGTTAAAAAAAAGTGTTACAAAATTGTCTTTTCATTGAATAGAATATATTTAATATTATACTCTCATCCATGTGACTTCTCATGGTTAACATTTCCTTAAAATGATGCTTTTGGCCTCCAAAATACTCATCCAATGATATTTTGGACAAATTTTTGGTTAATTTGAAAATATTAATAATATAATTTGGCCCTTTAATTACTCGATTTCCACTTAACTATGGTAATAACAAATAATACTAGTGTTACTATTCATATATAGTCTAAAAATAAAAGGGACATATTTACTAAATTTTGAAATTATGAATAAAAATATTGAATCTATATTTAAAAATTCAATACATAGCCTTTTTAGAAAAAAATTAAAAATTAACCCCAACGACGGATCGAGGAAACAAGATTTTCATGTAAAAACATCAAGAACATCGAAAAAAAAATTTATATAAATTCAATGAGAAATTTATGAAAATGAGCATAATTGGATTACATGATTAAATATTTATCAAATTATACTTTAAAATTTTTATAAAATATAATATAAAAAAATTAATAAATCATACGGAAAAATAGTTTTCAATTGAAATAAAATATGTTTTTAACCATTAATAAAAAAATGAATATTATCCGTAAATTAAAAAAATTTAAACCATTTTAAATTTTGATAATCCGATTTCAAATAATACGATTTTTTTTTAAAATAGTCTTTATAAAAGTTTCAAAAACCAGATTTAAAACAGGTGTGCTATCAAAAGGTGACAAATATGACTTTTTAGAAAAATATTTCTTTAACCCATAAAAATAGATATTTTTTATATATTTTATTGAAAACACATAAGAGGAATTTTAAACATTAGACTAAATATATTATATATATATATATATTTCATTAATATATTCTAAAAAAATTATTTTTTATTTATTATTATAAAACACACTTGTGCACATTTAAATAGCTTTCCAGAAAAACATATCCTTTATTTTTAAAAATGATTTTATATTTATTTATAATTAATTTTTCAAACATAAATTAATTTTATATATATGTGTGTAAACCATAATTTTATAATTTATTTAATCCTATTCATATCATTCAACTTTACAACTAGTGTTAAAATAATAATATTTGACAGTATATTGTGATTCATTTGCACTTGGTGTTGTGTGCAACATATACTATCAAATAAATATAATTTTTTATGAAGATACATTCTATAAAATCATGGGTTGTTACATTATCCCCTCATTTGGTAAATTTCATCCTCAAAATTTGAAATTGAAGTTAAAAAAATTCAAAGGATGATACTTGAAAAATCGTTTTTTGGAAAAACACATCATAATTAGGGTGAATAAAACATCCTCTTAATAAAAGGGAATGAGAAATGTGAATGTCACCACAAAATTAGTCTTCCTTATTGGATTATATTTTTGGGAAGTGAAAACTAGGACATAGAAGAGAAATCAAACCATAAGATGATGAGTGTTATTGAACATGGTCATCAGAATGTCCACCATCACAAAATTGCATATCTATGATGGGTTAAAGATGTCTTTGATTTCCCGGTAAGATAATTAAAAGAATATAATTTTTTATATATTCCTTTCTTATAGTTGAGTGATTACTTTACTACCTAGATAAACACTTGAGAATGTAATCATTATAGATTATATGCCATGGCATGCATATAATCTAATGAAATGGTTATGATTTGATCTATTTCTACTTTTTTTAATATACCTAGAGATGTATATTCAAAATTGATTTTTTATTCCTAAATAACTTTGGATGAATGAAGAACATGTTTTTCTATTGAAAATTAAATTTTATCAATACAAAAAATGTTACCACCTAATATCCAATATAATAAATCACAATTTAACCTCAATCAATAATATCCAAATTTCATCTTAATCTATTCTAACCTTAAGACTCAAACACAATACTTTTGAGAAAATTAAGAGTCCAACAAGGTCTCAAAATACCAAAAGTCAATATTAACATCAGATAACCCTAAAATAACATAGAATTATATGATGTAAAACATATTTAATCTCCAAAATTAAAAATAGATACAAAAAATTTAGTATATGCTATTTAGAAAATAATTATCCTACCTCAAAAATATTCTAGAATAATTTTTAGACACAAAAATACAATGGACTTGATCATATAGTCTTCAAAATAAAATCATACACTATTAATTTCTATACAAAAAATTTCGTATCATAAATCCCATAATCGATAATATATTTCCATTAGTAAATAGAATTAACATAAATACACAATAAATTAACATTTGAATCCAACATAACATTCACAATTTATTACTCAAAATATCATCTTTACCATAATCTTATATGTTTCCAAAAATAGAGAACATCCTATAAAATAAAATTAATCACTTAATCACCAAGTAATTTTCCAATCCCAAGGTTATAAATTTGATAAAAATTGTCCCTAAAATCAATATAACCATTATCAATTAAATATTTTAACAAAAGAATGTCATTCTAACCAAGATCTCTCATAGGTTAGTGGTAGGTCCTCCACCCTTTTCACCCTATGATTTTGGGTTCAAACCCCGCAACCAAGATGGATGCAATGAATTTTCACACAGCCTATGGATTGTACCTTTTCACAATCAATATTAAAATTTTCCCAAAACTGTAGTAATAATCATTAAAATAAACTATATATATATTCAATATTGAAGAAATTTTTTAACGACAAATGTTATCTAATAAATTTTATTTTGTATTCTCAATGATATATATATCAATAAGTAGCCTAAATTCAAATATCATATCAAACCTAAGGGTTATCCTTACATTTATACATATATCCATAAAATGAAAGGGGAATTATTCCATAAATAATTTTTTCAGACATACTAACTTTGATTGTGTTCCTTAATCTAGGTTTTCCTAAATATAGTTCCCAAGGATTCTAAAAAAATTACTCGGATAAAAACTCTAACACCCATGGCCCCAATAGCCAAGGTCCAGTGTCTATATTATATTAGAATAGATATAAGATTCAAATACCATAGTACCGAATAGTTGTGTAGTCTTGAATATCTGGATACCTACATGGTCCCCTTTTTACATTAGTAATTAAAAAACATAAAATGAAAGTAATTTACATCCATGAACTCATTCAGAAATTTAATCTTCATCTCTAGGTGAAGAGATACTAAATAAAATGGTGATATTAGATTCCTATTAAGAGTAACATATAATTGAATATGTATTTAATAATCAACATGGAAAGGTGGATAACTGAGTAGAAAAGTTATTTAATCAAAATACTAAGGATGAAAGGGATCCATATATTTATTCAATGTGAAAATTTTCTGGTTAATAATAAAGGAATTATTATAGAAATTATTAATTATTATATTTCTTGTTTCTATCACATTAACTGGTACCATCATGTCATTTCATAATACACATTAATATTTATGGTTAACAACCAATTTAGTTTGGCCACATTATTAATCTCATGAGACTATCAATGCATTGAGGGGATTTTATATATACATTCCCCACCCATCCCATCAGGTACCAAACATTCATTACATATCAAAATTATTGATTTAATTCATTAACCAAGAATTAATTTAACATATATCTATATTCAGTAAAAGATATAGAATTAACATTTTTTTTTCCAACAATTCACATATCATTCAATGTAGACAACATATGTGGTTTAGTAAAAAAATAATAGATTATGTGTATTGACTGTAAATCCATGTAAAAAATGTTTAAATACAGTAAGATACAATAAAAATTAATTTCACACATAAACTTAACATGACATAATCAATGAAATGGATATTTAACCCAATGAATGTAAATTGAGTTATGAAATCCCTTACCTCTAGTAATGAGAAAAATCAATTGCCCTATAAAAGAATAAAATTTAATAAAACATTCAATGTCATGAGAATAAAAAAATTAATTATATAAAATATAAATTGGATGAATATACACCACACGAAAGGAATAAGTCTAGATTAAAGCATATGTCCCACAGAAATATAAGCGGAATGAGAAGAAAAACCTTACATTAAACATCCATTTAGTTGTGAAAGCTTTAATATCTTATATAATGGTTTTAATTAGGATATTAAATTACCTATGAAAATTATACATATTTTGTGATATCATATTTGATCTTATTATATTATTTTGTCACCTTTTTTTAATAATATGAAATTACTTTTGTTGTTTAGGGTGTTAATAGCTAAATTTTCCTATGCATATTTTGTTGTGTAAGTCCCGACTCTTATGAATCGAAATTAGTTATATCACACCCCAAAATAAATTAATATAATACATATCATATTTATTCATTATATACTATTTTATAATCATAATTTAATACTGAACATGAAAAATGAGTCGTATCGTATCGTAGATATTGTTGACCGTACATACGCCCGAGCGATGATATTATTCCCATAACAGTGACATATTAAATAATTGGATGGTAAATTAATAATTTAAAAATCAACATCAATTTATAATTTCTCTGTATATACATTATTTACAAAATTATAACCATCCATGTAAAGTGGTGATGAAAAATAGATTACAACACAAGGTGGAGATGGTAAGTTGTACGCACGCATGCACGGTGCTTTCTTTTTTAATATGATTGGTCAATGGGGAAATATTATTTTACCCTAATCATAAGAAAATATCAGAAATATAGATCATAAATTAGTTATAACTTTATCATGGAAAAAATACAAGAAGACAAAGTAGAAGAAGAAGCATACCTGAAAGCATTGAGAATAGTAATTACCTATACTTTAGTGTAATTCCATTAATCTCTTTTTACAGGATCTAGGGTAGGCCTTTTAGAAGGATCAGAACATTTATAACATAACTAAGAATTATTTTAGGAGAAACCAGTATGGTTTGGTAGAGCTAGATGTATCAATGTGGCGTGAGGATGTGAGGGATGTGGTTTTCTTATATAATTAAGGTGAGGGGAACTTTTAAAAATGGTCAAAATATCAAAATATAATAAGGATTTCCATGTGACAAAGACATAAGAAGTGGATAGAAATTAATATGTGAACGAATTTATGACCAAATCTAATAATATTTGGGATTATTTAATATTATTTTAATTATTACCTAATTCAATAAGTTACTTAGTGAATAAAATAACATTACTATCAAATTTGAAACTATTCCTTTAATTTTACTTCAAATACATCAATTCAATGTGTAAATTAGAATATAATTCATTCATTGGTCTCTAATATATCATATTTATTTATAAAATTAATCAAAAACATTAAATAATCCAAAATATATATAAATTATTACTTTAAAATTCATTTTTTTCTGTTAATTAAATAAATACTGTATTTTCATCGATAAAGAATTTTAGGTTACTATATAAATTTTTAAAATTAAAAATAAATTTATTTAATGAATTTAATTTCATTAGGATAAAAAATATATTTATTATTAATCATATCATGAATTTTTCACTACGTGGAAACATAAATGATATTTAATACAAAGAGAGTTACATTTTGTAACTATCATTGATTTAAATAATATATCAGTTTTTCGATCGAAACGTGTCCATTAAACAACTAAAATTCCATATTATGCGAATAAGGGTCGATTAATCTTCATCTAGTTAATTTTGGACAGGTTTAGTTCATGTTTATACCCTTATATTTTGTTTTTGAATATTTTTTAATCCCTTAAACTCAAACCATGACAACATGTGTTTTTACACTTTGATGGTTAATATATTTTCTGTAAAATAAAAAATTATCGATAAATGAATCATTTAGGAAATTTTTAGTCTTTTCCCAATTATCTGGTCTAAATTAATATTTTTATGAATTTTATATCATTTAATAAAATATTATTTATTTTAAATATTCATAATTTTAATTTTTGGAACTATTAATTACTTGACTTTTTAGAAATATCATTAAAAAATGATAAATTCAATCGAATAATTTTAATTCTGTAATATTAATTCAATTTAATTGATTAAATTTGTGTATGAAGGTAATTGTATAAAACAATATTTATTTTAACATTTTTAAAATCATTAATTTGATTATTATATTAATTAAATAATTACATAATCATCATTGTGTCACTATTTAAGGTAATTATTTTATCACTAAATATTATAAATAAATTAACATGCTATATATATGCATTTTATGTTTCAAAATACTAATTATAATCGATAATATCTCATATATAAACCTTTATTGATTATATTTGGAATGTGAAAAACAAGTGTGAAAAAATTAACTTTTCATTGAATATAATATTATAAATTTCATACACTCATCCATGTAGATATGAACATTAAAATTTAGACCCAAGGATTATTTTTGTTGAAACACTCTCATAGAATTAAATTATTAAAATTATTATTGAAATTTTATAATATTTATATTATAATGTTTAGCTTTTATTACCTGATTTCCCGTTAAATGTGGTAATAAAATATATTACTAGACTTACTATTCATATTTTATCAAACAATAAAGGGGAACTATTTAATTAATTTTTACCTTATTATTATATATTTGGAATAAATTTTTCAAAATTAGAGACAGATAATTTATAGAAATTATTTTTAAATTAATACCATTGACGGGCCAACGAAACAAGTTTTTAAACTAAATACATTCAAAATATAGAATTGTTTATATATATAATCAATTTGAAATTTCTTCCAAAGAAATTAATTGGATTAAATGATGATATATCAATATTATTATACTTTAAAACTATTATGAAATATAAATGATCAATATAATTAAATCAGACGAAAAAACAGTTTTCAATTGAAATATGATATCTTTTCACTATGAATCAAGAAAATGAATCTTATAAGAAAAATAACAATAAATAAATCAATGTAAATTTTGAAACACCAATTTCAAATAATAGGATTAAATTTTCAAATATAAGTTATAAAATTGTGAAAAACGAGACATAAAACAAGCGCACCATCAAAAGTCAGAAATGTTCCTTCTTAGAAAAATAAATCTTTTATTTGTAAAATTGGATTTGTTCTTAATCATTTATAGAAAAAAACTAAGACACATTAAGTAATATATATATATATATCATTAATTTTAAAAAAAATATTTTATTATTTATTGGTATAAAACACACTTATGCACATTTAAATAGGTTTTTTAAAAAACCTTTCATTTTATATTAAAATTTGTTTTATTTTCATTTGAAATTGATTTGTCACCAGTTAATTAATTATATACACACATGTAATCCAAATTTATATAATTTATTTCATCTAATATAATACTTTTAACTTACCAAATGATGTTAAAATAATAATATTTAATAGAATATCATGATTCGTTTACACGCGGTGTTGTGTGGAATGTAAACTATCGAAATATAGAATTTATTTAAGAAGAGACATACCGTAAAATATTTGGGTGTCACATTCTTGTAAAATATTCAATATAGTGGTTAATTATTTAAAAATTGTGATAAAAAGTGAGATGGTTAGTTGGGTTAAGATCCTCTTAAGAATCAACTTTGAGAATGAGAGTCTGTAATAGGTGTAAAATAGCTAGGAATTCAGATTAACTCAAGTTATCATTAAATTTTGTTTATATTTGGGAAATTGGTTTCATTTTTTGGGGATTAATTATATATTTTTTCAAATGTGATATAAAATCATGAGAAGTGTGGTGTGAGTGAGGATTTTGAAGAAGCATATGATCTGTACATTATCATTAGGAAATAACAATTATTGGAACTTCTGATATTTTCCAAATGTTTAAATAAGATGATGAAACCACAACAAAAATAAAAAATATAGAAAAAAGGGGAACCATTATGGGAAAAATTGATTAAAACATTCTTGAAATTGGTTATAATCACATCACATAAATAAATACTTCTCTACCAGTAGACAAATAAAAAGTAAAAATAATCTAAAGGTGATAGAGTTTATTCCTATAGAGATATAAAATAGTGGCCTATAGTAATGGTGGATGTGGGAAAGGGGAGTCCATGATTATCTCGAAAATATTTTAATTAGTTATGAATCTCACCATTGTTGGGATGAAGGTAGATAAGTTTCAAGATAATTATTTAATTATGAAAAAAAAATGTGAGAATTGAAAATATAAATGAATTTGAAAATAAAATAGTAGAGAATAAATGGGGACACAAAATTTTAAGGTGGAAACCCCTATAATGTGTAAAAATAAAATAACACATGGAAGAACTAAAAATATTCTATAAATTAGAGAATAAAAATATTCAAGTAGAAGGCCAAACATGAATTAGAAATACAGTGTAATAAACCTATGTGAAAATCCACACGCTGATAAGCCTCCATCACCTCTTTTATAACCATCTTGTAACATAATTACACCCTTTGAAGATAAAAATTACACATACAATGTTTTCTAGAACATGAAATAAATCATTTCACCAATGATTTACCCATGGCACGGTGATGTCCATGCCAAATGTCGCCCACATATTTTCTAGAAAATGCATATTTAGACAAATTTATAATAATCATCCATTCCACTCTATTTCATCACATAATGCCACTAAATTCACAACATCAAATATTCTGGTTAAATCATCCTTGTATATGCTCTTCAAATTCTATTAAATAATGATGAAAAAATATATATTAAGAAAATATCTCCATATGTCACCAGTGAAGATAAGATATGGAAAATTCATAGCCTCAGGATCATAAAAAACATTATCTTACAAAATAAAAAATAATGGGATGAACCCTATTAATCTCTCCCTTTAGTTAGAAAATGGAAATGAATCCGAAAAAATTTAGTGGGAAAACAAGATATTTGGTTTCACACCAACAATCAACCTCTAGAAAAACTATAAATAAACCCTTTTATGGTTCTAATAAAAACCCAACATTTCAACCCAAAAAAGAAATCCAAAATCCAAATTCTTCCTCATACCTATTCATAAACTACATTGACTATAATAAAAAATATATGGATACCCCATAACATGTATCAGCACATAATATAGACCACTAGAAAGAATTAATTTTACCATATAATCAACATCCCCTGGGAGGATTGAAATTTTCATCCAAATATAAATTTTAATTATAATGAAACATTAAGGGAAATTGGGAAACCATAGTCCAAAAACCAAGAACAACTACGTAATAAAAGATCTCACAAAATTATTAAACACTAGACAAAGATTATTAGTGTTAGAAAATCTAAATAATTCCCAGTGTAGAGTACTAACCTAGATGTTGGATCCTCCCTAAGATGTTCTTCATGGTGAGTAACCATTATGTCCATTTTCTGAATTATTTTTTCTATGGTTATTTCTCCTTGATTAAATCCTTGGGTGATGATTCAGTATTTTCTTTCTATCCAGGAATCTTTCTCTTTAGAGGCCTCTTCTTGAAACCTTCTTTCATATATTCTTAAAATATCCTCATTTGAGGCATTGGGCCAAAGGACTTCCGATATCATTTCATCCTTGGAGTGGAATATGAGCCTCAGACACTCCTCTAACTCTTCTTCCATCACACTTGGTTCTCTACTTAGATCAACCATTTCCCTAAATTGTAGGTTTTTTCCTTCCATGAATCCACCTTTCATGGATGACGTAGTTTCCATCAGGTTAGGAACATAATATTAGTCTTTGTATCCCTTGGGGTTTTCCCATGGGCCATAATGCATTTCCAAATGCCACGCTTTCCTTTTTTCCCCTTCATCCTTATGGGGTTGTGGGGGAAATTTCCTTAGAAATGGTCCAAATCGTCCACTGAGAGTTGGCTATAACTATCATCAATATAATCATCTCCCTCATGCATCGATTTATGATTTTATTTATTTATTCGCTAGTGAAACTCGATAAATAAGAGAAATTAGGTGTGATACCTAAAAGAACTGACATGAATTTATTTATATTCCAAGAAATTATTTATCTTAGTCGATGTTCATTATCTCATACGTAGTGATTTATTTATCCAAAAATATAATAATGTCCTCTACTCAATGAGATTCATCACATCACCACAAACAATTAATTCAATAGTGTAAAGAGTTTCTTCCATTCTTCCTCATTCATATACCATCAATCCTCAAGATAATTTTAAACTTCCATTTATAAATGAACTCCTAAATATTTCATTTTTAATTTTATAATAAGATAACATATTATGGTGTATAACTTGAACATTTCACACATCATTCAGTGTCTGATAACGACTTTCATTTTCAATGATAGAAATGCCACTAACACAATTGAAACTTAGTGAATATCCATTTCTCATCTACATTATACCAAATTCATCTTCTTCATGTGAATAAAATAATATCCTTTTCATTGAAATCTGTCATGAATTTATTGAATTATCCACCAATTCAGTTTCAAAATCATAAATTCGACTATCAATACCAATTAAATTTAAATCACCCTCATCCTATTGAATTCATACACTAATATCCCCAGAATCGATGTCATTCACCTTATTTTACACCTTAATATTTTTCATCGCATAATAGATTCTCTTCACATTATCCTTTTTATCTCAAAATATTCACTTTAAATTTATACTTATCATCGACTGACATATCTTATTACACTATCCATCTACTACAAATAGAATCCCACTATTACCTATAGAATCATGATCGTTGGTCATTCACTGAGTCTCTTATAAACCACGATGAAATACCATCATCCAAATTCAATGTTTATTTCCCTAACAACACTGTGGTGATGAGATTAACATATGAATTAGTAAATGAACCCAATATAATAAAATCCTTTTATTTTTTTTCTTCCATTTCAACCAGTACCATGTTACCTTTATCATCGATCACGAATTCCACTAAAGATAGATCTATGAAAATTTTTAATTAACTCTTCCCTATGGTTACCCAAATCTCAATTCATTAAAATTTGAAAATGATAAAAAAATTCACAAATATACATAATTTCTATGGGGTTTTTATTTATTAATTCTATCATGATTTTCCTTGATCTCCTCGAGATCTATCATATTTATCACATATCATAGAGTATTATCATCTAAATATATTTGAATTGTGACTATTGTAACTCTGAAATATTTTCAACAACCATACCTTACAATCTATTGTTGATCAGATTTTTTCTTCATTTTCGTCACTTACTTATCATTAAAAAAATATTTTTTACTCATTTCTTTCGTATTGTGAAATCATTTTTCCCATTGAACAGTTCAATATGGGGGTAAATCCCATGGCACGAATCACCCATATCTTATAAAAAAGAATCAAGGATGAATTCGTTTGATACTACGTATTAGGTTATAAATGGGTTGCTTCCAGGAAAATTATTCAATTATAAACAAAAAAATTGTGTGAATTATCAATGTAAAATAAGTTAAAAAAATAGAGGAATATAAATCGTGATATATAATTTTAATTTGAATTAAATCGTCCAATGTAAGGGATTTAAAAACAATTGGGTTAACATGGAAAGTACACAATTAACCAGATAGTGTAAACCTATAATTATAAGTCATCAACATGAATTAAAAAGATATCATAAAAACCTATGTGATGATCTATACCTCGATATGTCTCCATCATCTCTATGATAATAATCTTGCAACATGGTTTCAACTTTCAGAGGACAAAACCATAGACTTGACATTGTTTTAGCACTTTAAATAAAGCATTTCATAACCCTATTTTATCACATCATGTTTTTATTTGAGCCCAATGTCACCCACATATCTACTTCATAACACTTGATGCACAACATCAAAAATAATATACCTTTTTATTTTGTTGGATCATTATACGCCACTGAATATTAATCATCAATTATTATTGTTGGGTCATCTTTATATTTAAACTATACTCTACAAAAAAACATATTTGAAAAAATTGCGATATGATGAAAATACCTCTTTATAAAATCATTCATATAAGATTCATAAAATGTTTATCTTATGAATCTTGAAACCCCCTTATCTTTAAGAAACAACAATGACAAGATAAAGCCTATCAAACATGAGAATCTTCATGCTGTTTTTCAGAGAGCTACACTGTAACTATTGATGTACTCAATGCCTACATCATCGATGAAAATTTTATTGTAGAATCATGATGTTGTTTGATTACATGATAATTCAGAATTAGATGATAATCTATAGTAGTGGTATGTGAATTAATCAGTTTATCAAAGTTATTGGTGTACGACGTTTATGGGAACAAAAAGTAATGAATAGATAAAATATGTAAGGTTGATGAGTTTTATCAAGGAAAATTTTACGGTTCTGTGGAAGGGGTTTTTATCTACTTATCTCATGGGTATCTTATGCACATGCTAAGACATATATGCTGCTTTCATAGTTTAGGTTCACTTATTATAGATTTGAAAACTACACAACAACAACAGTAAGATCTAAACAATTAAATAATGTGATATGAACATATTTTATTCCTATAATTTTGGGATAAAAAGAAATAATGTAGTATAGGTATTAAGTATGAACAACATATAGAGGAACTAGATGAATAATAATTCATCAAACATACTATAATGTTTGATTCTACTATCGAAACTGAATAAGACATATCATCAATAGATGTTCTCTACCCTACTGTGAAGGATGTGTCAGTACTCATGTATACTTACAAATATGATATCTATTGGGGCTATGAAACATCCAGGTGATAATATAGAACAAAAAATAGAAGATGAAAAATGACGATCACACGGATTTGCGTGGCTGGGAAATGGTTTCCTATATCTATGGTAGAATATGATACATTCTATTACTCTCAAGATCAATCATCAGAGGATGAATTTTTTTACTCAATTACAATACATGGGACTATATGACATTTATATATTTAGGGACAAAATATTCTTCATCATTTTTTGATAGAAATTATACCCATGAATTCTAACCTTATTGGCTATATCAATTGTCCAAGGTGTCTCCCTGGTTGGTTGCGTCCATTAAAGGATTCCACTATAGTTGTTTCCAATAGAAATGATCATTCTTGTTTCTCTTATTATAGAAGTTTCCCCCCCAAAAATATCTCCCTAAAAACAAATATTTGGGTATAATATATACCTGTAGTCTCCCTGAATTCATCCATCTTATATTTTTTTAGTAACTTCATCATCATGACTTCACCTTTATCATTGGTGTGGTTTTTCTCAACTTATGACAGTCTATCTTCCAAAAAAATTTGGATCTAGTTTTATTACACATCGATGTGTTAGTACCATTAATGAAATGTTAGGTTCTTGATGAGATGAATAATACTATGATCATCATAGTAGAGAATGTAAATCTACTAACTTTATCCCAACTCTTATAAATACTTATTCAATAATAATGTCTCACTCTAGCATTTAATGATAGTTTTATATTGTGATTCATTAGTAGACAAGGAAACACACTTTTGAAGTCATGAATTCCATGAGACTACTCCCCCAATAAATTATATCAAGTTCACATATATAGAATTATTTATGTCTGTATCTCTAGCCACATCATTATCTATGTATCCTTCTAAAAGAAATTTTCACTTCCAAATCATAAACACCGATTACATATTAATCATAGATACATATATATACATTTGACCACTATAAAATACTCCTTTATTATATTTGATAAGAATATATTAATAATTCAATTAGTTTGAGAACTATCTAATATAGTTCATAACATGGAAAACATAAGACCACTAACATGTGATTGATAAATGATTTTTCAATATATAATTTCTCCTCTTTAGTTTATAGAATATAACACTTCTATAGCCTTAATTGTCTCACAAGTGGAGTGATAAATGGTTTCTCCTTTCTAAAATTTAATCTTTTTCAAACCTTATCAATGTACTTCCCATGAGATAACTAAATATTTCTATTCATTCTTTCATGAATAATAATTATTTAGTGAATCTTAGTAGCATCTACGATATCATTTATTTTAAAATTATTTCTAAAAAAATCCTTCAATCATTGAATATTAGTGATATCTCTACCAATAAACTCTATTTTATCTATATAAAGATAACAGAAATTAAATCATCATCAGATTTTTTTGATGAATATTCTTTGAAAAAAAACCTTCCTTATATACTGATTTTTCTCCACAATTGAGTATAATATCTTGCACCATTTCTTTAGTTATTATTTCAAAAATATAAATTTTTCTTGATTTTTAATACCATATTTCCTTTAAATTTAATGGAAAATCCATCAAGATACTCCATGCATATCATTTCATCAAGATCACCATATAAGAACACTGTATTTATATAGAATTTTTGAACCTCTAGGTCCATACTAGACTATAATCTAAGAATAACATTGATAGAGTAAATTAAACCATTTGAGGTATTTGTTATCAAAATTTATAACTTTATTATGTACAAATACCTTCACAACCATCTCATATCTATAGTGTGGTTGTGAGATACCATCATATCCTTTGATTACACACACACTCCCTTATTTTTAAGTGCATTATTTCCATGTGAAAACTCCACTAAATCAAAGCAATGCTTCTTGTGAAATTATCTCATCTCCTATTTATTTAACATTATCTAGTCCATCTTTTGTGGAATCCAGAATGCATCATAATAACTATATAGATCTTTTAAATTAGTGAGGATCACATACTCATGTGGATAGTATCTACAACATAATTTTCATTATTTTGTGGATATCATAAAATTCTATTATGTGGGAATCTATTTTGTAATATCATATTGTGGTGAAATAAAAATAGGTGGAGAAATATTACCTAGAAGGGATTTATCATCAACATTACATATACCTATCATATTAGCTTGATCTAATGGAGGTAAGGATGGTTCCAGATTGACTATAATTTCATCAGACTACAACTCTATACATTTTATGTCATCTAAAGATATTTAACTATTTTAATCTCAAGGAACAAAACATCTCTACTTCTAGAAGTATTCTTGCTGATAGGATACCATATTTTGTATCCAAACTCTTCATGAGTGTATCCCAAAAATATAAACTACATTATTTTTCTATCCAGCTTCACTCGACCATCATTCAGGATGAAAATGAAATCCATATAGCTAAATACTATTATGTTTTTATATGAAATATGTGTACATATCCAAACCATTCATACAAAATCATTGTTTAATAAAACTGATAGAGAATGGATGATAAGATCAACTACAATCGTCAATTATTTAGCCCAAAATGAGTCATATAAATTTTCATTTCAGAGCATTAACCAGACTCTCCCACAAATTGTTCTATTTATCCTCTCAATAACACTATTATTTTGTGTCATATTTGGTATTGATTTTTATAGGGATATTCCAAAACAACTATAGTAATCCTCAAATAGACCATGATACTATCAAATATGTTTACTCACATAGACTTTAATCATATTCATGTTCCCTTTACACATTCACATTAATCTGATTGAAAACTACTTGTACATGATCATTAGTTTTCAAAGAGAAGGCACTGCCCTTTTTAAAATGATTATATATGATGTAAAAAAATAAATACCAACTCCGATTGATTGAGTTATCATAATGATAAAATCATTGTGAATTAAATATTAAAAAAATTACTTTTATAGATGGTAAATGACCATTAAATGATAATATTTGTCATTTTCATATGATTCAATCAACATAGTTATCAAAATTACAACCCTATATACATTGGAATATATTCTTCCTAATGAGAATTCTGATTCATTTCTCACTAATGTGACTAGGAATCATGTTCCAGACATATTCATGGTCACATTTTCTAGTTGTATTGACACCTCCACCACAAATTATGATATCTGTGAAATAAAGGGAGGTATATTTCATTCTATTTGAAATTAGAATGTTAACGTTGTAATGTTTCCTCTTATTAGCACTGAAATAACTTACATATAAATCATCATTATGAAATACAATGGATATCATAGGGATTAGAATACTAGGAAGGTGCCTCACATGATTTAATAGTAATCGAAATCTAAAATCAGGTTCTAAAAAATATTACAAATATCAGTGATTTTGGATATACCATAATTTCCCTACATTAGATGCCTAAAACTATCTAATGTGTATTTTGAGAAGAAATATCTTATGGAGGTTCCTTGGTATGAGGCACCAGAATAAATCACCCATATATAGTCTTATATTGCAACACTGAACTAGTTATAATACTGAACAATAACTATATCTTAAATAACAACTATAATATCCTTATTTTGGGTCTTACCATCCTAATTTATCGATTCTTCATTCATCCTACTAAACTCCGGAATAAATTTTATCATCTTTCCATAGTGGTGGTACATCATTTACTATCTTGATCTGTATTTTTAACTCACCCTTCCTTGTAGATTTTTTCCACCGGGTTCTCTTACTCTACGTTTTTCTTTCCATTTATGCCTCTGTTTTCATTTGGTGATGAGAGCTTCTGATTAAGGTGTGCATACACTATCCTTCATTCTGGAATCAGAATTCAACATTTTTTAATTCACCATTTCCATGGTTAGAGTTATTTTGGTAGTTGAATTTATGTCCAAAACAACTATAGTGTGTTGCACATATTTGGTAAATAAATCAACATTAATAATTCCTACAACTCATCCGCCACCATTATTTTCATTTAATTCTACCTATGAAAAATACCATGAAACATTCCCATATTTTAAAAAATGTTGGTCCAATAGTTTTTAATTCATGATGAAATGTTGGCATATTAGGTATTATTTATTTATTCTCGGGTTTTCATGAAGATGAATTTTCAAAATTGCTGCATAAAAGGGAAGAATTATGTTTGTTGGAAACATTATGGATGATCGATCCACATTCAGATTTTGGTTTTACATTTTATATTGTGTACAACCCACTCTGCATCAACTAGAGGGGTACTGGATGACATTTTCTCACTATATTTCCAACTTTTAAATATTCCTCTATTTTCATTATAATGGTTTTAGTGGTCTCTACTATAGGTTTCCATAGGTATTTAATATACAAAATATCCTCCATTATGTGTTTCTAGGTGGAATTATTAATAAACAATGAGATAGTCATATTAGTAGTATTTTACCCATTAATAGTAAAAGAATATAAAAAATATGACCATATAGATCCATCTTGAATGCTCTAAACCTCTATATACAACTTATGGATCGCTGAAAAGGGAATTAGATTGGCCAAGTCATAGCCAAAACATTTTTAACAGTCTAGATATATCAATGAGGTGGTGATTCGATGGCTCATTGGAATAACCACTAAAAAACATGCAATAATGTTTCTACCATAGTGTATAATATAATCTTCTTTTGAAAGATCTACTACTAAACTGCATTGATACATTGACCACCTCTATTGAATTCATTTCTGCTTTGTTTTTTATGTCATCTACACCATAGGAATTTTCTAAATGAGTTCATAATGAATATATATTCATAAAATTTTTACGACCCCCATCAATTTTTTGGTCCACAAAAAACCTTTATAAAAAATCATTATTTCAACCTCAGATCCTCAAATACATCCTTTTTAGGGATATAGAAGATCTATGTGATTAAATTGAAGAAAAAAGAAGAATAAAAAATCAATAACACAAAAATTTTCATTGTTCGATAAGGTTTTCCCACATCAATAGGGGAAGGGGGGCCATTCTACCACATTCTAGGTCAAACTTCAAATGATGAAAACAATTACATAATTACAAAAACATGATAATGAATCTCATTTTAACAATGGTGGAATAATTGCTTCGTTGTTGATTATTTTGGTAGATCATCCACCATTGGATTCTTCCACCAATTAGCAACGTGAGTGGTGCAAGGTTCCACTTGGGTTTGTTTTCCCCAAGTGAAGGATTACACTATAGATATTAGTGATATAAAAAATCAATCCACCATCTACCATAACTGGGAGTGTCCCCCCACAATATCATATGATGTAACTAATTAATGGGATCTAGAGGAAGGTAACAAAAAATTGGGATGATAGTAAGATGGCTCATCCTATATCATGTTGATGGAGAATATTAATGTTTCATGAATGTTATGGATAAAATCAATCATGGGTCTTGAAGTAATATATGATGCACACCGGAAGTTTTTGATTCATCATGCGAGGGTGTGTCTGATGTCTTATGAAACTATAACTAGTATGAGAAGAAACCATGAACTATTTTTTTTCATAAATGTTGAGTGAGTTGAAATTCCATAAACTATATTAAAGCTACATTATGTTTAATTTAAAAATAAATTCAGGATAGGTGATATTTATAAAGAACCAACATAAATTCATTCCGTATAGAATACTCAATATTTTGTTTGTATGAATGTGAAATCATCAGTAGTCCCATTTTTATATTTTCTACAAAATAAAGAATCCACACTTTTTTGTGTATTTTTACGTATTAATTTTTATTTATTGAATGGTGTAGTATATAGTTCTAGACAAAAAGGGAGAATAAATATATGGATAAAGAATACTAATTTGTGATTGTTAAAGTAATAATAGAATGTTATCTCCCTTATGATTCTAAGAATAGAGAAATTTTAGAAAAACCCTCCACCACCAAAATCCCACTTAAAGGTAAAATCCAATGTTTATTGAATACATTATGTGTTTTGGACATATTAAACATATAGTTATCGATAGTTTTCCAAATATTCCAATGTATACTAGAAAAATTATACCATCATTAAGGGGGAGAAAAAATGAAGTTAGATGAAATTAACCCAAGTAATAAAACCCCTCATAGAAGAAAATAAATATGGTGACATCCATAAAATTTTAATATCATGAAAATTTATGTGGGAGTTATAAAAAAATTGGTCATGGCCATGAGGTGTGATGGTTCTGTTTTACCAAGAACAACTCAACTATAACTAATATAGGGAGAACTTAAAACATAAATTAAATCTAGAGGAAGGTATAATTAAAGATTACCTTGAAATATTAACCAATCGTTGTTACAAAACCTGAAACACCCAAGAAAAATTTAAGGAATATTTCAAACCAAAAAAACATGCTTCTTTTTCTGAATAAAATACCATGATGAGGATATATTCATGAAATACGTGAATGTTAAATTAGGAGAATAAAAATATGAAACAATTTAAATAAATACAATATTGGAATATACATATTATAATGGTGGAAGATATCTATAATGGAGATGTTGTGGTAAAAAGAAGTTATTATACGAGGGAAACATACAAAAGAAAATATTTTTACTGGATGATTTATGTTTTATGAACACATTATTGAAAATTTCATGACATGGTTACTAATTTAGGGTTAGTGCATAAAGAAAATTAATAATGGGTCCAAATATACATAAAATAAAATTTTTATACATTATAATATGAAATCATAACATATTCCAAAGGTTTGTACAAAAATTCTAAAAGATCAATTGGAAGTAGTAAAGAAGATTGAAGAAGAAATGAAGATGGATTTTTATCTTTTGAGTGGTTGGTAAGGAAATAGTTCCACACAAATTATAATGTGAATAAAAATTAAATAAATCATTAAAACCAATAATGTATATTCTTCTAAGAAAAAGGGTTATGGAATAAATAAACATAATGTCAATATAAAGGGAGTTTCCAAGTTGAGAAAAATTTATCATTCCTATTTCTCTAAATAAAGTAAATGAATGATATACCTTATTCTCACATGATGTAAATGTTTCTAATGAAAATGGAATAGAAGCTAATGTAACTCAATGAGAACCCTAAAATAAATATGAAACAGTTAATTCAAGATAAATGATTTTTTAGTGATATTTTTATTTACAGTTAGATAATGAATTAGGAAACTTTATTTTGAAAATCTAGAGGTCTGAAGATTGAAATTCATAGAGGCTAATGTAAAGGATTATGAAGTCAAAAAAATAGATAATGAAATTATGTTTTTATCATATCAAGGTATTTTGATGTTTTCATATCCCTATATGTAAATAAATTTATATTTCAAAGATAGAGATAAATTTAACATTCGATGAAAATATTATTAAATATTTTTTGAAGGGGAAAATTAATTTTTTGGAAGAATTATTTTCCATTTATTAATATTGATCAAATAAATAAGTTATAAAAAAATTCTTTTGAGTTTACCTTTACAATAAGATATATTAATTTGGTACCACTTAGAGATTTTTTATTAACATCGTTAATTTTTTATTTAATCACTCTTTTTTCCACATTAATTAAAGGTAACATATTCATAGAGTTGGATAACTCAATAAAAAATTATTTATTTCATGAAATTGATTACATACTTCTCTCTAAGTATTAAAGAGTTACATTCAATTAAATTTATGTTAAAAGAAGAATAAAATAAATTAATAATAATTCCCTCGTAAAGTAAAACATTTAATTTCGTTCAATAATGTGGAGAAGAAATCGTTGAGTAAAATAAAAAGTTTATATTAACAAAAAAAATTAAAAGAGAGAGATTAAAGGGCCCATCAGATGGTGATGATGAATTATTATATTTTTTTCCAATCATTATTGATAATAGAAGTCAATGATATTCCTAGAAGTAGAAGTTGAAGTAACCTATGACTATTCACAAAATAAATGAAACAAATGTATATATATCGATAGATGTAATCTTTGTTAGAACCATATGAAGAAGTGACATTAGTAGATGTATGTTTTTCTAATAGTGGATGTCACTAGAGAAATGTTAGATGACTTATCCAGATGATATAATTTTATTATTACAAAAATTAAGGAACATGGAAAAAATACTACTGGAAGCAAGATAGAAATGAGTTTTATTACTAGAAGTACCATATATAATTGAGAAAATTACATGAACTGATAATTAGTGAAAATATTTGAGGTGATATTACCATTTAGATGCCTATAATATAAATTTTTTGGATTATGAAAAGGAAGTTACTAGTATTAAACTAAACATGTGCATAACATTAATGAGACAATGAACTACTTGATATAGCACAAATCAGTACCATGTTATTCCATTTCCACATCATACCAAAAAAGGTAAATTAAGATCCCTCTAATGAAATAAAAACAAATGTCGGTTACACGTATATTATTCAATTTTATAAAATTAAGTCATGTTAGATGTAATTTAATCAATGATTTTATCAAATCATTTTCATCCTCATCGTCTTGGTTTTCATGCAACATTATAGAGAGCTACACTGCAACTAACAATGTTCGTGATTCCTGATTCCACCAAGAAAACATTTATTAGTCATTAATAAGATGTTCAATTATTAGGTGATAAACAATCAGATGATAAGAAAATTTTGGAAGACAAAATATATGGTAGTGGTATGTGAATTCATTAATAGATGAGAATGAAAACTGTAAGATTAGTAGGTAATATTAATGTTATGAAAAAAATAAAATATATGTGGTTGAGGAGTTTGAGAATGTATAATTCAATACTTGAGTACATGTTGTATTCATTAAAGTGTATCATGGCTAAATTTTTCACATGATTGGGCTGAGATATTTATATCTTATGTGGGGTTTTCATATGAATCTTTTAAAAAATATGATGTATCTACTACCAGTTCACAACCATGAACTGATGAGATGAACGTATGATGTGCTTGTATAGTTGAGTAAAGAAAAAATAACTATGGATAAGAATATGGTATGTACTTGACAAAGATGAACTAGATACCTGATAATTCATCAAAAAATTTGTAATTCCCGGTGAAAGTATAATAAGAAAATAACACAATGCTTTGGAATATGGCATCTATATTGTTATAAAGGATGTGTGTATACGCAGTCATACTTCAGCTGATATTAGTTGACATGACAAATTGAAAATGATTTAAAGGAAGGTTACTTGAATCTGGAATGACAACCAGTCATCTCATTGATGTTTTCATGATGAGCTATGGTTTTGTAAGTTCTCAGATAAGTAGTAGACTCTATATTTCTTTTGTGTTTTATTATATAATTATTTTGATTTATATAATTTCTTTCACACCCCCACATAGGATGGATAGTGGGATAGATTCTTATATGTTTTTTTGAGTTCTAGGTATACAACTCACATTATGGATACAGGTGATACATATGAGAAATAACTCTCACTCTTCCTCTCACTCCTACGGATGTAGTGAGGTTGTGTAGAGGTCACATGGTCAGGTGGTAAATATGTAGTGATATGGCGATGCAGTAGTAATGAGGTGATGACATGGTTATGTTTAAGTGGTTAGGTGATTGCGGTATACTGTATGTTTCTTTTTTATATGACATATGGATATAATTATGTAATTATATTTGTGATGCGGTATACATTACATGGATATGGGTATATGTAAGTGAGGAGATAACTATCGAATATCTCATTAGAATATACCTATAAAAATGGTGTATATCAATTGAAATGTATTGATAGATGATATATCTATTAGTAAAAATAAAAAATTCGGACATATGTTAAATTTTGTTGGTATATATTTTTAGTACCAACACTTTTTTCCAACAGTTATATATGTTTATATTTATCGTTTAACACCAACAAATATTTTTCCATCAGTTAAATATATTTATTTATCATTTCAACACTATCATTTTTTAAACCAACAAATGAATAATTTACTATTAATTATTATTACCAATTTTTTCCCGTTATAAAAATTTGTTTCACTAAATTATCAAATAACATAAAATATGTTTCCAATATATATATATATATATATATATTATTTTCAATAAATCTTATAAATTATAAATGTTTTAATAACATCATATAATCATATGACTTCATTAAACCATTATATCTTTTGTTATAATATAAATATTTATTATAAAATAGATGATATATTATTATAATTTTAAGAGACTTAAATAAGATCTAATATAGAAAAAATATAAAAAAATGAAGTCATGTATATATAATCTCATTACATGTATATAGTATTGTTGTTTTTTAAGAATATATATAAATTTTAAACCTTTTCATTATATATAAATTTATTATATATTAGGATATATTTTTTAAAATTGTACACATAATAGGGCACTCTCTTCACTAAATTAAAAGTCTCGAGTTGTAGTGATCAGATCACAATTACCATTCCTTCCATTTTCACACCCGACCAAGTTAATTTCATTTCCTTGTTAAAAATTGCGGTTATTACTATTATTATCTTATTTTATTTCATTTATTACATTTTACATCTCCCTCTATTTATCCCCTTCTTCTCCACACACCCTCCCCGTTCCTCTTTATGTTATACGCCCTAGCCTGGAGGAACCCTAGAAGTGCGCCTCTATCCTCCTCTTTCCATGGAATCTGGAAATATAACCTTCTTATTTTATATATGGTATCATTCGATCATCATTAGAACTCCTCCTTATTTTATTCTTTTATTTTCATTATGATTTTCCCTCTCTTCCTTGTAGTGCATGTGACCCATCTGACCCTAACTGAATTTTGGGTGTTTTATTTGATTATTCTTCATTATTATTGTTAGTGAGCTTTGGGTGTGATCATTTTTAGGAACTTTTTTGTAAGGTGTTATAGTTGTGGTTCATGATCCCCTATTATTTTTTTTATATTATCATATTTTTGATAATATGGTCCACATTGGAGAAAAATTAAATAGATTTCGTGTTTCACTTGTAGGTGGAGGAAGGCATAGTTTTATTTTATAGAACACGCTACATCCCAATTAATCCGAATGTAGAATAGTCTTCCTATTTATATGGGTACTCTTCTGAATGTTTCTTGATAAGTTTCACATATTATTCAAAACATCACCCCCCTAGAGAATGTTCGACACCCACATTTCCTCAACCTTCATTGACACCATCTATAGGGCTCCTCTAATAACTATATTTAAGATTTTACAGTAGAACTACCCTTTGTTTGTGTCTGGAAGCTACACAAAGTAAACTATAGGGTCATCCTATAACACAATTCTTCAACATGTTCCATCAACCCACCTATGTGTTGAAGATGCATCTGGTCCTTTTCGGTTCATATCCATGCTAATCGGTCTAGCATGTGATTATTCATTATAGAACTCAGTTCCCTTAATGTAAATCTCTTATGATGATGATTGTTCTTGTCTAATATACATCAAGTATGGTTTTTTATCTTCAAGAGTTATTTCTCGTCAACATGTTTTGTTGGCATAACATATGGGATATGGATTTACTGGAATAATATAGATTATTTGATACTCTGAGTCATGTTTTACTACAGAATGGCTATGATCATTGGCTAAAATAATGACCTTTTCTTCTCCTCGATATGTGTGTTAATTTTATATATAATTTAAATCTCTTTCAATATATTTTATGGTTAAATATCCTCTTGTGTATGCACTATAACTTTCTTTTTAATTAATAAATTTTATTGGGGCATGGGGTTGGAAACAACTCAAGTATCATTTGGTGTGGACTAGATTATATAAATTTGATTTTTGTGTCACTCTTAATTGATGTTAGTGTAATTATAAATGGATTTGGTTCTATTTAACAAAAACTTATTGTTTTTTTAAATCATGAATTATTATTTTCATTTTTTTGTTCCATATATATCATTTTTTAATGTGGTCACTAGTATTTTTTTTGAATCCATAGGTTCTTAGAGGCATTTAACTATTATTGTGATCACAATTTAATTTTATATCACACATTATGAAAATTGTTTTGGTATCTATATATATTTTTATTTTTGCTTGGATGGATAATATTATGGTGTATAGGGTATCTAGATTTATTATCTTATGTTTGTTGTTTCCATCTATTTGAATAACCTCTTGTTGTGATAATTGTATGATAGTTTTATATCATGTGTATTTATTTTAGTAACGTTAATTTAAATGAATCCTATCTTCAAATAGTTTTTTTGTGAGATATTAACATCACTCATGATGGTGCATGTCAAAAGTGGAGGGAGAAGGGATATGTATTGTTTCAAGCATATAAGGGTGGTCCACTACAGTCAAATGGATGATAGTGAATTTGTTTGTGTCTTGATAAAAAATAGTTGATAATAGATCGTGGGTGGTTTTGGGGATTCCATGATTATTATGTCTTATTATTGTAAGAAATATATTTCAGGTGATCTTTTATATAGTTTCATGTAAATTTCATAGTGTTTGAACATGTTTAATCATTTTTCTTGGATCATCATTTCTTTTCGCAATGTTTGAAGATGTATTTAAATTAAATTGCAATGTGTTTTTTTCAAATAATATCTATTTTGGTGATGTTTTATATAAGATAATTATTTAATTATTATATAGTACAAATAATAATATATTACATATAAATATATTAATAAATATAAAATAAAATTTTGACAATGAGTATTGGAATACCAACATTTAGTGTATAATTTACAAATATAAATTAATTAATGACAATGTTTATAAATGTTTACAATATTACCAAAGAATATATTAGTTTTATTAATATATTGCTCAATATAGCTACCAAAATATATATTATATGTTGGTATTATTATAATTACAACAGAACCATTTTATCTATCACAATAACGTTTAGTGACAGAGTTTTTACAAATAGTTTTTTGACATTGAAATTTTTATTCATAAAACATTTTACCAACAAAAACTTAACTATTACCAACAGATATAACCTTGTTGGAAAAAAGATACTTATTTTTGGTGATGGAATGATTAGTTTGGAACCAGGTATGAGGTACCTTGATATAATTTCTATATTATTATATTATTGTATGTGGGTGGAGATTTTTTTAGAAATCACTCGTGTGGCTGGGATAGTAGTCGATCATGAATGGTTAGCAGGTTGTTTTCATAGATTATTTAATGATCCCTTAATATGATTACATCACAATCACATGAGAATTTCTATTGAGGTACAAATACAGTATATATGTATACTTATCCCCATATTTTATACAATATTTTAAATATTTTCATAGTGGGGTTAGTGATCGAGTTAGACATTGTTGATCATAGTGTGGTGATTGTTAGGAGTTAGAGATACTATCATGGGAGTTGTTTTATTTTGATACTAAAATTCATTTAATATGAAATTTCTTTAATTTTTTGTATTTTAGATTACATAATTAATTTTAGATGGTGTTGATTATTTTTTTTATCATTCGAATGATTTGTGGGGGTATTTCATCCCATGTTATGTGTTTATACCCTTAGTGATATTTTATCAACAATGGATTATTAGATATCGGATGTATGGGTCACTCATTTCATCAAAATAGTCCCATAAAAAGTTCTTGTGGAGGTTGTTCTTAGCAAATCATTTAACTTCATTTATAAGTGAAATACATTGAAAAATTAAAAACATAAAAACATTGAAGTGGTTTTTTATTTTCATGAACATGAGACATTGTTATATATTTTTTTTGATTTTTACAGATAAACAGGGATAAATAATTTGAGATTCTTGATTCCTTAATTCCTCATCTACAAATATCAATGAAACATGATCCATGTTCTATTCATCCATCCATAGTTTGATATTTAAATACCGATATAAATACTCATAAAGTGTAAATTCTCTGTAACTAATTTAGGACTACAATGAATAAAATTATTTTATTCTTTTACATTGGGAAAAATATTAATTATTATTTATTGAAACCCATTTTATTAATTTTATAGAATTCATACATATTTATATATATATTTATTAATAAAGTTCTTCTTTTAATTGAAAATTATTTTTTCTGGGAATAATTAATATGTCATTAGATAATATATATTGAAGAATGATAGAGGTTTAAATTAAGTGGAATGAGGTTAGAATAATGAATTAGATTAAGTATATATATCCATTAATAAAATTCATTTTTATCATTTTTATGATGAATTTTGGTTTTGGATGTTCGTGGAATATATTGAAGATTGTGGTGACTTTTTTGAAAAAAGGTGACAAAAAAGGAGATTATTGGTTGGTTTAAGATCCTCCTAAGAGAAAATTAATGAAAGAGAGCCTGAAATATGTTCAAAACATCTATAATGGAATATTAACTCGTGGTTTAAATTAAGTTTGGCATGATTTAGGGACAATTTTATTAATTTTGAGTGTTCTTATTTATAGTTTAGTTAATAGATAAATGAGATATAAAATCTTAAGAATATTTTGGTCAATATATTTCAATGTTTGGATCATATTATAAAAAAATATTTTATTTTTTAGTGGACCTAAAAAAATTTAAAGTTTCAATTCTCGAAATTTATATTGATTTTGTTATTTTGGAAGGAAACATTGTTTACAAGTATTTGTATATGGTTTCCAAACACATTTTTCAAAACATTTATATTTCTAATGAATGTTTCTTATGATTTTAAAAAAGGTTTTAAAATCTTGTTCCCAAAATGTGATCCTCTTATTGAACATCATTCATATATTTTTGTATATATATTAAATAATTTAGTTTAGAATTCTATGGTTCCTATGAAATCTCAGTGAAACCTAGAATGATATTAGGTAAGAGATATTGTATAATGATTATATTTGTTTATTTTTTTGGATAATGATAGTATACTTTTGAATTTAAAGGATCCGGAATTTGTTTTGTATAGTAATCAAAGATAGATAATTAGTATCCATTTTGGTTATTTATTTAATTAAAAAATGTTTCGATTGTATGGAAGTAAGATGTTGTGTGTAATTTGTGAGAATATGTTTTTTATTAAATGAATATTTTCATGGAATATTAAATATTTCAATATTTATTTTCATGATAGAGTCATTTGTTCATATAAAATGTATTTATATTTTATAGCGGGTCATGTGAAAATGGGATAGCCTTCATAGTTAGTTGATTGCATATCTTTTATGATATGAGTGTGAGATGATTTTTTTGGGAGTTTGAGATATTTTTTGATGGTGAAATTATAATGACTATGTTTGTGGAAATTAATTAAGTACAATTTTGGATATTTAATGGTGTCAAATAATTTAACATAGGGAGTTGATAGTTTACTTAATGTATTTTAGTTTAATATTTGACTAAAAAAATTATAGAATTTAGCTTTAGAAATTTATTCTACATATTAATAAGAATTGAGTGAAGCTATAAGACAAAATGATATATATTTATTAAAAATGTCCTTAGTGTTATTGTTTTTAAACCATGTATTCTAATAAGTCTTCTAATTCAAGGTTCTATTAAAATAAATGTTGGAAGGTTGAGTTATACCAAGGGTTTCAAACCGTTTGGAAAGGCCTGAAAACCGTTTGTATAAACTATACCCACGGTTTCTCAAACCATTAGCTAGTTAGCTGTGGAGATAGATATATACCAATGGTTAAAGTATAACCATTTTTATATGGTAATGGAATGCACCTTATACCAACAGTTTCAGATAATTGTTGGTATATCTTAATTCCAACGGTTGGTACCCATTTCAAATTATGGAATTTGAGATATATTCCAATGGTTTCAAAACCATTGGAATAACCCTTTACCAATGGTTTACATAAAACTTTTTGTAAATAATGATTACAACTTCTATACTAACGATTTACTAATCAATGGTATAAATATATGCCAACAGCTTTATGTAGAACATTGGCATAACTATATACCAATGTTTTTATGTAAAATATTGGTATAAAGTTACTGATCACGCATATACCAACAGTTTACAACTGTTGGTATAGCCTTGCTACAATTGTAGCAACATGCCGACCTAAATCCCCCTCTACAATCCCTTATGCATCTAGGAATTAATAATTCAATTCAGAACCAAATTACCCTACGAAATAAAAAATTCAGAATTTAATTCTCAATTGAATACATCAAAATGAATTATGTACTGAATTATAAATTATGAATGATTAACACATTCAAAAATATAAAATTAATTTTGAATTACATACAGAATTCTAAATTATGTGCAACGTATTCAATTCAAAATTAATTACACACGTAATTTAATTATGTATAACACATATATAAAATGGTATAAAAAATTGAATTCAATATATGGGGGTGTCTAAGGTGGTGGGGGGTTTCTAGGGTTGGGGGTGTCTAGCTGGGTGTGGGTGTCCCGAAGGTGGTGGGTGTCCCGAGGGGGTGGGTGTACAAGGGAGGGGGGTGTCTAGAGGGTGGGGGTGTCTAGGGTGTGGTTTGTACAAGTGGTGTGGGGTGGGGGGGATATCCAAGGGGGTGGGGTGTCTAGGTGGGGGTTTTCCAAGGGGGTTTGGTGTCTAAGGGGTGAGAGGGGGGCTTTCCATGGGTGGTAGTGTTCAGGGGGTGGGGGTGTCCAAGGGGTGGGGGCTGTCTAGGGGGTTGGGGCTATCCAAGGGGTAGGGGGTGTCCAAGGGGGTGTCATGGGGGTGTTGGGGGGGTGTCTTGGGGTTAGGGGTGTCTAGGGGAGGAGGCTGTCTAGGGGGTTGGGGGTTTTCCAAGGTGGTAGGGGTGTCTGGGGGTTGGGGAGGGGTTGGGGATTTCCAGGTGTGGGGTTTTCCCAGAGGTGGGGGCCTATCCATCAGGGTTAGGGTGTCTAGGGGGGTATGGGGATGGGGGATACCCATAGCGGTGGGGGTTTTTAGGGGGTGAGGGGTTTTCCAAGAGGGTTGGGGTGTCGAGGTGTGTCTAGGGGGTGGGGGTTTCAAGGGGGTGGGGGTGTCTTGCGGAGCGGTCCAAGTGGGTGGGGGTGTCTAGGGGGCAGGGGGATGTCCTTGGGGGTGGTGATGTCCAGGGATGGGGTTGTCCTGGGGGGAGAGGGGTTTCCAAGGGTGGGTGTTGTCCAAGGGGGTGGGGGGTTTCCAAGGGGATACCTTGGGGTGTGGGGGGGGGGGGGGGGTTCCAAGGGGTTGGGGTGTCCAGGGGGTGTGTAGTCATGGTGGTGGGGGTGTCCAGTGGGTGGGTGGATGTCCAAGGGGGTGCGGGTGTCTAGGGGGTGGGGGCGGTCCAAGGGGTTGGGGGTGTCCAGGGTCGTGTGGGGGATATCCAAGGGGGTGGAGGGGGTTTCTAGGGTGGTGGGGGGGGGGCTAAGGGGTGTCCAAGGGGTGGCAGGTGTCCCTGGTGGTGGGGTGTGGGGGATGTCCAGAGGGGTGTCCAAGGGGGTGGTGGTGTCCAGGTGGGGTGGGGGTAGTCCACGGGGTGGTGGTGTCCATGGGATGGGGGATTCCAAGGGGGGGGTTGTCCAAGGGGGTTGGGGTGTCCATGGGGTGGGGTGGGGGCTGTACAGGGGGTGTGGTTGTCTAGGGGTGTCCATTGGGGTATCCATGGGTGCGGGTGTGTTCAGGGGGGATATATAGGGGGTGGGTGCTGTCCCAAAGGATGGGGGTGTCTAGGGGAGGGGTGAATCATTTATTTATATATATTCTGTCACATAAAACCATCATGTCACATTTTATTATTTATAGATAATGAAATAAAGATAATTGGACCTACCTACTCCCACATATATTCAAGAACAAAAAATACTCAAGTATCAAATGTTAGTAATATAAGTGAAAAATTTAACTGATTAATCTGTATGTCATCACCATCACTATCATCACTGTCATCATTTTCCTCATCCCCTTCTTCATCTCCATCTCCATCCTTGTCGCTTCCCTTCTTCCCTTCCTACTCCTCATAGCCCTCCCCTTCATCCCCATCCTCTGTCTCAGACTCCTCCTCACCCTCCTCCTTCACTTCTCCCTCCCGCTCGCCCTCCTCCACTACCTTAGCCTCATCCTCGCCATCATCATTTCTAGGAATGAAATCATGTCAAAAACCAACATAACTATCACCTAGAGCACTATATATTGAACACATCGACAAAATATATTCACCACAATCAATTTTTCCCACTAGTGGATGTGTTGGATGTAAAATGTCAATCAGTTTCATAAATGCAATGATTTCTCTAACAGACTATTCTGCCATATTTGTGGCCCTTTTTTAGCATGTTCTTTCTATGGCTTAGCCTACTAAATCTTGGTGGTATTAAACATCCTACTTTAGGAGGTCCAATAAATTGTTGGGGTTATAGTCTTCCCAGTTCGGTAGCCTACTCTATCAGGGTGCTCAACTCCCATCACCTGATGTAAGTGATCATTTGGCCCAAAATTGTCAGGTTCCTCGGAATCACAAGACTCTAATTCAGCATGTGACAAATTTAAATATATTATAATGTTACAAAATTTGTATTAAAATTTTAAATCAACAATTTAAAACTTAAAATATACTACTGTGATGGTTCGTTAACTTCTCTTCCATCTTTCTTCCTTCTAATCGAGAAAAATAATTTTACTTCGGTAATAGGTCCTTCAATATTCAATGTTCGCCTCTATAATGACATTGAATGTAAGAAACCACAATTTAAAATAGGTTACCAATAATTAATTTCATAATTAAATTTATATGAAAAATTTAGCAATTGAATTAATTATGGAGAAAACAATAGAATGTGAAAGTCATAATGAAAAATTATAAACAACTGTCACACCTAGTTCCTCACATTATCTGACATAGTAGTACGTCCCAATGTGTGGAAGTATTTTTTAGTATCACTTTTATTATTTCTTACAAATGATTCCAAAATAAATTTCAACAATACAAAATATAGTATTAATTCAAAACCTGAATGTTTTCATTTAAATACCTGAAATGTGAATAATCCCATCAGCATGATAGTCATCAAATGAGAAATCATCTTCCAATACTGTTCTATTAGACAATCAGCCACTACAGGTACTACCTCTAACTGTATTCCAACACTAGAATGCTACCCAATATACTACTCATGCTTATAAGCTCTTTAATTCTAACCTTAATCTATTAATCATGTTGGCCAAGCACCCAAAAAATTGGGGAAATTAAACAGAAGCTCACACAAAAATATTATTTCATATAAATCAATATATATATATTTGATTAAATAAAAAATATTTTTTACCCATATAATTTCCCAAGCATTGTCCTCGACTTCATTTTTCTACTGTCTCTAAGAGAGAAGGTAGACAAGAATTAAGTTAGAGTATTTGGAAAGCATAAAAAACTCCGACATTGCTACCCTATTCTTTCAATCATTTGACTATCTTCACTATTGTCCACCATCAACTATTTGTGGCATTTTCACACCAAAAAAATGTGTGTATCCCCACTCCCCCATCATTTCAGTAGTTGTATCTGTTATTAATGAAAAACAAATATTTAATTTGTACATGTTATAATGAAAATAAATAATGGTATATTTTTTTCTTATTCTACAAATATACCTGCAGATGTCTAATCAATAGGCACCACTGGATCTATAGAAACTGAAGTAAGAACCAATATAGGTGGATTGGGTCCTAGTGAATGCTCTACACATAGAGACTATGGTGGAGCATGAGTCGAAGAAGATGGAATATAGAAGCTCTGATAAAAGAAAGTAGATTTAAACGAAGATGCCACAAATGGAATTTTGAATGCTGGTTTGGGATTTGGAATCATCATCAGATATAGTAATGATGGGTGAGGGGACTCAGATGTAAATGGTGGTGAAAACATGGGAGGCATAAATATCCATTCTGTCCTAAATGACACACCAGGATCAGAGTTCTTGATAGATGGTATGTCAGTGGGTGGGGCAGGGTCTAATCTAGTATGCTGACCAGATCGCCAAGCTCTTATACCACCCCCCTCATACGATCAACCATAGTACTGGGACCCCTACTGGGCTTCTCATAATATAATTTTCTCTGAGGTGGTGGATCCTTCAAAAATGAAAACAATTATTCACATGACATTATATAATTTAAAAACATATATATTTTGAAATAAAATACTCACTATAGTCAATAGTGGTTGAATTCCCATCTCAGCCATGCGACGATTGTTGTCCATCATCTTTCTTCGTCTCCTTTCATTAATTGGTTTCATTTCCTTCATTTGAGAACAAATATAGAAGTAATTAGGAAAGGATAACTAATCTGTAACCGAAAAAACAATATATATGGATGTGGATATGGGTATTCATGGATAATTGGCGTATCCATTATTTTTGGTGAGCTTGAATGGATATACAAATAAATAAATAAATCAGAAAAGATGTAATAAAGAAATTTAATTTTGTGAAGGATGGTTATTTACAATGTGTCACCAGTCTATTAAAATCACCGGTCATTGATTTTGAGGCTTTATTTCACTCAAAAACCAAGAGAGAGAGCATACTGAATTATGCCTCTAGAAAATTCAGTTATGTATATATTATGAATGATTAAACCCTTAAGATGGTTGTAAATGATTATATAAGAATATTAATAAGGATAATATATCTACCTAATTTATAAGGGGTAAATCACTTGTTGAAAATAAGGAAAAAATTAATTTCATTAGCCCAGGTAGATGATGCAGGTTTCTATACATGTTTTACAGTAGAAGAAAAACCATCATGTTCATTATCTGTTGAAATGATAAAGGGAGGACTTAGAGTTATACTAATATTATACATGGTCAATAAAGAATAAAATATTCCCCAAGTTCGAAATGATGGTTTTGTAGGTTTGAATACTATTCACTTCTAAATTAGAAAATGAAATTCAAATAAACTTTCAACCAATAAACATTGAAAATTCACATAACTATTAACTCAGATACAACATATTTATAATCAATATTAAATCAATTTTAATAGTACCAACCATATCAACCCATGTCAATCTAATCCGAAAGAATTGAGAACATGGATGGATGGTTCTATATATTTCCCACCACAACTTCAGGTTCACTGTCAACTCTAACAATTGAGCTATTTGAGTCATCAAAAGTAAAAAAAGGATCATTTAAAATGGTAGTATAGATTGTTTCAATTCCATCATCCACATCATCAAAAATATGTCTTCAACTTTCTTCAATAATGACACCAAATTCAGTTTGAAGATGACATTTGACTTAAAAACAAGTTTCTCCATTGAAGCAAATACTTATGGTTCATCGGTAGAAAGAGTGCGAGTCATATCTACTACTCAAAATCCATAGTCATTAATAAATATTCCCTATATCATCATTGAATCAAACCAATGGAATTTCATCATCGTGACTCATCCATGAGAGTAAGAATACCATATTATTTTTTTCAATGACTCCATAATAACCTATATTTTCATATCATGATCTACTATCTGATGCAATGAAATTATATTCTGTTGTGGGAAAAACTGTAACATTTTAACATTGGGTTCTCATGTTCTATGCTCATTTAGTGATAATAAATCTGTACCCTTTGATAAAAATTGATTTACAGTCACGAACCACAATATTAGGACCAAAATGCAAAGCTATTGTATACTTAGAGACAAATTCAATAGGAAACATCAATACCTAAAATATAAATGAATATTAAAATTAATTAAATTTTAATTTGATTATTTTATAAAGTAAAATTTTTACATTCAATTTTAACCAAGAAGAAAACTATTTTCTATGAAAAGTCTCCCTCCTTCTCAAAGATAAAGAATGATGATTTCTATTTATCATTGATTTGTGTTCCCTAGAGATAAAATTTGGAATTTTGTAACAGATATATATGTAAGATATACATATTCAATTTACTTACCTGATGTAGTCATCAAATGAATCACATTGGAAAAGAACTGTGTGATGTGCGATCTCTCTCTCTTCAAGACTTAATTTCATCAATTTATATGATCCAAGAATTACTTCTATTTGAGGAAGTTATGGAAAATTAAGTTCAATTTTATCATTTTATTCTTCTTCATTTCTCATTGGTTTGTTCATTCTTGAAGTATGTTCAGATGAATACATAGTGTATAAATCTGTACATTCATGATCCAAGTAGTCGTTCATGATATAACCTTCATGATGATTCTGGTTTTGGACATCATACTTTAATGCGTACATATTTCTTTCAGTTTGATACATTCAACAAAAATAAATATATCCCCTAAGAAGTATTTATCTTGGAATATGGATAGTTAGATACAATATTCAGTGAAAAGGGATGGAGGAAATATTTTCTTTAACTCACAGATAATTAATGGGGCATATTCCAATATTTTTTCAAGAAAGTCTTATAAAACTTCTTACCACAAATATCTCTAAAAAATGGAACAATTGATTTATATCCACCCCTACATTATTTGATAGAATATGGAGGATTTCTATAGGAATCAACTCCTGAAGAAGGACATGATAATCATGTATCTTCAATGATTATAGATTCAAATCTCTTTTGTTTACATGTTTTGATATGTTTCTTGAATAACCATAAGGAACATTAATAGTCTCTATTACATCCTTAAATTTCATTTTTTAGGTTTCATCACATAATATGCACATGGAAATTTCCATTTATTTTCACCAATAAGCACATGATGTAGTTATGGTCTTATTCCCCAAACTACCAAGTCACACTGATACTGTAAATTATCTTTTCTCTTACCCTTAACTTTTAAAAGAATCAAAAGGAAAATTTCACATATATTCTTTTCAATTTGAATTACATCTAAGAAATGATGTATAAAATTTGGTTGAATAATAAGGCAAATCAAAGAAGATACTCCTCCTATTCCAATTATAACAGGTTTTAGTTGAAACATTCTTTCTCATTCCAAATTTAATTTTTCCCTTCCCAAATGAAAAAAGGAAATATTTTAATTCATTAAGCACATAAGTTCCAATCATATGGAGAGGTGGATCAACAGAATCCATGGTATTGTCAAATCTTTGATGATTATTTCTATATGGATCGTCCATTTGCAAGAATTGTCGATGACCCATGAAACTGCAACTACAATAATGATTCAGTCTTCTGGATCATGTATTTCTCAAAAAATGGTTCATGATAATTTTCCCTTTGTGCACCATCTAGAAATCATTGCATAAGCATGAAAAACATTGATCATCCATATAAGTGCATCATGCATATAAAATATGTCTTTAGAACATGAATCTTATGTGTGCACACTCAATCCCAAAGAGGTTTCAATTATTTTATTAAATGTTGTATGTATATTTCTATATCATTTATCTAATTAGAAGGGCCATATATGGGTATACGCATGAATGTGAATGGTTTTTTCATACACAACCATAGAGGAAGGTAATAAATGTCCATAAAAATCGGCCATGTGCTCTGCGAAGTAATCCTCTTCCCAAACATATTAAAACCATCACATGAAAAACCCAACCTCACATTACACACATCAGTTCAAAATCCGGAAATTGAGCTTCAAATCACTGCCATGAAAATCCATTTATTGGGTAAACCAACTCATCATTAGTCTTCTTTCTCTCAGTATCATGCCATCACATTTTTATTGATATTTAATCAGACATGAAACGAATCTAGAGTCGGGGGATTAATGGAAAGTGCCAAATTACTTTCTATGGCACATGTGATAGTCTTCTATCATCTTTTGACTTCCAGAGGGATGTGCATCATTTTATATAATAATTTCTTTCAGCATTTTTCTTCCTAGAATAAAGTAAAATCCTTCAGGTAATATTGAATTTTTTTTCTTGAAAATCCAAGTTTCTCAACTAATTTCCATGAAATATAGTGGTTTGAGTTAATATCTACATCATATAGAGGTAATTCCATTAGGAAGGTAAGAATGTAATCGTTGGTATAATTATAAATCCAATTAATAGTTTTCCGATGAAATATCATATAAAAATTTGTAGTTTTTCATTTTACCGAATTGTCAATATACTTGAGTCGTGGCAGTATCATTCAATTTTCTCACTCTAACAACATCTTCATTTTTATTATATGCATCATATGTTCAATATTGAAGTCTTCTTAGGTTTTAATTCATTATTTTTCATGATGATGAATAAATAGAAACCATTCAGATATCAAATTCTCCAATCCAATTCTATCATTGGATCATCAGAAATTTTATATTTCATTTTATCCCCATTGTGAGACCACACATTATAACTTGCTTGAAAACTATATTTGGTTATGTGGTAGTAAACTTTTTCACGGATCAACCATGGTCTTCCAACACAATTATTACTTGGGTAGAGTATGCGACCACTATCTGAAGCATTATGAGATGAAAAATCAAAAAATCTCTCCAAATGTTTTGGGAAATCGCTTGAGATCTGATCGGTTTCATATATCAAACTTCTATCCATTCTGTAAAAAATTGTTATAAGTCATTTCGTCAAATGAAATCCACTAAGATTAATGTTTCATCAAAAATTTATTTATGTAAACAAGAATTTTTCCCTTTATCTGATACCATAACAGACACATTACTCTATATGAGAAACATAATATAAAAGTTAACAAAATACTACATTTATAACAAAATACTATAAATTAATATAAATCCATGATATTGACTTAAATTTTAAATGTAATACCATGATATTTTTCCATATTGAGAGAACATATATAATATATTGGATAATATTTAGATTCCTTTACATCATGTGCCAAATAGAAGAAGATATTTTGAATCCATAATCCTTTGAATGTGAATAATCCCATTATTCACAAGTATTCAATGAACTATGTAATCACATGATCACGTGAGATATGGAGAGTGTTTTGAGACTAAGAAATGTTAAAGGATTGTTTTTAATATCTTTGAATAAATATACATGTGTGTCCAAGATCAGGTACACTAGTGGAGGAAAATTATTCAGGCTTAGAGTAAATTTTAGGTTGAATTTTTTTTTTATTTTAGTAGATTATTTGAGTGATATTCATAATATCTATTCTAAATAAATGGGAAAAATAATCTGAAAATTAAGTTAAAAATATATTCTCTGATTGAGATATCATGTTCATTAATGTGGATTAGGTCCAAAGAAAGATTAAATAGAACTAAGAGGAGTTTGATGTCATAAGATGAAGAATCCATGAGGAAAAGAATCATGATTCCATGTTCATGGAGATTTCAAATGATGAGATTGAAATTTATTTTCCAAATAGGAAAATTTAACCCCATTTTAGATATCCATAAAGGATGGGGAATCTAGTTGATGTATTGGACTATTCCTAGGTTGATACCTTATTATTAAAACAATGTGAAGTTATAATAATTCAGTTATGTTTGTCTAAATTTGAGGGTAACTGTATTTTATATTTTTTTTTCATTTATCATATACAAGAAGACACCATAGACTTGATAGAACATTGATCAAGATATTATAATGTTAATTACTTTCATCAATGTTGTAGAATGGGTAAAGAGAATTTTTTAAAAAAGTTATTGATGCTAATAAATGAAAATATTTTGAAAATTTTGGAGATATCATAACACCCAATACCCAAAGTCGAAGTGTTCATTGTGTGGGGGTGTCGAGGGGGTGGGGGGTCCAAGGGGGTGGGGGGTGTCTAGGGGTGGGGGGCTATCCATGGGATATGGGGGTGTATAGAGTGTGGGGGTGTGCTAGAGGGTGGGGGGGTTGTCTATTGGTGGGTGTCCAGGGGGTGTGGGGGGTGTCCAGGGGGTTGGTGGTGTCCATGGGGTTGAATGGGAGGGTGGGTGGGGGGGGGGCTATCCAAGGGAATGGGGTGTCCATTTAAGTGTGGGGGTGTCCATGAGGTGGGGTGGTGTCCAGGGGGGCTGTCCACATGGGGTAGTCGTGGGGCTGTCTAGGGGGTGGGGGATATCAAGGAGGTGGGGTGTCCAGGGGGTTTGGTAGTGTTGGGGGGTGTCTAGGGTGGTGAGGGTGTCCAGGGGGTGGGGCTTTATAGGGGATGGGAGTGGTGTTTTATGGGGGGTGTCCAAGGTGGCGGGGGTGTCCAGGGGTGGGGGATATCCAGGGGTGGGGTATATCTATGGGGTGGGGGTGTACAGGGGGTGGGGTTGTCTAGGGGGATGGGGTGTCCAGGGGGTGGGGGTGTCCAGGGGGTGTGGGTGTCCATTGGGGTCGGAGTGTCCAGGGGGTGGGGTGTCGGGGGGGGGGGGGGGGTCATGGGGGGTGAGGGGTGTCCAAGGGGTGGGGGTTTCCACGGGTGAGTGGTGTCCATAGGGGGTGGGGGTGCGGGTATACAACGGGGGTGGGGGCTGTCTAATGGGGGTGTCCAGGGCGGTGGGTGGCTTTCTAGGGGGTGGGCGTGTTCATGGGGTGTGAGTGTCTAGGGGGTGTGGTGGGGGTGTTTAGGGGATGAAATACCCATATAATACCTTGAAAATTGCATATTCCCAATCCAAACAACATCATAATTCCAATTCATCACCCAACCAATATCAAATTCATTTTCAATATCACTACCATTGCCATTATTCCTTGAACAAAAGCTATAAATACAAAATCCAAATCCATTTTTCAACTAAACTAATTTCCATAAAAACTACCATATCGCCCCACTAGAATATGGAAAACCACCTACACCACCATCCCAATAATCCCTAATCCCTTAACATGAAAAATAATTACATTCATTAACCCCCTTGAGACCATATGAGTAAGCAAACACATTTACATCTTTGAGTGGGAATACATCTCACGATAACCTCCATTAGTTTGTATGGTCCACAACACTACACAGAAGGATTAGCTTGAAGACTTCAAATAAAGGTGATTCATGAAATCCTGAAACATGATGTGTATAAAAAATAGAAAAAAATCAATGTGTTGGGTATACCATGGCATAGACGACACAGACCTCTAGTTTAATCCATATCAAAACAGAATGCAAAAAATAGATGCAGAACAACAAAACTAAGGTCACACATATAAATTTGTTGTGTAGGATTAAAATAATGAGTAATTAAAGATGGATATGTCGTGTTGAAGGAGTATCACAGTTTATGATAAAGAGATATCTTTAGGATATCTTCAGTTTAGTGTTGGAATCACACAGTCAAGGGAATTGGATCGGCTGTGTATTTGCAGGAGAACATTCCCAATGGGTTTAAAAACTCATTCGTAAATATAATCTTTATCAATAGTTTTAAAAAACCATTGGGATAAATTAGAAAAAATAATTATTTCCCAATATTTTGAGCAAACTGTTGGGAAATCATTATTCTAAAAATAGTATAACAATGGTTTGAACAAACTTTTGGGAAATATGATGTAAAAAGAATATACCAATGGTTTTTTCAAAGTGCTAGAATAAATGTTTAGGGAATGCATCCATTTACACTAGTGAATTATATTTTTAATTTTGTTTATTATTTTCCTCACTCCAATATCTCTTATGATACATATCCCCAATGGGTGTTTTCATCCATTATTCTTCTAATAGAGTTTTATATGAATAAATTATTTCATGAAATGAATTTAAATATATTATCAAATTATTCTCCTAGTTTATATTTCATCACATCTCTAATTTATCATGTGATTTCATGTAATTTTCTGTAGTTTTCACTATGAGATTGAGATACTATTCAAAATCATGGGGTTTTTATTATAGTATGTGTAGAAGTATTAAATAAGGATTATAAATGTAGGTCAAATAGAATTTGGGGATCGATATACAATTTTTTTCCTTTAAATAGAGATTTCGTTAAGGATTTAATTTTTTAAGAATTTCTTGAGTTGTTATACATTATTAGTTATTTTATGAATATTAAATTGGTTAGAATATATATTTACATTTATAATCATTTATGATGTATGTAGATGAAATTATTTCATAGTTTTGACAAAAATCCATTATATTGTTTATAAAATAGAATTTGAACCTAGGGTTCTATATAATAAGAAATATTAATAGAAATCAACTCATATAAAAAATAAATTATAATTTTAGGGGTTTTATTGAGTATTGAAGGCGTTATACATGTTTTGGTGATGAAATCCAAAACCAAGTCCATTGTGGTCAGTTCCAATTTACGCTGTATATAATTGTAACATAGGTAAATGATTATTTCCAATTATATAAATTGAATTAAAGAAATTATATTCCATTATAAGAGTTACCACATCATTGGAAATTTAATTCTGTGAGGGAAATTTTTTAATGTCCTTAAACAACATTTATTGTTTGTCACAACCTGTCCTTGGGGCCCGTTCTGTGACTACCCCAAGCCTGCCTTCCATAGGCCAGGGCCTGGCGACTAGCACCAAAGGCGTAAATCCCGAAAAAAGGGAAGGTGTTGCCTTTATATAAGAAAAAAAACACCACAGAGTACAAAATCTGAGGTAACCACTAAGTAAACTGTGTTCAAAAGTAAGTGCTGGAAAGTAAATGGGCCAGTATACAAACCCAACTGAAAGTACAGTACAACTGAGAAAAGAAATTAAAACACCTGAAATGTAGAGCAACAACCACTAAGATGTCCTACCGAACTCCCACCTGATGGGTGAGTATAGATAGTCTAGTCGGCTCCTCGAATCCGGTCGTCAACTCTGTGTACGTACCACCAGAGAGTCCACCTCCGGGTACCATCCCACTCCACAAGCCTCAACCACGATCAATGTTTTACGTCATCTGCAACCAGCACAACGTAGTGCAGGCATATCCCATGCAGGGGTGAGTATACGATACTCAGTAGGGACCCCGAGACTCCCAAAGGACTCCCAAATTCCATGAAGACTAAACCACAAAGGAAAGATTCAATCACGAAGTATCAACCATCTCTAGTTAGGTATATTCCCATACATATACCTAAGTCATCAATTCCAGTTCTTCTCCAACTCACGAGCCCGAGTTCAACACAGTCCACATAGGAAAGTGCAACCAAATCCACACAAGAAAGCACAACCTAATACACATAGGATAGCAAGTCAATAATATCAAAGATATTTATTGAAAGTCAAGAATCAGATCACACATGTATACTATTCATGAAGAGAGGTGGAGATGATTGATGTAGCCTATGAATCATCTCCTCTACTGAACCCACGTAGGATCCTAGTACAGATGTCATCGCTACTGGACCCACATTGGATCCAATCACAGTTACCATCACTTCCAAACCCACGTAGGATCCAATTACAGTTTTCATCACTACCGAACCCATGGAGGATCCAATTATAGTCTTCCTCACTGCCGAACCCTTGTAGGATCCAAGTAGAGTCACCATCATCGTCGTAGTCGTGGCCAGCTCTATGGTTCCCGCACACAGCACGCTCGATTCCGGGAGGGTCCGCTCCACGAGCCAAAGGGGTCGATACATCAACTGTCAGGATGTCTAGAGTTGATGTGTAACAATGTTCTATATTTTCAATAGGAACTCAATACAACAGACGTCGCGTTAATCGGACGCCCGATCTGAAATATATTGGCTTTTCCGTTTCAGGGGCCTGGTTGGTTTTAAAGCTAAAACCAACCTGAACATACTGCAGTTGCGTCCAAACCTCGAGTGGAGTAATCCAAAAGAACCGTCTAACTATGTGTAATTCAAAGAAGTCGACGGCACGTCAATCGGACGTCTGGAGCTCAAGTTATAAGTGCTTCCGCTCCAAGGGCCCGGTTCGTTTCGTGTTCGAACCAACCCAGACATACCCAAAGCTCACCAAAACCTTGAGTTTAATAAACTGAAAGGACCGTCTCGATCCAAGGATTACTAAGAAACCAACTTTGCATCGATTGGAGGTTCGTAGCCCAAGATATGGGTGTTAGAACGAACCTGCTCTTAAAATAGGGGGTTTGGGCCCGGTTCGACCTGACCCAATACCCCCTGGGTCGGCCTGAATCGGGTCGACCCAACTCGGTTCTGGGTCCGGCCCAATTTGGTATGGCCCGGCCCAACTGGCACGGCCCGGCCCGGCTGGCGGCCCGGTGCGGGTGGCCCAACCCGTGTGGCCGGCGGCCCGGCTCGGTAGCCGACCGCGGTTCGGATCATCTCTCGGCTGAGCGGGGTGTGAAGGGGGGGGGGGGGGTGTTGCACCCTGTTTTCTGAAACGACCAGCTGTAATGGCAGGCCTTTGTAACTGCGGGACCCTTTAGATCCCGCCTCTAGGTGGCACCGGCTCAGCCGGCCGCCCCTTTGGAAAACCGTTGTGGCCTTAGGCCGCGGCCCACCCCAGCTGCGGCCCGCCCCGGCCGCGGCCCCTTGGTGCTCTGGCACGGCGCTCCGGTGCCGAGTCCCTCCAACACGACCCACTCCTGACCGCATCCTCCTTTGGTCTCACCGGCATTGCGCGACGGTGCCACGCACCTCCGCCGCGGCCCGCTCCGGCTGTAGTACTTTTCATTCCCGCATGGTGCAACGACACCACACTGCCTTTTCCGCAAGTTCAAAGAGGATCAACAAATAAAAGGGAAGGAGGATCGGCCATGTTTTTATTGTCCGATCTCCTCCCATTATGTCGATAAAAAGCGGCCAATTAAATTAATGAAGAAGATTAAATTAATCATGAACGTAAATAACCCCTACCTTAACACAAGTTGTCGAACGATGAGCATCGCGGAAAACGGCATCGTGGGGTGTGGTTCTATAAACGTCGATGGAGAGAATCCGAGGAGGAAGCGACGTCTCCAATCCTTTGTCGTGGAGAGATAATTGTATGGCGTGATGTCGTTGGTGAGTTTCCGCATTGATGCCTCCTCCTTTGTCGTGGAGGAAGAAGAGGACGGAAGAAACCGGGTCATTGAGTCGATGATCCTTGACGAAGTGTTGTCGTTCTTCTTTGAGTATGAAGTTCTTTAAGAGAAAAGAGCTCTCCCCAAATTCTCACTCAACAAGCCAACCCAATAAAATAAAACTCCTCTTATTTTATTATTTCAAGCCATGCAATTCAAATTTCAAAAATTCAAAATTTAATTCACTTAATTAATTAAACTATGAGTTGTCTAATTAATTAAGTGATATGTTGGCATTATTAATGTGGAAGAGTAGAAGCCACATAATTAAATACAATGGAGGTTTAAATGGAGTTTAAGGGGTTATGGGGAAATTGAAAAGATGGGGGATCGTGTGGGCCCCACCTCACCTTTATCCTCTCAATAGCAGTTAGTATTTAGTGGGTCCCACCTGATTAGCCACTAAATGAGGCTAATATTCATTGATAATATATATAATATTCATGTTCTTTATTATTCATAAACACCATTTTAGTGCATTTTACACTTTGAACATCATTTCACATTATGATTGTAATACCTTCTAAAAATGCACTATTATGTGGTACATTTTTTAACATCATTTAATGTACCAAATTATTCATCTGATTATACATAATTTAATTTGATAATTGATCTACACTCCAATATGAACATGTTTCATTCAGGGATCAAAGGAGAATTCATGGAGGATGATGGAGATATTTGGAAATGGAAGAAGCAATTCTGGAGAAGGCAGATTGGACACCATCCCACTGATGAGACTGTGGGGCCCAACATATAGGCCCCATTAATACCAACTTTCGTGGGATTTTATAAGAGATGTATAGGAACAAATCACTCTTCAGGAGATAATGCTAATTCGGCCTCCATGATGGTCATTTAGGCGGCCCAAGTTAGAGATACAATTCTGGGCCAGATTCTGCGTCCCAGAAAAACAGCCCACTGATTTGATCATATCTCGGAATCCACAACTCCAAATAGGCCCAAATGATACGGACGGTTAGAAGACATCCGTAGCTCCGTGTTCGTCTTCTATGGCCCACCATGATTCGGCCGTCTAGAAGGTCTACCGGATGCGTCTGTTCGGTGAAGGAAAGCTGGCTTCCACCTCGGGTCAAACGTGGAAAAGTCCAAATTCCACAAGCTTTCCACCACCTATAGCCTAGAAAAATTAATTAAGATGCTTTGTACTGTTGGTGGTTCGACCCAAGGCTCCAAAAATTCCTATTTAAGGCAGTGGTGGTGAAGGAGTTGAGAATCTTGGATTCTTTGTTCAATTGTAATGTTATGCTGCATTTTTGTTGCCTCAATTTTGTCTTTCACATGTAAGTTGTTCAATCCACTTTAGTTTCTTAATAAAAGTTCTTCTTCTACTTTTATTATTTTGTTCTTAATATCACTTTGATACCTTTGGATCAAGGTGTAAATTTATTCACACCAACCCTTGTGAAATTATTCACACAACGGTGGAGTGATCATTTTATTTTTGTTGTTTTCTTTACTTCTCCATTTCCTCCCTCGTGAGTCTACTGTCCGCTTCCATTGAAACCATGGGATCAATGGAGGGATAACCCACTTATGGGTTGATCCAAGGGAGTCGCAAGAGGCTAGATTGGATGTTATTTATCACCTAATTAATGTATAATCACTTCTTTAATTGGGATTTTTATTTGATGATTTTTAAACTCCATCGTCCTTGTTGAATTTAAAGCCACACACTTCAAGTACTAATACGATCCTTTACCTTGAAGTACTCAAAACTTTGATCCTTCTAGTGTATATGTGATTAGTATTAGAGGGTGTAGGCATTAAACCAGTAAGTGATGATGTTGTTTTATCTCCTTAAATGAACCCATCTCAAATTTAAGAAATTGAAATCATTAAAAAGAAAATACGTCCAATCCACCCCGAGCGATAACCTAGGATCAACTCATTCTTTTAAACTGAATCCACTTAAATCTTTTAGATATCTTTAAAACCCGTACAAAATCAATCCATGTTGACCACTTCATAGCCAAAAATCTATCCCTTAGGTTGTGTATCTTAGGTATCTTCTTAGGTCTCTGTGGAATCGACAACCCAAGCTACACTACAAGGACCGTTCTACCCTTCTTCTCTTGGGTAAATTTGAGCGTGAACCAAATTTTGGCGCCGTTTCCGGGGACCAAGTAAGTACCTTAGATAAAAAAAACCTTCTTTCCTCACCTCCATTCTTCTACTCTCACCCAAGATCTCTTATCATGTCCCTTTCTCGTTTTTTTGGCGCATGTCCGCCTACACCCGCGATTTATCAAACAGACTAGTTAGGGTGGAAAGTCCTAGGATAGGGGAGTCAAGTGCACCTAAGGGATTGTTTAAATCAGATTCAAATATTCTTGAAACCCCAAAGTCAGAACTTGAAACAAGTCCAATGGATGGTCATCCACAAAATCAAATTGTAAACCCTGGGGGGAATCAAATGGGAAACCAAATCCAAGAAGCTCCAAACTTAGGGAATGTTGTTGATCAAACCATGAACGACTACCTCACTCCAGCTTGGACCAATGCCGCCTCATGCATTAGACACAATTCCATATGAGACACCAACTACATATTCAAACCCAATGTCCTAAACCACCTTCCAACCTTTCATGGGATGGAGTCAGAAATTCCATACCTTCATGTCAAAGAGTTCAACGACATTGTTGAAACCATGTGTCCCCCACATCAACTAGAATCCACTAAGATGAGGCTATTTCCTTTTCCATTAAAGGATCGAGCTAAAAATTGGCTAAACATCTTGAGACCTGCATCAATCCACTCTTGGGACCAACTGCAAAGATAATTCTACAAAAAATACTTCCCTCATCACAAAACAATTGCACTTAAAAAGAGCATCCAAAACTTTTTTGAAAAAGAGGGAGAGTCATTCTATGAAACATGGGAGAGGTTCAAAGACACCCTAAACATGGTTCCACACCATGGGTTTTCCATACCTGAACAAGTGAGAATTTTCTATGAAGGGTTGGGTCCGGGTAATAAACAATTCATTGACATGATGTGTAATGGAACTTTTAAAAACAAGGCCCCAAATGATGCTTACGAGTATCTGGAAAGTCTGGATGAACAAAACCAAACTTGGGGAACTTCACCTTATTCTGAAAAGCCACAAAGAACCACTGGAATTCATACACTTAGAGAAGAGGAAAGCCTTAGGGCTAAACTCGCAGCACTCTCTAGGAAGGTTGAAGAGATAGACCTTAGGAAAGTCCATGAAATCCAAAATGTAGACCTTGTTTGCACAATTTGTGACAAACATGACCATAAAACAGACAACTGCCCAACCATTCCATCCATCAAGGATGTTCTTCTAGGAGGACCCCCAGCGGAAGTCAATGCCCTAAACTTTCAAAAGCCCCAATACCAAAACACCTTCAATCCAAGGTACAATGACCACCCAGGCTTCCGATGGAAGGATAACCAACAACATAGCCAACCACAAGGGCAAAATCCTTACCCTAAAACAAGAACTTCAAACCATCAAAACAGGAAAGGCACCCATGCCTACTCAGGCGGTGCCATCCTCAACTTCAAGGGGAGAGTCAAGTTGTGCTCAAACAACTCATGAACAACTAAAGGCTGTGACTATTTTAAGAAGTGGGAAATCAATTGAGAAACCTGAACAACTAATTCAGAACCCACCTGAAGATTCAAACTTGGATGAAAATTTAAATGAACCACAAGATCAAACTGAAGAAAATGATAACAATGTGAAAGAAACAACTCTTCAACAAACAACCCCACAACCTGCACCATTTCCTCAATGCATGAGGGGGAAAACCAAACCTGAACTGAGTGAAACGTTGAGGGAAATATTTTCACAAGTCAAGTTGAACATACCCCTTCTCGATGCAATCCAAAACATACCTGCCTACTCAAAGTACCTTAAGGACTTGTACACTTTTAAAAGAAAATTTTCACATAAAAACCAAGTCCTTTTGGCTGCTAATGTGAGTACCACCATTCAATGTACAATTCCTCCTAAGTTGAAAGACCCAGGTTGCCCTTACATCACTGTTGAACTAGGAGAAAGCAAAGTTGTCAAGGCCTTGTGTGACCTAGGTGCTAGTGTCAATCTCATCCCATATGCTGTGTACTGCCAGTTAGGCCTAGAAGAACTCCAACCCACATCTGTCATACTTCAACTTGCTGATCGTAGCATTAGGGTTCCAAAGGGGATTTTAAAGGATGTTTTGGTAAAGGTTGAAAACTTCATCTACCCTGCTGATTTCATTGTCCTTGACAACCATCCGAACATAGGAAATAAGGAACAAACCCCAATCATCCTTGGCCATCCTTTCCTTGCAACAATCAACTCTGTTATCCGAGTCCGAAATGGGAACATGACCATCACCTTTGGGAACATGAGTCTAGACTTGAACATCTATAATGCAAGCTCACAAATAGGGGAGGACGAGGATATTCATGAAGTAAACATGATAGGAAGCATTGATAATGAATCCATGGAACATCAAGGAATATTTGATGAATGTTTAAGTCATAATGAGATTGATTTACTTTGTTCATATGAAGGAAGTTTATCTCCTTGGCTTGAATCATTTTCAAATTTCTCTTATGATGAAGTCTTAGGTCCAACAATCAGTGAAACCTTTCAAGAAACCAATTTCATAGAGACCCCTCTAAATTCCTTCCCTAAATCTGATCAAGCCAATCTAGTAGCTGAAACCTCTACATGTGAGGAATCAATCCTATCTAAACCTCTAAAAAAAGAAATTGATCTTGATCCAATGTCCCAATCTTCTGCTGAAATTTTGAACCAACCTGATCTTGAATTGAAGGAACTTCCTGCTACACTAAAGTATGCCTTCCTAGGGGAAAATCAAACACATCCTATTGTCATTTCTTCTTCTCTTGAAGCCAATCATGAGAGGATGCTTCTAGATGTCCTTAGGAAGCATAAGAAAGCCATTGGTTGGACCCTTTCTGATATTCCTGGGATTAGCCCACTTATCGGGACTCATAGGATTGTTCTGGAATCTGATTCAAAGCCATGTCGTCAACCTCAACGGCGACTCAATCCTAATCTCATGGAGGTAGTAAGGAAGGAACTTCTGAAATTGTTGAAAGCTGGTATCATATATCCCATAGCTGAGAATGAATGGGTGAGCCCAATCCAAGTGGTTCCAAAAAAGGCTGGAATCACAGTGATAACAAATGAGGATGGAGAGATTTTTCCAACAAGGGTGAGCAGTGGATGGAGGGTCTGCATTGACTATAGGAAACTAAACTCATTCACCAAGAAGGACCATTTCCCCTTACCATTCATTGACCAAGTCCTTCAGAGAGTGGCAGGTCATGCCTTCTACTGTTTCTTAGATGGATACTCAGGGTACAATCAAATTGAGGTCTCCCTAGAGGATCAAGGGAAGACTAAATTCACATGTCCTTTCGGTACCTTTGCCTTCAAACGCATGCCCTTCGGGTTATGCAATGCCCCTGGAACCTTCCAGCGGTGCATTATGGGAATCTTCTCAGACATGGTAGGGGATTTTCTTGAGGTCTTCATGGATGAATTCTCTGTGTTAGGGTATACTTTTGATGGATGTCTGCAGAATGTGGAGAGAGTCTTGTCAAGATGTGAAGAAAAAAATCTGGTCCTAAACTGGGAAAAAATGCCATTTCATGGTTAAAGAGGGACTTGTTCTAGGCCATCTGGTCTCAAGTAGGGGGATTGAAGTTGATAAAGCAAAGGTTGACATCATTCGTCACCTTCCATCACCCAAAACTGTCAAGGAAGTGAGGTCTTTCTTAGGACATGCTGGTTTCTATAGAAGATTCATCAAGGACTTTAGTTCAATATCATGTCCCCTTTGTGCTCTCTTAGTAAAGGATGCTCCATTTGTTTGGACAGAAAGCTGTGAGGGTTCATTCTCAACCGTCAAATCCTCTCTCACCTCTCCTCCCATTATGAAATATCCAAATTGGAACCTTCCATTTGAACTTATGTGTGATGCCAGTGACTTTGCTGTTGGAGCTGTGTTAGGAAAACGTTGTGATAAAACTCCTTATGTCATTGCTTATGCAAGCAAATCCTTAAATGATGCCCAAATCAACTACACCACCACTGAAAAGGAGTTACTTGCTATTGTGTTTTCCTTAGAGAAGTTTAGGTCCTACCTCCTAGGATCACCCATCACTGTGTTCACTGACCATTCTGCACTAAAATACCTCTTCCAAAAACAAGATGCTAAGGCTAGAATGATTATGTGGGTCCTCCTCTTACAATAATTTGACCTCACAATCAAGGATAAAAAGGGAGTTGAAAATGTTGTAGCTGATCACCTCTCTAGGATGGAATTCAAAGACAACTCAAATCACCTCTCTGTGTCTGATTCGTTTCCTGATGAACACCTATACTCTGTGAGTGACTGCCCTTGGTATGCTGACATAGCAAATTTCTTAGTGACAGGAGTCATTCCCAAATTCTTAGGGACTCAAGATCGAAGGAAATTTCTTTCTGATGTTAGACACTATGTGTTTGATGATCCTTACCTCTATAAGTTCTGCCCTGACCAAGTCATTAGGAGGTGTGTTCCAGAATCTGAACAAGAGTCCATCCTTAAATTCTGTCACAATGAGGCATGTGGAGGTCACTTTTCCTCTAAGAAAACATCTGATAAGATTCTTCAATGTGGTCTTTTCTGGCCCACCCTTTCAAGGGACTCCTACACATATTGTCAAAGTTGTCCTAGGTGTCAACAAGTAGGGTCCATCACAAAAAGGAATCAAATGCCACTCACTCCCATCTTAGTGGTTGAAATCTTTGACTGTTGGGGAATTGATTTCATGGGTCCCTTCCCAAACTCTCGGGGATACCTCTACATATTCTTAGCTGTTGATTATGTCTCAAAATGGGTTGAGGCCATTCCCACAAAATCCAATGATCATCAAACTATGATTAGATTCATAAAAGAAAACATATTCTCTAGATTTGGAATTCCTAGGGTTATAATAAGTGATCGTGGAACTCATTTTTGCAATCGTCCATTCTCATCACTCATGGAAAAATATGGAATTTCTCACAAAGTGTCCACTGCTTACCACCCACAGACCAATGGTCAAGCTGAGTTAGCCAATCGTGAAATTAAGAAAATTCTTGAAAAAACTGTCAACCCCTCTAGGAAAGATTGGTATGAAAAACTCTTAGATGCTCTTTGGGCCTATAGAACTGCATATAAAACCATTTTAGGAATGTCCCCATATAGGTTGGTTTATGGAAAAGCATGCCATTTGCTAGTGGAGATTGAACATAAGGCCTTTTGGGCAATTAAGAAAATGGATTATGACCTCTCATTGGCCGGAACAAAAAGGAAATTAGATCTCAATGAATTGGAGGAACTAAGGATGGAGGCTTATGAAAATTCAAGGATCAATAAAGCTAGAGTTCAAGCCTACCAATCTTGGAATATCAAGGTCAAACATTTTGAACCAGGAAAACTTGTGCTCTTGTATAGTTCAAAACATCATTTACATCCGGGAAAGTTAAGGTCTAGATGGTCAGGACCATTCATAGTGCATCATGTATTCCCCCATGGGGCAGTAGAGATTCAAGATCCCACAAGTGGTCACATTTTCAAGGTCAATGGTCAAAGGTTAAAAACATTAGTTGAATCATTCAATAAACAGGAAATAGATGTTGAGTTAATTGATCCAATCTATGAACCTGGAAAAAATTGATAAATTTGGGATCTATGTCGGGATAACGACCTTAAACAAAGCGCTGCACGCGAGGCAACCCATGGTTTTTATGTTTCTGATATTTCTGAATCATCTTTATTTTTCAAATAAGATTACTTAATCATTTTTATATTTAAAAATAACAAAATAGACTTTTGACCTATTCTTCTATTATGAGTATGGATGGGTACGAAAGAGGAGCACCATATTCATCCGTGTCACGTGGTGTGATCCTTGAGTAATACCTTACCCAGAAAATTAAAAAGAAGACAATGTATCATCAGTTTATTTTGTTTTTATTATTCAATAGGTTAAGAAAAAATAAAAATAAAAATATAATAATACAAAAAAAAAGTCCACGCCATAGGCCGTGGGGAAAACCCCGTCACAACCGGCGAAGCCGCGGGGACTCGAACCCGGGACTGAAGGGAGACAGGGGCGCGCGCTTACCACTGACCTGTGGCTTCTTGTGCTACCTTATTCTATAATTTTTATATATATTATTATATTTTACTTCCTTTATTATATAAATATATATATATATATATATTGTTTGTTTTGTTTGTTTTGTTTTTCCTTTTTCCACTAGGGAACTTTGCAAGCGACATGGATATCAAAGGAATAAATTCGAGCGGCAAGAACTTCAAACTTCAACCACCAGGTGACTTCATTCCATAATCCTCATTTTCAATTTCCTTTTTAAATTTTTATTCCCTGCCTCTACTCCTTCTAATTTTTCATTTCTTCAAACACTGGGGATAGTGTTGTTTTAAGTTGGGGGGGGAGATAAAATAAAAAAAATGCTTTTGTGTCAAAAAAAAATTGAATGATTTGAAAAAAAAGTAAATGGAAGGAAAAATTCCTTTAACTTTGAACATGGTAATACACATTGCACACTTTGAAACTGAATATCAAATAATTTAGCAAGCCCTGATTCTGATTTTAATCCTTGTATAATTTCACGAGCATAGATTTTGGAAAGTGTGGCTGTCCAATGTGATATTTCATCGTTTATATTTTAATCCAAATAAAAAAAATGCCACAATGCACGTCCTCTAGACTGTGGGGTACTAATTTGAATTTTTGGGGTCCCATAATAAATAGAATAGTATGGTTTAATTTTTATGAATAATATGAGTATTCAAAAAAAATTAATAAAAAAAAATTATTAAAAAATAAAAAAATAAAAAAATAAAAATAAAAATTTGCGTGTAGAGCAATGGATTGATAAAATGCGAGGATTTCGGCACTTGGGGATCGTGACTCCAGAGTTGTCTAGCCCTAAGTTTTTCAATATATCTCTATTTATGGTAATATGACTTTGTTTTTGATTAAGTTAACTCGAGACGATGCCCGAGTATGTGGGCTTCACTTGGTGCCCTAAGGCCTTTGAGTCTGGGAGTCATCGGCAAAGTCTTGCTACAAGGGTTAATTTGATTAATTGCAATCTCAATTACTATAGCAATATTGCAAAAAAAATCAAAAAAAAGAGGGATGAAGAATACTAATATTAGGATTAAATTTGATTCCACCTAGAGCTTCCATGATTTCCCCCTTGAATGAAAATGAACCCCCATATCTATTGTGATTCACAACACATCATTACAGCTAATTGAGTTGGATGAAGTATGATGATGGATTTGATCAAAGGAATGGGCTTGGGATTGGGATCTGCTTATGAAACTATCTCGTATTAAAATATTTTTATGGGTTTCATGATTGTTTGGTATAAGGTTTTTTGGTGATCATTGTGTGTTAAAATGTTTTTGGAAAAGGGAATTCGAATTTCATTTTTGATGAGATATATTTTGCTCGGGACCAGAAAAACTCAAGTTGGGGGGTGTGATTAGCCACTAAATGAGGCTAATATTCATTGGTAATATATATAATATTCATGTTCTTTATTATTCATAAACACCATTTTAGTGCATTTTACACTTTGAACATCATTTCACATTATGATTGTAATACCTTCTTAAAATGCACTATTATGTGATACATTTTTTAACATCATTTAAAGTACCAAATTATTCATCTGATTATACATATTTTAATTTTATAATTGGTCTACACTCCAATATGAACATGTTTCATTCAGGGATCAAAGGAGAATTCATGGAGGATGATGGAGATATTTGGCAATGAAAGAAGCAATTCTGGAGAAGGCAGATTGGACACCATCCCACTGATGAGACTGTGGGGCCCAAAATATAGGCCCAATTAATCCCAAATGTCGTGGGATTCTATAAGACATTTATAGGAACAAATCACTCTTCAGGAGTTAATGCTAATTCGGCCTCCATGATGGTCATTTAGGCGGCCCAAGTTAGAGATACAATTCTGGGCCAGATTCTGCGGCCCAGAAAAACAGCCCACTAATTTGATCATCTCTCGGAATCCACAACTCCACATGGGCCCAAATTTTACGGACGGTTAGAAGACATCCTTGGATCCATGTTCTTATTCTATGGCCCACCCTGATTCGGCCATCTAGAAGGTCTTACGGACGCGTCTGTTCGGTTAAGGAAAGCTGGATGCCACCTCGGATCAAACGTGGAAAAGTCCAAATTCCACAAGCTTTCCACCACCTATAGCCTAGAAAAATTAATTAAGAAGCTTTTTACTGTTGGTGGTTCGACCCAAGGCTCCCAAAATGCCTATTTATGGCAGTGGTGGTTAAGGAGTTGAGAATCTTGGATTCTTTGTTCAATTGTAATGTTATGCTGCATTTTTGTTGCCTCAATTTTGTCTTTCACATGTAAGTTGTTCAATTCACATTAGTTTCTTAATAAAAGTTCTTCTTATACTCTTATTCTGTTGTTCTTAATATCATTTTTATACCGTTGGATCAAGGTGTGAATTTATTCACACCAACCCTTGTGAAATTATTCACACAACGGTGGAGTGATCATTTTATTTTTGTTGTTTTCTTTACTTCTTCATTTCCTCCCTCATGAGTCTACTGTCCGCTTCCATTGAAACCATGGGATCAATGGAGGGCTAACCCACTTATGGGTTAATCCAAGGGAGTAGCGAGGGTCTGTATTGGATGTTATTTATCACCTAATTAATGTATAATCACTTCTTTAATTGGGATTTTTATTTGATGATTTTTAAACTCCATCGTCCTTGTTGAATTTAAAGCCACACACTTCAAGTACTAATACGATCCATTACCTTGAAGTACCCAAAACTTTGATCCTTCAAGTGTATAGGTGATTAGTATTAGAGGGTGTAGGCATTAAACCAGTAAGTGATGATGTTGTTTTATCTCCTTAAATGAACCCATCTCAAATTTAAGAAATTGAAATCATTAAAAAGAAAATGCGTCCAATCCACCCCGAGCGATAACCTAGGATCAACTCATTCTTTTAAACTGAATCCACTTAAATATTTTAGATATCTTTAAAACCCATAAAAAATCAATCCAAGTTGGCCACTTCATAGCCAAAAATCTATCCCTTAGGTTGTGTATCTTAGGTATCTTCTTAGGTCTCTGTGGAATCGACAACCCAAGCTACACTACAAGGACCGTTCTACCCTTCTTCTCTTGGGTAAATTTGGGCGTGAACCACCACCCCAACTCACATACTTAGGATATAACAACTTAGTAAAAGAAATAAAATTGTAACACATTTTTATTTTTACTTTTCATTTAATCCACATTTTTTTTAAAACTCCTCCCAAGTGAACGCACCTTCAGTAAAGGCCCTCCTAAGAAAATACCAGTGCTACGAGTTCTTCGAAGCCCTCAGATTTTAATTCCGAGCACCGGTTCAAAAGATTGAAAAACCTGCTCATTGGTTCACTGAACTTACCCGAGCTAAAATTCGGAAATTGATTCCGGGCACACCGGGCCTCGGAATCAGGTGCGATCAGAAACTCCATATTCGTAAAATCCTAAATAATTTAAGAAAAATTTTTCCTTGAAATTTACGGGTCTTTACATTACTCCCACCTCAGGGATTTATGTCCCTGTAATGATATATCGTAAACTAGGGGAACAAATGAGGGTACTATGCATGCATATGAGCCTCCCACTTCCATGTGCTCTCCTGGAGGATCCCGTGCTACCACCTTATACGCACTAGAGGAATAGACCGTCCACGTAGGACGCGCTCCTGTCGATCCTTTATCTCCACCAGGACCTCCACAACAGTCTCCCCATCCTCGATGTATAGCTCCCCATGGTCGATGATATGCATCAGATCATGCATGTATCTCCTCAGCTGAGATACGTGGAAGACTTCATGCATCCGGTGCAACTGAGGTGGAAGAGACAGGCGATAAGACACCTCGTCTATCCTACTGAGAACCTGGAATGGTCCGATGAAGCACAGAGATAACTTTCCACCCTGACCAAATCTCTGTAATCCACACCGAGGTGAGACCCGCAAGAAATTGTGGTCGCCATCCTCGAACTCTAGTAGTCTCTGCCTCCTGTCAGCATAGGACTTTTGTCGGCTCTGAGCTATCCTCATCTACTCCTGGATGACTTTTACCTTCTCCATCGTGGCCTGGACCATCTCTGGTCCTACGAGTGCTGACTCCCCAGGGTCTATCCAGCACAGAGGTGATCTGCAAGGTCGTCCGTACAATGCCTCGTATGGTGTCATCCCGATGGTGGAGTGGTAGTTGTTGTTGTATGAAAACCCTTTTAAGGGTAGGTGATCCTCCCAACTGCGACCAAAGTCAAGGACACATGCACAGAGCATGTCCTCGAGAGTCTGAATGATCCTCTCCGTCTAACCATCTGTCTGAGGGTAAAAGGATGTGCTCAGTCATAGCTGCGTCCCAAATGCCTCATGCAACCCCTTCCAAACCTGGGAAGTAAAGCGAGCATCTCGATCGGAGACGATAGTCGACAACACCCCATGAAGCCATATGATCTCCTAAATGTAGATGCATCCCAAGATCGCCACTGAGCCCTGCTACTTGATAGTTAGAAAGTGGGCCGACTTGGTGAGTCAATCGACAATCACCCAAATGGAGTCATGACCTCCGGAAGTACGTGGATGCCCTGTCACTAAATCCATAGTTATCCTATCCCACTTCCACTCCTAGAACACTATGGGTTGTACAAAGACTGCTTGTACCTGGTGCTCTGCCTTCACCTACTGGTAGGTGAGGCATCGTGAAACGAACTCATCCACATCCTTCTTCATACCTGGCCACCAGTGCTGTCGTCTGAGATCCTAGTACAACATCGCTACTTCAGGTTGTACCGCTAGAGGGGAAGTGTGAAACTTCCTCATCACCACCTCCTATAAATTAGCTGGTACCATGGTACGTCCCCTGAAAAGGATGACATGCTCTCCTCGTATAGAAAACCCATCATGTCCATGTCCTGATGATATCTATTGATGTCATTTCTCATAGTCAACGTCCACACGCTGTGCCTCTCTAACCCGCTGATGTAGTGGAGGAGTGAATGTGAGTGACAGAAGAAAGGCTGCTCCATCTCTATCCATGAAGGATATCTGTAAAGTGCCTAACCGCCCTGTTACCTCTCCATGTAGCTGAATGCCCGAACTCCTGCTGAGAGAATCCGCTACTACATTCCCCTTCCCAGGAGTATAGACTATCTCAAGTCATAGTCCTGAAGGAACTAGGGCCATCACTGCTGTCTGAGGCTCAGGTCCTTCTACGAGAAGATGTACCTGAGACTCTGGTGGTCATAGTAGACTATAAAGCGCTCACCAATCATATAGTGCCGCCATATCTTCAATGCGAAGACCACTTCTGCTAAATCCTGGTCATGGGTAGTGTAGTTCTGCTCGTGCTTTCTAAATATCTTGATACAAAGGCAATCACTGCCCACTCCTGCATCAGGACACACCTGAGTCCGGTCCCCGATGCATCGCAGTAAACTACATACCCTATGCCATCCTCCAGTAGCCTCAATATGGGTGCACCGGTCAATCTCTGTCACAGCTCCTGGAAGATCTACTGGCATCTATCTGACCACATGAAGGGTTTCCCCTTCTTTATCAAAGCTGAGAGTGGTGATGCATCTTTGGGGAAGTCTGGCACAAATCTCTGATAGTACCCAGCCAGACCTAGGAAACTCCGCACCTCCATCATGCTCTTGGGTGGCTCCCAAGCTAACACTGCCTTGATCTTGGCAGGATCCACCGCAACTCCCGCCTGAAAGATGACGTGTCCTAAGAAGTGGACCTCTCGAATCTAGAACTGACACTTTGAGAGCTTACCATAAAGCTGGTGCTCTCGGAGTGTGTCCAGTACCACCCACAGGTGGTAGGCGTGCTCCTCCTCAGTAGTTGAGTAAATCAATATGTCATCGATGAAGACTATGAAAAATAGATCGAGGTAAGGCTGGAAGATCCTGTTCATGAGACTCAAGAACACTGCTAGAGTGTTGGTCACGGCGAATGGCATAACCAAGAACTCTTAGTGGCCATACCGACACCTGAAGGTCGTCTTCTGCACATCCTCATCTCAAACTCTGAGATGATGATATCCTGATCTGAGGTCTATCTTTGAGAACCATCGTTCTCCCTTGAGCTGATCGAAGTGGTCGTCAATCCTCAGAAGTTGATACTTGTTCTTCATGGTCACCTGGTTCAGGCGATGTTAGTCGACACAAAGTCGCAAGCTCCTTTCCGCCTTCTTGGTGAACAAAATCGGGGAAACCCAGGGTGAAACACTGGGTCAGATAAATCTCTTTCCCTGCAAGTCCTCAAGCTGTACCCGTAGCTTTCGAAGCTCAGCGGGAGCCATCCGATATTCTAGAGTAGATATCGGGGCTGTCCCCAGGTATAGGTCAATATAAAAGTATACCTCTCTACAAGTAGGTAGTCCTGGAATGTCATCAAGAAAAAACGTTCGCATACTGATCCACCACAACAGGAAAACACAGACTCCGCACGTCAACTGCTCCTAGGATGAGACTAGCCAACTGATGAATGATCAGATGTCCTCTCCTCTGTGTGAGTCCATTCTGTGCTACAAAGGATTCCTTCTCACTGGTGAAGGTGAACCTGCTCTCATCGGTGTGGACACACCGCACCCTGTACCTAAAACAGTCAATATGAGCATGGACTGTAGATAACCAATCCATACCCAAGATGACGGCATAAGGCCTCGACGCCGCTACATGAAGATCCCAGCCGAAGCTATCGCCTCATAGAGTAATCTCACACGACTGGCACCAGTGTGTAATAATCGAGTCTGATCCCGTAGGAGTCTATAGCCGTAAGGATCGAGCCAATGGCTCTGTCAGAATCTCTGAGCTCTGAACAAGGGCAGTGACAATGAATGAATGACTCAATCCTGTTTCTATAAGAACTATAGCAAGGGTTGAGTAGACAGAGATTGTACCTCAAATCATATCAGGTGCCCCGTGGTCGTAGGCCTCTGTTGCTTGAAGCTAAGCCTGCCTCTGTCCGCCAGCTCCCTGTGGTCAGGGTGGACCTCCTGGTGGTGGTGGTGGTAGAGCCTTAAAGAGTCGCCCACCACCCGCTGCTTGGCCATCTCCTCTGCCTCGTTTGCCTGCTCCCTACGGACTGCCAAGGTCGAACCTCTGCCTCTGCATGGGTGGTCCCCAAACCATCTGTTGCTCGTCTGCATGGCGGGTCAGACAGTCCCGAGTCATGGGGCCATGTCCACCGCATGCATAGCACCGGCTGCCTCTCGTATGACTGGATCTACTAAGTTTGCCCCACACATCTGATCCAGTGACCTGAGGTCATCCACCTGATGTCCTAGTCCACTTGGACCTCTGCGATGTATGTCTACTGCCAGTTGAATTAATCTCCACTATATTTTGCCCTGCGGTAGGCCTCGCTGCTGGCTTAGGCTCAGCAAGGAATCTCTCCACAAGAAGGGCTCGCTCCAATACTCATACCTGTGTCGGAATGATGAGGGAGATCATCAATTCCCTAATCTCATGCCTAAGTCCATGCTCGAAGGTCTGGGCTTGGAATAATGGGTCTCATACTGTGGAGTAGCGTGAGAGATCGGTAAAACTCGCCGAGTACTAGGCTACCATCATGCTGCCCTGCCGCAGTAGTAGCAACTCCTGAATGTGCACCGCACAGAGGGTGGCTGGAACAAACTCTGAGCGGAAAAATCTCTCGATTTCAGACCAAAGGAGAGATGCCTCATCGTGCACCTAGAGAATCAGGCTCCACCATCGACCTGTTTCCGCGTGCAGGAGACTCGCCGCAAGGATCACCATGAGTTTTGCTGGTGTCCTTACCAACATGAAGACTCGGAAAACAACCTCCAGCCAGTCCTCGGCTGCCTAAGGGTATGTCTCCCTGCGGAACCTGGGCGGTCTCTGACACTGAAACACGAGCAGTGCACTCAGAAGACGTGCACTCACTACTACTAGGGTGGTGGCATCAGTGGATCGGTGGGTAGAGGTACCGCCGGTTCCTCCTTTGTAATAGGGCTCTGCACCGAGGCCTCGTCGCTCAGTGGGCTGCCATCTCGCACAAATCACGGAACCCCAGTTGGCTTCCATCGTGGGGCCATCCTGAACAGAAATAGGTGTGTCACCATCAATACAGTATACATGGTGAGATGACACAAAGCAATCACAATGAAAACTTTGAAACACACATGCAATCAATGTTTTCGTGCACTGAGTGGAAAATCAGAAGTCAGGGTCCTGGTGTATGGATACGTCGGCTTTCGTACCAACACTGGACACCCTGAACTGATAACCACACTCAATACCCTTAACACTATTGCTACACATAGATGAAATTATTAGAGTCCTGAGTTTTGTGGTAGAACCGACTCCTCTGATACCAATTTGTCACGACCCGTCCTTGGGGCCTATGCCGTGACTACCCCAATCCCGCCTTCCATAGGCCAGGGGCTGGAGAATAGCACCAATGGTGTAAATCTCAAGAAAAGGGAAGGAATTGTCTTTATATGTGAAAAAAAACCACAGAGTACACAAGATGAAGTAAACAGTAAGTAAACTGAGTTCAAAAGTAAATGCTGGAAAGTAAATGGGCCAGTATACAAACCCAAATGAAAGTAAAGTACAACTGTGAAAAAGAAAGTACAACGGAAGAAAAGTAGAGAAACAACCACCAAGACGTCCCTCGGAACTCCCACCTAAAGTGTGAGTACAAATAGTCTCGTCGGCTCCTCGAGTCCGGTCATCCACTATGTGTACGTCCTGCCTAATAGTACACCTCTGGGTACCATCCCACTCCACATGCCTCAACCATGATTAGTGTTGTATGTCATCTGCAACCAACACAACATAGTGTGGGCATAGCCCGTGCAAGGGTGAGTATAAGGTACTCAGTAGGGATCCCAAGACTCCTGAAGATCTCCCAGAATCCACGAAGGATAAACCCCAAAGGAAAGATACACTCACAAAATCAACCAACTCTACTTAGGTATATGCCCATACATATACCCAAGTCATAAATTCCAGTTCTGCTCCAACTCAAGAGCCCATGTTCAACCCAGTCCACATAGCAAAGTACAACCCAATCCACACAAGAAAGAACAACCCAATCCACACAGGATAACAAGTCAATCATATCGAAGATATTGATTGAAAGTCAAGAATCAGCTCACACATGTATACTATTCACGAAGATAGGTGTAGATGATTGATGTAGCCTTTGAATCATCTCCTCTGCCAATCCAACGTAGGATCCAAGTAAACATGTTATCACTGCCAGACCCATGTAGGATCCAAGGACAGTAACCATCCCTGCCAAACCCACGTAGGATCCATGTATAGACGTCATCACTGCCGAACCCATGGTGGATCCAAGTAATGTCGTCCTCGCTACCAAGCCCATGTAGGATCCAAGTACAGTCGCCATCGTCGTCACAGTTGCAGCCAGCTCTAGGGTTCCCACACACAGCACGTTCGATTCCGGGAGGGTCCGCTCCACGAGCCAAGGGGGTCGATACATCAACTGTCATGAAGTCCATATTTGATGTATCACAATGTTCCATCTCGTCAATTGGAACTCAACAGAATAGATGGCGCGTCAATCAGACACCCGGTCTGAAAGATATTTGTTTTTCCATTCCCAGGGCCCTATTGGTTTTTAAGATAAAACCAACCTGACTGTACTCCAGCTGCGTCAAAACCTCCAGTGGAGTAAGACAAAATAACTGTCTCAATAAAATGAATTCAATGAAGTTGAAGACACATCAATCGGACATCCGATTCTCAAGTTATAAGAATTTCCGCTCTGAGGGCCCGGTTGGTTTCGTGTTCGAACCAACCCGGCCATACACAATGTTCACCGAAACCTTGAGTTTAATATACTGAAACGACCGTGTCAATTCAACGATTGCTACGCAACTGATAGTGCGTTGACCGGAGGTCCGCAGCCCAATAAATGGGTGTTAGAACGAACCTGCTCTGAAAGTAGGGGGTTTTGGACCGGTCCGACCCGGCCCAATACCCCTTGGGATGGCTTGAACCGGGTCATCCCGACCCAGGTCCGGGTCCAGACCAATTGGGTGTGGCCCGACCCGGCTGGCACATCCCGGCCCGAATGGCGCGGCCCGGCCCGGCGCTGGCAGCCCAGCCCGGTGCTGGCGGCCTGACCTGGAGCTGGCTGCACGGCGCTGGCCGCCCGGCACGACGCTGGCGGCCCGGCCCGGGGCGGAATCCTACGCAACTGACAGTGCATCGATCGGAGGTTCGTAGCCCAATACATGGGAATTAGAATGAACCTACTCCGAAAGTAGGGGGTTTTGGACCAGTCCGACCTGGCCCAATACCCCCTGGGTCGGCCTGAAACTGGGTCGTCCTGACCCAGGTCTGGGTCTAGCCCAATTGGGCGCGGCCCGACCTGGCTTGTGCGGCCCGACCCAGCTGGCGCGGCTCGGCCCGGCTCTGGCGGCCCGGCCCAGCTCTGGCGGCCGGGCCTGGCGCTGGAGGCCCGGCCCAGCGCAGGTGGCACGTCCCAATGCGGGAGGCCCGACCTGGCGCGGGTGGCCTAGCACGCGTTTCCTGCGGCCCGGATCGGTAGCCGGTCCCGGTTCAGCTCGGTTCTCTGCCAAGTTGTGTGCGAGGGGGAGGGGGGAGGCGTTGCCCCTATTTTCGGAAACGGCCGGCCTTAATGGCTGGCATTTATAATAGCGGGACCCTTCGGGTCCCCCCTCCAGGAGGCGCCGGGGGCCGGCTCAGCCGGTCGCCCCTTTGGAAAACCGCTTCGTCTTCTGTCCGACCAATGCGGCTCACCGGCGCCGCGCCCCTCCGCCACGGCCCGCCCCGGCCGCGGCGTGCTCCGGCGCGGCGCGGCGGGGCCGCGCCCCTCCGCCGCAGCACGCTCCAGCCGCGGCCTCCTTTGGTCTCCCCGGCGCAGTGCGACGGGGCCGCACACCTCCGCCGTGGCCCGATCCAGCCGCGATTCTTTTCATTCCCACGCGGTGCAACAACACCATGCCGCCTTCGCCACAAGTTCAACGAGGATCAACAAATAGAAGGAAAGGAGGATCATCCTAGTTGGTAAGGACTGATCTCCTACCGTTATGTCGATAACAAGCAACCAATTTAATTAACTAAGAACGTTAAATTAATCATGAACATAAATAACCCCTTCCTCAACACAAGTTGTCGAACGATGAGCATCGCGGAAAACGGCATCACGGGGTGAGGTTCCGTAAAGGTCGACAGAGAGCGTCCGAGGAGGAAGTGGCGTCTCCCTTCCTTTGTCGCGGAGTGAAGATTGTATTGCGTGACGTCGTTGTGAGTTTCCGCGTCGGTGACTCCTCCTTTGTCATGGAGGAAGAAGAGGACAGAAGAAACCGGGTTGCAGAGTGGATGATCTTTGACAAAGTGTGGTCGTTCTTCTTTGAGGATGATGTTCTTTAAGAAAAAAGAGCTCTCCCCAAATTCCCACTCAACAAGCCAACCCAATAAAATAAGACTCCTCTTATTTTATTATTTCACGCCATGCATTTCAAATTACAAAAATTCAAAATTGAATTCACTTAATTATTTAAACTATGAGTTTTCTAATTAATTAAGTGATATGTTGGAATTATTAATGTGGAAGAGGAGAATCCACATAATTAAATACAAAGGAGTTTTAAAGGGATTTTAAGGGGTTATTGGGAAAGTGAAAATATGGGGGCTCGTGTGGGCCCCGCCTCACCTTTATCCTCTCAAGAGTAGTTAGTAACTAGTGGGTCCCACCCCAACTCAAACACTTAGGATATAACCACTTAGTAAAAGAAATAAAATCGTAACACAATTTTATTTTTACTTTTCATTTAATCCACATTTTTTTAAAACTCCTCCCAAATCGAACGCACCTTCAATAAAGGTCCTCTTAAGAAAATTCTGGAGCTGTGAGTTCATCGGTGCCCTCAGATTTCAATTCCGAGCACCGGTTCTAATGTTAGAAAAACCTGCTCATTCGTTCACTGAACGTACCCAAGTTTAACTTAGGGAATTGATTCCGGGCACACCGGGCCTCGGAATTAGGTTCTGTCAGAAACTGTGTATTCATAAAATCTCAAAGATTTTATGAAAAAATATTCTTTGAAATTTTTGGATCTTTACATTGTTAGTGAAACCATATTGAATGAGAAAACATGGGGGGTGAATACCTTTGTGGGACCTATGTATTTAAATGATTCGAGTATTAAACTATACAACTGTTAGTGATATTTTATAATGAAGATTATATTATATTGTTTATGAAAAAAATTTATGGTTGTGATGCATTTAAATGGTGGTAAATTATTTCAAGGAATAAGTTTTTTTTCAATTTTACCTTAAAGATGTTAGTGGTGAAGTGACACATATTTTCTGGTTTTCCATTTAACTAGAGTTTTGTAATTTAATAAGTGAAGGTGGAAAACCATTCTAAAATAGTGATATTTATCTTCTGGTGGATGCAAGGAATATAATTTAAATATTTCTATACAAGTGAAAAATAATGAGTAAAAAGTGAATCATATTTTTTAGGAAGTTGAGATTTTATTGCACACACCATTACTATAGTTGATAGAAACCATGTTATGGTATGATAAAAAATAAATAAATATTACTATTATAATAAAATATATATGTTAGGTAGATTTAATTGAATTATTAAAAATATTATTTTGTAAAAAAATTGAAGGAGATGTTGACTATATTCAAACTTTGAAGAAATATATTAAAAATAACGATATTTATTATCTCATTAAACAGAGAGAATCAATGTGATGTAAATATAGATGGACGAAAACTTAGAGATTAGTGGTCATGAAGGAACATAGAAAAGAAGAAATTTATTGTGGGAATTAAAAATTAAGATTAAATTCATTTCATGGAGATATAAAATAATTATCTATTCCCAAAGAATAAAGACAATGCAGTTCAATGAATCTCTTGGTGAATCTAATAGAGATTAGTTTCTTTACATAACCCATTTTTTCCCTTGATTATATTTTCTATTAATGGAAATAAACAAATGTAGACTATGGATTATGTTTTAGAGGGAGAACCAATTAATAAAATATTGTTTTGAACTCTATTTGATCCCCTAAATATTTATAGATAGTGGGTCATTTTTTAGGCATCCAAATGGGACGATGGCCAATATTTAAGAGAGATCCCATGAGTGGGATTTGTTTGCGATGTAAATATAGGTCTTCTTATAATGAAGTTAATCATATTAACATGATGTGGTTTAGAATCCATTATCCTATTATATCAATGAAATCCGGGTTAATTTTTGATTAAATGTTCTATTAATCTATCAATGGACCAAACTATGAATCCTGGACCATTATATGAAAATAGTTGTTCTGTAATATTAAATTTTGAATTCATATTGAATTATTTGAATAATTATAATTGAAAATATATTATTCATAGGTTATGTTTTCTAATTTAAAATTTCAAATATGGATTGAAAATGATCTTTGGAAAATATATTATGTGATTTGAAATCCAATATCCACTAATGGATTTTTTAAATTCTAAACTCACCTTGACCGTGATCTAGTGTGTATAGATATAACACTTAATAAATAAGATCATAATAAATTTATACTTACGGGTCATGGGGGTTGTAATTTTTAATAGAACATTATGTACGAGTGGGTTTTGGAGGTGTTTTGTACAAACAAATGTTCTAGTCATGATCTTAATAACAACCTTACATAAGCCTCCCTAAACTACTAGGTTTTGAATGTTTACATAGAGGTTATAGAGAATAATTTTATTCTTAGGAAACATTTTTTGAAGTGGTTTTTTTATGATTCATTTGTATTGTTATTAAAATCCATATGATAAATAATTCTAAAAAATATAAATTTTGGGATACTTCTAGATTCAATATAGTAAATGATTTCATTGAAGTGTGTAACGTCCCAGATCAAGATGCCACTAAACTATTTCCCCATACCTGGTTTGAAACATGGAGTCAAGCGCATTTTCGTAAATTCTAGTGGCAACTGACTAGTAGTGAGGGTCTAGGGTATGATAGTACGAAAACTATGCCTTTGTTGGTAGAGTGTAACACAACAGAATAAAAAATAATACAATATTGGAAGCTGTAAAAAACATTCAACTAAAATGAACAGTGAAAAATGATAAGATAAATAACCAATAATCATTTATTAAAAAATATGATGTTGCATGCCACATGTTCTTAGAAAGAATCCAAAATAGGAACATTATAGAAATCCATAATATATCTCCCAAATTAAAAAAAATAACAAAGAAATCAATGATGCATCAGAAGCCCTGAAATGGTCCCATGCTCTTCTTCTCATAAACATAAAATTAAGTATAAGTACTAGGGTTCTTTCCCTAAATAATTCCTTCAATCGTATAATCTGTTTGGGCCTAAAATCATGACCCAAATTGGGAATGAGAGTAAATCCTAGTAGACAACCACCCATGATATATGTTGATAAATTAGTGATGATATATATATAAGGCAGTTCACAGTAGTAAATGTAGGAAAAAATCGGTAATCAAAATTAATCACAACAGATGACTCCGAAAATAATGTAATCTTGTATAGGTCAAGACTACATCTAATCTGGTGCTTTGGATTGGAAGACGTTTCGTTAGTAAATAGTCATTTCATTATTCCATTTATAACTGAGTTTAGTCTGGACATCCTAAAGTGTAACTCACGTGTCACTGCTGGTGTGCTCAACCAAAACCTTATAATCGTTGTGTAGCATAACACCAAACTTGATCAAAACCAGCTATATAAGCATTTCAGCTGTCAATCAGGGTCAAAACCTAGTATGTAATCATTTCATCATATGTTTGGTTCAAAACCTGATATATAATAATTTGAGCATGTATATGGGTAAAACCCAGTATATTAAAATTTCAACATGTTTTAGGGTCATTCCCTCTATATAAAAATTTTAGCATTTTTCAAGACCATGCCTGATGTATAACCATTTTAGAATAATTAACAACAGAAGTCATTTCCACTATTACATGGTTAACAAAAAACAACTCATGTTGGAATCATACATAATAAGAAACAAATGAATTAAACTATCATAAGGCTTAAACAATTATATTACCTGTGAAGTTCATATCACAAGCTTAATATGTAATCTAAAAATTACGAGGCTTAAAAAAATATACTCACATGGGATGTTTATATATAATAATAAAACAAGTAAATTAAACTATCATAAGGATTAAAAAATTATTATATAACATGGAAAACATTCAATCAAAAAATTTCATTTTTAAATAACTAGAAAAAGGGAAACAAAGGAATTCCCATAGGCATCCTAGGAAAAACATCTAAACAATGGTCATCCGATAGAAACTCACCCATATGGTGGACATTAATCAAACCAAATAATCTAAAAAATGTTTAAATTAATTTATTCCATCACCAAATCATCATTAGGAAACAAAAAATTAAAATTTCCCATCAAGGATACATCCTGAACATGTTTAAACAACACTACGACACATATAAACAACTCAACATTGAGTGAAAGGCACATGACCACCTACGTCCTACTCGTACGACTCTCCTCATCTAGCATTGGGCTTTGGTTTGACCTATAACGAAGTAGATCTATAAAATGAGAAAAAACACTCAAACATAGACAACTCGATCATTATATGAAACCAAGAATGACTCAAGTGGAATCGAGAGCTTACCAATTGGGTTTAAATGCATCCTATGACATTCGATTCAGAGTATTCAAGGAGATTAGGAGGAAAAAAACATTTGTACATCCGAAGAAGTCCCACATTCTAAAAAACATCCCATTAATGAAATTGATCATTTAATTTCCCTTCTCGGGGTGATAAAGATATATTGGAGAACAACTCTGGCTACAGTGATCAAACATCATCAACCCTCTCATATGACTCTTCCTGCACTCGATGATGCTACCATAACACCCATACTAAAGGAATAGACCAGACACATATAATTTTTGTGCTATGATTTACAATATGAAAGGATGCTCCTCAAATGACACATATACTTGAAACTCATCCTCTTCAGGTTAAAAAGAGGGAGATGGTTCTGAAAGGTAATGTGACAACTGAGTAGCATGGAATACGTCATGCATAGCCTTGTAGCTCTGAGGTAACTATAACAGATATGTAATAGGCCTGACTCTCTCCCTAATCATGAATGGCATGATATAACTTCTCTAAAGATTACACAGTCACCTAACCCTCTTCTGTCCCAACCTTGATCAACATGTAGGATAACAATATCACCGACCTCAAACTCTAGAGGTCACCTTCCATGATCGACAAAATTATTTTTGAAGAGAATGTGCATTATCCATCCTCTTCTTAATCAACTGAACGTGCTCAGTGGTCTCCTAGAAAATATGATATCCCAACTTAGCTACCTCCCCTTCCTCCATCCAACATAGGGGTGATCACCATGGACTACCGTACAAAGTCTCATAAGGCACCATCTTAAAAGTAGCATTAAAGCTATTTTTATTATGAAAACTCAAGCAAGGGTATGTGTCTCTCCTAAGAACCCCTGAAATACATGTTGCGTGACCAAAGCATATCCTCCAACACATGAATCATGTGCTCAGACTGGACTTTTAATGGGGGTCGTAATCTATGCTCTGAAGCACCTATGTACCTAAACCCCTCTATAGACCTTTCTAGATATAAGAAGTAAATTGAGTGTTCCTATCAGAAACGATAGATTATGGGATATCGTACCATCATTTGGCCTCTTGGATGTATATCCGTAAAATCTCATCAACACTAATGTTTCCTTGATTGGATGAAAAAGTGAAAGATTCATGAGTTTGTCAAGAACAACTCTCACATCCTCATTACCATGAAACCTCCACCAATGAAAAATCCCCAAAGAACACCCCTGATCATTCTAGAAACACATCTGGCATGATTTTCCTTTTACTAGGAAAATCAAAATATAACTTTGGTAATAATAGAATCCCCACAGCAATGAACGTCTGATCGCTGATCAATTTTATAAAAACCGGTCACACAATATTTCCCCAAAAGTCATAGATAACTATTACAGCACATCCACCTTAATCTAGAGGAATGTTTAAAATCATACACTATATCTACACATGGAGAACAAGAAGGATAACTATTAAATCTATCACTGGATGAATAATCTCAAAAACAACTCACATTGAAGGCCGAAATATTATAACACAACACAACATTTACTCTCAAGGCACCATATTACCACAATGATCCCACTCACTAATGATCATACACATATCTTGATGACACTAATTTTTTAATCCATCCCTTGATATATTAAAAGGTTATGACACACCATGAGTAAATGTGTAATTCTAGATCCATAACACAGGAACCATTACCTATTTTCAAATAATCACATCTGAGCCTGACTACAAGTCCGAGATAACCTCCGATTATATATCTCGGGGTCTGAGAAACTCACCAAGGTGTTCTATACTCCTTGTTACACCTGATACATTGGTATTAGGCCAGAATTCCAAATACAAAAACTAAATAAACCACATATGCTTACCCGTGACGGCCACATTGATGAAAACGATAAGAATCCCTGAGTCCATACAAGTCATTCCTACATGGAAACCCAATTATCACATAGGATTAAACAAGCCTCATTTAAAACTAAGCATCCAATGCAAAACATAGAAATATATCATGAACCATCCCAATGATCCTCAACTGTAGCGCGGCATAAAATTGATGCTCTATTAGTTCATCTAAGTTGATTTCAAGATAGGGGAGATGATTATTTCTTAATAAAGAGGAAACTCAGATGATTTCATTGATTACCAAAGATTGGATAACTGAACACCCACTGTCTGACCTCATAAAAGAAACTAGTATTCTCATTATAACACATCGTCATTTAACTGAATACAATGCATTTATCCCAATGCATTCCCATGAATGTTCGTGAATAACCAGTGATGTCCATTCATGATCATCAATGCCTCATAAGGACTGTACACATATCCAAAACACTACAACATCAATTAGGAATCACAAGTCTCAAAGGCGTTCAAGTAGAAACAACAATCTCTGAATGATCCTTGATTTTGATCCTTCTACATAGAAGAACACATTTTCACAGAACCAACATGATGCTCACCACCTAAGAGTGTCATATACATCATGAATAAGAAACAACTTCTCTAATACATTATATTTCAAAACCAACTTAAATGAATGAGTTTCATTCCACACACCACGGTCACTTTGTCATATCAATTGTCAAGAAAGCGTGAAATTAAACTAACAGGTGTGTGAAAACACTAGTTTTGCAAAAATGTCTTCCTGAGCAATGGGAAGCACTTGTTTACAAAACGTTCATGTCAATATAATCTACTGATAACTGAGGATATACACAAAAACTCAATGCCCAATTATTTAACTGAACACGATGACTTGTTTTTAACATTTAACACTCAACGAGTACCACATCTATAAACACACACTATCCTATGTTTTCAAGAAAAAACAGCACAATCTAGTTACTATTTATAGTCTATATAGCCTCTGTATCCTAGTACCAGATGGTTCATGAAAGAACTAGCTCAAAATAAAATTTTCATCATAACCATTTACACAGATGATGAAGTACCAAGTCCCTTATCACTTATGGAAAGAGAGATTCACATGACCTATTAAGCAACTGACCATGCTCGAGGCATGTCTAACCTATTGAACTAAACATTATTCAGTGATCATTCCCATATCAAGGGTCAGGATACAATGGTCACCCCTCCAAACAAGGGTGTCATCTTTAAAGACTCCCACATCATACTAGGGACACCAATAGTTGGTCGGTACCAATGATGGAAAGATCTACCAAAGGGTAGCTACATAGGAAGCATAATAATCATATCACTGAGAGGAATCCTACTCAGGATCCTCATGGTAACATGAGCGAAGGAATCCTATATGGGATCCTTAGCTAAAAAAGAAAGGTAGGATCCTACATGGGATCCTCGAAAGATAAACAATAGAGGAATTCTACAACAGGGAACCTAAAAAATGGTACACAAATGAGAGATCATACAAGGGGATATCTAGAACAACATTTAAGAAAAATAATCCCTCAAGTGATTCTTGGTAACCAAATAGTATATAGAGACATCTTACATGGGATTGTCTTTGTAAAATCAAAATCATATCAATCCTTCACAGAATCCTAAATATCAACCCGTATCCTGACCTCATTGAAAATAAGGACACATCTCTCATAGATGATGCCCTCAAAGAATAGTTCATGAGATATAGATCATAGCACTTCTTACATAACATGTCTTAAATAGGATGTTCTGAACACCACACTAGTCATTCAAACTATGCTCTCACACTAAGGTGACAACTGAAAATGGTAACTAGGGGAAGAACCTCTCTATTTATAATAAAGCCCCAAAACACCAATTAAGAGTCTATAGAACAGTCCACATGTTTCTCTATTGAGATATATGTGGAAAACTACTCAATAAGGACTAATCTTGGGTAAACAACTAACAAAGGGGGATAAAATAGGAAAAGTACCTTATAAGGTACCGGAAAATAAGTACATGGTGTGTTTAAACCACACACGATGTGTACCCCCAATCTCTTAAATAGATGTGTAATCCTTCTGGCCTAGGCATGTTAATATCCTAGGTACAGAAACAATAAACCAATCACATGGTGTGTACTCATGTTCTCCATCCTAGTCATGTACTTCCACATGGACAATGTCACACAGGGTTCGCCTAAGATAAACTACGTAGTGTGTATCTACCCTATACGACATAAACTAACCAAAAACCGACAACCAATGTTCTCTCTCAAACGGTTGGACAGACAACCAGTTAATATTATGTGTGTCCTCCAGGTTCATTGTGTGTACTAAATGAAATATTTGTCTTCCCAAACATAAGAACACATGAGCGTGGTCATAGCATCACATGTCATGTTGTATGTGTTTCTAGATAGTAAGCTGCAAAAACTTCCCTTGAACCCCTATTTTGGAAAAAAATCAACGGTGTGCCAAATTATGATTCATGTGGGGGCCCATACTCCCTATAAATCAAAGCTAGAAATATAAATATATAACATAACAACATGATCTATATCTCAGGGTTGAAATATGATCCACCAAATTCTGATCCAAGATGACACGTACTCTTGAGGGGCCAATGTTTTGCATCTATCCAATTAAACCATAATATGTACCAATACACCTATCATAATAGCATACATATCTATGATGGTACCTATAACAACAACATGCATATCTAGTATAAAATATATCACAATATCATGCTATTAGTAATTCTCTTTAAATTGTATGGAAAGAATGTGTGGAATGTGATTTCTAACAAGTTCTTATATGATACATGAGATAGAATACCCTCATATCATCGAGTTACAACAAACCAAACCAAAATTTTATCAATAATAACATCATAATTACAAGAGCATACCCCAATGCGGAAATCAAATCAACTATAATATCTGAAAACCCAATGGTCACAATTTCATTCGAGGAAATTTGGATTTTCCCTATACATGGGGTAGCCACTCCTGAGAATAGCTCAGTACTAAATCCCTTGAATTCCCATATCTATATATCCTCTATAAAAAATCAAGAAAACATGAAAAGAAATTATTTGATACCCCTTTGTAATGCCTTAGATCCAGATGCTAGTCAGCGGGTACCCTGTACTCGGTTTTCCACATGGACTCAACCATATTTCCCCAAAATTCCAGAGGATACCTACTAGAAGCGGGGTCCTAGGGTGTGATAGTGGGGAAACTATATCCTCATTGGTATAGTATAACACAATAGAATAAATAATAATAAAATATAGGAAGTAGTAAATAACATATAACTGAAATGAACAATGAAAAAATGATAAGATAAATAACCAATCGTCATTCAAATCAAAAGAAGATTCATCATGTCACATGTTCTATGAATTCATCAAAAACAGGAACATAGTATAAATATATAATATATATTCCAAAATTATATAAGAATAAATAAATATATGAATAATCACAACCCTCAACTTGGTTTCGTGCACTCCTACTCTTAAATAGAAAATCAATTACCAGTTGACAATCACTTTTCCTTATTAACACGTGCGATTGTATAATCTATTTGGGACCAAAATCATGACCCAAATAGGGTGTGATACTAAATTCGAGTAGGAAACCACCCAAGATCTATGTCGATATATTAGAGAATGAATATATATATGTATATATACATTAATATATATATAAAATAGTCTGTGTACAATAGTGAAATCAGTCAATAATAGGTACTCAAATGTAATCACAACTGATGTCTCAAAAGTCAATGTAATCTTGTATGAGTGAAGACTAAATCCAAGCTTGGGATTTGGCTTGACAGATTCATTATTAGTCAATTCATTTCATTATTCAATTAATAAATGAGTCTGATCCTGACATCCTAAAGTGGAATTCATGTATCACTCATAGTGTGTTAAACCAAAACTATATAAAAATTGTGTAACAAAACACCCAACTAAATCAAAACTAGCTATATAAGAATTTTAATAATCAATCAAGGTCAAAACACAATATTTAAGATTTTCAGCATGTGTTAGGTTCAAAAACCACTATATATGTATTTCAGCATGTATTATGGTAAAGCTGAGTTTGTAAGCATTTCCCCATGTTTCAAGGCCTAGCCCAGTATATCATCTTTTCAGCTTGTTTCAAGTCCAAGCCCAGTGTATAAGCATTTTAGAAAAATTAACAACACATTTAATTTACACTATTATATGGTTAACATAATAACAAATCATAGGTGCATCATACATAACAAGAAACAAGTGAATTAAAAAATCAGAAGGCTTAAACAATTATACCTACAAGGGTAGTAGATATCACAGGCCTAATATGTAATATAAAAATTACAATGATTTAACAAATATACTCATATGGGAAGTAAATATATAACAAGAAAACATGTGAATTAAAATTTTTTAAGGCTAAATAAATTTTCATCTCACATAGGAAAGATTCAATTAACCAATTTAATTTTTAAACCTTCCTAATAATGGATACAAAGGCATACTTATAGGCATCAAAGGCCTAATGTCTAACCAATGGTCATCCGAGGGAAATTCACCCATAGGGTGACCATTAAGCCAACCAAAAAAGTTCAAAAATGATTCATTTAATTTAATCCATCATCTAGTTATCATTAGGAAACAACGAGGTTCAATTTCCAATAACAGATACACCCAATACATGGGAGAATGTGTGTAAGACACTTATAAAACAACTTGAAATTGAGCGAAAGGCACAAGACCACCTACCATCTACTCATACGACTCTAATCATCCATTATTAAGTGTTAATTTTACCTTGAATAGAGTAAATATATAAAATATGCAAAAAAGATCGACCATATATAATTTGATTGAGAGAAAAAAATCATAATTCATGGCTCAAGTGGAATTTGAGAACATATCAATTGGATTTAAATGTGTCTGACGACATTTGATTTGGAGTTTGAAAGAATATTTCGGAGGAAAAATCTTGTCCAGTGCTCCTGTTTAAGTAATGGGGAAAGCCCTATGTATGTATGAAGAAACAAATAGGCTACTTCCCGTGTTATCCAAATAAAGAAAAGTACACGGCATGTACTAGAAACTACATGTCGTGTCTGAACTAATACTACCCCCAATACCGACTCCCCTAACACGCAATGTTCAACTATACGTGGGTATGTTGCATGGATTTTACTAATAAATACAAGATGTGTAACCACAAAGTTTGGCTATTTAAGGCCTCAAGCCAACATTTATCCCCTTTAACTCATTTTACTCATATATTAACTAAATTAAAAGATTCATACCTCAAAATAATGATCGAGTTCCTACATGTAGTATTATTAAGTTCAATATGTGAGCTATTCAATTGAGGGATCTTTCCTTATGGCTCAACCAAAACCTCTAGTTAGTTCTTCAAAGTAAAATGGATCAGTTATTACGTATTTTTAAGTGGTAGTTACCACACCATATCCAAACCCTATTAATGATTATGGTCTTGAAATATCTATATATAATGCCTAAAAAATGTTTCAAAAAGTACTAATACTATATTGAGTATTAGTTGATCTGGTCATTTTTGTATAATAGGCATCGATCGGTTTTAATATTTTTGGGAATAAGTAATATCGTATGTCTAAATAACAACTATAAATTTCGTGAGTCAAGGTAATTTATTTTTAAATTTATGTTTTATCTTTTGGCAATCATTGAGGCAAAAATATCTCTATATAACTATAACTATATTAATAATTTTTATAGATCATTTCATTTGTCATCATAGAATAATTATTTCATACCTGTAATGGAAGAATTATGAATATTTAAAATCCTAATAAATATTTTAATTAGAATATATTTATTTCCTCATAATATTGTATCTATAATGATAAATGGGGAATTTTATATCATGTTTTTCGGTCGTAAATATATTCAATGGTTGAAATTTATATGCTGAAATATGGGTTTAATTTCATAATATTTCTTTATATAATCTTGATTCTCGGATTATCCTTATAAATATTGACAATCCTGATTATACATATTATTGATTATATGTTATGATGTTCTATTTTTGAGATATTTAAAAGTTAAATAACATGAAATATGGGTATAATATATATGATAATTCCTCCTCAGGTTTTTTATACTAGGTTCATTAAATAGAGTGGTGATAACTATAGTTTCAATAAACTAAATATGGTATTGGTTTTTAGGTTTTTTAATCAATATTTTAGGACTCAGTAGTTATATTTGTCACTCCTATAATCTCTTACCACAGACTCTCTATTTTGTCTTGTTTTCAGGTGATTGGAAACATTTATCATTTCATGTTTTATAATTTTTATTGTAAACACGAAAGGTTTCAGAACACCAAAAATCCTATTTGGATCTCTTATTTGTCACCCCTCCCCTCAACTCCTAAATAATAATTTAAGGGTCTTAAAAAAATTGATCAATAAATGAAATAAATTTCATCCGAATATTAATCAATGGATTTATCTCCTTAAACTATCTATGGATTTTAACCGTTGTATTAATAAATTTTAATTGGTGAGTAACCTGAATACAATGCAATCTTTTGAAAACCCATACTCGAGGAACATTGCTAATATTTATTGGATTAATTAGGGGGATACCAATTCAATTTTTTTTTTCATATTTTTATTAAAATAATGAACTCAATGAATATTAATCTGATGATTAAAAAATAATTAGATAATTATGTATAATTATACGATGACATTACGACTTACCTAATTGGACACTTCACTAATCTATTAGGTACCCCTAGTCATAGTAATTTTAATATACTATATATATTTGATTATGAATTAGTGTTTAATAAGGATGATTATTTTTACCATTATGATTTTTTTTCATATAAGGGAGTTTCGAGTGAATTTTTATATACTATTAATTATAGAGCTCTAGGAATAAATGATTTTTTTATTTTTGTTGGTTTAAGATATTATAGTTTTTAGTGAAATTTAGAGTATTTGAAATTTCTATCATAATTACTCCATTCCCCTAGTTTGGATGATTCAATCATTGTATTTATCCTTAATGTGGTAAACTCGAAAACTCATTCTTATTTTTTCTATCTTCGTACTTTATAATTATTTATAAATTAATCGCTAACATATTTTCTTTCCATGTTAAAAATATTCACTCCAAAATTATTAGGGATGAAAAATGTTCTATTGTATCTTTTCATGATATATCTAATGATATTATTCTCAAATTGGATATTGTTAGGAGTTATAATGGAAACAATTTTTTATTGATTTTATATCAAGAAAAAACTCACTAAGGCCCATAACATTTTCTATTCAACATTTTTAGGGAATTTTAAAAAGGTTTTCATATTTACATTCATGTTATTTAAGTGGATAATGATATGTTTCATCTTATATTAGAAATATTTGATAATCAATGTCAAGTAGTGTGGCTACTTACATGGTAAATATGGTTGATGCAAGGTGATCCATTTCAGATATATTTTTATCTTTATAGTAGAGTATCTTTATGCGTTGATTAGGAAATATACTGAGAGAAAGAGTTTCTGAAGATCATCTAATGTGTTGGAGGATTAATATTCATATTTTTATGTTTTCTGGTGACCTATGAATGATTGTATTAATTGACCATTGCTTTACTATGATTCAGGATAGTCTATAGTGTGAATTAAATGGTGCCTTCATTCTTTCAATTAATGAAAATAAAATTAACAAATTTTATCAAGGAATGTTTTATGTGGTATGAATGAGAAGTATATATAATTAGAATTTTGTGGAAGGTAATCTACTTATGATGCATTAATTTACTCTTATTTTATCGAAAAATTTGAATATATTTAATAGTGTTTAATTATTGCAATGAATCACTTCAATTATTTTCTCATGTATATAATGCAATTTATGATACAGAAGAGGGATTAGTTTTTTTAAATCATTATTTAGTTTTTTAATGGTGTGGTATCATCGCAATTCCCAAGACTATCTTGAATATGATAATTTACCCTTATGGGAGATTCATTTTTAATAGGAAATTGAATTCAAGAAATTCCATAATTTCATACAAGAAGCCAACACCCTATTTTATTGGGATGATTATTTTTTTTACTCTTACATGGAAAACATTGTGATTTTGATTCAATATATATGACGATTCAGTTACGTTGAAATAGTATATTTAGGTCAGTTGGATTCACTGAAGTACCCAAATTAGTCAATACACTATATGGGTGGGGGTTGAATTAGCCTTTCTTTCGATAAATTCTATTAATTTAATAATTCATCCCCTATGACTTTTTAGAGTCACGATGAACACTTAAAATATCATCCTCACTAGTATGATTGCAAAATAATGATCAAGAGGCATGGTGGGAATTTACAAGGTTCGACCTCAATAAGAGAACCCAATCATTTCAACGTTTTTTTGGCTCAAAGAAGTAGATATTAATTAACAAATAACAAATTAAAAGTGAGGTGAAATTTTTATATTTAAATGTTTTTTGAGCTATCTAACAGACAGTACAATGTGAGGGAATGCGACATAAAATAACTTTTACAGTAAATATAGATGAATGGAATTTTTTACCCTGGTGTGTTTAACATTGAAAATTACCTCGCCACCCCTGAATGAAATAGATCATCAGAGTGAATCATGATTCCTTTATATAAATTAATACATATAATATAAGAGTGACTTCAATTTATAAATGTTTACTAGTTTAACAACATATTATAGATCATCGTCTAACCTTCTTTTGGATGATATCTTTGTGCTTGAGAGCATGCATTCATTAATCAATATCATTCTTATTTACCATGAAGAAACCAATAGATAAATAAAATATTAATCTTTCTTATTTTATAAATCTGAAATTTCTTCAATTAAAAAAAATTAAATATCAATTTTTATCAGATATATCTCAATTCATTAATATAATTATCTTCTTTTTATTTCACTTTTAATATTCTAATTATTTTTAAAATGATATTTTCAGAATGATTTATTGAAGATATTTAATTTTAGAATGTATTTATAATCTCTAATGAAACACAATAGTAATGATTCATAACATTAACCATGATTGATAATTTTATATATCAAATATGAAATTTAAATATAACCAACCGCAACCCTTATTAGTTAAACTCATTCAAAGTCCCATAAATCTCGACTAGAAAAATTATTTTGTTTAAATATTTGATATATAAGACTTAATAAATCAGAAATGAAAAATCCTAAATAATTTATTTTAAATATATAAATTATAGAAAGATATATTTCCATAAATAAGTTCCATGAATAAAAAAATCTATCTACAAGAGTGACTACGTGGAAGATCACCCTAGTGAAAGTCAGGATTCCATAATAATAATCAATATGTCAAGTGAATTAAAAATAATCATCCATTGATTAAAAATCCCATTTAACATGTATTATAAGAATCCATATGGATCAACCACATAAATAATGTTTCAACAATGGAGACTGGGCATGTGAAGAAGACCAACTGTGTGTCTCAGACTAGAGAAAATACACAAGAAACGTAATGACCATATGGATTCACCACATAATGTTTTATATATCATCCATAAGTGTGATTGTTCATAGAAATAGTGATCCAATCATACAAGAACACACATATCCAATTGACCATATTACATCTATAATTTGTATAACCCATAGATCGACCATGCTTGTCACACCAAAGAAATTTTTGACATATAGTAAATTGAAAAAAGAATTAATAAACCATATGTAGATTTCCATAAATGACAATAAACATATTACATAATGATGTATATAGTGTCTCCATATCCACCAACATTTTCCATTAGTTTCTTTAAAGATCATCACATAAATAACCACTTTTAAAATGATTCTTTTTCATGAGACACTCAAGATAAAATCTTATATAACTCTTTAAATATCATTATGAATATTAAAAATAATGAAATACAGTAGAAAATTGATTAACAAATAAATGGTTACTTCAATATCCCCATTTTTTATTCATTAAAAACATATTTCAACTCTTCCGTATAATCTCATGTCTTCTCAGACACCCACACGGTGAAAGCGAATTTTCAAATTATAACCTATCTCATTAAAAAACATATTTCACCACAAAACCAATTAAGGAAATGTTATATGAAAATTGCAATTATCTATGTCAAGAATCATTTCAAACAGGTGATACGATATTCTCCCACTCAATCCATGAACTCAACTCTTCAAAAAAACCTCCATTAAACAATAAAAAACCACATAATTTGAATTTTTACGAAATGATAGGTGCTTTCATATTAATGTGTTATGCACATTTTATTCCCCTTTATCAATATAATCCATATATAATTGGGATTTCTTCCAATGTCATCAAGAAATGTGGGAGGAGCTAAAACTCCATGTTTAGCCTCATGTACTCAACCCTATTCTAATAGAAGTCCTTGGTGAAAATACACACCAACTAGTCTTGAATATGGTCATATTCCATATTGATGATCTAGTTTCCACCATCACTTTAATAAAGAGATATTTGACATTAATCTGCATAGTATTCGAGTGTTGTACATTTTTTTGAATGGACAATGTCACATTGATTATCAAATTTAATTCTAAGGGGCCACTTAAAATTCATCAAAAATAATCTAACTATTGGATTATGAAAATATATTATGTTAGACAACTACTAAAAATAACACATTTATCCTCTATAGTAAATAGTGTGACTGTGATCTATTTCTTATAGTGGAAACTCACATAAATATCTCTAAAGAGAGAAATGTATCATGATGTAGACCTTCTATCATCCAAATTACCAACCCAATCAACATTTTCAAACCTAATACAATTCAAATGGTTTCAATTATTTTATTTTATCCCATTACTCATGTTTAATTTAACGTATATTATTACACTATTTTTATCCATAATATGTTACACTTTTAGGCCACATTGATATCATGCACGAAGAAACAATAGAAAAATAATATTTTTATTGAACCCCTTAAGATTGATCTAGTTGCCAATAAATCTTTATAAATTTCATTGATCTATAATCACGTCTTTAGAATTAGTAGGCAATTTTAGTCCAACCTAAAAGAGTTTAGATAATAATTTTTATTCCCCTATCTTAAAATGTTTTAATAGTTATCTAGAATATAATTATTGGGATTTGAAGATATTTTTTTACATGAATTTTAATCCCAAGAAATATATTGTATCAATTGTTATGGACATCATAAATTGATTATTCATTTGATTGGAAAATTCCTGACAAGAAATCCAATGACCACATATAATTAAAAAATACATTTATTATAAGTGTAACTATATATTTTTATGATATACAGCTTTATATCGACTTTTACATTCATATATTTTATCTTCCATATGTAGTTTTTATAATATGAATAAAATATCCTTGTGTCCCATTTTAAAGAATATATATCCTTATTTAATTTAAATAATATTTTTTTCATAATTATCAATAAAAACCTAATCAGGTATGTCTATATCTACATCTTCTTCAATCATACCTTTTAGAAATGTAGACCTGATATCTATTTGATAAATTTTTTACTGAATATATGTTGTACCATTATGGAATATACTAATAGATTATATCCTCAATACTAGAGATATTGGATCATAAAAATAAAAACATTTAATTTGATTGTATCGCTTGAATATAATTCCATTATTATTGTTGATAAATTTTCCCGGGTCATTTGGATTATTCCTAAAATCCAATTTAGTTGTAAAGTCATTTTTAACATTATGTCCTGGCACAAGATAACATGTGGAATTATCTTTAATCTATGATTGTTCTTCATTAATATACTCAATATACTAATCCTGATCAAAGGATTCCGTCACTAATTTCAGTTCAACATGATTGATAAGTGTGTCCCCCCTTTCAAAACTCATTCTTCTTATTGTTGGATCATCCATGTGATCATTTTATCTAAGAATTCTTTTGGTCTTCATAGGTGGAGACTCTTCCCCATTGATGCTATCTATCACCACCTAATTTTTTAACCATTCATACTAATTTTAATCTCATTAAACACTTTTTTTATAGTTATGACCTGACTAAATTTCAACTTTAAGTGGATTAGATCATTTTTCCATTTTACCTTTCTATTCATAATTCAAATTTCTATAAGTATCATTAAGTTCAAAATATGGTTCATCTAGAGAATTAATAATAAGTTTATATTAAATAATATTAGTAACAATTCATTCAAAAACATTCTCTACTAAATAGTCCAAAATTTCTTTCATTTCCCTCTGGATATAAATCCCCAAAAGATACCCTCATATTTTAAATGAAATATTCATAACTCTAAATAATTATTTTTTATGAAATAGAGACATAAAATGTCTTTTTTGTAGTCCAAAATGGGCATACAATTTACTATAATTTACATTTAGTCATCCTTGAACCAACTATTAAATGTCATCTATTCTGAATATGAATAGATATGCACAAAAATAATTCTAGTAAAATTTTGAGAGACCATATCCTATTAATATTATTATTCCAATCTACACAAATATTTTATTCAGTCATTCTATATATCCATTTTATGGGTACATATAGTGCTGTAAATATTTTTTTAACATATTTTCATGATATGATTCAAAATCCTTGAATGTAAATTCTTTTCCACTAATATTTCTAATTTCTATAATGCACATAGAAAATTTTTTCTTAATAATTATTATGATGTTTGTTAACATGTTCAAGACATCATAATGGCATTTTATAAATAAAAAACTATAAATTATTGAGTAATAATTAGTTAATGGAATGATAAAAATATAATCATAATGGGATTCGTTTTTCATGGGTCCAAAAAAAGTATTAATTTATCAAATAAAGAGTTTAGGAGCTTTGGAAATCTAATATTTTATGCCTCCACTAAGAATCATTCTCTTTTTACATGGTCTCACATACTTATTCCCAATCTATTTTGATATGGGGTAAATCCCTCACAAATTAAACCTGGTAAATATTAATCAGAAATATTTGAAAAATATGTTCCATATTTTTATACCACCATTTAGTATTATCTTTTTGAACTTATGTAGTTGAAATGTTATAAATTTTCAATCTGATAATTATTTTTTCTAGTTCTTTCACCCGAGGAAATGAAATTATAATCATTGATTATTTCGATAAGATAAATACTTATTTGTAAAATTATATAATTACCTTCATCAAAAAAATAACTCATAAAAATATTTTTTTTCCAATCAACATGGAATTTTTTTATTATAAATTTTTCTCTTCAATTTTAGCACTTCCAATACCTTTTCACTTAAAATGATTTCATTGACAAATTTTTCTAAACCAATATTCTATATTTCAATATATTTATGGATATTTGTATCTATAAACAATTGATATGGGAATCCACTATCATTTTAACACTGTGATATTTTATGATATTTTATCATAAAATAAATTTAATTTCTTTAATTACTTACAATACATGAAGATCTGAGTCCAAATGAACTATAATAAAGAATACCATTATAATCTAGCCATTATAATTTAGTATTGAATATGAATAATAAAAATTTTACAATTATGTATAATGTTTGTTTATGATTAAAATATATCGATTAATAAGTAATCAAATTTTAGTAATGTAATTAAATACATTAAAAACATTTTTCCCAAAAAAAAATGTTTCATTGTTTTTTGTAGAGACCCCAAACTTGACGTACATGGAAATTAAATTAATTTTGAGGAATACATAATAGATAAAAAACCAACACTCATGGACCGTAATAGTTTAGTGTCTTTGGAAACTTGGAACATAATATTCTAATCATGGTGAAAGATCTTCAACATTTCCCATAATGATCTTCCCCTTTTTGTTCTCCTACCTAAAACCTTTCTTTATATCCTGGAGAAAAGAAAACATATAAAGGGTGAGCTCAAATTCTCATTAAGGGTAATAATGGAGAAAATAAAACAAACCATATACATTTGAACTTAAAAACATGAACATAATGTTTAAACATAAAAATTGTGAGCAATGAAATGAAACATGGCAGTACGTAAGGCATAGATCATAATTGAACATCAATCATGACAAAATAGCATGGGAATAAAACATGTAATGGAGTAAAACCATTAATCACTTGATATGATTTCCATAATAGCCAAGGCATTGCTTCCAAGACCATCTTAGTGGACAAATTCCCTTACTGAATCGAGTTCACTCCTCGTTCCAGTCCTATATCACTGAACCGGATTAACTTTTCATTCCAGCCATGTCTATCTCATGAGATATAAATCTTTACCCAATTCATTTGAGGTAGATATAGGTCCCACCCATCTCATAATGAAATCATTCTTACGTGTGCCACAACATAAACATAAATCATTCATCAGAACCCGAAGAATAAAATGGGTTTCCTAAACATCATCCCATCATAACATAATCCATATAGACCAAATGGATTTAAATTCATCATAAGAGGAATCAAACCATGTAATTAATAGAGACAATATACATGAAACATACACATATGAAATAATGTCATCTTAGACGGGAAATGTTTTTGATAAAACACTTGAAATGAATTCTTGAGGAAAATATCCTTTCTTCTTCAAAATCATTTTATTTTTTCAAAATGTATGAAATTTTAAAAGAAAATGATTTTGTTGGAAATAGTCATGAAATCTTGTAGAGTATGCTTAATGAAAATAAGGTATTATAAAAATGTAAAAATCTGTTCATGCAGTATATGTTAAAAAAACATTCTCCCCGTACTTTTAATGGAAAAGTCAAAAAGTGCTATGTATGGTAAACAAAAGAATGATCCATTCCATAACACAAAGAAAAATAAAATTAGGGGTAAACATGCCTTTAAACATACATGGATGGATATTAACCACTTTATGAAAATATTTTTATGGACATGGATGAAAAATATAACCCCAGAAAATACTTACGTATAAGCAATCTCAGATAAAAATGAGATTGAAAATTTATCAATTACTTTATGTTCGATATGCTTCATATATATCCTAACCTCCTGTATAATGATTTATATAATGTCATTGTCTTATTACATAATAATATTAATTATTATGATATCATATATGGTTCCCATATGACTTTATATTACCCGTTCTTTTGTAAATTCGTGTTAAAGTAGCGTTTTGGGTAAAATCGTTTCATTTATCATACGTGTTTTGGCTTGTAATTATTCATATGATTACATAGATCATGATTAATTAAATATTGAATGTAAAACATGATTTATATATAATATATTTTCAGAATATAAATATATATAATAAATCAATAAATGGAATGAAATACACCGTTCATGGACACGGTAGGCCGTACATATGCATGAATGTTGTTTTTAATTCCTTATTAAATTGAATGGAAGTAAGTAAATAATATATAAATAAGTCCATTATCATTAATATGTAATATATTTTATGATTATTTAATATATATACTGTGCAGTCATTCTTGAATGGTTAACTTGGAGAAATAATCTCATCGTGTTGTGGAGACGGTAATCCGTACGTACGCACGAGTGATGATATCGTTCCCATAATTATTGAATGGAATTAGAGTGGATGATATAATATCTCAGAATTAATATCATGATATAATTACCATATATATAGTTATTATTTACCCCATTATACCCATCCAAGTAAGGTGGTGGTGGAAAAATAGATTACACCACGTTGTGGAGACGGTATTTCGTACGTATGCAAGCACGGTGATTTCGTTCTCCGTAGGATAGATAGAAGATGAAATGAGGTTGTTTCATATTTATAATAATGTATTAGTATATTATTGATGCTGATGTTACTAATTTATAATTAAACAACTAAATAATAAGAATTTGAAGAAGAATTTAACATGAAAGAATTGGTAGAAGAGATTACATCTTCTTCGACGCACCTCTTTTAAGCTTTCTCTTAAGGGACTAGAGTTGGTCTTTTGAGAAGACCAGAACCACCAAAATATTTCTAGGGAAGTGGAGAATAGATATGGACAGGGGTTGAATGATCTTTAAGGCTCAATGTGTTGTGAAAGAGGAGAGGGAGGAGGTTCCCTTTTATAAGGGAGGAGAGGGGCACCTTTAGAAACCTCAACTATAATAATTTATAATAAATCAAAACCCACTTAAAAACCTCCAAAAATTACTCATATTTGAATATTAGATGAGATAGGGTTTTAATATGATAACCAAATAAAATTTAGTCATGTTGGAAATTTATTTTAAACCTTATCAACTTGATTTATCTTTATTTAATCAATTTAATTTTATTTTTGGTTATAAGATTATAAATTTTAAATTGTTATAAATAATTATGTATGTCTTGTGAACTGTCTATATTTTGATACTTTATGATATTTTTGACCATATAAATTTTAATTAGTTATTTTTAAATATTTTTGTGATTTTAAACAATTTTATATTATGTTATTTTTATAAAATAACAATACTTTCAATTTTAAAACGATTAATTTATTTGAATTTAAATAAAATACACACAGAAGATATGTTCGAACTAAAATATTTAATAGATTCATAACATGTCACATTTATCTAGAAAATTAATGTAGAATATTAAATAGTTCATATAGTATTTATTTTAATATTTTTAAATCCATTAATTTGATATTTCAATCAATAAAATAATTTCATCATCACTTTTGTGTCACCTTTAATGATAATTATTTAATCCTTAAAAATTCTAAATAAATTCACATGATGTAGATAATTTTATTATCTTTCTGTATACTATTCACGTTCGATGTTTCATGAAGTTTATAACTAAATTAAAATTATTATACTTATAAGATTTAAGAGAGTGACATGTTGTCGCTTTCTTTGGTTTTAATAATAATTAAATTATTTTCCTGGTCAAAAGCCCATAAAATGAATCTATTACAACCCTTATGTGATATGGTTCGACTTTTTGTCATCCAATATAATTTTTGAGGGTGTTAGGGTAATTTTATAATATTATTTGTACCCTTAATTACACGATTTACCTTTAACTGCAGTAAATAAAAATTACCGTAGTACCAATTAAAAATATCAAAAAAATAAAAGTAACCTATTAACAAAATTTGGACCCACTAAATTCAAATATGGAATCTATTTTTCAAAATTCAAATCATAGAAGTTGCAGAGATTAATTTAAAATTAATCTCGTTGTTAAGAAAACAGGTTTTAAAAGTTAAAACATTGCCAATGATTGAAATGTTTTTACCAAGGAATTCAATGTCAAATTAATGGTAATGACATAAATTATATAAAATGGTAAAAAATATTATATTTATACTTTAAAACCATTAAATATTATAATTTAACCGTATAAAGTATTGAGATGAAAAAATTTGTTTTTATTTAAAATATAGCATGTTTTACTATTCATTAAAATATTAAAGTTATCAAAATAATATGAAAATTTTTTCCAAAGTAAATTTTTATATCCTGATTCCAAAGAAGAATTTTATTTTGTCAAATTAAACTTATAAACATGTTAAAAGATATATTTAAAGAGGGTGCGCCATCAAAAAGCGGCAAAACTGCAATTTTCAAACAATATTATTTTACCCAAAAAATTTATTTTGTTCTCGTACCATGTACTAGAAAATGTGTAAGACGAATAATACAGTTATAAAATTAAAAATGTAGTTAATAATATTCATAATGGCTAGTTTATAATAATATTATAACCATATATAGTTGTTTAGTGAAACTCGGTATTGCGTACAACACACGCTATCGAGGAAGGTCATGATTGAGTGTAATGCAAGCCAAGTCAGGGCTGCATGTAGTGCAATATAATCTTGGTGTAGCGTAAAAGAAAACATATAAATGAAATTAAAAATATATAATTCTCTTAAAATCTTGGGTTGTTGCATTCTACCCCCCTTAAAATGAATTTCTCCCTCGAAATTCGTCGAGGTTATAAAAGGTTTACTACTTGAAAGTTTCTTTCATAGAAACCCACATCGTAAAAAGGAATACTAAAACTTAATTTTAAAAAGTGAAGTTTGAAACATATTATTTACGCAAATTAACTCATCACTGAGTTTCCACATAGGAGAACATATGTGAAAATATTGATATGGAAGAGAAACCTAACTATCATGTCCTGATGGAGAGTGGTAGAGAACATGGCTATGAAAAATCCATCAATCACAAATCCATAAATTTGTGATGATCTAAGGTACCATCTTATTCATAGGATATAAAGACACTAGGACAACATATTTGGTTTTCAAGATCATTTCCCGAAATTTGAATAATTTCTATTAGAAGAAATCTTACTTTATTTTAGTACAATCTGACCGTTGTTCATGCCTTGAACAATTTCCACTTTATCTTCTAAAGAAATTACATTGAATTTGTCATTCATGAAGTGTTAGCAGATCATGTGATTGAATGATGGGTCATTCCATCTGTCTCAAACAAAAGGTTAGCAAAAGTTATCAAATATACATTAGTACATCTGTGGTGAGGTTAATCGTATATGATTCCAAAAATGGAATTATACATCATCTGTCATACCACTTAATAAAATAAAACTCGTTTCTACAAACCAACGTCTTCTTATAGGCCAGTGGTAAGTGATAAAGGCACGCCACACTTCGGTTTTGGGTTCGATTCCCTCAAACTTGTCCGATGCGACGGGTTGTCACCCATCATACTGGTTGTCCATTTTCTAAATCTATACTCATTATCATATAACAAAAAGTTCTAGAATTAAACAATACTATCTGATGTCTAACTTAATCTATTCTATTCTTTTTGTTTATCCAAAATAATTCGGTCCAATCTCCGAGTATAAAAAAAACAATTACTAGAAAGGTCATCTACTAATAATTGAATGCAATCATTTATCACCCGTATATCATAAGATATATCTTTTTGGTCACATTCCAAACATGTGAATACCTTAATCCTATATTCTCATAAAAAATTAATACCCATTGCACCTATGTGAAAACATAAATTCTGTCAAAAGTCAACCCTTTTCACATACCAAAATCCCAAAATTTATATATACTCCAACCATGATATAACTTTGTCCTTATATCAGTAATGAGCTCATCTCATTATATCTTTATCCCTTCATTATGCACATATCATCTTCTTTCCAAAAAATATTTCAATCACTTACGATGGTTACCGGTACCATAAAATTATTGAAAACCAATACATAGATATTCCAAAATTACATGATACCATAAATGAGATTCCATGATACTATTTTGAAATCCCATTACATAAACTCTTAATCATTCCCCAAAATCATTATCATACACAACATCACAAATAGTGATCGCATGTGACATCCCATTATCCTTTTCCTTAAGAGGTTGCTCACACTGATCATCATTAACCCTTGGATTAGAGAATTGATTAGCATAATGCCCCATTTCTTGCACATGAAGCATTGAAGTGTTGATGGAGTGTTCTATGTAGTCTTTTCTCTATTCACATCATTAGCTACCTTTTTTCCATTACTTCGACACTCAAAAAATCTATGACTTTCTTTTCCACACATAAAACATTTTCCAGTACCTTTTACGAAATCTCCACCATGCTTCATTCCACAGTTTGATCAAAAATAAACATTCATATTCTATTCACCATTGTTCTGAGATTTCTCCTTGAACTGCATCTTTCGTTTCTTCTGAAAACCATGAGATGGATATGTAACACCAACTTTCAGTTCTACCTTGATATCACAACACAAAATTTCATCATAGCTATTGAATTATCTTATATCTAATTCCCTTCGAAGACTTGGTTTTAAGACACTAAAGAATCGATCAACTTTACTTTTAGGTTGGATGATAATTACAGATGCATACCTTGCAATCCTTGTAAAATTCGCTTCGTATATACCAATAGATTCATCATTCTTTTTCTTAAGCTCAAGGAACACATTTTCCATATTTGTTTAAATAATACGAGAGAAGTACTTATTTTGAAACAAGCTCCTGAACTCGTCCCATTCCATTGATCCAATTTCATCATAGGGCCTTGTATTCTTTACTTGAGTCCACCACTTGCCTATTCACCTCCTAAATAGTAAATGGCCAGAATTAATTTTTCATGTTCTGAATAGAGATGTATGGAAAATAACATTTCAATGGTACTGATCCATTGTTCAGCAATAAGTGGATTTTCGACCCACTGAAAGAAGGTGGATGTTGCCTCATTAAGGACTCAATAGAATATTGTTCCCTTCCCTACTCATTTGGAAGTCCAGAATGATTCATAGCTTGTGTAAGTATAACAATAATATTTTTCACTCCATCTCCCATACCAGTGGTTTGTTCAGAAGGACAATCATTGCATTGTCCATTACATTGATCAACACAGTTCCTTCAGGTTCCAGCCATCGTCTAAAACCCAAAAAGAATAGCGTGAGAGGAAAAAATCATGCTAGGGAAAAAAAATAAAGGGGGAGTACCTTCGATATCCAACATATTAGGTTTAATTATAATATCATTACCATAATTCTAGGACTATTAATTATAATTATATTTAACCTTAGGGACATCCCTAGACATCACTTATAAATATCTCTAGGGATTTCACTAAATATTTCTCATCCTTGTTTCCAAATGTTAACTAAAACTTTCCTCTGATACTAACTGTAGAGACCCCAAACTTGATGTACATGGAAATTACATTACATTTTCATAATACTTAATACATAACAAAAAACCAACACTCTAGGACCATAATAGTTTAGTTTCTTTGGAAACTCAGAACATAATATTCTAATCATGGTGAAATATCTTCAACATTTCCCATAATTTTCTTCCCATTTTTGTTTTCTTACCTAAAACCTTTATTTATATCCTGGGTAAAAGAAACAAATAAATGGTGAGCTTAAATGATCAATAAGGGTAAGAGTGGAGAAAATAAAACAAACCATATACATTTGAACTTAAAAACAAGAACATAATGTTTAAACATCAAAATCTTGAGCTATGAAATAAAACATGGCAGTACGTAAGGCATAGATCATAAGGGAACATCAATCATGATAAAATAGCATGGTAATAAAACATGGAATTGGGGTAAACCATTAAACACTTTATATGATTTCCATAGTAGCCAAGGAATTTCTGCCAAGACCATATTAGTGGACAAAGTCCCTTATTGAATTGAGGTCACTCCTCGTTCCAGTCATATATCACTGAACCAGATTAACTTTCCGTTCCATCCATGTCTACATCATAAGATATAAATCTTTACCCAATGTATTGGAGGGAGATACAGGTCCCAACCATATCATAATGAAATCATTCTTACGCCTGCCCCAACATAAACATAAATCATTCATTATAAACCAAAGAATAAAATGGGTTTCATAAACATCATCCCATAATAACATAATCCATAAAAAACAAATTGATATCATTTCATCATAAGAGGAATCAAACCATGTAAATAATAGAGACATTATACATGAAATATACACATATGAAACAATGTCATCTTAGATGGAAAATGGTTTAGATAAAACACTAGAAATGAATTTTTGAGGAAAATAACCTTTCTTCTTCAAAATCATTTTCTTTTCACAAAATGATATGATATTTTATGAGAAAAGGATTTTGTTTAAAATAGTCATGAAATCTTGTAGAGTATTATTCATGAAAATAAGGCATTATAAAACCTTAAAAATTTGTTCATGCCATATAAGTTAAAAAAACATTCTCCTCGTACTTTTAACAGAAAAGTAAAAAATTACTACGTATGGTAAAAAAAGAAATATTCCTCCCATAACACAAAGTAAAAGTCAAATAGGGGTAAACATGAATTTAAACATACATGGAAGTATATTAAACAATTTATGAAAAACATTTTTATGGACATTGATGAAAAATATAACCCCAGTAAATACTTACGTATAAGAAATCTCGGATAAAAATGAGATTGAAAAATTATCCATTACCTTATGTCTGATATGATTCATATGAATCCAAATCTCCTGTATAATGATTTAAATATTGTCAATGACTTATTACAGAATCATTTTCATTGTTATGATATCATATATTTTTCACTTATGACTTTATATTAACCGTTATTTTGTAAATTCATGTTAAATTAGCATTTTGGGTAAAATCATTTCCTTTGTCGTCCATGTTTTGACTTGTAATTATTCATATGATTACATAGATCATGATTACTTACATCTTAAATTTAAAACATGATTTATATAAAATATGTTTTCAGAATATATATATATATATATATAATAAATTGATATATGGAATGAAATACACCATTCATAGAGACAGTAGGCCGTACATACGCATGAATACTATTTTCGTTTCCTTATTAAATTGAATAAAAGTAAGTAAATAACATATACAAAAGTCTAATATCATTAATATGTCATATATTTAATGATTATTTAACATATATATACTTTATAATCATTCTTTAATGGATAAATTATAGAATGAATCTCATCAAGTCGTGGAGACGGTAATCCGTATGTACGCACGAGCGATGATATCGTTCCCATAATTATTGAATGGAATTAGAGTGGATGATAAAATATCTTAGAATTAGTATCATGTTATAATTACCATATATATAGCTATTATTCACACCATTATACCCATCCAAGTAAGGTGGTGGTGGAAAAACAGATTACACCACGACGTGGAGACAATATTCCACACGTACGCACACGCGATGATTTCACATATTTATAATAACATATTAGTATATTATTGATAAATATTTTATTACTCTATAATGAAACAACAAAAGAAGAATAAGTTTAATAATAAAGAAACATGAATGAATCGGTAGAAGAGATTACCTCTTCTTTGGCGCACCTCTTTTAAGATTCCACTTAAGGGACTGGAGTTGGTCGTTTGAGAAGACCAGAACCTCCAAAATGTTTCTAGGGATGTGGAGAAGAGAAATGGGTGGGGTTTTTCCGAGCTAGAATGCTCAATTCATTGTGAAGAGGAGAGTGGGGAGGTGCCCTTTTATAAGGAAGGAGAGGGGCATCTTTGGAAACCTCAAAAATATTAATTTATAATAATTCAAACCCCACATAAAAACCTCAAAAAATGTCTCATATTCGAATATTAGATGAGATAGGGTTGTAATCTCACCAAAAAATAAAATTTAGACATGTTGGAAATTTATTTTAAACCTTATCAACTTGATTTATCCTTATTTAATCTATTTAATCTTATATGTGGTAATAAGATTCGAAATTTTAAATTGTTATAAATAATTACTTATGTGTTGTGAATTGTCCATTATTGTATGATTTATGTCATTTTAGACCTTATAAATTTTAATTTATAAATTTTAAATATTTTTTTGATTTTTAAACAATTTTATATTATGTTATTTTTATAAAATAACAATATTGTCAATTTTGACACTATTCATTTATTTGAATTTAAATAAAATCCACACAGAAGATATTTTCAAACTAAAATATTTAATAGAGTAATATCATGTCATATTTATCTATAATGTTTCTGGAGAATATTAAATCGTTTATAGAATATTTATTTTAGTATTTTTAAAACCATTTATTTGATATTTCAATCAATAAAATAATTTCAACATCACCCTTGTGTCACCTTTAATGATAATTATATAATACCTACAAATTCTAAATAAATTCACATGATTTAGATAATTTTATTATATTTTTGGAGACTATTCCTGTTCCATGTTTCATTAAGTTTATCACTAAATTAAAATCATTATACTTATAATATTTAAGAGTGTGACATGTTGTCACTTTCTTTGGTTTTAATAATAATTAAATTATTTTCAAGGTAAAAAGACCATAAAATGTATCAATTCCGACACTTAGGTGATATGGGTCGACTGTTAGTCATACGATAGAATTTTTTCAAGTGTTTAGGTAATTTTATAATCTTATTTTTACCATTAATTACTCAATTTACCTTTAACTATATTAAATAAAAATTATCGTAATAACTATTCATAATGTCAAAATATAAAAGAAACCTATTAACATAATTTTGACCCACTGAATTCAAATATAGAATCTATTTTTCAGAATTGAAAACACATAAGTTGCAGTAATTACTTTTAAATTGATCTTGTTGTTATGAAAATGGTTTTTAAAGGTTAAAACATTGCCAAAGATTGAAATGTTATTACCTATTAATTCAATGTAAAATTAATGGTAATGACATAAATTATATTAAATGGTAAATTATATACTATTTATTCTTTAAAACAATTCATTATTATAATTTAACCATATAAATTATTGCGATGAAAAAAGTTGTTTTTAATTAAAATATAGCGTGTTTGTACTATTCATTAAAATAGGAATGATATCAGAATAATATGAAAAAACTATCCAATGTAAATTTCTATATCCTGATTCCAAAGAAGAATTTTATTTTTTCAAATAGAACTTATAGACATGTCAAAAACTAGATTTAAAGAGGGTGCACCATCAAAAGTAGGCAGAATTGCTATTTTTTTAAAAATACTTATCTTACCTAAAAATTTTATTTTGTTCTCATACCGTGTTCTAGAAAGTGTGTAAGATGAATAATAATGTTATAAAATTCAAAATTTATTTAATACAATTCATAAAATCTAGTTTATAAAAATATTTTAACCATATATCATTGTTTAGGGAAACCCGGTATTGCGTACAACACATGCTATCGAGGAAGGTCGTGATTTCGTGTAATGCAAGCCAAGTTAGGGTTGCGTGTAGTGAAATATAATCTTGGTGTAGCTTACAACACAAGACATCAATGAAATTGAAAAGAATAATTCTCATAAAATCTCAAGTTGTTTCATTTTTTGTGTGAAAATAATATATATAATGTTTTACAATTTTAAAAATTATAATTATTAAATTGGACATTATTTATGAAATAAAAATTATATAATTGGTATATAGATTATTTTTAATAATATTTAGAAAAGATCTATTTATTTAGTAATAGAGAAAACAAATATTATTATTGAAACCTGCATTTTTATTTAAAATATTTTAGAAGATATATTTTATTTTAAATGGTTATAATCATAAAATTATTTCATATATATTTCGAATAATCAATTTAGGTCATTGAAATTATGTGTTTTTGTATTTTTGTATATAAATTGTTTATATTTCATAATACATTTTTTTCTAGAAAATTAATTTTATCGAGTTTTGTAGGATAAATTATAAATTAAATTATTCCAATTTTATGATATGAATCATGAAAAATGGATTCTTTTTTTAAAATCACTAGGATTAATTTTTTTAAATAATTACCTTTTATTTGTTTCCATTATGAATACTAACATGGTAAATATTTATCATCTCGGAAAGGGAAAATGGGTAAACAATGATACAACCTTTAGATAAAGCCTCAAAATCATCCAAAAACACAAAATAATTTCATTTTGTGGGATATATTATAAAATATAAATTAAAAATTCTAAGATATAGAATTTTTGATCCTGTTTACCCTATTAATGAAATTTAAATTATTTTAAGTAAAGAAAATTCCAAAATGCTACTCTCTTGACATTAATATATCTAAAAAATTTACATAAGGATGAAAATATAAAAATGATGTGAAATGTTTGAATATAAAATACATTGGGAAGTTATCATATAATTTTTTCCTTATATGTAAAATTATACCCATTTAATATTGAAAAAGTCATTACCTCAGTTAAGGATAAAATTTGGTAATGAAAGAGTTAACCCGATTTCATGGATTATAATGAAACCAAAATCTAGAAAATTTTAATTTAATAAGGATACATAAACCATATCATATTTTTATAATAATTTATGTATATTTTAAAAAATTATATTTGAGAAAAACATTAATATCATTTAAATTTTTTATGTAATACCAAGTGTGTCTTTTCCCTCCCTTATAAAAGGAGACATGCTATATCTTTTAATTACAAATAATTGAGTTATATAAATTGAATAAAATGTAGAAATTAATATTATAATGAACACTTATCATGAATTATATTTCTTTTCTTCTTAATAGACCTATACATGGTCCTCAATAGGGGATCTAAATGAGGCCAACCAATGAATATGTAATCTTCTATCTCGATCTATTTCAAATTATTTCTTGTTATACCACCACAAAATATGTTATATTCATCATAAAATAAAAAATTCAATACCATCATATTAAAAAAATTATAATTATTATTTAATCACCATTATAATACCATTAATCCATAAAATTGGAATTGAATGTATCACTCGGGCATACATATAGACTACTTTCACCATATTGTGATAAAATTAATTTAACATAACCACCTTTTGTATATGGATATTTTGATGGGATTGATTTTTATCTATGATATATATGATATAATCATTTTTCTATAATTATAATACCATATCTTCATTCTAACATTTTCTATCCACTATAAAATAATAAAGTTGATTATCCATATTTGTGGACTTCCACCACCACAAAGCAATGTGATTCATTTTTCATTTTTTCTTCAAATAGTTGTTAATAAGGATATAATTATGGTATTTATATGGTATATATGATACAATTATTATTATTTATGAAATAATTATTATTTTCCTTTCTTTCATTCCATCTTTCAAAAAGTGAAATCAAAATTTATTTGTACATTTGGCCTACAGTCTCTATGAATGATGAAATTGTTTCTCTCTCTTCGCCATTAATGTGACACCCTCTCTAGATATACTAATATATATTATATTTTTTCCTTTGTTAACATTATTGAGATTATGGAACCATTTTCTAAGTAAATTAATGGACTAATGAACCAAAACACGCATAATAAAGGATGTAATTATCCCACGGAAGAAAGAATTAAATTAAAAATTGATAACCAAAAGGGTGAAAAGAAGTTATAAGTAAATAATATATGTTACGATATATATATATATAATTATGGTTTTCTAATGCATTAAAATTAATTCAATATTTTTTATAAAAGAGGTTTGAATATGTACGACGGAAGACAATACCTAAAGTAAGGGATTTATATCTCATTCCCATTTTTATTAGGATATTTTACGCTTGAATTTAAATTAAATAAATTATATGATATTTATCAAAAAAACCATTATTTTCTTTATTCACTACAGATTAATTTAATTTTCAGGTAATAGTATTGGATTCATCTCTTTGGTACTTAAAATTATTCGGAAAATATTTTTTTTTAAAACAATTTTGTTTCCCATTTGGTTGGGAATAATTTTCTTCAATGTATAGATATACATTATAATTATTTTAATATTATTTTACACTTTTCCCATGATTGTTTAAAGTAAATTTTACCCTTATTTAAACATAAAAAATTATTTCAATGAAATATTTTTTTTCATGTTCTGAACTAGTTACTTTTGAATTATTACTAATAATTTAAAGGGAATCATTACTTTAATATACTCTACATAAATGATATTTCCCAACATATAGACCTATAAATGACTTTATAATAACCTTATATTTTTATATTTTTAATTTCAATGATAATGTTTCCATATATTTTAGAAATTATTTATATTTAATAGAAATTATTTCAAAATAAAATTGGTATTTTTCTCAAGAAATAGTCCATTGATATTTTAAATTAATTTTTATATATAATAGCATACATTGATTTTAATTTTTATTTATTGTAGATATGATACGATTATACCATATATATTCTTTTTTTATGGTTTATATTTTAATGATGAGATTTTTAGGAATCACATTTAATTTATATGTGTTATGATGTGATGAAATGATAAAATATTAATGAAAAATATTTTATTTACATGTGTTATTTTTGGATAATATGAAGAAATTTTTTGATATTGTGGAAGATAAATGTATATTTTTTATTTTGTTATGGGTGAGACCAAAATTATATATACATCCAATGCATTGGTTAAATCCTTATATCTCATGTGATAATTAAGGAATGTGAGTTGATGTGTTCATTCCACTCTCAGAAATAGGTAGGGATGGGTAATCCACTATGAGAAAAACATGATGATGAATGATCTATTATAATGAGTGAAAAAGGTATTGATTGTTGATCCACTATGATTTATTACTCTCGATAGATAAAATTGGCATATGAAATGATTTCTATATCTATGATGGTGCCACAAAATTATGATATGTTTTCATGCATATGATCTAAACATATGTTTCATGATTTATTTATGATCATTCTTTACTCTTATGGGTAATAAATTTTGAAATGATAATTTTTTCATCCATGACTCTTGTTTATAATATATGAAATATTTTTTATGAAATTTGAAAATTATTACCACTATTTCAGACCCTTTTAAATATCTTAGTAATTTGTGTGATCATTGATTGTTATCTAACAATTTTTCACATACTGAACATCTAATCTCATTATTTCTTTGGTTTCATTTCCACAGGTTATAATGATTGGATTTGACTATGGTATGCTATAAAGGGTATAAAGTTAGAATAAAATATTGAGAGTTGATTAATATTATACCAAAATAATATATTTATGTATGAAGTCTCCAGAGAAAATAAACCTTTAGGTTTACAGGTTCGATAATAATGTTATGTATATAATATTTATCTAAAAATATTTAATATTTTTGTATGAAAGGTTTTATTCATTTTAGTTGGTATCAGAGTACGTATTAGTTAATATTTGGAGTTTATAGATAGAAAGATTTGGTAGAATACGTTTGGTTATGTATATGTATTGGATAATATTCACATGTTTCGAAATTGACCATATATAACCATTTATAGACTTAATTTTACATAGATTGAGAAGAATGATTCATGTTTTATATTTTCTATGAAGGATTCTATTGAATATATGCTTTATCAGTTTGATTGAAAATATTTTATGGTCACACAAATCAATTTAGTTTTAGTGTGGGGATGGAGATTGATGATGACATTAAGGTGGTAGAAAGTATTACCAAATTTTTAGGTTCAATATTTGATATTATTTATAAGAATTATTTTATATCATGAAATCCCTTAAGGAATGAAAATTGGTATCTGCAAAGTTTTTTTTCAGTTTGTGTTGAAAACACGAAATGGAATTATGGTCACATTTCATATTTATGATTATTATCATATATAATTTTATGGAAATTTGGTTCTTTAGAATTATTTGATACCCCTTTTATTAGAATTTTATTAAATTATAGGAATTTGTTGGATTTACTTATCTGGCACCCATATTCATTTTTGAGGAAGAGATCTTACATATCTCATTCCAAATACACCCATGATCATTTATAATTGTGAGGATGAATAAAAACTTCCAACATAAATTAAATATATTTTGTGGATTTTAATTAATATACATGAATTTTATATATCCCATATGGTTGGGGATAATCCCAAAATTTATTATCTTCCTGTTGTAGGAGAGTTTTCATAGTATCATTAAAATAGTAACCTAGTGTTCCTTCGAATTGTGAAATAGAATTTTCCATATAACTCGTACATAGAACTACTCCTATTTCAAATACTCCTGATAGAATTCATTATTTTGAGTTATAGATATTTAAGAATAAATTCTATGATAAACTTGATATGTGATTCATATTCCCTAGTGAATCACTATGTGGTGCACCTATTAATTTTTTAAGAAGAAAGCGTTCCATTATTATCTACCCTATATCAATGTTTCATTTGATCAATTATAAATATATAAATAGTTTAATAAGATAAAAATTCATTCTAGAGATCATTAATTTAGGGTCATGATAAAGTATATACCTTAGGAATCATTTTGAATGAGGTATGTGAATTGAAAATTAAGAGTCATTACATTGGGATATATTAAAGCCCTTGATTTATTTATGGAATGAATGAATGGAGTCCATAGGGATTAATATGATCATTTTGTGTTAGTTTTTATAGATAATAATTATATATATTAAAATATCAAGGGAGGGAGTGAGGATCATTTTTAAAATGTGTTTTCGACATTGAGGAAGCATAATTTGTAATTTTTTTATTAATTATGAATTTTGGCTTTAGAAAATTTCATTTTTTGGTCATATAATCTCATGTAAGTGTATGTCGGTGGATCCATAAACTTTGGAAGTTATAAATAAAGGTCCTTGACCATCCATATTAAATGAAATCCATAGATCTCTAGGGATATTTATATACTATATATGTTTTGTGAATGATTCATAATGATTATCTAATCCACTATCAATTTTGACTCTAAAGGGTGTTATGTTCTTCTGGAAAGGGGAATATGAAGTTAATTTCATGGAGTCCAATAGATGTTTGGATAATTCACCTATACTCACACTACCCTACAATAGAGAATGATTTGAAATCTATAGGGATGCATAAAATAATGAACTATGTTGTTTACTGAGGAAGAATGATATGTTTATAGCTTATGACTCTTAATAATAAATGGTTTATGAGGAAAAGTATACAAGTGATTATTTTTTAATTAGATATGAAAATTGTTTCATTATTAAAATAGATTCATTGTATTCAAATATTAAATCCTTATATTTATAGTTTACATAAAATTTTTGAAGTATTTATTTTCATAGAAAGTGTAGAATATGTGCTAGAGAAGATGGATGAAATTGATAACGTATTATGACTACTCAATACATTACAACCCTAGGAAGGTGAAAAAGGTGGATGATTATATTATTTATAAGTACCATTATATTTTTACCATGAAGTTAATTGAAACTGACCGAATACTTATGTATTTGTAAATAATAGAACATGAAATCCTAAGGAAAGGGTATGTTTCCTATATTTCTCATATAAATGTTCTCCCATCAATCTATGTGATTTTTAATGAGGTACAGAAGAAATATTTGGAATTATAGAACAAGTTTAGAGATGATGTGGAGTTTAACCTTCATTATGATGGAATGATAAGTTTAATGAAATATTTATGAGTTATTTCCATACCACATTTGAATGTTTCATTGGATGAGCTTCATATTTAACCATTCTCTATTAATTCTGGAATTATGAAGATTTAAAGAGGTTTGAAATAGTATATATAGTGGTACAACATGAAAATAAATATTGCAGAGAAAATATGTAGATTCACGGTAAGGTAGTATGTTATATATGACTGAGAGAAGTATAAGGGAATGATATAACAATTACTCAAACCTCAATGGAAATGGGGAAATATTACTATGAAGGACTCCCAAATACATGTAAATGGAACAATGCTATTTAGGTTATAGACGATTTCATCAAAAAATCTGCACAATTCATTTCCATTAGAGAATATTTTTATATTTATTATCTTTCATATTTGTACATTAATGAATTGGTAAGATTGTAATGAGAACCATATTATACGGTATGTGACTGGGATATGAGGTTTAACTCAAAATATATTGAATTATTCAGAATAACCTAGATTAATAGTTGCGTTTTATTAATTCATATCATCTATAGATAAAATGTCAATTTGAGAGAACTATTTAAACCCTAGGGGATATGTCGAGATTTTATTTTTTGGAATTCAAATGTAGTTTGGATCAACAATTTCCTTATTCTAGTTTTCGTAAAACTGTAGATTTTTATCGAGCATTTAGATGGATCCTTACAAAGCCCTATAGTATAGAAGAATTTAAATCCTTTATTCTATAATTATGTTGGATAAATTAAGCTCTTTGTCCTTATTCCTTATAAATAAGTGGTAGATAATGTTATATCTATTCAGTAATACAAATAACCAGCTCAATGTTGAAAAAAACATTTTTCTAGTAATTGTCTATGAGATTTCGAGTTCAAAGATGAGGAAAAGGAATTCCTATAAATATATACATGAAATATGTTTATTTTGTTTTTTAATAATTGAAAGTAGATACATATATATATATAAATATATATTGCTATGTTTCATATTCATGAGTGTTCAAGATGGTATCTTATCATTCATAACTTCCACCAAACCACAATCATGTTCAAGATATATTCCAAATATCACAATTGATGAAGTACATACATGATCCTTCATATGAAATAAATTCATAGGTCATACCTCATGAGCAAGATCCCTACTAAAAGGAACAAACAGTATATAGTTTTGTATCATAGAGATAATGTTACATGAAACATGACCACTCACAGAGTCATTGTTTTATTGAGATATAATAAATTAGGGGAACCTACCTAGGAACTTGTAGATGTGATATGATATAGGTATAATAATTTTAATTTATTGATGTGATTGAATTTTGATTGTGAAAATCATTTTTTAGGGGTAAAATAAAACACCCAAAGATTTTATGATTTTTTCTCATCAATTTAATTTAATTTTTCAATACACTGCGATACATGTAAACCAGTTTCCAAACGAACCATAAAAAAGTACACTATTATAAAATTGAGGTTAAACTTTTTAAATAACTATAAATAAATAGATTTTAAAATTTATGTATAATGGTTTTAGATTTATAATATATATTTATAAATAAGTAATCATTTTTTTTGTAATGTTGTTATATGCATTAATAATTTATTTTCCCCTCAAAAATGGTTTTATTGCTTCCCATGGGTAAAAAATATATCTAATTTCTCTCAAATTTGGATAATTTATATGAAAAAATGAACATCTTTTTGAAACTCTTTATATCATAGTTATCTTTTTGTGAATTTTTAATAATTTTCTGAAAAGATTGATTTCTCGATATATAGTGAAAATTAATGATTTTTTTGAAAACTGTCTCTTCATTAAAATCCTTAAAAAATATACATTTTTTAAATGGTTTAAAAAATAAAATAATTATTATATATATTACGAATACCATAATTATGGCAATTTTAATCACTTTTTTCGGGATTTTTTGATAAAAACATTTTATACATCAGAAAACATTTTTTTTGGGAAACTTGATTTTCATAATGTTTTATGGGATTAATTTTATAATATAATTGTCCTCTTATGTTAGTTGTTTATCAAGAAATAGATTATATATTTTTATAAGGATTTTCATATATTTTAAATAGAAATGTTTTATTTTTTTTCATTATGAATAGTAATTGTGACAAATATACATCACCTAGGTAAGGTTAAAATAGGAAAAATAGAGTTAAAACAATGAAATGAAATATCAAAATCAACCCAAAACATTCAATAATTTCATTTTATTAAATTAATTTTATCAAATCCACACCAAATTTATGTATATGAAATTTTGGTTCCGTTTTCCCTTCAGAATGACATTTATATAATTTTAAGTCAAAACATTTTCAAAATATCACCAACAAAATATAATATCTCTAAATTCATTTCATAAGTATAAAAAGTGGAAAATTTTGATTATAAATGTTATAAAATATCATACATTGTACATTTATGAAAAAATTTCTTCCTTATATGTAAAATTTGGACACATTAAATTTGAAAAGTATGTTACTATAAACAATGTTAAAAGGGATTAACGAAAGGGATAAACCAAATGATAAGTTTTAAAATGAAACCAAATTCAACTAAATATAATTTTCTAATGTTATTTGAAACATATCCAATATCTATCCAAATTTATGACCATTATAAAGAAGTATATTTCATAAATACATTAATTATATTTAAATAATTTATGTAATTCCACGTGAGTTCTTTCCAACCATTATAATAGAACACCCCTTCTCTCCATTATTTACACATCCGTGAAAAATATATATTTAAAAAATTATACCCTTTATTATTTTAAACCCCCATATAATTTATTTATAGTTTATTTTATTTTAAAATATCACTCGACGTGTCTTTAATAAGGTATCTAAATGAGGCCTACCAAATAAGATGTAATCATTTACCCAAACTATTTTAAATTTTTTCTTGTTATGACTCTACTAATTTTTTATTTTTAATCATTAAATAAAAACTTATATATGCTAAATATAATTAAATCTTATTTTAATTATATAATCCCTATTATCTACCTTCAATTCAATTAAAAGGGATGTAAAATTATTACTTGTGGGTACATGTGAACTACCACTCCACGCAGCGATAAAATTAAATTTCCATCACCATAATTCATAGATTATTATTATTGTTGTTTTTATTTATAAATATTATATAATTATCTTCTATAATTATAATATCATATCCTATTTCTTACATTTTCTTGTTCTACATATTGCTAACGTTGCTTGTGTGTACGTGTGGACTACCACCTCCACGAAAATATCTGAATAGTTTTTCATTTCTTCATTACATGGTTGGAAATAAAGATTGATTAAATGATTATATATGAGTTTTATGATATAATGATGATTTTTGTGTTGGTAAATTTTTTTCCCTTTATTTTTTCCCATATGTGGAAAATTGAAAACAATATGCATGTGTAAGTACAACCTACCATCTCCATGAATGATGTGATTCATTTATCAATATATAAAATTTTTGGATGAATATATATATATCTATAGATATATAATATATAAATATATGATATTTATATCATGAATAAATTGATGGTCATTATCGAACTATGATAAATGTAAAAGAACCAGGATAGTCGAAACAAAATATGCATAAAAATAATGAAATTATCACATGGAATTGAATTAATAAACAAATGACAATATGTTATATGTAAATAATATATGGTTTGATATATATATATATACCTATGTAATATATTTAAAATAAATCTATATTTATTCTACAAGTGGTTTGAATGAGTATAAGGAATGAAAAGACTTGAGGTATCAGATTTACACCTCAATACCATTTTAGTAAGGATTTTTTATGCATGAATTTTATTTCAAGAAATTATATGGTCCTTATCTGATATATCAATTTTATTTTCTTCCCCAATATTTACCAATTTAATTAAAATTTATTGAAACATTTTTCTTCTCTTTGGTTCTTAAAATTATTGGGAAAATGTTTTTATGAAAATTTGAATTTATTTCCTCTTTTGTTGGGAATCATTTTCTTCCATGTCTATGATTATGTTAAATTGATTTCAAGAATGTTTTACCTTTTTAAAGAGATCTTTTTTAAAATAATTTTTTTAAAATTTTTCATTTTTTCAAAAAACTTCAATATAATTTTATTGTTGTTTTCAAAATTAGGATCTTTAATTTTTTTTAAAAAAAATAAAAGAAATATTTGATTTAACACAATCGATATGAATGAAATTTAACACTACCAAGACCACACAATGATTTGATGTGTCCATTACAAGATACCATGTATCAATTTTTTAAAAATAATTTCTACGATGTTTTGTTATTTTTTTAAGAATGAGATTTCAAAATTAAAATTCTATTTTTTGGGAAATATTTCAGAGATCTTTTGATGTAATTTTTATCCATGATAAAAGCCTTTGATTTCAATTATTATTTACTTGGGACAAGATCCAATAATACTGTACTTATTAATTTTATGTATGGTTATTATGATGATGATGAGAGATTTTTGAAACCCATTTATTTTACATGGGTAATATATTGCCCTAGATTTTTTTATTACACATTACATCATTTTGTATGATTACTCATTACATTAAAAATACTCTAGAGTATCATCAACGTATTATTCGTTTAGAGACATGGAAACATATATATCTTATTTATATTAATTCTTTACCATCTTCCACAAAATTACACATAACTATAATATGTATCAGACATATCACATTGAATACAAATCATCATTATTAAGGGAAAAGAAACATAAGATAGGGATATCTTAAATGCTCAATAAGGGTAAAAACTTTAAATACAAAAATATAATAAGATAATATGGCTATTAGAAATGGATAATAACTTATTAAAACCATATCCTATATATTAATGTTCAAAATCTTTATTCATGTGATAAATATTGGTAGTTCGTAAGATATAAATTGTAAAGGAATCAAAGAACATGATCCCAAATAATCATTGTTCATAAGAGCATAACATTGGAAGAAGACATATAATTTTTTTCATACACATAAGTATTGAGAATAATCTATATAGTTGTCATGGATCATTTAAAATTATATAATATTGGAATGGGTACCTTACCCAAATAATCAGAGTAGAAAAGGTTCACTCCTAAAACTGTCATAGTTGAAAAAAAATCTCTTACTGAAATGGGTTCACCCCCATAGAATGTTTTTTTCTCAAGATATTTAAATTTTACACAATGAATTAGAGGGAGATATTTGTCCCATGAATCAAAATTGAAAATAAAAAAGGGTTTCATATGGTCATAAAATGTTCATTATATCATAACCCATTAAAATGGATTGGTTTCATAATAATTTCATCATAGAATAACCCATGAAATAGAAATGGGTTTCATATATGTTTCATCATTACATAACCCATAGAAACAAAATTGGATTCACAAAAAAATATTCATCATAATCATAACATATCTAGATAATAAATAAGGATTGTATAATAGGATCATAACCCTAGTAAAACATTATCAACACCAATGGTTGGTGTTGTTGATGAATAAAAATTTCTCAAATAATATCATGAAAATATTATAAAGAAAAATATAATAGCCATTTTGAAAAAAACATCTTTAAAATATAAAAAAATATTAAATAATAACAACATATTTTTAAAACTTTATATTCATAACATGTAATGGACTCTGTAAATGGTTTATTGGTCATGGGGGAAGATAATTATACTCAAATTTTACACTTTTAGAATATATATTTCTATCATATTTTCAATAAAAGTCAAAACCTACTTATTCAGAAAAATATAATATGTTTACTTTAGAAATGTTTTGTGAACATAATAACAAGGGTATAAATGACATTAAAATGACTTGGGGGAATTTTCAAAACTTCTTTAAACCTTTTTTTAAAACATGGATATGTAAGAAAAATAATGTTTTACTAAAGAGATAAATAAATATGAATTTAATCAAAAAAGCATTTTAAACTCCTTGGTACATATAAGAAAATGAATAAAATACATGAATTTTCATAGAATAACGATAGTAGAAAAAATTTCATGAATTACTTGAGGTATTCATTGTAATATTTCATCGTCATAAGCCTTAACATAAAAAATCATTATAAATGATTAGATTGTTTCATAAAACCATTACCACATTTGGTACATTAAATCAAGACCCCCAAGATATATTTAAAATAAATAAATCCTAAAATATAATGACAATAAATAAATTCCTGACATTAAATATCTCATGATATTTATATATACCTCATTAAATAGGATTGGTTCATAACATAACATATACTCAAAGAAAATAAATTGTGAAAAAATAGCTGACCTTAAGTCTTGATTTCTTATATACAAATTATAACCTCATTCATAATAAATAAAAGTACATTTTACATATATTAAATATCCATATTACTGTTTATCATATGATATATGATTTAAATATGACTTTTATTTCTTGTATATCAATATTTCCTTACTAAAATAACATTTCTGGTAATAACTACTTCATTTTTCATGTTTGTTTTTGTTTATCCTTTTTAGTCCTATAAATTTGATCATGGATAAATTTTATAAATACTTTTAAAAATTATATAAATATAATATTTATAAATTATATATGTATTTAGACGAATACATTATGGTTAGTTATAGAAACATTTTTGGACTATTTAAGGAGATGGTCAGTCATACGTACACATGAAAAATATTTTGATTTTCAAGATGGATTGAAACAAAGATATATATATAAAATATAACCCTTAAAGGGACGTTATTATCCCATATAAATCCCATATATTCATGAAATTAATCCTTATTACCTTCCTTGTGATGCTTTAGTGAAAAATTTATAACATTGGTTCATGAGATGGTAGTCTGTCGTATAGATTAACGATGATATCGTATCCCACACAGAAGGGAAATCCTGAATATATTTGGGATATAAAAATTAAATAATCATAATTTTGTTAAAAATACAATTTATATTATTTTAATATATCCGCATTACCATCCATGTAAAACCAAAATGGAAAAAACATAACAAATGGTTGGAAGGTGATAGTTTTTCTTACACATGATAGATGGTTTCATTTCTCATTTGATTGATGTAGATATGGATATAAATTTTGAGATTAAAATAATAAAATATCAGTATATCAGAGATATTTTTTTATATCATGATAGTCTCATAATCTTTTAATGTGGTAGATGATTAAATAAAATAAAAACCATGATTAATAATTTTAACACTTCATCAGAGAACCTATTTTTTTATACAACTACATGCATCATACGAAGGATTAATAATATAAAAGGGACAATAGGATGATATTAGGTAATAAAATAATTTAATTGGGTAGTAATTTTCCATTCCAAAGGGGTTTTTAAGTGTGAAGAGGAGAAGATAGTGAGTCACATTTTGTAAGTGGGGAAGATGATAGAAATGGATTTTTTAAAAATAATAAAGTGTATCCGCATTCTTAAAATAGAAAATAATATAAAATGGGTCATTATAGAATACTATACGTGATAGGGTTCAAATATATCCCTAAAATGGGTTTTTAATACGTTTTACAGTCATTTACCCCTTAACGTTTTAGTTTAACCCCCTATAGACCTATTTTAATTTTAACAAAGTAAATTATTTTTTTACATTTTTCACTATTAATTGCAGTAAAAAAATATTTTTCATTTATTATATAATATTAATTATATTCATTAAAAATATGGAATCATTTTTTCAAAATTAGACTTATAAAATTTGGGGAATTTAAATTAAAAATAAACCCAGAGGCCCGATTAAAAAGTAGTTTTACGAAGAGAATGTCTGGAAAGTTTAACAAAATTATAATATCAAAATTAAAAATAAAATTAATTAAAATATACTATGTTTATTTAATAAATATATAATTGAACTAATTTTACTTCTAAATCCATTTTAAAATAGAATGTAAAATTTAAAATTAGTTAAATGAAAACGAAGTTTTTAATTAAAACCAATATTTTCCAATATTCATCAAAAAATTAATCTTTTCATAAAAATAATAATAATTAATCCTAAGATATTTTTGAAATTTTTATTCCAAATATTAAGATAATTTAGTCAAATAAATTTAATTAACGTTTAAAAAAGTACTTTTTTTATTTCTTGTCTAAAAAAATAAGAAAATATTTTTTTGTGAAAATAGTATTTTTAAAAAATATAAAGGCTTTTGAAAAAAATAGTTACTTTTTATTATAATTTTTTTCTTATATGAACCCACTCTAGTAAATATTTAAAATATTATTATTCTCTTTCATACTTTCATGTTTAATTTCTTGGTTATGGTGGCTATGTCAAATAGTAATATAAATTGTATATTGTGGTTCGTTAGTGCACGGTATTGTGTGTAACACAATCTATTAAAGGAGTAAAATTTATTCAAACAATATTTTCTAAAATATGTTAAAATTACATTAAAACTTCTTTAAAATAAATTTCACCCATAAAATTTTCCTCTACGATACATAATATTAAGTAATCTTCTACCTCATCAAATTCTTAGGTTCCTATATAACTTCTACAAAATAGCGGTTCTTCCAGAAAACATTAACCAAGTTAGTCGTATTATTTTGTTGACATTTCTCTTGATGATATTGATTATTAACCGGTTATTTTTCAAAATAATGATATTTCTTAGCTATTATGTCCACATAGTTCAATATATTTTAAGGTCTAGGTATGTACTTCCTTAGGAGAGATACATAGTACACATTGCAGAATTGAAACAGGTTTGGTGGATGCCTCAAATGATAGGCTACCATCCTAATTAGATCAAGAATTTAAAAGTGAATAATATGACCATGTAATAGTTTTACTATATTTATAAATCTCATTACCTTCTTCTATGGTGAATTTAATAGAAACACCATGTCACCAACATCAAATTCCAAATCATATCGATGATTACGATTATTTATTTTTTTCCAACTATGTGCCACCATTATGTGTTGTCGAATGAATTTAATCATATATTTTCTTTATTCATATATCATAGGCCCTACTATATTTATTTTTATAAATGAATCCCAAAACATTAGAGCTATACATTTCCTTCCATAGAGGTATTTATATGAATCCATCAGAATAATAGGGTAAAATACATTTTTGTATTAAATATAAACTAAAGAAATGTGTTAATCTCCAGAACCTTTGAAAAATATATAACAATATCTCAAAATATCTTCTTGCTATTTAATCTTTTATCTCATATTGACAAAATATTTGAGGATGATACACCATGAAAAAAATTATCTCAGAATCATCTTCTTGCTAATAAATTCCCCTGAACTTTTAGGATGACCTCAGATCACTACCAGACACAATGGAATGTGGTACTCCATGAAACCATACTAATTCATTAATTTATATCCTTGAAATATTATCCAAAAAATAAATATTCATTGATAGGGATGAACTGTGCTGAATTTTTAAGGCCTTTGACTACAAAACATATAGTATTTTTCTTATTAAGCATATTGGGGAGTCCGACAAAAAATTCAAGGTAACATATTCCCACATCCATTCTGGTATAGGTAATGTATAAAACATCACCTTTAAATTTTTTCTCTAAAAATTAAATTCATTACATACCAAGCATCATGATAAAAAATCTACAATATCTATCTTCTTTCCATACCGCCAGAAACACTCTTTCAAATCACTATTCATTTTCATATTTCAAGGATGAATATAGAATAAAGAACTATTGACCTTTTATAACAATTTATTCCTAAAATATGACATGGGTGGAACACATACAATGTTATTGAACCTTATAATTCCATCATAATTAAGAATAAACTTTAGAACATTTCTCATCTTTTTTTTAGCTTTATGTCATCCTTCTGTGTTCATTAATCTTCAAATTGATAGATGGTTGAGCGTTAATTTGAGAAATATAATATTTATCTCATTCCTAGTTAATTTATAGATTTTTCCTTCAAAAATCCGAAAAATACACGACAATTTTTTATCATCATTAAAGATAATCTATCACAATCCTTTTGACTCAAATCATCAACCACCTTGTTTTCTTTCCAAGGGTGGTAATATAACGACCCAATCTTTACATATGTTTTTAATACTTCAAAATTGAATCATGCTTATTACAATATATAAAAAAACCATGAAAGGACCATATATGTATATTGTCTTTAGAAACTGGGAAACATAAACAAATGCTTCATAAATCATCTACGTTGTCTCCCATTTATTTAATCATATCTGGAGTCCCTTTTGGAATATCCTAATTAATAACCTTCTTCCTAACTTGGTGAAAGAAAACATACAAAAGGGTAAGCTCAAATGCTCAGTAAGGGTAAACAAAATAAATATCAATCACATCATATTCAAAAGAACATAACATTTTGGAAATCTTAACCTGCCAAAGTGATCATAATTTCATAATATGGGATAAATCATAGTAGTGAAATTTAATCCCAATAATCATAACATAAAACATGAAACATTGTGGAATACACACATAATCATAGAGAATAATTTCTTAGTAGTCAAGACTCATTTCCAAGACAATCTTAGCAGACAAATTCCATTTCTGAACAGAGTTCACTCCTCGTTTCAGTCCTGTTTCACTGAACCAGTTTAACCTACCGTTCCAGCCATGACTATCTCATGAGATATAAATCTTTACCCACTGCATTTGAGGGAGATATAGGTCCCACCCATCTCATAATTAAACCATTCTTATGTGTGCCACAAAATTAAAAACCATACATCATAGCATAACTCATGTAATAAAAATGGGATTCTTAAATCTCATACCATCATAACATAATCCATATAAAATAAAAGAACATCATAAAATTAATTCCATCATAAAACACTAAAATCAATGTATAAATAGGGATAGAAACATAACCCTATTTTATCTTAGATGTAAAATAATTTTGATAAAACGCTTGAACTTCATTCTTGAGGAAAATATCTTTTCTACTTCAAAAACAATTTTCCATTAAAATGTCATACTATTTTAAACTAAAAGAAGTTGATTAAATATAAACTTTAAAACGTGTAAATGAAGATTCATGGAAATAATGTTCTAAAATTCCATTCAGGCCGTATAAGTTAAAAAAACATTCTTCTCGTACTTTTGCCGGAAAGCTCAAAAAGTACCTCGTACGAAAAACGACAAAATATTCCATTCATATATTTTACTAAAAACTCACCGAAGGGTAAAATTGGATTTAAACAGTTTTAGGAGGATATAAATAATATTACATATTGAGGAAACATGGATTTTGATGATAAAATACCCCCTAGTAAATACCAATGTATAAAGAATCTCAGATAAAAATGAGATTGTGAGATTTTCCCATACCTTAGGTCTAATTTTCTTCATAAGTGTCCTAAAATACTGTACAATGATTTAAATAATGTCATTTACTTATTCCAGAATCATAATCATTGTTATGATAACATATATGGTCATATTCTTAGCTTCTTATTAGTAATATTTCATTGCGACTTGTTATTCGGGTGTTTATTACTTTTTGTTCTTTTGCATGTTTTGTCGAATAAATTCTTATTATTCTCTTTAGGTTACAGATACCTCATTTCAAGAATGGAATTAGTGTAATATATATCATATTTATTCAATCAATTAATTTATATAATCATTATCTAATGGAGATCATGTAGAATGAGTCGCATCACATCGTGGAGACCATATTCCGTACGTACGCACGAGCGATGATATCATTCCCATGATCATGGAATTGTATTAGAGTGTATGTATACTATTTCAGAATCAATATCACTGTAAAATAATCATATATAGTTATTCTATACACCATTATACCCATCCAAGTAAGTTGGTGGTGGAAAATAGATTACACCACGACATGGAGACGGTATTCCGTACGTATGCACGCACGATGATTTCGTTTTCCGTGGGATGGATAGATGGTGAAATAGGGTTGTTTCATACTTATAATAAGATATCATTATATTATTGATACTGATGTTATTACTTTATAATGAAACAACTAAATAAGAATAAGTTGAAGAAGAAATAAATTGGAAAGAATCGGTAACGGGCATTACCTCTTCTTTGAAGAGTTTCTTCTTAACCTCCTATTAGGGCACTAAAGATGGTCTTTGAAGAGAACTGGGACCTCTAGAATGTTTATAGAGAAGTGTTGAAGAGAAATTGGCAGGGGTTGGCCGAGATTTAAGGCTCAATGTGGTGTGAGGAAAAGAGGGAGGATGTGCCCTTTTATAAGGGAGGAGAGGGGCACCTTTGAAAAAACAAAAAATATTATTTTATTATAAAGTCATATTCAGTTTTTAATAGCTCCAAATTGATTTATTTCGAAGCTAAGGTGGGTATGGGTCGAACGAATCTCAAAAAATGGGGTTTTGACATGTTTAGATCATTATAATAACCTTATCTTTTAGTTTTAACTCTTAGTTAATTAGATTGACATTTACCATGTCACATTGTATTTTTATATTATATAGTTAATAAACTTACCATATACATCCAAGAGACCCACAAGTGGTCCACTAATGATACACCTATCATGATATACATATCTTTTCCAATCATTAGATTTTTATAAATATAATAGCAATTAATAATATAATATTTGTTTTAAAAACTATTTTATGTCAATTTGAAACTATTTGGTAATTGATTTTTGAGAAAAATCATAACAACATGATTAGTTCAAAAAATGTTAATTAAAACAATAATAATATGTCATATTAACCATTAAAATTATTTTAATTCATAAAAAGTCTCAAATTACATTGATTTGAGTATTTATAACATCAATTATGTTAATATTTCATTAATGAGATAATTACTGCATCATCATTGTGTCATAAATAAAATCAATTATTTAATGTCTAAAATTCATAAATAAAATACCATTATATATAAAATCATTTTATATTTCTAATGAATATTTATAGACGAATTTATGTTATGTATAACCGTATATTAAAAATGTTTAAGTTATTAAGCTTTGATTTTAACTATATTAACTCTTCTTTAAATAAAATAATATTAAATGTCCTAATATAATCCAAGTGGACCTAAATGGTCATATTTTATTCCTAATTTTTTTTTGGTCGAATAAAACTTATCCAATAGAATTAGAACATGTGTTAGGGTAATAATAATATCATTTTTACCCTTAATTTCCCTATTTACTTTTATTCGTGGGAAAAAACAGTAAAAGTTACTATTCACCAAAAATTATTTTCATCTCATTTAACCACATTTTAGTCCTTGATATTTATTTTGTCTCTTGGATTTTATAAATTCCATGCACAGATGTGGTAAAATTATGTTTTATGTAAATTACAAAATTCTCCTAGGAGGTGGGTAAAAGACGGTGAAAAGTTCAATAAAATTTTTATATATGTAAAATTATTATAAAATGACTCCAATGAATTATGTTGAACATATATAGGTATTATTTATCAAATTTGACCTAGAATAAATTTAAATAAAATAAATAATTGTTTAAATAAAAAGTCGTTTTTTAAATAGTAACCTAGAGTTTTCACAATTCATCAGAAATTGAATGCTTTCGGAAAAATACCAAAATTTCACCCTAGGCTAATTTAGATATTCTGAATCCAAAAATGAAGTCCATTTTGAAATATAAAATTTATAATATTTCAAAAAGTTGTTATTACTATTCATAACGGCTAGTTTTAATAATATTTCAATATCATATCGTTGTTTTGTGAAACTCGGTATTGCGTACAATGCAAGCTATCGAGGAAGGTCGCGGTTGCGTGTAAAGCAAGCCAAGCGAGTGTTGTGTGTAGTGAAAGATTCATTTGATGATTTATATAACATAAAAACAAAATATTTCTCATAAAAATATCGGGTGTTACATTCTACCCCCCTTAAAATGAATTTCGCCCTCGAAATCCGTCACTTCGTAACAAACAGATGAGGATAAATCTCCCTCATCATATCCTCAAGCTCCCATGTAGCTTCTTCTAATTGTTGGTTCCTCCATAAAACATTCACCAAGCGAGTGGTCTTGTTCCATAGGACTTTTTCACTATGATCTAGAATCTCTATCGGTTGTTCTTCATAAGAATGATCTTGCTCCAATGGTACAACTTCTAAGGTGAGTACATGTGAAGGATCAAGTATGTAATTTCTCAGGAGAGAAAGATGGAACACATCATGAACTTGGGAGAGATTCAGTGGAAGTGCCAATCAGTAAGCTACCCTCCCAATACGATCCAGTATTTCGAAAGGACTAATATACCTAGGGCATATCGTTCCCTTCTTTCCAAATCTCATTACTCTCTTCCAAGGAGATACTAGTAAGAACACATTATCACCAACTTCAAACTCTAGGTCTTTTCTTAGGTTGTCGAAATAAATTTTTTGTCGACTCTGAGCTTCTCTTATGTGTTGTTGAATAGATCAGACCTTTTCAGCCATCTCATCAACAAGATCAGGTCCTAATAACTTTCTTTCCCCAACTTCATTCCAGAATGTTGGAGTCTTTCTTTTCTTTCCATAAATTCCTTCATAAGGACATATTTTAATACTATAGTGAAAGCTATTATTATAAGAAAATTCCACAAAATTTAGGTGTTGATCTCAACCTCCTTTGAAATCCATAGACCAAGCTCTTAACATATCTTCTAGAGTTTGAATTGTTCTCTCAGACAGACCGTCTGTCTGAGGATGATATGAAGTGATGAAACTCAACTATGTATCCAGAGTATGTTGATGACTTCTCCAAAACATTGAGGTAAACCTCAGACCTCGATCAGATATAATAGAACGTGGTGCTCCATGTAATCTTACCACTTCCTTCACATATATCCTGGAAAGCTGATCCAGAGAGAAATCATCTCTCATAGAAATGGAGTGTGCTAACTTCGTAAGGTGATCAACTATGACCCAGATAGAATTATTTCCTTTGGATGTTTTAGGACGTCTTGTGACAAAGTCCATAGTGATGTTTTCCCATTTCCATTCGGGTTTGGGTAAAGGTTGTTACATCCCCTTAGACTTCTGTCTCTCAGCTTTAACTTGCTGACAAACCTAGCATCGAGAGACATATTCAACAACATTTGTTTTCATGCCATCCCACCAGAAGTACTATTTTAGGTCCCTAAACATCTTCATGATTCTGAGATGAATAGAGAATGAAGAACTATGAGCCTCATCCAGTAGCTCCTCCATTAATTCTGGGATGGGAGGAACGCAAACCCGATTCCTGAACTTTATTATCCCATCACAATCAAGGTCGAATTCAGGAACATTTCTCACCTACTTTTGTAACTGATCATCTTCTTTCTGTACCTATTTAATATTCACATGTATAGATAGTTGAACATTCATTTGAGAAAGATACAATTTTTCCCCTTCCATTATAATTCCAAGATCCAACCTTTTTAAATCCATAAATATTGGATCTTTTTTGATCCTCATCATGGATAAGGTAGCATGGTCTTGTCGACTTAATGCATCGGCTACCTTGTTTTTTTCCCAGGGTGGTAATGAATTAAGAAGTTCTAATCCTTAAACAGCTCCAACCATCTTCTTTGGCACATATTCAACTCCTTTTTTGTGAAAATATACTTTAAACTTTTATGATCAATATAAATATCACACCTTTCTCTATAAAGATAATGCCTCCAAATCATTAATGTAAATATTACCACAGCTAACTCCAAATCTTGAGTTGGGTAATTTTGCTCATGGATTTTCAACTGCCGTGAGGCATAAGCTATCACTATATCTTTTTTCATGAGAACACACCCCAATCCCTTCTTGGATGCATCATTGTAGATCACAAACCTTTCTCCACTATAAGGTAGTGTGAGCATAGGTGCACTGGATAACCTTCTTTTTAACTCTTGGAAATTCTCTTCACATTCCTCTATCCAAACAAACATAACTCCTTTCCGACTTAATTTGGTGAGTGGGTTAGATAATCATGAAAAATAATTCAAAAAAATTCGATAATATCTAGCCAAACCAAGAAAACATTGGATCTCAGTTACTATAGTTGGTCTCGACCACCTTTCGAAAACCTCTGTTTTTGCTGGATCCACAGATATCCCCTATTTTGAGATTATGTGACCCAAAAATGAAACATTTTAAAGCCTAATTTATAAGGCACCAGACTCAAACATTACTTAATATTGAATTAATTGAATAATTCCCATTGAGGATCTTTTCAGGTTTAGAGTTTTAGATAATTAGATCATAACTATTACATCTCAAAAGATTACAAAGTAGACACTTCTACTAAGTTTCCATAAAAATAAGAACCCTTAAAAATAACATGTCTAGTTCCACATTTTATATAGCATGACTTTCCCTTGATCCCATCCATGACCATACCCCACATTAAGTCCTGTAAAAAACATTTCAAAAAAACATGGGGTGAGCATAAAAATCTCAGTATGGGATACACAAGGAATAAATACTATTAGTTTTTTCAAAACCACAAGTAAACCATTTATACTTTATCAAAGTAAAAAAATTTCACCTTTATGAAGTAGTAAGAACTATTCACTGACTAAAAGATCATTACTTAACCTTTTGTAACCAAAATGTTACCATAAAACCCATAAAAAGAACACATAACATATAAAGGTAAGTTGGGACATAAACATACATAAATGGAATAACCATACGGTCGACTTCCACACATATCACTTAAATGGAATAGCCATACGGCCGAATTCCATACCCAATACATTGGAGGTTATAACGTAAGCACCCATCCTATTATTCATGGCACCACCCGTCATATGGTTTATCACGTAACCACCCGACAAATGTCTAAGTACCATTATAAAATCATAAGCCACAAAACAAATATAATGGAAAGAAAACATTTCCACACTTTGATCACAATATATCACATAAATATATTGACATAACAAATCCATTATAAAAACCATTTTCAATACCAAAATACATAAAATATTATATGGTATTTATTTCATTTTAAAAACATTACGGCTTATTAAGGATGCCAAAGACCAAATAATAATCATGGTGGCAGAAAAGGTCTTTGTCACCGCGTACGTTAAAAGAAACATTCATTTTTGTCGATTAGTAAAATTCTTCATATAAAGAGATTCTTTTTTAAGAAAATTAAAAGTAAAATGGGTTTATACACCGTATAAAAGAATGTAGTGTACAAAACAAAATATGCCTCAATGAAAGAAGATTGAGACGAAGTCCCTTACCTCGTGTCCGACGTGACTCGATTACTCTTTAATCTCCTGAATAATAAACTAATGTTAATTTATACTTGCTTAAGAACCTTTTTCAAGTTTATTATTCATTTCATATAACTTATCTCCATGTTATAAATGTTATGTAATAATTTAATTTAATAATGTTCATTTTGTCGATATTTGGTACTTAAGTCAAAAATGGAGTTCTTACATTTACATGTTGTTTATGTGGTCAAAGGATCATTATATCCAGAATGATATTAATGATTTTTATATCATATATATTATATATATCCATCATATACATGTATTTATAAAAGTACATAACATTTAGAGGTAATAAATGAAATGCACCGTTCATGGAGACGGTAAGCCGTACGTACGCATGAACGCTACATTCATTTCTATTTCATATTTAATGGAGTGAAATAATAATGATATAAGGGTATATTATAATTCCAGTATAACATCATATATAATAACATTAATTCCATCCTTTATACGTCCCACATATGGCATTAACAAATCAAATCGCTTTGAGGGGGCGGTAGTCCGCACTTCGTAAAATGAAGATATCGCGTTTACCCATAAAGTAAACTATAAAGGAATGCCATAAATGAAAAATACAGAAGCTTAAGGAAAACAAAAACATATAATATATCATATATAAATATAGTGACATCTTAATGTCCACCTTTGAAGGTGTTAAAAGAATATTGAACAATCATCGTTTCGTGAGGCAGAAATTCACCATCCAAAGAAACAGTATGTTATTTAACCATTAGATGTAGGTGTGTGTAAGTTTAGCTCTAATACTTATTATAGAAACATCCTAGTATATTGAAGTTACTGGTTTCTTTACAAAATAAATGTATAAAAAGAGTTTAGGGGTTTAGAGAAGCAAAATAAAACAACAGAACATTAGAGATGACTTTACCTTAAAATCAGGTAACTCTTCTTGGATTGAACCAAAAGGGTTCATTGAAGAGATTTATGCCTAAGGTAAGGATTCTAGGATAAGGAGAGGGATGTGGAGAGACAAAATGATCAGATATTGGCCAATCCAAAGTCTTGATATGTATGGGTAAGGAGGTAGAGGTGGGGGCCTTTTATAAGTGGAGAGGAGGGGCACTCTTGGAAAGGTATAAAATGTTACTTTATTTTCAAATGAGTTTCGGATTTTAATGGTCCCAAAATGATGTGTTTCGAGGATAAGATAATAAGGGTTATAAATAAACCCATATAATAGGTTTTTGACATTTTTAGGTCTTAGATTTTACACTATCATTCCATTTTATTTAAATCGTTAAATAATGAGGCAATCACTACATCATCATGGTGTCATAAATAATTTAATTTATTTAATGCCTAAAAATTATAAAACAAATAATATTATGTAGGAAATATTTGTAGATTTTCAATGACTATTTATAGTCAAAATTATGACTTGTTTAACCCCATGTAAAAATTGTTTTAGTAAAACAATACATGTTTGTGTCATTTTTACTTTTACTTTAAATAAACAAAATTAATGTCATTATCTTACCCAAGTTGCTCCATGGTGTCCCAAAAAATAGACCCATGGGTTGTATTAGTCGGTCATGACTCATCCAATTGGGTTAGGACACATGTCAAGATATTTTCATTTTATTATAATATCATTTTTACCTTAAATCACAATAATTACCTTTAACCGCGATTAATAAAACTTAAAAGTTACATTTAATCAAAAATTATTTTCATCCCATTGATCAAAATTTTACATAATAATGAAAATAATTTATATTTTATTTTTTAAATTCAAATCACAGAAGTGGTAAAGTTCCATTTAAACGAAAAATCAGTTTTTGTAACTACCACTTTGTGGTTTCACTATTCATCAAAAATTAAGGTTTTTCAGAAAAATACCAAAACTTCACCCTAAGCTATATTTGATATTCCAAATTTAAAAATGATGTATATTTTACAAAATTAAAAACATATAAGTTTCATTAATTAATTTAATAATTAATTCTCGCTGTCAAAACAAATAGCGTGTTTTTATGAAACAAAATGTATCAAAACATTGACACTAGTTTAAGTCCGATTTCAATGTGAAATTAATTCCAATGACAACCATTGGATTAAATGGTAAAAATATATTCTAATTGCACTTTAAATCAAATATAAAACATAATCTAATCATATAAATAAATTAGATTAAAAAGAGGTTTTGAATTAAAATACAACATTTTTCACTATTCATTAAAAAATGAACTTTATCAGGAAAATACCAAAAATTTACACAAAGTAAATTTTGATATCCCGGTTCTAAAGAAGAGTTTTATTTGGTCCAATAGAATGTATAAGAGAGACCAAAACTATATTTAATGACTGTTCGCCATCAAAAGGTGATAAGTGGACCTTTAGTGAAAATTAGAGTATATATGCCTAAAATTGTATTCTTTTCGTATTTTAAGCCTTTATCTTTTATTGGATAAATGTAAAAACATTTAACAAACATGTATAATAATATTCTAATTATTTTTATTAATTTCTTCCAATACAACGACTACGTGTTAACTACCATTTAAAATAATATTATTTTATTACTAGTGTGCAACATAAGATTTCAGAGAAACTGTTTGTTGCGTATCGGGTACGCTATCGAACATAGAAAACCCTTTAAAGTAAAATTAATATTTAATTCAAAAATATTAATATATATGAAAATGTTTTATTCTTTATTTACCTTGGATGTTACATCCTTCCCTCCTTTTGGGAATTGCATCCTCGCAATTTTATTCACGTATCAAAATAAGTGGGGGTATTTATCCCTCATAGCATTTTCAGATTCCCACGTTGCCTCATCAACCATATGGTTTTTCCAAAAAACCGTTACCTGGTGAATTACCTTATTCCACAATAATTTCTCTCTACGGTCAGGAATCTGGACTGGTTGTTCATCATAAGAGAGATTCTCTTCCAACTAAACTACCTCTCGGCTCAAAACATGAGATGGATCTGGCATATACATTCTGAACATTGAAACATGAAAAACATTGTGTACCTGAGATAAAATCGGAGGTAAAGCCACTCGATAAGCAACTTATCCAACATCATCCATAATTTCATATGGTCCAATGAACCTTGGACTCAGCTTTCCTTTCTTACCAAATCACATCACACTTTTCCATGGTAAAACATTGGAAAAAACATGATCACCTACATAAAAAGAAAGATCCTTCCTCCGGTTATCTGCATAACTTTTCTGTCTACTCTAAGCTGTTTTCATGTGTTTCTGAATCAACTGAATTTTTTCAGCCATCTCTTTTACCAATTCTGGTCCCATCAGCTTCCTTTCACCCACTTCATCCCAAAAAGTTTGAGTTTGACACCGCATCCCATATAATTCCTCAAACGGAGCCATCTGTATACTGAAATGAAAACTGTTATTATATGAAAATTCAACCAAAGAAAGATGTTGGTCCTAATTCCCTAATAATCCATCGAACATGCACGTAGCATATCCTCTTAAGTCTGAATTGTTCGTTCTGACTGCCCATCTGATTGAGGATGAAAAGCTATACTAAAATTTAATTCAGTACCCAACGACTTCTGAAGGCTTTTCCAAAAGTTAGAAGTAAACCTGGGATCACGATCAGATACAATGGATAGAGGAACTCCATGTAACCTGACTGTCTTTTTACAATACAATCGAGAATGTTGATCTAGAGAGAATGTATTTGGAATAGTAAGGAAATGAGCAGATTTAGTCAAGTGATCAACAATAACCCAGATTTCATTATTACCTCGCGATGTCTTCGGTAATCCCACAACAAAGTCCACTGATATATTTTACCATTTCCACTCTGGCATTGGTAAAGGCAGAATCATCCCTTTCGGTAACTGCCGCTTTAATTTAACCTGCTGACTAGTCAAACACTTCACAGTAAAATTAGTAATATCTCTTTTCATTCTGTCCCGCCAGTAATACTCCCGCAGATCTCTGTACATCTTAGTACTACTAGGATGAACTGAAAACGGGTAACTATGAGCCTCACATAACAACTCATTATTCAACTGTGAACCAACAGGCACACATAATCTCTTCCCAAACCTCAAAACACAATCATTATCAATGTTGAATTCAGGAAACTTACCCTTCTGAACCAGCTCTACCTTTTTCTGCAACTCACTGTCTTTCTTCTATGCTTGCTTAATTCTATCTGATAGGGATGATCTCACTGATACCTGAAACAAAACAGAAGAACTTCTTGCACCAACAACTTCTATGCCAAAGATCATCAAATCAAAAACCAATGGATCACGTTCCAAACGTAGCATGGTTAATGAAGCATTACTTTTTAAACTCAAAGCATCAGCCACTTTATTTGCTTTTCTCGGATGGTAATGAATTTTATAATCATAATCCTTGATTAATACTATCCATCTCCTCTGTCTCATGTTAAATTCTGTCTGAGTGAATATATACTTTAAACTTTTTTGATCAGTATATATTTCACACTTTACTCCATACAAATGATGCCTCTAAATTTCTAGGGCAAAAACAACAACAGCTAATTCCAAATCATGTGTAAGGTAATTTACCTCATGAGTTTTCAACTGACGTAAAGCATAAGAAATTACCTGATCATTCTGCATAAGGACACAACCAAGTTACATCAATGAAGCATCACTGTAGATAAAAAAACTCACCATTCCTATAAGGAAGTGCCAAAACTGGAGCATTCACAAATCTTCTTTTCAACTCTTGAAAACAATCATCACATTCTTTCGTCCAGATAAACTTAACACCCTTTCGAGTTAGCTTAGTCATTGGACTAGATATCCATGAAATTTTATTACCAAAACTTCTGTAGTAACCTTCCAAACCAAGAAAACTATGGATCTCGATTACATTTGTGGGTCTTGACCATTCTTCAACAACTTTTGTTTTAGCAGGATCAAACATTATGCCATTTTTGAAACAATGTGACCAAGGAAAGAAATTTGTTGTAACCAAAACTCACACTTGCTAAATTTTACATACAGTTTCTTTTCTTTTACGGTTTGAAATATAACCCTTAAATGAATTTCATGCTCCTCTTTACTTTTAGAAAACACCAAAATATCATTGATGAAAACAACCACAAACTTATCCAAGAACTCATGGAAAATTCTATTCATAAGGTCCATGAATAGAGTAGGTGAATTGGTTAACCCAAAAGGCATAAATAAAATTTCATAATGGCCATATATAGTATGGAACACAGTATTCGGAACTTCTGCTTCTTTTACATTCAACTGATGTTACCCCGACCTCATGTAAATCTTCGAAAAATACTGAGCTCTCTGGAGCTGATCAAAAAAATCATCGATATGAGGAAATGGATACATGTTCTTAAAAGTAATGTTATTCAAGGCTCTATAATCAATTCAAAGTCTCATTGAACCATCTTTCTTTTTAACAAACAAGACAGAAGCACCCCATGGTGATGTTCTAGGTCGAATGAAACCTTTATCTAACAACTCATGCAATTGTTTCTTTAACTCTAAAAGTTATACTTGAGCCATTCAATAAGGGGGTTTTGAAATTGCCTTAGAATCAGGAACTAAGTCAACGGTAAATTCAACTTCTCGATCATGAATAATACCAGGAAACTCATCAGGAAAAACATCAAGAAACTCATTTACCAACGGCACATCATTAATCTGAATAGTTCCCTTGTTTTCAATGATATGTGAAAGATAACATTCATTTCCATATTTTACTAGTTTCTGAACTTCCTGAAATGTTATCAAAATCAAGGGTTCATTCTTGTACACAAACTGAAAATATTTCTGAAAAGAAACCATTTTAGCTCTACAATCAATATTATCATGATGAACAGAAAGTCAATCCATTCCCAAAATAACATCAAACTCTACTAGAGGCAAAACAATAAGTTTTTATGGTAGATTCTTTCCGCACACAAGGATATAAAGGTTCTTATAATTTCTTTTTGTCTAAACGTTCCCTCCGGGTGTTTTTACCATATGTTCAGGATTCATATCTTGAGATGGAATTCCCAATTTACTAGAAAACTTCTCAGAAATGAAAGAATGTGTAGACCCTGAATCAAACAACACATTGGCATAATCCGAACAAACAAATAGTGTACCTGATACTACTTCATTTTATGTCCCAACATCTGCTAAAGTAGTTGCAAAGGATTTCACCACCCCTTTCTGCTTGTATTCATGGATGCTTTCCCCCAGTTTAGTTCTTCGTTAGACACTCATTGGCATAATGACCCATTTCATTACACTTAAAACATCTAACCTCTGGCTTTTCATTGCCTTCTTCTTTATATTCCTTACAGTTACGAGCAATATGACCAGACTTACAACACCTAATGCACTTTCCAGACTTGGATAAACATTCTCCAGGATGAATTTTACCACACTTCTCACAGGATGGATATTTGGTTTTCTTACCTCCTTGTTTCATTGATGAATTATTCCCTTTTTCCTGCCAAATGGACCTCTTATTCGGTTGTTTTTCAAAGAACACCTGATCCTCGGCAAACTCCAATTCCACATTCTCCACACATCAAAAAAGTTTTTCATAACTTTTGAACTCATGAGAAGCTAAAGCCCTTCGATAATCTGGCTTTAACCCTGAGTAAAAATTGTTGATTTTACTATCAAGATCTCGTATGAAGTTTGGAGCATAACTTTCCAGTTGAGTAAACTTTGATTCATAAGTAGCCAGTGAGTCATCCTCCTGCCTCAATTCTATAAATTGTTTATCCATCCTAAGACAAACCACCTTAGGAAAATATTTCTCAAGAAACATACCTTTGAATTCGTCCTAGTGAAGATCATAAATCTCATCACTATCTCTGATATTTTTCACCATCGACCACCACTGATCAACTTCACCGTCAAAATGATAAACAAAAAGACTAACGTTTTAATTTTCTGAACACCCCATGACATCAAAAATCTTCTCTAGCGCTTTAATCCACCCTTTAGCTAGCACATGGTCATATGATCCTCTGAATGATGGGGGATGTTGCTTCATGAAATGTTCCACCACTAACATGTTCCTCTACGGTTGATCTGGCTTATCTCGTGCATGGATACCACCACCATTTATAGCCTGAGTCAACTGTGCCATTACTGCAACAAACTGTTCAGTTCCGATTTCGACCATCTCGGGTTGCTGATTTGGAAGGTTGTCTTCCTCCTGATGTCATCCCAACATAGCTGCTTTGTTTCCTCTATAGAAAACCATTCTAAACACCTAAATATCATATAAGAAGCAACATGGTAATCTTAAAATGATATATCATTTCAATCATACCATAAATTAACTTATAATTTAACAATTTTATAACTCCTAAAGTTGTCTAAACCGACCTTTGATACCAACTATAATTCCCCGGCCTTAAACATTACTCAATATTGAATTAAATGAATAATTCCCATTGAGGATATTTTCAGGTTTAGAGTTTTAGAGAATAAGATCATAACTATTACATCTCAAAAGATTACAAAGTAGACACTTCTACTAAGTTTCCATAAAAATAAAAACTCTTAAAAAGAAACACGTCTCGTTCCACATTTTATATAGCATGATATTTCCTTGATCCCATCCTTGACCCTACTTCGCATTATGTCCTGTGAAAAACATTTCAAAAAAAGTTGGGGTTAGCATAAAAAGCACAGTAAGGGATACACAAGGAATGAAAACTGTTAGTTTTTTCAAAACCACAAGTAAACCATGTATACTTTATCAAAGTAATACTTTTAACCTTTATGAAGTAGTAAAAATGCTTCACTGAATAAAATATCATTACATACCCTTTTGTAACCAAAGTATTACCATAAAACCCATATAAATAACACAGAACATATATAGGTAACTTGGGACATAAACATACTTAAATGGAATAACCATACGGTCGACTTCCACACATATCACTGAAATGGAATATCCATACGGCCGACTTCCATACCCAATGCCTTGGAGGTTATAACGTAAACACCCGTCCTAGTATTCACGGCACCACCCATCATATGGTTTATCATGTAACCACCTATCAAATGTCAAAGTACCATTATAAAAGCATAAGACATAAAACAAATATAATGGAAAGAAAACATTTCCACACTTTGATCACAATATATCACCTAAATATATTGACATAAAAAATCCATTATAAAAACAATTTTCAATACCAAAATACATAAAAGAGTATATGGTATTTATTTCATTTTAAAAACATTACGTCTTATTGAGGAAGACAAAGACCAAATAATACTCGCGGTTGCGGAAAAGGTCGTTGTCACCGCGTACGCTAAAAGAAACATTCTTTTTTGTCGTTTAGTAAAACGCTTCATATAAAAATATTCGTTTTGAATAATATTAAAAGTCAAAGGGGTTTATACACCATATAAAAGAAAGTTGTGTACAAAACAAAATATGCCTCAATGAATGGAGATTGAGATGAATTCCCATACCTCGTGTCCGACGTGACTCGATTGCTCTTTAATCGCCTGAATAATATACTGAAGTTAATTTCTACTTGCTTAAAAACCTTTTTCAGGTTTATTATTCCTTTTATATAAATTATCGGCATGTTATAAATTTTATGTAATCATTTAATTTAATAAAGGTCATTTTGTCGATATTTGGTACTTAAGTCAAAAATGGACTTCTTACAATTACATGTTGTTTATGTGGTCAAAGGTTCATTATATCCAGAATGATATTCATGATTTGGATATCATATATATCATATATATCCAACATATACTTGTATTTACAATAGTACATAACATTTATAGGTAAGAAATGAAATGAACCGTTCATGGAGATGGTAAGCCGTACGTACGCATGAACGCTACTTTCATTTCTATTTCGTATTTAATGGGGTGAAATCATAATGATATAAGGGTGTATTATAATTCCAGTATATCATAATATATAATAACATTAACTCTATCCTTTATATGTCCCACATATGGCATTAACGAATCAAATCACTTTGAGGGGGCGGTAGCCCACACTTCCTAAAATGAAGATATCGCGTTTACCCATAATGGAAACCATAAAGTTATGCCATAAATGAAAAATACAGAAGATTAAGGAAAACATAAACATATTATATATCATATATAAATATAGTGACATCTTAATTTCCACCTTTTAAGGTATAAAAAAATATTGATAATCATCGTTTCGTGAGGCAGAAATTCACCATCCACAGAAACAATATGTTCTTTAAACATTAGATGTAGGTGTGTGTAACTATATCTAGAATCCTTCTTATAAAAAAATCCTAGTATATTTAAGATACTGTATTTGTTACAAAATAAATGAATAAAAAGAGTTTAGGGGGTTGGATAAGCAATATAAAATAAAAGAACAGTAGAGAAGACTTTACCTTACAAACGGGTAACTCTTCTTGGTTTGAACCAAAAGGGTTCCTTGAAGAGCTTTCTGCATAAGGTAAGGCTTCTAGGATTAAGAGAGGGATGTGGAGAGACAAAATTATCAGATCCTGGCCGATCCAAATGCTTGAGAAGTGTGAGTAAATAGGTAGAGGTGGGGGGCCTTTTATAAGAGGAGAGGAGGGGCACTCTTGGAAAGGTATAAAATGTTACTTTATATTCAACAGATAACCTCTAATTAGGTATATTCCCAGACATATACCTAAGTTATCAAGTAACCAATCTCAATCAAGAGGTAACACAAAGGTCATAGATTCAGCTCAAACCAGGACTTTCATTATCGAAACCGTAACTGCTGAAGAGCCCCGTCTCTGGAGTGTATAGTGGTCCTGTCACGACTCCGAGGTACTGATCACTAATCCAAGTCTCTGAGGTACTTCTCCTATCGAGTACCACGGGTCTGCTGCCAATTATTGGGCGCTCTTTCCGCTGTGGGTCTGCCGCCAAATAACGGGCGCTCCCCCTAATAGCCTACAAAGGTACTCCTCCGGTTGAGTACTACGGGTCTGCTGCCAACTACCAGGCGCTCCGTCCGCCATGGGTCTGCCACCAAATATCGGGCGCTCCGTCCACTGGGCTAGTCGACTAACTCTATGTGGAGTCATTCAAGCAGTCGTCAGGTCTCAGTCAGCTACACGGTCTCCGTACTCTGCACGCTCGTCTCTGGGAGGGTCCGCTCCATGAGCTACAAGTAGATACTCTAAGTATGTCAAAGTCCCACGAAGAAGTATCTCAAATGACCGCCTCGTCATAGGGGTCTCAACGCAACAGACGGCGCGTCAATCGGACGCCTGGTCTGTGAGTTATTATCCTTTTCGTCATAGGGGACCGGTTGGTTTCGTGAGCGAACCAACCCGGTCGTATCTTAGTTGTACCCCGAACTCTCATAGGGTATACTCAAAGGGGCCGTTTCTCAACGTGATCACTAACGCCGATGACGATTCGTCAAACGAACGTCCGGTATGAAAGATATCAGTTCTTCCGTTCTAGGGGCCTGGTTGGATTTCGGGTACAATCCAACCCATCCACTATCCAACATAAATCAAAAATCGGGCGAAGTATTCCAAAAGTTTCGTCTCATCAAGAGGAAATCAAAGAGACAGACGGCGCGTCAATCGGACGCCCGGCCTGTGAGTTATTGGATTTTTCGTTCCGGGGGCCCGGTTGGTTTCGTGAGCGAACCAACCCGACCGCACTCCTACTGCATCCAAACCTCGAGCGGAGTAAGCCATGAGTTTCGTCTCATCAAGGGAAATCCAACGAAGTCGACGACACGTCAATCGGACGTCCGGAGCTCAAGTTACGAGCTTTTCCGCTCCGAGGGCCCGGTTGGTTTCGTGTACGAACCAACCTGGCCGAACCCAAAGTATTTCGAAACCTTGATTGTAAAATACCGAAATGACCGTCTCGATCCAAGGGTCACATCTCTACTGACGGTGCGTCGATCGGAGGTCTACAGTTCAAGAAATGAGCGAAAATACCGTGAGGGGTCCGGAAACGGGGGGTCTGGGCCCGGACCGACCCTGACCAACGCCCCTGCGCCGGCCCGAACCGGGTCGACCCGACCCGGGTCCAGGTCCGACCCGGCAAGGCGTGACCCAGCCCGGCCGGCGCGGTCCGGCCCGGTCTGGGTGCGACCCGGTCTGGCGGTCCGGCCGGGTGGCTCGGCACTGGCCGAGCAGCCGCGCCAAAGAAGCCGCGGCCCCCTGCGTGGGGGCCGCTCTGTGTCACTGGACGTGGCGCGCTACCGCGTCCCGCATTCCCCGGTCCCATGCGGCCACAGGACCCTCGGTCGCCGCATCGGCTTCAGCCGCAGCGGATTCTTCCGGCGGCGCGCCGGGCGCCGCCGCCCCCGACCGCCGACGGGGGCTTCCGCGGACCACCAGACGCACTCTGGTGGTCCGATTCGCCTGCGGTCTTTGCCAGAGATCATCCCGGGACCCGATCTTCGCTACAAAGCCTTCAGAACACCTTTTTGGCCTGCCTCACCATCGAACATCGATTCGCACTTCGACAGCAAACCACGGGGTCTTCAAATCACCTCCTCGGCCCCGACACCGCCTGCAGTTTCGTTTGGCCTCAACGGCGCGGTGCGACGGCGCCGCGCTTCTTCATCGCGTTCTTTCTCATTTCCGCACGGTGCCGTTGCACTGTGCCTCCCTTGTTTGTGCCGCAACAAATCCAAACAACAATGGGGGAGGAGAGTCAGACGTATTCGTGCGGTCCAATCTCCTCTCGTTAAGTTGGTAACAAGCGGCCGAAAAGACGAAGAACAACAAGGAAAATGTCACGAACAAAATAGAAACAACCCAAACAGTTTTTTTCCCGCAACAGACTATTCCCAACCCGAAAGGAAAACGTTTGCAGATCAACTAGGTAATAATTTGATCTGTTTTCTTTGTTTTCATTAGGAAGAAAGAAATCAAGGGAATAAAATCATTCTTAAAACATAATTCCCTACCTCAAGCGTTGTCGTCGAATGCGAGTTTGTCGCGGAATTAACCATCACGGAAGAAGAGGATCATCGCAGAAGAGAAGGATCATCATGGAAGAAACATCATAGAAGAAGCATCGTTGACATCGCGGTACACGGCGTCGCGTCATCGATCTCTGAGGGTTTGGCGTTCTTCGTCGGAGGTCGGAGCATTCTTCGCGTTCTTCGTCGAAGAAGAATGCTTTCCTCCAAATCCTCTCCACGCCAAAAGTTCCAACCAAAATAAAATAATAGTTATCTTATTTTATTAACGCACATGACACATTTGAATTTCAAAAGAAAAGAAACGAACAATTAATTCAATGAATTAATTGTAACGATTTAACTGCCTAATTAAAGAGGCATTTCTTAACCAGAAAAACGCACGGTTGACTTTCATTAAAGTGGGGGGTTGCGGGTGTGTTACTTAGAAGGAAATAAATGGTGGGGCTCATGCGGGCCCCACCTCACAAATATCCTACCAAGTGGGTAGGATATTTTGGGTTACACCCTATCTGCTTAACTTATTTTAAGTTGCTTTTATGTGGCTTTAAGTGAAATAACATAAAGTTGTCGCACCACTTTATTTTATTTCATAACTTAACACCAAAAATTAAAAACCACACCGAGAAAATGCTACTCCGGAAAAGGCGTTTCTAAGAAAATACTAGCACTGCGATTCCATTGGTGCCCTCGAAATTTGATTCTGAGAACCGGTTCAAAAGTTATAAAAACCCGCTCATTCGTTCACTGAACGTACCCGAGCTAAACTTCAGAAAATGATTCCGGGCGCACCGGGCCTCGGAATCAGGCACCGTCTGAAACTGAGTTCTTGTATAATCCCAAAGAAAATTAAGAAAAAATTTCCTTTGAAATTTCCAGTTTTTTACATTACTCCCACCTCAGGGATTTACGTCCTCGTAATGCTTTAACACACACTATGGTCACAAAAGCGGTACAGAGCACGCATCTGAGCCTCCCGCTCTCATATGCTCACCTAGAGGTTCCCGTACTGCTAGTGAAAGCGCACGAGAGGAATGGACTGTTCTTGTAGGATCCACCCATATCGATCCTCGATCCCCACTAGACCCTCCGTGAAAGTAACCCCATCGCCATCGTCCAGCTCCCCATGGTCGATGATATGCGATGGGTCGAGCACGTATCTCCTCTATTAAGATATGTGGAAGTCGTTGTGCACCTGGTGCAACTGAGGTGGATGATTCAAGCGGTAAACCACCTCGCCTACCTAGATGAGGACCTAGAAAGGCCCGTTGAACCTCAGAGATAACTTTCCGCCTTCGCCACATCTCTGTAAACCTCATCGAGGTGAGACCCATATAAGGACGTGATCGTCATCCTCGAACACTAGAGGACTCCAATTCCAGTTAGAACTGGAATTCAAACGACAGCTGCCACGAGGGTAAGGTTGACCGACTCAAGAGTGATCGGTCGCACCCTCCTGTGCAAGATTTTATCCTGTGCTGCCTAGGGATTCTTTTTCGCCGACCAAGGAAAACCCATCCCGACGTCCTAGTTTAACCACAACCTTTTTTCCTAATACCGTCATTATGTGTATGAACTGTGATTGCCCAGTCCATACTCAAACTAACGTCATATGGCCTCGACGTAACTAATAAGATATCCAACTGTCACTCTCGCCTCCAAGGGTCAAGTCACACTGTCGGCATCAGTGTGAGGTCACTGGGTCTCCTCCAGTAGAAATCTCGAATGGGATGGTCATGTCAACAGTTTTAACCAGGACCACTCCGTATCAACCAAAAAAAAGTACAGGAAAGAAAACATCATAAGGATAAGTGTTTTTTTATTATTTCAGCTCATAGTACAAAGACACGAATCAACTACAAACAAATATCAACAAAACTAGAAGAAACATGATCAAAAGCCTCCATGTCTAGAGCTAGTCCCGCTCCAGTCCATCCGCTTCCGGATCTCCATGACCATAGGCCTCAGCTGCCTAAAACTATACTCTCCCATGTCCTCCTGTCCCCTGCGATTGGGGTGGGCCTCCTGGTGGTGGTTGTGGAAACACCCCGAAGCGTCGTCCACCTCCAGTTGCACGGCCAGCTCCTCTTCCATGGCTGCATGCTCCTTGCGGTCTACCCTGATCGAACCTCTGCCTCTGCTTGGGAGTTTCTTCATTTAACTACTGGTCATCTGTCTGGCGGGTCGGACAGTCATGTGCCATGTGACCAATCCTTCCGCAGGAGTAACGCTGTCCACTCTTGGCACGACTGGCTCTGACTCCACCCCGGTTCCCCCGCACAACTGAACCTGAGTCGTGTAGTCGGCCACCGGTAGGTCTGGTCCTCTTGGACCTCTGCGTCATCTTTCTACTGCCTACTGCAGAAGACTCTGCCGCAAGCCAGCTATTGGTGGGTCGTGCTACTGGAGACTGCTCAGCAAGGAAAATCTCCACTAAGAGGGCTCTCTCCAACACCCCTACCTAGGTCGGAATGCTGTGAGAAACAAAAGAAGATCTAATCTCCTGCCTGAGCCCCTTCTCGAAGGTTTGGGCCCTGAATAACGGATCCCATACCATATCTGTGGAGTAGAGCGAGGGGTCTGTGAACCTCGCTGAATACTGTGCCACTGTCATGCTCCTTTGCCGCAGCTGAAGTATCTCCTGTATGCGCATCGCTCGAAGGGCGGCTGGTACAAACTCTGCCCGGAACAGGTTCTTGATGTCTTCCCATAGAAGTGTCACCTCATCATGCATATGAAGCATCAGACTCCACCATCTATGTGTTGCTGCCTGAAGAAGGCTGGCAGCAAGGATCACCATGAAATCTGCAGGCGTCCCCACTAGCCTGAAGACTCTCACCACAGCCTCCAGCCAATCCTCAGACACCTGCGGGACCATCTCTCCCCGGAAACTGGGTGGCCTCTAGTGCTGGAACTCGTGCAGTGCGCTCAAGCGACGTGCACCCTCTGCTGCTGGGGCGGGTGGCATCGGTGTACCAACGAGTAGTAGTACTGCTGGTGCCCCCACTAGTGCCTCAACTGGGATAGGGCCTTGTACTGAGGCCACGTCGCTTGGCGGGCTTTCAGTACGAACAACTCTCAGGGCTCTAGCTGGTCGTCCGCGGGGAGGCATCCTGAAAGAAACAAACATGACACGGTCAAAAGATTTATACCTGGTGAGCTGACCTAGTTTGAGCTGATATTTAAAAACTTTTGGAAACACACACACAATCAGTGTTTCCATGCACAAAGTCGGAAATCAGTAGTCAGTGTCCTTGTGTATGGATACGTCGGCCGCCCGCACCAACACTGGACTGCCGGAACTGAAAACCACACTCGGTACTCCTAACACTATTTCTTCACAGAAAGAAAATATAAGAGTTATATGTTCCGCGGTAGAACCGACTCCTCTGATACCAATTTTTCACGACACGTCATCGGGGCCCGTGTCGTGACTACCCCAAGCCCGACTTCAATAGGCCAGGGGCTGGCGACTAGCACCAAAGGCGTAAATCCCGATAACTGGGAATGCATTGCCTTTAAAAAAGTAAACAAAACACCATAGAGTACAAGCGGAAGTAAAACACTAAGTATAATGAGAAGTGCTGAAAAGTAAATTGGCCATAATACAAACCCAACTGAAAGTACAACTACAACTGAACAAAAGTACAACAGAAAACGACAACAGCTAGAAGAACGGAAGCGGCTCCTGGGTCGTCCTCCTCGGATCCTACCTGATGGGTAGGTACAGATGGTGCAGTTCCTGGATCGTCCACCACGGATCCAACCTGAAGGGTATGTACAGATAGCCTCCACAACGCTCTCGCCCGTAAACCTCCTCTGTGTGTCGTCTTGCAGTGAAGTCCACCTTCGGATACTGACTCGTCGTGTAGTCCACCTCCGGGTACCGTCCAGTCCTCGAACACTCGGCCTCCGTCAGCACTGCCCATCGTCTGCAACCAACACAATGAGGTGCGGGCATAGACCGTGCATGGGTGAGTATAACGATACTCAGTAGGGACCCCGAGACCCTCAAGGTCTCACTAAAACCAACAAGGATAACCACAAGGATGATCTCAATAGATAACCTCTACTTAGGTGTATTCCCAGACATATACCTACGTTATCAAGTAACCCATCTCAATCAAGAGGTAACACAAAGGTCATAGATTCAGCTCAAACCAGGATTTTCATTATCGAAACTGTAACTGCTGAAGAGCCCCGTCTCTGGAGTGTACAGTGGTCCTGTCACAACTCCGAGGTACTTCTCACTAATCCAAGTCTCTGAGGTACTCCTCCTGTCGAGTACCGCGGGTCTGCTGCCAAATACTTGGTGCTCCGTCCGCTGTGGGTCTGCCGCCAAATACCGGGCGGTCCCCCTAATAGCCTACAGAGGTACTCCTCCGGTCGAGTACCACGGGTCTGCTGCCAACTACCAGGTGCTCCGTCCACCGTGGGTATGCTGCCAAATACTGAGCGCTCCGTCCACTGGGCTAGTCGGCTCACTCCAAGTCGAGTTGGTCAAGCAGTCGTCAGGTATCAGTTGGCTACATGGTCTCTGTACACCGCACGCTCGTCTCTAGGAGGGTCCGCTCCATGAGCTTCAGGTTGATACTCCAAGTGTCTCAAAGTCCCATGAAGAAGTATTTCAAATGACCGCCTCGTCATAGATGTCTCAACGCAACAGACAACATGTCAATCGAATGCCCGGTCTGTGAGTTATTAGCCTTTTCGTCCCAGGGGCCCGGTTGGTTTCGTGGCGAACCAACTCGGTCATATATCAACTGTACCCAGGACTCTCATAGGGTATACTCAAAGGGGCCGTTTCTCAACGTGATCACTAACGCCGCTGACAGTTCGTCAAACGGACATCCGGTCTGAAAGATATCAGTTGTTCCGTTCCAGGGGCCCGATTGAATTTTGGGTACAATCCAACCCGACCACTATCCAACATCAATCAAAACTCAGGAGAAGTATGCAAAAAGTTTTGTCTCATCAAGAGGAAATCAATGAGACAGATGACGCGTCAATCGTACGCCCGGTCTGTGAGTTATTGGCTTTGTCGTTCTGGGGCCCGGTTGGTTTCGTGAGCGAACCAACCCAACTTCACTCCGACGGCGTCCAAACCTGAATCGGAGTAAGCCAAGAGTTCCGTCTCAACAAGAGAATCCAACAATGTTGACGGCATGTCAATCGGACGTCCGGAGGTCAAGTTACGAGCGTTTCCGCTCCGAGGGCCCGGTTGGTTTCGTGTACGAACCAACCAAGCCAAACCCAATGTATTCCGAAACCTTGAGTGTAAAATTCAGAAACGATCGTCTTGATCGTAGGGTCGCATCGCTGCTGACGGTGCGTCGATCGGAGGCCTACAACTCAAGATATGAGCGAAAAACCGTGAGGAGTCCTGAAACGGGGGGTCTGGGCCCGGACCGACCCGGCCCAACACCCCTGGGTCGGCCTGAACCGGGTCGACCTGACCCGAGTCTGGGTCCGACCCGGCGGGGCGCGATCCGGCCCGGCCGGCGCCGTCCATCCCGGTCTGGGCGTGACCCGGCCTGGCGGTCGGGCTGGGCGGCTAGGTGCTGGCCGAGCGGCCGCGCCGAAAGAGTCGCGGCCCCCCGCGCGGGGGCCGCTCTGTGTCACCGGACGCGCCGCGCTGCTGTGTCCCGCGTTCCCTAGTCCCGCGCGGCTTCAGCTGCGGCAAATTCTTCCGGCGGCGTGCCGGCAGGGGCTTCTGCGGACCACCGGACGCACTCCGGTGGTCCGATTCGCCTGCGGTCTTAGCCAGAGATCATCCCGGGACCCGACCTTCACTGCAAAGCCATCAGAATTCCTTCGCTGCCCACCTCACCATCAACCGTCGATCCGCACTTCGACAGAAAACAGCGGGGTCTTCAAATCGCCTCCTCAGCCCCGACTCCACCCGCAGTTTCATTTGGCCTCAACGGCGCGGCGCGACGGCGCCACACTTCTTCGTCGCGTTCTTTCTCGTGTTCGCACGGTGCCGTTGCACTGTGCCACCCTTGTTTGTGCTGTAACGAATCAGAACAACAAATGGGGAGGAGAGTCAACCGTGTTCATGCGGTCCGATCTCCTCCCATTATGTTGGTAACAAGTGGCCCAAAAGACGAAGAACAACAAGGAAAATTTCACGAACAAAAGAGAAACAACCAAAACAGTTTTTTTCCCACAATAGACTATTCCCAACACGTAAGGAAAACGTTTGCGGATCAACTAGGTAATAAGTTGATCTGTGTTCTTTGTTTTCTTTAGGAAGAAAGAAATCAATGGAATAAAATCATTCTTAAAACATAATTCTCTACCTCAAGCGTTGTCGTCGAACGCGAGTTCATCGCAGAATTAACCGTCGCAGAAGAAGAGGATCGTCGCAGAAGAGAAGGATCGTCGCCGAAGAAACGTCGTGGAAGAAGCGTCGTTGACGTCGCGGTACATGGCGTCGCGTCGTCGGTCTCTGAGGGTTTGGTGTTCTTTTTTGGAATTCGGAGCGTTATTCGCGTTCTTCGTTGAAGAAGAACGCTTTCCTCCAAATCCTCTCCACGCCACAAGTTCCAACCAAAATAAAATAAGAGTTATCTTATTTTATTAACGCACATGACAAGTTTGAATTTCAAAAGAAAAGAAACGAACAATTAATTCAAAGAATTAATTGTAACGATTTAACTGCCCAATTAAAGAGGAGTTTCTTAACCAGAAAAATGCACGGTTGACTTTCATTAAAGAGGGGGGTTGCGGGTGCGTTACTTAGAAGGAAATAAATGGTGGGGCTCGTGCGGGCCCCACATCAAAAATATCCTACCAAGTGGGTAGGATATTTTGGGTTCCACCCTATCTAATTAACGTAGCTTAAGTGGCTTTTAAGTGGCTTTATGTGAAATAAAATAAAGTTGTCGCACCACTTTATTTTATTTCTTAACATAACCCCAAAAATTAAAAACCACACCCGAGCAAACGCAACTCCGGAAAATGCGTTTCTAAGAAAATACCGGCGTTGTGATTCCATCGGTGCCCTCAAAATTCGATTCCGAGCACCGGTTCAAAAGTTATAAAAACCTGCTCATTCGTTCACTGAACGTACCTGGGCGAAACTTCAGAAAATGATTCCAGGCGCACCGGGTCTCGGAATCAGGCGCCGTCAGAAACTGCGTTCTTGTAAAATTCCAAAGAAAATTTAGAAAAAATTTCCCTTGAAATTTATGGGTCTTTACAATAAGGGTTCCAAATAATCCCATCCAATATGTTTTTGACATTTGTAAGTCTTAGATTTTACATTATCTATCCATTTTATTTAAATCATTAAATAATGAGGTAATCGCTGCATCATCATGGTGTCATAAATAATTTAATTTATTTAATGTCTAAAAATTATAAAAAACTACTATGATGTATGAAATATTTTTATCTTTCCAATGACTATTTATAGTCAAAAATATGACTTGTATAACCCCATGTAAAAATTGTTTTAGTAAAACAATACATGTTTGTGTCATTTTTATTTTTTACTTTAAATAAAAGGCATTAATGTCATTATCTTACCCAAGTGGCTCCATGGGGTCCCAAAAATCGACCCATGGGTTGTCTTCGTTGGCAATGACTCATCCAATAGGGTTAGGACAAGTGTCATGATATTTTCATTTTATTATAATATCATTTTTACCTTAAATCACACTAATTACCTTTAATCGCGATTAAAAAACCTTAAAAGTTACTTTTCATCAAATATTATGTCCATCCCATTGAACAAAATTTTACATAATAATGAAAATAATTTATATTGGTTTTTTGAAATTCAAATCACAGAAGTGGTAGAGTTCCATTTAAACGAAAATTCAGTTTTTGTAACTACCACTTTGTAGTTTCACTTTTAATCAAAAATTAAGGTTTTTAAGAAAAATACCAAAACATCACCCTAAGATATATTTGATATTCCGAATTTAAAAATGATGTATATTTTACAAAATTAAAAACATAAAAGTTGAATTAATTAATTTAATAATTAATTCCCGCTATCAAAACAAATAGCGTGTTTTTATGAAACAAAATGTATCAAAAGATTTACACTAGTTTTAGTCCGATTTCAAAGTAAAATTAATTCCAATGACCACCATTGGATTAAATGGTAAAAATATATTCTAATTTAACTTTAAAACCAATTAAGAAGATAATATAATCATATTAATAAATTATATTAAAAAGAGGTTTTGAATTAAAATACAAAATTTTTCACTATTCATTAAAAATGAACTTTATCGGAAAAATACCAAAAATTTACACAAAGTAAATTTTGATATATATATTCTAAAGAAGAGTTTCATTTGGTCCAATATAATGTATAAGAGTGGCCAAAACTATTTTAATGATGGTTCTCCATCAAAAGGCGATAAGTGGACCATTATTGAAAATTAGAGTATATATGCCTAAAATTGAATTCTTTTCGTATTTTAAGCCTTAATCATTTATTGGATAAATGTATAAACATTTAACAAACATATATAATCATATTTTAGTTATTTTTATTCATTCCTGCCAATACAATGGCTACGTGTTAACTACCATTTAATATAATACTATTTTATTAATAGTGTGCAACGTAAGATTTCAAAGAAACTCTTTGTTGCGTATCGGGTACGCTATCGAACATTGAAACCCATTTAAAGTAAAATTAAGATTTAATTCTAAAATATTAATAAATATGAAGATGTTTTATTCTTTATTTACATGGGATGTTACAAAAATTCACACTTGGTAAATTTGGCATAAAGCTTCTCCTTTATTAGGGTCTTTAATACAATTCTCAAGTGATCTTCATGTTCTTCCTTGCTATTTGAATAGACAAAAATATCATCTATAAACACTACCAAAAACTGATCAAAATAGTATCTAAAGACTCTATTCATCAGATCCATGAAGATTACAGGGGCATTAGTAAGACCAAATGTCATTACTATAAATTCTTAGTGTCCGTACCTTGTACGGAAAGCCGCCTTTTGTATAACCTCCCTTTTGACCCTTAATTGATGATACCCTGAACGAAGAAAAATCTTGGAAAAGTATTGAGTTCTGCGTAGTTGGTCAAATAAGTCATCAATGCGTGGGAGAGGATATTTGTTCTTGATTTTGATATTGTTATGTTTTCGATAATCAATGTAGAGTCTCATTGATCCATCTTTCTTATTAACAAACATAACAGGTGCTCCCCAAGGTGACGCACAAGGGAATATGAATCAATTATCAAGATTATCTTGGAGTCAATTCTTCAATTCCTACAACTCAATTGGGGCCATTCTATTAGGTGTCTTTGAAATAGGTAAAGCACCCGGTACGAGTTCTATTGAAAACTCAACTTCACGATTTGGTGGAAGACGAGGAAATTCCTCCGGAAAGACATCATCAAACTCCCATACAATGGGAATATTATTAATCATGAGTTTCTCTCCAAACATTTGAGATAAATAACCTTCATTTAGTGGAATCAAGACCCATAAGATGGATGAAATTTCCACTAGAAGGTTATGTTCATCCTTGCATTGATAGACGATCATAGATTGATCTGGAATATGAAATGTGACTTCCCTTCATTGGTAATTGATATGAGATCCATATATGGAAATCCAATCAATTCCATGAATCACATCAAATTCCACTATAGGAACGATCACATGATTTTCAGGAAGCACTTTCCCACAAACTTCAATCGGAGACGAATTATAAACATTTGATGTGACTGTTGTTCCATTAGAAGTTGTCACAGCTCACTCAACATCTAATTGTTAAGGTAATATGGTGATACCCTTAGAAAATTATTCAGAAATAAATGAGTGGGTGAATTTAGAATCAAATAAAAAATTTTCTACTTTAAGTGGATGATAAGTGTACCTTTCACCACATTGTTATCATACTCCACATCACTGATAGAAATTGCAGGTGATATTCCTTTGTCTTTATCCTTAAGAGTTTGTTGGCGTCGATCACCATAAAAAAACCATGTATTAGGGCATTGATTAGCATAATGCCCCATTTCCTTGCATTTGTAACATTGAAGTGTAGGAGGTGCACTCTGTGTAGCCTTTTCTTTGTTCGCATCACTAGACATCTTCTTCCCATCATTGCGGCATTAAAAATTCTTAATGAACTTCTCTTCCACATTTGAAACATTTACTTGTCCCTTTAGGACAACTACTCCATGATTCTTTCCACTATTTGAGAATAAGGGAAAACTCATATTCTTTTCAGTGTGCTCTTTAGATTTTCCTTTGAATTCCATTTTCCTCTTCTTATCAAACCCATATGACTGATGGGTTACTCCAGTCTCCATCTCAACATTAAGGGCACATAGAATGATTTCCTCATAGCTATTGAAGTCCTTTATGGCTAACACTCTTCGAAGACTTGGTTTTAAGCCACTAATGAAAAGATCGATCTTACTCTCAGGTTGGATAATATTCCCAGAATCATACCTTTCAAGTCTTGTAAAATTTTCTTCGTAGGTACCAACAGATTCATCATCCTTTTTCTTCAGTTCAGGAAAATCCTTCTCCATCTTTTTTCGAAGAATACGAGGGAGGTACTTATTGAAAAATAAGTTCTTTAACTCATCCCATTCCATGGAATCAATTTCATCTATTGGCCTCATATTCTTGATAAGGTTACACCATTTACCAACTTCAACTTCCAAACGATATACTGCTAAGATGAATTTATCATGTTCAAAACATTGAAAAGATGAAATTATCTTTTCAGTTGTACTGATCCATTATTCAGGAACTAATGGATCAGTAGACCCACTGAATGAGGGTGGAAGCTGCCTCATAAAGGATTCAACAGAATTTTTCTCCTTACTTTGCTCATTTGGAAGTCCTTCATGATTCATAGATTGAGAATGTTGTGTGAGCATGGATACAAGATTTGTCATTCCAACTCCCATAATGTTTGGTTTCTCATGGGGACAATCATTGCATTGCCCGTCGCATTCCGCATTAACACAGTTCCTTCAGGTTCCATCCATTGACTAAAACCAAGAAGAATAGTGTGAGCAATATTAATTATAATAGGAAAACCACATAATCAAGAATAAAATTTCCACATAAGTCTTATCTTAAGTTATTCATGGTGATTTCAAAAACACTAATATTGTGTTCTATGCTTAGATATATCCTTAGGGTTCTTACTAAGGCTTTCACATCCTAGTTTCCAAAGGTTGACTATCCATTCCTATGATACCAACTATAACAACCCATAATTTACATACATTGTTATTACTTCAGAATTGAAGCATGCTTATTACAACATATAACAAAACTATGAAAGGACCATATAGCTATAGTGTCTTTAGAAACTGGGAAACATAAACAACAGGTTCATAAATCATCCACGTTGTCTCCCATTTATTTCATCATATCTAGCTTCCCTTTTAGAATATTTTACTTAATAACCTTCTTCCTGACCTGGGGAAAGAAAACATACAAAAGGGTGAGCTCAAATGCTTAATATGGTTAAACAAAAGAAATATCAATCACATCATATTCATAATAACATAACATTTTTGAAATCTTAACCTACAAAAGAGATCATAATTTCATGATATGGGATAAAACATAGTAGTGAAATATAATCCCAATAATCATAACATAAAACATAAAACATTGTTCCATACACACATAATCATAGAGAATCATTTCTTAGTAGTCAAGACTCATTGCCAGGACAATCTTAGCAGACAAAGTCCATTTCTGAACCGAGTTCACTCCTCGTTTTAGTCCTGTTTCCCTGAACTAGTTGAACCTACCATTCCAACCATGTCTATATCATGAGATATAAATCTTTACCTAATGTATTGGAGGGATATATATGTCCCACCCAACTCATAATGAAACCATTATTATGTGTTCCACAAAATCCTAAATCATATATCATAGCATAACCCATGTAATAAAAATGGGATTCTTAAACATCATGCCATCATAACATAACCCATATAAGATAAAAGGACATCATAAAATTAATTCCATCATAAAAAAATAAAATCAATTTATAAATAGGGATAGAAACATAACCCTATTTTATCTTAGTTGGAAAATAATTTTGATAAAACGCTTGAACTCCATTCTTTGAAGAAAATATCCTTTCTACTTCAAAAACATTTTTCCTTTAAAATGTAATACAATTTTAAACTAAAATAAGTTGATTAAAAATAAACATTAAAACTTGTAAAGTAAAATTCATTGAAATAATGTTCTAAAATTCCATTTAGTCCATATAAGTTAAAAAAACATTATTCTCGTACTTTGGCCGGAAAAGTCAAAAAGTACCTCGTACGAAAAACGACCAAAGATTCCATTCATATCTTTTACTAAAAACTCACCGATGGGAAAAATTGGATTTAAACAATTTTAGGAGGATAGAAATAATATTTCGTATTGAGGAAACATGGATGTGAATGATAAAATACACCCCAGTAAATACAAAAGTATAAACAATCTTGGATAAAAATGAGATTGTGAGATTTTCCCTTACCTTAGGTCCGATTTGCTTCGTAAGTGTCCGAACCTCCTGTATAATGATTTAAATAATGTCTTTGACTTATTTGAGAATCATACTCATTGTTATGATATCATATATGGTCATATTATTAGATTCTTATTAGTAATATTTCATTGCAACTTGTTATTTAGGTGTTTATTAATTTTTGTTCTTATGCGTGTTTTGTCGAATAAATTCTTATTATTCTCTTTAGGTTATAGATACCTCATTTACAGAATTTTATTACGGTAATATATATCATATTTATTTATTCAATTCATTTATATAATTATTATGTAATTAAGATCATGTTAAATGAGTTGCATCACATCGTAGAGACGTTATTCCGTACATACGTACGAGCGATGATATCATTCCCATGATCGTGGAATTGTGTTGGAGTGTATGTATACTATTTCATAATATATATCACCATACAATAATCATATATAGTTATTATTTACACCATTATACCCATCCAAGTATGTTGGTGGTGGAAGATAGATTACACCACGGCGTGGAGACGGTATTCCGTACGTACGCACGCACGATGATTTCATTTTCCATAGGATGAATAGATGGTGAAATAGGGTTGTTTCATACATATAATAACATATCAGTATATTAGTGATACTTATTTTATTACTTCATAATGAATGAACTAAATAAGAATAAGTAGAATAAGAAATAAAGTTGAAAGAATCGGTAACAGACATTACCTCTTCTTTGAAGAGTTTCTTCTTAACCTCTTCTTAGGGCAGTAAAGATGGTATTTTAAGAAGACCAGGACCACTATGATGTTTCTAGGGAAGTGGAGAATAGAAATGGGTTGGGGTGGCCGAGAATGAAGGCTAATGTGCTGTGAGGATGAGAGGGAGGAGGTTCCCTTTTATACGGGAGGAGAGGGGCATCATTGGAAAAACTAAACATATTATTTTATTATAAAGTCATATTCGGTTTTTAATATCTCTATATTGATTTATTTCGAATCTAAGGTGGGTATGGGTCGAAATCCACTCCAAAAATAGTTTTTAGACATGTTTAGGTCATTATATTAACCTTATATTTTAGTTTTAACTCTTAGTTAATTAGATTGACATTTACCATGTCACTTTGTATTTTTATATTATATAGTTAATAAACATACCATATACATCCACGATACCCACAAGTGGTACATTAATGATACAAATATCATGATATATGTATCTTGGACATGCCTTAGATTTTTAGGAATATAATAACAATTAATAATATAATATTTGTTTTAAATACTATTTTATGTCAATTTTGGCACTGTTTGGTAATTGATTTTTGTGAAAATCATAGAAGCATGTTTAGTTCGAACAAAGATATTTAAATCAATAATAATATGTCATATAAACCTAGAAAATTAGTGTCATTCATAAAAAGTATCAAATTACATTTATTTGAGTATTTATAACATCAATTATGTTAATATTTCATTAATAAGATAATTACTACATCATCATTGTGTCATAAATAAATTAAATTATTTAATGTCTAAAAATTATAAATAAAATACCATTATTTATGAAATCTTTTTATCTTTCTAATGAATATTTATAGTCGAATTTATCTTTTGTATAACACTATATTAAAAATGTTTTAGTTATTAAACATTGATTTTAACTAATTTAACTCTTCTTTAAATAAAATAATATTAAATGTCATAATCTAATCCATGTGGACCTAAATGGTCATATTTTATTCCTAAGGTTGGTTTTGGTCGAATTTCACTTATCCAGTAGAATTAGGACATGTGTTAGGGTAATAATAATATCATTTTTACCCTTAATTACCCTATTTACTTTTAACCGTGGTAAAAAAAGTAAAAAGTTACTATTCAACAAAAATTATTTTCATCTCATTGAACCACTTTTTAGTCCTTGATATTAACTGTGTCTCTTGGATTTTTGAAATTCCACTTGAGAGGTAAAATTATGTTTTATGTGAATTTTCAAATTCTCCTATGAGGTGGGTAAAAGACGGTGAAAAGTTCAATAACATTTTTATATATCTAAAATTATTATAAAATGACTCCAATGAATTAATTTGAAATTATATAGGTATTATGTATCAATTTTGACCTAAAATAAATTTAAATAAAATAAATAATTATTTAAATAAAAATTCGGTTTTTTAAATAGTAACCTAGCATTTTCACTATTCATCTAAAATTGAAAGTTTTCAGAAAATTACCAAAATTTCACCCTATGCTAAATTCGATATTCTGAACCCAAAAATGAAGTCCATTTTGAAAGATAAAATTTATTAAATTTCAAAAAGTGGGTATTAATATTCATAATGGCTAGTTTTAGTAATATTTTACTAGCATATCGCTGTTTAGTGAAACTCGGTGTTGCGTACAACGCAAGCTATTGAGGAAGGCCGCAGTTTTGTGTAAAGAAAGCCAAGCTAGTGTTGTGTGTAGTGAAAGATTCCTTTTATGATTTATATAACATAAAAACAAAATATTTCTCACAAAAATCTCAGGTGTTAGAGGTAATGTATTTCTCAGTCATAATTTTTAATTAGATCTAATTATCTCCTATAACACATATTAAACTCATTGTTTCTGAATATATAATTCAATTTTCATTATTAGTATATATATATCTTAAATTTCCGTATAAATATAATTCCCCCATATATATAATGAAAATATTAATATAACTAACTTCAAATCATGAGTTTGATATCTTTAATAATTATCCTTCCATTTCTGCGACACATAATCTATAACCATATAACAATAATGCATCTCAATCCCTTCATAGATGCACAACTAATGATTACAGACCCTTATCTGGTATATGGAAACATAATCTCATGTTCATGGACTAATATTCTCTTTAGTTCCTTGAACATTTCCTCATATTCATCTCAAAAGAAACTTGTCTCCCTTACAAGTTAACTTTGTGAGTAGATAAGATATTCATAATACCTTATATGAAAAATATTGATAATATCAATCCAAAAAAAAGAAAACATTGATTCTCCATAACTGATTTAATTATATAATAACATTTAATATCATATACCTTGTGTGGAACCACATATATAAAATCAATCAGGATTTTATGACTCAAAAATGAATCATTTTGTAAGAAAAAAAGAACACTTTGAAAATTTTTTATGTAATTTATCCTTCCCTAGGTTCATTAGTATAATTCTCAGGTGATCTTCATGACCTTCCTTAATCATCGAATAGAAAAAAATATCATTTATAAATACTACCAAAAACTGATCAAAAAAATATTTAAAAACTCTCTTTATTAAATCCATGAAAATAGGAGGGGAATTATTAAGACTATATGGAATCATCATATACTTATAGTATCTATACATTGTAAGAAATATTTTTCTGAGTATATCATCACTCGTAACTCTCAATTGATTATATCTAGAATAAAGGTGAATCATATAAAATCATTAAACTCTACATATTTGATTATAAAATTTTTCAATATATGGTAGAGGATACATGTTCTTGATTGTGATCATGTTTAGCTCCTGATAATCAATCTAATGATGCATCGATTAATTGTTATTTTTGAAAAAGATAATGGGTGAACCCTAAGGGGACACACATGGATGAATTAATCACATTTCATGATTTTTTTGGAGTTTCATCATTAATAGTGAAACTCATTCAATGAAATTATATAGGGAGTCTTTTATATTTGTGTGGAACCACGAATGAGTTCCATTAACTAATCCAATTTACAATTTAGTGGAAGACTATGAAACATTTTTGGATAGACAAAAATATCCCAAACCATAGGTGTATCATTGTTGTGGGTTTTCTCTCCATCCATTTATGATATACTCCCCCTTTTAGTATGAATCATAATGAATAAAATGGATATGATTTCCATCAGAAGTTCAAATTTATGATGACACTGATAAACAATCATAGATTATTTTATATTTTCAAACATGAAATCCTTTAATCAGGAATTAATGTGGGATTTATATGTAGAATTTCCATCCATCCGTAAGATAACATTATATTAAACCTATTGAAAAATGACAACATATATTGTAAATACATTCCCCATAATTCAACTGTAGAGGAAATATATACTTGATATTGAATCAGCCTGCTAGTTGGGGGTTTGATTCATAATTCTACATATATGGGTGTTTATAAAATATTTAAACCCTTATGAAAGTATGCAGATATAAAATAATTGGTATATTAAGATTTAACTAAGACATTAGAAATTATATAGTGTAATATAAGTTTACCATTCCCCACATTATTATCATACCCCTCACCAATAAGAGTTATTTCAGAGTATTTCTCATTACCTTTCATATTAATAGGTTTTTGATGTATATCATCATCATTAACATTCAAAAATAAGAAATTTTTAGCACAATGACATACTCCTTGAATTTGAAACACTAGTGTGTGGGTGCTGAATTATGTAGATCATTCACTTGATTCATATTATTATATAACTTATTCCCATCACATTAGTATTTTATTTCCCAATGGCCTTTCCTTTCACACATAAATTAATTTCCATTAAAATAAAGAAAATTTATTCCATGATTTTCACCAAAAATAAAGAGTTAAGGAATGATCATCTTCTTCTAAGAATGGTTCTTAGTGTTTCCTTTAATATCTATTATCTATTTTTAGAATAACCATGTGATTAATGGGTAACTATAATATAGTTTTACACTTTGTGATAGAATCTAATTATTTCATCATAGCATCTAAATTACATTATGGATAAAGAACACGGGTTACATAAGTTTAATCAATTGACGAATCAATTATCCTTACATCTAGGTTATATGATAACTTCATAATCATACCTCACAAGTCTTGTAAAATCATCCTCATATGTACCAACAAGTTCATCATCGTTCAACTTTCTCTCAAGGAATTCCCTCTCTTAATTTCTATAATGATTGTGTGTTATGTACTTAATGAAAAGTATTAGAATAAACTTATCCCATTCTGTGGAGTCAATTTTATCGTGTTTCCTCTTATTATTTTTGAGGTTCTACCATTTTTCTTCTTATCCTTCCAATTAAAATACAAGAAAAAGGTTTTTTTATTTTATAAGCACTAGTGAATGGAAAATATCATATTTTTTTGAACTGATCCATTTCTCAGCAACTAGAAGATCAGCTGAAACACAAAATTATGGGGTAGGATACCCCGTGAAAGACTCAACATAATTTTTTCCCATCCTTTATTAGTTGGAAGTTAATTAGTATTCATGTTTTGTGAAATTTTTGTGAGTTGACCAATGAGATTTTCATTCCATATCATGTAACAATTAGTTTCTCTAGAGGAAAATCATTTCATTTTTTTTCATTCAACATTAATGCGATTTCTTTATATTCCATCAATTAACTAAAAAAATCATAGTTTGACAAAAAAGTTATCATTATGGGAAACAAATGGTCATGAATAATCATTTATAGGATGTCTAAATCAATATAAATTATTTTCAGTCAATGAAACCTAATTTTAAACCTAGGTTATTCAAGGTCATTATCGTTTCATTTTCATTCTACTATATCATAATGAAAATGTAAAATAACCAAATATTATCCATCGAAGATGTCAAACAAGGAGTTTGGTAAGGCACGTCGTCGTATACCATGCAATTCTCAAGTAAGTCATAATGATACTTTTTCAATGTTAATACCCCTGTGTACATCTATTTTAGAACCACATGAACTTATAGTATCCAAATGTGGATATATTTCATGGTAAAAAACATAATATCTTCCAAACCAAAACATTAGGATGTTATACAATACATAGCTTATTGTAAGGGTTCTCACTATTTTTTCTCTATAGAGCTTCCACTGGATAAAAAAATATATCCTCCAAAAACAAATTTAATTTATTAGGATTATCGTACATAGATATTAATTTTGGATGAATATTCATTACATTATAAAAACAAATTCTTATACACTATAAAGATGAAATGACTTTAGAAACATGGAAACATAAAAAATAAGTTCATAACTATTTTGTATCACCTTATGATTAGTTCCTCGTGAATAGAATTTTTATTATACATATATAAAATAAGACTTATGATTATAATTTGGAGACATGTAACTTAATACATGGAGAGTTCAGATGTACAGTAATGTTTAATAATATTAATAAATTAATATAAAAATAGAATAAGGGAGTGGTAACAGTAGCATGATATATGAAAACCAGGCCTTTCATATCAATTACAAAATTATGAATCCTGGCATAAGTATTTGAAACTCTTAAGACATTAATTCTAATTAAATAAAATAACATAATCCATAATAGAAAAATAAACTCATAATACATTGATTTCAGTTATACACATAAGTATATAAAATAATTTCTATTTTAGTCAAGGCTTACTTCCAAGTCTATCATAATGAAATGAGTTCTCTACCTAATATATCATATTAGTTAAGGATCACTCCCAAGACTATCATAGTTGAAGAATTCACTTACTAAACTGGATTGAGTCCCCATTACAGTCATGTTTAATTTATATGATTTTAATCATTAACCAATTAATTGGTAGGAGATATAAGTCCCACAAACAACATTTTTGAAATCAAAAAAACCTGTTCCAAATGATTTTAAAACATTTACCATAAAAAATCCAAGAAAATAAATATTCTACAAAATAATTTCATCATAGCATGACCCATCAAATATAAAGGGGTTTCACAAACATTACATCATACTATAAACCATGGATAAAGAATGGGTTTCCTAAAAACCACTTCATCATAACTATATAACATCTAAAGAAAGAATACAGATGGAATTACTGGATAATATTACTAGTAAATCACAAGAAACTCTAAAGTATATTATTGTTGATTAATAAAAATTCCATAAAAAATATAATTAAAAAGTTATTGGGGGAAAATATCACTTTCATTATGAAAAAAACTTATTCAAAATATATAAAAATAACAGATATTAATGTATTTTTAAAATAATATTATATTATATTAATGGAATCATTAAAATATAGAGGGGCCATGTTGACATAAAATTATATTCTTGTTTTACATTTTTAAAACAAATATTTCCCTCATATTTTTTCGTAAAAGTCAAAAGCACCTCATTCTGAAAATAACAAGAAGAATCATTTATTTTTTTTTTGAAAAGTCAAAAAATAAAAAAAGTGACATTAAAAATATAAATAGATTTTTAAAAGAATGTTTAAAACATTTATTGAAATCATGGACGTGGATGAAAAATTATTCTTGACTAAATAGAGAAATAAAGATAATTTTTCATAAAACAATTACCATGAACTCTTTTTTCATAAAGATATGAAAATGATGGGAAATTATATTTTCAGGACATTAATATATTATAATAAAAATCATTATTTTCTTGATAGATTTATAAAAATATTTTATCATCATAAAAATAATCATATTCAGTCCCAAAAAATGATGAAATTGTATTGTAAAACCATTACCACTCTGTTCAAAATGAATCATGATACCAATTAAAGAATAAATTTAAATGAATATTAAGATATCATGATAATAAATAAATTCATAAAATTACATGTAAATGTTTCTTTATATACACCTCATAAAATAATACAGGTTCATAAAATAATAAATGTATCAAAGAAGGAAAACTGTGACAAAATCCCCTATCTGATGTCTTTAATTCATTAATACATGTTATAAACAACAGTATGAAAAATATAAGATTATTATAAATCTATTATAAAACCATAATCATTTGTATTATACCATAAATTATTTATTTATGACCCTTAATTTCACTTTTATCAATAATTCCTTGATAGAATCTCGTTTCAGTTAATATCTACTTCAATTTTCATATATGTTTTGGTTTGGTATTTTTACTCATTTTACATTGATAATGGTTCCATATTCTCCAAAATAAAATAAATGATATGAATTTCATATACATTAATTATATAGGTATTTATAATAAACCATTAATGATAGATATTGAAAATGAGTTACATTGTTCGTGGAGATGGAAAGCCTTACGTACCGAAGAACGATGTTTCCATTTTCATGATGGATCAACCAAAATGAAGGTAAATAATATGTTATCATTAAAGAATAATTATTATTTCATATATATCACATATATTAATTAAATTTATCCTTTTTTCTACCATGTGAATTATTATTGAAATTTGAATCACATTGCTTCGTGAGGCAATAGTACACCGTACACACAAACAATGTTATCCTATACCCCGCAGAAAAGAAATTAATAATGTATATGTGATTTAATAATTCCATAAGTATAATAATATTTAAAATATAATATTTATTGACTTAAACTTTCCTTATTACCATTCATGTAAAATCGGAATGAGAAACAAATCACATAGGTTTACGAGGCGGTAGTCCCTCAAACACATGATTGACAGAATTATTTCCCATTTGATGGAAGTAAAAATAGATATAGAATATTAAATTGACATAATAAATTATAATTATATTATATACAGTGTTTTTATTATATCATATCATTTGTATATGATTTTATTGATCTGTAAGAATAAATTAAACAAAAATAAATGTTTAAGAATTATACCTCTTCATTGGAGAGCCTCATTAGGTTTACGCCTAAATCATTCATAAGCGGGATTAATAATAAAATAAATTATTTATAATTAGAGTAATAAAGTAATATATTTAATTGTGTAGTAATTTATCAAACCAAATGGTTTTGGATGTTTTAATTATAGACGAGAGGGGTGGCCTTTTATAAGTGGGGTGAGGACATGAATGGAATTTTTGGAACGGATTAAATTGTACATATGCATTTTACATGACAAAACTATCTGAATTTTTTCTTCAATTACCATTATAGGTGATTATTTAAAAATATTTCCATATAATTGTTGTTTTATATGTTTATAATCCATTTACCACCAATTTTTGTAGTTTAGCCCCTCAGTAAACCAGTTTTAATTATAGTTTGGTAATTAATTTTGACTAATCTCTCTATTAATTATGATGAAATGTTATTCTGAAATTAGTATATAATAATAAATATACATATTAATGATTTTAAATTAATTTTTATAAATTAAATTCCAATAATTAAAAATATTTAATGTAAAATTAATCTCATAGATGCGATGAAAAGGTATATTTCAAAAGAGAACATTTTCAAAACATTTATGGGTTTTAATAAGATAATTCAATATTAAAATGATTCAAATTATATATATTAGTTTATCTATAATATAATTGAACAAATTTTACTTTTTAATGAATTTTAAAATAAAATAAAACCTTATAAACTCTATAAATGGAATGAATGTTTTAAATAAAAACAATTATTTTCATTATTTAGTGAAAAGTATTCTTTTCTGAAAAATTTTAAAAATTCATTATATTATAATTTTCACTTATTAATTCAAAAACTTAAGTCCATGTTTTCATATAAATATTATAATGTTTTCCTAAATATATTTTATTATTTTTCACAGAAATAAATAAATCGATTTTTTGAGAAAACAGTATTTTCAAAACATATAAATTTTTTTCCAAATATTATGTAATTTTTATCAATATGATATATTTATATAAAAAAATTATTATTTTTAATTAAAATTTTATTCTTCTTATTTATAACATTATTTATAATGAATTTATTATAACATTCATATTAAATAGAAAAAAAATAGTAAATTGCATTTTGTTAGAAGTCAGTATATCTTATAGTGAAAACTATTAAAAAATAAAACTAATTCAATAAAAATTCATAAAATCATAGTGTGTCACAATTTATTCTTTTATGAAATGATGGAAATATAATGTAACATATTTTTTCCATGGGTTTTTTTGTGGTGATACCATGAATATTATATTATATTGTGTCAGACGTTTCTGTGGTTTTAATTATGTTATGGGTGGGCCTAGAATTATATAGGGCTCTACTGCATTTGGTAATGCCTTATATATCATGTGATAATTATTTGATGAATTTTAATGTGCTCAATTAATAATGGGAAAACATTTTGGATTCCTAATATAGTATGGGAATCATGTGGTGGTGCATGTTCTGTAATTATTTGGGATACATGTGTTGTGGTGTGATCCACTTTGATTTGATGGTCTTAGTTGTTAACCATGACATATTAAATTGATTTTGTACACATGATGGTAACCAATTCTTAAAACATTATTTTATCCATTTGATTTTAACAATGTTTCACTATTAATTAATGATTATTCCTCACTTGTATGATTCATTTGTCTTAAAATGATAAAGTTTTATTCCTTCACTCATGTTTATGATCTATTCCATATTTGGTATTAATGTTGCATGTTATAGTCATGATATCATACCATTATTCTAATTCTATAATTTCACATTTTCATTGTTTGAAATATATCATGTTTTCCCTTATTAATAATTATATATAATTATTTCTTATGTTTCACTTCCCTTGGTTATGGGTGGATGTTTTATGCAGGGTATGGCATGAAGGGTAAAAAGTGAGTAGAACATTATGGGAGATAATGCACAATGAACCTAAATAATATGTTTCTATATCTAGTATCAAGAGACATAGAACCATAAATTTTATACCATGGATAGTATTTTTATGTATTGAATATTAATAATAATTTATTTAATAATTATGTGTGAAATGGTTTAGCCACCTTAGACAATGATCCATGGATTTATCCCTTTACTATACTTGAGAGTCAGTTTACCAATGAGTGCCCTATATTCAAAAATTTGGTGATAAAATTTTTATAAATTATTAACTAATGTTTTTTTATCTAGAATTAGGATCATATTTTCTTTAACATAAGTTCCATATTGATTAGGTATTCCATAAATCCACTCAATATAATAAATATGGTTTTAGATATGCATTAGATATGAGTTCATATTTTATAATTTCACTCTCATGGTTCGATTAATTTTTTATCAGAGTAGCTCCCACTATGTCATATTATTCAATGAATCCCAATAGGGGACATATTATATATGAAAAAATAGGCCTTTTATTCATATGTCTAACAACACTGACATTTTCCAATGAAACTGGATCTATAATAGAATTATTGAGTTTTCTATTGAAATTTTGATTTTACACAAGGTGTTATAAAAACCTTAATTTAAGTTGGTTTTAAAGGTGATATATTCTTATACTAATTATATTATTTCATGGTTTATATAGAATCTCAATGGTACATTTCAATTATCCACTTTATATGGATTTACGTGTGAATCCTACATTGAAAGGCTATAATATTTAAAATTTTCTGAATTAATATTTGAAAAACATTCCAAACCATTCTCAAAACTATTTTTATAATTAAAATATGAATCATACAATAAATACAATTCTTATTCATAATCAATATTAATTTCTCCAAGTGTCTTATCAACATAAATACACTATGATCCATTTATTCAAATTCTTTCTTATTGAGTTTCAATCTTCTTCTCTCATTATTATATTACTATATATTTCTCAACCACATTAACCTTGAAAAGATTAATCAAATAAATTAAATATATTTATATTATATAAATATAATATTTTCCTTTGTTTATATTTTTTAACTTCATTCAGGAATATTTTAGCTTCAATATTCAGTCTAATGTTCCTTTCAAGACACACTTCACATCCGATTCACGACATGTGAATCATATAAATTCCATATTATTCATTATATTCTTAATTTTTAGAGTTATAAACTTTAATATAAACATGTGTTGTAAAGTTATTATCCTTTTTATAACATTATTCAAATGATTCAGCACCTAAGGATGTGTTATCTTCTTTCACTTTTCTCAAAATGCCTATTATTATTTTCTTTGACACCTTCCTACATCCATCATAAGATGTATTATATCTTCCAAAAAAATTATTTTATACTTGACATTAATTATCTCTTCGTCTTATTCTTCTTTATACTTAAATTCTAGAAATTTATTTTATCTCAAGAAAATTAAACAATAGTGTCCTATTTAAAAACATCTAATTTATTTTAGAGGATAAATTATTTTTATATTTGGTTTTTCATTCTCAATAATTTTCTATATGAGTGCCACATGTTTCTTATGATTCTTATAAAATTCATTATTTCTATCTATGTTACTTGGCTGATCGTATTCCTTTTATAAAAACATCAATTTATTCATAAATTTAATTTAAGCCCTTCCTTGTCATTATTATTGATAATTAGATCTCTTCTTATCTCATAATTTATAAAAATATTGTTAAACTAAACAAGTAATATATCATGAATTTCTTTTAAAAAATTCTATTTTAGAGTAAAAATTCTCTAGTTTTTCTCAAATTTCTTCTACTATATTTAACACCATAGCTTTAGTAAAAAGTTTATTTTACTTGAATAGAAATACCATTTTTTGGAAATAAAATCAATATTGTGATTTTTTTTTTCAGAAAATAGATTTTTTCCATCTTTATCAATGAGTCTAAATCCCAATGCAAAAATATCACAAATATAAAAGCCTTATGAGTATAGATAAGGTATCATTCGATTCATCCAACCAAGACTGTTTATGCCATTGAAATATGGAACTCTTATGAAATTAATAGATCACTAAACATCTATTCCCATGATCTGGAAGAATAGAATATCAGGGGTGGGGGACTATTGATATAATACCAAATGAATTTCCTAGACTATTATTAAACCACTATGGGGTGGGGTGGTGAATCTGGGGCCCTATTAACACATTTTTTCATCTAAAAAATAATTCATTAAAAATTATTAGATTCATGATCCACTCATAAAAGAACATCCTCCCCCATATATAAGAATAATAATGATCAATAATCACAAGAAAATAAATGGCTCAAACTCAGTAAGAGTGCTTAATCTTTACCAGTTTTATTGGTATTATGATATCCTGATAATAAAAAATAATGTTGTGTTAAAAATAGAGGGGTATTGTTCATTTATGAGACATGAAAAAACTATCTAATGAATATAATAATGTATATAATGTGATATCCTTGAACACTAATTGAACTAGAAGATGAATGGGATTTTTTTCACTGGTACCACCATCCTTGAAAGCGTATTCCTCACTCTTGAATAAATAAGATCAAAATAGAGTTTCACGATTCCGTTGTAATAATTTTTTTCTAGAGAATCATAAAAATAATGTAGTTTGTGAGTATAGAATCTATAGAATAATATCCCTCTCACATTCTTGAAGATGTTGTCTTCATACATGAGATCACGAACACAGAACCCATGCTTCTTCCTCTTTAGAAGTAAGAATCTATAAGATCAACAACAGATTAATTATTTATTCTTTTTGATCTGATCCCAATTTTATTTGAGCCAAGATTTTTTAAATGTCACATAGGATTTTCTATATCTCAATTTGTGATTAATTTTTTCCCATTCATATATCACTTTTTATATTTTCATTTTTTGAAAAATGTATTTCCATAATGATTTACAAAAACCCATATACTTTTTAGCAATATTTATATTCACATATGAATGTCATATTTGAATATGAAATATAATTTCAAATATAAAATATGATGTCCAATGAAAAATAACTATAAAAGATATAATTTAAATGAATTAAATCCCCCATTAATCTCTATATAAATCATTGATGTGGATAATTATATTATATTTAAAATGCCCATAACCAACAAAACATCACCATAATTATTTTATTCATAATATATAAATTATTAAAGCTCATATATTTACCCAATATATCCATAAAAAAAATATATGTGTATAAGTGAGAGCATAAAGCAGATCAACCATGAGGCAGTCATGTGTATATGATTATCAACCATGCAACAAATTGACACATGAAGAAAAAAATTGACTATGCCTTATAAATATAGCAGACCAATCCTAAAAAATGACCATATTGGTTGACTATGTGATTTTTTCTCGACTATGTAAATAATTCTTTTGAAATAGATCGACCATGTGTCTTGGTTTGGATTAACCTTTTTTTAGTTACTATCCAAGCTGTTAATCTGTATTGATCATGTACATGATGCATTTCTTGTTGTCCATAAGTTAGGATTGAATATAGAAATTGAGATCTAATAAACCACACACAAATATCCAATCTCCCATGTTGAATTGATTGAGTTATATCTATTATATATTCGAAAAAAAGATTGATAGTTTCTATATCTATCTAGAAAATCTATATATCCATGCACTCACACAAGACTCTCCTCATTCAATATATTTCCTTCCTTAAAAATTTAAATCTTCTTATAGGATGATAAAGATAGTGTCTCTATATCAACCATCCCATTCCCTTATTTTTCTTTAAGTATATATACATCAATCACTGCATTTAGATTTTCCTTTTGTCCTGAGACATTCATGTTTCAACCTTATTTACCCCTTTGAAGCACTTAATGCATGTTTGTAGAAAAAGGAATTCTAATAACCACTTCATTAACAACTATATGCGTACTTCATTCATAAAAATTATCTTCAAGATTCACCTTTTAGAAATATCTAGGTTAAATCATCATTTGTCATAATAATATTCCAAGAAAATGTGCCTATATGTGTATTACATTCAAATTTTATTATCATTCAATGGATTTTATATCTATTTTTAAAAACATTCACTTAATCATGGGATAACATATTTTAGAATCTATTCATTCTGCTTAGTTTTTGATCAAGTTTAACGATTTAATTTATATTTCATATATTATTCTCAATTGGAACATATTACATGGTTAAATTAAAAAACCTACTCCAACATTTACGTTTTCAATAGTTTTTTAGAATAATGATTTTCATGGATGAGTATGTGATGTTTTTTTCAATGAAAAATCATTATAATCTCAACTAGAAAAGCCAAAAGGCCTCAGACACACCTGATTGTATGATAGAAGATTCTGATTTGAGGTGAGGTATAGACCATACAATATAGATACCATTCTATCAATATCATGTTTAAATATAATAAAAAGTTAACTAAATAAAATCCATAATAGTAATTGGAACTAACAAAAATCACCAAACATAACCATCAAATAACAAATGAATATGAAATCATAAATAAATAAATCCTAGCTGATCTCCCACTAAGTAAAACATATATTTGAAATAAAAATAAGTTAACAAGGTGTCTATAAGTCAATCCCCAACCATTAGATATTTATTGTTTGTAATATATCAGCCCCAACTATCTTTTACTGGGTTACTATCCTCCAAGAAACTGCAATCATGAGATCTACTAGACTTCCAAGGTTTTAGGGAAACTCGAGTATGATATGAGTACAACACAGTAGGATTACACCAAAGGAGTCCTAGAAAAAATAATTAAATACATTTTATATTCATAATTTGATATTTATGTAATTCTCAAATAACCTATGAAAGTGAAGTGAACTAAATACTGTCAATTTGTATGTTATAAGGAAAAAACTAACGTTATCCTTACTTATTTCAAAAAAAAGTTGGATTTCTATGAGAATTATAAATTAACTAAACAGGGGACCAATTTTCATCCATGGAACCTTCATAAAATAACAATCATAGAGATTTTGAAACCTCTATAAATGATTTGAGAATCCTGTAACTAGGGGATACATTGAAGCCCATAACATTTATATCTTCAAACAATGGGTCACCTCGCCTACCAAGAACTATCATATCATAGACCTAGGGGTTGCATCCTTGACCCAAAACGTTAATATCATATACCCTGCGGTTTCATGCCCAACATAGTATTATCGTATCATATACAAAGAGAGACATATCCTTTATTAGGAATAGTAATATGATATACTGGAGGGTCACATCACCTACTTTGTACCATCATATAATATACCTAAGGGATCACATCCCTTACATGTAACTATCATATCTTATGACTACGAGGTTTTATCCACTACCTAGAATTATTATTCATTATATCAGGGGGTGTCACATCCCTTACCTCGAATTATCATGTTATATAACTGGGTGGTTAAACGTCCTACCAGGAAACATGTTATCAATACCACAAGTGTCAAATACCCTCCCTATAACCATCATATCACACACCGAAGGTGTCACATCCAATTTTTCTAATATTTATTAGGATATCATTACAAATGGGTGTGTATCCTACCCCAACACCAGATAAAACACACACCCCAGTGGAATAGCCTCTTCCTAGAATCTAAAATATAATAAATACAAAATGGAATTTCAGACCAACCCACATGATCAAAAGATTAACTAGGATTATCATCACTCAAGGCTAGAATATCTATCTCAAAACATGTCCCATCATCTACACAAACATTTAGGTCAATCCCCTAAAGACCATCAATGTTCCACATGATCATCAAATTGAACCCATAAACATTCTAATCCCACCCACATGGGCATATTCTAGGGTCCTTGACACCCATATCGTTCCCCAAGAAATGGAACCATGTCAGTCCATATCCCCACATTATTTTATAAGCCAGTAGGCCCTTTCATAACCCTATTCTCATGACTCTAGTCCAAATTCTCATTTAATTCACATATAATATGTTGGTCTTATTGAATGAGTAATGTATGGAACTATTTTTTACAAAATACCATAGTGATATTATTTAGAATTATTTAATTCCTCATGACCTTCAACTAGTTATAATCCCAAAACCCTATATGAGAACTCTCGATTGATGGTTGTATTGGTTTACATGTTAAATAAGTTAAACTAATGTGTTTCAAATAGCTTACCACAAAATAACAAGGTGGTTGACCATGTAAATAATTATTTGTATGAATGGAAGTTGGAAGAATTTTTTAAGTCTATTCAATAATGAAATTAATTGAATGATACGATTTTAAGTCCATGAAAAAAATATAAATTCATATATATTTGGGATTGATGAGTATTCTAAATTAAGTGTTTTCATGGAAATGTAAAAATTATTAATTAATGGGTATATATATGTGGAAAAAATCAAATTAATAAATCTAACTAGGCCTACTCAATCCCACACATATGGGAGCAAACAAAACAATGTGGGAAAGCCATCAATGCCATCAAGCACGGTGGAAGGTGTGTTTGATTCTACTTTCATGGTTCCCACAAAGAGAGTATGGAGGAAGCTAAGAAATTTGGGTTTATAAGTCATATAGGGGCATGTACATGTATGTGGATGGAACTTTTGGATGTACCTAGATGGACTATGCATGTGTGGTGTAGCTCAGTGAGGGCATGTGTGAATCTTTTTCTGGGTTCTATCCTCAGTGATGGCTCAGAATGTAGATGTAATTAGTTTACTTATGATGTGGATCTTAACTTCTTAGAAGTATAATATGGGTGGATTATTCCTGTTACTATTACTAAATTAGAAAAGATACATAAATAATATGGTCCACCTTATCAATTCAATCTCTATCATCCGATGGTTCTAGATTCATCTTTAATCTAATGAGATCCTTAGTTTGGTGTCAAGATTTATATTATTTAGAAAAAATACATATCGAGATATCCAAGGATTAAACTAAGATTAATCTCATGATAATAATAATAGGAATGATGTATATAAACTTCCATTCATTCTCCAATGTGTTTGTAACTTTTAATTTAAAGAAAACACAACTTTCTAAGGATGAAATGACGTTGAGGATTGAAAATAAATTTAATAAACTAAAGAAAAAACCATGTTTATTTGACTTAATTGTGATTATTTTATTTTGTGGAATCACATTATAACTTCCAAATACAAATTATATAGGGTGGAAAATCATTCATATAATGAACCAGAAGCATCGCATGAATTAAAAACATAATGTGAATCCTTCCCATAAAAAATAATGAATCGTCTATGTTGTAAGGATCCCATCATGAAAATACTTTATTTAATAAATTCCTCAACATTTTTTTATCATCATTTATTTGAGTATCACATGATCAAGTGAAAAGATAATGTAATTTCATGACCACTCTAGCATGTAAGGAAAAATCTAAGAGTTTTGAAATTTAAAATATGTGAAATACACATTGATTTATGATGTTTAAATACACTTTTAATTTCCATGAAATCTGAATGATAGGTCATGTAAAATCACCTATAAATATAGTGGCTCGATTCTAAGAGATGATGATAAAATATTCAAAATTTCTATAAATAGAAAATCCACATTTTTTCCAAATAAATAAATTCATGTGAAGATTTCCTACATGATCCTATAATGATAAGGAAAAGTTACCATGAGATTCATTATACCACAATGACTTGAACCATATACGTATATTTTAGTGAATATAAGTGAAGTAATAACCCACATATTAAGTTCACATGAATGTGAATAAAACAAATCTTAATCGTCTCAAGTTATATGACGGAATCTTGAGAAATTGTTTATATTATTGACATCAAGGAGACATGTCATGAAAAGGAAAATATCCTGAATGATACTTTTTATGAAAAGGGAATGATTCTGATAAATCACCCCTTACTCACTCAAATTAAATGAGAAATAAGTTTATATATGGATGATACGACATTCATATAAAAAAGATAAATGATAAAATTATTAATATTTATTATAAAGGGGAAGATAATTATTCATGATGGGTATGGATGATAATGTAATGTATGTGTCAAGTTAATACATGAAATTATGTCCGATATCCAATAAAATAATAGGTTATATTTAATAATTTTTGAATAACTAGACATTCTGTATCAAATATTGATATTCTAAAACATTATACTAATATCTTATATTTTCAACTAAATGTCAAACATAGATGAAGAATCAGTGACAATTATGATAGCCATTAACTATAATTTATATAAATGATGAACTCTAAGGCTTATAGTCTAGTACATATTCATATTATATTAATTAAACAATAATCATAAGAATAGTTTGACTATGTGATTTCTTTTTTATCTAATATAGAACATTGGTTTTTATATTCAGGAAATCAATTTGATTATTGAATTTAGAGGAAGTTGATCAGAGTAATTTTTTTCTATCAAGGAGGTAATATTATAAATTAATGATGTATCTAGGAGAATAATTTTTACACCCTACACCTATGATAAAATGAATAGCTTGAATTGTACTAATTTTGTGATAAATAAATTTGTTCAAGGCCATACCCATTCTCATTCATTTTATTTTATTAAAATAGATGTTATGTGTGCATGGGATAACAGCCACCATACACCAAGAATATATTCATCCACACTTGATGTAAACCTTATTAAATATCCAAGTTCCTTTATACATTATTCTATTATTATCAAGATTTTTAGTTACATGTAAAGGGAAACGAGAAAAATAAAATGAATACGTAACAGAGGTATAAAAAGCGTTAAAAGTTTTAAATGGATTAAAATTCTTTTCACAATGATTCAGCCCCTCACAATGTCATCATCCCAATGAATTCCTAAAAACTTATATCATAGTGGGTCACACCATTGATTAGATACTCAGATTTTATGCTTCTTGAAGATATTATTTCTATTCAACATTCAAAATGGAGTAAAAAAATGGAGAAGATACATCTATTTTATATCATTATTCAATCACATCCAAGAAAATTTAAGAATAAAAAAATGAGGAAGATGATGAGTACATCAATATTATATAAAGAGGATGATTAATCTATTTCAACATTTTTTAATTCTGAGAAATACATGACTTTCAAGAGAGTAAAATAACTAGTAGTACGTTCAATTACTAATAAAGTGGAAAACAATTCTACCTCAACTGATGATGAAAGGAGATTAATTATTTCTTTCAAAAATTTATGATGAAAGAACCAAAAAAATTGGAAAATATTGTTCTTCAGACAATGACAATTATATAGACCAAAAGAAGACCATGTTAGATGATAACACCCATATAGGAGAAGAATCATTGAATATAGATTGTGAATTAGAACCAATGGTTATTGAGTCTATAGATCTTTATAAATAATGTAATGTCGAAGGTTCAAGAATTAAGTAGCTTTTGGAATGATGATCTATAGTTTGAAATGATTGGATTGAAGAAATACTAAAGAAATTAGAACCCATTGAGTGTTTTGAAGAGAAGTTCCTTGAATTATAGCAACATTTGAATTAAATTATTGATTTCGAGAATGATATATAACACCTCGAGAATTTGTGAATTAATTTTTACGAAATAAATTTATCTTCTTGATAATCTTTATTTCACACATACTGAAAATAGTAGATTTTATATTGATGCACTATTTGGGATTATGTTGTACACAAAACCATGTTATTAATAAACTAGAGACAATAGAAATTTAATCTTTATCTACATATAAAACTAATTTTGTCTTGTGGTATACACAAAAAATACATTCCTTGTTGGCTAGCGTAACATGCATGTCGAGTTTTACCAAACAATCATATATTATTAAAATATTATTATTTAATATAATAAGATATAACATATCCATTGAATTATTGGTTATGAATATTATTACCTAATTTCTGAAAATACTTTGTTTACATAATGATAAGATGAATTAATTGCTTACTAATAATTAGAAATGAAAAGGAAACTCGATTAAATATAAAAGAAAATATTATAATTATTATGGCCATAATGCTATTCTATCCTAATAAATTAAATTAATTAGTGATTGAGATTAATTTTATATATATTTCAAATATTCTAAAAAAATATTTTTCATATTCATCCAATAGACTTTATATACATAAGATACACACAAATATAATTTTATGTAGAGAATCCTATATTTTTACACAAGACATTTGGCCACCTTTTAACATAGAACCCATTTTCAATCCAATTTTTGAAACCATTACTTTTTTTAATGTCAAAATAAACGTCATATCTAATAGTGAAAATTAAAAATTATGTTTGGATATTTTTTTCATGTAATGTTAAATTTTTTAATGAATAGTGAAAAATAATGAATTTTAATTCAAAACATATTTTTCATCTAATTTAATTTTTAATGTAAATTATATTTTAATTTAGTTTCAAAGATTATTTTGAAAATATATTTTTTTCAATTAATACAATGTTGGTTACTGAGATAAATTTCAATTTTTACTTAGCTTTAAATACTTAGTAAAATCTTGAATGTTATTTTTACTTTTAGACCCTACATTGTCGACCTGACTATGAGATAAATTTTAAATTAATTTATGCACCTTTTATAAATTTCTAAAAATGGATATAAAGAATTTATTCAAGAAAAAATTATAATTTTTAATAAGGTCAAATTATTATTGTACCAAAATTTATTAGTGAATGTAATTAAAATTAATTACACCAATGATGGTAAAATTAAGCATAACTATGTGATAATCATTACATTTAAGGAACAAAAAGACCTAGAAAATTACCAAAGAGAAATTTTCATAGTCATATTTAGACTCTATCATAACTTTTATCTACTTTTTTTATTATGGGAGCTATATTCCCTAAGAAAGGCATTGGTGGAATTCTATTTTGCAATGATTTACATGAGTGCCACTCCTCAGTTATAAAACAGATCATTTCCCCCCACATCCTCACACCTCTAATGACCATTTTGAGGTTAAATATCTACAAAAATATCTCCCCAACATCCATACCATCTTTAATGAATCCTACCTTTCTGTATAAAGTCTTCCAATGAGGCCCTTTGGATAAAGTCAAAAGCATTTTCCCGATTAATAGGTAACACCCTCCGTTGAAGTCCCTTTATTTTTATTATCCACTCCCTCATATAATATTATTCAATGATTTTATAAAAAAATTTAATTAATATAATTTGAAGTTTTTATACTATGTATTTTACCTAAACTTATGCACACATCCATCTAATGGGTAACAAACATACTGTTTATGAGTACAGAGAACTACTGCCTCCCAAAATAACGAGTGTTTATTTTCCCCTTAAATCCTCTCATGGTGGAAATTATGATTGAAACACCATCTATATATGTTATATATAATATTTATTATGTATTTAATCTAATTTAATCCTTTTAAAAATATATTTATACTTTCCACTTGGTGTAAATATGATAATTTTATTTGAGGAATTGTGGACTACCGCCCCCTGAAAGCAATGTGATTCTCTTATACATGAATGGAATGTATTAATGAAGAATTTTATGAAATTATATAATATATATGAAATAATAATTTTAATATATTTATAAAATATATATATATATATATACATATATGCAATTTTCATTCTTTCTTTTAATATGACAATAAAAACAAAAACAACATTCATGCGTACGTATGACTTACCGTCTCCAAGAATGGTGCAATCAATTTCATACTGAAATATTATATAGATTATTATAAAACAAATATAAATATAATAAAATATATTTATATCATGTTTTATATTCTTTAAATTTTTCTATATGTATAATGACCAATGATGTAACAAATTATGACAAATTTGAAAAACAATGCAAATATTATCCGAAGTGAAACCTTAACATTGACTTTTTTAAAAGTGGATAATATAAAGTCATAATTAGACCATATATGGTAATATATATAAGCATTATTCTCTCTATAATATTTATAATAAACTTTCATTTATTATACAAGAATTATGTATGAGTACAAAGATATTCGAGATACAATGTAATGGAATTTCATCTCACTTTTTATTTATGTGCGAGACATCGTTTATTCACCACCCATACCTTTTTTGCGGTGTGTATACTTCCCACAGATGTATTTTATTATTATTATACTTAGAATTTTAAATATTTACATATCCAATTTATGGTATTTCTTTCATTAGGATTATGTTTAAAAATATTCCAAATCTGTAAATATATTATGTCTCAATTTTCCTTTATTGAGACACATGCCATGTTATGCACCTACATTTTCTCAAGAGGTGTATACAATAACTTTGATATGTTATATCATGATCATATTTATATTCCTGATATTATATGATTTAGTAAATTTTATTTTCTTAAATGATTATTATGGTTCAAATTTATCAACTGGTAATAGTTTATTGAAACAATCTCTTTGCATTTTGATATTGTTTATGATTATGATTCCTTTAATAAAATGTTGTGATTTATCCCTCAAGAATACACAAGCGTTTACTTATCCTCTTGTGTTCGTGATATCTAAATTTATTGGTATTATTTCTCTAATCCTTGGTATATAAGGTTTTTATGAAAGTGTTTTTAGGAAAGCCTGACATTACCCTCTCTTTGGTTGTAAATATGTGTTCCTTCAAAAACATGTTTTCTAAAAACGGGTTTCCAAAAATATTATACTATTATAATATACTCATTAAATTAAAATTTTAACATTTTTTCTATTACCAATGATTTCAATGGAATATTATTTTTTATTTATGAACACGAAGTTTTATTAACTTTTTACCATGAAAACCGGATATTCTTTTTTACCTCGTACTATATGTACAGATTTACCCACCATCAGTTTTCTGAAATTTCATTCAATGTTTAATAAGGAAAATGTTTTAGAAAATGATTTCACATGTAAATTTTCATGTAAAATTTATTTCAAATGATTCAATATTATTTCATAAATTTTCATGGAAAAGGTATTGAAATCATTTTCAAGACTTCAATATATGTTTTCAAGTAATTTTTAAAAAACCGTTTTCAAAATGTTTTCATGCTTTACTTATAACATTTCAAATATTTTAAAATAAATGGTTTATAAAAAGTTTTCAAGACTTATATATAAATTTTAGACCTATTTTCCAAGAAATGGTTTTCAAAACATTTTTAATCTTTTGATATATGAATTCAAATTATTTTCAATGAAATGGTTTCCAAAACGTTTTCATGATTTCATTACAAGTTTTTAAATTGAATTGTTTTTAAAAGGTTTTTATTATTATTTTGTAAGTTTTAAAGAATTTTTTTCAAAACTATTTCATTTTTATTTATATTGTTTCAAGTAAGATAATATAAATTTTTTAAATGATTTTATGTATTAAAAATCTTTTTCAAGGATGGAATTTTATTTTCCTCACAAAATATTTCTAAAAGATCATTCAAAATTATTTTCCAGTACGGATTATATATGTTGGTTTTACTCATTCCTTTATTCAGAGATTATTCAATGTATCAAATCATATAATTTCTCTGAATAGATTATTTTTTGTTGGAGCTATGTTTCTGAATCATGTTTTTATTCCATGGGTTATTTATTTAGGAAACTCGTTTCTCATTCATGGGATATATGTTTATGAAACATGTTTAAATTTCATGGGTTATAATCTTATGAAAAATAAATAATTTCATGGGTTATTTCATTAAGAAATAATTTGGAAACCATTCTTTTTTACACAAGTTAGGATTTGATTACATGTTTATGACACCCTATTTATCTAATGGGTTATGGCATGATTTTTTACGATTTCATGGCACATGTATGTGTGTGTTCTTTATTAGATTAGAGGGACCTAAATATCCTTCCCATAAATTATGTAATTATTTAAATCTCATGAGATAGACATGAATTGAAAGAGAATTTAACTTGGTTCAACATTATAGGTCTTGAACAAAAGGTGAAATCCACTCTGTATTACAAGGCTCGAATGTGGACTGAACTCAGTTCTGTAATATAGGTATTGAATAGGATGTGAAAACAACTCAGTAAATTAATTTTTCCTCTAATATGGCCTTGGAATCAATGTCTTGACAACTATGGAAATAATTATACATTTTTATGTGTCTTCTACATTTCCACATTTTATTCTGGTTTTATGCTTTAATGGATTATGTTCTTTATTTTCTTACGATTCAAGTCTTATTAACCACCATGATTTATGACATGATACATGTTTTTTATATTTGATATATAGGTTGTGATATTCTATTTTCATGATCATGTTATCATACCCTTATTCTCATGATAATGCTTTCATATCTCCTTTGTTTACCCTTACGGAGCATTAGAACCCACCCATTATATTTTTCCTACGCACAATTATAAAGATATGTTTTATGTTTTATGTTTATAAAGAAGTTTTATTGTCAAGAAGAACCTAGTGTTTGATTATTTATTTCATTTATGTACTAGGATTTATGTTTCCCTATTTCCAATGTTATTAACAAATATAGTGTTTGGGCATTTGTTTGTATTATGTTTTAAGTATTTTTTAGATGTTATGTAATGTTAATGTTTGAAAAGAGGGGGTAGCTATAATTGGTATAATAGAAAATTACTAGTTAACCTTTGGGTACTAGGATGATAAATAGAATGTGGGATCTCAAGGTATATTTCTAAGGATTTGTCTAGTGATGTCACTAAAGATTAGTGTAAAGATGAGTCGACATTTTGGAAAATATCTGAGAATTTTGGTAACAGATAGAATGAGTGGTTTCATAGAATTATATCCATGTATATATAATACATGTGGATGTGGCTCTAGAATAGATGTACATAGAGGTAAGAACATTGATAGTATGTAATGACCTTATCTCAGCGAAATCCAGAACCTGACAACCGGCCATACTGCGCACCTTGTTTGACACTCCCAGGGGATATGCTTTGGGAAGTCGAAAACACGTTAAGAACCATCATGAAGGATTTAAATAGAGAGGGACTATGAATAACCTAGGATAAAACTAAGGTATCATATATTAATGAATCAGAATCCATGATTTAGGAACCTTATAAGTATATTTTTAGGACTATATTGTTTCATAATATGATAAATGTTTCTCACACTATGGTTTCTAGTATTATTCAGCAGATACAACTAAAAAGAACATGGATAACATTTAATGTTTAATATGTAGGATGTATGTGAATTATGTGAATTTATTTCCAAATTGGGAATATCAGAATGAGAATTAGGAAATTGGTATGAGTATTGTTAATACTTCTCATGATAAAGAGACCGCGAACGAGATGTGAAAGATATACTATGTTATTATAGTATTGTTTACCTTAAAAATTATAAGAATAATTAGATAGATGTTGTGGAACCTTAATATCTTATTGATATTTCATATTCCAGGAATTATGTTTGAAGGAATCAGTTGATGAAGCAAGAGTAGTGGTTTAAGAATAATTTTTGATGAATGGAGTATATATATTTTTGAATTCAATCATTATTTTATATGAATCCTGAACTATATAAGTATTTTTAGATTATATTTTCATTAAGTAATGAGAATAAACTTTTAAATGGTGATGAAGACATAGAAAAATGATTTCATGTAAAATGTGATATTTTCATTATGGGAAGGTAACACTTATTTAATCCATGACGTTGAGATAATGATTTTGGAAAAAGATATTCTTGATATGATAAGTAAATTGTTTAGTATAAATTACCCAGGAATAGAATAATGACTAAGTGTTTTATGTTATCAAGGATGAAGTTTAAACGTAGTGGATTAAAAGAATATATCTAGTAATCATTGGAATAATGAAGCATGCATGTTTTCCAAAATAATTTATCGTAATTAATGTTATTACAATGTTTCAAGGGAATATACGATAAGAGTATTCACATGTGTGTAATGTGACAAAAATGTTGTACTTTTTGATATATATGATCAATGTTAATCCTATTTCATGATATTATTTCTAATGAATTGATGTTTCATCTTCTGGAAGGGTTATATGGTTAAATATTTTTGGAAATTTAAATTTCAAATTTAGATGAAGTAAATATGATTAAAGTGTAATGTCCACATATTAGGATTTATGAATATTTGATATCTTGTTTTAACTACTTTCTATTGATGATAACTGATGACAAATGGGATGATATATAATGGATCTCTTGATCTGTTAGTACATAGGGAATGGAAAGGTCAGATTTCATTTTAGAGAAAGGGGTGAAGTGGATAAACAAATGAAAAAGTGCAACATTGTTCTAAAATCATAAACATATATATTTTCATGAAAATCCATAAAATTTATGAAAAAGGATTTTGAAAAAAAATTCCTAGCACCATATTTCTTGATGAATCAAATGGTCCCTTTGATAATTAATGATTTATGGCATTTGGATTTTTAACTTTCACATGACCAAGTACTCTATCACTCTCCATCAGAACATGATAGTTATATATCTCTTTTATATCCACGTTTTCACTTCCCACCTATGTTCTCTTTTGTGGAAACCTATTTATATGTTACTTTGGGTTACCATTATCATTCCAACACAACATTCTAAGGGATGTTTGATTTTTTTTTCGATGTGGGTTTCTATGAATGAAACATTAAATTATTAAACCTTTCATATCCTAAATAAATTTTGAAGGTGAAATTCATTTTAAGGGTGGTATAATGTCACAACCTGAGATTTTGTGAATTATTATTTTTCTAATTAAATTTATCTTTTTGATATTTTTCATTTCTGGAAACACTGAAAATAGTTTAATTAATTTTATAGAACTATGTTCATCATTCATTATACACAGCACCAAGATAATAGTGCACTACACACAACATTAATTTTATCTTTATCTACATGGAATATTGATGTTGGCTTTCATTATGGGTAACAATGACTTTCCTTAATGGCTTGTGCAACACGAATGACCAAGTTTTACCAAAAATAATATATTATTAAAATAGTATTATTTAATATAATAAGAAAAAACTAATAGTTTAGTTATTAGTTATGAATGTTATTAACTAGTTAATGAAAATAAATTGTTTGATAAAATGTAAGATGAATTCATAGGTTACCAATTAATTAGAAATGAATCTGAAAACTGATTGAATATAAAGTAAAAATTATAATTCTTATGGTAACAAATCCAAATACCATATTAAATTAAATTTATTTTTTTACAGATATTAATGTAATATATATGTTACATTTTTAATAAAATAATTTCCTATATTCATCCAATATATTTGATAGACATAAGATATGAACAAACTCTATTTTATTTATAGAACCCTATATTTTTATAATAGTGGTTTTTCCACCTTTTAAAGGAAAACTCATTTTAAATTTAATTTTTGGCACTTTTATAGATTTAATATATCAAAAATAAACTTCATACTAACAAAATAATTAGGTTAGGATATTTTTTTTATTTTTTCTTCAGGGATTCAGCTTATAATTAATAGTGAATAATACTTAATTTTAATTCAAAACATATCTTTTATCTAATTAATTTTTATGTTTAAATTATATTTAATATTAGTTTCAATGTTTAATTCGAAAAAAATTTAATAAATTAAAACAATTCTGTTTGTTGTGAACAATTTTACTTCAAACATAGTTATAAAAACATAGAAAACATTTGAATGTTTTTACTATAGAAACCTGATTTTTCGACCCAACTATAGGATTAATTGTAGATTAATTTCTGAAACTTTGGTCATTTTAATTTAGAAAAATCGAAACCATATTTGTAATCAACATAATTTAAATTTCTTATGGTCAAATTATTTTTTGACTGAAATTATTAGTTATTGTAAGAAAAATTAATTACATAGATTATGTTAAAATTAATCATAACTAAGGACTAAACCAATAATTTAAGATCCAAAAATACCTACAAACTTGTACACGAGTTATTTTATAGATATATTTCAACCCCATTATACCGTTTGTTAACATTATTCACTTATGGGAGCCTCTTACCATAGGAAAACGCGGGGGGAATTCATTTTGCAATGATTTACAAGAGTGACACTCGTCCTCCACTATAAAATGTGATCATTTACTTACACATTGTCACACATTTCAAGACCTTTGGATTGAAAAATAGCTTCCCAAATATCTCTAATAATTCACTAACTTCCTCCTTGAAGCCTCACATTTGGCAGAAAGTCTTCCAAGAATCCCTTTGGTGAAAACCAAACTAATTTACCCAATTAAGAGGTAACCCCCAACCTCGATCTCCTTTTTTTATTTTCATTATCTACTCCATAATCTCTTATTTTTTTTGGTTATATAAAATATTAATATCTTCAATATAATCGGGTATTTATATACTAATGGTTCGACCCACACTAACATCTACATCCATCTAACCGGTAACGAACATAATGTTTTTGTTTATGGGGAACACCCACTTCACGAAACAATGATTGTTTATTTTTCCATTACCACCTCTCACGGAGGAATTTATGATGGGAAAAATATTTATCAATGTTATATATTATATTTATTATGTCTTTAATTTTCATTAATCCTTTTTCCAAAATATTTTTGTATGATCCACCTGGTGTAAACCTGAGAATTTCGTTTAAGGGTGTGTGGACTACTGCCCCCTCAAAGCGATCTGAATCATTCATACACTACATTGAATATATTAAAGATGAATTTAGTGAAAGTATATAATATATATTAAATAATAATTCTAATAGAATTATATTATATATATATATATGTATATGTAATTTTCATTATTTCTTCTAATATGAGAATAATAAACGGAAACAACGTTATCCCATATGTACAACTGACTGTCTCCATTAAAATCATATTTCATTTCATATATTTGTATTATATATATTATTATAATACCCATGTAATGAATATAAATGATGGTTATATGATGTTTTAATGTATTTAAATGATTATATAATTATATGTTAAGAAGATATAACAAATTAAGACACATACAAAAAACAATGATAATGTTAGCCGAAGTGAGATAATAACATTTAATTATTAATAGGAAATTAATATAAAGTAATAATAATAAAATATATGGTATTATAAATACTAATATTCATCAATAAATGGTTTATAATAAAATTAAATTTATAATATGGGAATTATGTATGAGTACGAAGTGAGTCAATACACAAGGTAAGAGAATTTTATCTCGTTTTTTTCATGAGATACATGATTAATTCACAACACATATCTTTTTTGTTGTGTATATAATTCCCATTGAAGTATTCTCTAACTTGAAGGACCTTGGGAAACCTTGAGAGATAATGGGTGAATAAGGGTGGAAACTTTTTCATTTAATGTTATGGATCTTTTTCCCACATTGGTAGGAACTTGTTGAACCTTTATGATGAATATGATCAGAATGAAAACATTCACATGCACAGAGAAGACACAACACTTTTTACTTGGTTCACCACAATGGGCTACGTCCAAGGAAAATATGCCGATAGGTTTTCGGCCGTACCAAATTCAACTATTCTTCACTAGTTGTGGATTACAATGGTTCTGGCACAGTAAATCTGTTCGAAACTCACTACATTTACAAAGGTTCAGGGATAGCTCATTGCTTCCCTCGGGTCACTCCTGTTGACTCCCCCTGGATCACCGCCCCTGGTGAAGTCACACTCAGTTTATAGACATGAATTTATCTTCATCATTGATAAATTAATGCATCATCTATTGTGTGTAGATGCACTGTTGAAGTCCAAATTTTACCCATAAACTGATCTCCCGTTGCACCGAAGGTATTGGGAAATTTCCCAACTTTCGTGCAGCTCCAAGACGACCAGCAGTCTTCATCAATACCTGGCGTACAGATCCAAGCTCGGCGCGCAAGATTCAAGAATGGTGTGCAAGTCACTTGCGCGGTACAAATTCGGCGCACAAGTGACACCAACACACTTCCGCGAACCTGCCTCCTTCAACTCAAAACTTGCGCGACTTTGCACCTTTAACTCCCAAACCGCCTTGGTCACGCAGCCAACAACCGGCACACAGCCTTTACTTGCACAACCCAACAACAACTTGTGTGAAACAATAACTTGCGTGATGAGATCTAAAAATATCTACAAGTCTTGAACTTCGTCCAAAATGAGGAGGGTTGGTCCTCTATTTATAGGCAAACTGGACCCCCTACGCGGTGGCACGCAAGTGTCTTCACGGCGCGCAACTCCCGGTGCGCAGCTCCAACTTCCCTAGCCTATGTCGCATAAATCACTTGCACGACCAAACCAATACTTACGCGACCCTCTTAAATTTGACATTTTTTGATGTTCTGATCATAAATATCAATAGGCGCGCAACTTTCCAACATCCTAGAGATCGGCGCGCAAGTCCTTTCTTAGCCCGAATGTCACTTGTGTGACCTTCCCAAAACTTGCGCGACCATTATTCATTTTCCATTTTTCCATGTTATGATCCTGAAAAACATATAGTTCATAAGTTTCCTCTCCTTCAAGTAAATGGCGCACATGTCTCTTTTCCAAAATCAATTTTCTCCATTTGTTGATTTTTAGGCCCAAAAATTTGTCAAACACTGGGAAACGACACAGCTTCAATACTGTTTTCTTCTTGAACTGTATGATTTACTTTGCTGGTACACATTCTGAACATCCACTGAGGATTGACAACAAACACAAACTATACTTCAAGTTAGGCATAGAAGACCATGGTTCCAACATGACTATTATAATAAACATTATGGGTATTTACAAATCCATTTGATTATATTTCTTTTATAAGAACTTAATTTCAAAAGTTAACAAATTGGTAAAATGATTTTGTCTCAATTTTCCTTCTTTGAGACAAATTCCATGTTAAGTAACTATATTTTTTAATGACGGGTATAGAATAACTTTGATGTGTTATGTCATGAATCTCATAATTTTAATAATATTTCATGATTTTAGAAAATCCATTTTCTTAAATCTGGAGCATGGTTCAATGTTACCAAGTGGTAATACATTATTTAATCAACCTCACCACCTTCAGAGATTTTTTATGATTATACATCCATTGATGAAATATTATTATTAATACATCATGAATACTCCTGTGATTACTTATACACTACTTATTGAAGATATATACATGTATTGGTATGATTTTTATACTCTTTGGTACATAATATTGATTAGAATGTGTTTTTATGAAATCCTTACATTACCCTCTATTTGGTTGGAAATATGGGTTCCTTTAATAAAATGTTTTCTAAAAATTGGTTTCCATGAATATTATATTATTATCCTATAATCTTTTAAATAAAATTTAACCATTTTTTCTTTTACCATTGTTCTTAATGGAATATTCTTATCGATTTCCTAATAAGTAATTTCCTTACATTTTTAACACGAAATAAAAATATTTTTTACCTACTATGACATGTATTGATTTACCAACTATCATTGCATTGAAATTCCCTCCCATGTTTAAAAAGATTATGTTTTAGCAAAAATCATTTAAAATTAATTTTTCAATGAATTTTTTCCAAATGTTTTCAAGATTCTTTCATATGTTTTTAGGTAAAAATAGTTTCAAAATAGCATAAAATCTTTCATTCCATGTTTTTATGTTATTTTCAAAGATATAGTTTTCAAAACAATTTACCAATTTATTTATATATTTTCAATGTATTTTCAAAGAAATGGAATTCAAAAAAATTTCAATCCTTATTTATATGTTTTCATATTATATTCAATGAAATGATTGGATACATTTTTATGATTTATTTATATATTTTCAAAATATTTTCCATAAAATGGTTTTGAAAAGGTTTTCAATATTTCATTATATGTTTTGAAAGTGTTTTCAAACAAAAAGTATTTTGAAATTTTTTAAACCAGATTCTATAAGTTTTAAAAGAAAAATATTTTCCAAATGATTTCATGTATTCTTTCTATGTTTTCAAGGTACTTATAAGAAAATGATTTTCAATTGGCCTTATGTATGAAAAATAATTTTTCAAATAGGAAATGATATTTTCATCAATAAATGTTTTTAAAGGATATTTTAAAATTATTTTCCATATGAGATGACATATATTGGTGCTACTCATGAATTTGGTGGGAAATTATTTAATATATACGTTCTTATTAATTCCATGAATGGTTTATGCATCGATGGAATGATGTTTATGAAATCTGTTTCTCTTCCACCTATTATATATTTATGAAATATATTTATTGTTCATGTTTTATATGTTTATCAAACCCATTACCCTATGACATGTTATATTCTTATGAAACCCCTTCCTTTCATGGATAATTATTTGATGAAATTATTATGAAAGATATGTTTTTTCCATAGGCAATGATATGATTACATGTTTAAGACAACCATTTAATTTAAGGGGTTATGATATTATTATTTATGATTATGATGGATCGCGTATTTATGATTTAATTATGATATTGGTATGACCAATATCTACCTCTAATGCACTAGATAATGATTTATAACTCATGATATAGACATGGATGGAGTGAGAAATGAACTCGGTTCAGTATTATAGGGTTAGAATGTGAAAAGTTATTGGTTCGGTATTACAAGGCTGGAATAATGAGTGAACTCATTTCAGTAATACATTGCTGGAATGTGGTATGATCCTTGTTCATTAAAGGACATCATCAACAAATATGGGCTTACCAAAAATTTCATGACTACTATAGATATCATTATATATGCTTATATGTCTTCAAAAATTCCTCATTTTATTCCTATTTTATTCCTTCATGGATTATGCTATTTATTACCTTATTATTTATATCTTATTAACATACAAGATTTCTGTCATGATTCATGTTTACGATCTTTGATATACAAGGTATGATATTATGTTTTCATTATTATGTTTGCATACCCTTCTGCTCATGATTATGCTTACATATCCCCCTTTATTCCCCTTATTTATCATTTGATATCACCCATTTTTAAGTTTCTTTCCACCATGTTATGAAGATATGTATTATATTTGATGTTTCAAATAAGGGTTATTGTATATAAGAACCTATTGGTAGATAATGTATCTCATTTATGTACCAGGGTTTACTTTTCAATGTTTCCAAAGGTCCTAAACTAATATGTTCCTAGTGAATTTGTTTGTATAATTTGTTAAGTATTCTAAAACATTTATGTAATGTTAATATATGAAAAGAGAGGGGTTTTATATGATCAACATGAAATCCAACCAATTATGATTAATTATCTTCACACATAGTGACATTAGAAACATAAAATTCTGTATTATGAAGTTATCATTATCAAAATGATTGTGAATACATATTGATGTTAGTGGTTGATGATTAATTCATCTAAAATATTTTTTTCATGAAATTGTAGAAATTGTAAAATTTGGAAAATGTTCTAGATGAGCCTTTATAATAATATGAAATAAGATTTTTTACTATAGGAGCTATAGCCACAAAAACCTTTAGGAAAAATCTTATCAATAGAAAGCTCTTTCTATTGGGTATAATTGATTGATATTACATAATTATAAGACACAATAAATATTTAAATGTGACATACCCTCCACAACATATTATAATAACTATTCTAACTCTTTTCTTATAAAAAATTCAGTTTGAAAATAAAAACCCATACCAAATTAATTAAGGAATAATAATGAAGTCATTACCATTATATCTATAATCCTGAAATATAATAGTAGAAATCATTCTTCAAAAATAAATTTCATATTAAATTTGATATGAAACAGCAAAATAAGAATATCAATCTTTCTATATTTTATATCAAAAATGTTATATATATTTATTGTCTATTTTTAGTACTATTTAATATTCAAGCATAGGAAAGTTTTTCACGGTGTAATATGACAGTATCTATAAATTAATAGATGACTACATTAATGAAGACCAACTATGTGAGGAATACAACACATCACATGAATGGAAATAACCTTCAAATAAAAAAAATGAAAATATAAATAAAGTACATGGTAATTTAAATGGAAATTGTTATAGTGGGGATACATGGATGTATAAATAATTCAATAATGAAAAAAAGGATGTTACATGAAAATAAAACATGAGATGAAGAATAGAGAGAATCCAACATTAGGAAATAACTATATGGAAACTAATATGATAATGTGTACAAAGAATAATGATAATTCAAATTTGATCAAAACTCATAAGAAGACCGGTGCTCAAAAAAATCCCAATAAGTTATATAAGTGTAATACACCCAATAGAATAAGATTCATGTTTTTTGGAAGAATAGGTCAAAATATTGAAAACCATAAGCAATCCATGGATACAAAATGAATGAAATAAATCTTCAGATACAAAGGTGAAGGCCAGTTCAAGAACACAATTAAGAAATAGATGTGGTAAGAACAAACCTAACAATCCTTGTGGATCTAATAAAAATATATGATTATTTCATATTTCATACGGCTATTTCAACCAAATACTTTTGATATATTAATAAAATTGGAAGAAGAATATATGAAGAACTATACTAAAATAAAAAAAAATATTCCACCTAAGGAATAGAATATAATTATATCTTTTCAACAAATTATTATGAGACTTACAATTCATGCAACAATTTTGAAAAATAAATAAATATATCTTTTATTTGGGTTTTTTAACTATAAATAATGAATAAATACTAAATAATATTCTGAATACATATGGGGATTCATGTGTCATGATGTAGTATAAATAAGAATACTTCATAAAAATAATTTGATAAATGAAAATAATATATACTACCTAATACTAATTAGAAAACTAGTAGTTTTTGTATGAAGAGTTCACCCTCAAATAGTGGAGTAATGAAAAGTTTTTCATCACTGAGAAAAAAATCTCAAAAATTTTTATCTCATTGAGAAGAAAGTGATATCCACCATATACCCATATAGTTTTTTATTACTTGTAGGGAATTTATGGTGATTCATATACTTAGGGGGGAAGTGAGATGATGAAATTTTATTTTGGCTTCTAAAATATGGAATATTCATTCTAATATTCGTGTGTATAACCTACATGGTTTTATGTGTCTTATAATATCTAGGATATTATTTGTTGAAAATGTTTAATCATAAACCATGATGAAAATTTTCAAGCTACAATACTTAAACAAAAAATTATAAGTAACCATCATTGATATGATCCCAAAAATTTGTCTTTATATTTATTGAAATTGCTATATAAAATTATTGGAAAATCCATCTTGATGAAGTGAATCTAGAAGTCATACATTAAAGGGGAGCAGCCAAAGAAGTTTCTAGAACATTATATTCCATCCAACTTTAACATCACTTGAAGGTATTTTTTCAAGAACTCATTGATGAGTTATATTTGAAAACCCTCATAAAGTTAATAACAAAATTAAATTAGGCCTTATGTTATGGTGTAAAAAATGAATTATTAAAATTAGTAAAATTTTATTGAAGATATTCTTAGAAGGAATTCATGAACATATCCCTGTATGAATAATTGAACCCTTTTAATCTGTGTTTTGATATGGGTGTATAAATTTTATATGAATGTTTGTTAAGAATGATTTTTTAAATTATTGGTACCATATAAGTACCAATTATATTGAATCAATCGGTTTTATCTAATTACTAGCAGCATGAAAACAGTTGAACAATCTATGAAGAAAAAAATATGATGTACTATATCAATTGGTATTATATTCTAAATTAGAAATTTAGTATATTGATTTATATATTTAACCCTATTATTTTCTATATACGGATGTCCCAAGTGGACTTGGAGTGTAATAATTTATGGATGATTTCTTATGAATGAATTAATACCATCCTCTCTTAATTAAAATTTATTTTTTTCTATAAGGGGCAGATAAGAACATGTAAAAGAGATAATATTAAAAAAAACATATTGACATCCCATTATCAAAATTGGTATTGAAAGTAAATATAATGGGAGAAATGGTTGTCCTACATTGTGTTTGTGTTGTATTTTTTGTGAATAATTCATCATTAGATTAATCACTTTAAGTCAATATATATTAAAAAATAAAAATTTTAGAGAATCCTACTAGAGATCCCAAGCATGATTGTTGACAAATACCCATTCACAAGAAGTTTAATGATTTCAAAATAAATTCATTAGATGTATAATTGAGATTTCAAGAACTAATGTTGAATTTGATCTCTCCCAATAAAGACCAATTTTTCCACAAATAATTCATTTTAAATCTACTAGAGATCATAAGCCTGATTAATAAAGAAAATATTTCCATAAGAATTACAATGTTTCAATTTTATATTTTGGATGATGTGAATTGTTTTGGGAAATAGTTGAACTAGTTTACAAGTTTAAAAACATGTATTAATGTGTTTCACATTGTTTACCACAACATTGAAATGTGTAAAACCATGAAAATAAATATTTACATGAAGATCAGATAGAATAATTTATGAAGACCGTGAAAGAAAAAAATTCTGGAAGATATTTTAAGGAAAAAAAATAAAAATATATATATTTTTGAATGTTTAATCTTTTTGAAGAATATTTTCTTTGTCCTAGTGTCTCATTTAATGTAAATTATTTGTCAATATTTGTTGTTTGAGTTTTGATGTAGTGGTGATTCCCACAAAATTGTAATGTATTCATTTAATGGTATTGGAATCCACACTTGGAGAGTTATCTATCGGTTAATTATGATGATAGTTGATTTGATCGAAAGAGATAAGACAAAATGTGCTAAAGAGTTTGTACAATAATAACAATAAGTAAATACCTAAAAAATATTCATTTTCATGATGCTTTTTAAGATACCATGCATAACTATTGAAGTTCATGTAATAGCATTTCAATAAAATAATATTGAAGAAGAAATTCATCTATATGATTTATTGAAGATGATAGATGTGAAATAGTTAGTTTAAAATTTTTGAGGAAGCATTTATATAAATATTGCAACATTATTTTTTATAATTATTTTAATGGGACTCATATAAAAATTTTGTCTAGCTATTGGAACTACCAATGACATCTAGATTTGAGAACATATGGGACACACAGATCGTCCCACCTAAGGAACCATCCCATATAGTATCTATGGTGGCATGGAGGTCCATGTATAAGCCCTTAGAGAGCCCATGTGTTAGGCCCACAAGTGGATGGGTGTATTGTGTAGCACGCAGTGATGGTGGGGTGATGCCCATGTGGCCTAAGGTGAAGTGTATCCAGGTGCTATCCTAGGTGTATGATCAAAGATGTAGCCGCACATGTTGAGTAAAAAACTGTGACCCAAAAATATTGACAAATCAATGTAGTAAAATAATATTGTTGTTACTATTCCATTGTCATTCAAATAATTGAAATAATGCAATAAATTTGATCACATTTATCATGGACATATGATGAAAATGGGACATCATATCATACCTTCTGGCACAAATGGATATCTCGTTCACTGGAACAACTATCTGAATGTTTGATGATCAAACTAATTCCACCATGGTTGTTCTGTGAATGATATGAATAGTTGATGAGGATTCGAGTAATTATGCATGCATTATATGCTTTTGATGAATGTTATAACATAAATAATAATAATCAGATGAATGTGAATGATATATGTAGAAGGATATTCTTTTTTGTGAAGGTGTTTGAGCGTTCATGGATGAGAAGCATGTGATAATTGCATGCACATGAGGGTATCACCATAAGGGAGATATGTGAAGCCACAATGTAGTTCATCATGTAATTGAGATACCCAAAATTACTTAAGTGTTGGAATAATGTATTTGACATTGCATAAAACTAGGGAAAAGAAGGAGTCCTCAAGGTTGATTAAAAATATTATCTAAGGCACTACAAGGAATGTGGAAAAACACTTATAATAATGATATCATTTATACTAATAGTGTTGTTAAATATTTTTAGAATCTCTTATTTCTTTTCATAATTAAAGAATCAATGGACCCTTAGGGTTCATGAAAGGTAGTTATTTCTTAAATGCATAATAATTCATGAGGGGTAATACCATAGGTAGTCGACTTGTGCATAACACACTCATTTTCATTTCAAAAATGGAGTTCTGTGAATCCATTAAAGGAAGAAAAATAACCCTTTTTTATATTCATACTTTTTTGAATGAGTTTCCCATAACACACAAGATTTTTTATATGTTCATTTCGCAATAATTATATTTCACTATGTATTGTGATCCATGAAACCTTCCTATTTTAAGCGATTTTTCATAGAGTATTCATTAGAAAATTCTATCTACACAGTCCTGTGAAAAAATTAGTAAATTAAAGTAAACATAATAATAATGGAATCATCACTAATTGTGTGAAATGTTTGAGATGATTTATAATTCTTTTTTGTGATACTGAAAGAATAAGTGCACTAATGAAGCTTATTGTGCATGAAGTAATATTGAGAAGGAAGAGCTATGAACACCAATTTAGGTTCGCACACAAATAAATGGATAAAGGTCTATGATTCCATGAATACACATACCATGGAGGTGGAAAATGTGTGTTTTCATGCATGGTCTGCATGAAGAAATACAAGGGATAGTGTATACACAGCCAATTAATGAAGGACTTGTATATTACATGATAGCCATGAATATGATAACATGAATGTATAGGATATAATAGAGGTGTGTGAATCATCAAAGAATAATGTAGACATGGTGAATATATATATATACATGCATATATACGAACATTCAGAATACCAAAGCTAGACATTAGGGTTTCGTACAACTAATGTGTGAAGTCAGTTTGGAGTAAGAATTATAAAAGTGGTAGTTTGAGATTGTGCAATTATTATTATTTAATAATATAACTAATGATATTTTTTATAAAACATTCAAACATACAATTATTGATGGTACATCAGAAAGAAAAAAATCATTGCTTGAGCATTGTTGCACTGAGGCAACCGATTTGTAAAACATGATCAGATCAATTGAGAAAAACCAACAGACCCGACCAGTGGTTATTGAAGGTACATTAATTTTTACATGAGAAATTAATATCTTATAATATCATGGAGGAATATCAATGAATAATCATATAATGGATCAAGACATGAATAGAGTTGAAGCCTTCCGATTGGTTTTGCGAGCAGGTGAAGTCTTATGGTAAGAGCCCATATGAAATAGAGTCTCTCGGTTGTAGCTAGTGGACAAAGTCTTCTGGTTGGATCCAAAAGAAATAGATTTCATCAGTGGGAGAAAGATAAAAATTGTTTTAGTTATAGATGAAATTCTTTATAAAAACATGTTTTATTACGATTCATAATGGAGAATCCATGTTGAGGGAATAAGCAACATATAAAGGGGTGTGTACTTATGTTTATCCTTGTAAATATTGTGTGTTTCTCTTTATATAATTATTACTTCACATGAGTTCTGTTTGAGAGATAATATTGTGTGGGTTTATAACCATAAAAAGTTCAAAAGTTGGAATTAAAAATAAAGATAATTCATAAAAAGAAACAACAGATTCACCCCCTCTCATTTTTCAATATATACTAAAGAACTTCAACTGGCATCAGAGAGTCGGATCCCTCTAAGGATCCAAATGATTCATTATAAAGGGATGTTTTCTATAAAAAAGTGAGTAACCCAATCTAGAAATTTCGTTTAGGACTCAAAACAATGGAAATAATAAGTAGTTAATGAATATGAAGAATAATTATTCATTAAAGGAAAAGACATTATCAATGTACGGTAATGAAAAAGTTATATGCTTCAATAATTATTTTTATTTGGATTCTTATGATCATTCCTAGTCAAGATATGATGATAATGGATCACATAGTTATCTTTAGTTTGTATTCAATGATCATCTGAATAATATCCGTAGATATGAGGTAAAACTTATTATTTTAGGAATCTATGGTCTCCATCATGAAAAATTTTATCTAGAATAAGTAGATGATTCCATGGAATATAAATTGGTTAAAAGGGATGAAACATCCACCAATCTCATAAAAAATGTGAACGAAAAGAAAGAAACAACATTTCTTTTAGACAAAAGATATAATTATGTTGTTAATATTTGAGATAATTAGTTGTGAGAAATAAATCATTGAGATTTTATTTTTTTATGTTATAAATAAATATTAAATTTTTCATAATGTTTTCAGGGTTGTAAAGGATTCTAATGTAGAGGTAAAAAGTTAATAAGGTAAAGGTGGTTGAAATTTCATTTTAATAATAAAAATATCTACCTGATGTAAAAATGGAGAAGTAGAAATATTAATGGGAAGCCATGATATGGTCAGTTGAGGATGAGAAGAAATCCATCAACATGAATTAATTAAAGAAAGAGGAGAGATTAAATATTCTTGAATCACTATAAGCTGGAACTTCCAATATTGATATAAAAAGTTATATATCAACATAAGTGTTCTCATAGGATTATGATTACAAGAAGATCATGACATCATTTTCTAATAAGAATTAAACATCCTTCATGAAGGCATCCCATTACCACAAAATTAATTTTCGTACTAATGATAGATCATGTTTTGGAATAAACATTAGATCAATCTTTGGGAAAGTATAGATGTTAAAAAATGCTATCAAATCCACCACATCATGAGAGGATGTGAAGAGCTCCATAAGGAATTGTATGCTATGTAGTGTTTCAAAGAGTGATAGTTTTACTCAAATGCAGTAAGGATCACAATATATGAAATCTTAATAGACTATACCTCAATATTAAAGAAGATCGATGTTAAGATATTTTTTGCGTTTCTATATGTTTTTCCACAATGCACTGGAATTTTGGAGTAACAAGTTAATTCATGATGATAACAGTTGGACTATATTTAGGGGGATCATACCTGATGAATGGATAATACATAAACTAGATAATATAAATACGTATAATAAAAATGTGAAAAAACTACCTTAGGTTGTGGAAAAAAATAGAATAATTCTAAACCAATAGTCACCAAGATGAACAATGAGAGATCGCCTCCTATATCAAAGGGATAAAGAAATTTAAATCCATGTGGAAAATATAAACTATATTTCATTATTCCTAAATAAAATGATTACATTTTTCTAGCTAATTTGGTGAATCCTAGGATGTTAGAAGAAGCATAAGAAAAAGCTAGTGATAAATGAAAAAAAATTCCTTATGAATAAAATGGATTTCATGAGGGGATTTTAATTAATGAAAACTCATTTACTATATATTTTCCTTATGAGAGATACAATAAAGCAGGACACAGTTCGATAGGATGTTTAATCAAACTTCTATCACAAGAAGAATACATGAAGATACTTAATCATGAATCATAAGAATCATATGATTTTATTTATAAATAAATAACTATATCACATAGTGAACGAGTTGGAGTGATAATATCCATGATACCATAGGATTAATCAAATTTGACAATATGATTTTTAAGCATTAAGATACGGTAATTTGGAGAAACTTGGGTGATAAAAACATATAAACCTTGCTTTTCACATTGAATAACAAGCTAGGAATCTCCGTATTCCCTATTATTTTATCTGTTTTTATCTAACATGAAGTAAATTGGAAGAGATATTTGAGGCTATCACAGTTGGAAATCATAAATAAAATTATGCATCCCTTAAGGAGGAAATCATTAAGAAATATTCTAGAATATATGAGTAGGTTAAATCACTTATGGTTTTGGTATTTCATTGGCAATTTAATCCTTCAAAATTAATTATATTTAACATATTAATTAAGCAAGAGATCATGGTTGATAAAAAACGAGACACAGGGGGTCCATATGTTTTTCATTGAAAATTTATAATGTGTTTATTGAACTATGAGAAGAATTTATAATTTTTATTCATATATAGGATCACCCTCAAACCCATTGATGGTAATTGATACATTCTTAGAGTTAATTCCCATGAATAGTGTTTTATTGATACTATTGAAAACCATTTTCATATACTTCTTTTTTATACATGTTTAGAACAAATATATTTAGAGTTGATTTACAAAACAATATTTTCTAAGAGAACTATGTGATATTATCCGTCTCTTATAGGTATTGAATATATAATAATCAAAGGGAGAAGAACATTTTTTTAGAAAAACCCATCTTTCCCTTTGAATTAGATTTTAAATAAGTGAGTGAAAAGTATCAGCACGCATGTTGACTCATACAATGTGTGATAAATATAAATTGAAAAAAATAGATGATAGTTGGGGCCAATTTTACATTTTTTTCAATGATGTATAAATATGTGGTTGTAAGGTTTGGATGAAGTGGGGATTCCTAGATAATTTTTTTAGATTTATCTAATGTCATTGGATATCATGTTTGGAAAATTATCCTTGAATTAGTTATGAATTTTGTGGATGTGATCAAAAAGTTAAAGATAACATATACTAAAGAGTTTTAATTTTTTTACTACAAGGGATGATCTTGAAAATATTCATTTCCATGATCATTAAATGATTACATGCATAATTGCTGATGCCCAAGAAATATTATTTATGAAAAATAATCTGATGATAAAATTCATGAGGGTTCCTTATTGAATATTATAGTTGACAAAGTGTTGGATGGAATTTTTTTAGGATGGGTTTGTACTATATATTGGAATTATATTTTTTCTAATCATTTTAGTGGACCTCATATATTAATTAAGGTCTACCATTAGGCCTTTCAAAGAAAATTTGACATGGTAACTTATGGGACCCACATATCAACCACACCCATGAAACAATCCAATACAAACTCAAAGGTTTCATGGAGGGTCATGTATAATACCTTAGCATGCCCACATATATGATCTAAGAGTTAATGGAAATATCGTGCATTCTTAGAATGCAAGTGGGTTAAAGCCCATGTGAAATGAGGTGTAGTGTATCTTGGTGCCAACCCCAATTCAATCATGAAGATGTAGTGTCACAAGTTAACTAATAAAAAACTAACCCAATTGAAGATGATATCAAATAGGTTTAATTATGGTGTTGTTATTTTACCTACATTATTTAAATGATAGATATAATGTAATCGATTTGATCATCTTGATATCAACCATATGATTAATAAGGTATTTTATCTCCAACCTTTGGCCACTCGAGGAACTCTAGTTCTCCAGAACAACTACCAGAATGTCAAATGATTGATGTAATTATTCCTCAGTGGTTCTGTGATCAATATTAAGAGTTAACGAGGATTTGAATCATCATACATGCATGATATTATATTAATGCATTTGATAAATTGAAGAGTGGGCATTAGTAAAATGAAAGTGAGAGTTGGAGAAGTTCATTCGGTTTATTGATTTTGTTTTAGACTCTATGGATGAGAAACATGTTTCCATCACATGAACATGAGTATATCACTTCATGGGAGAGACATGAAGGTTCCAAGAAATTAATTGTTTAATTGAACTACCCTGAATGACTCGAGAATTTCAATAAAGGTCATGACATGACATAAAAATCGGTTCATTGAAGGAGTTCTCACTGCAATGTAATAGTCATATTGAAGGTAGTTTAAAGCACAGCGACAGTAGCCTATAAATGAAGATTAAATCTATTGAGAGTGCTGCTAAATATTTTTAGAAGATCTTATTTCTCTACAGAAAGAGAGTATCCACGAACTCATCTAGTCTGGGAAAGGATGTGAGTTCCACGAATCCTAAGATATATCAAAGGAGATAACCATGGGTTGAATTTTTTTGCATATAATACTAATATTCACCTTGGTAAACATAGTTCTAGGATTCCATTCTAGGAACACAATAACCCTCACTCATATTCCTCTGAGCTTTTATGACGCACTAAGAACCTATAGTGAATTCGACATTTTAATTACATTCTCATTATATTTCACAAAGTATTGAGATCCACAAAACCTTCCCAGTTCACACGTTTTGTTTAAGGATCCATGAGATAATGTTATATACACTTTCCTATGTAAATATTTATAAAATAAACCTCATATCATAATAGAGTCATCTTCACTATTTTCAAGAAGGATTTGAGAATTGATCATATGAATTGTTGCGTGTAATAAAGATAATGTGTACACAAGTAGTTTGTTTTACATGAAATAATTTTGATAAATAATATTAGTGCACACCAATTTGGGTCTATTTAAAAATAAGTGGATAGTGGTGCATGCTTCCATGCATACACATGCACTAAAGGATGAAAGTGTGTGTGTGTGTGTGTGCATATGAGCTGTTCATGATGAAACATCGGGGACAATATATAAATTACCCTTGATTTAAGGATTCATATGTTACATGATACACACACTTATGATATTATTAATTCATTAGATGTAACTTTGGTTTGTGAAGATTTAAAGTAGAAGGTGAATGTGGTGCATGAATAAACCTGCATTTGTACCAACTTTGAGATACTAAAAGATAGAATTTTAGATACCATGAAAACCTTGCATGAATTTAGTGTGAATTAATAACTAAATAAGGAGTGGTTTGATAGTGTTAAATAATTATTATTTCGTAATGTAATTGAATAAATTTTGGGAACAATATGAATACATCCCATTGAGTCTATAAATTGACAAAGAAGAAAGAATAGCTCTGTCATTATTGCACTAGGAAAATTGATATGTTACAGCTGATCAGATAAATTAGAACAATGAAAAAGATTTGAATCATTCTTATTTAAGGTAATTAAATATGTACATGAGAAATTCATATCCTAAATTAATGTGTATAAATTTTGTAAGATCATCATATAGTGGACAAAGCCTTAAATATAGATAAATCTATTAAGTATGTGCCAATAGTGGATGAAGTCATTGGGTATGAGCTAAAATCAAACCAAGTCTCTCTGTTGGATACAAAATAAGGAGTCAATTGGATCGATAAAAAATAACGATGTCACTCAGTTGGAGCCTGAGTTGAATTCTTTCATTTCGATCTAAAATCCATTATACTCACTTTTTAATAGTGAATTATAAGGGAGAATCCATGTTGGGGGGATTAACCGACATGTAAAGGACTAGTTCTTTTTTCCAAACCTTATAAATATTTTGTTCATAACATTATGTCATTATTACTACAGACAAGGTAATTTTTTGGGATAATATTGAGTGGATTGAGAAACACAACATGTCCAAGAGGATGAATTGAAAAGAAAATATATTCATAAGAAGAAACCACTAATTCACCTCTCCCCTATTATTGGTCCATCTAACTTGGGGGACCATAGATTTATCATGTTAATTTCATACATTTTAATTAGTATGTATATAAATATATCATAAGAAAAAAATTTGGTAAACCAAGATAGAAAACAAGGAAAAATCTTAAGGAACCTGAGGCATAGTGGAAGCCTAAAAGTTTCTTATTAAACAAAATTATTTTAAATTTATGTAAAAAATAAAAAAACAAACAAAATAAGCCCATATTTTTAAAAGTATCATGTCTAATTAAATTTATTTGTTAAATATAAAATTGAGAAAAAGCATAATCACTATCTTGATTGATTGATTTAACCTATTTAATTTTCTCATCGTTAACATGTCATGGTCAAAAGATGCCAAAATAAGCATCATCAAGATCATCCACACAATCTCCATAATTCCATGAAAATAACCCTATGTTTCCGTGTTTCTTATATGGGAAATAAAAGATAATTAGGACATCCCATCGATCAAATGAAGAATGCATACTCAATAGAGAAAGATAGATCATTATGATAATGTAATTCCTTCAGAATCTATCTCTACAGATGTGAGAGGAGAGGATAAAAGATATTATCTCAATAAATTCATTAAAAATGTAGATATCCCTACTCATGAATCCAAAATGATGTTTTATACTTAGGAAATGCTTTCAGAAATTTTTTTTCTATTTAGAATGTAATAACCTCCATTTTTTACCATTGTGCTCATATTTAACTTAATATACCTATCATAAATTAAATAAATATTATATCACTCACATGTAACATATTAAAATTTTACATGATAAAATATCAACCAATAACTCCACCCGTATGCTCCCCAAAAACATTAACAAACCATGAATACTCTATATTCTTTAAAAAATTATATTTCTTCATATTATCTTTTTTGATCAAACAACGTGTCAATTCCTTTAGAAAAAGAAGTTCAATCATCATTATTCTAACCTTGAATAAAATAATAAACATTGTTTTACTTATGATCAGTCATACTTAGATGTTCATCATCCCCATACGTGTGGGGACCGGTTCTTCCAAAACTCATATTCCTTAGAATAGGCGGACCTTATAGATACACATAGTGTTAGACCCTCTAGGATCATATCTCGATAGTAGTTATTTCAAACCATAGGCCAAGAGATAAGTATTGAAACAGATCATGGACACTAAGGAGATAAAGAATGTCATAGCTATGACTACCTCCTATGAATATATTTTTTTATAATCCCTTTGTTTCGTGATATCATAAAAAGAAAAATGTAAATTGGTATCTTCATCATTTTTTGGACTTATATATTTCATGACCTTTCTGGATGGAATTTTATTTTTGAACTATGGACAAGAATTTATGAAGTTTCTACAATCTTGGTCAAGGTAGCCCATTGAGATATCTATTTCTCAACTCGGAAGTGAAATATTCTATATTGATCTTTCAACCAATGACATACCACTAATGAAACATTGAATACAATAAATCCCACCATGATTCAATTATCATTTTTTATCACTAATCAGAGTATGTGATCAAATGGAACTAATTTATTATGATTTCTAGTCTAGAAGCCAATACACATGTCTATAGATAAGAACATCCAATGACACCAAAAACATGTGGTGTTCTTATTGGTGATTATTTCCTTGCGATCTCATCTAATCGAGATCACCAAGATTGAACATGATGAGAAAAATTCTCAATGCTTATAATCCCCCAGCACCTGATAGTTATACATGATATGTTTCCCATAAGTATGATGTATCTAGACCATATGATGTATATATTTAAGATTACTATCACAGTATCTCGAGTTTCTCATTAAAGGTTAAAACTAATATAACCATTTGATATGTCAAGTAATCTATGTACATTAATTTGAAAATAGTGAATACAGAAATATAAACATTATTTTTGTTACAATAAACACATGTATATAACAAATTGTATACAGGTAATGGTTATCAAATTTTCTGTTCATGTTGGTTTTAGGGAACCCACATTTAAAACACTCTATCTTTCACTAGATACAACATTTTATCCATCCTTGTAAGATCCCACTTGATAACATCTAGCTTTATTAAAGGGTATGGCATGATTCTACTTATTTTCTATTTTGATATTTGTGTCTTTAACTCTATGAGTATTATTTCTCAAGAGATTAAATCATGGACTATATCCATTTTTTGTTACTGACTAAAATTATCATATTTCCTAGTAATATTAATAGAATAATCATAAAGACAAAATTTTATTTACTCAGAGTGATTCCAATAACTAGAACAAATAATTGTGTTTTTAATAATACATCTTTGCCTACTTTAGAATCTATAATGAACCTGATATTTATTGATATGGATATCGCTATCTTGAATGACCTTATCCTACTAATTACCTTATCATAAATGTGATATTAATTCATATTTATCTTATAGGAAGGCTAGTTCATGTCCCCTTACAACTAGTTTCCCTTCATCTCCATATAAAAGGTAAATATATTTTGTACTTTATCAGGTACAATCATATTGTTATTATAGATTCCCATGTAGTTATTTATTATATTAATGATATTTTACCAACATAACGGTTATGTTTGAAAAATAATTTCTTTCATATATCATGACCTATGTGACCAATCCATTGGTAAATTTTATTAAAATATACTAAAAAATTTAACGTCCTCATATTCCTATGAATGTATTTATAGAGAGATTTATGCCATGCGATAGTTGTAACAGTTGTCTCTTGAATTGTTCAAAATTGTATTTTATGAACACCTTTTTAGTATATGTACTATTATCTAGGTCTATGAAACCATTTTATCTTCCTCTATAGATCTCATTATTTAAAACTTCTATTGCAACATTAATTAAATCTATATAGAGATAAAATCATCCAGTTCTAATTTAACAATAATACAAATAATATTTTTCCACACGTTAAAAAACATATTTTACATGGAAAACATTGGCACTGAAACTAACCTCTTATAAACATACGAACAATATCCATTCTAAATGAATATTCTATGATCTATTTTCATACCATAATCCTAAATCATAATTTAGTAACTTTCACCTTATTGAAATTATATAATTTAACCATACCTTGGGGGTTCCATTGTTTAGACATATTCCACAATTGGAGTTTTTGACATGAAATACTCAACTTAAGGATAATATAAAGTGGCTATGATTTGAAAAATCCTAATGTATTTGTGTATAATGACTTCGTATTACCAATCAAGGCTTATTGGCACCATTATTTACCATGCATGTATTTTTTAACAATAATAACCTTAACATTATTCAAATTAATAAGCTACCTATATTTTTATACATGGAATCCCTTATTATATTTTAATTGATTTTGTACATTTTAGTTAATTTCCATATACTACCTACTTGTAGGAATAATTTTACTCAATGAATTATGTATCACCATACATGGTGAATATAAAACCATCCGCAAGGTTTTATCCTTCCAATGCAGTATGTGTTTCTGGAACATTTATTTTCTGCATGGACTCATCGAACTTAATCATATTTCAACTATTTGTGCAACCCTATCTTTGACAAACCCCAAGTCAATATTTTTGAAACAGTATCAAATAAAGATTTTTACCCTTTTATAAAAATATAGTATATAACTTGACAATATCATTCCTATCATAGGGATTTCCTTAATATCCTTACAAAAATACAGAATGATTACTATAGATCCACATTGTGTTTTTTCTTGAATCATGCTTCTGTATATCCTAGAAAACACTATTCATGTAAACATATGTTCTTTTGATAATGGATTTATATAAAATAAAACACATATGATACTCATTTGTCGTATAGTTGGTGTATGGTTATGGGATAAAGACGTTATTCACAAAGCATGTCTCGAAAATGGATGTATCATCGAATAATGAATTTTAACATTGATACTTCATTTAAATACATCAAAACTCTAATGTGTATAAGATAATGTATATTTAGGAATTTCTTCGTACTAAAATTTCTTTATCAATGGTAATATGTATGACGTGTCCTGAATCCCTCTCATTCAAATTGTGTATTTGATGTGTATAAGGTAATGTGATGTTAGTAATTACACCGCACAACATAATATTGATCAATGAATGGTTGTTCAAGATATTATTTAGAAAATAAGACTAATTAATATCATATCTTTTGACTATGAATGTCCCATAATTCTCCTTTACATTCCCTAAATATTTAAAGGAATCATATGTATTATACTAACAATTATTGTACACATGGAATAGTTCACACTCTCTAGAAAAACTAATTTTGAAATATTTGGGGCTTCCATTATTTTCGATGGATTATTTGTCCAAAATTATGTACAAAAGTGTGTCTAAAAATGTAATGGGAAAATACTTGAAAAACATAAAGTTTCTCTTGAAAAAATATTATGTTCCCAAAACTAGGTATATATGTCTTATATTTAGTATTCATCATGTATTGATAATGATTCTAGAATTGATGAAATATTTTTTTAATATCAAAAACAACAAACAACATTCATTATAGAAAGGAAATATTTTATCATTTTTGTCTGAGGGTAAAATGTGATTAATGATTTGATTACAAAAGTTCGTCTAGAATTATTTTCTAGGAAATTAGAAGTTATTTGTTTCTCACCACTATCTTATGAACCACCAGGGCTTAGTCTCTTGAAGAACAGACCTAACGTCTAGTAATAATTCAATACATACTATGGTAATATTTTTTAATACCCCTATGTGATAGTAATATTGTATCTATTACCACCAAATTATCTGAGAAACATCAAAAATAATTATGAATATACATAAAGAATTAGTTGATTCATTATTCTTCAATTTAGTAAATTCCATTATTTTCTGTAAAATTATTTCATGATATGTGAATAAAAAAACATCATGTTAAATATAACTTTTCATATAATTAATCTGAAAAGGTTCCTCTGTCATGAAAATTTCTATTGTCCTTTTTACATTTTCTTTCATCGTGGTCAAAATAAATATATAGTTATTAATATTTCTTTACAATCTTATTTTTTCTACAAATATGTCGCTTCAAATTCAACTCAAAAGATTCACAGTGGTGAGACTACATGTGAAATATTCCATTTACTAGGGATGTATCCACAATCCGCATTTTATGTTAATGATAACATTGTGAAATAACCATCATATGCATCATAAATGAATCTCCTTTAAAATATATTACACCCTCTATTCGTACGATAGATTAAGAGGTATTGGGGATATAAGAATTATGAATTTATAATATTGTAGTACATTCTCCAAGAACCTGTACTAATAATTAGAAACTCATGCGTGTTTGGACCTTTTATTTTTCCAATATTTTTTATGATTAGTTTTTTATTACTTTCCATTTTATAGAAACAAAAAAATATAGTAGATTAAAAATTTATCTTTGTTAATAGTAGAAATTTTCAAATTATTAATTTTAAATATCACTAAATATTAATTCAAATCCTTGTACCACTAAACTACTAGATTTGGAATACCGAGTCACTTGAGTATTCAAGTGAAAAGGATCCTTGAAACGTCTCTAAATATTCTAGAATCTATTGCTATGACACTAATTATACACTACATGGTGGCCATATCACTGGCCAGCCGTATTAACTCACAACTCTCTAATCTATTGATGCGATTCTCTTCTCTTGTAAGTAATAAATTTTCATTGTTCAATGTTTTGGATATAAAGTTGAAAAAATCATGCTATGACTACCCCTTTACTGCCAACATTGATAAATAAACCCACCACTCTAATAAGAAATATTCCCTAATAAGATTCACCACATATTATGGCTCATGAGAAACTTGAACACATGATTTTTTTCAAATATGAGAAATAGAAGTCATTTAGTTATTAAATATTTTCTCATATGTATTTGGAATGTAAATTTCTATAAAAAATATACTTTTCTATTTAAAATGATTTTTTACATGATCACACTCACAACATAAACGTGGATTTTAATATAAATAATTGACCACACATTTTCATTTTATCATTTTATTCTTGTTTTTAATTATAGACTTGGATTACTTATAATAAATACACATTCAAAAAATAAAAAACCATACAGATGATAAAATATATAAATTATTATATGGTAATTAACCGTTAACTACTGTTTAATATTTGGGGTAAGAAATGTATTAATCGAGACCATAGAAGAATTCCATTTGTCATTATCTAACTCGAATTGAAATTCCCAAAACACATGTGTGCTTCATTAGTTTGGTCATCGCTAGCTCTCAACTCGAACCACATTTCCAGAATCTACTAAGATCATTATACTATATACTCAATTACTGGTATGGAGAACATAGAGTGTGAAATTAATTTTTTCACTTATGTATGGACACGCATTCCATTATAGAAAATATATATAGAGGGAATATGTGATGATAATCAATGTAAAAAACTTATTAGATTTTATAAAAGTTAATTGAAAAATTTAAATTATATAAATCGTAAAATAGAAAAGTTTGGGTTGGTCTCATAGTATAATCTATCAAACATGAATAATATTTCATATGAAAAATTAAATATTTAAACATTAAACTAGATGGTATTTTTAATACATTTACATAGTTTAAAATAATTTAAATTAATTATGAATACATCCTAGAACACCCAATATAATTTTATTAAATCAAAAAAATTAACTTAAATATATGATATTTTATTATAAATTTGAAGGTCTATTTGGATTGAAATTAGATCCTAAAAAATTTATTTCTAACCAAGGATTGGATAAATAGGTCAAGATGGTCAGACCGGAATTGAATTAGTCCACCCTAAGATGGGGTTTCCATTTAATGGACTCATATATATATTAATAATATAAAACAGTGACAAGCTACCAACATCAGCTCTATCAATACAATCTTCTATGTGAAACTATTAATATGCTTCCAAGGGATGATTTTTTCTTCTAATTATAAAATATTACAAGGGAATATTTATCCATTCAATTAATCAATATTACATGAGAAACCATAAAATTTATTATGTGGGGAGATTTATCTTCTTCATTAAACATAAATCCATGAGAAGGTTAAAGCTAGCTTCTATGTGATGCATTGTCTTTTTACATAAAAATATTCGAAGAGAAAGTATAAATTTGATTTCAAGGGAAGATTTATCCATTTAATTGAATATCATTCCAATAAATGCTTTTATTTTTAAATTATTAAACAAATTGGATTTTGTATAACCAACGAATATGCAAAGCACTAACATCATTCCCTGACTAAAAATCCATCACACTTGTAGCCATTAAAGTAAAGTATAAAATAAAATATTAATTTTGGTAGGGATTTTTACACAAAACATATTGACCTTCGATTGAACCAATATTAGATATACAAACATAGATCAACTTGTCATATATTGATTTAGGAATATATCAAAATCCTCTTTCTGAATCATGGAAAATATAATTTTAATTTTAATTTGTTTTGACTTATATAATTAGTTTATCGCTCATATATAAATTACATAAAACTAAGGTTTAGAAGTAGAATGAAAGGCGCACAATTTAAAATTTTATTTTTGGATTCATGTAAAAAAAATCCATGAAATAACTTTCCATGAAATCTAAAAATATTTCATTTAATTCAATTTAATCATGAAAAACAAATTCAAACAAAAAAGAAAATTTACCTTTTTTATTTAATTCACTGGTTTGATTATCTTATCGTTGACATTTCGTGGATGATAATACCAAAATAATCATCCTATAGATTTTTCGCACATTATTTTAAGTTTTTGGATCCTAGATAGACAATTCCTAGTTGATGGAGTGGTAAAACAAAGATATTTACGATGCCATTTTGATCATCTGAAGAATTTGGACTCGATCAAGAAAGATGGAACAACATGACCTTGTTCATCATTTATAATATCTATCAAGAAACATGGTAGGATATTAGAATAGATATTCTCTTAATAAATTCAGGAAAAATGTTGAACTTCTTAATCATGATGTCAAAATGAGCTTTTATACTTAGTTGTCTCTTTCCAAAATTTCACTTTGGTCCCTAGAAACTAATAACCATCATTTTAGACATTTTCAAAAGCATTTGATATATTTACTATATCAAAAATCTCTCAATTACTTTATCACTCACTTATGACATAATAAAATGTTACAGGATAATACAAAAACCATGAATTCATCCTGTAATCTCCCCAAAAAATTAATTATCCTTGAATACTCTATATTCATTTGAAAAATTATATTTTCTCATATTCACATTTATGATCATACTACTTATAAATACCTTCAGAAATAATTTCTATCATCATTATTCTAACGATAAATAATATAATTGATTTTTTTTACCTACAGGCAGTCATATCTATATGTTCACTAACCCCCACACATGGGGCCCAGATTTTCCTAAACTCATATTCATTAAAATAGGTTGAATTTGTGGATACTCTCAGTGTGTGACCCTCTAAGTCCTTATCTTGATAGTAGCGAGTACAACACACATACTAAAAGTGGAGTCGAGCTACCTATCATGTCCCCTAAGACTATAAGGAATTTTGTAGCTAGAATTACCTCCTATGAACACGTTCTATGTAATATAATCTCTTTGACTCAAGATATCTCATAAAATAGGATTCAAACATGTTCAAATACCATTTTATTACTTTATATATTTCATGAAAATACAAGATGGACTTATCTTCATGCACTATGGTCATGAATTAATGAAGGTACAACCATCCTAGTCCACTTGGTTCCTCGAGATACCTCTTCCTCAACTCAGTGTTGAAGAATTTTATCATGATCATTCATACAATGCCAAACCACCAATGACACACCTGACCCAAACTAGTTATCCATGATGTCTTGATAATGGATTTTTTATACATTAATGAACATGATAAAATGGATCACATTGTTAAAGATATCAATTCATGAGAAAAATACAGTTTTTCATAGTTAGGAATATACAATGACACTAAAACATGTGGTTTTTATATTGGCGAGTCTATCCTCATGAAATTATCTACCTGAGATCACAATGTGTGACCTTCATGATAAGAAGTCTGAATTATTATCATCCTGAACACCTAATAGTCAGATATCATGTGTTTCCCATTAGTAAGATGTATCTATGACACATGATATGTGTATATATATATCATTACTATCACGATGTCTTGAGGTTCTAATTCTAGTCGGGATCTGCTATAATCTTTTGATATGCCCTGTAATTTAAGTAAATTAACCTGTAAATAGTAAATGATGAAATATTAAGACTTTTATGGTAAGAAAAAACAAGTATATATATGAAAATTTATACATATAATGGTAATACAAATCACTGTTCAGGATTGGTCGATGAAATACATGACTAAAATAGTCTCAATCCAACGTATAAGAGAGAAACTCAACCACATTGGAGAACCAGCCTTGCCAACCAACATCGATATAGGTGTGTGTGATTAGGATTCCATAGAAACCATAGGATGTGAAGAGGGGATTCTAATAATAGATTGTACATAGAAAACTTAGGGGGTGAAAACTTGTTTGATAATGGAGAACAAGTTGTTTCTCGGGTGGACCACATATGTGTGGAACAATCTAATGAGGGTTTATGTGTAGTTTGTTATATGTTTCTTCCCCGATGATGACTCTATAAGTATATGGAATTAGTTTATATATATATTTGTTTTCAAACACATGGCTATTTTATGTTTCATGTAAATTAATAGATATTTTACCTATGTAAAATAAGATAAAAAAATAACTAGGGATGCCTAATCAATTCAATATTCAATGAACAATCATGCCTCATTAATTTTCAATCTTGAAATAGCCTTAGAATGATATTTTTTTCTATAAACATTGGAAAAATTGAATGATGTATGCTACAAGGATAAATCCTAACTATGTTTCATTATAAGACAAAAAATTATTGTTATTGTCTAACACACATGTGTTCTTTGTTTTGTTTGAAATTATTTATTAAAAACATGTGCTACTATTCCAGGTTGAAGCAAAGTGGTAGGGAAACCAGATACTAATTAATTTTCAAAACAAGACTTGCATTTATTTATTACATTGGATTATGAGATCTTGTTATGTCACACTAATAATTTAAAATGAAAAAGTTTCAGGTGGAAAACAATTGAGTTTAATAACTATAATCATCGCATTAAGGTACAACCTCATGAGAAGACATCATAATAAAATAGAGTATCTTCCATAATGATTGTATCCTATCATGTATAACCTTCATCACATGCATCCCTACGTATTTTGGTTATCACATATCAAGTTTGGATCACATAATCAATAGAAGCAACAATTCATTTAGATTATCACTCCATCATCGCATGTAGAAGCAGCCATATTCAGAATGTTAAATACTGAAGATTCATCGAGAATTTTGGTCATTTAAATAGGATCTAAATCCTAGTGAAATATATGTTATAATAGATGTAAAATCATTTATAAATAAAAATTCTCAATACGGAGATAAAATTATGAATTATTTGATATTTCTATAAAAATATACTTTAAATTTGTTCTATGTAAATTAGAATACATGAAGAGTTTCTATGAAATCTCTTCATGTGAAGGAAGAGACCATATTAGATTCATTATTTAGTGAAGACCAGAATATCAAACATGTAGTTTCAAGAAGACAATTGAATTATGAACCAATGATCTCATATCATGTGAATGATAAGAAAAGTTTTTTAAATCACTTTCGTTATATTAATGAATCTTGAGGATACACATATATTTAATTATGTGTAAGAGATAGATCTCCTAAAAGAAACTATGTTGAATGATCATTCTTTCATAATGGAACCAAGTCACTGGAATAACCCCTTACTCTCTTAGATTCAGTGAGTAATATGGGTGCACATCCATGATGATTCACATAAATATAGAACATAAATCATGAAAAGAATTATATTAATAATAAAAGGGAGAAACAATGTCCATGAATAGTATTAATGATAAAGATATGTATGAATCAAGTGAATACATAAGATGGGGTGAGATATCCATGAAAACCACATACATTTTGGAATCATTTTTAACATAATATATACTGTACATTGAAAATTGGGAGTCTACCACTATAAATTGATATCATATATTTTGATTCAAAGATAAAATACAAAATATGAATCAGTGAATTGGTTTTTATCCTTGGATTATCATTGGAGTCAAAGGTAATCTATAAGGATTCTAGTCTACTACATTTTTATATTTTTATAAATAAACATGAAGTTGGAGAATAAGAAGAATCCTACTTTATTTCTGTATTATCTAAGATAGCCCATTGATTATTGTATTTAAATAATATATTTGATTACTATATCTTGGGGAAGTATAATAGAGTAGTTGGTTTCTTAAAAAAGAATAACAATTTTACATTGCTGATAAATTTTGAACATGAAACCCAATATCATTCATTGGTTCTAAAATGAATAACATTCATAATACCTGGTTGGTACTTGGAAAATGATTTCATGGCCATCCACTTTCTTGTTCTTTTTTTTATAATTAACAAGAAGCCTCATGAATTTTGCATAAAATCCACTTCACATTAAGTACATATTCATATACACTAGATGTAAGCCTACCTAAAATTCAAGGTCTTCTTCAGATTAATTATTTTATGTGCAATATTTATTAATAAAGTTAATTGAAAAATTAAAACCATTAAATTAACAAGTGATAGAGGAAAAAATGGGTAAAAGTTTCAATAAGATAAAATTTCATTCAACACTAATTCACCCCCCTCTAAGAGTTTTTATCCCAATGTGATCCTAATATATTTTTATTATCTTTATCATAGAGCCCATTGAGACTCTAGTTCCCCCTCTAAAGGGATATCCACATCATATGTGAGATTAACGATCCTCTCACCCATTATCGCTATGTTTTATCCTCTCATTCATACCCAACCAGACTTACAAAACTATCATAGTCTCTTAATAGATCGTTTCATGCCCAATTACCCTTCTTGGTTGTCCATTAAACTCAACCGACATCTTTCCCTCATGGTGATATAATCATTAAGTTACACTGTTTCCCACAAACATCACTCAAGAACTTGTTTCAATCCTAAGAGGATTAAATATACCGTATATTTAGCACCAAGATGTTTATTTAATTTCATTTATACCCATATAGGGACTTTATATCTTATATAATACATAATTGGGTAATGATATTATCCATCAAGGACTGATGCATAAGTTTAGTGTTCAAGGGTCACTCATATACCAAGATTCCATCAATCCACCCTTTTATGTTTAAGTGAGATAAAACATTTTCATGTTATGGTTGACCAAAAATGATTGGTGGGAAGATAAATCACTCGTACATAAAAAGTATAAAAAATATAGGGAGATATTTAGGGACTACTTACCTCAAGCATACAGTTACCATCTATGTGGTGGTCTGTTCGTCCTTTTCCAATTAGTTCCATGAATTGTCAATGCTTTCATTAATACTCAATATCTATTCTAATTATATCACACTAAAATAATAATTGATAAATTTAAAAATATACTAAAATTTTTATACAAATGTTGTATAAATTTCGATAAAATCAATGGACAACATTGAATCACCAAAACCACACAAATATTAGTGTATTCATCATTTTGTGACATCGTAAATCTACTACCTGAAAATGAACCATAATTTCGTGAAATTATTTTAGGATATAGATGAATCATCTTCACAAACCAATCCCAAAAAACTAAATATTTGGAAATGAATTTGAATTAGAATTGAAGGGATAATATGGGAATACAACTACATAAATTCCCAATAGAATAATACAAAAATCATCCCTCACTAAATGGGATCAAATAGAAGAAGAATAAGAGAAAGCTTATTAAAATCGAAATCTACTAATGCATCGGTCAACATAAATTACAAAGGGAGATAACCTTTAAATGATGATTCCACCCCATCTTAAAAAATAGAAAAGGGAACCCTAAAAATGGACTATATGGGTCGTTTTACAATACTCTCTTCTAGAGAGACTATATTGAATGGACCATTGGGTTATTACATGGTTTACCTTCATTAGCCATAAAAAATATATATGGCCTAAGCCCCAATGGTGTTACTCATATAATCACAATAAAACACATCCCCTATAGAAAGAACCATAATTTTATGTCCATTCCCTCTATGAAGTGTCCTCTACCTTGAAAAGTGTGTATGTCACCCTCGATCATGATGTATTTGATTAACAAGCCTAGAATAATTTATCCACACCCAAGAATTCCCCATTGAAATAATCAACAGAATGACCCTTTTAGTTATTATATGTTTCAATTTTCTCCATAAAATAACAAAGGAAAAAATTATTGAGTCCTGTGAGCCATGCATGAAATTTCATTTAATGGCAGGTCACCCTCCAATACTATAAGATGCCCACACATAAAAGAATTACCTTATTGTAAATCACACAAAAATATACAATTACATGACACCCACTACTAATGGAATGGAATTTCCAATTTTCCCACGGATTCCATCCCCTCTACCACATATCCACCATGACATGAAACCCACCGTTTATGGCATCAAAACACACATATAGTAGAAATCTGCAAAGTGGATACCCAAAGCATTATATAATATTAATAGGATAAAGAAAAAACATATCTCAAGACTATAATCACATTAAAATAATCATTTTATGTTGTTATAACCATTATAACACTGATTAGAATCTTATTACTCAATATTTACCCTTGATCTGAGACTAGAAATTAAAATTTCTTCTACTTTTACCCACACAAAACAAATAATATCATTAAAATATCACCATTATAAAACATTTCATCCTTTAAAATTATTTAATAGTGACTCCATATTACAAATCGAGTAATCTAATACCAATAACTCTACTCATTGCTAATTCTTAAATGAATAAGACACATTTCTACTAGTCATGCATAATCCCTGAATACATTGAGTTTTCTTAAAAATAATTGGTTGATCCTAGAAACAAGACTATAATAAAAAAACATACTGGTTGGGATTTAAACCCCCACTAAATCCAATCTAATATAAAAAATCGCGATTTGGTCTTCTGCGGGATGATGTTTTCAAACAACACTCGACCTTAGCCACCAACCCACTATCACACCACCAGATCTCAATGCCATAACTCCAAAAAGGAATAAAATAATAATCTAAATAACCACATAAAAGTTTAAAATTAACACTCAATGTAATTATATGTATGTTTATTAAACCATCCACAATATCCATCATAATTGATCTATGAGAATTGATGCACATATAATATAACCAACTCATTGATTTCACCATCCTCATCCTGAACCTTATGTTGACACTCATACTCCACTATGCTTCAACCAGGTGACATAAATAGTTAAATTGGTATTCATCACATCCAAATCCAATATCATATATTACATATAGATAGTACTGTATAGAATCTACCTATTTCCCAATAACACTATGTATTATAGATAGACCTCCAATCAATATTGGCATGTCCCTGAACCAACTAATATGTGGGTAATACCAACATAATTCATTTTATTCTCCTTAATATAGGATTATATATAAATTTCTCTTCACATTTAAAAATTTATCCAATCCCTACTACACATGTTGCATCCATTATGAAATATAATGTTCAAAAGTGACTGACCTACTCATACCTAAAAGATGAAATGAAACAACAATCACACATTATTCCTAGACTACATAGAGTTTTATCTATATCTGTCACCCAAAATCCATCTAGAATAAAGGTCACATCATCTTTCAGCAAACAATGTGTTCCCCAATGACCATACTCTGATTGACTATACCATAGTACTCCAATCCATCCATCATATCATTGTATGGATGCTGAAGAAACATTTACCTTTCTTAAAAATACATATGGTTAGTATACGATCAAGAATATCATCAAATCCATAAATCATAAACACACACATGACTGCTCACTGATCCACAACCATAATGGGAATTAAACATAAAAAAAGTTAACTTGACATCACAAATCAACAAATGTTTCCCCAAATTGATGACAACCCTCACTCTACTCATCGATCATAGAGAATATTAAAAAAACTCTCATAGTTTATTACCCACTATCAATAATAATCTCATCCAAACCCAATGGGTATACTCTCTCATATGACCAAATTAAACAAACAGAATCATGCTTCATTGAGTCGTCTCTCACAAAACCTATGCTCACACACCAAAACAACTGATCATTCCCACCCATGCACAAAAATAAAATTTATCTAAAATGTATCCTCAGTGATCATTTTAGAATATGCTTGAGGTACCTAACTCATACCAAGGCCAAGAACATGATCACTCACTACTATGGTTTTCTTCTAAAAACCAAAAGGTGCCCAATCATGCTCTATCTATCTCAGATCTAACCATCTATAGTCACCATCTATTATATCATTGGGAACCATACTTTAATTCTTTGAAACCATAAATCCATCCAATCCTTCTGTATACACATAACCTCAATAAGAAAAAAAATGTACTCAATGTTTTTTTACATCATAATGCACATGAAATTTTCTAATAAGACTTACTACAAAATTTAGTAGACTAATCATCACTAGGATACCACATACATTAAAACCCCCTAGATTATTAACGTCACATCCATGTGAATATAATGATATTTTCATATAACGATATTTATTTATGAATTCATATTCAAATGGTTTGGTTGTGTATAATAACACCAATATGTTATTTAGAAAAACACTAAATATGAATTTGAATATTTAAATAACCCAAAAACATATTAAAAAAACAAAATATAAACTTGTTGTTATGGTATGTATAATTCCACCATGATGTTTTATAGTAAACCAAATATAGGCTGTTGTTAACACATTATATAAACAAACCCAATATTCTATTCCTTCTTATTAATTTCCCAATTTGTGTAAAAATAACCCAAAAGAATGATATTTCATTTTTAAAATACATGATAAAATGATAAATGTAAAAATTACCATTTAAACAATAGAAAAAAAAACATAAATATAAATCTCAAATAAAAACATCATATTAGAATAAACATCTGAATTTTAACAATGAAACCCATGAACAATAATCTTGTAACCCTGAAAGTTTTTTCTTATTATTCGAATTATGTTTATGAGTCACTAGTCCATAGTAAATTAAAATATTAGAAATATTATTATTCCATTTATATAATAACTCAAATAGTAATTTAAATGAAAATATATTATAATACAACATCTAATTACCTCATCTCACACCACTCATCCGTGGACCGACCGAAGAAACCATAGGTCCTCTAGCATGTCTCCCTATATAATTGAGGGTTATAACTAGAGGGGAAGACCTAAATCATAATCTGGGGAGACTAATAACTTAACATAATGATCATAAATAATAAAAAACTCAATAAAATACATCCCAAATAATAATCAGAGTGCACATCCATCCAAAAAAACAAATTCTATAGAAAAAATTAATATGTAAGCATAAAATTATACATACAAACTGATCACCCATTATATTTATCAAAAATACAAAATAAATAAACAAATATTTACGAATACACTCTATTACCATCATTTAGAATCATATTTAAAATCCTACCATGTTATATATTTTGATTGTCCAATACCAGAACTCTACCCTACCAGAATCTATGATAATGAGATCTGATTTGGTAGTAATGTGTTCAAGGCACCTGGAAAGGTGTTATTAAAACTCGTTTGGCCAAAACTAATGGTTTTGTTGACATAAAAAGTAAATATAATGTATCTCAAATAAGTGATATTCTCATAATACTCAAATAAAGTACGAAAAAAATAATAAAAATACATTATCATTCCCCATGTTCTATGGTAACACATGTGGTCAACCACACATGCTTTGTCCCATACAAAATGCATCTAATTATAAAAAGAGCCTCAAATTATTCACACCTCATTAAATAAAATAACCACATGTATGGTACCAATGAACATTAATTTGGGAAGAAATTATCCACCAGTTCAAAGAGTCTAGGGGACTAGTTCCATGAGAAGATAATGAAGGGTATCGACCCTAGAATATCTCAAATGATCCACCATGAAAACAAACCAAAATTATCCAACATTTAGAAGAATCATAATTGAATCATTCCACACCATACATATAAATCCACTATAAGGTATGCCATAACATCCTATATGGAATGATTCATGGGTAAGGATACTCTCTTTCCTGAGTCTGTGTCCCTTTGAAGAAGATATGTTAGGTGGAAGATCCCAAGAACAATACACAACACTTAATGTGGTCCACATTGTGTGTGACCCCACAAAAACACCTATATGTGTCCTCCACTACTCATCTTTGTAGGAAATATGAGCATACATGGTGTGTATGTGATGTACACATCATGTCACTCCTCACATGGTCCCTTGACCATGTTCTTTCCCACATGACTCAACATTTCATGTCTTCCACACATCTTGTACGCCTATTACACAATGTTTCCCAGATAATCAGCCACATGGAGATGTGCTCATACTATTTCCATGTACGAAACCCCATGTCAATGTCTATAACCATGTAAAATCACATGTCCATTTACGATTACACGACACCCTTGGCCATAACCCCCGTCCGCATGACATGGGCACACTACATGGAATGTTGTCCAAAAATGATAATTTTACCTCATTAGTAAAAATACAGAGAATATTATACTACATTTCATGTAATTTGATTCATAATTCTAAATTGAAATTCCCTATGAGCCACCTAGTAAATCCCAATTTTCATTGAAACCCACAGATCTACCTTGAGGGATCATTAGTTGTTGTCTAAGGGCTCTAAAACTTTATAAAATAGATTAAAATGAGGATCGATAATTAAATGTAAAATCCTCCTACCTCTTGGTGAAATGTTTCATATTTGGTTTGAAAATAATTCCCGACAGTAGCTATAGCACGATCTGGTGACAATGAGCATAAAAAACGATGACTGACAACACCTCCACTCTTCGGTACGGTCTCATTTCTATGATCACTCTAGGGAGTGGGGGGTCCTCCTATATACCATTTATACACAATTGTGTGGAGGGATATTAATTTAATGTTATTAAATATTTAGCCTCCATGTAATATATGGCCAACATTGGCCCTCATCAGAGTACCTAGCGCTGACAAATATTAAGATGCATATAGGGTAAACCCATAATCTAAAGATGAACGACATCTCAAATTTTTGATTTGATGGTCTGATAAGGAGTCATTCCATGTTCTTAAAAAACATTGCAAGAATGATAAAACATATATAATTTTTTAAATAGAACAACATTGAGTTTCACTATAGTTGGCATTCCAAGATGACTTTGTTCCAGGCTTCAGAAATATTCTTAGAAATATTCCAATATCTTACACACAAAAAACCAAAGTCGCAAAATCATCCCCAACATAATGATTTTAATTATTGAAAAGATAAATCCTAGTATAAAGTATAAAAACAAAACATCCCAATCAGACTCCCATGCAAGTGATCACAACAAAGGGTTACCCTGATTCCAATAAGTAATCACATAATGGAACCACAAGGTTCAAGCTATGAATATCACTATATCAAACCTGGTGAGAATACTGAAACAAAATGGGCTAACATATCTTTTGTTGTGATAGGTATAAAACAGAAGAAACCATTTCAATCTATTGTTATAATGTCAACATGGACACCACAATGCTAACCAGACGTAGATACGATTGTAACAAATTGGTTCCCATATTCCAATGTATGAAAAACTCCACACCAACATATACACCCACCCAAACACACAATTCAAAAGGACTCATCCACAACACATTGACACTGTCCACTTTGGGAAGAACTGTCTCACCGACAAGGTAATAATCACTACAAAGATTGCATATTAGTGGGGGAAGCATACCTCTTCCACTTGAATCTTAATCTATGTAAAAAACAGAAACATACCAAGGTTATATGATGTGTTGTGTTAACCTAGATAAATTTATATTAATTAGTGGAGAGGAAAGGGCACCTCACCATAGTGTCTAACAATAATACAACACAAAGTAGAACATACACTTATCACTCCACTTTCCACCCTCTGATCCTCCAAGTTATAGGCCCTTATAGCCTGTAGTTATCATCAACCCATCCTCTAGCTCCCCAAGCCTTTAATGGACCACCTGGGGTAGTGGTGGCAACATCTCAAACTATCTCCCACCTCCCACTGCTCTCCTCATTCCTCCACCACATCTTCCTCCATGAAGCCCTCTATGTTCCAAACACTGCCTCTATAATTGAGGTTCATTGACCATGTCCCTCTCAGTAGTATGGTGTGTTTGATAATACCGCATGATATGTCCCTATATATCTCAAGAATATAACCACCTATCTCATGGATTACTAATCCTAAATGTAACCCTTCATCTATAGACACATGTGTCTGATTTTGGAAATTAATATTCCTTATATTATTTTATCCCATTGACTTACATCGACGGACTATGATGCAAATATCATCATCATGTTAACCACTTCCATCTCAATCTTCCCAACCCACCTCCATGAATTACTATATCAATATATCTCACTCCATCACCCCATATAATGGGGGATTCCTAAGGACACCTAAACTGCTTGGATGTCTCTATGGAGGCCATATTTGAAGGTATTCTCTTGAAAAAACAGATCTCAAAACTTATCCCATTATTAACTTGAATGGACATTAAATATCCCTAAGCAACCTTACAAAGACATGATGCCCTAGAAAACCCATTGGAGTTACTGGATAGAAAATGATCCCAACGTCTATAGATAAAACAATTCCCTGACGAGCCTCTCAAACTCCATTCATGCGAGAGTCACTTAATTTTGGGTCTATAACACTAGACTCCCCCATTTCCCAGTAGATCACCATAGAAAACTCACCATTATGACCACCATTTGATCGGGGGGTGTGCTGACAAGGTGGAAAATGTGTGCGAATGACTCAATCCAGTTATAAGATTCCTAGGGGTATCACTCACCCAAATAAATATGAGGTTTCCTCTTATGGAACTCTTAAAGAACACTCATCTTATGCATATCCTCGACTATAACTATTGAAAAAACCCAAAACTCGATGGGTGGTGGCTCAAATGATAGACCATCCAGAGGTACTACCTCAGGACAAGTTCCCTATACTGAAGCCTCATCACTGAGATAATCATTATCACAATCCCTCTATGGAACCTTGTATGACTTCCATTGTAGTGGCATCTTGAAATAAAATCAAGATGCACCACTAAAGAAGACAATATATGGGGATCTCACTGAAGAAAGACATTGAATCCATGATCTAGTCCTATATTATACAAGCACCAAAATTTACATTCATCTAGTTCTAAAATGTATCGTGTCAAAATGTAGGTTATCAGATTCATGTTGAATGGATAGGTTAGCCTCCAATACAACACCATAGTCCTTAGCCTAAAATCCAAACATAATTCAACTTAAAAATCTCATCATAAAAATCAAACCATGATCACAACTATAAAACATATACTCTTGGGTCCCAACGTAAAACCCACCATGATATCAACATTCCATGACAAGACCCTTTAGAGATCGAGTCGTGCCTCCCAAAGATAACATCTAATAGGCTAGGGGAAGTAGTGCAACACTACGTAGGAATATCTCACACATAGGAAGGCTTATCCTATTATACATATATTCACACACATAAATACATCTCCATGAAATATTGAAGAGATAATAATAGTGAAAATTAAAAATTAATACACAAATATATCCAAAAAAAATAGAGTAATGAAATCATAGAAAGGCACTATACAATCCACCAAAAATCGCAAAAGCATCCTCCCAACTCTGATGGTGGGGACTGTTGTCATATGAAATCACCAAAAAACACCTTATATAGGCTCCGGTAAAAACCATGGTATATCCAAAATTCTAATAACCTCCTAATTTGGTTCCTCTTGGGACTCTATCAAAAGTCCTATCATCAGCACAAGACACAATATGTACAGAAAAACCCCTGTAGGGGAGAGTATAACAATACACATAGGTTCCCAATAAATTAAAGTAAAAGGTGGAAACTGAATGTAAATATTATACTCATCATAAATATAGATAACCGAGTAGGGATTCATACTCCACCCCAAGCACTCCATATCTATACATTACTAGATAGCTCAATCAAAATGGTTTTTCAATCCTGATACGTGATAACACTGCAAGGACTCGCAAACAAATATAGATATACTCATCATAGAATCAATATATCATGAGGTAGTAAACCCATAACCATTAACATTATTATTCTAAAGGCGTAAAGTTAATTTTCATATAATATACCAAAATTATTTATACATTCCCCCATTAAGAAACTCATACGAGAGATACACTTTATTAGGAGTAGCACTCTGGGTACAACTTTAGTACCCAACACTAGAGGTCGTATAACTTATGTCTTGTGACATGTACAAGCTCATTAGAACCAAATAGTATAGAACAACTCCCAACTAATATACCTAGATGATGGAGCACAACTCGAGCCCATGCACCATGTGCATTCTCTATATAGATAGAGAAAGAGAGAGAGAGAGCATGGAGGGTCATGTACCTCACTGCTACCCTATAATGACCTTAGTATTTATAGAATAATACATATTAATTTCTAAAAAAACTATGAATATGATATTAATTTTATACTAACGGGGGGTATTTTTTAGATAGCATACCTGACACGCAACAACGGGTTTCTCTAAAATCATACATTGCTCACAATATTGAGTTATACCGAAATACAATACAATAATATTATTATTATTTTAAATTGTAGTTAACGCCTAATTTTTGTAATTGAGGGAATGAATAGTATCAAAAAAATATTGAATTATGGTTTAAAAATGTTTAAATAGTGATTCATTTGTTACCAAATATTATATAAATGGAAATAAAAACCAATTGAATATAAAGGATGTGTTTTTATGAAAACCTATTTAAAAGAGAATAATTGTTTTCATAAAATCATCTCACACTTTATATATTTTTATTTTATATAAAATATGTGTTATATATTCAATGTAATGTTTTAAATTTATCTTCAATGTTTTCGAGATATTATATAAGACAAAATTAATTTATTTGGATAAAAGAATTATTTTTTTCTAAAAATCTAGTTTTACCACCATTTGATGGAGAACCCATTTTAAATTTACTGTTTCACACCATTATATGTTATATTTGAAAAAAAACTACTTCTTTATAATAATGACATAAATATTTAGTTTGGATGAGTTTTTTATATTTTTTAATAACTATCATGTTTTGATGAATTCTAAAAATATGCTAAATTTAAATTGAAAACAACTTTTTCAATCAAGATAATTTATATGGTTAAATGATATTATTTAATAGTTTTAATGTATAAAATTAATATATTTTTATCATTTAATTCAATTTGTTCATTGGAAGTAATTTCACTTTTAAATTGGATGTAAACACATGTTATTATTTTTTATAGATTTTACTTCATAAAAAACATGCCTTTTGGTTTTGACCACGGGAATGAATTTTAAATTAATTTGGTCAAATTATATGATTTGAATTTGGAAAAATGGATTCCATATTTAGGATCATAAGGTATAAATAGATTGAATAATTACATTTTATTTGTATACATTATGAATAGAAACATCCGTAATTAATTTATTTACTGTGGTTAAATGGGTAAATCTGGTAAATAAAGGTAAACAATAATATTATAATAATATTAAACTACCCTAAAAAAAGTCATAACCCTATTGGAAAATTTATATCCGACCATGGGAATCCTAGGGGCTATTTTATAACCCCATGAAGCCACTTGAATGTGAACATGACATTTTATAAGAATTAATATAATTAAAAGAGAAATATAACATTAACATGTATCTTTTATAAAAACAAATTTAATATGTGGTAACATAACTGATCTATTTGGATAAAAATACTCATTATAAATATAATGATATTTTCTACATCATGATATTTTATTTATAATTTTTAGACATTAATTAAATAATTTTAATTATGACCCAATATTGATACAGTAATTCATTAATTAATAAAGGATTCAAATAATTGATATAATAAATACAAAATGAATATCATTCGATATAATTTTTGTCATTCACGAATTTTATAGGTGAATGTAACATGTTAGTATTGATTAATTTTTTTGAATGAATCATGTTGTTATGATATTTTTAAAAAGTAAAGTAGGAATAAGGTCCAGAATTGACATAATTCATATCTTAAAAAATAAAATAGTTCATTAAATGATATTAAATTCATAAAAATACAATATTCTACCCAATGGTTATGAAAAGTCCAAATATTCCATAAATAAACTTTTTGTGGGTTGTTCGACAGGATATGGTAATTACATTAACCTACAATGTGTAAATAATATGATATCACTATACGATTTAAAAGGGTAAAATAATGGTCAATCCAAAAAGATAATGATAAATAAATATTCAAAAGTTCTCTAGAAAATATTAGATGATTGGTATTTGGACGAAAATAATCATATCTATAAATTAAATGAATTTTGGACCATTTTTAATAGAAATTGAATTTATAATAAATTAATATTTGAAGACATTCCTAAAGTGCCCCTGCTCCCTCTCATAAAATTCCACCACCTCTACCTACATAACTTAAACCTCTCAAGCAAATTTTCTCACCAACATTATACCCTAATAATCCCCCAACATCCCTACCTTCCTCATAGAAGCCTTACCTATGAAATTTGGTAATTCATGAAATCCTTTTGTCTCAAATAAAAAGAAGTTACCCGATTTAGAGGTAACGTCTTCTCTCAAATTATTATCATTTATTATCATTATCCATTATCTATGATATTATTATTATTTTATATCATAAAAAAACCCAGTATACTAAATATAATAGTATTTTAGTATGATAATTACTTGAACTACACTTATAGACACTTTCATCTAATAAATACGAACATATTGATTCCATGTACGACGAACTACTTCGTCATGAAATGATGATTGTTCAATTTTCTCCTATAACCAATCAAGGTGGCCATTATGATGGAACATTATTTATATATGATATATATTATATTTATATTGTCTTAATGATACTGTATTTTTTATTTACAATATACCATTATGCTTTTTATAATGTGGGAATATGATAATTTAATTTGAGGAAGTGTGGACTATCATCCCCATAAAGTTATACGACTCGTTAATTTCATAGATAAAACGTTTAAAGGATGTAATTAATGAACCTATGATACAAATATAAAATATATATTATATTTTAATTATCATATACCTATATATCATTTAGTTTTCATTTCCTTAATATGAAAAAAAAATGAAAGTAGTGTTCATCCGTACATACGACCTACCATCTCCATGAATGGTGCATTTCATTTCCTATCTCCAGATGTTATGTACTATTATAAATATATATATATATATATATTATATATATATGATATTTATCTAATGAATAGTTTTCGGGAGAAAATGGAATTTTGACCATATAGATAATTTGTAATTATAACATGTTTATTTTCAACTCAAGTATAGAATATCAACAAAACAACGGATATGAAATTGAATAGTTATATGATTGTTATAAAAATATAACAAGTTATAATAATGGAATAATAAACAAGAAAAATAATCTGAAGAAAGTATAAATTATCTTATGTTTATTTTTTAGGGAGACAACGAACGAACAAGACAAGTCGGACTCAAGGCAATTGACTTCGTCTCAATCTCCTTTCACTGAGGGATATTTTGTTTTATATAAGACCATATTTCATACGATGTATACATCCATTTGAATTTTAATTTCAATGAATGGTTTTAAAGGGAATATTTTTCTAAACCGTGTTTTAATAAATGAAAAAAGATTGTTTCTTTTTATCGTAAGCGACAACAAAGGCCTTTCCGATGCTGCGACCATTATTTCATGTTTTCTTCCTCTACAACTCGTAATGTTCTTTAATTGAAAAATTAATACAATATACCATTTATATATATTTTCACTAAAAATGGTTTTGATAAAGGATTTATTATATCAATATCAGAAAATTATCTATTTTTATTGCAATGTGGAAATGTTATCTTTCCATTAGGCATGTTTTACGTATTATGATTATATTACAGTTCATGGGAGTTATTTATGTATATGGGTGGTTCCATGATAAACCAAGGGTAGGTGAGCCCAGGATATCTCTCTAATTAATTGATATTGTGACGGAGTTAAACATTAATTTATCTCCTAAGATATTTAGGGAATATATTGTGACGGTTATTTTGAATTTAACCATGAAGGTTACTCCATTTGTTGTTGTGAAAGATACAAAGTAATAATGGTATGGTTGCCACAAGTTACCATTATGATTTATTATTTCTATGAGTTGTTCACAATTATTATGATTTTAGAAGTTATTTTAATGTGATTATATTTAATGAGTAAAAATTATGATTTCATTTATTTATATATATTCATGGAATAATTTTTTCCTTCCTAATTTTATATCTATCATTGAGATTTTTATGATCATCCCATGTTTTTGAAATATGTTTTATAGGGTATATGGAAGGGTACGATAAATGAATAATCAATGAATATTTTTATCAAGAAAATAATTCAGGTTTTACTTAACGAGTTTAATTTATTGTGAAAAAATTGGATAGAGTAGAAGTGTCTACTCTGTAATATTTGAGATATAATGTAATAGTTATGGCCTAATTATATAAAACTCCAAAACTTAAAGTATTCTCAATGTGAATTCTTAACATAACTCAATATTATGCAATGTTTTAGAATGGGAACTTATAGTTGGTACCATAGGTCGGTTTAGATAACTTTATAGGTTAGGGTGTTATCTAGGAGTAGGTAAAGGATCCCATATAACAGAGAGGGTTATTATGATATGGGAAAATTTAATGGTTTATTGTAAAGTAGGTAGATTGGGTAAAAACATAAATAATGAATATATAAAGAGAATAATGGATTAGACTAATATTAATGTTTTTATGAAATCTTTAACGTATAGAGGATTATGTTTTTAAAAATAATAACCAGTTTCATGTTTATGTGTTGATTATTTTTAGTATATTAAGAATCATTGGTCATGATTGAAGGAAATAGATCTTTGAAAACCTTCTTATACCTCCCTATCAATTTTATCATCACTGTCATGTTAAAATCATGTTCGAATGATTTTTAATGCTTCTGGAGTATTAATATCACCTGAAATAAATATTTTGAGTTATCTAACACCTACACATTTCTAAAACAATTTTATGGGTGATGGTATCTTTTTCATATGATTTCAATATCTCAACTTTTACAACTCTATCATAAATTGAAATTATAGAAGTGGAGAAAACATTAACTTTTGAATGTTGAAAAACATTCCAAAAGAGTAAGGGAACATCCAGAAAATAATGATTTCTAGATTCAAGGAATGATTTGTCTTATTATCCATAAATAATGATGAATCATTTATTTGATATTTATATATGATGAGGATATTTGATCTGTATGAATTATGTATTATGAAATAAGGTGGAAAGGAATATTTAATGGATTCTGAAGAATACAGAATGACTATGAAGTATACATATAATGGATTCAAGAGTTATTTTATATTATAGGATGAATAATTGTATAAAAGTATTAATGATCTTTTTATGATGGTATTACTTTGGAAGACATTCTCTAGTATGTGTAACACTAAAGTTTGATAGGTTAAAATGTTATTCACGGAAGAATTATCTTTTCATGTGTGACATAATGGATAACCTTAGGGGTTCATATGATCTTTTGGTTTTTGAGGTGATTAATGGTTATTACATTTTGGGTTGAAAAATGAGTGGTATTAGCTAACCATTGAGGATAAAGTTGGATATTGTAATTTTTGAAGAAATTATCTCATTTATAAGAATTTTTTTAGAGTGATATGGTTTTAGAAAAAGGACAACCTATAGTATGGGTGATATCATGTCTCATCTTTCAAGGCCATGCGAATGAAACCCCCAACTGAATAGCGATAAAGGAACATCACCTACAATTTTCCTACAATAAGTTCCTAGTTTGTAAGACATATTCTATTTTGTAAAATGATTTTATGAATAAAAAATAAGTTAATTTGGGGATATTATGTTTTATCAAATTGATATCCTTATTATAGTAAAATGATTTGGCTATTAAGTGATAAATGTTATTTAGGAAGACGTTCTCTCTTCTGGGAACACCACATGCCTATATTAAATAGAATACTATGTGATTTAATATGTGGTGTAATGGTGGATATTTTATTTTGGATGAAAATTTGTGTTTATTGTAGAAATATGGTGATCTAGGTTATTAATGGAGATGACTAACATATCATAGAGAATATGTTATTAGGTTAATTACTTTTCAGTATGAGACATTAATAATAGTCGATGTTATTTGGAGATAAATATTAAGATTTATCTTGGAAGACTATGTGATCAAATCCATCTGAACATTGGGTTTCAAACTTAGTTTTATTTTTAATTATTTTAAGTACAATTTTTTATTGAATGGAATTTTTTTAACATTGGGTATTGTTTATTGAATTTTTGATATTAAGAGTAGTATTTTATTCTATAAATTATAATTCTTTTTTGGGATTATCTGATCTTGAACTATCCATTTTTCATTTTGGATAATTTCTATTTATAGGGGAAATATATAGTTATTATTTATTGGATAATGTGTTTCTACATAAGATGATTCTAGAACTTCAGTTGTGATAATTCCCTCTTGAATACCAATTGTTTGGAGAAAATATGAGTTTGTGGTAGAAATTTTCTAAAGGATGAAACTCTACATGTAAGTAAGTATATTTCATTATGTTCTTAGAAATTCTCATAAATAAATTCCAAAACATTATGAAATGGAACTTAAAAAAACATTGTCTGTTTCATTTTCCTAATAGAAAATTAAAGATCATTTAACCCATCATATGTTTATGGTTTTCTGGTAGTTATCTTTTTCCTGATCATGTTTTCTTTCATTGTACATCTGAACATGAAGGTTATTTTTTTTCTATATCCATGTATTTCTATACAGATTCATAGTTTTTGTTATCTTGGGTGACATTTTTACTTCTATATAATTTTTTAAATGATAGTTATATTGACTCTTTTTTCAATGTGGGATTTTTAATGAATTTTCGGAGCCCAATTTTAAAATTGCAAGGACGAAATTTCCAAAAGGGAGGAATGATTTTTTGACCCAAGTATTTTTAGAATTATACATTTTCATATCAATTAATATTTCTGAATAATATATTAATTTGATGTTAAAAGGGACTCTTTTCCTGATAGTGTACTTAACATGAAACAACAGGTTTCTCTGAAATCATACGTTGCACACAACATTGAGTTATATTAAAATATAATAAAATAATAATAATATTGTTATAAATGGAAGTTAATGCCTGGATGATGGAATGGCAGGAATGAATAATATCAGAAAATTGAAATCGAGATTACACATGTGTAAATAATGATTTAATGTTTTCCAAATTTATTATAAATGGATGTTAAAACTCATTTAATATAAAGGATGTGTTTTTATGAAAACCTATATAAAAGAGAATAATTGTGTTTATAAAATATTATCACTATTTTTGGATTATTATGTAATTAAAAGTATCTAATATATATTCAATTTAATGTTTTAAATTCATCATATATGTTTTCTAAATATAATATAAAAACAAATTCAATTGTTCGGATAAATTATGTACTTTATCTAAAAAATAAATTTTACCACATTTTGATGGGAAATACATTTTAAATTTAGTTTTTGATATCTTGATATGTTATATTTGAATAAATAAACATCTTCTTTAGAATATGGACTCCAAAATTTACATTGAATGATTTTTTGATATTTTTCTGATAACTATCATGTTTTGAGGGAATAGAAAAAATACACTAAATTTTAATTGAAAAAAACTATTTTCCATCATAATATTTTATATGATTAAATCATATTTTTTAATGGTTTTAAAGAATAACTAGAATATATATTTATCATTTAATAAAATTTTGGTCATTTTAAGGAATATCATTTTTAAATTGTTTATAAACACAGATATATCGTTTATTAGATTTTACATCCAAAAAAACCTGCTTTTTGGTTTTGGAAGTAGGAATCAATATTAAATTAATTTAGGAAAACTCTGTGTTTTGAATTTGGATAATTGTATTCCATATTATTAATCATAAGGAAAAACTTTCTGAATATGTACCCTTTATTTAGAACATTATGAATAGTAAATTTAGTAATTATTTAATTTACATTGGTTAAATGGTAAATATAGTAAATAAGGGTAAAAAATAATATTATAATAACACTACACTACCATAACACATGTCCTGGTCCAATTGGATAAGATATTTTCAACCATGGTAATCGTTGGGTCACTTTTGGGATTCCATGGAGCTGCATGGATGTGAAAATGACATATTATAAGAATTAATTTAATTTAAAGAGAAATATAACATAAACATGTATCTATAATAAAAATAAATTAATATGGGGTTATATAACTGATATCTTTGACAATAAGTTATTATTATAAATATAAAATTATTTATTATATAATTATATTTTATTTATAATTTTAATACATTAAATAAATAATTTTAATTATGACCCAATAATGATTCATTGATTGGTACATTAACAAAAGATTCAAATAAATGATATTATAAATATTAAAATAAATAATAATGCGAAAATTTTATGATATCCAATAATTTTATAGGTGAATATGACATTTTGTGATTGATTCAATGTTTTATTCGAAGCAATTGGGTTGTTAGAAATTTTTAAAAAATCAAGTATTAATAGTGTCCAAAATTATCATATTTCATAACATAAAAACATAAAATAGATTATTAAATGATATTAAATTCCTAAAACTCTATTATTATTCCAAATGGTTAAAAAAAGTCTAAATATGGCATAAATGAATTTTTTTTGTCATTTGACATGATATGAAAATTACATTAACCCAAAATTTGTAAATAACATGATGTCACTCTATGATTAAAAAAGGTAAATTAAGGTTTAAACCCAAAAGATAAGGACAAAAGAATATTTAAATATTCTCTAAAAATCATTGTCTGATTTGTTTTTAATAAAACATATTCTTATATTAGAATCAAATGAGTTTTGGACCAAGTTTAAGCAAAATTGAATGTATAATAAATTAATATTTCTTGACATTCCAAAAGTGCCTCTCCTCCCTCTTATAAAAGGACACCACCTCTACCCATATAACTCATACCTCTCAATACCCATATATAGTTAAAATTATACCCAAATAAGCTTCTAACATCCTTCCCTTCCTCCTAGAAGCCTTACCTTGGCAATAATGCAATTCAATAAAGCCTTCTGTCTCAAATCAAAAAAATTTACCCAATTTAGAGGTTACGTCTTCTCTCAAGTTATTTTATTATATTTTCATTATCCTCTCCCTATTCTATTCATATTCCTTGATTTCATAAAAACACAAGTATCTTAAATACAATAGTATATTGTTATTGGAATTATTATAACTACACTTACACACACCTCCATTTAATGGATACGAACGTAATGTTCATGTTTATGGGGAACTACTACCTCACGAAACGATGATTGTTCAATTTTGTCCTTCCACATATCGTGCTAAGAAATTATGATGGAACTATATTTATATATTATATATATTATATTTACATGGTCTATATTATTTGGTATGTTTTATCTACCACCTATCTTTATGCATTCCAAAATGTGTAAATATGATAATTTCATTTGAGGAAGTGCGAACTACCGCCCCATCAAAGTGATATGTATCCTTCATGCCATACATGGAATGTTATAAAATAAATTTAATGAACATATGAAACCTATATAACATTTAAATTAACTGGAATTATAATATAAATATATATCATTTACTTTTTATTGCTTTAATTTGATAATGAAATGAATGCAATATCCACGCGTAGGTACGACGTACTATCTCCACAAAAATCACATTTCATTTCATATATATAAATGTTATTCACTATTATAAATACATATATATACTATATATATATTATATTTAAATCATGAATACTATTTTGGAGATAATGGACTTTTTACCACATGTAAAATTGGTAATGATAACATGTTCATTTTCGACTCAAGTACCGAATATCCACAAAACAACCGATATGAACTTTAATAATTATATGACTGTTATAACAGTGTAATAAGTGATATAAAATAAATAATAAACATTAAAAATCTTTTGAGGAAATTATAATTTAACTTATTTTTATTATTTAGGGATATAAAAAATGAACAAGATAAATCGAACATAAGGTAAGGGTCTTCATCTCAATCTCCTTTCATTGAGGCATATTTTAATTTATATACGACCTTCTTTTATATGTTTTATAAAATCCATTGACGTTTAATTTCAATCAATGATTTTGAAAATGAGTATTTTTCTATGATTTTTTTTACTAAATGACAAAATTTTTGTTTCTTTTAAAGGTATTTGTCAACAACAACCTTTCAGCCACTGTAAGAATAATTTGATGTTTTTCTTCCTCTACAAGTCATAATGTTTTTAAAGGAAAACTAAATATAATAAAACATTTTATGTATTTTGGTATTAAAAATAGGTTTGATAAATTATTCATTACATCAATAACATGAAATGATATATTTTAATTGGAATATTTCAATATTATCTTTCCTTTATGCATGTTTTTTTTGTTATTATTATGTTACGGTTTTGGGGAATTTGTTTTGTATACGGGCATTTTTGTGATAAACCAAGGGTGTCTGAGCCCGAGAAAGATCTTCAATGCATTGGGTAACATGATGGAGGTAAACCTTAGTTTTTATCATAGGAGATGTAGGTAATATACTGCGATGGTTATTCGGAACGTAACTATGAAGGTGACTCTCAATGTGGCTGTGAAAGCTAAAAAGTATGTGTGTTATGGATGCCACATTTTACCATTATGATTTAGGATTTAAATCAGTTATTTATAAATTTTATTACTTCATAAGGTATGTTAAAGAGAGTACATTTTATAAGTAAAATGTATGATTTCATTACGATGTATATATTCATTGATTAATGTTTTCTTTCCTTATTTTATATCTCTTATTGAGATTTTTATGCACATCCCAAGTTTTTGAATTTTTTTTCATAGGGTGTAAGGAAGGGTAAGATAATTGATGAAGTTAAAAAGTGTTTTTTTAGGGAAATAATTCTTGTTTTTAATGATTTTTATTATTGTAAAAAATTAGATAGATTATATGTTTCAAATTTTTAATATTTTTGATGTAAACTAATAATTATGGAATAATTCTCTAAAACTCGTGACCTAAAAAGATCCCCAATATGAATTCTTGACATAAATCAAGATTATGTAATATTAAAGTCTATGGCCTTATATACCCCACATCCGGGGGATTTATAACTCTTAGCTATCTGGTGGAACTATTGTATTACCTTTATGGTGTGTCTAACACCTCACCATGTTGATTGAGCACTAAGTCATAACCGGGTATCACACATAACAGGTAGGAGTTATTGACTCTCATATTACACTACAAAGCCGAGGGAGATCTAACTTTAATAGAAAACATTCTCCTGCTGCTACCCGAATATAGGGGATAATGAATATAGCAAAGAGGACTTGCACACTGTTTTGGTGGAGTTTCGTATCTACCTGTCTGAAGGAAATAGGGGACCAACACCTTGACACAGTAGTGGAATAGAAGACCCGCACCCTAGTATGATAAGGGAGTACCAAGTCTAATTTAACATTGTACATGTATAACATTCACCCTATTAATACATGGGATTACAATCTCCATCGATAGAGGTCCAACACCCTAACAACACAAGAGATTACAAAATCTATTGTAATATCATGTATGTGCGACCCACACTCTAGTATAAGAGGGGATTACTAAATCCATTGATAGAGGACAAGCACCCAGGAACCAAGGAGAGTTCCAACTACATTTTAATAATGAGAATGGAGGGAAAGCACATTGATATTATAAATTAGTGACATTTCCAATTGGATAAAAGATATGGGGGTGTTATCCCATGGTTAAATAGGGAGTACCAACCTCGAGAAAATAACTCCATTAGTAGAAGACTCGCCTCATTATGTGGGTGCTCCGTATCTACTAATTTGAGAGGCAAGGGAGACCCATGCCCTGGTACGTTAGGGGTGTACCAGTCCAAGAATCTCTCTAATAAAAAATATTATATCCTACATCAATAAATATTCACTAAAGGAGAATCAAAATCGTCAGACCTCATACCATAACACAACCATTTGTTGGGGACCTACACTCCATAAAAATGGTATCACAAGGTCCCATGATTAGGAAACACTTAGTAGTTCCATTCTTGAATCACAAAATACCGTATATTCAAATCCACCATGAGGGATTCCATCACGTCCAACATCGTAAACTTCTCATGATATGCTACATGAAGGTCATAATTCAAGTATAAAAGAATAAGACACTCTAGGTCAAAGATACTAATAATATTACAAGGTATGTACATGGTTCCACATAGATTTTGACCACACGGCAACTCATAATTGTATCCTCTTCTGTAATAAATGGCTTTCCAGGTGAGCCAACATGGTTTGTACATGATTTATATGGAGTGGTATGCCTCAATTAGGCCCCATCCATCTTCTTTCGAACGTGAAATGGCATGTGGTGTCTTCCACATGGTGTTTACCCCAAGTACATGACATGTCCTAGTGAACTAGCCACCTGTCCATGTCCTTAGTATGTGATCATGTATAGTATCCCATTTCCATGTATCTGGCCATGTGTAATCCCATGGCCCTGTTTGATTATATAGAACCCTTGGGCATGTATATCATCCCCATGACATAGGCTCAAAACATAGCTTATAACACTATTACACTATATGTAGTACCCAAAATATCATCCTACTTAAATGGGAATAAAACATGACATTTGTTCCCATACTACACTCTATATGATCATGAATTCCAAATAATAATTCAATATGAGATGCATGTATCAACTCGAATTCCATTGACACCCATAAATATAACCATAAGATTTATATAGTATCCTATCAAGGAATCTAAAAAAATCCCTGAAAAGGAATATCAGGACATACAAATATAATCTTCCAACATCGTGGTGGAACGTTGAAGCTTCTGACTAAAAACAATGGTTGGGATACACTATTTCATGATCAAGTGATGACAGTCTCCAAAACCTGGGATCAATGACAGCTTCTCACTTAATTTTGGATCAAGGTCCTCTATAACATTAGAGGGATTTCCTCCTCTCTTCTGCGAACAAACATTAAAAAATTAACTTCTATTAAACACCCTTCCAACACATTCCCTTGAATGAGTAACTAGCATTGAAATTTTTTAAGTTTCATATTGGTTAAGAACCACATTATGAACTGAACTATGGTCTCATATTTTGGATTTGAGACTCCTCTCATGATTTAATCCATGTTAATAAAGAACTATGCATGAGTTATAAAATATATATATTATTTTTAATATCACTACAAAGAGCCTCCCTTGACCTTCAAATTCAGCACTGACTTAGTGCCTAGCTTCAGAAATATTCTTATCAATTATCAAAAGTATTATATAAAATAATTTGAAGAAACTGCAATATGTTTTCAGAATTTGACTTAAATTATAAATGGATGTTTATAACGGTTATAAATTTTGTTATGATAGATTATATAGTATAATGGTGGATATATATAGGTTGTAAATGTAAATCTGATTGGTATGGTAACACCATTACCTGGCCGTTCAAATTTTATTATTATATATAAATAAAAATATAAACACCCAATATAAAAGTAAAAATATATTAAAAATTACGTTAAAATTTTTATATAGTCAGTTTAAAATTTAAATATGTTATCTCTGAATCAATACATATGATCTTATTAAAAAAAGGAATTCGTTAATGTAAAAAATAACATGTCTTGATTAAAAATATTAATCTTAAAAAATATGTAATGTTTATTTAAAATAATTATTTACTATAAATATGAATTAATTTGGTTAAAAAACAATATATCTAAAACTGTCATGTAAAAATGTTGTCAAGGTGAGATTTTGGGAATTTTCTAAAAAACCTTATCTTCTTAAGGAATAGTAAAAATAAAGTTTTGTGGCGTTAATATGATTTAGGACTTAATAAATTTATAATAATGATTTGATAATTAAAATAAAATATTAATTGTCTAAATTTATTTTATTTTATTAATAAAATGTATTTATTTAAATAAAATGAGTTTCCACTATTAGAGTGTTCCTCTATTTCTTGATTAGATGTTCACCATGATTAATATATTGGGAAAATTGTGTGTTCGTTGCCAAAATTTCTTTCTTTTCATCTCCCATAACATTAAATTTATCAGGAGGAAAATAATTTCATTATCCACTGTATTCATCATCAATATGGTTCCATCGAGTTCTAACCATTGACTATAACCAAAAACATTTTTCCAACAACACTAAAAATAGTGGGGACCCCCAAAATTATAGAAATATCACATATGATGTCTAAAAAATGAAACCTTCTTATTTATTCTATGAAACATTTGGTTTATCCTAGATTACTCGTATTTATCATATATTTAAATCCTTCATGACAGTTCATAAATAGTTTATGAATTTCCAAAGTATATCCCTCAAGAGTGTCAAATTAGGTGTGTAAAAGGCCCATTATTGTGAAATTGTTCCCAATCGATTGTAGCTTAATATAGTGTTTTTTGAGTTGTTAAACCTATGTATATTTGGGTCATAACCACATCCAAATGAAGTATCCTATCAGGGATGAAATTATATAGAATCCATAATATCAATCATTTACAAAAATTCCATGACATTTTAGTATACTTTTACTCATTCTTTTACTAGTTTACAGAGACATCCCAAAACATATCAATAGAAATATCACTATAGAGCTCAATAATGTTTTTTCATCTATGTTATGAATGGTTAATTTATCATTTTCACTTACACTAGATATAAAAACCATTGAATAATATACATGGATATTGCATTATTTTTTATGAATATACAGTACATTATATAAAAAACTCTTATGAACCATAATAGTTTAGTGTCATTCAAGTCATGGAACAAAATATTATAATATGATGATTAATCATCAATGTTTCATAAAAATATATTCCCACTATGTTCTCCTATATAAAATCATTCATCAAAACATAGAGAAAGGAAATATAAGCAAGAATATATTCTTAATAAGGAAAAATAATGGAGATATGTATGAATAATATAAATATAATTGTATGAGAACATGAGAATAAAATTTTGAAAACCATAAACTATATATCAAAGATTACAATCCTCGGTCATGGAATAAATATTGGTAGTTCATAAGACATGATTCATATAGGAATCAAAGGATATTAGCTATGTGGGTATAAGACATGGAATTTGTGGAATGCATATGAGAGTTGAAAATTTTATGTCTAGGATACACAATAAGGCCTTCATAACATGTTAGGCTTGGTACTACCGGCTTTGTACTTTCTTGGGAATTGGGAAGACCATCTATGTACCCTCCTCTTTGGGTTTGGTACAAATATCTATTTACCCTCTTATTTGGGCTTGGGCTAAACACCATTTATACCATTATCTTTGGTATACGGATGACCACCTATGTACTTTTATCATTGGGTTTTGGTGAAACACCCTTGTGCCCAAATCATTGGGCTTGGGATGACCACCTGTGTTACCGCATCATTGTGCTTGGCATAATAACACATTTACCCACTACCCTCATAAAACATTTATCATTAGCTAATTTATTTCATGCAGATATTGGTCCTACCCATCACATAATGAAATCAAAAAAATTGTGCCAAAATTTCCTAAACATTAATCACATAAAAACCCATTAAATGAAATGGGTATCATAAATGTCCGAACATATCATAAATATGGAGAAGAGTCAAGTCTCATAATATTTTCATCATAGCATAATCTAGTAATATGGTGGGTTTTATAAACATTTAAACATGTTATAACTTCTTGAAGAGAAAAAGGTTTAATATACATCATATCATCGAATCATAAACCATTAATTAAAATAATATGAATGATATTACTAGATCATATACCAAGTAAAACATAAATTATATGAATGAATAACATCTTAGATCGATAAGTACATAGAAATAGCACATGGAATGTTTTTAATGAAACACACATTTCATTGAAAACCATTATCATAAAACATTTAAAAAGACAATTTTATTGAAAATATCATTCAAAACTTATAAAAAACATTCAAATTCAATTAAATATATTTTAAATGAAAATAAAATTTTCACTTTGAATACAACTTTTTAAAATGTAAAAACTATTGAAAAAATTTTTATTTCAAAATATTCATGAAATCTTAAAAAGGAATCTTTTCAAATAATTTGAAACACTTTTGAAACATCACCCATCTTCAAAATTACATTATTTGAAAATTAATTTATAATAAAAATCATTCCAAAATGATTAAGAATTTTTTTTAAAATATTCTCTAAAATATTTAAATTAATCACAACAAATGGAGTTTCCATTATGATATTAATTTCCATATATGATTAATATGTGAAAAAAAATATTCCTTTCAAATTTTCGATAGAAGAAAAAATATATTTCATTGGAAAATTATTTGAAAATTATTTTTAAAACCATTTTTGAATAAGTATAATTTTTTTTAAAATTTTCATTTAAAAATATTATGGTAATAGTATAAATTGTTTTAAAACATTTTATAATGAAAATGTTTTGAATCAAAATAGATTTTATTCTCAAGATTGAAATACAGATATATTGTCTAAAAAAAATCATAATTGTCTTAAGTACCCAAGAGTCGGTATATGGTAATATTACATGAATATACCATGAATAACATGATTAAGATAATATTAACTATAATTTTAGAGAGATATGTATTCATATTTTATACTTATAAGTATAATAATAGACAACTCAGCTAAATGATGAGATTGTAAAAAATATTCATTACCACTTAGGTGGAACTAAGTCATAATCCCCATGAAGTAATAAAATATAATGGACCATAAATATCCCAAGGATAAAAATCATCATGATATTATTTTCCAATTGTTATGTATATAATCCTTATGAAATAATATAGGTGCATATCATAACATACGTCTCAAATAAAGAAGTTGGAGAAACAAATATTTACTAATTTTGTATCTTTCGAAAAATGAAACCCCTGAAAGTGAGATCCTAAAATAATATTAAAATACCAATAAATTTTTGGGGTATAATCTCAAAATACATTCATTTAAAATATATACACCATATAGTATAATAATAAGGTTTATATATTGTCTGTCTCACAAACGTAAAATGTGGGATGACAACCCATTATTGTTGGAGTATCTTTTGAAACGTAATCACTATGAATGAAAACAATAATTGGAAACCTAAATTGTCAGGAAAATCAGTGGATTAATGATATATAATTTCATAGGGAAACATATACAAAAAAAATAAACTATTCATGAGTAAGGATTAAGTCTCTCAGAAATAAAAGTAGGACTAGAACTCCCCTTATCTTATGTATTGACTCCCGTCATACTTGTTTAAACATCTATTATTATTAATATAAATTTAATAAAAAAATTATAGAATAAAAATGAAATATATAACACACTATATTATTTTATTATGACCTTTTAATACATATTTATTAATAATTGCATCATAATATCTCCTTTTGTGTAAAATCACATTATAATTTTTATAAGTCTTGATTTGTTATATTTTTTGTTCCATTAGAAAAATCATAATTTAAACATATATGTATTTAAAATAATGATATAAATATCATATATATTCTATATAAATGTATCTATAATAATCTATTAAATATAAAAATAGGAAATAAAATACACCGCTCATGGATACATTAAGTTGTGTGTACATGTGAACATTGTTTCAATTTTCTAATTGTTTTGAAAGAAAAAAAGTAAATGATATAAATTATAATAATAGAATTATATTTATCTCATATATATCAAAAAAATATTAAACCCATATTTAACACATTCTATGTATATCATGAATGAATCACATCGCTTCGTGAGTTGGTAGGCCACAAATCACATGAACGACGTTATCATATTTCCAAAAATGTAAAGCATGAAGCAATGTGTTATATAATAATTAAAAATGAATAGTGAAAACATAAATATCAGAAATATCATTTATAAATATTATTCTTATAATTATTCCCAATCTTGGGTGGTGGTAATGGAAAAAGGAACAACAACAGTTTATGGGGCAGTAGTCTACTGTACACACGAATGATGATTCTATAGAACATTTGATGGATGTGTGAGTAATTTTAGGTTGTAAGTTATAAAAAAAATGTATAATTATATTAAAAATTATGATATTATTAGATAAACATAATATAAAAACAATTTAAGGGTTTTTAAGAAGAAATAAGAAAAAAGTTTGTTGATGAACTTTAACTCTTCATTGGGTATCTCATTTTCTTCTACACCAAATTCCTTCAATGGATGGATTTACGCCCAAATTAAGGATAATCGGATGAGAGGATGTAATTGGAGAATTTATATTTTTATTAATGTATGAAAAAATTGGGTTTTATTTGGTAAAGAGAGGGGTATAGTTGGTGGACTTTTATAAAGGATGTGATTGGAAATCTAGTAGTTTTTTTGAAAGAGTGAAATCGACGAATGGTTTTTCCTTGTAAAGTGGCTCCAATAATTGTTCAATATTGATAATATAAGAGAAATTTTCGAAAATATTGTAGGTTATTTTCCCATTCTATTTAATGTTTAGTCCCTTGGTAATATCATCTTCTCTTAAACATAGTTATTAGTTTTAACTAATTTCACTAATGATTATGTTAAAAAATTATTTTAGTCTTATTAGAAATTATATATTTTTGATCTTTAAAATATTTAATAAAATTTCTCCAGAATCAATTCACATAAGTGGAAGAATTATTTTAAAATGAATCACGCAGAGTTTTCAAGACAGAAATATTTTAATAAGAAAATGATAAAAAGATTATAATGTTCTTATATCCAATAATGATAAAAAAATTGATCAAAATGACATAAATTGGATTGATATATTTATAATTTAACTTTTTTCACTTTATATTTTTTATAATATATGTTAAATTCATAAATAATTCAAATAAAAAGGTTGTTTTTAATTAAAATTTAGAATTTTAACTACCCATCAAATAAAAAAACTATTAAGAAAAATCAGTCGTATTCACCTTATAATAATTTTGATTTTACAATTTAAAAAATGAAGTATATTTTTTCAATTATGAATTATAAAAGTCTCAAAATTTATTTTTTAAATATGTGCGTTATTGAGAGTTGAAAAAAACAACATTTTATGAAAATACATTTTTTTGTGCATAAAATTGGATTTGTTCTTATTTATTATTTATAACAGGTATATAAGTAATGTTAAATAATTGATTGAATATATATTAAATAAATATTATTGAAATAATTTATCAAATTTTTTTTCATTAATTTAATGTTGTAAAATGACTTTGTGCATAGAAAAAAATTCTTTTATAAAAGGAATATAAACATTTTCAAATAGTGCTTACATTCATTTATACTTTAATGGTTTACCAAATAAATCTTTTTCTAAACATTCATAAACAATGTCTTTAAAATATATATAATTCCTTTCATTCACTCCATTACCACATATGGGTGACAACTATCTTGTTGTATGAAAATTTTAATTGTGTTTTATATTTCGGAAAAATATAGTTTTGCGTGTAACATAAGATATAAATGGAACTCTATATTTTGGGTAACATAATCCAAACATGGTGTTTCATATACCAAAATATAACCTCAATTTTTCTTGTATATGGTGCTTAACTTGGTGGTACATATAATTATTATTTAACTTATTTTCGTGTGCAATGAAATACATCAATGAATTTCAATTTATTCTTAAAAAATCCATAAAACTATAGGTGTTATATTCTTCACCTATTAAAACATAATTTCTCCCCTGAAATTCATCTGGGTCATTAAATTTTTAATACATAAATGTTTCCTTCATAGAATCCCACATCGTAAAAATAAATACTAAAACATCCCTTTAAAAGGGAATGTTGGAAACATAATTGTTACCCAATGTATCTGATAAATTGGTTTCTACATAAGAAAACATAGGTGTAAAATGAAGATGTTGACATGGTTGAAAAGCACAAATAATTATTGGGTGTGATAGATGATATTTATAACAATTTAGTGAGTGATATAGATAATGTTAACAACCACAAAACCATAACCCAAATTTCCATGAAAGTGTCATTTATATCATAAAAAATGATGATAACCATACAAAATTTTATTTCAATGCAATTTTCCTAAATATGAGTAACTTTCATTGTAATATATACTTACATAATTTTATTCCATTTTACTAGAAGTATATCAGCCTTTGGTTATTCCCTAATCAATTTCCACTTTATTCATTACTGTGAGAAATGATTGTGAATTTGTTTCACCTAATGTAATAACGGATCATAATACCAATATATATAATGATACGACATTCCACCTATTTTTAGTCATCATTAAAACAAAATTGATAGCACAAGTTTTGAATAAATCCAAATATGGTGAAGTGATACATCAATCACTAAATCCTCATTATAATTTCAACATAAACCACTAAAATATTGAATAACATTATCAATATACAAAAAATTCATAATTTATAAATAAGTTCACATGATCTCACAAACTCAATAAGATAATTTTTCCCCAAATATCATTATTAATTTCTTAATATTCACAGGCCAAATTTGTTAATACCATTGACATTTATTCTCCTAAATCTTCATAATAACCAAAATTACCATAACTATTTCTTAAAATATCATTTATCATTATAATATCCCATCAAGTAAAACCTCAAGATGGGGTTTCTATGATTTTTAACTTATTATCTACATTAAACATATAAAATAATGATGGAATCAATAACTATTATTTCAATATTACATGGATCCATATATAGTTCTAGTGTCAATTCACCATTTATACCTTATATAATCACTTATTTTATAAAAAACATTTTCATTTGATTCTTGAGTTCATCTTTATACAGATAAAACAGTTTTTTTATTATTCCTTGATCTTTGTTGATTTTTAGATGAAATTTCACTAAAGGGTAATAAATAATATTTAAATATGTTTCTCATTCATTCAAAATCAATCGGGAAATTTCAAACTATGAAGGGTAGGATACATTTTTAGGTTTTATATTAGTTTACTTCATTTATTATGATGGAATAAAATTTAACATTATTTATTTTAATCATAGGATGTTTTTTATCATCCTAGTTAATGCATGGATTTAGGAAATTCTTATCATAATGCCCAAAATCCTTACAATTGAAGCACTAAATTGGGGGAGGTGTATTTTGTGAGGATTTTTCATTATCCAAATCATTAAATAACAATTTCCCATTAATTAAAATTTTTTATGCTTGATGACCTTACCTTCCAAACACAAAAAAAATTAATAATCCCATTAAGAAAATTCCCTCCATGTTTATCCCAACAATTTGAGGAAAATGAAAAGCTAATTTTCGTTTAACCAGTTTAGTAAATTTTCCTCTAATTTCCATTTTTAATTATTATCAAAACCATGAAGTTGATAGATTAATCCATCCACCATTTCCACTTTGATATCACATAGAAGAATCACTTTATAGCAATCAATGTCCCTTATAGAAATTGTTCATAGATTTTATTTTAATCCACGATGAATTGGAAATTCTTAATTTAAATTTGAATGATAATACCTAAATATTACAATGCATTTCTTTTAAAAAAATTAATAGGCACCATAAGATTCATCATAATTCTCTCTATGATCTCAAAATTCCTTCTCCATCATCATTCTGAAAATACAATGAATGTAGTTCTTAAAAAAATAAGTTACATAACAAATCAAAATACATGTAGACATTTTAATATTTTATCCATTTATTGTGGATATATTTATACCATTGATCTCCAGGGCCTCCAAAGAATAGATATCCAATGTTACCTTATAATGCCCTAAACACTAGAGAATGAAAAATATATTTTTATTGGTATTAATACTTTTCTCAGAAACTAACTGATCATTAGAGAAACTGAAATAAGGTTGGTTCTATCTAAGGAAGTAGTCAACATAAAATTGTACCATCGTTTTATTGTTTTGATGTTCACTGTGACATCATAGCTTGAAAAAATTGTGTGAGAATAGTAACAAGATGTAGTATTTTATCTCTCATAACATTCTATTTTTCTAGAGGACAATCCTTGCATGGACCAGTTCAGTCTTAATTAACAAGGTTTCTTTTGGATAAAAAAATTTACTAAAACTATAAACATAGTGTGAGGAACACTAATCCTAGTATGGAACTACATAGTTAAGAAAAATAAACTATAGTAATTTTAAATCATAATGTTGTATTATTTTATCTATGAAAACATTGTTTTAATCTAGGTTATCCATAGGTAAAATATATATAAATAATTCATGATGGTTCATAATGATTTTGTGAATTTATAAAGAATATCCCCCCAAAGTGTCAAAATCGGTGTGAAATAAATCCTGTTGTCATGCACATGTTCACAATCAATTATAGATCAACTTGTTGTCGTCACGGATGTTACCCCTATGTATGTTTGTTATATAACTACATCCACTTACAGTATCTAGAAATGGATGTAATTTCTTAGAACCCAATATCTCAATCATTTACCAAAATTAATGTATATTTTAAGATAACATAAATCATCCTTAGACTTATCCTTAGAGACATTCCTAGACATATCCTTAGAAATAGATCATGGTACCTCACTAAATTTTATCATCCTAGTTTCTAAAGGTTCACCAAACCTTTCCTCTAATACCAAATATAGTGATCAATTCTTAAAATTAATGGATATTAGATCATTTGTAGGAATATTCATTATATTACATAAACACACACCTAAGGACCATAATATTTTATAGTAGTTAGGATCATTGAACAAAATATGTTAATATGGTGAATAATATTCAATATTTGAAAAAAGATCGTACAATTTATTAATCATATGTAAAAACATTAATCATAAACTTAGGAAATTTAACATAATAAGGGGTTATTATAGATGAATAGTAAGTGTAAATAATGAATATTTTTAACCAGAACATGGAAATAAGCGTATGAGAACATGAATATAATATTTTAAAACCATATAAAAAATATCATAAAACATAATCACAGTCATGACATAATAATTTTAATATAATAAGAGATGAGTTACCAGACAATCAATGGTAATGAACCATTAGAACGTATAAAATTGAATTTCTTAAATATATATAAGAATATAAATTATTATATAAAAGGATACCCCCCAAGATGTTCATAACAAGTTACACTTGGGATATCCACCTATATACCTTATATGGGATCAGAATGACCACCTTTGTACCCTTATTTTTTCGTTGGGATAAAAATGATGTAACCTTATCTCTTGGTTTGGTCTAAGTACTTATTTACCCTCATCTTTGGACTTGGGAGGGAAACCCAATATAACCTCATCTATGTTCTTGTGCTAAACTCTTATGTACCCTTATCTAGGGGCATGAGATAAATACTCATGTACCCTCATCATTAGGATTGGGATGACAACCTCTATACCCTATGATCTCACAGAAAATTTATCATTACCCAATGCATTAGAGGGATATTTATGTCCCACCTATCAGAAAATGAAATCATACATATTCATGACATAATATCATAAATTTTATTCATATCATATCCCATAAAATTAAAAGGGTATAAAAATGATTATTTATAACATAATATATATAGAAGAGAAAAATCTCATAATAATTTCATTAGAGCATCACCCATGTTAATAAGTGTATTTCAAAATCATTTTTACATAGCAGAGCTTGTGAAAGAGAAATGGGTTCCATAGACATCATGCAATCAAAATATAAACCATTTAGAGAAAAAATATGAATGGTATCCATGCATCATATCCCTATTAAAGGAATGTTATATGAAAGGTTGTCTTATTATATAGAAAATTATATTCAAAAATCAATTGTAACATTTCTTAAAGAATATAACATGCCTTTTAAAATAACAATCATTTAACATTTTCAAAATACTTTTCATTGAAATAACACTGGAAACATTTAATGAAATATTTTAAAATTCATTTAAAAAATTTATTGATTAAAATGTAATCTTTTTATTGAGTAAACCTTTTGAAAATGATAAACCTTTAGAAAAAAATTTCTTTAAAAATAACCTAAAAAACCTATAATGTAATCTTTAAAAATAATTTACAAAAATAAGCATAAATCATTTTGAAAATTTATTATTTGATAAAAAATTTAAAATATAATATATTCTAAAATGTTTTTAAAAAATTTATATTTTTAAAATACTATTTAAATTATATAAATGAATCTTTAATCAATGTCATTTTTGTTATAGCAGAGAGTTCTATACATGATTTATACGTAAACACCAAATTTATTTCACATCGTTAGGAGTAGTTGAAAGAGCATTAATCAAAAAATGTTTTGAATATTACATTTAAAAAATTTAATAAACTTAAACATGAGTAAAAAATTTATAAAAGTTTAATTTGGGAAAAATATTATTTTTTATAATAGTTTTAGATAACATTATTTTAATAGAAAATAGATTTCCGACTAAAGGAAGAATTAACATCAGATTTTCATAAAGACATTTTCTTACAAATCTTTTGTACCGATGTTTGGGAAAATTGTAATATTACTTGATGATATCATGAATAATACATTGAAGATAAAATTCAGAATTATTCAGTAGATATATATCAAAATATTTTATTATTGTAATTAAAGTTCTAAAAAATCCAATTAAATGATTAGATTTTAAAATAAAATCATTTCCACTTTGGTGAACTTCAATTATAACCACCATGCAGTAATACCATAAAATTGAACGTAAAATATTATGAGTATATAAAAATTCATCATATTATATGCCACATGTTCATTATACACACTAATTCAAATAATATTTGTATATATTATCACATACGTCTCAAAAAAATAAAAATTGAGACAAAAATCATTTACCGATTTGTTATGTTTTTAAATGTAAACCTCATGAAATATAAATTCAAAAAATGGATATATAAATACAATTTTTTTATAATAATCATAAAATATATTCATTTTTAGTATATATAAAATAATGGAGACAGAGGTGGTGAAAATAGCCTGTGTATCCCAAAAGTAAAAAAGTGGGTGCCTTATTTTTTTAGTTACATTTGACTAATATTACCCATGAAAAAATAAAATACTTTTAAAAAATAAATATAATTAATTGAGTCACATTCGTGATATACCATTTCATAAGAAAAAACATACACCTCAAAATACAATTTAGTGGTGATTATGGCATAAGTCTCTCAAAAATAAATGTGAGGCTTGAAACCCACATACCACAAGTCTTGACTACATGCATACTCATTCAAAACATACTTTATAATAAATATAATATTATTATACATATATTAAAAAATAAAATTATATATATATAACCATATATGATTTTCTCATGGCATTTTATTACCGATTTATTAACAATTCAAATATAAAGATTCATTTTGGGTAAAAACTGCTTTGTCTTTCATATAGGTATTTATTTGTAAACTTTTTTTTATATTTCATTAATTATGATTTGAAAATATATATAACTATAACCATGATAAAATATATTATATATACAATATATATTTATTGATAATAATATATAAAATATATAAATAGAAAATTAAATACACCATTCATTGAGACAATAGGCCGTATGTATTCATTAATTTTGTTATAATATTGAAATCATGGAAATTATATGATATATATTATTATTAAAAAAATATTAATTTTTTAATATATATTGAAAATAACTATTAAACTCATCTATAATACATTCCACATATATAATGAATGAATCACATCGCTTCATAATGTGGTAGTTCTCCGTACACACATACCACATTATCATATTCCCAAAAAATTGAAAGCATAAAGGTATGAGTTAAATATAAATACAAAAGAATAAATACATCATAAATATTATATATAAACATTATTTACTTCCTTATTCCCATACATGTGATGTGGTAATAGAAAAAAACAGTAACGATTCATGAGGAGGTCATCTTCTATACACACAAATGATGATTTCATAGCCCATTTTATGGAAGAGTATATGCTTGTATGTAATAAGCAAAACAAAAAAACATATCAGTGTATTTTCAATACATATCTTTTTATAAAATAATGATAAAATAATAATTTATGGAGTTTTAGGATGAAATAAAATAGAAAAATTTGTTTATGAATGTTACATATTTTGAAGGTATCTCTATTTGGTTTTTCCCAAAGGATATTATTTTTTGTATTTTATAAATAAATATGTATTATAGAATTATAGTATGAAATTACATGGGAGGAGAGTGGCACTCTTATAAATATTTGAAAGAGTGAATTCCAACCCCATTTTTTCCCTGTACACTTGCTCCAATAATGACAACATCTAGATAATAATATTTATAAAACCTAATTAGGTTAATAATATTTTTGTACAATTTTTTAGGTCATTTTCCACATAAATTTAATTTTTATTCCCATGGTAAACTAATTTTTATGAGAATAACTATTATTTATTTTAACTTATTTCACTAATAAAAATGGTAAATAATTAATTTCTCATTATTATAAATTATAAATTATGATGATTTTAAGTATTCATTCCATTTTTACCAAGTAAAGTAATAGAAATGAATTTTTTTCCAATGTAACCTTGTAGACGTGTCCAAAAAAAGGGTTTTTAAATCAGAGTAGTTCAAAAGTTTAAAAAGTGTTCTTATCCAAATTCAAAATGAAATTGATTCCAATAAACTAAATTGGATTGATATATTTATTGTTTATCTAATTATTCCTTAAACCATATTTAATATATAATTTAATTATTTAAAAAATTCAATCCAGAAGGAATGTCTTAATTAAATTTTAGTATTTTTTACTTTTCACCAAAAAAATTACAAACAATATCAAGAATTCTCCCAAAGATAATTTTAAAATTTAAATACTTTTTTCATATAAAATTTAAAGGAGTGTTATTTTAAAATATGTTCACTATTAAAAGGCGACAAAATAACATTTTAGAAAAATAAATATTCTTATGCATTAAATTTGATTTATTTTTATATCTTATCAAGAAAACACATATGATGAATTATAACTTGTTGATTGAATATATTATATATAAATTTCATTAAAATAGTTCATTTAAAAGTAAAATTTTAATTTATTTAGATAGAACATGTTTTTATAGAAAAATACATTTTTAGAGAAGGAATTTTATTATTTTCAAATAGTTATTACATTTAGTTATAATTAAATGGGTTACCAAAGAATTTATTTTATAAAAATGTAAAAACTATATTATCAAAATTCAGTCATTCCTATTCAATCAATAAATACCACTGTCTAGGTGATTAATATCATATTAGATAAACATATTAACTGTATATTATTGTTAGGTAAAACTCGATCTTGTGTGTGCTAAATGTTATTTCAAAAACTCAGTATTATGTGTAACACAAGGAAAAATTAGTGTTTGATGTACCTAAAGTTTATATTATTGTTTTTTATAGTGAAAAATCATCTTGTTTTTATGTATAATTAATCCTTAACATGTCGTAGAATGCAAGGCAGGCCATCAATGAATTTTAATTTATTAGAAAAAATAATTCATTAAAACTCGGGGTATTACACGATAAGGGACAAATGTCAGTAATTTTGAATAGAAAAGTTTTATTTTAAATCTATAAATGCTGTGGTGGTAGGTATAGTCATATTACATGAAATTCTATAAATTAAATTTTTTTATTATGGTTTAATTTATTTATTTCTTACATTTTTTTACAAAGAACATAAAATTAAACCCAATAGTACAACTGATAGAGTTATTGGTAAAAGTTAATTGAGGAACTATTTAAGAAAAATGTTCATAATGGGAATCTAAAATTAATTTTTTTTAGAAATATCTCTCTACAAACACATTGGTCATTCCAGTGGTGGGACTATATAGAATATTAGGTATGGATTGAATTTCATAGTATAATACCAATATCAAATGTTAATCAAAATAAAATTTAAGTTTTTATAATGGGAAAATTGTTAATTATTTTTAAAGAAGCAATATCCCACCAATATGTATTTTCTAAAAAATCTCATATTTCATTCTTTATAAAAATTATTAGTGAATAAGATGAATAAAGAAAAAGTACAATGATAAGATTATACCCATTGTTTGGGAATACATTGATATATTTTTTGAATTATTACCTAGACTTCTCGAATAAAGCGACGTGTAATTATAAATTTAAATCATACCTAGATCTAATATAATATCAAATACTACAAATAAAATTAAATATATTCCCTTATTCGAATTAAGGAAGAAATTTTATGATCCTTTGGATAAGGTTTTTATACGACCAAGTGTGTCTCCATTAGGACAACCAATCCTAATTTTTACGAAGACGAATATATTAATGGGTTTATGTATTGAATATGTAGAAAGCTATGTAATTACCTAATACTTTAGATTATAGTATAAGAATATTGTGCTCTATATTGCATACTACACCCAATCTAGAGCTTAATCAAACCTAAAAATAATATTATATAAATATGACCTTTATAATATTGTCATTAGTTTAGTCGTTATGAATAAAAATAATTATATTATGAAATATATGTAAAACAAATTCCTTGAAAATATTAAATTTCAATCAAACCATGAATTTAAATTAGTTAGAAAATATGGTAAAATAATTTGTATGAAACGAGTTTTGTTTCGTAAAACAATTTTTTGGGTATATTTTATTTTGATAACTATTTATTAATGATTTCAGTTAAATTAATATAATATATCACCAATTGAATTAATTTAAATTCATTTTATTATGTTTGATTTTAATGTAATGATAATATTGTAATTCTATGGTCAAAAATACACTTTCATGAAAATGGTAATTATTGCATTTGTCGTTGATATTATAATTAATTACTAACATATTTTTAAATTGAATTTATAAATGTTGATATAATTTTAAATATAATCATATATTAATATTTTTATGATATGTTTTTCATATTCATCTTATAATTTCTACCTTTTATTGAAACTTGAAATGTATCGATATTACACGAACTCTCATTTTATTATAGTAAAATGATATAATAATAACAAGAATTTATTAGAAATATATTTATGGAATAAATATATATTTTAAAATTAATATAATTTATATAAATATATATCTTTGAAATTATAAATATATTCTAAACATTTTATAAATCCAAGTATTGTTTTTATATAATAATTATTAATGTTATTTCTTATCTCTTAACCAATATTCAAAAGGTAAATTTTGGTTTTTTTGGTTTGAAGGATAAAAAATACATTTATTTAAAAAATTCTAGTTAATCAAATTTGAATAAAAATTATAATTTAATTTCCTATAAAAATACTTTAATTACTAAAATAAGTAATTGTATAAAAACTATTTTCATTGCATGTTGTGAACATAGATTAAAAATAATGTCAAAAAATTATAGGTTTAAAATCCTGTATATTTTATTCCATAATTAGAATCTGAATAATTAGTATTAGGTAATAAGTTCAACATATTTTTTTATCATAATGAATTTTAACCATGTAAATTATTTATCACTTTTGTTATGGGAAGAGAGAGTAAAGCGTTCAGAATAAAGGGATAATGAGTCAATTTAATAAAAAAAAATACTTTTTTAAACATATGTAGATCATCAGATTTTCCACATACAATTATCATATTCCAATCTCTTACAATTTTATTTCACATTCACAAGAAAATTAAATTATATTTTAAATTTTTTTATGTAATTCCATCTGTGTACTTCCCCTCACAAAAAAAGTGAACCCATTATCATCACGTATTCACACATTTTACAGCTACAAATTTCCCAATTACTAAAAAAATATTCATATTTTCCATTTATTCAATCATTATCACCATATATTACCCTAAGACCATTCTACTAAGTCATGTGGTTTAATCCAAAGGAAGTCTCTCAAAAAAATCAGTAATCACCTTACCCAAATATTTCAAAGTCAATTTAATATTCTAAATACTCTAAATATATACTATGCATCATGAATTAATGAATAGAGTGACAAAAATATGATAATATGTTATATGATTATAGAACAATTAATTTTTTTCTTTTTCTATTATATGAAAAATGAAAACAACGGTCGTTCATATGTGGGACCTAAGGCCACCACATATTGGTACAATAAGTTTTTCCTCACTGATTTACATGGAATATATAATGGTTTACTAAATGAATATACATGATATTTATTAAATAATTATTTTTCATTAAATATTATATACCATCTACCATCTTACCCATCCATGCTTTGGAAAATGATAAATTCATTTGTAAATACGTGTGAGCTTCAATCTCTACTACATTTCATGATTCATTTTTCTATTAAAAATATGAGTAGTTCATTATAAAATAGTATATTATGAATGAAAATTATATTAATTTAATTATTAACATTATATAGTTTTTGGAATAATGTTTTTACTTCTTTACCCATATAAATTATACTAATATCATTTTTTAGAAATTAACCGAACAACCTTAGGTGGTTGATGTTAGAAAGGCATATTAAATGATTGTATTTCAAATAATGATAAAATAAAAATATTAAATGTAATGTATATGAAAATTTTTCTTAGTCATGAATATAATAAACTTAATTTCATTATATTTTAGGATCAAAGATATAATACTAAGTGGAGACCAAATATAATGGTAATTTTTACTTGTTTCGAATTCATTAAGACATATTTTTACTATGCAATTACTTTTATTTAAATGGTGTATATAATTGACCATTAACTTTTTATATCACTCATTCGTCTTTAATCAAGGTATTTTATATTTCAAATCATATTCATTATATTATGGGGTATTGATTATGTCATGACCCGTCCCATGGGGCCCATATCGCAACTACCCCAAGCCTACCTCTGATGGGCCAGGGGTCGGTAACCAGCACTGAGTAGGAATATCCCACAAATGTTAGACGTTTTCATAAGAACCTATATGCATGCACACAAATCCTAGCCAAAGATACTAAAAAGTGAAAACACTAAGTAAACAAAAATGAATGCATACCACTACAACCCGGCAATAATGTATGATAGAATGAAAAGTAGCAAAGTTCAATTGGGCCAGAATACAAGCCCATAAAAAATACATTGTATGTAACACAAGTACTAAAGTTCATCCACAGAAAACACCACCTGATCCAATTGAAAGGTATGACACTGGACTATTGTCTCTAAGCCACCAGAATTCACCTTAGTATATTTGTTCACACTAGGCCCCACCAGGTCCTTGTCTTCCTGGAACAGTATCAAATAGTCAACCATTAGCAGAAAACATTACACTTGTGTGAAAAGCCTGTGTTGGGGTGAATAAAAAAAATATTTATTAGGAAACTCTGAAACACTTTGTAAAAGACCACAAAGGAAACACCACAAAGATGAAATAGTCATCTCAAACCCTAGTATTTGTCAATAACACATATGAAAATTACTTCAATATATACTCATAAAGGATTCTAAGATGTAGAGTCTCATCCAATATGATCCAAATAGTTATGCTCATATCATGCTCGATTTCGGGATATCTCCCTCCTTAAGTTATATGATAGTAAGACCATAGTACATGCCTACCAAAAGAATCTGAGGGAACATCTATTCGGAATAGGTCATGATGTCCCCTGAGACACCTGGCCTTGCTAAGACATGAAGTCTAAATACCACAATCAATCCTTGGTCACAGGATTCGCCTCATGGCACACTCGTTCAGGGAGAACTCACTCCTAAATCTATGAAGTCATTGGGGACTGTTAAAGGTTGTCCTACTAATTTGGGCCCCTCCCAAGGAGAAAAGAATGGTCAAGACTAAGGTATAAATAGAGGGGATTCTATCAAATAATACCACAACCCCAATCTGTATTACCCTGAAATAGAGGGTATTTTTAGAGAATACCACAAAACCTACATAAGTGGCTCATAACGTAGGGGATTATATAGAATACCATGAACCCTACTAGTACGACACAATATAAGGAGGGTTATTTCTCTTTGATTGGTGGACATATCAATACCCAACAAACTCCATTGGGGGTGATAAATTATAACTCAAATTATAAGGAGGATTCCATAGCTCTATCCGGACTCTATCTCTTGATGGGATTGCTTTGAAGTACCGTACCAAACCATCGAAGAAATAACAATGGGGGAAAGCTATGAACCTGCAATACTCTTCACTATGTTCTCACAAATACATCTCAAAAGACCACTTCTTAAAAAGGGTCTTAATTCCATATAAGTATCATCAAATGGACTTATGGTTTGAATGTCATAGGGATATTTTTTTAAAAGGGTCCAGGTCTGATCCGACCCAATCACAACGACCCGAACCACTAGTCCTATTGGATGCTGCCCGCGGGTCCGTCCCATTGGGCATGTTGGAACCAGCCCACTGTACCACGAGTCCATCCTACTGGGCTCTAGGGGTGGCCCAGTTGCTTAGTCTGGCCCATATTTGGTGGTCCATCTTTCTTCGTGATCCATGGACCGACCTGGCCATTGCCCTAGTCTCCCCACACATGGCTCAAACGTGTGTGTTCTCTCCAATCAACGCATCTTGTCTACATGACCCTCAGATCACACGGCTATGTCGTGGTTCAATTCTCTAAAATATGTGGCATAAGTAGGCTGCATCTCCCCGATGCCACGACCACCAACCATGGTTGTCCTCTGCCATTGTGGTCCCATCTGCTACTTGCTGCTGAGCTGATGGCCCACTAACACTGCCACAACCAACAGCCTCCTACCACAGGTCTTCCTACCATCAGTCCTCGAGACGATAACTCAATCTTCTGGCACTCTTGGCCTCATGGAGTGGGCTGATCCACCACTGGGTCCTTCCTGGAGTGTGTTTCAATTCATGGACTACAGTTCATGGCTAATGCACCACTGCATTATCGCTGCACCACCCCAGTGTCATCATGGTGTAGATCTTTTGTCTCAAATCATTTCTCCATGGCTTAAAGACAAAACGATTTCTCATTCATAATCCAATAAGACATGAAGAAATAGTGTGGGAGAATAATGCTATAGGAACACACCAAATATGGTTTATAGCCATTGTTCATGTTGGTATGGATTAGTATTTGTTGTTTATTTAGTGAGAAAAAATAAATCACATGGATCAACTCGAATTAAATCCCTACAAATTAAACCCATCCCGCATGGACGAACAAACCTCAGATCAACATTTTTGTGGTTTGGTCCACATTTATCGTCGAATCCAAGAAAGTTGAAGGAATCATAAAGAAAATAATGTCCGCTCTCAAGGATTTGATATGTTTGCGGAGAAAAATTGAGTTTCACTACCATCGTGCATCGATCCCTGATCCTTTTTCCTTGATCCATGATTCATGATTTGTGATCTGTTGGGGTTCATTGCCTCTAGTCGCCCCCCCACCAAGAGGCTTTTCTAATGCAATTTCTTTTCTAGAGAATCTAGGGAATTTCTCTAGTATTGTTAATCAAATCTTGTATCAATGTCAATATTTTAAATGAAGAAACTTGTTTCAGCATTTTCATTTCTCTATGTTGCGGTTTCACCATAGTTTTTCATTTGTGAAAGGAAGCATATGCATTGTCGTGGCATCACACTATTTCTACATCATGTGGAAATGATAAACGAAATAAAGTAAAAATTTTCTAAATATTGTTTTATTAACATTTAAAACATCAAAAATTTACTTTTACCCTCGACACACACTGGTTAAAGAATGTCCCCACCTAAGAAAGGTGTGCCTTCATGAGCTCAATGGTAATCTCTAATTTCTTATCTGAGTTAGTATTTATGACATATAAGATTTGAAAATAAACTAAAAGGTATTTAATTATTTTATTCATAGCTACATCCCAAAAACTATTTTCCACAGTTGACACGTGCCAGAAAATATTAGGCTCCACCTAAATAAAAAAACTCATTAGAAACTCAAATGTGGTCTTAAATTTTAGATATGAGTCATCATTCCTGAGTTATAAGGATTTGAAAAATAAAATAAAACTATTTTATTAATTTATTTTTGGTTATTCCATTTTTAGTTTTTCTCATTGGAGACCCGCGACGACGTAAGTTATGTTGCGCCTAAGTTAATCCCACTATCTTTAATGAAATGGTGCGCTCAGATTTATGATCCGGACAACCATTTAAGAGTTATTAACCATTATTCAGGAAAACCACTCACACACGCTATTAAAAACATACAATTTTTTATTGAACCATTTTGGGCACACCAGGCATCGGAATCACATTCCATCTCTGCACGTGGTCTTAGAATATTCTCAGAAACCTTCTAAAAATAAAAAAGGAAAATTTGGGTCATTACATTATCACCACCTTAAGGCTTTACGTCCCAAAAATCTAAACCATGGGATACCCAAATATATGAGGGTACGAGAACGAACCAGATCTTCTCGCTCCCATGTGCTCTTCCAGAGATTCTTGTGAAACCACTGGGAATGCACTAAAGAATTCAATAGCCCAAAGAGTCTCCTCTCTGTTTGATCATCAATCTCCATGACCAGGCTGAAATGTGAGAATCTGGATCAGAATCTTTTTCATGTTAGATTTTATGGTATCGATTTATCTCCAGCATGTTGAGGCATCCCAAGCTCTCTACTGAACTCTACACCTGAAAAGATATGAAGTGGCCAACATTTTGAGTCGATCAATGATCACCCAGATGGTATCGTACCCTGAGACAAATGTGGAAAACCAATCATGAATTACATTTATTTCCTTTATCACTCCCTTACTAGAACCCCAAATAAGAAAAGAGAAACCCATTCCAAGAACAGGGGCGCAACATGGTGAGTTGAAAAACCATAAAACTGATTCAAAAAAGTGCTCAACTTTTATATCAATTGGTAATCCCAGTATCAACATGTTCCATCATCTCAGGTGTCCACCTTGACACCCACATCCATATCCCAATGTATCTTTTCACTCTAGGTGTCCACTACTACTACTATGCATCCTTTAAAATTAATGATGTACTCCCCACCATTCAAATATAGATGAGAGGCATTCCCCATGGACAACTGAATATGTATAGTCTCATTGTCGGTGTCACCAAGCTCTGCCAACTTGAATTGAAATATGTTTTGAGGGGTAAGAACCCCTAAATAGATGTAAGATTTATTATCTCTATCCATGAAGGATAAATTTAATGATGTTAATAAATTTGTTTACTCATTCAGCAACTATGAACTAGATCTCCTACAAAGATCATCTACTACCATGTTCACATATTATGAGTATAGACTCTCTCAAATTCATAGTCCGAGTGGAACTCTAGACAACACTTTTTCCTCATGTTTAGAACCTTTTGGGAGATGATATACTTGAGACTCTTATGGTCTATATAAATGATAATCCACTTTCCCATCAGGTAGTGTCCCCACATCTTCTATGTGAAGACTACCGTTGCCAACTCAAGATAGTGGGGCACGTAGTTCTACTCATGTGGTCTTAACTAATGCGAACCACAAGCAGCAACTACTTGTCTCTACATTAGGACACAACCACGTTTATTACCTGATGCATCATAGAACACTACATATTCGCCTCAATCCTATAGAAAATTCAAGGTCAGGGCACTCTTCAGACTCTTTATTAACTACTGAAAAACATCCAGGAACCTTTCTATCCACACGAAAGGCTACCACTTTTGACTGATAGAAGTTTTCATATACCATTTTTAGTGGATACTCGTTCTCCATGGTCACATGGTTAATGGTCTAGTAATCCACACATAAACTCAATCATTGGGTATTACTAATCCCTTCTTCTACAAATCATCCACCTACACCCTTATCACATGAAGCTATGTGAAAGCCATCTTATATACTGATGCAGATATCAGTGTCATCTCAAGGTGTAGAAAAATTTAGAAGTCTATCTCCATATGGGTAGGTAAAGATGGAACATCATAAGGGTAGATGTCCTCATACTCTAACACTACTGTTGGGAACTGAATATAGAAAACATCTATTACCCCAAGGGTTAGTCTAGTTGACTCAAAAGTGATCGGTTCCACCCACATATGCGTGAGTCTATACCATTCTACCTTGGCATACTTCTTCACTGACCAAGGAAAACCTCATTCCATCACTACAGACATACTACACCCTTTTTCCTGAAATATTTTATCCAATTGAAGACTATAACTAACAAATCCATACCAGGAATGACATCATAAGGCCGTGACGCTACCACCAAGATGTCCCAACCAAAACTCTCACCTCAAGGGTCAGATCACATTATCAGAACTGGTGTGATTATTGAGTCTCCTACCATAGGTATCTCTAAACATAAGGCTCAAGTCAACTATTTAACCAAAAACCATTGGTCTCAAACAAGATTCGTGAAATGAAATAATGATTAGAAATTGTGTCTATTAATATGAAAGCAAAGAGTAGACATAGACCATACCTCAAATAATTCCAGGATCCCATGTGACAAATTCAATGACCGCCTGAAGTTGTCCCTTCCCCTATCATCTAGCTCCTTAAGCCTGGTATGGACGACATGGGGTGGTGGTAGAAACCTGTTGAAATGTATACCACCCCCCATTTCTCTCTTAACTCCTATTCCACATCTATCAGCCTATAGATACATCTACTCCTATGGGTTATCTATCACTATATCAACCACAGTGGACCATCCACCATTTCCTTGTCAGCAACACGATAGTATGTGTAATATCTAGAGAGATGTCCCATGTCATCTCATGAAAATCTTTTCTTATCTCTATGATGGATGGAATCACCCTTTGAGCCCACAACTATTGATCCCCAATCCTAGGACCTCCTCTCACAACATCTCATATGTCCACGTATTTGAGACTGATGTTGGATTTTTGTTCCCATTGTTGATTCTTCTATTTTCCAACTGCGTACATCCACTAGATGTATCATCTCATACAAGGACATTCGACCACAATGATTCAGTCTTGAACCCAATAATAAGTAGTAATTCATAGAGGAATAATGCTGCAGATGATGCTAAGCACAACTTTCTCAAAGGTTTGAGACCTAAAGCACTGGTTGTATCGTATTCATCGAGTACCTGGAATGGTTGGTATGAATCCATGAATACTGAACTACTGACTTCTCATCCTTGAAAAGATGTATAACATCTTGGGAAAAAATATCCCTTAGTTATTATTGTAAGATCCCCTTATCTGATAAACAATTTCAAATTCTGTCCACAGAAGAGTCATCTCATCGTATGATCAGGTAATCTAAACCCTATTATTGTCATGCTGAGCCATTTAGAAGGACCACCACCAGAACATCCATCTAATCTAATGGTATCCTGACTGAAAAAAACATGGTAACCATAACATGTCATCTCTCATCCCCCTAAATGTTGGGCACACCTTAGAACCCGAGGGGTCTCTATCACTGAAACTCGTGAAGTGTGCCCAACCTGTGCATCTCTTCCACTGGTACTACGAGTTCCATGATCTCCCCTATAGGTGGTGGTATTTGCTGGTACACCACCTGGAGGTGCTTTATTTGGAAAAAAATCCTATACCGTTATCTCATCACCCCATGGATCATCCTTGGGATCACACAGCTGAATCCTAGCTGGCTATCTATGTGGAGGTATCATGAACCAAAACAATATGTACCATGATCACTAGAGTATACCTGGTGAGCTGACTCAATAAGGACAACAAAAAGAAAACCCAGTCATATATGATGCACGTACAATCATTTTTTCCTACAACTATTGTTTTCATCTACAAAGATGAAAAAAATAAGTCAGGGTATTGGTGCATGGATACATCGGCCGCTACACCAACACTAGATTCCCTGACCTGAAAGACAAAACTAGAAACACTCAACAACATTTCCCCAAACTAAAATCATCATCTCTAGGTTCCATAGGTAGAACAGACCACCTAATATACCACTCTATCATGACCCTCCCCCTAAGGCCCATGTCGTGACAACCTGAATCCCACCTTCGATAGGATAGTGGCTGGAGACTAGTGTCGAGTAGGAATATCCAACAAATGGTTATAATTTTACTAACAACATGTACATATGCACCCAACAACAAGCTAAAGATACTGGAAGGAAAAACCAATATGTATTGAAAAATTCTTGCATACCACAACAACCCAACAAAAGTGTATGATAGAAATCAAAGAAGTGATGTAAACCTGGTGAAGAACACAATCCCATGAAAAAGAAAGATCTATAACAAAATTACTATAGATCATCCATAGAAAATCCCCCCTAATCCAACTATAAGGTACACCACTAGACTACTGTATGTAAGCCACTCGAATACACCTCGGTCTGTCTAATCACTCTAGGCCCCACCTAGTACTCTTCTTTTTGGAACACAATCAAAGAGTCTACCATCTACACATGACATGACACATGAGGTAAAATCCCCTATAGGGGTGATTGAAACAATACTCAGTAGGGTACCACGAAACAAAATGTAAAAAACTGCAAAGTAAACAACACTAAAAAACAATCATCCCAAAACTGGTATATGTCAAAAAACATATGAACAAAACATCTAGGTATAATTATAAATTATTCTATTACTCAAGGTCTCATCCACTACCAGACACATGGTTCCACTAATTGCATGCTCGAATCGAGGAGATCTCACTTCTTGAGCTATCTAATACTAAGAATGTTGACATGTCATCCAAAAGTATCTGAGAGAAAATATGGTGTTGATATGTCACAAAGACCCCTGATACATCAAATCATTGTAATATAAGGAGTCGTGATATCATATCAAATCCATATTTTCATGATTCTACTCAAGGTATTCTCATTTTGGTAAAACTCACTCCATGTGCTATGAAGTCATCGGGGACTCTTACAAGAGGTTCCACTAATCTATGCCCTGACCAATGAGAAATTTATTTTCAATATTATGTTATACATATACGGTTTCTATCATAGAATACAGTGACCCGATTCATTATTACCCCTACAACATAGGGGATTCTTAGAGGAAACCATAAACTGTACTAATGTGGTTCTCAATGTAAGTGATTCTGAAGAATACCGTGAACCCTAATAACAAGGACCACTAGATGGAGGACTAACGCCCTTATCTCAAAGGTCATGTCAATAAAAATCTACCTTACCTAGGGGTGATAGATTATCACTCTATTCTCAAGGAGGATTCTATAACATTATTTTATACTCCATCTCTCGATGGGATTGTTATCCAATGTCATACCGAACCCTCGAGGAAAGAACCATGGGTAAAAGCTCTGCACCTACTATAGTCCTCAGTAAGGTATCCAAAGGACATATAAAAATTAATTCCACATCATAGGGGATCCAATAACATAAAAGGATTTCCAAATAGACTTATGGTTTGAATATTATGTTGATTTTTGTAAAAAGGGGCTGGTTGGGTCTAGGTCCGGTCTGACATGGCCGGGCAGATCCGACCTAGCCTAGGGTCCACCAACCTGACACATTATGTGGACATGACAAGATAGGCCACTGTGGAAACCCATCTATTTCTGTCGAGACCAGATTTAGTGGATCAACATTCTACACCGGCCACGACCCCCTTCTCCCACGCACGCAGGTTAGCCACGTGCACTACCTCTGGTCTACAAGGCCAGACCATGTGGCGTGGCTTGTCCATGTGACTGGAGGATCCCATAGCTCTGCCCAAGGTCCATTCTCTGACTAATTTGGCTCCAATTATCTGTGTCTCCACGAAATCATGGTCGTCTTGGTCATGGAACCCTTGCACCACCCACAACCGCATCTCCATAGGCCCCTATGCCACACGTGGCCTCCTATAGTGGGCCTCTCCACCATTGCGATCTTTCCTAGACCATGGGTCACCATCGATGAACCTCTCGTTTATTGTCGCACTACCCCAGTGTCGTTAGGGAGTCAGTTCCTTATTCTAGTGTCATTTCTCCGTGGATTGAAGGCACAATGACCACTCATTCATAAGACACAAAGACGTGAAGTAATAGCATTGGAGAAAAATGCATAAAGAACACACAAAGGATGGATCATAGCGATTGTTCATGTCGAAATAGATTCATCTTGTTATAAGGATTTATGAGAATAAATAAATTACACTGATCAACTCCCCTCAAATCCCATCATGTTTAACCCCTCCCACATGGACTAATGAACTTCAGATCAACTGGTTCATGGGTTAGTCTGCGTTCATCATCAAATTTATGAATAGGGAAGGAATCATTAAGAAAAAAACACCCTACCTAGAGGACTAGATTAGGCATTGGATAAGAATTTAGTTGCACCACCATTTTCCATCTATCCCCGATCCCCATTCCTTGGTCCACGATCCGTGATCTACAATCTCTTGGCATTCGTCTCCACTTGTCATTCTCCATAGAGAGGTTTTACAGAATTCTATTCATTTCTAGAGCTTCCATGGAATTTCTCTAGGATTGTCAATAAGATCATGTATCCCTATCAAGTTGTTAAATGATGAAACACATTTCAAAATGGTCATTTCTCTATTATGTGTAATTACCACACTATTTCATTTATCAATGGAAATTTCTACTTTGTTTTCGGGTCGATGTGTCGCTACATCACTTCAAAACATTTATGTAAATAAAACAATTTGTTGTTTATTTTTATTTATTTTAAAACATCCATAAATTAACTTTTACCCACTACCCACACCGGTCGATGTGAGGCCTTGACTAAGGATATTGCACCATCACAAGGTCACTAGTACTCTCGGACTTCCAATCCAAGTTACCATTTATGAGTTATATGACCTGAAAGTATATTAATTTTTATTTAATTATTTTATTTATGGATATGTCCCAAAAACTACTTTTCCCAGATGACCCATGATGACTAATGTTAGGTTCTTCCTAACTAAAAAAACTCATTATGAACTCAACTATGGTCTCAGATTTTTCATCTGAGTCATAATTCATGAGTTATATGGATTTGAAAAAATAATAATATTTTATTTATGCTTATTCCATTTTTAGGTTTTTCACTGAAGACCCACACCGAATAATCTTATGTTTCACCTATGTTAAACCATCAATCATGGATGAAACGGTTCCCTCATATTTCTATTTCTGACAACTGTTAAAGATCAATTCATCTTTTTCCAAAAAAAACCCTCACACGTGATTGAAAAAACATAACATTTTTTTGTCAAACCATTCTAGTCACACTGGGCTTCGTAATAGAACAGTGTCTCAGTGCATGGTCTTGGAAGTTTCCCATAAAATTTTTAAAAATAAAACATGGAAAATATGTGTCATTACAGAATCAAAAAAATTTAATACCGTTTGGGATTTAAACTACAATCTCATTTTATTTCAGGATTTTTTTATGTTCATTTTTCATTTTCGGAATATTATATTTTAAATATATCTTAAACCATATATATTTTTATATCCAATATTTTTATTTTTTATTTTTAGGTTTATTTTACATTTCATCTATTCTAGTATCATGAATCATCTTTTGTGTTTTAGGTAGGGGACATTCTTTTAAAGAGATTCATATTTTAACGTTTTACTTCCAAAATATTTTTATTTCATGTTCAGAACTTCTAAATGTTTAAAATGAATATTTGGATTAATTTTCACCCATATTTAACATTAATTTAAGTGTTTTAAATTGAAAAATAGTGCAATGTTTTAAAAATGATGTGTTTTTGAACTTTTTACCAAAAATGGGAAATAGTCGTTAGTTTTAACTATTATCAAACAAATTAAATTTACCACAATCATGACCATTATTTAAATTGTATCATCCTCTATAAGTATCCCTGACTATTTTCATTGAAAATAATATTCTCAAAATTTTGGTATTTTTTAATTACACTTATAACAAAAGAAAATGATATTATTTTCTTAATGGAAGGAACATAATTTTAAGAGGTGAGTTTTAAATCAGTTCATACACAAAGTTAAGAGGAAGTTACTTTTGAATTAATGCTTCTATGTTATATTATAACAAATTTTCATTACAAAAAACCTTCATTTTTTATGAATTTATGGTCTTCAATCATCCTTTATCGATAGTGGATTATACATTATTATTTTATCATTAATTTTATTATGATCATGTTTTCTTTCAAAATCTATTATTTATTATTAGTTTTTTTTCCTTGATGATAATGTTTTCAATACAATATATGGAGTAATTATCATTTCTATTGTATTTAAGTCAACACTATCATCTACCATATCTATATATGGTATCAATTGAATGATGATTATTGGGAATAATTATTTCATTTATTATGGAAATATTTTTTAATCTAATATAAATAATTTTAAATTTTGATATATAAGGAATTTTATGAATGAATTATATTAGTCATTAAATATTGTAGAAGTTAATTGGATTTAAAAGTGATGAGTGGGGCCAAATTATAGATGGACACTCAATTTATTGGCTTTTCCGATGATTCAAAAAAATATGCATGCCATATTAGACATCTATTTTGTTTACACCTACCCATTTATTAATAATAATATATTAGAAGAAACGACGATGATATGATTCATGATAAATTAGTTGATTACTTATTGGAACTTTTATTAATGTCCATATTTTTTAATTTGAGTTATTAATGATTCAGTTTCCATTTTACATGGGATTACTATGTGATATTAGCCATATATTTTCATTAAACTAATTTTATTACTTGAATGGAAACTATTTTCATCATCAAATTTTCTAAATTGATGATTCCTTATTTACTCATGATAACTTCCACTATACATATCCCTTACTATTCATATGAAAACACACTTTATTTGTTCACCATTCATCGATATGTGATGACGAATATTATGAAGGATATTAGGGATGCAAGAATGTATCTTATTCCATGCTTTTATATTACCAATTTAATATGGGAAACATGTATATATCTACTTTTCCAGGATTGGTAATATGATAAATCCTATGTCTTGAGATCTCTTGTATCTTGTACAAATTTAATAAATTAAGCATCAAATTTCAGTTACTAGAGTTGGTGGGTTTCAGTATGTTTCATAAAAAGTTTATTTAAACTAATGGGAAATAGATTTTAAATAAATATAGCTAAAATGGTAGTTTTGATAATTATTTAGTGTATTTTATAACTTTTATATTTATAAATATATTCATTTTATGGAACAATATTCACGGTGATTATTATAAAACATAGTTTGTGGCATTCTATTGAAATGCAACCTAAAATAATGAATAGAAAATTTTTCAACACCCATAATAAATGTATGGATTCCCTTCATGAGGAATTCAATATGTCTGTTGTAGGAGTTGTGCTAATTATGACAATATTATGATAGTTAAAACAAGATATGGATAATTACCTTAGAAAATTATAAAAAAAAGTTAATTTATGACAATATTGTTTGATGTTGGACCACTTCATGTGGTAGAGACCCCTAACCATTAATGGAATAATAAATCCATTGATAACTAAACCATGGATCATTTCTATAGTAAAAATATTTTTCATAGAAATTTTAAATAAGTGACAGTGTTATTCTGGTAGTGCATTGTTTATATGATGATAATAATCAATAATTAACAATGATTCAAAATAAAAAGGAGGATGAGATTGACAGAATGAATGGATTATGAGATCTATTCCTCGGGAAATTTAATTTAACATGACCATGAAGATAATTAGTGGTTTTTAGTCCCTCCCCAATGGGATGTGAGGGAACATCACCATCCATTGTGGTATCTCAACCTAGCTCCTTCTCTACTTTTTTGAACACTGACATTCTTCCTTATTTACACTAAATATTTCTTGGTACTTAAGTACCTAATATTTTCAATTTATTTCCATAGATCTTTCCCTCGACATCAGAGATCAACTTGGCCTATTATCTATTAAATTTGATGTGTTTTGTTCGATTTTGGAACCAAGTTTCATTGATCTATTTGATTGATAGATTTATCATTGAAGATTTTGGTTTGAAATACATTGAAATAGTTGGTCTTCTAGATAACAGGTACATAATGATTCAGTTTTCTTCCGAGGAGGATCTGATTTTAGTGTGGACCAGCACACCCCATGTATGAAATGGTATATGATTCTTATAGTTTAGGTGGTCCTTCATGTTTCACATGAATCGAGACCCATAAACAATAATGATTTTGGTTAATGCCCCCCCCCCTTATATTTTATAATCCATTATTCAATTGTTTTGTAGGTGATTTAGGGCGTCATTATCTATGTTAGGGTAGAATATGATTTGAAGTATATATTTCCGGAAATCCTATTGATTGTGTGTGGTTATCTTTTGGTAAGGAATTGTGTTATAAGAAACCAATTTACATTGAGAAGTGGGATTATTATTGTTCGTTACACAATCACATTGATCATTTGATGGCAGTTTTTATGCATGGGATCCTGAATTGAGTTCAAAAGATGATTGAGGAGGTGTCAGTTACTAGTGATAATGGTCAAAATTTATTGCCATATGCATGTAGGAATTATCTAAATGTTGGTGTCTTCCTAGATTCTTATATTATGGAGGCAGCTGGTGAATTGGGTTTGGGAGAATCTACAAAAGTTGTTCTCCTCCATTAATAGGTTATTCTAAGAGATATGGTGCCAAAGGTTGTGGGTGTTTTTATAATGTGGAAAAAGATATGGTTATTTCAGATGTGGAGTCCAAATTTCGTTCTAGGGGGTTAGAGTGATTGGGTGGCATATGTCCTCATATTTCCCCCAAGGAAACATCATATGTTGTGGCTCTAAGAACTCAAAATATAGGAAATCAAAGGGAGGGGTTCCAAGGGACAAGGACCAAGGGTCATTTCCTCAAATTGGATCAAAAAGAGGGTAACCATTCGACAATGGAAAAATGTTGAAAGGAAAAAAATGATTCTAGGAATGAATGTTATATGGGGTGTCATGAATGCAACTAATGGGTCTATTTTAAAAAAGATCTGGCTAATGACTAAACTGGGTAACCACTTTGAAGCATTAACTACAGAAGAGTTGATCCTGAATCAAACTAACTCATCCTAGTTCATGTTTTATTATGATGTAAAATGCATCATCATGACAGTGGATTATGATGGGATCATTAGTGGATTCATATATGACGACGAGGAGAGAAATCATGGTTTATGTTACCATAATCAATGGGTAATTAAGGGATGGAATGATTACAAGGATTTAGGCAACTACATCCTTCTCAAAAAACAGAAATCCAAATGATGCAAAGAATATTCCTACCTACGTAAACCAATGGATATGATGTCTTTTTTGAAAGTAATACCTAAGGAAAATGGATTAGAACCTAATAAGGATCATGTTTATATGGTGAGTTCATTTGTATAGTTTGGAACTAAGATGATCGAAATTTATATCGACACTAAACAAGAGGCTGGAGGTGGGATGAGAAAAAAAATTAAGAGTCATGATGCCTCAGTGGTGGTGGATCCCCATGAGAAGACCACAGACCAAGTTGATAACAATAAGGATTTCTAGCTGCGTGCAGCTTTCAAGGAGGATCCAAATAATTTCAATCCTTAATAGATCCTTATTTACACAAAGGATGAATTGTTTTAGGAATAATTTTCAATTAATTCATCACAAGAGGATGCCCACAAGATGGCTGAGTGACTATTACTTTTGGGAACTAACAAGGAGCAGACAGAATGGATCAATAAGAAAGACAATATTTAGGTAAGAGGTTTTACTGTTGGTTAAATAAAATAGAGTAAATTGAACCATGGGTCATGATTTCATATTGCTTCAAAGAAGTTTCAAGGATGATTTTGATTGGGAGACAAATAGTATCAATCTAAATTTATTTAAATATAATGTTCTTAATAGGTTCAAAGTAGTTTTTTATGGTTCATTCATATCGTATCGTACTTGATACTTCATTTTCTATACTCCGTAGGTTATAAAATTTCTCATAAATATGTTCAAAAATAAAAAAGGTTATTCTAATTCAGATTAAGATAACTGTGGGGATACGTTTTTTGGAAAATTTCTCCAAAAAATACTTTACTTCTAAATTTTGAGCTGTTATAATTAGGGAATTAATAAATCTATAGTTAAAGGATTAAAAAATTGTTATTGATTGTTATCAAAACCTTATAAGATTATAAATTTATGTTATTGAATACATTTGTAATATAAAAATTAATATTTATTATTTATTTAACATGAATAATAAAATCTTCCATTGAGCACTAGTATCTTGAAATTTTTCATCATATGCTGATATTGTATAAAAAAACATCAAGATGGTGAAAAAATTATCCAAGTCAAATATTCCAAAAATAAATCAAAGGCCAAATAGGTTCACTAAGAATCATGTAAAAATAAATGGGGTAAATGAAAATATGGGAATAATGGAACTTTCAATATGTGACAATTATGGAATGAAATACCTTGGATCCTTCTTACACGAAATGGTTTCTTACATTCATTGTAGAGGGAAACTCCATAAGGCATGTGAATTTAAGTGATAGGAAGAGGCCACAAATTTCAATTTACTCAACAATAAGGAGATTTCACACTATTAAAATTAATCCACTAAGTTTAAAAGGAATTTACTAGAGAAATGGTTAATGGGAAATGAACATATTACTAAAGTATTACAGATGATGTTCTAATATCTTATCTAATGATAGTAGGTACTTTGATAGTATACTCATGCTTTTTTAATTATGTATCTTTAAAATCATTTATATTTTTCATATATATCCAATAATACCTTGAAAATATTATGATGGAATTCTAAATAAAGATGCATAGTGGGAATTTATAAATAATGGGAACATGTAAAATGGTTTTTATTTACATGATCATCTATTCCTTAGTTGAAAAAATGGTTATTATAACTATATTTTCTTTTGAAAAAATACTGATTTTTGGGGATTAGTCAGTTTGAATTATATTTGAATTAAGATATAATGAATATTGTAATCTATGATGATGTAATTTTATTATAATTTATTTTTTAATGTATTGTTTCCTTTCTACGGGTTTTATTATTAATTATTTTTGAAATAATTCATTACATCTTCACAATAAGTTATTTATATATTGATTATTATCAGAATTTTTTTAATAAATTTTAGACATATAAAATATATTTTCAATCTTTTATGGATCAAATAATTAATTAATGTTTTATTTTTATATATCAGTCATGAATAATTCTTCTTAAACATTCATCATTAGAATCAGATGTGGAATATAATTAAAATACACAATCAGAGGGAATAAATATTACTTATAATATTGAAAGTAATCATGTATGTTTGTTTTATTATAATTTATATGGATCACAAAATGGAAGATAAATCTATCAAGTCTTATGTTTAATTTAATACTCATTTACCATGTACAATTTTCATAAACACATTTAAAAGATTGTTTCTTATAGTGGCACATGTATAATATGTTTCATGGTTATACCTTCAAAATTAAATATCATGAGAAAATTAGAGGAGATAAATGGTTTTAACATACTTATAAATGCAGTTAATAGTATTCATAACTTCTTTTTGAATGTCTAGTTTGGTAATTTATGGTGCACTCGAACTCGGTGTTGTGTGTAGCACAATCTATTGAATTAATTAAATGAGATAGTGTACTATGAAATCATGGGTTGTTACATATAACCTAGTTGTAAAATTAGTGGAGACAAATGGTATTAACATACTTATAAAAAAATATGTTTTACGCAAATATGAGATGAATACATAGGTTTCCAAATAATTAGAAATGATAATTTAAGAACCAATTTAATATAAATAATACATTTTTTATGCCCCCAATGGTGTTTTGTCTAAATAAATTAAATTATATAAAATTTGAGATCAATATTAATATAATAAAAATTTTATGTATTAAATAACATATTATTTATATTAATCCAATAGATTTTATAGAAATAATCTAATAATATAACCAATTTTATTCTCAAAAACCTATATTTTATAAAGGTAATTTTATCACCATTTAATGGATATCCCATAAGAAATCCAATTTTGGGTTATTTTATAGATATAATATGTCAAAAAACATCATATTTGAAATAAAAATATAAAAAATAGGTAATGAATTTTTTTGGTATTTTTCTATAAGTATTCATGTTTTAAAAAATGGTTAAAAATATTGAATTTTAATTCAAAACTTATTATTCAAATAATTCACTTGTAAGGACAAATTATAAATTAAATTGGAATAAAATAGTAATTAGATCATATATTTATTAATTAATTCAATTTTGGCAGTTGGAATCAATTTCACCTTCCTATTGGTTATAAAAAAAGAGCAAACTTTTTGATGTTTTTTAATTTAAAAACATGCAGTGTCATCCCATCTATATGATTAATTTTAAATTAATTTCTACCACTTATATGATTTGAATTTGGAAAATAGTATTACATATTTGGAATAAGAATAATTTATAATGTTTAATATGGTAAAATAAATTTTTTTCACAAAATATTAGTGAATGTAATTAAAATTAATTATAGTGATTGAGGTATAATTTAGCTAAAAAAAAAATAATCCAAAAACGTAAGAGCCCAAATAACTTATCCACTTTTCCAAAAACCATTTGTATGGCCATATTTTGTCCCAAAACCTATTATTATTGATTTTGGTTTTTTTAGGATCTTTTTGGGTAAAACGTTGATACACTTAACTTGTTTTAAAGAAATCCTTAGCTTTTCATTTCCCTTCCATATGAAAGGCCACCGCCTCTCCCACTTACCCACAACTATCAAACAATATAGGATTTGACAAAATCTACACAATTCACTTCCCAATACCCTACATTATTTCTTTAACCCTCCATTTTGGATTAAAATCTTCAATGTAATCTCTTTAGTGCAAACCAAAAGAAGTTACCCAATTAAGTGGTAACACCCTCATTTAAGATCCTTTCTTTAATTTCCATTATCTACTCCCTAAAGTATTATTATTCTATGATTTTATAACAACACCAATATTAAAAATATAATATAATACTTTTATTCCAACAATAAAACCTACACTTACTCAAACATCCATCTAATGGGTAACAAATGCACTGTTTAGGTGTATGATACACTGCCACCTAAAGAAATGATGATTGTTAATTTATCCTTTACCGCATCTCATAGAGGAAATTAAATATTTATACCCTATTTATATATGTTATCTTATGATATTTTTAATTCCTCTATTATTATTTAATTTTTATTTAGAACATAACCGTATTATTTCCATGATGTGTAAATAGGATAATTTTGTTTGAGGATGTGTGGACTACTACTCCCTCGGAGTGATTTGGTTCATTCACACACTACATGGAATGTATTAAGAAAATTTTAAGTGAAACTATATTATATATATGAAATTATATTTATAATTTAATTATTTATATACATATATACATATACATATATCTTATTTACATTCATTCAATACGTCAATAAAATGGAAGCAACATTCATGTGTACGTATGACCTACCATCTTTATGAATGGTGTATTCCATTTCATATTCATATATTATATAGATTATTATAATACATATATAATAAAAAAATTATATTAATATCATGTTTTAAATTTTTGATATCATGACATAACTATAAGGGTCAAATATATCACTAATTAATAAAAAAGCGAAAAACAAACCAAATATGGCGTAGGGAATAACCATAGAAAGAAATTTTAAACAAGTGGGTAATATAATGTAACAATAAATCAATATATGGTATTACGTATAAGAATATTTTTCAGTAAAATATTCATAATAAAATTAAATTTATTATACAAGAGGTTATAAGAAGTATGATGCGATTTAAGACACAGGGTAAGGAAACTTCATCTCACTTTTTATATCTATGAGATACATCCCATGTTCACCTATCATTCATTTTTGGTGGTGTATATAATTCCCTTGAATGTATTATATGATTCCTAGTATTATATTTATGTGTATTCACATATCCACTAAATTATTTTTTATTCATGGTGTTTATGTCCCAAAAGTTACCAAACCAGTAACACAATTTAATCTAATTTTTTTTCTTTGAGAAAAATTTCTTGTTATACACCTATATTATTTTTTTAGGTCTATATACTTTGATTATAAATGTTATATCATGAATATACATATTTTCCTGTAATTTAAATATATAAAATGTAGACTATGGTTCAGAGTAACCAAGTGATAAAAGTTTATTGAAGCAGTCTCATCTCATTATGAGATTGTTTATGGTTATACCTATTTTGTTGAAATTTTATGATCCATATCTCAAGAAGTGTCTCATCTATGAATTAATTTGGAGATATTTTATATATTTGATTTTGTTCTATAATTTTTCCCTTTGGGTTTTAATTTCATTTTTATGAAAAATGGAAAATTGGGTAAATATCGGCGGGTCAACTATTGGTATAGGTTTTGGAAAACCATGTGCCCTTAACTTGGTAACAGTAAGACCACGTGGTGTTTTTATTAATATTTGAATTACATGGTTCATAAAAATTATTTAATAACATAAAAATAACAGTGTGATATTTCCCTTGTGGGAAGTGGAGACTGCATGGTAACCACATAGTTTTTAATAATGTGCTGGGTATCCCGCATGCCTGTCCGAGTAAATAAAAATTGGTTTTTATGTTTTTTATCCCATGAATGATTAACAATAATCCCCCTTTTATCCCCCCATATGAAATTTCTTACCCTAGGATCCACACTCACTCCATTTTACTTGCTTGAAGCTTCATTTTGGTGGTGTATTTGGAGCAATTTCTCAAAGATTCTTCTTGTAAGTCCTCTTATCTCGTCGTTTAATCCTATTTTCCAAGGTTTTAATATTATTTCATTGGAATTTAAAATATTTCATATATATGGTGGATATTTTAGGGTTTTATTACATTCCATAAGGTTCTATGTCGATATTATTGTATCAACATTTCTTTTATAGGGTTCTGTTGTGTTGTGGTTGAGGTTTAACACCATTTTACGGATGTTTCTTCATTTGAGGTTAGTGGTTCCATGAATAACCATTATTTTATAATTTGAATAAGCATTAAGGAGTGTTTAATTATTTTTGACGCTCCCTTCGTCATAGAGTCTAAAGACTGGAAAAGGGAAATATCATAGCCCAAAGTGACTTTGAAAATCATATCAAAAAATTGAAAAAGGAATGAATAAGAAAAACATTACACAAGGGTCATGCAAGTTCTACCATGGTCACGCAAGTACACTTGCGCGCCACATTTTTGGTCGGGCAAGTCACTTGCACTCCCTATGTAATAACTGCCCGGGGTCTTCTCCAGCCTATAAATACCCCTGGTGGGCCCCCCATTTCGGGAGGAGTTTTTCCAGAATTCAGATTCATAGCTCTGAACGCCCAAGTCTCTTCTTCAAGTATTCCAAACATTAATATAGTAATTATTTACCTAGAATGGAAGGTCTAAACAATAGGAATAAGGTCTAAGTTTTAGAATTCACTAACACCTTATGCGCCTAAGTGTTTTACCCTTAAGGGGAATGGACACACTTGTGCGCCTCCTTAGCTTCTCATTAAAACTTGCGCGCCACTCTTCTGGAAGTACCTCGGGATAACTCTAAAGGCTTTGATCAAATATCGCCCAAGTATTACCCTACTTCTTAACAATCACTCAAGTACCCATGTGCCGTGCAGGTATACCTGTGTGACCAGGACATGCGTGACCACGAAGATCATGCACGCCTACCAGGCCTTGCGAGACCCTATCTTTTTGGGTGCCTCTCCTACCTATTTCACCTCTCTTATGTTATTCCACATCTCCTATTCAAGATTCAGTCTTCAAGACACTCTTAAAATCCATTTATGGCATGTTTTCATGATTGAAATTCTTATCTAAAAGGAATTCTGTGGAACATCTCTCAAAATATAGTGAATTACACATTTTCATGTCACCAAAGATAGAGATTTATTTCATTCAACCACATCCTTTAAGATGAGTGAAAATTAACCCGGGCCTCCTTCTCAGGAGTAAGCCCCAGTCATAATTTCCCAAAATTCTGGGCATCCTGCTTAGTAGTAAGCCCTAAGTACTCATTACTTTGGGTATCCTCCTTAGGAGTAAGCCCTAAGTCCCTTAAATTTTCAAATCCCTTTCACCTAGGCCTCCTTCTCAAGAGTAAGCCCCAATCTCAACTCTTAACCAGTCCTAATTTACTTTTTTGATTTGGGCTTCCTTTTCAGGAGTAAAAACTAATAATAATCCTCCTCCTAATTTGGGAATTTTCTGTACGAGTAAGCCCCAAGGTTAGAGTATTCAAATCTCCATAAAGCACATATACCATTATGGACCCTGTTCCAAGATTTATCCCCTTATGTAAATCTTAATCTTCATCTATTTGGGTAGTCATACATACATAATCCCCACATCATTTCTTATGATTGCATCTTGCATGGAACAATTGTCCAATTTTATCAATACCTCTTGTTTATCACACCGATCATGAATCATTTGAGCTTAGAGTGTAAAAGTAATTATGACACCTTTCCTTGAGCCATAAATCATAAACAGTATACTCCCTTATTCGAACTATGTGGGTTCTGATTCTTTTCCTAAACAAAGCATACGTAGGTAGCCCATATGCGTGTGCGATCCCAACTCTGAATCAATCTATATCCTTCTGAATGACAATAAACATCAAGTTCCTAAATGAGTGGCTTTAAAACCAGCATGGTTATCCTAATAACCAAGAGACTTCTATATAATTTATTAAATGATACCATTGAATAAGAATCTATAAACAAACATAGATGATTCTCTATCGATGAGGAACCTGGAATACATATAAAAGATTCTCTAAATTCTCTACATATTTAATCATTGATTTTCAGATCTAAATAAAAGAACATTTTACACTTGTTAATGTAATAAGGATTCATGAACACAACTTAAATCTATAAAGAGAGTCCTGGAGTAGACAATATTTCCTCTAAAAAAGGTGTGTTGAGTCCGACCTCCCATCCTCTTGACCAATGAAAATTACTAAGCCTCATCGTTCCACAACTAATGAGTACCTACCTTTGGAAAGTAGGTCCAAATGGATATGGAATCATTGGATGTTTCCGGTAATATGAACAAACCCGTTATAAACTGATTGGAGTGTTTGAAAAATAAATCAATGAGATCATCCCCAATTCTAGAGGGAAACAAAAAATGGTGAACCCGATTTGAAACCATAACCAAGTTAAAATGATTCTTTACTTATTTCTTAGGCCCCTATTTAAAACTCAATGAGAGGGCCAACAAAACAATTAATGACATATGTGCTCATCCAAAAGATGTAGTGACCGAATTTATCTTGATTATGTTTGTTATATCAATCATGAACTCTTTTTCAAGATCTTATGCATTACGAGAATGGATTTTTTTAAGTCCGCATCTGTGAAAACCTTTGCTGCGAATGTCACTGTGGCTACTCCTGCTAGATCGTCATCCACTCTGAGGATGAAATCACCTACACAGCGTCTTCAACGCTGGGTATCAAATGCGCTGGTTAAGGAGTACCTTCAACACGGTACCATTCCAACTCTGGAGGCTTCTCGACGAGCACTCCAAGTGAAACACTCACACCGGTCGTCCGGACAACGATGACCAATGATTAAGAAGCATGTGGTGTTAACCACCGTCTCAAACCGTTTTGGGTTGTTATCCCCGGAAGGCAATCACCATTCGCTCCCATATTATGGGGAGGTGAATGAGCAGGTCCCTCAGGGCCTTAATTCAAGCAGCCAGGAGTTATTCCCAAGGCCTCCTATCAACAATCATCGCCAGACTCATGAGGGTATGTGCCCTCAACATGATGAGGGTGTAGACTCCAGGTGTTCGGCTCAGGTTCCTCAAACCCGAGCAGGAAAGACGAATCTCCAGAGGCGAAATCCTGTCAACAGTGAGCAGGTTCACATATCAGCCATCTCCAGGGAATTCCACCAACCTAACATGGTGGCAAGCAACGAGCGGGAACATACCCCAGTCCGATTTAATTCTGCTATCCAATAGACTCGTCTGATAGCATCACACCAATCCCGCCAGGCAATTCCGGCAGAGTTCTATAGGCAGGAACAAACACATGTTTATACGTCATTAGCTAGTTAGCAGGCTCTTCTGACTACATATGATGGATCTCGTCAACCACGTTTGGAGAAGGACAATCAGCAGGCACATACACCTGCTAGTATCGATCAAGCCTACCAACAGTCTCGTTTGGTATCACTAGGAGAGGTTAGTCGGAAAGATCCAGTGACAAACTGGAGGAAGAATCAACTCTCTGTCCCCACCCTTGAGTACTGTCAGGATTCACTGACAGGAAAAAGAGGACAGGAGCAGCAAAATTGTAACACCCGAGACTTTTATTTTTATTTTATATAAATCATAAAATAAATCTTTCACTACACACAACACTAGCTTGCCTTGATTTACACGCAATTGCGACCTTCCTTGATAGCTTGCGTCGTACGCAATACTGAGTTTCACTAAAAATGATATGCTATTAAAATATTATTAAAACTAGCCATTATGAATAGTAATAACCACTTTTTGAAATTTTGTAAATTTTATTTCTCAAAATGGACTTCATTTTTGAATTTGGAATATCAAAATTATCCTAGGGTGAAATTTTGGTATTTTTCTGGAATCATTCAATTTTTGATGAATAGTGAAAACACTAGGTTACTATTTAAAAACCGACTTTTTATTTAAATAATTATTTATTTTATTTAAATTTATTTTAGGTAAAAAATGATACATAATACCTATATAAGTTCAATGTAATTCATTGAAGTAATTTTATAATAATTTTAGATATATAAAAATTTTATTGAAGTTTTCACCGTCTTTTACCCACCTCCTAGGAGAATTTCGAAATTTATATAAAACATAATTTTACCACTTCTGTGAGTTTAATTTCAAAAATCCGAGAGACACGGTTGATGTCAGTAAGTAAAATGTGGTTCAATGAGATGAAAATATTTTTAACTTTTTTACTTTTATTTACCATGGTTAAAAGTAAATAGGGAAATTAAGGGTAAAAATGATATTATTATTACACTAACACATGTCCTAATTCTATTAGATAAGTGTAATTAGACCAAAAACAACCTTAGGAATAAAATATGACCATTTAGGCCCACTTGTATTAGATTTGGACATTTATTATTAATTTATTTAAAGAAGGGTTAAAATAGTTAAAATCAAAGTTTAATAAGTAAATAATTTTTAATATAGGGTTATACATAAGATAAGTTCGACTATAAATATTCATTATGAATATAAAACTACTTCCTACATAATGGTATTTTATTTGTAATTTTTAGACATTAAATAATTTAATTTATTTATAACACAATGATGATGCAGTAATTATCTTATTAATGAAATATTGACATAATTGATGTTATAAATACCCAAATAAATGAAATTTGAGACTTTTTATGAATTAAGCTAATTTTATAGGTTAATATGTCATGTTATTATTGATTTAATTAACGTTTTTCTAACTAATAATTATGTTATAATTTTCACAAAAATCAATTACTAAATAGTGTCAAAATTGACATAAAGTAGTTTTTAAAACAAATATTATATTCTTAATTTTTATTTTATTCCTAAAAATATATGGTTCGGCCAAATGACTTAGATAAGGTTATTTATATTAATATTAAACAACTTGGGGTTTTTTTGGCTTGTTATAGTACATTTATTAACCTTATAGTGTAAGAACACAAAAAGACATGATAAAAGTAAAATTACCTAACTTAAAGTTAAATCTAAATGATAAGGTTAAAATAGTAAAATAAACTTCTCCAAATTCTATTGGATGAGATTATTTCGACCAATACCCACCTTAGCTTCGAAATAAATCAATTTAGAGCTATTTAAAACTGAATATGGCTTTATAATAAAATAATATTTTTAGTTTTTCCAAAGGTGCCCCTCTCCTCCATTATAAAAGGGAACCTCCTCCCTCTCTTCTCACACCACTTTGAGCCTTAAATATCGGCCAACCCCTGCCAATTTCTCCTCTCCACTTCCCTAAAAACATCCTAGAGGTACTGGTATTCTTCAAAGACCAATTTTAGTGCCCTAAAACGAGGTCTCAAAGAAGCACTTCAAAGAAGAGGTAATGTCTGTTATCGATTCATTCAACTTTATTTCTTATTAAACTTCTTCTTCTTTAGTTGTTTCATTATGAATTAATCAAATAAGTATCAGTCATATACTTATATGTTATTATATGTATGAAACAACCCTATTTAACCATCTATCCATCCTACGGAAAATGAAATCACTCCGCGTGCGTACGTACGGAATACCGTCTCCACGCAGTGGTGTAATCTATTTTCCACCACCACCTTACTTGGATGGGTATAATGGTGTAAAAAATGAATATATATGATTATTGTAATGTGATATTGATTCTTAAATAGTATACATACACTCCAATACAATTCCACGATCATGGGAACGATATCATCGCTCGTGCGTACGTACGGAATACCGTCTCCACGATGTGATGCGACTCGTTCTACATGATTTTCATTGCATAATGATTACATAAATGAATTGAGTGAATAAATATGATATATATTACACTAATACCATTCTGAAAATGAGGTATATATAACCTAAAAAGAAGAATAAGAATTTATTCGACAAGACACGCATAAGAACACAAAGTAATAAACACCCGAATAACAAGTAGCAATGAAATATTACTAATAATAAGCTAAGAATATGACCATATATGATATCATAACCATAAGTATGATTCTGTAATAAGTCAATGACATTATATAAATAATTATACAGGAGTTTCGGACAATTACGAAGCAAATCCTACCTATGGTAAGGGAAATATCACAATTTCATTTTTATCTGAGATTATTTATACGTTGGAATTTACTGGGGGTGTATTTTATCACCCACATCCATGTTTCCTCAATATGTAATATTATTTCCATACAACTATAATTTTTTAAATCCAATTTTACGCTTTAATGAGTTTTTAGTAAAATATATGAAATGAATCTTTTGTCATTTTTCATACGAGGTACTTTTTGACTTCTACGACAAAAGTATGAGAAGAATGTTTTTTTAACTTATACGGCATGAATGGATTTTTAAAAAATTATTTCCAAGAAGCATCCTTTACAAGTTTTCAAGTTTATTTTTAATCAACTTGTTTTAGTTTAGAATTTTAGGACTTGTCAAGAAAGGAAATGTGTTTTTTAAGTAGAAAGGATATTTTCCTCAAGAATGGAGTTCAAGTGTTTTATCAAAATTATTTTCCATATAAGATAATATATAGTTCTATTTATATCCCTATTATTACATTGATTTGATTATGTTGTGATGGAATTATTTTTTATGATTTTCTTTATCTTATATAAATTGTTTTATGAAGTCACGATGTTTCAGAATCCCATTTTTATTACATGGGTTATGCAGTGATGTATGATTTTAGGATTTTATATCACACATAAGAATGGTATCATTATGATATGGGTTGGACCTATATATCCCTCCAATGAATTGGGTAAAGATTTTATATCTCATGAGATAGACATGGCTGGAATGGCAGGTTAAACCGGTTCAGTGAAACAGGACTGAAATGATGAATGAACTCAACATTGTCCACTAAGATAGTCTTGGCAATGAGTCTTGACTAATAAGAAATGATTCTCTATGATTATGTGTGTATGACAAAAAGCTTCATGTTTTAAGTTATGATTATTGTGATTACATTTCACCACCATGATTTATCTCATGTTATGAAATTTTGATCTCTTTTGTAGGGTAAGATTTCCAAAATGTTATGTTCTTATGAATATGATGTGATTGATATTTCTTTTGTTTACCCTTACTGAGCATTTGATCTCACCCTTTTGTATGTTTTCTTTCCCTAGGTCAGGAATAAGGTTATTAAGTAAGATATTCCAATAGGGAATATAGATATAATGAAATAAATGGGAGATATTGTAGACGCTTTATGAACCAGTTGTTTATGATTCCCAGTTTCTAAAGACACTATACCAATACGGTCCTTTCATGGTTTTGATATATGTTGTAATAAGTGTACTTCAATTTTTAAGTACTAAAAATGTATGTAATGTATGGGTCATTATAGTTGGTATCAGATGAAAGGTATAGTCAACCTTTGGAAACTAGGATGTGAAAGCCTTAGAAATAATCCTAAGGATAAGTCTAAGCATAGAACACAATCTTAGTGTTTTAGAAATGGCATTGAATAACCTAGGATAATGCCTTAAGTGTGAAATTTTATTCTTGATTATGTGGTTTTCCTATTATAATTAGTGTTGCTCACACTATTCTTCTTGGTTTTAGTCAATGGCTAGAACCCGAAGGAACCATGTTAATGTGGAATGCGATGGGCAATGCAATGATTATCCCCCTGAGAAACCAAACGTTATAAGAGCTGGAATGCAAAATCTTGTATCCATGCTCACACAAATTTCTCAATATATGAATCCTGCAAGACGTCCAAATGAGCAAAGGAAGGAGCAACATTCTGTTGAATCATTCATGAGACTGCGTCCACCTTCATTCAGCGGGTCTACTGATCAATTATTTTCTGAACAATGGATCAGTACTACTGAAAAGATATTTTTCTTTCTTCAATGTTTCGAACATGATAAATTCATCTTAGCAGTGTATTGTTTTGAAGGTGATGCTGATAAATGGTGGAATCTTATCAAGAATACGAGGCCAAGAGATGAAATTGAGTCCATGGAATGGGACGAGTTCAAGAAGTTATTTTTCAATAAGTACTTCCCCCGTATTCTTCGAACAAAGATGGAGAAAGAGTTTCTTGAACTAAAGAAAAAGGATGCTGAATCTATTGGTACCTATGAAGAAAATTTTACAAGACATGCAAGGTATGCTTCTTGTATTATTATCCAACCTGAGAGTAAGATCGATCGATTCTTTAGTGGCTTAAAACCATGTCTTCAAAGGGCGTTAGCCATAAGGGACTTCAATAGCTACGGGGAAGTCGTTCGATGTGCTCTCAATGTTGAGATGGATATTGGAGTAACCCATCAGTCATATGGGTTTCATAAGAAGAGGAAAATGGAATTCAAAGGAAAATATAAATAGCACACTCAAAAGAAGATGAGTTTTTCATTATGGTCAAAGTGTGGAAAGAAACATAGAGGGATTTGTCTTAATGGGACAAGTAAATGTTTCAAATGTGGAAAGGAAGGTCATCGGGCATTTGAATTCCGCAATGATGGGAAGAAGATGTCTAGTGATTCAAACAATGAAAAGGCTACACAGAGTGCACCTCCTACACTTCAATGTTACAAGTGCAAGGAAATGGGGCATTATGACAATAAATGCCCTAATCCAAGGGTTGTTGATGATGATCGATGTCAACAAACTCTTAAGGCTAATGAAAAAGGAATGTCACATGCAATTTCTATCATCGATGTGGAGTATGATAAAAAAGTTGTGAAAGGTACACTTACCATCCACTCTAATGTATCAAATGTTTCATTTGATTCTGGATCCACCCACTCCTTTATTTCTGATGATTTTTCTAAGGATATCACTGTATTACCTCAACAATTAGATGTTGAGTTATCTGTGACAACCCTTAATGGTAAAACTGTCGCATCAAAAGTTTATAATTCTTCTTCGATTGAAGTTTGTGGGAAAGTGCTTCCTGAAAATCTTGTGATCCTCCATATAGTGGAATTTGATGTGATTCTTGGCATGAATTGGATTTCTCTATATGGAGCTCATATCAATTTCTATAGAAGGGATGTCACATTTCATATTCCAGATAAATCTCTGATCGTCTATCGATGCAAGGATGAACATAACCTTCTAGTGGAAATTTCTTCCATGTTATGGGTCTTGATTCCACTAAATGAAGGTTATTTATCTCAAATGGTTGCTGGGAAACTCACGATTAAGAATATTCCAATTGTATGGGAGTTTGATGATGTCTTTCTAGTGGAATTGCTGGGTCTTCCACCAAATCGTGAAGTTGAGTTTTCAATAGAACTCGTACCGGGTGCCTTACCTATTTCAAAGAAACCTTATAGAATGGCCCCAATTGAGTTGCAGGAATTTAAGAAGCAACTCCAAGAGAATCTTGATAAGGGGTTCATACGCCCTAGTGCCTCACCTTGGGGAGCACCTCTTCTATTTGTTAAGAAGAAAGATGGATCAATGAGAGTCTGCATTGATTATCGAGAACTTACCAAGACACTATCATGAACAAATATCCTCTCTCGTGCATTGATGACTTATTTGACCAACTACGTGGAGCTCAATACTTTTCCAAGATTGATCTTCATTCAGGGTATCATCAATTAAGGGTCAAAAGGGAGGATATACCAAAGACGGATTTTCGTACAAGGTATGGAAACTATGAATTTATAGTGATGCCATTTGGTCTTACTAATGCCCCTGCTATCTTCACGGATCTGAATAATAGAGTATTTAGAGACTATCTTGATCAGTTTGTGGTAGTCTTTATAGATGATATTCTTCTATATTCAAAGAGCATGGAAAGAACATGAAGATCACATGAGAATTATATTGAGGACCCTAAGAAAGGAGAAGCTTTATGCCAAATTTACCATGTGTGAATTTTGGCTTCAAAAAGTTTCATTTTTTGGTCACATAATCCCAAAAGAGGGGATATCTGTGGACCCATCAAAAATAGTGGTTTTCGAAAGATGCTCTAGACCAACAACAGTAACTGAGATCTGAAGTTTTCATGGTTTGGCTGGATATTATCGATGTTTTGTGAAAGATTTTTCAAGATTATCTAATCCACTCTCCATGTTGACTCGGAAAGGAGTTAACTTTGTTTGGACAGTGGAATTTGAAGAGAATTTCAAGGAGTTGAAAAGAAGGTTATCCAGTGCACATGTGCTCACACTTCCTTGTAGTGGAGAAAGGATTGTGATCTACAGTGATTCATCCAAGAAATGAAAAATGATATGGTGATAGCTTATGCCTCACGACAGTTTAAAATCCATGAGCAAAATTACCCAACTCATGATTTGGAGTTAGCTGCGGTAATATTTGCATTAATGATTTGGAGGCATTATCTTTATGGAGAAAGGTGTGACATTTATACTGATCATAAAATTTTAAGTATATTTTCACACAAAATGAGCTGAATATGTGCCAAAGAAGATGGTTGGAACTGATTAAGGATTACGACTGCTCAATTCATTACCACCCTGGAGAAGCAAACAAGGTGGCAGATGCATTATGTCGACAAGACCATGCCAGTTTATCCATGATGAGGATCACAAAAGATTCAATATTTATGGATTTACAAAGGATGGATCTTGGAATTATAATCAATGGGGAAAAATCGTATCTTTTTCAAATGAATGATCAACTATCTATAAATGTTAAGATTAAAGAGGCACAGAAAGAAGATGTATAGTTACAAAAGAAGGTGAGAAATTCTCCTGAATTCAACCTTGATTGTGATGGAATAATAATGTTCAGGAATTGGGTTTGTGTTCCTCCCATCCCCAAATTAAAGTAGGAGCTGCTGGATGAGGCTCATAGTTCTTCATTCTCTATTCATCCTGGAATCACGAAGATGTATAGGGACCTGAAAGAGTACTTATGGTGGGATGGAATGAAAAGAGATATTGATGAATATGTCTCTCGACGCTTGGTTTTTCAGCAAGTTAAAGATGAGAGACAAATGTCTAAGTGGATGTTACAACCATTACCCATACCCGAATGGAAACGGGAAAACATCACTATGGACTTTGTCACAGGACTTCCTAAAACATCCAAAGGAAATAATGTTATATGGGTCATAGTTGATCATCTCACAAAGTCTGCACACTTCATTTCTATTAGAGAGGATTTCTCTCTGGATCACCTTGCCAGGATATATGTAAAGGAAGTGGTAAGATTTCATGGAGTACCACTTTCTATTATATCTGATCGGGATCCGAGTTTTACCTCAATGTTCTGGCGAAGTCTTCAGCATACTCTGGATACAGAGTTGAGTTTCAGCACTGCTTATCATCCTCAGACAGGTGGTCAGTCTAAGAGGACAATTCAAACTCTAGAAGATATGTTGAGATCTTGATCTATGGATTTCAAAGGTGGTTGGGATCAACACCTAACTTTGATGGAATTTTCTTATAATAATAGCTTTCACTCTAGTATTCAGATGGCTCCTTATGAAGCTCTCTATGGAAAGAAATGCAGGACTCCAACTTGCTGGGATGAAGTTGGGGAATGAAAGCTATTAAGACCTGATCTGGTTGATGAGATGGCAGAAAAGGTCCAATCTATTGAACAACACATAAGAACAGCTCAGAGTCGACAAAAAAGTTATGCCGACAACCGAAGAAACTAATTAGAGTTTGAAGTGGGTTATAAATTGTTCTTATGAATATCTCCTTGGAAGAGAGTAATGAGATTTGGAAAAAAGGGAAATTTGAGCCCTAGGTACATTGGTCCTTTCTAAATACTGGATCGTGTTGGGAAGGTTGCATACCGATTAGCGCTTCCACCGAATCTCTCTCATGATCACGATGTGTTCCATGTATCTCTCCTGAGAATGTATATTCATGATCCTTCACATGTACTCAGCTCAGAAGTTGTACCGCTGGAACAAGATCATTCTTATGAAGAACAGCTGATAGAGATTCTCGATCGTAGTGAAAAAGTCCTACGGAACAAGACCACTCGCATGGTGAAAGTTTTATGGAGGAACCAACAATTAGAAGAAGCTACATGGGAGCTTGAGGATATGATGAGGGAGAGGTATCCTCATCTGTTTGTTACAAGTCACAAATTTCGAGGGCGAAATTCATTTTAAGGGGGTAGAATGTAACACCCGAGACTTTTTATTTTATTTTATATAAATCATCAATGGAATCTTTCACTACACACAACAGTATCTTGGCTTTCTTTACACGCAATTGCGACCTTCCTTGATAGCTTGCATCGTACAAAATACCAAGTTTCACTAAACAATGATATGATATTAACATATTATTAAAACTAACCATTATGAATAGTAATAACCACTTTTTAAAATTTTGTAAAATTTATTTTTCAAAATGGGCTTCGTTTTTGGATTCAGAATATCAAAATTATCCTTGGGTGAAATTTTGGTCTTTTTCTGGAAACTTTCAATTTTTGATGAATAGTGAAAACACTAGGTTACTATTTAAAAACCGACTTTTTATTTAAATAATTATTTATTTTAGGTAAAAATTGATACATAATACCTATATATGTTCAATGTAATTAATTGGAGTAATTTTATAATAATTTTAGATATATAAATATTTTATTGAACTTTTCACCGTCTTTTACCCACCTCTTAGGAAAATTTGGAAATTTACAAAAAACTTAATTTTACCACTTCTGGTAGTGGAATTTCAAAAATCCGAGAGACACGGTTGATGTCAGTAAGTAAAATGTGGTTCAATGAGATGAAAATAATTTTTGGTGAATAGTAACTTTTTACTTTTATTTACCACGGTTAAAAGTAAATAGGGTAATTAAGGGTAAAAATGATATTATTATTACCATAACACATGTCTTAATTCTATTGGATAAGTGTAATTCCACCAAAAAAACCTTAGGAATAAAATATGACCATTTATGCCCACATGGATTAGATTAGGACCTTTATTATTAATTTATTTAATGAAGGGTTAAAATAGTTAAAATCAATGTTTAATAAGTAAATAATTTTTAATATAGGGTTATACATAAGATAAAAGCTACTATAAATATTAATTAGAAATATAAAGTGATTTCCTACATAATGGTATTTTATTTGTAATTTTTAGACATTAAATAATTTAATTTATTTATGACACAAAAATGATGCAGTAATTATCTTATTAATGAAATATTGACATAATTGATGTTATAAATACCCAAATTAATGTAATTTGAGACTTTTTACGAATTAAACTAATTTCATAGGTTAATATGACATGTTAGTTGTAACATCCCAAGTAAGTAATGAATAATAGATGTTTTTATCTATGTCTATTAATGATTAAGATAGTGTTATAGAGGCTTAAAATGAAAATAAATACAATCTTATGCATGGAATACACTAATATTCTTAAAAGTTTGTTTTAGTGCCTTTTGATGGAAAAACAATTTTGAATCTATATTTTGACAATTTTATAAACTATGTTTGTCAAAATAAACTTATCCTTTATGAATGGGACATCAAAATTTACCTTATGTGAATTTTTGGTATTTTCCTGACAATGTTCATTTTTTAATGAATAGTGAAAAATACTGCATTTTACATCAAAATTGCTTTTTAACCTAATTTATTTATATGATTAGATTATGTTTTGAATTGGTTTTGAAGTGAAATTAGAATATATTTTTACCATTTTATCCAATGGTGGTCATTGGAATCAATTTCACTTTGAAATTAGACTTAAACTGGTGTCAATCTTTTGATACTTATTGTTTTGTAAAAACACGCTATTTGCTCTGGCAGCGGGAATTAATTATTAAATTAATTAATGTGACTTATATGATTTTAATTTTGTAAAATAGACTTCATTTTTGAATTCGGAATATCAAATATAGCTTAGGGTGAATTTTTGGTAATTTTCTGAAAAACTTCAATTTTTGATGAATAGTGAAACCACTAAGTGGTAATCAAGCAAACTGATTTTTCAGTTAAATGATATTTTACCACTAATGTGTATTGAATTTTGAAAATCCGACATACATGGTTGTCATTAATAAGTAAAATGTGGTTCAATGAGATTAAAATAATTTTTTGGTGAATAGTAACTTATTAAGTTTTTAATCGCGATTAGTGGTAATTAGTGTAGTTTAAGGTATAAATAATGCTTTAATAAAATTAAATGACCTAGACACATGTCCCAACCTCATTGGTTGTGTCATGACCGACCATGAAATTCCATGGGTCAACTTGGGGACCCCATGGATCCACTTTTGTTGGGAAATGACATAAATTACTTTTTATTTAATGTTAAAGTGAAAATGACACAAACATAATATGTTTTACGAAAACAATTTTTAAGTGGGGTTATACAGGTCCAAATTTTGATTATAAATAGTCATTGGAAATCTAAAAAGATTTCCTATATCATAGTATTTGTTTTATAATTTTTAGACATTAAATAAATTTAATTATTTATGACATAATAATGATGCAGCGATGACATCATTATTTGACGATTTAAATAAAATAGAAAGATAATATAAAATCTATAAACTACACATGTCCAAAACCAATTGTATGGGTGGATTTCGAACCCTTATCACCTAATACACGACATATATCAATGTGGGACCTTTTAAAACCGAAACACATTTTCAAATAATGTAATATTTCTTTACTTTCCAAAAGTGCCCCTCCTCTCCTCTTATAAAAGGCCCCCACCTCTACCTCATTTCACACACTACTCAAGCCTTTGGCTCGGCCAACCCCTGCCCATTTACTCTCTCCACACCCCTCTCCTCATCCTAGAGGATTCCCTTTGGGCAGAATCCTTTCAAAAGAAGCCTTTAGGCTCAAATCAAAAGGAGTTACACTTTTTGAGGTAATTCATTCTCTCATGTTCATTTGTTTTATTTTGCTTCTCCAACCCCCTAAACTCTTTTTATTTACTTCTTTTGTAACAACACCAGTATCTTCAATATACTAGGAAGTTGTTATAAGATTTATTTGATCTACACTCTCACACAACTACATCAAATGGTTAAAGAACATACGGTTTCCGTGGATGGCGAAATTCTGCCTCCCGAAACGATGATTGTTCAATACTCATTTAACACCTTCAAAGGTGGCCATTATGATGTCACTATTTTTATATATGATATATAATATGTTTATGTTTTCCTTAAGCTTCTGTTTTTTTTCATTTTGGGCATACCTTTATGGTTTCCATTATGGGTAAACACGATATCTTCATTTTAGGAAGTGCGGACTACCGCCCCCTCAAAGTGATTTGATTCGTTAAATACCATATGTGGGACATATAAAGGATGGAACTATGATATTATATATGATAATATACTGGAATTATAATATACTTTTATGTTATTATGATTCCATTCTATAAAATATGAAATAGAAATGAAAGTAGCGTTCATTCGTACGTACGGCTTACCGTCTCCATGAATGGTGCATTTCATTTCTTACCTATAAATGATTATGTAATATTATAAATGCATGTATGTACTGGATATATATGACATATATGATATCTACATCATGAATACCATTCTGGATATAATTAACCTTTGACCAAATTAACAACATGTAAGTGTAAGATGTCTATTTTTGACTTAAGAACCAAATACCGACAAAATGAACAATATTAACTTAAATGATTACATGATGTCCATAACATGGTATAAAAGGAATAATGAACTTGAAAAAGATTCATAAGCAAGTAGAGATTAACTCAAGTTTATTATTCAGGAGATTAAAGAACGGTCGGGTCAAGTCAGATACGAGGTATGGGACTTCGTCTCAATCTCCTTTCATTGAGGCATATTTTATTTTATACACAACATTCTTTTATACAGTGTATAAACCCCTTTGACATTTACGTTTATTCAAAAGGAATCTTTTTTATACGAAGCGTTTACTAAACGAAAAAAGGGAATGTTTTTGTCGTACGTATGCGGCGACAACGACTTCTCCGCCGTCGTAACCGTTATTTGAGTTTCGGCTTCCTCTACAAGCCATACCTTCTTTTTAAAAGAAAAATAAATACCATGTTTTACTTTTCTTTTATTTTGGTATTGAAAATGGTTTTCATAATGTTTTTATTATATCAATGTGTTGTATTGATATCTCGTGATTGAAATGTGGAAACATTATGTTTCCTTTATGCATGTTTTATGTGATATGATTATGTTATGGTTCTTGGGAATTATTATGAAGACGGGTGGTTCCGTGATAAACTAAGGGCGGGTGAGCCCGTTATAGCTCTCCAATGCATTGGGTAACGCGAAGGAGTGAAACGTTATGGTTTCGCCGAAGAGATTTTAGGGAATATACTGTGATGGGTATTCCAAACGTAACCAAGAGGGTTACTCCCTACGTAAGAATGCTATGAATGCCTCAAGTTACCTTTATGTCTTATGATTTCTATGATTTATTCATGATTTTATGAGGTATGTTAAAGTGCCTATGTTTTATGGGTAAAGTATGATTTCATTCTTATGTATATATGAACTCTTGTTTCCTTTCCATGTTTTTATAACCCATACTGAGTTTTTATGCTCATCCCAAGTTTTTGAAATGTTTTTCACAGGTCAAGGGAAAGGTACATGATAAGATGATAGAGTCAAGGATGTGTCAAGAAATAATCCATGTTTTATTTTAAATGTGTTTCCATTGATGGGAATGAAGAATACAATCTTTATGTAACCACGTTGTTCATATGTGGAATGTAATGCATGTTTTATGATCTAATTCTCTAAAACTCTAAACCCGAAAAGATCCTCAATGTGTAATCTTGTAATAACTCAAGATTAAGTAAGGTTTAAGGCTGGGGCCTTATAGTTGGTATCAAAGGTCGGTTTAGATAACTTTAGGAGTTAGAATTCTATTAAATGATTATCCAAAAATATTTTTTTTTGAAATGATATAGCATTTAAAGATTACCATGTTGCTTCATCTAAGACATGTTTGTTCAGAATGGTTTTCCGCAGAGGAAACAGGGAAGCAGTGCTAGGAAGGCATACAGAGGGAAATAACCTTCCGAATCAGCATCCAGAAATGGTCGGAATTGGAACTGAACAGTTTGTGGCAGTAATGGCGCAGTTGACTCAAGCGATAAATGGCGGTGGTATCCATGCACGAGATCAGCCAGAACAACCGCAGAGGAACATGTCAGTGGTGGAACATTTCATGAGGCAACATCCACCATCATTCAGAAGATCATCTGACCTTGTGCTAACTGAAGGGTGGATTAAAGCACTGGAGAAGATTTTTGATGTCATGGGGTGTTCAGACAATCAAAAGGTTAGTCTTGCTATTTACCGTTTGGAGGGTGAAGCAGATCAGTGGTGGTCTATGGTTAAAAATATCATGGATGCCGATGAGATTGATGCTATTGACTGGGATGAATTCAAAGGTATGTTTCTTGAGAAGTATTTTCCTAAGGCTGTTCGACTTAGGATGGAAAAGTAATTCTTGGAATTGAGGCAAGAGGAGGACTCAGTGGCTGCCTATGAAAAAAGGTTCACTCGTTTGGCAAGGTATTCTCCAAATTTTATTCGAGACCTTGATAGTAAAATCAATCGTTTCTACTCAGGATTAAAGCAAAATTATCGAAGGGCATTAGCTTCTCGTGAGTTTAAAAGTTATGAAAAGCTTGTTCGATGTGCTGAGAAGGTGGAAATGGAGTTTGCCGATGACCAAGTGTTCTATAACAACCAGCAGAAGAAGAGACCGAGGTGGCAGGAGAAAGGTAAGAATTATTCAAAAATGTCTGATGGTAAGAGAACTAAGTTTCCAGTTTGTGATAAATGTGGAAAAAGGCATGCTGGGGAATGTCTTCTGAATTCTGGGAAGTGCTACCGATGTGGTAAGATGGGACATAAGGCTCGTGATTGCACTGAAAAGGATCAAGGTGAAGGTAAGAACAAATTTGATTTACAGTTAGTGAAATGTTATAAGTGCAATGAGATGGGTCACTATGCAAACGAGTGTCCGACAAGGATCTTGAGTGATGGGAAGCAGTTAGACTACAAGCAGAAAGGGGTGGTGAAATCCATTGCAACTACTTCAGTAGATGTCGGGCCATCAAATGAAGTTGTATCAGGTACTTTGTTTGTTTTTTCAGATTATGCCAGTGTGTTGTTTGATTCGGGGTCTACACATTCTTTCATCTTTGAAAAATTTTCTAGTAAAATGGGAATACCATCTCAAGAAATAACTCCTGAACTTATGGTAAAAACACCTGGGGGAAGTGTCGAGGCAAAAATAATTTATAAGAATCTTCCTATCCTTATCTGTGGAAAGAACCTACTTGAAAACCTTATTGTTCTACCTCTAGTAGAGTTTGATGTTATCCTGGGTATGGATTGGCTCTCTATTTACCATGCTAAGATTGACTGTAGAGCTAAAGAAGTTTCTTTTCAGAAAGACTTTCAGTTTGTTTACAAGAATGAACCCTTACTTTTGATAACATATCAAGAGGCCGAGAAACTTGTAAAAGATGGAAATGAATGTTACCTTGCACACGTCGTTGAAAATAAAGGATCTGTTCAGATTAATGATGTGCCAATGGTAAATGAGTATCCTGATGTTTTTCCTGATGAGTTGCCTGGAATAATACCAGATCCGGAAGTTGAGTTTACTGTTGACTTAGTTCCTGATGCTAAGCCAATTTCAAAACCCCCTTATCGAATGGCACAAATTGAACTTTTAGAGTTGAAGGAGCAATGGCAAGATTTATTAGAGAAAGGTTTCATTAGACCTAGCACATCACCATGGGGTGCTCCTGTTTTATTTGTTAAAAAGAAAGATGGTTCTATGAGACTTTGCATTGATTATAGAGCCTTGAATAATATCACTGTTAAGAACAAATATCCTTTGCCTCATATCGATGATTTGTTTGATCAGCTCCAGGGAGCTCAGTTTTTTTCAAAGATTGACTTGAGATTGGTGTACCATCAGCTGAAGGTAAAGGAGGCAGATATTCCGAAGACCGCGTTCCGTATGAGATATGGCTATTATGAATTTGTAGTAATGCCTTTTGGGCTAACCAATGCACCTGCTGTATTCATGGACTTAATGAATAGAATTTTCCATGAGTTCTTGGATAAGTTTGTGGTGGTTTTCATTGATGATATTTTGGTGTTTTCTAAAAGTAAATAGGAGCATGAAAAACATTTAAGGGTTGTCTTGCAAACCTTAAAAGAAAAGAAACTGTATGGGAAATTCAGCAAGTGTGAGTTTTGGTTGCAACAAATTTCTTTCCTTGGTCACATTGTTTCTAAAGATGGAATAACTGTTGATCCTGCAAAAACAAAAGTAGTGGAAGAATGGACTAGACCAACAAATGTAACCGAGATTCGTAGTGTCCTTGGTTTGGTGGGCTATTACCGAAGGTTTGTTAGAAAATTTTCACGGTTATCTAGTCCAATGACTAAGCTAACTCGGAAGGGTGTTAAGTTTATCTGGACAAAAGAATGTGATTATTGTTTTCAGGAATTGAAAAGAAGATTGGTTAATGCTCCAGTTTTGGCACTACCTTCCAGGAATGGTGAGTTTGTTATATACAGTGATGCTTCATTGAAAGGACTTGGTTGCGTCCTAATGCAGAATGATCAGGTAATTGCTTATGCTTCACGACAGTTGAAAACTCATGAGGTAAATTACCCTACACATGATTTGGAATTAGCTGCTGTTGTTTTTGCTTTAAAAATTTGGAGGCATCATTTGTATGGAGTAAAGTGTGAAATATATACCGATCACAAAAGTTTAAAGTATATATTCACTCAGAAAGAGTTAAACATGAGACAATGGAGATGGCTGGAATTAATCAAAGATTATGATTGTACAATTCATTACCATCCAGGAAAAGAAAATAAAGTGGCTGATGCTTTGAGTCGAAAAAGTAATGCTTCATTAACAATGTTGTGTTTGGAACGTGATTCTTTGGTTAAGGATTTGATGAACATTGGCATAGAAGTTGTTGGTGCAGGAAGTCCTTCTGTTTTGTTTCAGGTATCAGTGAGATCATCTCTATCAGATAGAATCAAGCAAGCACAGAAGCAAGACAGTGAGTTGCAGAAAAGGGTAGAGCTGGTTCAGAATGGTAAGTTGCCTGAATTCAACATTGATAATGATTGCGTTTTGAGATTTGGGAAGAGATTGTGTGTGCCTTGTGATTCACAGTTGAAGAGAGAGTTGTTATGTGAAGCTCATAGTTCTCCGTTTTCATTTCATCCGGGCAGTACTAAGATGTATAGAGATCTGCGGGAGTATTACTGGTGGGATGGAATGAAAAGAGATATTGCTGATTTTACTGTGAAGTGTTTGACTTGTCAGCAGGTTAAAGAAGAGCGGCAGTTACCGAAAGGGATGCTTCAGCCTTTACCAGTGCCAGAGTTGAAATGGGAGAATATATCCATGGACTTTGTTGTTGGATTACCGAAGACATCTCGAGGTAATAATGCAATCTGGGTTATTGTTGATCGCTTGACCAAATCTGCTCATTTCCTTGATATACGAGATACTTTCTCTCTTGATCAACTTTCTTGTTTGTATCTTAAAGAGATAGTCAGGTTACATGGAGTTCCTCTCTCCATTGTATCGGATCGTGATCCCAGGTTTACTTCTAACTTTTGGAAAGGCCTTCAGAAGTCGTTGGGTACTGAATTAAATTTTAGTACAGCTTTTCATCCTCAATCAGATGGGCAGTCAGAACGAACAATTCAGACATTGGAGGATATGTTACGAGCTTGTTCTATGGATTATCAGGGAAGTTGGGACCAACATCTTTTTTTTGGTTGAGTTTTCATATAATAACAGTTTTCATTCCAGTATACAGATGGCACCATTTCAGGCATTATATGGGAAGCGGTGTCGAACTCCAGCTTTCTGGGATGATGTGGGTGAAAGAAAGTTGATGGGACCAGAATTGGTAGAAGAGATGGCAGAAAAAGTTCAGCTGATTCAGAAACACATGATAACAGCTCAAAGCTGGCAGAAGAGTTATGCGGATAACAGGAGGAAGGATCTATCTTTCGAGGTAGGTGATCATGTTTTTCTCAAGGTTTCTCCTTGGAAAAGTGTGATGAGATTTGGTAAGAAAGGAAAGCTGAGTCCAAGGTTTATTAGACCATACGAAATTCTGGAGAGAGTTGGATCAGTTTCATACCGAGTGGCTTTACCTCCGAGTTTATCTCAGGTACACAATGTTTTTCACATTTCGATGTTGAGAAAGTATATGCCAGATCCATCTCATGTTTTGAGTCCAGAGATAGTTCAGCTGGAAGAGAACCTATCTTATGAGGAACAACCGGTCCAGATTCTTTACCACAAGGAGAAAGTGTTACGGAATAAGGTGATTCATCAGGTAAAGGTTTTGTGGAAAAACCACATGATTGAAGAGGCAACATGGGAATCTGAAAATGCAATGAGGGATAAGTACCCCCATTTATTCGATAAGTAAATAAATTGCGGGGACGCAATTTTCTAAAGGGGTGAAGGATGTAACATCCCAAGTAAGTAATGAATAATAGATGTTTTTATCTATGTCTATTAATGATTTAGATAGTGTTATAAAGGCTTAAAATGAAAATAAATACAATCTTATGCATGAAATACACTAATATTCTTAAAAGATTGTTTTAGTGCCTTTTGATGGCAAACCATTTTTGAATCTATATTTTGACAATTTTATAAACTATGTTTGTCAAAATAAACTTATCCTTTATGAATGGGACATCAAAATTTACCTTGTGTGAATTTTTGGTATTTTTCTGACAATGTTCATTTTTTAATGAATAGTGAAAAATACTGCATTTTACATCAAAATTGCTTTTTAACCTAATTTATTTATATGATTAGATTATGTTTTGAATTGGTTTTGAAGTGAAATTAGAATATATTTTTACCATTTTATCCAATGGTGGTCATTGGAATCAATTTCACTTTGAAATTAGACTTAAACTGGTGTCAATCTTTTGATACTTATTGTTTTGTAAAAACACCCTATTTGCTCTGGCAGCGAGAATTAATTATTAAATTAATTAATGTGACTTATATGATTTTAATTTTTTAAAATAGACTTCATTTTTGAATTCGGAATATCAAATATAGCTTAGGGTGATTTTTGGGTAATTTTCTGAAAAACTTCAATTTTTGATGAATAGTGAAACCACTAAGTGGTAATCAAGCAAACTGATTTTTCAGTTAAATGAAAGTTTACCACTAATGTGTATTGAATTTTGAAAATCCGACATACATGGTTGTCATTAAGAAGTAAAATGTGGTTCAATGAGATTAAAATAATTTTTTGGTGAATAGTAACTTATTAAGTTTTTAATCGCGATTAGTGGTAATTAGTGTAGTTTAAGGTATAAATAATGCATTAATAAAATGAAATGACCTAGACACATGTCCCAACCTCATTGGTTGTGTCATGGCCGACCATGAAATTCCATGGGTCAACTTGGGGACTCCATGGATCCACTTTTGTTGGGAAATGACATAAATTACTTTTTATTTAATGTTAAAGTGAAAATGACACAAACATAATATGTTTTACGAAAACAATTTGTAAGTGGGGTTATACAGGTCCAAATTTTGATTATAAATAGTAATTGGAAAGCTAAAACGATTTCCTATATCATAGTATTTGTTTTATAATTTTTATACATTAAATAAATTTAATTATTTATGACATAATAATGATGCAGCGATGACATCATTATTTGACGATTTAAATAAAATAGAAAGATAATGTAAAATCTATAAACTACACATGTCCAAAACCAATTGGATGGGTGGATTTCGAACCCTTATCACCTTATCCACGACATATATCAATGTGGGACCTTTTGAAACCGAAACACATTTTCAAATAATGTAATATTTCATTACTTTCCAAAAGTGCCCCTCCTCTCCTCTTATAAAAGGCCCCCACCTCTACCTCATTTCACACACTACTCAAGCCTTTAGCTTAGCCAACCCCTGCACATTTACTCTCTCCACATCCCTCTACTCATCCTAGAGGATTCCCTTTGGGCAAAATCCTTTTAAAGGAAGCCTTTAGGCTCAAATCAAAAGGAGTTACACTTTTTGAGGTAATTCATTCTCTCATGTTCATTTGTTTTATTTTGCTTCTCCAACCCCCTAAACTATTTTTATTTACATCTTTTGTAACAACACCAGTATCTTCAATATACTAGGATGTTGTTATAAGATTTATTTGATCTACACTCTCACACAACTACATCAAATGGTTAAAGAACATACGGTTTCCGTGGATGGCGAAATTCTGCCTCCCGAAACGATGATTGTTCAATACTCATTTAACACCTTCAAAGGTGGCCATTATGATGTCACTATTTTTATATATGATATATAATATGTTTCTGTTTTCCTTAAGCTTCTGTTTTTTTTCATTTTGGGCATACCATTATGGTTTCCATTATGGTTAAACACGATATCTTCATTTTAGGAAGTGCGGACTACCGCCCCCTCAAAGTGATTTGATTGGATAAATACCATATGTGGGACATATAAAGGATGGAACTATGATATTATATATTATAATATACTGGAATTATAATATACCTTTATATTATTATGATTCCATTCTATAAAATACGAAATAGAAATGAAAGTAGTGTTCATGCGTACGTACGGCTTACCGTCTCCATGAACGGTGCATTTCATTTCTTACCTCTAAATGATTATGTATTATTATAAATGCATGTATGTACTGGGTATATATGACATATATGATATCTAAATCATGAATACCATTCTGGATATAATGAACCTTTGACCAAATTAACAACATGTAAGTGTAAGAAGTCTATTTTTGACTTAAGAACCAAATACCGACAAAATGAACAATATTAACTTAAATGATTACATGATGTCCATAACATGGTATAAAAGGAATAATGAACTGGATTCATAAGCAAGTAGAGATTAACTCAAGTTTATTATTCAGGAGATTAATGAACGGTCGGGTCAAGTCGGATACGAGGTATGGGACTTCGTCTCAATCTCCTTTCATTGAGGCATATTTTATTTTATACACAACTTTCTTTTATACGGTGTATAAACCCCTTTGACTTTTACGTTTATTCAAAAGGAATCTTTTTTATACGAAGCATTTACTAAATGAAAAAAGGGAATGTTTTTGTCGTATGTATGCGGCGACAACGACTTCTCCGCCGTCGTAACCGTTATTTGAGTTTTGGCTTCCTCTACAAGCCATACCTTCTTTTTAAAAGAAAAATAAATACCATGTTTTACTTTTCTTTTATTTTGGTATTGAAAATGGTTTTCATAATGTTTTTATTATATCAATGTGTTGTATTGATATCTCGTGATTGAAATGTGGAAACATTATGTTTCCTTTATGCATGTTTTATGTGATATGATTATGTTATGGTTCTTGGGCATTATTATGAAGTCGGGTGGTTCCGTGATAAACTAAGGGCGGGTGAGCCCGTTATAGCTCTCCAATGCATTGGGTAACGCGAAGGAGTGAAACATTAAGGTTTCTCCGAAGAGATTTTAGGGAATATACTGTGATGGGTATTCCAAACGTAACCAAGAGGGTTACTCCCTACGTAAGAATACTATGAATGCCTCAAGTTACCTTTATGTCTTATGATTTCTATGATTTATTCATGATTTTATGAGGTATGTTAAAGTGCCTATGTTTTATGGGTAAAGTATGATTTTATTCTTATGTATATATGAACTCATGTTTCCTTTCCATGTTTTTATAACCCATAATGAGTTTTTATGCTCATCCCAAGTTTTTGAAATGTTTTTCACAGGTCAAGGGAAAGGTACATGATAAGATGATAGAGTAAAAGATGTGTCAAGAAATAATCCATGTTTTATTTTAAATGTGTTTCCATTGATGGGAATGAAGAATACTATCTTTATGTAACCACTTTGTTTATATGTGGAATGTAATGCATGATTTATGATCTAATTCTCTAAAACTCTAAACCCGAAAAGATCCTCAATGTGTAATCTTGTAATAACTCAAGATTAAGTAAGATTTAAGGCTGGGGCCTTATATTAGTATTGATTTAATTAACTTTTTTTGAACTAATCATTCTGTTATAATTTTCACAAAAATCAATTACTAAATAGTGTCAAAATTGATATAAAATAGTTTTTAAAACAAATATTATATTATTAATTGTTATTTTATTCCTAAAAATCTAAGGTTCTACTAAAGGAATTAGATAAGGTTATATATATTAATAATAAAAAACTTTGGGTTCTTTTCGCTTTTTATAGAAAGTTTATTAACCTTATAGTGTAAGAACACAGAAATACACAGTAAAAGTAAAATTATCTAACTTAAAGTTAAATATAAATGATAAGGTTAAAATAGTAAACTAAACTTGTTGAAATTCTATTGGATGAGAGGATTTCGACCCATACCCACCTTATATTCTAAATAAATAATTTTGGAGCAATTTAAAATCGAATATGTCTTTATAATAAAATAATATTTTTTAGTTTTTCCAAAGGTGCCCCTCTCCTCCCTTTTAAAAGGGCACCTCCTCCCTCGTTTACTGACACCACATTGAGGCTTCAAGCTCGGCCAAAACCTGACATGTTCTCCTCTCCACTTCCCTAGAAACATCCTAGAGGTCCTTGTCTTCTTCAAAGACCAATTTTAGTGCCCTAAAAGGAGGTCTCAAAGATGCGCTTCAAAGAAGAGGTAATGTCCATTATCGATTCTTTCAACTTTATTTCTTCTTCCACTTATTCTTCTTTAGTTGTTTCATTATTAATTAATAACATAAGTATCAATAATATACTGATATGTTATTATATGTATGAAACAACCCTATTTCACCATATATCCATCCTACAGAAAACGAATTCACCGCGCGTGCGTATGTACGGAATACCGTCTCCACGCCGTGGTGTAATCTCTTTCCACCACCACCTTACTTGGATGGGTATAATGGTGTAAAAAATGAATATATATTTTTATTTTAAAGTGATATTGATTCTGAAATAGTATACATACACTCCAATACAATTCCACGATCATGGGAACAATATCATCACTCGTGCGTACGTATGGAATACCGTCTCCACGATGTGATACGACTCATTCTACATGATTTTCATTGCATAATAATTAAATAAATGAATTTAGTGAATAAATATGATATATATTACACTAATAACATTCTGGAAATGAGGTTTCTATAACCTAAAATGAATAATAAGAATTTATTCGACAAAACATGCATAAGAAAAAAAATTAATAAACACCCGAATAACAAGTAGCAATGAAATATTACTAATAATAAGCCAAGAATATGACCATATATGATATCATAACAATGAGTATGATTCTGGAATAAGTCAATTACATTATTTAAATCATTATACAGGAGGTTCGGACAATTACGAAGCAAATCGGACCTAAGGTAAGGAAAATATCACAATCTCATTTTTATTTGAGATTGTTTATAATATGGAATTTACTGGGGGTGTATTTTATCATCCACATCCATGTTTCGTCAATATGTAATATTATTTCCGTCCACCTAAAATTGTTTAATTCCAATTTCACCCTTCGGTGAGTTTTTAGTAAAAGATATGAAAGCAATCTTTTGTCATTTTTCGTACGAGGTACTTTTTGACTTTTCTGACAAAAGTACGAGAAGAATGTTTTTTTAACTTATACGGCATGAATGTATTTTTAAAACATTATTTCCAAGAATCTTCCTTTACAAATTTTCAAGTTTATTTTTAATCAGCATCTTTTAGTTTAGAATTTTATGACATGTTAAGAAAGGAAAAATGTTTTTGAAGTAGAAAGGATATTTTCCTCAAGAATAGAGTTCAAGTCTTTTATCAAAATTATTTTCCATCTAAGATAATATAAGGTTCTGTTTATATACCTATTATTACATTGATTTGATTATGTTGTGATGGACTTATTTTTTATGAATTCCTTTATCTTATATAAATTGTTTTATGAAGTCACGATGTTTAAGAATCCCATATTTATTACATGGGTTGCACACATAAGAATGGTATCATTATGGGATGGGTGGGACCTATATCTCCCTCAAATTCATTGGGTAAAGATTTTATATCTCATGAGATAGACATGGCTAGAACTGCAGGTTAAACCTGTTCAGTGAAACAGGACTGAAACGAGGAATGAACTCGGTTCAGAAATGGACTTTGTCCACTAAGATAGTCTTGGAAATGAGTCTTGACTAATAAGAAATGATTCTCTATTATAATGTGTGTATGACACAAAGCTTCATGTTTTATGTTATGATTATTGTGATTAAATTTCACCACCCTGATTTATCCCATGTTATGAAATTATGATCTCTTTTACAGGGTAATATTTCCAAAATGTTATGTTCTTATGAATATGATGTGATTGATATTTCTTTTGTTTACCCTTACTGAGCATTTGAGCTCACCCTTTTGTATGTTTTCCTTCCCCAGGTCAGGAAGAAGGTTATTAAGTAAGATATTCCAAAAGGGACTATAGATATGATAAAATAAATTGGAGACAGTGTAGACGCTTTATGAACCAGTTTTTTATGTTTCCCAGTTTCTAAAGACACTATACCTATACGGTCCTTTCATGGTTTTGTTATATGTTGTAATAAGTGTACTTAAATTTTCAAATACTAACAATGTATGAAAAGTATGGGTTGTTATAAACATACACCTACTCCAAGAACGAAATAGACATATATCCCTCTTCCGGTAGCTGAAGTCACCAAGCACATTTTGTCAATGGTGAAAGAGCAGAAGTAAATCCCTTCTCATATTATGGATTCTTGCCAGGATATTATAACAACTTCAGCAATATCTTAGGGAAAGACACATAAATCTATCCCTACTGGTGGAGTGACTCATCAAAATATCACTTCAGAGCAGATACACACCTCTGTTCCAGTCCATGGAGTTTGTGGGGCGTACTCCTCCATATCATACGGACAACCAAGTCAGACACATACACATGATTTGATTAGATATTATCAGCCTAACCTGGACATCTCTCTTGACCAGGAACATACACCTACTCAGAGTATCCAATTTCATCAACAAGTGGTTTCCAAGGTGAGTACGAAGGTGTCAAAGAAGAACCTCCCCGCATAGTCAAGAAATCAAGATCCAATCTGTAACAATGCCTTGCTAGATGCTGGAGTTCTTGAAGCCCTCAAACAGTTATCTATTGGAATCCAAGATTCTACTCCCTCATTTCCCAATAGTGGGAACATTAATTCTGATGGTCTTCAACAGACACTTCCTCATGAAGGCTTGGTTCATGACAGTTCGGTCAATCTTGAAGTTTTATATTCAGATGAGAGCTACAATAACCCAATGTGTGGCCATAAGACCATGGAGCAAGAGATCTCATCTTTTGCTGTAACAACCATGGTGGTCTTCCCCATGATGATGAATTTTGATGTTAATGTCGTCTCCATAGTAGTGATGTACAATGCCCAGAAAATGCTCTAGTGGACAATGTAGTGCCGAGAAATCCCTCTTATCTTGAGGCACTTGAAAATGAAAAACTAGTCATGTCTAATGTTTCATCTCTAGAAGGTGAAATAATTTCTCGATCAGAAGATAGACCGGGGTGTAGGTCATTATCTGAACCACCATCGGGTCATTCATCTTCTAGTTTGATCAGTGAATTCTCTACCAATCCTGTTGAATCCGATGAAGCAACAAGGAAGCACCAGCACTAGTCAAATAAGGTAGAATAATATTCATTGAATGATAAAGAGGATGTGATGAATATAAGGAAAAAATTGGAGAATGATGAAGTGCCAATAATGTTTTGGCCTTTGGCTGACGCTCAGTATGACATTCCAGAGATTTTGAAGGAAGATGGGATTGATGAAATTTGTCTCAACATATGGAATACTCTTTGTCAGTTGAAAAAAATTATTATCTTATGATGAATATGAAAATCATGTTAAGATAATAGGATGGTTACAACGTCAAATTGACTTGACATCTCTATCAGTCTATCGATATTCGAAGGCTGAAAAGCAGCAGAGAGCCCTTCAGCGTTCATGCCTTGGCGCACTAAGAAGATTGCGCTAGTTAATTGACAATGCCTCATCTGGTATTCATGTCAGAGTATGGGGTTTTCATGGAGAACTACATTTCACTGTGCTCTCTAGTCAACAAATCCCGCCAAAAATGGTTTCATGCAATGTTATTGCCCATGGCCGGCCAAAGTCAATGGGTTTTGTTTGTAATGAAAAGCTTGCCCAAGAAGAAGCTTCAACTAGTTCTTCTCAAAATCAAGCATACAGAGAACAAGTTGTTTAATAACTCCTACATCATGTGAATGAGAATATTAAACAAGCCTCATGTATGGAGCAAGCACATCATCAAGTGACAGAAGTGTCATAAATCATCCAACAGTATTTTGAACTGGGTGATAAAAGTGGATGTCGATTGATGCATCCTGCTAATTTCCGGACCAAGGTCAGAAAAATCTGGAGAGCTTTTAAGAATGTATCATACATAGCATGTCGGGAGCCACCCCATCTTTCCAGACGAGGGGCTCTATTCAATCAACCCTCAGAATCAACAAATAGGATTAGAGGAGTTGATCAAAGACAGCAGGAACAGCCCCAGTCAACCAGACTGGGGACTTTTTGAAATCATCAATCCCCTCCTCAGCGAAAATCAATCTTCTCTCGATTGGGGAAGAAGCCACAAGAGGAACGAAGAGCCAAATTATCCGGAGATTCTCTCCAAATTATGGTTCATCAAGAAGTTCCGTAGGGATCGAATCAACAAAAGTCCATGTCTCATCATAGACATGGAAGAAGACAATATCGCAGGAATGCCGATAGGATGTATGCGATGAATTATGCATCAATCAGTGTCATCAATGCCGTTGATACAGATCCACCATATGAGGCTCAATCAGGGGACTCATATGAAGAGGTTTCAGCTCAAGACGTTGTACGCACAGACACAAATGAAGAAGGTGTGCGTACACAAAATAAAAGGATTGCTGAGAACCTAGGTAATCCTTTAAATAATACACTTCCCCCTCTCCGAAAGGTATCAAACAAGGGGAAGGGAAAAAATCAGGTAACATTTCCTTCCTCTGGAGAAGGCCAATCGCTCTCACTAGAGCAATGGTTCTCACAACAGGAGGAAGAAATGAAGGAATTGAGGAGGATGAATGCATAACTACTTTAGGGTAGTCTTCCTCCTAAATGTGATGGAGCCAGCCAGTCAAGGGAATTTGTTGTGGATACTAAGATGGATCAATAATATCCTTCTTTATCATTACACCCTCATAGGTCTAATTCTACGGGTCAAGTGAAACAACAATTGGCAATGCTGTCATCAGTTGCAGTACAAGCTGCAATACCTATCCAAGATCAAGTCAGTGCACCTGTTCAGGTCCAAGCTCAACCAGATGTTTCCCAAAAGTTAATAACTACTATTGAGTCATTAGCAGCTCAGTTGGAAGATATGGAGGGAAAGCATGCGTAGGTTCAACCAAAAAACAGATATTACACTAAATGGGTTGATTCAATCCCTCCCCCAGCAAGTTTTGGGAAGCCTGTATTCCCTATTTTTAATGGATCAGGCGATCCTGAACAGCATTTTACGCATTACGTGTCTTGTTGTGATCCTATGTTGGGAACCCTGGAACAGCAAGAAGCAGTGAAACTCAGATTCTTCATGCGAACCTTGAAAGGACCAGCCTTTGTTTGGTACACAAGCTTGAAATCCCAGTCAATATCAGATGGGAAGATCTCCGTCAATGATTTATTCTTCAATTTAGCTCAACATTTCCAAAGAAAATAGTTTTTGATCTTACAAACTGTAAGAAAAGGGAGAATGAAAGAGTCCCTGATTTCAGTGCTCGCTGGAATAGATTAACATATTCTCTGAGCTTAGCACTCTCTCAAGAAGAATTGTTTCCAATCTGTGTGTAAAATCATCGTGACGAATTACGCACACTGTTGATCCCTATGAAATACACATGAGGGTTTTGAGACCTTACTTCAATCACCCAAAAGATTGAAGATTCTCTTATACAGACTAAGTCTAAATCTCATGTAATTCCATCAGCTCCAGGAAGGAGAATCAGTTGTGAAGAAACTGCTACAATTATGCTTAAACAAGCACCTATACCTGCTTCTACTTTAAAACCTTCATCATCTCGAAGGGCTCCACCTCCTGAGTATCAAAAACAGAGGTCGTTTCATCATGACGATCAAAGAGATCAACGACGGAAATAGTTTGATGAGTTGGAGAGTAAATTTTATTCTTTCCAAAATGAACAACTTCATGGATACTTCATTTTGGCTATGGAAAATAAGTTGGTTCAATTTCTAAGTCCCAAAATGCTAAACAAGGAAGGAGATGAAGACTGTCCCAAGTATTGCCCGTTTCACAAGATGTTGGGGAATCCCATTCAGGAGTGTTCTGTTTTCAAGGACCTCCTGTAAAAGAGGGTCAACTTGGGACAAGTCAAAATAAACGGATCTTCAGCCCAGGTAGCATGTGTTACTGCTATAGTTCCAGAGGAGGAAGGCGAGTGGAAAGAATTCAAAAGAAAAAATGCACAAAAATATGATGATTGTATGGTCAGAAAGACGATCTACCGAACTCATGATATTTGGGGAACACAATTGAAGATACCAACTGTGCCTTCTTCCATGAATGTCGAAGCAAAACCTCTTCATCAGAATGAAAATCCTCAAAGAAAAGGAATAATTCCATGAAAGGGTAACAATCAAAATAAGATGAGTATGTGTCAAATCCTAAGTTGTCTTTGACTCTGGCGGATTTCATGCCATCTACTTCAATGAAACGGGCACCGTCCCACCAAACGGCACAGCCTAAACAGGATAATCAGGTAGAGTCTTAATTGGATGAAGATATGATTTTCGATTCTGTTAATATGATTCAATTAACAGATCTATATGCCAGTTGCAGTTTCGATTTTGATGAGCCCAAATTCCCTATATCAAATAGAGGAATCAGAGGAAGTTACATAGGCTTAGGATATAGGGGAAGACATGGATCTTTCATAAGTCACTATTCCAATTCTACCCCTGCTAGAACTGTGTATGTGGCAGAAACTCGTGGAAGAGCCCTTCAGCGAGCTCAATAAGAACAAGAAAGTTCTTCCACCAATAGCAAATTCAGTCTTGGCACAGTTATCTTGGAAGATCGGTTGAAGGTTCTATCATATTACTCTCAGCAAGTAAATGGATATACTTAGTCTAATCTTATAAAGCTAGGAATATTTCCAACTCCAATCCCGATACAAGATGTATCAACTTCCAAAGCATCAACTTCCAAGACACATGCTAAACCACATGTTCCTGTTGGGAAACACAGACCTTTGGATCAAATGTATGATATATTGAAACACCTGGCCCATTTACCGGCCAAGTTATCAATTCCGGATTCCATGAATTTATCAAAGGATCTTTGGGAAGCACTCATTGAGGCTTTATCATATCCTCAAGAGTTTGAAATTAAAATTGATGTAGCTGAAGTGTCTCACATAGAGAATAATCTTGCAGAATTCCATGCAGTAATATCTTTTACTGATGACGATAAAGATGATGTCTTGGTTGTAAATATTATACCTTTGTACTTATCTCGAATGTTCAATGGCGTAGAAGTCGGAAGAGCTTTCATTGATAATGGTTCAGGAGTCAACCTCATGCCCATTCGTACACATCGTTGATTGGGCCTCACGGAATATGATTTATCACCTTCTACCATGATGTTACAAGGTTATGATAAAAATGATCAAGAACCACGGGGCGAAGTTACACTCAGAACACAGTTTGAAGATCAAGTATCAATTTCAGATTTCATGGTTGTTGATCAAGACTCAGCCTTCAACATCTTGCTTGGAAGACCCTAGCTACATGAACATGTGGATATCCCTTCATCATACCATCAATGTCTCAAATATTGTTTCGATGGACATGTTGGGACATTTTATGGTGATAAGGCCCCGTTCAAGACATGTGAATCTCAATACATTAAGGCGCAATTCTATCACAATAAGGGAAGGGGTAAATCCAAAACAAAGGAGATTACCAAAGTTAATGCTCCATCTGGTTTGGAGAAGATTCCAGTAAATCCATTTTCACATGTGAGTACATATTATGTGTTTCCTATCATTCCAATTGACAAGATAGACCCAAATAAAAATACTCTTATGGAAAGAACCATAATGTCAATTACGACAATCGATCCAGACAACATGTGAGAAATTGGTGGCCCACCAAGTAGTGATGAAAGCCCAAATGGTGACGTCTTCATTTCATCTGCTGAAATGCAACAAGTCTATACATCGCCAATCAGGCCAGAATAAGTTATAGAATCATCGGAGGTGAACAATTATGTCGATTCTCAATCCATCATCTCCTCTTTATTTCCAAATAAAGACCCTTCATCATCAATCGGGCAGAAATGGAAGCTTCTTCTTCAAGATATTCAAATTTTAACATCTCCTCTGATCGTGGAAATTCAACTTTATCATCTACTATGCAAGTAGAAATGGAAGAAATAACACATGTTGAAGAAGAAGAGGAAGATCTCATAGATTGTCCTCCAGCATTTGAAGAGGATATCTCTACCACCATGGATGAACTCAGAGAAATCTATCTGGGTACAAAAGAAGATCCACGCCCCACTTTAATCAGTATGGCCATGACTCTTGAAGGACAAGAGATGTATATATCATTTTTAATGAAAAATCGAGACATATTTTCTTGGAACTATATAGAGATTCCCCAGCTTGATCCTGATGTTGCTACTCATCATTTGGGTTTACCAGAAGAACATTGATGATTTAAGCAAGCCGCGAGAAGAACACACCCAACTTATGCTTCCAAAATCAAAGCTGATGTGGATTATATCATCAAAGATAACTTCATTAGAGAAGTTCAATATCCCAAGTGGTTGTCTAATATTGTCCCTATGAAGAAGAAGAATGGATAAATTAGAGTTTTCATCGATTTCAGAGATGTTAATTGGCATTGTCCTAAGGATGATTTTCCAGTTCCGATTACAAAACTTTTAATCGATGCATCACCTATCTATAAAGAACTTTACTTCTGGGATGGATATATCAGATATAATCAAATCCAAATGGCTCTAGAAGATGAGGAATCTACATCTTTCAGAGCCCCTCAAGGTGTGTTTTTCTATCGGGTAATGCCCTTTGGCTTAAAGAATGCAGGCGCAACATATCAGCGTACAATGCATCACATCTTCAAGCCCTTTTTATGGAAGTCTGTTGAATGTTATGTGGATGATTTGGTGGTCAAATCCAATCAACATTCTAATCACTTGGCTGATTTGGAAGTCATATTCCGCAAGCTTCGACAACATAATTTGAAGATGAACCCCTTAAAATGTTCTTTTTCGGTAACCTAAGGAAATTTTCTCGGCTTTTTTGTACGCCATCGTGCTATTGAAGTCGATTCTGAGAACACAAAGCCAATACATGGTATGTCACCTCTTCTAAATTTGAATGAATTGAGAGGACTTCAAATACATTTAGCCTACATTCAGTGTTTCATCCCAAATTTGGCAGGCAAGATATTACCCTTCAACAAATTGATGAAGAAGGGAGTCACTTACCAGTGGACTGAATAATGTCAAGAAGCATTTGATATTCTGAAAAAATAACTCTTGATTCCACCGGTACTTATTCCACCTATTGAAGGAAGGTCACTTATCCTCTACGTGACAGCCTTAGAGTGATCATTGGGTGGATTTCTTTCTCAGAATAATGATACTGGGAATGAAAATAGCCTCTACTATTTCAGTCAGACTATTTTTGAAGCAGAAAACCGGTATTCAAATATTGAGAAGTGATGCTTGGCATTAATCTTTACAGTTTATAAATTGAGACAGTACCTGCAACATCGTGAGGATCAATTGGTATCTCAAAATAACCCCCTCAAATTCATCCTTAGTAGTCCAGTGCTTACAGGACGTCTAGAAAGATGGTCAGTTATTTTGCAGCAATTCGACATTCATTATGTGTCTCAAAAGGAAATAATGGTCCATGCTTTGGCTGATTTCCTTGCTGAACATCCTTCAATAGAAGAAACCTCTTCAGATATTGAAATCCCTGATGAAGAAGTCTTATCTATTTAGGATAGTCATCAAGTATGGGAAATGTATTTTGATGGTGCTTCCAGAAGACTAACAGGGAAGAAAATGGAAGATCCTAAATTCAACAAGGTTATATTAGGAGTTATTCTTATTTCCCTGGAAAAGGTAGTGTTACCTTATTACTTCTAAATATGGGAAGGTGGTACTAATAATGAAGCAGATTACCAAGCTCTCATTGCAGGCTTGGAGTTGGCACTTCAAGCACAAGTCAATCACTTAATGGTGAAAGGTGATTCAGACCTGGTAATCAAACAAGTCAATGGGGATTATGCAATCAGAAAAGAAGAACTAATCCATTTGTATGATTACGTAAGAGAGTTAATGGTGGAATTTCCTATAGAAATTACATTTTCTTAGGTCCTGCGATCACAAAATGCTCAAGCTGATGTACTGGCTAATACAGCCATAGCTCTGAAAGATCCAAATCGGGACAAAACAACCATCATTATTGCCCACTGTCATACAATTTCACCTTATGTTCAAACCAGAAAAGAGGAGATCAATGAAATTAGTCCCATTCCTGAACCGTATGGTCATACTATAGGATGGATGAAACCTATCAGGGAATACCTTCAAAATGGAACACTTCCACCTGATAGAGCCGAGAAAGAACAAATCCAGCGACGTGTGGTCAACATTACTCTTTATGATAGCCCAGATCACCTAGAGAAAACTCTCTACAAGCGTTGTTTTGATGGAGTTCTCTTCAAGTGAATTGATGGTGAAGAGACACTGGCTATCATGAAATAATTTCATGCAGGAGTCTGTGGTGCCCACTAATCTGGACATAGACTATCTGATCAGATTCGAAGTCTTGGAAACTTTTGGCCTTCAATGATACAAGATTGTGTTGATTTCACAAAGAAGTGTCATTAATTCCAAGTAAATTACAATTCCATTCATCAACCTCCAGAGTTTCTTTATACAGCTATATAATTGTAGCCATTTTATTCATGGGGAATGGATTTGATGGGACCATGCCCTTCAGCTACGACCAAGTAGTTTAAGTATATTCTTACTTCTACTGACTTCTTTTCCAAGTGGGCAGAGGAAATACCTCTCAAAGAAGTTAGTTCTAAAAGTATTGTTATCTTCATCAAGTCTAAAATCATTACAATATTTGGTGTCCCTCATACCACATTGTAAAAAAATGGCACCAGCTTCAATTCATACGAGGTGAAGAAGTTGTATCAAGAATATAACATCAAGTCAAATCATTCATCTCGGTATCATGCAGCTGCCAATGTCCAGATAAAAACCTTCAATAAGAATCTTTCAAACATACTGGAAAATATGGTGGATAACGATAAGAATTAATGTCCTGATAAACTCTTTAATGCTTTATTGTCTTATCGGACCACCACCCATACTGCAACGCGATCAACTCTATATTCATTGATATATGGAATGGAAGCAGTCCTGCCTATTGATGTTCAACTACCCTCGCTCAGATTAGCTATTTTTGACCAGTCATCTACAGATGATCAATATCAAAAGAGATTGGATGAATTGGAACGGTAAGATGAGAAAATATTTTGCACACTGCACTACTTGGAAGTCTACCAGAATCGAATTGCACGAGATTTCAACCAAAAAGTTTGTCTTCGTTCATTCATTTACGGAGAACTTGTATTAGTTCTCAGAACTCCAATGATACCAGGAAAGAAACCTACCAAGCTTGATCCAAAATGGGAAGGACCTTAATCAATACATAATTTATACTCTAATGGAGATTATTCATTAATCTCGATGGATGGAAAAATCCTCACTACTCTAACCAATGCCAGATTTCTGAAGAAGTATTTTGTATAAACACAAAATATATCATCGTCGGTCTGGTATGACCTTAAACTGCACCACCGTCCTGCATGACATTAAAACTTCTCATCACGTCCAGCAAGATGTTAAACTTCGAAACCAATGGTCCATGCATATGACCTTAAACTATTCTCATTTTCATCCAACATGACGTTAAACTGTGAAAAAGTTCCCTAATTCCTTCAACATGACGTTAAACTGTGTCCACTTCATCGTCTTTGCTATATAACATTAAACTATACACAAATGGTACATGCATATGACCATAAACTATTTTCATGTCCCTTACATCCAGCATGACGTAAAACTGCACCATCCAGAGTCCATGCATATGACATTAAACTATTTGCATTTCATTCGTCCTACACGTCGTTAAACTGTGATGTCCTAACTACATGACGCTAAACTGTAGAGAAGTCCCTTATGTCCAGCAAGACATAAAACTGCATAACCAACGGTCCATGCATATGACCTTAAACTATTCTCACATTCATCCAACATGACGTTAAACTGTGAAAAAGTTACCTAATATGTCCAACATGACATGAAAATGTGTCTTCTTTTGTCCTTACTGCATGACATTAAACTGTACAGTCCTCTTTTTGTCCAATATGACATTAAACTATATTGTACTCATCGTCCTAACTACATGATGCTAAAATGTATAAAAAGTCCTTCAATACGTCCTACATGACATTAAACTGTACTTTGTCCCTACCACATGACATTAAATTGTGCAGCAGTAGTAGTCTTAACTGCAAGACTTTAAACTGCATAGTCCCTTTATATGTCCTACATGACATTAAACTGTGCATCGTTAAAGATGTTGTTACCTCTTGTTTCTCACACCGATTATGACTCACGTGAGCTTAGAAAAAACTTCAACCATAACACTCTCTCTAGGCTACTAACCATGTGTAAGTCCAACCACTATTTTTTAGGTCATTTTCCCCATGAACAACTTGATCACTAATTCATTCTTTAATTGATCTACGTAGACTTTGATCCTTGCCTTCTAGGTTGGGTACGTAGGAAACCATCTGTGGTTCAAGTCCAAAACTAATCTCTTCACATCGGTTCACCTCCATATCATAAGAAGTTGATTCATGAAACCGCCACCAGAATCAATATCTTTACATTAGTTCACATTCGTTCTTTCTATACACCGTTAAACTATACAACACTTTTTTTTCGAGTATGACAATAAACTATGACATTCATTGATACCCTCACCTGAGAGAGAATCATTATTTACGTTGATTTTCAATCATGTTTCATTTCAAAGACTACGTGCATACATGGAAATGCCCGAACCTTTTATCTTGGGTTAAATCATCATTGCACTAAAGTCCCCTTTCACACATCACATGTATGAACCAAATTTGTAAACATGGTATTTATAGAACTACGTGGGCTTGATTCCCATCCTTATGAGATACGTAGGAATGTTCGAGTGTCAATCAAATCTATTCCCAATACTTTTGGGCCTAACCCCAAATTCCACTTTCAGTACCATGGATGAAAAATCCCCATGAAAACACACACTGTGTATTTCTTATAATTGTCTGAGCTCTATGACCATAAACTAATATTTCGAATCCTTTTGTCCCGCACAACATTAAACTGTAGTTCAAGAACTACTTAGGGCCTGATTCCCATCCTTATGGGATACGTAGTGAAGTCCAACATTTCAATTCAGGAACCACCCACAACATGATTATGGTTAGCATTGATCTGTGTATTTCTTCATACATTGGACAATACCAATATTTATGTGTAATAATCCTATCCTTAAATATTTTCAGATCTTTATAAACCTTTCCTTAACTTATAATCACAAAAGGCTTGAAATTCTGAGAGTTCTTTTTCCTGACCATGTAGCACGTGCCCTTAGGCGGCCTTGCATAAACAGTCTACATAATGGACCTGTCAGCCCAAAGATGCTATTATTTGACTATGCAGCCAATTTCCTTAGGTGGCCCTGCATATTTCAACCCCCTAATGGGTTGGTTAAATAGTGTTAACTTCACTCATGGGTGGAAAACCACTTTTCTCCTTATTTGTCTTAATGATAATATGTAGGGATCCACAAAAATAGCCATCCATAACATATTTTTCTCATATCCTTTTTTTTGATCTGAAAGTATTCAAGTCTATGGTTTATATTCTCCTTCCCTACGTTTGGGTCTGAATTTCATAGGAGTGATATCCATCCAGTTCTTCGATAATATTGATTGGAAATATATTCTCCATATTCATGTACCTTTTTCTATACAGTAAACTCTATACATTGGAAAATTTTAATCTCCATAAACATTCACTGGATTTTTAGCACTATGAAAGTAAATTTATAAGAGTTCTTTTGCCTGACTATGCAGTACGTGCCCTTAGGCGGCCTTGCATAAGTAGTCTAATAATGGACCTGTCTGCCAAAAGATGATATTTATACGATTATGCAGCCAATGCCCTTAGGTGGTCCAACATAATTCAACCCCTTAACGGGTTTGTTAAATAATGGTAACTTCATTCTTGGGAACTACTTCTTCTAATTCCTTTTAGATCTTTTTTACATCATTCCTTAGATTCAAATATTCTTAAGTCATAGTTTACATATTTTCCTTCATACTTGAGTATGGTAACATGTTTTCAGATGAATTTTCAAGTAATTTATTCAATTCTAATTGATTCGGCCAATGCTATTTCGACCTTAAAAATTAGCCTTTTTATGTCCGACGTGCATGACTTTATACGGCCCCCAAAAGACAACGACACTATGAATAAAATCAAGTTCCAGCTCACTAAAAATACATTTTGTATGATTTAGGTAATATTGATCAATTAAGAGATTCAAAGATTGTAGGGTTATTTAGAGTAATCCTAGTAAATATCAAACTATGCTCACTAGGCCCATTGGCTTAAGTAAAATATAAAGCAGGTAGCAGGAAAATAGGTTCACAAATGATTAAAGGTGAAAAAGATCTTCATTTGATGCACAAGAATTAGAAGGACATCCATAGATTGGAGTCTCTCCTCATTTCCAAGAAATTATAGGAGGTTGTCAATATAAGTCATCACTTGATGTACAACATCCCCAGCTTCATCAGCAGCCACTTGAAGCTCATGCACTAGACCAACTTCACTCTTTTGAGTCGGATGGAGTGATTTCTTGGCATCTGCAATGGCTTTCATAGCATTTGTTTGAGCTCCCTCCAGGGAATTATTATGTTGGTCAAGTTCCCCAGTAATAGTATCTAACTGTTGCTAAAGGTGTATCTTCTGAATGACTTTATCTTTGATCTTTTGCTTCAGCTCCTTCATCTTGGCAGTAGAGTCATCCTCAGATTGGGATACAACAGCCTCAAATTTGCTGATATTGGCTGACAACTTCACTCTGGTCAGATCTTCACAGCACTTTTGCTACATTTCCCTTCTTAAGATGAATTGTTTCACCGCGGTATGGATCTCTTGGTATCCAAAACCACAAAGTCCTAGCATGACGAACTGGGACGACAATCGGGAAATCATTGATGACAGCTCATCAAGAGGCACTTCAGATATGATTTTCCATATGTTTTCCCATGCCTTGTATTGTTATAATCTGAGCACCTTAAGCACCTCCGAGTCTGATTCAACATCCTCATCACAGGGGGCATGTAATATGGGATTAATGCACTTAAGGAAGTGCCATGTTATGCTCCTTCCCCCCTGACCCTGGTTGCTTCACCTTATACTACTATTTGGGTGGAGTTTGAGACTTCACCTACAGTTCTAGCCATTGAGGTTGATAGCCCTGTTTGATCAATTAAATGTATGGTTAGTTTCATAGAATAATGGAAGTTGGTTGTTTATCTTGAAAACTCAGTACAATCATTACCAAACAGTAGATCAGTAGCTTGAGAAGACTCCTCCCCATCATTCCTAGTTTCAATAGGATCTTAAAGATGGTCTAAGGAGGGTTTACTGGGATTAGCTCCACTTGAGCTAATGTTTCTGCAATGGTAGGGTTGACATTAATGTCCACACCCTCTTCAGGCATTTGCAGTTCAGCAGCTTCTTTGGATGGAACTCCATATTATTTTCAGTCATGATTAGAAGTGTAAACTATAAGGAAATTTACTGGACAAAGGATAACACTCATGCCCAATGTCTTCTAAATCACATGATAACTTAGCATGATCATAAAATTATTCGAAAGACATGCCACGATTCATCAATTCATCCAATGATATTTTAGAATCCTAGTTAGTCTCACCAGTGAGAGCATTTGATGTGTCCTCTTGGCGACCCTCATTCTGCGGCCCCTGACCCTGGACAGCTCCTTCAGGAAGGATGGAAGATTCAATTTCCGCTGCCGCCAAGGATTCTGGTTCCGGTTCTTCTCTACTTGTAGCAGCATCAGGAGTAGTATTGGGAATAGATGTTGGCTCTTTTTCAGAAGCAGCCAAGTCATCCAGAATTTTCATTTCTTCCACAACACCCTCCGTGGTCCTCAAAGGAGGATTAGTCCTTTCCCTCCGAGGGGAAATTTAAGAAGCCCTGCAATCCCAAGGAAAATGAGAGATATTTTTCCTGGTTTAAAATTCATGATTATTTGAAGGACTTACCACTATTGGTAAAGCGTTTAGCGGTGGACTTCCTCCTTCGTCACCTTTTCCCATTTGGATTTTTAAGAGTATCAGCAGTCTCCCTTATAAGAACTTGAATGGGAGAATGGAAAGCCGTGTACAACTCCTCATTCATGGCCTGTTGGCCTGGAGATATCTTGCCCGACTCACGGGGAGATTCAGCAGCAGCCCTGATGGAAGTACCACAAGGGCTATATTTTGGTGAAGGAACCTCAGTAGTTCCTTTATTTTCAAGCTGCAAGATAAAGAAAATAAATTTTTTACGTGACAAATATTCGATGAAAATAAAGTTTCAAAGCAAATAAGGAAAGAAAACTAACATCTTCAGGAGCCACGTACTCATGCCACTCCTCATCAGTGGCGACGTGATCCATCATTTCCTTCACCCTCTTGGTGATAGGGATAGATTCATCAGTGGAATATATATAGGTTCTCAACTCATTGACATAGGCTCTTACTTCATTAGGATTATCCTTGAAATGAATATTTGGAGGAGCCTGAAGAGTCTCTATTCCAAGAAGATGTAGCCCATCACATAGCTCCATACGGATAGTTTTAGTATCGCAGTATACATCCTTCCATGTCTGCATGGCCTCGAGTCATAGATATTCAGGTGTACTAGAAGGAAGCAAAGAGGGTCCTACAACCTTGGATTTTAATTTCTTTCTAGCTCCTACAACTATAAATAGATAATGAAAACTTGTTAATCTATAAAGTTACTGGCAATTAAATTGCCTCAATAAAGTAACTCACCAAGAGTTTATGGAGTATATCTCTTGATTCTGACAGGAGGATTATATATGGCACATGGCTGCTTTGACATAGGTTGTGTCTCCTGAGGATATGATGAATCAGCCTCAGATGAAGAACTCGGTGAACTAGCTTCATGAGTGGAAGAGTCACCTGCCACCTGAATTGTTTTTTTCTCAATGGTTCTCTTCTTCTTCCCAACCTAATAAACAATTTTATTAAATATGGACTCATGATATGATGCTATCCAGTTTTCAGCATACCATATGGTCAAATTTATTACCGCTTCATTATTTGGTAAGTCAAAGAGTGACCCAATATTTTCCATAGCCATTCGCAACCATAGTTGCCAAGAAACCATTGGATGCTGCTCTGATCTAATGTGCACTAGAGGAGATAAAAAGTTGTCAACAGACACTTGAATTGGTGTGGAAATCTATATGGAGCATAGGCCTCACATATAATTTCCCCATCAATACTGGTGGTCAGTACACCATCTCTACAGGCCAGTATGTAAGACCTCTATTCCAAGCTGGCTGATCCATCATCAACAAATCGCCCTGTCGGTGTAATTCCATAGGTAAAGAAGTGGAATTCATTATTCATACCCAGATTGTCCTAATATCATAGGAATTGAGGGCCAAAGGACAAACTCTAGAGAAGGCCTGAACAGACGGCCTGAATGAACTTCCAGGAATCTATATTCCATTCTGTACAACGTATGTACAGAATTTTGTGGTGATCCATCCCTATAAAACATGGAATGGTCCCACTAATCTCAAGGGAGACTTACCCATATATACATGGAGTAAGATCCTATGAATCTTTTCCAAAACTGAGGTAGCCAACCCCACCATCTTCCTCTCAACCAACATTGCTGCGATAATGAAGGTCCCTGGCCTGACACCTCCCATCGAATCTCTAACTAGAAAAATCTAAACACTGAGACATAAGGCTAAAAAGCCTTCCAGAAAGGTCGTCTCTATGATTTTATTATTCACATCATACCCCCCATTTCTCAAACTCTCTGGCTTCCAGAGTTGGCCAGAATGTGCCAGGAACACCTCTATTGTATGTTCTAGGGTAGCTAGTAGGACGAGTACAGGTGGGCCCCTTTTCCCCCTTCTCCTTGAGAAACACATCCATCCATTCCTCTGGGTGATAATCCCTTCTAAAATGAGTCTTTGAAGTCTTTGAGATTTTTATTTTATGATAAATATTCAATAACTCTCAAACCAAATATGGAGTCTTCTACGGATCATTCAAAGTTTCCTTTGGAGGGATGAATTCGTGATACATATCACCCAAAATTGGAACCCCTGAGATCTTGTAGACATCCCACAAACTAATGCCTACTTCTCCATGGGTCATATGGAATGAATTCGTTTCTGGGCTCCAGCGGCTACGCAACTCCGGTGCAAAATTATCATTCCTATAAACATAAGTCTGCCCAGCCTAGACAGCTTCATAAATTGAAACTCTCTTCAGATCCTCGACAAAATCTTCACAAGTTTGTCGCACCCAATAAGCCCACATCAAATTTGGCTTCACCGCTCCTCTAAATAAGAATTCCCATTTCTCCTTCTAGCATTTGGATTGATCCATCTGATAATTTTGAAATATTGAGGGATAACAATGTGGTTGCAGTTCAGGTTTGTGAAGTTTCAGATCTTGTGCACAAGATCTTTGATGCATTATATAGTCTTTCTTTACTGTTACATCGTTATAAAATGTTCTTGTGATTGAGACATTCACTGAAGAAAAGTTGGTATATGACTGAAACCAAGAAGGCGGGAGATAGTTCATTGCCTCTGGAATATTGACATCTTTCAGATGACCATGGCCATACAGAGGCAGATAGATGTTGTGCGAGATATTAAGATGATGCTTCTTCAAGTACTTGGCTAATTCTAGGATAGTACTTTCGCAGATGGAATAGTAATCATGGCCAACAATGTCCATCATATCATCAATTCTTTTTCATCTCAGTTCATCAGCCGTTCTGATTCTCTTTGGAGCCATTGCATCTGCACAAAAGTTGAATAATTAACTCTTAAACTAAGTTAATTTTTCATAAAAATTGTGAAAGAATTTGAAAAATTGAAAAAGGAATTTAGGCGCGCAAGTCCCATAGTTGGCGCGCAAGTCTCCTTCGGTCACGCAAGTATTGGGCACACAGGTATCACCACGCAAGTCCAAATACCTTAACAGAAGCACGACGCAAGAATGAATAAGAGTGAATGAGAAGCGCGGACGAGTGAAAGCCGGGAGTCCACTTGCGCACTGAGAGAAGAAAACAAGCGAGAGCCGGGTTCTTTGTGCAAAGTGAGTCTAATGACTGGAAAAGGGGAATATCTTAGCCCAAGTGATTCATCCTTTAAAAAAATATCAAAAAATTGACAAAAGAATGAATAAGAAGAACATTGCACAAGGGTCACACAAGTTCTACCATGGTCGCACAAGTACACTTGTGCACCACATTTTTGGTCATGCAAGTCACTTTCATTCCCTAAGTGATAACCTCCCATGGTCTTCTCCGTCCTATAAATACCCCCGGTGGGACCCCATTTCGGGAGGAGTTTTTCCAGAATTCAGATACAGAGCTTTGAACGCCCAAGTCTCTTCTTCAAGTCTTCCAAACATTTCTAAGGTAATTCTTTACCTAGAATGGAAGGTCTAAACAAGAGGAATAAGCTCTATGTGTTAGAATTCACTAACACCTTGCACGCCTAAGTGTTTTACCCTTAAGGGGAATGGACACAATTGCGCGCCTCCTTACCTTCTCATTAAAACATGTGTGCCACTCTTCTGGAAGTACCTTGGGATAATTCTAAAGGCTTTGATCAAGGATCTCCCAAGTATTACCCTACTTACTAACAATCATTCAAGTACCCATGTGCCGCGCAGGTATACCTGCGCGCCCAGGACTTGCGCGCCCACGAAGTACCTGTGCGCCTGCCAGGACTTGTGCGCCCCTATCTTTTTGGGTGCCTCTCCTGCCTATTTCACCACTCTTATGTCATTCCACCTCTATTATTTATGATTCGGTCTTTAAGAAACTCTTCAAAGCCATTTATGGCATGTTTTCTTCCTTTATATTCTTATATAAAAACAATTCCGTGGAACATATCTCAAAATTTAGTGATTTACACATTTTCAAGTCACTAAAGTTAGAGATTTCATTCATTCAACCTCATCCTTTAAGATGAGAGAACTTTAACCTGGGCCTCTATCTCAGGAGTAATCCCCAGTCATAATTTCCCTTAATTCTGGGCATCCTACTTAGGAGTAAGCCACAAGTCCTCATTAATTTGGGCTTCCTCCTTAGGAGTAATCCCCAAGTCCCTTAATGTTTCAAATCCCTTTCACCTGGGCCTCCTTCTCATGAGTGAGCCCCAGTCTCAACTATTAACCAGTCCTAATTTACTCTTTTGATCTGGGATTTTTTTTCAAGAGTAAAAACCAATCATAAGCCTCTTCTTAACTTGGGTATCTTCCTTAGGAGTAATCCCCAAGGTTAGAGTATTCAAATATCCAAAAAATCACATTTTTTATGGACCCATATTCTTGGATTTCTTCCCTGAAGTACATCATAATCTTCATCTGTTTTGGCAGTCATACGTACATAAGCCCCACGTCATTTCTTATAATTGCATCTTGGATGGCACAATTGACCAATTTTACCAATACCACTTGTTTCTCACACCGATAAAGACTCACATGATCTTAGATTGTAAAAGTAATTATGACACCTTTCCTTGAGCCATCAATCATAAATATTATACTCCCTTATTCGAAATACGTGGGTTCTGATTCTTTTTCTAAACAAAGGATACGTAGGTATCCCATCTGTGGGTGCGATCCCAACTCTGAAATAATCTATGTCCTTCTAAATGACAATAAAATTCAAGTGCCCCGCTGAGTGGCTTTAAAACCGGCATGGTTATCATAATATCCAAGAGGCTTCTATATAATGAATTAAAGGATACCATTGACTATGAATCTCTAAACAAACACAGATGATTATCCATCGATGAAGAACCAAGAATACATATAAATGATTCTCTAAATTCCCTAAATATTTAATCATTGATTTACATATCTAAATAAAATCTCATTTTACACTTGGTAATGTAATAAGGATTCATGAACATAACTTAAATATATAAATACTGTCTCGGAGTAGACAATAATTCCCCTAAAAAGGTTTGATGAGTCTGACCTCCCATCATCTCGACCAATGCAAATTCCTAAGCCTCATCAGACCATAACTAATGAGTACCTACCTTTGGAAAGTTGGTCCAAATGGATATGTAATCATTGGATGTTTCTGGTACTACGAAAAAACCCGTTAGAAACTAATTGGAGTGTTTGAACCGTAAATCAATGAGGTCATCCCCAATTATAGAGGCAAAAAAATATGTTCCATGATTTTATGTGCTGGTGAAAAGTATTTTTAAGGGTTTTGTTATGCCTATGGCATGAAAGTGGTTTTTCTAAAGGAAATTGGGTTTATTTCAAGTGTGATCCATTGTTCTGAATCTTGAATGTTTTTTATAAATGTTGAAATAAGTATAATAAATTATTAATGTGGAGGGAAACATTTTTTAGATGGTTTTTGTGTGTGTTTGGAATTGTAAATGAATTTTTTTGTGAATGTATTGATTTATCTAGCATGGTTATATTTTTTGGAATATTTTTGTGAATGTAGATACCTTTATGACATGTGAAATGGTAATTTTGAAAAAATGGAATCCTATGTATCTAGTTTGGTGAACTCGGTCTACTATTCTAGATGGAATAAGGTGGATTATCCCTGATTCATCTAATGGGAAGGACGATTGTGAATATAACTAAATACTTGATAATGATTGAAGACCACTATAATTTTGGATGTTTCTCCACTCTAGTGGCTTGTGCATGAGAACAATTCCTGGGTGTGTACTATAATAAATTTTAAGGAGATGTGATGTATCTAGGGTCCCAATAGAGCTACCGCCTATTGGTATTTCGATGTGTTAGTTCCCCATTTTGATTTGGTTCCATCGATACGCATACAGTATACCTTGAATATATTTCAATTTTAAATAAATCATTTTTTAGAAAAAAATTGTTTTTCTTTTAAAGTGTTTTCCTTCAAAAATACTTTTCCAAAAAAATTATAATTAGAAATATTTAAAAAAAAATTAGAGTGAATTTTCATGTTAACATTTATTATAATGTTTTTCATGGAATGACATTTTTTGGGTGACATCATACTAATCATTGGCTGACACCCTACTTAAAACATATTGTGTATGTAGACTTGTTTGTGTTTGAAATATGAAATTTAAATATTTTAGTAGATAGTGATTCAGGTTGTTAATAGTCTACCCTTTCAGGTATTTTGGTAGTGGATTGAGGATGATGACCTTCTTGGTTATGTTGGTTTTTAAAATTGTTTATTGTTCATTTTGTTATAGACCATTATGTTTTTTGTTTAAAAATGTAAACATTGAATTTAAATTTCTATGCTATGTTTGGTAATGGTTATTCATTTTAGGTATTTATTATTTTTGTTGTTTTATAATTATGAAACCAACTGAAATTATTACCAAAGTAGTTTTCTTATACATGGGTACAAGTTTCCAGCCCAGGGGATCAGAATCATCCTTCAGAACATGCCACAGACCAGGTGTGGTGTTGGGTTGGATGGGAGGTGGGGTCGGGTGTTTTTAAGATTTTGTTTGTTATTATTATGGATTTGGTTATATTTGATTTATGTAATGTTGGTATTTTTTCATTTTTGATGAAAATTTTCAAAGTGTAGGTATTGATGGGTTTTCTTATTGGGTTTTCATCTTGTAGAAAGATGTATCCCAAGACAATACTTTTGAAAATGAATGTAGAGATTGGGTAGGTTATATCTCACCAATTTATTACAGAATAGTGGAAGCTACTGTCCAGGCCATCCAACATTTTGGATAGGGATTTATTTTTTGTGATGATTTGGTTAGATTAGTTGAACTAAGTCATGTAAAGGAAACAGAATTTTACTTTCAGAGGAACAATAATCCTTCTTTTTTTGTGGAAGAAAATAACCTCAAGAAGTAGTGGAGTGGTATGAATTGTATTTTATGGTGTTCAACTTCTCGATAATCCTGAGGATATTAGGGTGTAATGTTCCACATTCATATTGGAAGGTATCAGTCAGAAGTGGTGGAACTCAATGGTGTACGATGGGAAGAAAGAGAAGATTGGTTTGAAAAAGATCAAGGTCATTTAAAATGAGTAGTATTCTCCTGATTACATGACCTATTACAGATCCTAGTATTTTATGGATCTTATACATGGTGATCAATTGGTAATGGAATCTGATAACTGCATCAAAGAGTTGGTTTGGTATGCACCTACTCTCATTTCCAACTAAATGATGAAGTATCATAGGCTAGAAAGGGGGTTGTCGCATGAGATATGATCGTAGGGTTTCTCTTTAAGATAAATTCCTTTGCTCAGGAGGTCAGTAATGCCATAATGGTAGAGATTGGTTGCATCAACCTGTTTGGTTTCCACAGATCAGTGTCAGCTATCGTAAATGGTAGCTCATATGAAATTATGAAAGAGTGGGATAAGAAAGGGAACAAGGGAGGTTGTATCTCAAGCCACTCTTTTCATCAAACATCATATATAGATTCTAATGTTGTGCTGGTTGTGTTCCACCAATATGATATGATAGGGAACATACAACCATATTACACATCTCCTCAAAAATCTAATCACCAATGTTGATCGATGTGGAACATGTAGAGATTCAGAAAATCCATACAATATTATTAGAGTGGAGTAGGATTTGTGGCTTCTAGGGATATATTAGCTCAGTTAGATCAATCCACGATAGTGAGATCTTGATTCAGAGGTCATGGAATCATGGATGGATCATCTTCTAATAATATAAACTTCTGGGAAGAGTCGCATGCTAGTGGTTATTCGAAATCGTAGGCTAAGATGAGGCATATTCAAGAGATGGACCAAGAACCATCGAGGTAAGATGTTGGAATAGCGATAGACTGAGGTATTGTTTTTATTAAATCATCATTTGATGTTTTTTTATATAGGTTCTTCTTCTTCATTTATCCCCTCTTGTATTGTGGAATCTTTGGGTTTTCCAACTGATCTTATTCCATATGCGATATAGTTGGTAACACCGATTGGTAAGAAGTGAGTGCAAGGTTTGAGGTTTTCGTCTTCAAAACTCACCATGTCTGGGATTGAGATAGAATGATATTTTCTAGTTTTGGAGAGGCACCTATTCAATGTAATATTTTTTATGCATTGGATGATGTTCATTAAGGCGAAAATCGATTATTGTAGGCATACAATGAGTTTTGTGAAACATGAGGGAAGTACCTAGGTCATTAATAGTGAATTGGGTCCTTGGAAAAGTATTGATAAACCTCTACTTCTATAGTTAGGAATCCTCTTTTTACATTCATCAATGCTCATGTTGCAGGATGATGGAGGTGTTCTTGAATCTGGATTACGTCTTGTGTGGGATGAGTTCCTAGAGATATTTTCGGTTAATTTTTTAGTATTTCCTTTGGAGGGGGATATGGAGGTGTCTATAGAAAAGGATCCTAGAACAAAAATTATATCTATACCCCCATATCATATGGACCCCACTGAGTTGGGGGAATTAAATATACAGATGGAATATTTGGAATCCAAATGATCATTCACCTGAGAATCTCTCCTCGGGCCACCCCTATTCAATTTTTGAGAAATGCTGATGGTTTTCCCCAGTTATGTAATGATTACCGAAATCTTGGTAAGGTGTTAATCATGAAAAGGTATAAATTTCCCTACTTTGATGACCTGTTTGACATGTTAATGGTGGGGTGGTTTTTAAAAATTGTCTTGTGTTCTAGTTATCAGCAAGTCAGAGTTAGAGAGGTGGATGTGCTGAAGAAAACTTTTTGAAGTAGGTATGGCCATTTTGAATACCTAGTTAAGCCTTTGGGGTTGAATAATGATTCAGAGGTATTCACGATTTTTATGAATAGGGAGTTCCACCATTATATCGATTCATTTGTCTTGGAATTCATGGACAACATCCTAGACAATTCTAGATTTGAGGAGAGCATGAGAATAATTTGGGAATTGTTTTAGGAGCACTTTCTGATCAATAACTCTATGAAAAGTGCCCAAAATACCCCTTTTAGATTTGTGAGTTGAGGTTTCTAGGTCACTTGATCTCAGAGTAAGGATTTTTAGTGGACCTTGAGAAGATCAGTATAGTAATGTCATGGGAACATCCGAAGATCTTTTTTTCAGATCAAGAGAAATTTATGCCTAAAAAGTTATTACAGGTGGGTATTTCATGATTTATATCGGTTGGTGTAATCCATGATAGTGCTCAATATAAATATTGTGAAGTTTGAATGGGATTCTAGGTTCCATTTTTTTCCTTTGAGAATAATAAGTGGTGGATGACCACCACCCCAGTTTTGATATTTCACAAATTGTGAATGGGATATGTATTTTATTGTGATTCCTTATGTATGGGTCTTAAGTGTGTTCTTATACTGAATAATCATATGGTGGGTTATGGTTCTCTTCATGTCAGAAAAATAAACGAGAATTATCCAAGCCTTGACCTAGAGCTCGCAACAGTGATACATGCTTTGAATACATGTCACAATTATTTTTTAGAGATAAATTTTTACATTATTCTGATCATAAGAGTTTGGCCAAAAAAATTTCCCAAAATAATACGAATGTAAGGAAGAATTATTGGGTTAAATAATATTAGGGGTTTGATTTTTATATTTTCTATACCGTAGGAAAAGGTAACTTTGTAAAAGACACTTTGAAAAAAAAAGTGACACTTCAAGCCTTGAGGAAGACTAGTGATGAGTGGAATCTGATGTGGATCTTTGGTTAGATGCACACAGAGTCCAAATAGCATAGTGGAGGCATATTCCAATCAAGTATACAGTTGAATCCTTCTCTTATAATGTTTAATTAGTGGGAGCAGCATGGTGCTGAGTTGTGCGACCAGTCTATGCAGTTTCTCTATGGTGGGGAGAAACATTGTGATCAGTCATTGTCTTCTAAGGGAATTGTGTGGTTCAAGTTTCTCTTTGGGGTGTTTATATCTAAAAATATGGTGAAGATGTGTTATAGACACCTTTTTTAGTGTTCAATCCATCCAATAAATATCATGATGTTTTTATGTACTTTATTTGTTATAGTGTCTTGGGTTGAGGTATGAGATAATTGGATCTGTATCACATTTTTATAATTGTCAACAGGTTAATGTAGAGTACCAGAGGCCCTCTGGTTTGCTTCCTCCACCAAATATTGTTACCTACAAGTGGGATGAGATCACCATTTAATTTATTATCGAATTTCCTTGTACACCTATAGGGAAAACTAACATTTCGGTATTAATTGATCATTGGACCAAACCATCCAACTTCTTTCTAGTAAAATATTCATCCAAAGTGTGTCAGTTGGGCCAACTATATGCTCTGGTGGTTGTAAGGCTTGATGGTGTGCCAATGGAAAGAATTTTAGGAAAGGTACCCCATTTTAGATATTAGTTTTTGGAACGCCTTTGGAAGGAAATGGGGTCACAGGTCAGGTTGAGAATGAAATACCATCCTCAAATGGATGTCCAAACTGAGTAGAAAACTCAGATATTGGAAGACATGCTCCCGGAATTCATGTTAGATTTCACCTATTAATTGGATATAAATTTGGGATTATATGTGCATACATGTAAAAATAGTAACCAAGCCTCGATCTAGATTGATCCTTTTGAGGATATTTACAGTCCGTCATGTTAGTCGCCTTTATCATGGGAAGAGGTAGGTGAGACCTCACTGTTGGTACCAATCCTTGAGAAAGGTACATCTAAGAAAGTCTTGTTGATCAAGAAACATTTTTTGATATCATAGAGTCACTATTATTTTCAAACCAATTAGAGGCATCGTTATCTTGAGTTTTCGGTGGTGATATGGTGTTCTATAAAGAGCCACCGTGTTTATGTCTTTCCAATTTGGGAAAGAAATGAAATCAAATGCCATGTTTTTTCAGACCATATGAGATTATCGAGTGGGACAGTAAGGTTTCATTTAGGATGAATTTTACATCATAGTTGATCTCAATTGATGAGGTGTTTCATGTTTCCCAGTTTAAAAAATATAACACATATCCGTCTCATGGGAAGTATTCAAACTAATTGGAGTTGGAACCCAATTTGTTTATGTTTGAGAAGCCAGGGGAGATTATAGATTCTTAGGAGAAAATTTTTCATGGAATGTATTTTCTATTTGTCCACATGACATTGAATCATGGTAATGATAATCATGATACAATGGAGAAACTGTCTTGGGTTGAGTGGAGTAACAATTTTATTCTCTAATCAAGCTTCAAGTTAACTTTTGGTGGGGGGAAAGATTTCATAGTGTGAAATATTTCCTCATCTGTGATTTCATTTAAATGTACTTTTCAATTTCTTTTTTCACAAGAAACATTCCCTTTGGGGTTTCCAAGTGTTTTTAGGGAAAATAGAAATTTTGGGTAGACAATAGGTGACACACCATTGGCGATATTTTTGGAAAATCATGTACCCTTTCTCAAGTAACTATAGGACCCGGTGTTGTGTTTATATAGATATGAATTCCATAGTTTGTGCATCGCTTGTCAAACTGCAGGATTAACCATTCCAAATGTCACTTTTTGACACTGGAGACTATAATGTTTTTGCATAGTTATGAAAATCATGCGGGATATCCGTGCAGCCTATCTAAGTCATTAAAAATTGTATTTTTATGTGTTTGATCCCCTGATTTTAACACCAAATCTCCATTTATTCCTACTGGTGATTTCCTACCCTACTCACTTCTCCTTATTCCTCTTTATCCATTTATGCTTTATTTTGGTGGTGGATTTGGAGTAATTTATCTAAGAATCTTCATGTTAGACCCCTTCTCTCATGGATTCAACCTCTTTTCGAGAGTTTTTTTCTTTTTTCATTGGGGTTTCAAATATACAGAGTGTTGGGTTTTATTTTTCAGGTTTGATCTCTTTTTTTAAGGATTTATCTTGATATTATTGGTTTAATATTTTATTTATATGGTTCTCTAGAGGTGTGGTTAGGGTTTAAAACTATTTTCAAGATTTTTTTTCATTTGAGCTAGATGGTTCTATTCATAAAAATTATTTGATGATTTGATATGCTTTCTTGAGTGTTTTAATAAGTTCTAGGATTTATGTGTGTGGTGAAAAAGGTTTTTTTTATGGGTTTTGATATGGGTATGTCTTGAAAGAAGTTTTTTCAAAAGTAAATTTGGGGTATTTAAAGTGTGAACCCTTGTTGTGAATATTTAATGTATTTTATAAATATTGAAAGATGTTTAATAAATTCTTATTATGGTGTGGAATTTTTTTTAAAAAGTTTTTTGTGTTGGTTTGGTTGTGAAAGTAGTAATTTATCAAGAATTATTATCTTGTTTCAACCGTGATTGTGAATTTAGTGACCTATGTGACCTGTGAAATGGTAATAGAGCATGAATATACTCCTAGGTATCTAGGTGAGTAGATTAGGACTAGTATGCTAGATGAATCAGATGTGTCTTAGATTGGATTCATCTAGTGTGGTTGATGATTTCAACACTAACTAAATACTTGGTGGGTATTAGAGTCTACTAGAATTTTGGATGTTTCTTCTATCTAGAGGCTCATTTATTGGAATGATGTTGGTGTTATGACTATGCCACATTTCAATGAGATACGATATCTCTTTGGTCCCAATAGAGAGAGATCTAATTAGAGTTTCAATGTATTAGTGATCTCTATTGATGTGGTGTCATCTATATGTATACATCAGTCTTTTTGTATATTTCTGTTTTAAAGAAATATTATTTGAGAAAAAGAGTTTCTCATTAAAAGTGTTTTCTGTAAAAAATAGGGTTCCTTAAAATGAATTCATGGAAATATTTAAAATGTTTTTAGAGTGATTATACATGTTAGTTTTTCTTATAATGTTGTATCATGGAATATCATTTATTGGTTTCTGTCCTACATGGATTTTTCTCACACCCTAATTTCATCATTGTGTGTATGTAGACATGGTTATGTTTGACACACCTAAAGGTAAGATGTTTGGAAATGGATGTTCAGGTTTCCAGTGGTCTAGAATTGTAGGTGATGTGGTGGTGTACTGGGGATGATGCCCCTCTTATTTCATGGAGGTTTTCTTGGATGGTGTGCCATGACCCGTCCCCCAAGGCCCATGACATGACTACCCCAATCCCACCATCCATATTCTAGGGGATGGTGACTAGCACCGAAAAGGGGTATTCCCTATAACTAAGAAGGTGTTACCTTTATAACCTATGGACACATGCAACCATGAAAACACCAAGATACGAACATAAGTGAACTGTATAGAAAAAAGAGTACTGAAATTAAAAATGGGCCATAATACAAGCCCAACATTAATAGTAAAAGTACAATTGAAATAAAATACATCTGAATAAAAAGTAAGGCATCTAATGGGCCATCCCCCGATGTTACTACCTGAAGGGTAGGTACAGATCGGCTCCTCATCACTCCACATCTTCTCATCTTCTCTGTGTACCGTTATGCCGTATGGTCCACCACCGTGCCTCATCTAGCTCTGGTACACTAATCCTCAATCAATGATATTTGTTGTCTGCACTAAACACAACAAGGTGTGGGCATAGCCCGTCTAGGGGTGAGCATAACGATACTCAATAGGGACCCCAAGACCCTCAAGGACTCACAAAATCCTCAAAGAATAAACCAGAAGGCATGAAATCAACAGACAAAACTACATAGGTATATTACCATACATATACATAAGTTATCAAGAATACCCATCTCAATCATGAGGAAACACAGAGTCCAACTCAAAAGACCAAAGCACAACAGTTCCGCAAATGAAGGAGTACCACGATGGTAAGTACCACTCAGGTACACCACATAGAAGAATACCACCAAGGTATTATCAGAAATTAAAGTACTGCTCAGGTATGAACTCATCCCACACCAGGTATTTCTTAGGTAAAATAGTAGATATGATTAGATGTAACTACTGAATCATCAGACTCTGTTAATAGGCTCTTCTGCTGACCTACATACGATATCTACGTGCTGGACCACACAAGATCGCTTGGTGCCAACCCACACTAGATTGCTCAGTGCTGACCCACACAAGATCACTTGGTACTGACCCACACATGATCGCTCAGTGCGGACCCACACAGGATCACTCGGTGCTGACAGACACCGGATTGCTCAGTGCTGACCCACATAGGATCGCTATTCATTCTTCACGTCGCAGCCAACTACTTGGTTTCTGCACTAGGATTGCTCATATCTAGGAGGGTTTTCTCCTCAAGCCACTGTTAGATTCTCCAACTACTACAAATTCCCATGAATAAGTATTCCAAAGGACCTCCATGTTATAGGTGTCTCAACGCAACAGACGGTGCGTCAATCAGACGCTCGGTTTGTAAGTTATTAGCATTTTAGTCGTGAGGGCCCAGTTAGATTCGTGCCCAATCCAACTCGACCATATACTAACTCTATCAAATTCCCAAGTGAGTTTTACCAAAGGGACCGTCTCACTCTAGGGGTTTCGGCGATGCGCACGGTTCCTGAAACGGACTTCCGGTGTCAAAGTTATTCCCAAAAGAGCGTAAATGGGTCAAAGTTGGCCCGGGTCTGGTACGACCCGGTCCGACCAACCTAGCCCGCTGGGTCCGGCCCGGCCCACACTGAGCAGCCCAACCTGGGCGGCAGCCTATCGTGCAGTGCCGGTGCTGCGGGACCGTGAGGTCATTGTAAGCCCGTGAGGGGCCACGAGGGCGGCGCAGAGGCCGCCGGGCCACAATGGTGGTGTGAAGGCTGCAGGGCAGTGGGGGCGACGTGAGGTCATGGGGGGCCGTGATGGCAGCACAGAGGCTGTGGGGCTAAGAGGGTCGTGGAGGCTGCAGGGACTGTGGAGGCCACGAGAGCTGCCGAGGCCATGTGAACTGTGAGGGTTGTGGCTGCCGCGAGGGCCGTGAAGGCAGCAGGGGCCGAGAGGTGGCACGACAGCGACAGGTCTCAAAGGAAGTAGAGTCCGCAATGTCGCGGGGTGGCAAAGGTCCGCAGAGGCTGCAATTCTGTGAAGGCGTCTGGGGCCGCGGAGGCCATGAGGGGCACATGGCCGTAGAGGCCTAGGGGCGGCGCGAGGCGGCAAGGAGGCCGCGATCTGGCGGGGCGGTCGTGGTGTGGGGGGGGGGGGGGGTGTGGTGGTCCACCGAATCTGGCCGGGTGGCTAGCCATCCTCTCCGTTCGGCACGGTCATGCGCCACACCTTCACCAGTGGTGTTCCGCTCTTCGTTCATCATCGTGGCACAAAACCATCTTCGTCCATCACAAAGAACATACCAATAAAGAGGAAAGACAGAAGGGTTGGGCCATGTTTGTTTGGCATGCACCCTCTGTGTTAGAGTGGTAGCTGGCGGCTATAACCTCTTCCTGATTTTATGATGAATTATCAAGAATGGGCCAGGGAGATGAAATTAAAACAACCACCCAACCTCTAAGGTTCGTTAACATTGGCGTGATAAAGAAGGCAAAGAAGGCGAACAGGTTTCCAATGATCATCACTTACGAAACCACGCTTCGATGTTGGGCTCATATATCGTCCTCTTCTTTGATTTCCGAAGAACATTATTAGATGGAATTCGTCTTTGGGGAACTTTCTCCCACCAAGGCACTTCTTTTACAACAAAAAATCCTCCGAAACAAATAGTTTCCAATATAATTAAAATAAGTGGATTAATTTTGTGGGCATGTTGGCAAAATTAATTGGCTCATTTAATTGCACCACATTGAAAAACTAATTGGCCCAATTAATGAATGGTGTTTGTAAAATTTAAATTAGAGGAGTTGAGATGTTTTCTCTCATTAATGGGGGTTTGGGTTGTCCCAGCCTCTAAATTCGAAAAGGGGGTTTTAGGCTCAGTGGTCCCCACCTTCATAACACACATGTGGGAGGTTTTAGTTCAGGTGGTCCCAACCTTTAAACCATCCACATGGGAGGTTTAAACAAAAAGAAAAACAAAATTGAAGTTTATTTTTTTTTCTTTTTCCACAAAGAACCCAAATTCTATCTTTCACCCTCGACCTATTGCGATCAAGGTGAAGGTCCCCTTAAGTAAATATCGGCGCTTGGAGTTCGACGGTGCACTTGGATATGAATTCTAACCACCAGTTCAAAAGATACAAAAAATCGCTTGTACCTTTACCGATCGTACTCGGAAAAAGTTCAGAAAATCATTCCAGGCACAGCGTGCCTTGGAATCATGCGTAGTAAATTTTTGCGGACTCATAAAATTACAATATATTTTTAAAAAAAATTTACATGGAAATTCTGGGTCTTTACATTCTCCCCACCTCAAGACTTTGCATCCCTGAAAGCCACGTCACAAAACAATGAAAACAAGTGGGTGAACTGAGCATGAATCCAAGCCTCCCAATCCATTGTGCTATCCTGGAGCTTCCCATTGTGCCATTGAACGCGCACCAGAGGTATCGACCACCCACCATGGACCTGCTCCTATCGATCCAGAATCTCAACTGCAACCTCTAAAAACTTATCCCCGTCGTCGATGTCCAGCTCACTGTAGTCGATGATGTGAGAAGGGTCATGCACGTATCTCTTTATCTAGGATACGTGGAATACATCGTGCACCAGGTGAAACTGAGGGGGAAGAGATAAGTTGTAAGCCACCTTGCTAACAATGCTGAGGACCTAGAAAGGTATGATGAATTTCAGAGATAATTTGTCGCCCCTGCCAAATCTCTATAAACCTAGTTGTTGTGAGACCCATAGAAAGACATGGTCACCATCCTCAAAATCTAGAGGTCTATATCTCTTGTCGGCATAAGACATCTTCCTGCTCTGTGTAGTCTTCATATGCTCCTAGATGACCTGCACTTTCTTTGTGGAAGCTCGTACCATCACTAGTCCCACTATTGCTGACTCCCCTGGGTCAGTCCAGCACAAAGGTGATCTGCAAGGTCACCCGTAAAAAGCATCAAAAGGTTCCATCCCAATGGTGGAGTGATAGCTGTTTTGGTATGAAAAATTTACCAAAGTCAAGTGATCCTCCCAGATGTGACCAAAGTCAAGGACGCAAGAACGTAGCATGTCCTTAAGGGTCCGAATGGTCTGCTTAGTCTGACCATCCGTCTGAGGAAGGAAGGTGGTGCTCACTGGAATCTACGTCCTGAAAGCCTCATGCAACCCCTTCCATAGACATGAAGTAAAATGTGTATCACGATGAGAGACAATCGTTAAGGGTACTCTATGTAGTCTCACAATCTCCTACACATAGAGGCATCACATTCTCTCTAATGAACCCTGCTCTTTGATATGTAGGAAGTGATCCTACTTGGTGAGTTGGTTGATGATCACCCAAATCGAGTCAAGACCCTTGGATGTACATGCATGTCATGTCACGAAGTGCATGGATATCCCATACCACTTCCACTCTAGAACCTCTAAAGGCTAAACCATGCCTGCTGGTACATGATGCTCTGCCTTCACTTTCCGACAAGTTACGTACCAAGAGAAAAACACTACAACTGCATTCTTTATTTCCATCCACCAGTGTTGTTGACAGAGATCATAGTACATATTCATAACTCATGGATGTACTGCTTGAGGGGATGTGTGGAAATCCTTCATCACTTCCTCCTTAAGTGACATTGGTACTATGGTATGTCCTCTAATGAAGATGAAGTGCTCCCCACCTTCAGAAAATATATCAGGTGACTTACCTGTGCATATCTGACCACAATGAGCCTCACAGTTAGTGTCCCAGCACTGCGCCTCCCTGACCCACTGAAGATGTTGGGGAGTGACTGTAATAGACTGAAGGAAAGTAGCTTAATCACATTCCATGAAAGATATCTGCAAAGCAGCTAACTTCACTGTCACCTCACCAATAAGCTATATACCATATCTTTGGCTGAGTTCATCTGCTACAACGTTACCCTTCCCAGGAGTATAGACAATCTCAAAGTCATAGTCCTAGAGGAACTCAATCCATCGTCATTGTCTCAGGTTTTGGTCCTTCTGAGAGAAGATATACCTGAGACTCTTGTGATCAATGTACACTTTCAAATGCTCTCCCATCAAGTAATTTCGCCACATATTGAAGGAGAAGACCACCGAAACTAAATCCAGGTCATGGGTAGCATAGTTCTGCTCATATTTTATTAGCAGTCAAGAACCATATGCAATCACTGCTTACTCCTGCATCTGGACACATTTGAGTCTGGTCCCTAATGCATTGTAGTAGACTACGTACCCTACACCCTACTATGGAAGCCCCAATATGGGGACACTAGTCAGCCTCTACCTTAGCTACTGAAAAATCCACTAGCATCCCTCTGACCACACGAAGGGTCGCCCCTTCTTTGTCAATGCTGATAATGGTGATGCAACTCTGGAGAAATCTGGCACAAATCTCCTGTAGTATCCGAGCAAACCCAGGAAACTCTGTATCTCCATCACACTCTTGGGTGGCTCCAAAGAAAGTAACACATCAATCTTCACTATATCCACAGAAAATCCAGCCTCTGAGATGATATTTCCCAGAAATCAAACATCTCAGAACCAAAACTGGTACTTCTAGAGCTTCCCATGAAGTTGGTGCTCTCGGAGTGTGTCTTGTACTACATATAAATGAAAGGAATGCCCCTCCTCAGTAGATGAGTATATCAAAATATCGTCGATGAAGACTACTACAATACGATCAAGGTATGGAGGAAAGATCCTATTCTTCAGTCCCATGAACACTGATGAATCTTTGGTTACACCGAATAGAATAACGAAGAACTCGTAATGGTCATACTGACATCTGAAAGCCATCTTTTTCACATCCTCATCTGGTAGACTATGTTGGTGATAACCTTACATGAGGTCTATCTTCAAGAACCACTGTTCTCCCTTCATCTGATCAAAGAGGTCGTCATTCATCAGAAGTGGGTACTTGTTCTTCACAGTTAACTGGTTCAGGCGTCGATAGTATACAAAAAGTCTAAAGCTCCCATCTGCCTTTTGGCGAACAAAATCGGGGCTGCCCAAGGAGAAACACTGGGCCGAATGAATCCCTTCCCGTACATGTCCTATAGTTGTACCCATAGCTCACGATTCTCGGCGAGAGCCATCCAATATGAAGGGGTAGATATCGGTGTCGTCTCGGGGTACAATTCAATGTAAAATTCCACCTCTCTGTGGGGAGGTATACCCAAAACATCATCATTGAAGACATCTGCATACTGGTCCACCACTATAGGATAACATGGACTCTATACATCAACTAATCTGAGGGTAAGGCTAGCCAACTGATAAGTGATCAGGTGCACTCTCCTCCAGGTAAGTCAATCATGTGATGCAAAGGCTCCCTTCTTGCTGGTGAAGGTAAATCAGGTCCCATCCATGCGGATACACCACAATTTGTGCCTAATATAGTCAATATAAACATGTACTATAGATAACTAGTCCATAACCAAGATGATGTTGTAGGGCCTTGATGCCACTACTAGGAGATCCCAGCTGAAGCTCTCATCTCCTAGAGTAATCTCTCACTACCGACATGATTGTGTAATCATCAAATATTCTCCTATAGGAGTATCTAGATGTAATAATTGAGCCAAAAAATCCATCAGAATCTCTGAGATCCAAACAAGGGAAGTGGTAACAAAAGAATGACTGGCACTACTATATATAAGTACTGCAGCTAAGGTGTATTAGACACAGATCATACCTTGAATCGTCTTTAAAGCACTGTGACCATAGGCCTTAATTTCATGTAGCTGAGCTCGCTCATTTCATCATACTCCCTATGGTCGGGGTGGACCACCAGGTGGTGGTGGAGGTAACATCTCGAATTGTCCCCCATCGTCGGTTGCACGACCATCTCCTCTACCACGTCCACCTATTCCCTGCAGACCATCTCGGTCAAACCTCTGTCTCTCCCTGGGTGGTCCTTCGATCGTCTGTTTTTTATCTATATGGTGGGTTGGATATTCACGAGCCATGTGACCGTGCCCGCCACATGCGTAACACTGCCCCCTCCTGGCATGACTCGCTCTGCCTCAGGTTCCCCAAATAACCGACCCTGAATCTTATCATCGTCCACCTATAGGTTGGGTCCTTTTGGACCTCTGTGACATCTGTCTACTTTCAGCTATAGAAGACTCCACTACGTGATGACTAGTGGTGGGTCTCGCTTCTAGTGACTGCTCAGAACAGAAACTCTCCACTAAGAGGGCTCTCTAAAACACCCCACCTGCGTCGGGATGCTAAGTGAAATCATCGAAGCCCAGATCTCCCATATGAGTCTCTTCTCAAAGGTCTATGACCTGAATAATGGGTCATGCACCATATCAGTGGAGTAGCATCAGAGGAAAGTGAAACTCGCTGATTACTAAGACATAGTCATGTTTCCCTGCTGTAGATGAAGATACTCCTGTATTCCCACTACACGAAGTGTCACTAGAACAAACTCTTCCCAAAATAGGCTCTCGAAGTCAACCCAGAGAAGGTTCCCCTAGTTGTGATCCTGGATCATAAAGCTCCACCATTTGACTGATTCTTCCTATAGAAGACCGGTGACAAGGATCACCATGATCTCGGCTAGTGTCCCTATAAGTCATAAGACTCTCACCATGGCCTCCGGCTAATCCTCAGCTGCCTGTGGGTCTTTCTCTCCCCTAAACATTGGTGGCCTCTAATGCTGGAACTCATGCAACGCGCTCAAGTGGCGTGAACCCTCTTCTACCAGGGCTGGTGGCATTGGTGGCCCAACGGGTAATGGTATAGATGGTTCCTCCACTGGTGCCTCTACTAGAAGAGGGCCCGACACGAAGGCCTCATCACTCGGTGAGATGTCAGTGCGTAATATATCCGGAACCCTAGCTAGATGTCCGCGTGTAGGAATCCTGAAAGTAAACAGGTGCACCACGGTCCAAAAGTTATACATGGAAAACTGTCTCAAATAGATCACAAAGAAAACTTTTCAAAATACACAAGCAATTAGTGTTTTCGTGCACTGAGTTAGAAATCAGAACTCAAGGTTCTGGTGTATGGATACGTCGGCCGCCACACCAACACTGGATTAATTAAACTAATAACGACAATCACTACACTTATTATTATTATCGTTAAAAATAAATAATATAGTCCTATGTTATATGGTAGAACAGACTCCTATGATACGAATTTGTCACGACCCGTCCCCCGGGGCCCGTGCCGTGACTGCCCCAATCCCACCTTCCATAGGACAGGGTCTAGAGACTAGCACTGAAAGGCGTATTCCCTATAACGAGTAAGGAATTTCCTTTATAACTTATAGACACATGAAACAAAGAACATAACAAGATATGAACACAAGTAAACTTTATAGAAAAAAGAGTGCTAAATGTAAAAAGGGACTGGAATACAAGCCAAAAAGTAATAGTACAAGTACAACTGAAATATAATACCACTAAAGAAAAAGAAAGGTTGTTTCTGGGTCATCCTCTGAGGTTCCTACCTGAATGATAGGTACAAATAACCTCCTCAGCAATCCATGTCTGCCTGTATCCCCTGCGTACTGTCAGGCCGTATGGTCCACCTCTGTGCCTCGTCTAGCCCTTGTTCCCTCAACCTAGATTAGCGTTGTCTTTCGTTTGAATGAAAGAAAACATGGTGTGGGAATAATCCATTTAGGGGTGAGTACAATTATACTCAATAGGACCCCAAGAAACTCAAGGTCCCACAAAATCCACCAAGGATAAACCACATGGCATGAAATCAACTGAAAACCCTACTATTGTATATGCCCATACATATACCTAAGTTATCTAGAATACCCATCTCAATCATGAGGAATGATAGAGTTCAACTAAAAATCCCAATGCTAAACTGTTCCACAAAGGAAGGAGAACAATGATGGTATGTACCACTCAGGTACACCACACGGAAGAATACCTCCAAGGTATTACCACAAAAGAACGTACTTCTCCGCTATAGACTCTATTCACACCAGGTATTTATTATGTACTGTAGTAGAGAATATTAGATGTAACTACTGCATAATCATACTTTGTCAAGAGGCTCTATTGTTAACTCACACAGGATCGCTCAGTGCTGACCCACATAGGATCTCTAGATGCTATCCCACCTAGGATCTCTTGGTGAAAACCCACACATGATCTCTTGGTGCTGACCCAAAGAGGATCGCTCAGTGCTGAGACACACAGGATTTCACGGTGTTGACCCACATAGGATCTCTCGGTGGTGACCCACACATGATTTCTAGGTGCTGACCCAAACATGATCGCTCATTTCTGACCAACACAAGATCGCTTGGTGATAACCCACAAAGGATCACTATCCATTCTTCACGTCACAACCAGGTACTGGGTTCCCGCACTAGGCTTCCTTGTCTCCAGGAGGGTCCTCTCCTCAAGCCATTGGTCGATACTCAAACTACTATAAATTCCCACAAAGAAGTATAAAAAAGGACCGCCACTTCATAGGGGTCTCAATGCAATATACAGTGCGTCAATTAGATGCATGATCTGTACGTTATTTTCCTTTTAGTCCTGAGGTCCCCATTGGATTCATGATCTATCCAAACCTACCATATCTAAACTCTATCCAAATCGCATGTGGGGTATACCAAAGGGACCATATCACACTTGGATTTCTAGTGCCACAGACGGCTCATAAAACGGTCGTCTGGTGCCAATGTTCTGGCCAAGAGAGTGTAAATCGGTTGAAGTTGCCCAGGTCTAGTCCGACCTAGTCAGACCAACCCGGGACGACCTGTCCTGGGCCGACCCGACTTGGTTCAGGTCGACCCGTCCCACGCTAGGCGGCACGACAGTGGAGCTAGGCCGCGGTGCGGTGCGGGGGTCGCAGGACCGCTAGGGCGAGGAGAGGTCATGGTGGGCCGTGAGGGCGGCGCGATGGCCAAGAGAGCGGTGCGACGACGACAAGGCCATGAGGGCGGTGCGAAGACCGCTGGGCCATGAGGTCGGTGAAAAGGCCACACGGCCATGAGGGGCGGCGTTAGGCCATGTGGGTGCAAGGGTAGCATGGAGGTGACATGGTAGTGAGGGCCTCAGTGCCCGTAGGAGCTGCGGAGGCCGTGAGGGCCGTGGAGGCTGTGAGAGCCACAAAGGCCATGAGGGTAGCAGATGTGGTGGGGGCCCTGAGGCCGCAGGGTTGCGAGGGGCCACAGAGGCGGTGAAGGCCTCGAGGCTGATGGGCCATGAGGGGAAGTGAGGCCGCAGAGGCCGCAGGCAACATGGGGTCGTGGAGCCCGTGGGACGACATGAGGCGGCGCGGAGGCCGCGATCCGGTGGGGTGGCCAGGGTGCGGCGGGGTAGCCGCCGTGCAGTGGTTCACCACGGGTGGCCGAATGGCCAAACATCCTCTTTGTGCGGTGCAGTCGCACGTCGCGCCTTCACCGATAGCCAGTTCGACCGTTAGCTCTTCGTTCATCATAGTGGCATAAATCCACCTTCTTCAATCATGTAGAACACACCAATAAAGAAGAACATTGGAGGGGTTGGGCCATGTTTGTTTTACTCGCACCCTCCTCGTTAGAGCAGTGGCAAACAACTATAACCAATTCTTGATTTTATGATATATTATCATTAATGGGCAAGGGGGATGAAATTCAAACAACAATCCTACCTCGAAGGTTTGTTGATGTTGGCACAAGAAAGAAGTCGTAGAAGGAAAAGAGGGTGCCAACGATTGTCGCTTCTGAAACAACTTTTCAATGTCGGGCTCGTACATCATCCTCTTCTTTGATTTATGAAGACTGTTCTTCGATGGCATTCTTTGTTGGAGAACTTTCTTCCACCAAGGAACTTCATTTCCAAAATAAAGTCCTCCCAAACTAAGAGGTGCCAATATAATTAAAATAAGTAGATTAATTATGTTGGCACTTTCGAATAATTAATTTGCTCATTTAATAGCACCACACTAGAAAACTTAATTGGTCCAATTAATGAATGGTGTTCAAAAAAATTAATGTAGGGGCATTGAGAGGATTTCTATCATTAAAGGGGGTTTAGGTGGTCCCCGCCTCTAAATTCAAAATGGGGGTTTTAGGCTCAGTGGTCCCCACCTCCATAACACACATATAAGAGGTTTCAGTTCAAGTGGTCCCCACATTTAATCCATCCACATGGGTGGTTTCAACAAAAATAAAAATAAAATAAATGTTTATTTTATTTTATTTCTATTTCCATGAAAAACCCAAATTCTATCATTCACCCCCGACCTACTGCGGTTGAGGTGGAGGTTCCCTTAAGTGAATACCGGCGATGCGAGTTCAATGGTGCCCTTAGATTTCAATTGCAAGGACCAGTTCAAAAGCTACAAAAACCTTCTCTTATGTTTACTGATTATACCTGAAAAAAAGTTCATAAATTCATTTTGGGCACATTGGGACTCAGAATCACAAACCGTCATTTTTCGCAGAGTCGTAAAATTCCCATATATTTAAAAAATATATAAATATAAATTCTAGGTCTTTACATGGTGTCTAATTCATTTATTAAAATCCAATTATTGTTTGTGTTTAAATATATAAACATTGAATTGGAAAATAATTATTCCTTGTTATTCTATGGTTATTTAGGTTTGGTTTATTTATTATTATTTTTTGTTTTCATTTATAAAATTAGTTGAAATTTTTATCAATGTATTATTTTAATATCCGAGAACCAGTTTCCCACCTATGTGGATTAGGGACGCCCTTCAGGACATGCCACAGATCAATTCGGATTTCGGGTTGGATGGAATCCTGGCATGGTTTGTGAAAAGAGCACTCATGAATTATATTATCCTATGTTTTTCAATATATCGTCATGTTTTAGTACAATTTTCCCACTCTTTGGAAATTAGGATTACTAGGGAAATGTTTTTATGAATGTCTATAATTATTTCTCCTTTCTATTAGAAATTTTTGTTCCTTAATAATGATTTCTAAACGTGTTTCCATTTTTTTTACTATTACCCTATGATATTTATGGTAATTTTTACATTTTTTTTACCTTTTGAAAGAATTTTTTAAAAAAATGAAATCTTCTTTTTTTTCTGGTTGAGATACTTTTCTAAACATTTTATATTACAAAAGGAATGTTTGGTATGTATGGATTTATCCAGCATTATAACCATCATTACATTGATGCTTCTATTAAAATATTACAAATATTTATTTTTGAATGAAAAAATTTTCCTAATATTTTGGAAATTTAATTGTTTTAAAGTGATTTTCAAGGAATATGGTTTTCAAAATATTTTCATGCTTCTTTTAAATGTTTTAAAGGAAAATGGTTTTCAAAATATTTTATGTTTTAAATAGTATATTCCAAATAATAAAGAATATTTTCTTCTTGAAATGTTTTTGAAATATGTAATTGAGTTATTTTCAATTTAAGATAACATATTGTGATGCTACTCATTAACTTCTATGAAATGATCAAATGTTTCCATTCATATTATTTATTGAATGGTTTAAATTTTGATAGAAGTATTCTTATGACACTCATTTCTCTTCCATGCATTACAGCTTTTGAAGCCCACTTATTTTCATAGGATATGAATTATTTAAATGATTAATAAACCTATCTGTTTTATATTGTTTATGATGTGATGAAATATTAATGATACACATTTTATTTTTGGGTTATGATTTGATGTTTATAGATTTCATCTATTATGATGGGTCATGATATGATGAATTTTTTATCTTATTGTGGAACATTTATGAATGATTTTATTATGAGTAGTTTGGGACTTATAACTCCCTCTAATGTATTGGGTAAATATTTATATCTCATCATATAATGATGGGAACCAAGTTGAAGGGATTGATCCTCTTTGGAATTCTCGGGAAACCTGATCCCTTACCACAAAGGATGGTGGCTAGGGATGGTGGTGTGTCCATAATAGTAGATGTAGTAATCATAAAGATATGTTATTGGGAATTCCAAATCCCTATGGAAAGATGTGGAGCCCCAAAAAAATATTGTAAATGGGTAAAACCCTTCCAAAATGGGAATATAGGGAAGCCCAATCCACTCTGGGTATGTGGGAAAAACCAATCCACTATAATAATATTGGGAACACTAATCCTTTACAATGAAATGACTACAACTGGGGATAGTGGTGTGTCCTTCCCAAAGGTGAAATTCACAATAAGTGCCTTGGTATGTTTTATATTTTCATCTTGACTTATAGAGAATTATATCACATGTTTATACATGCCAAAATACCATGTCTTATTTTGAAGTTACGATTTATTGGATTATGTTCTATATTTATGTGTAATTCATGTCTTATTTACTGCTATGGTATATTCCATTATTCATTTATATGATGTTTTATATGTTGGGTATGATCTTATAATGTTATGATCATGTTCTCATGCCCCTATTATCATGTTTATGCATAAATATCTTCCTTGTTTACCCTTATTGAGCATCTAAGCTCACACATTTTAATGTTTACTTCCCAAGTATATGATGATATGTATTATGTATGATGTGTCTAAAAAGGTTTCTAGTCCTGAGGAACCTAGTGACAGTTAATGTAGATCTCTAATGTATAGTGTTTATGTTTCTATATATCCAAATGAACTAAACTAATATGGTCTTTGGGCATTTATTTGTACAATTTTTTAAGTATTCCAAAAAGTGATGTAATGTCTATGTACATGAAAATTTGGTCATTATAGTTGGTATCACGGAAAATGATTAGTTAACCACTGGATACATGGCTGATAAACCATGTTTTAGAACTGTATGGACGTGTCTAAGGATATTTCTAAAGGACAGCCATTGGAAAATGTCTCGAAGTTGTTGTAAAGGATAGAGTGAGTGGTTTAATATAAATATATACTAATATGGATACTACTAGTGTAATTTTTTCTATCATAGATGAACCTTGAGGTAATATCTCTAATAAGATGTCTCAGGCCTGACTTGCGGTAATATGGAACAAGATGACAAGCCTTATTGAACACCTAGTTTGACACTCGTGGGGGATTTTCTTTAGAAATACACAAACTCATAATGAAATATTACGAAGGATTTTAATAATAGATGACCATGAGTAACCTAGGATAAACCTAATGATTCACATATTAAAGAAGGTTCCATAACATGGACATCTTATAAGTGACTTTTCATGATTATGTGGTTCCTCAATGTGATAATCATTTATTTTTCAATGATTTGTGGTTTTAGAAAATTGTGTTAATCAGTATGACATGATTAACTTTGAATGTGATAGACACTATGCTGATGAGAAGTCAACTGAGATAACAATTGTAGTAAAGGATGTTGTGGTCATGGCTAATCAGTTTTCAAGGAACATGATCAATAACATGTACCGTAACCAATTCTAGGACTCACCAATGATGGGAATGAAGGAGTTAATTGATATTTCAGGTAATGGTGAGCAAGGAGGAATGATTATTAGGTTACCTTTGTGTAAATAATGTCGAAAGTATCACCTAAGTGAATGTCTTAGAGGAAAATGAATGTGTTTTGACTGTGGAAAAAAGGACATAAAGAATGTAACTAAAAAATAAACTGAAGGGTTTAGTTAAAGAAATGGATATGAATATTTTTCTATCTATTCCATCATCAAAGGTAAAATTATTTATGTATGGAATGAATGTTAATTATTTATATTGATATCCTAATGGAAGCATCCTGACGAGAATAATCAATCGGTTGTGAGTAATGTTTTTATTATTGATGATGATAAGACTACTGATGAAATGTGAAAGGAAATTATTATTAACTAACAAGATGAGGTAGCCTTATTATGAAATATGGATGAAGTGGAATAATAAAAGTTTTTATGTATTTAGATTAATATAATATGTTAAATGAATGGGGAAATATTCAAGTATTATTCTGTTTATGTTTCTCGGTATTTACAAGTTTATATTGAATATTTCTGATGGAATGTTAAATTTATTTAATTTCAATGTTATGCTTTAAATAAGGTAAGATAACCCATAATATGATATTTATGTTAAGATAATGTTTTTCGGATATAGATATGTGGACTATTAATAACTAAATTGGATGGTATTGATTACCTTAGAACCATGTAAGGACTTATTGACCGGTATATTTTTCAATCATTGATTGAGTTTACAACATTTTCTAATTGAAGAAATAGATCCAATATAATTTGAACTAAAAAGACATGCATGTTTTCAATAACGATTTATTTTAATGTAGTTCATTACCATATTTTCAGGAGAATACATGATGAAGGTATTCACTTATTTGGAATGAAACAACCAAGAGTTACAAAGTGATATATGGGTGATCAATGTTAAGTGGATTTCATGACCTTATTTCTACGGTTTTGGGATTTTTACCTTTTGGTATGTTTTAGTTAAACTTTGGAGGAAGTATTAAGGTATTGATATTGAATTAAAGACCTTTGTTAAAAGGATATTTAGTGGTTATCCTTATTTCAAGGACGTCCATCATATTAATTTTGGAAATTATATTAGTGTGGTTTTCAAAAAGGAAATCATGTATTTTGGAAGAAAACCGATAATTTTTGGCAAGGTTGTAGGTCATGATCCCTTGTTAGAAGGATGATAAGGGTGTTACACCTACCATTTACCTACACAATGTCATTGTCAATGTGTAATTATTTTTTAGGAATAAATAATAACTATGAACTAGTAGTTTTACTTTTAATATTAATAGATTAATATATTAACCATATTGATTTAGAAAAATAGTTTGAGAAAATATTTATAAATTTCATTATTTTATGAGACATAAGTTCTACTAAAAGTTTATTTCAGTACTTTTGGAATAAAAGTTAATTTATCGACATCCATTTCTTGAAGTAATGGATGAATGTGAAAATGATAAAAGCACAACCAAAGAATTAATTTTTTTATTCAAATATATAATGCAAGAACATTTTTTTATATTCAATTTCAATAAAATAATTACTAAACATTATCAAATTGATCAAAAAATGTTTTCCTAATACATTAATTTTCATTGAACCAATAACCTTTTAAATCATCACAGATTTATGACATTAAGGCCCTTAAACTTTCAGGGATCATTCATTATTCTGTGATTGATGAACTAAATCACTCCATATGAAATGTAAGATTTTCCTCCAAGTCCAATATTCACTCCCAACCTATGTTCACTAGTGTGGAGACCGAGTTATTTTTTAATTTTTGTAAATGTTATGGTTCCAAGTTACCATTTTTAAGAGATATGTTATAATTCCTTTTTATGATATGAATTTTGATGAATGTAAAGTTACACTACCATTCTATTGATAACATAGATGAATTTAAAGTGAAAATTAATTTTAATGGTTGAAGAATGTAACCCTCCATGAATTTTTTGAGAAATTTGTTTGAATTAGTTTAATCTTTTTGATACATTGCATTTCCCACAACAGTAAAAATTGCTTATTTTATAAGTGTTGTTTTAACACCATTTAATAGAGATCTAATTTAAAATCCAATTTTTCCCGCTTTTATAGATTTTATATTTCAAGACAATTTTCATCATTGAAACTGAAACAAAAAATTTAGGTTAGGGTAAATATTGTTTATATTTCTAAAAGGATTTATTTTTTAATGAAAAGTTAAAAATATTGAATTTTAATTGAAAAAATATTTTTCTTCTAATTCACTTATAAGAATAAATTATATAGTAAATATTTTTCAATGTTTAAAAATTTCATATATTTTACTAGTTAATCCAATTTTTTTCATTGTAATCTAATTAACATTGAAATTTGGTATAAAAATATAAAAAAACTGTTGGATTTTTTTCTTCAAAAACCCGCAGTGTCTTCCCATCTACAGTGTAGATTCCAAAAAAACTTCTACAACTTATATGATTAGAATTTACATTAGTGGATTCCATATTTCTAATAAGCTCAAATTATAATTTCTAGTAAGATCAAATTAAATTTTTCAGAAAATATTAGTTAATGCAATTACAATTAATTAGAGTGATTAAGGTAAAATTAAGCTTAACAAGGAAATAATCTACAATATTAAGGGCCCAAATGACTTATAAAATTTTCCAAAACCCCTTGGATATCCATATATTGGCCATAACACTTCCATTATGTATTTATTCTGGTTTTTTACTAATGTTTTAAGTAAAAATATGGGTACACCTAACAAAAATTTAAAAATGTTAAGTGTGTCATTTCTCTTCCCTATAAATGAAAAACACCTCTCCCACTTCCTCACAACTCTCAAACCACATCGGATTGGACAATGTCATACAATAACTATCCCTATGAAAACCTCCAATACTCTTTTGATCATCCCTTTAGTCAGAAATACATCCAATGGATATCTTTTGTAGAAAACAAAAGGAGTTACTTAATTAAAATGTAATACCCTCCCTCAAGGTCCAATCATTTATTTCTATTGTCGACTCCATAAACAATTATTGTTACATGTTTGTATAAAATAACCATTATTATAAATATATTAGGATTTTTTATCCAAATTGTTTTACTTACAGTTACACACAATTCCATATAATAGGTATTTAGAATACTATTTATGTGTATCATGAACTACCTCCTCATGATATGATGACTACTCGTTTTTCATTTACCGCCTCTCATGGTGAAAATTATGATTGAAACTATATTAAAATTATATATATATATATATATATATATATAATATTTATAACATATTTATGTTTCTTTAATTCTTATTTATAATTTACACTTATGCCTTCCCACTTGAGTAAATCTGATAAATGCGATTAAGTGTTGACAAATTCCCTCTCAAGGAGATGTGATTCATTAACACAGTACATGGAATGTATTGAGGATAAGATTAGTGAACATATACTATATATATGAAATATAAATTATAAAATTATGTTATTTTATAAATATATGTCATTTACATTCTTTATTTCAAAATGTCAATAAAACCGAAGCAATATTCATGCATACGTACGACCTACAGTCTTCATAAAAGGGTTATTCCATTTCATAATTCTATATAATATAGATTATTATAATACACCTATAATTAATATAAAATATATTTATATCATTTTTTACAATATTTAAATCCAGAAATAAGTATAAGCACTAATGATATAAAAAATTAAGACACAAGTGAAAAAGAAATATATTATTACCGGAAGCATAACCTTTAAATAAAATTATCAACTAGAAGATGATATAAATTCAAAATAAAACCATATTTTTTTAAATAATAATTTAATTATTCAAAATATATATAATAAACTTACATTATTTATACAAGAGTTTTGGATGAGTACGATGAGACTCAAGACACAAGGTTAGGAAATTTCATATCACTTTTTTATATCAATGAGATACATGTCATATTCAAAACTATTTTATTTTGAGTGGTGTATTTAATGAACATGAATTTATTATATTATTATTATTATTAAAATTATGGTTCTTTACAAATCAAATCAGTAATCACTATTTCATGTGGTTTTTGTCTCAAATGTTACCAAATCAGTAAGATAATTTTGTCTCAATTTTCCTTCTTTGAGACTCTTATTTTGTTATGCACCAACATATTTCTCTATGTGTATATACATTTATTTCACATTTTATATAATGAATATTTTTATTTTTGTGTCATTTAATTTTCTAACATGGGGACTATAGTTCAAAGTTACCAAGTGATAACAGTTTTTTGAAGAAATCTCATCACTTTTCTAGATTGTTTATGATTATACTTAATTTGATGATATCGTAGGATCCACATCTCATGAACACTCATGAATTGTATTATCCTATAGTATTCAATGATATATTAATTAATTATTACAATTTTACACTCTATGGTACATTATTTACTGAAGAAAACATGTCTATGAAAATCTTACTTTATGTCTACTTTCAATTAGAAATATGTGTTCTTTCAAAACAATGATTTCTAGAACTCTTTTCAAAAATGTTTTACTACTACCCTAAAATGATAAAGGATATTTTTTCACATTTTACACCTTTTTAAAAAATTCTTTTATAAAAAGGAATCTTCTGGTCATTTTTCAGTCATGTAAAATTACAAAATTTCTCCAGTGAAAATGGAATTTTCAACATTTACAGATTTACCCACTAACTTGACCATCGTTCCATTAAATCATCCTATAAAATATTACAAAGTTGTTGTTTTAAAGAAAATATTTTCCTAATATTATGTAAATTTTATTTTTATGTGGTTTTCATGGAAAATGGTTTTCAAAACCTTTTTGAGGCCCTTTTATATGTTTTCAGGGTAAATGGTTTTCAAATCATTTTCAAGATCCTTTTATAAGATTTCAAGAAAATTGTTTTCAAATGGTTTTAGGTATTAAATAAAATTTTCCAAATAAGTAAGGATATTTTCTCCAATAATTGTTTGAAAAATATATTTCCATGTTATTTTCCAACTAATATGGCATCATTGGATGTTACTCATGACCTTCTAGGAAAATATCCTAATGTTCAATTCATATTATTTCTTTACTGATTTCTGTTTTGATGGAATGATTCTTATGACACTAATTCCTTTTTCATGGTTTGTATTCTTTTGAGACCCATTTATTTTTATGTTTTATTCATTGATTAAGTGATTTTTAAACATATCCCTTTTCTATAGGTTATGATGTGATGTAATGTTTATAATACCCATTTCATTTAATGTGTTATAAAATTATGTTTATAGAACCCATCTCTATTTATGGATCATGATATGATGAAAGTTATATTATCTTTTGGATCATGTATGAATGATTTTTTTATGAGATGGGTGGGACTTATATCCCCATCCATTTAATTGGGTAATGATTTATATCCCATGATATAATCACGGGAATCAAGTCAACCATCTTGATCCACTATGGGATAATGTGGAAACACGATCACTTACAAGGAAAGGAATACAACATGGATGGTGGTGTGTCCCACCTATTAGATGTATTCACCCAATAAATGGTAGATAGGGAAACCCAATATATTGTTGGAAGATTGGAAAACCCAATCCACTATGGGAAGATGGGGAATACTGACCCCCCACAATGAAAGGATTGTGATAGGGGATAGTGGTGTGTCCCACCTAGTAGGTGGAGTTCCCAGGAAGAGACATGATAAGATCTAGAGATGCGTCAAAACGTATAGGGAATGATATAACATGTTTATGCATTCCACAATTCCATGGAGAATTCCTATGTAATGATTTCATGGATTCTGTTCTTTATTTCGGTGTGATACATGTCTTATGAACTACCATGATCTATGTCATTATTCATTACTATAATAATTTTTATGAAGGGTATGATCTTATAATGTTATTATTATATTATCATACCCATATTCTAATGCTTATGCTTAAAATCCTCCCTTGTTTAACCTCACTGAGAATCGAAGATCATCCCTTTTTTATGTTTCCTTCCTCAGGTTATGAAAACATGTATTAAATATATTATGTCAAAACATTTCATGAAATGTACCCCAGGGCCCATGTCTGACTACCCCATGCCCATCATCCATAGGGAAGGACTAGATACTAACACCAAAATTTAATATCCCCAAAAAGGGAAGGTATTTTCCATTAAAAACGTACACACACACAAAGCTCAAACTATGGAATGTAAAGACAAAGTAAACCACAACTGTCACTAATACAACCACTGAGAGTACAGTACAACTAAAAATATCGAGTGCCATAATATAAGCCCAAAACCACAAAGTAAGTAAAACATCCATGGTAGGTCTGCTCGAGACCCTACCTGATGGGTAAGAGAAGGCATATGACTATAGATGTAGAAGTACACATGTATGTCCCCTATCACTGAGAACAACCTAGTCCCAGACCCCCAAGGTCTCCATCGAAGCGTCGACCACCTGGAAGAGACACAACATGTTCGGGAAAAGTCAGTATAGTGGTGAGTAACACAATACAAAGTATGGACTCCAAAACATATGGAAAGTACACAATGAAGGACCACATGACAATATCACACATGAAAAATTACACAACAAATATATCTCAAACTAGGTATAACATCATTTAGAGAATGTATGATTATCATTCATAGAGGTGATTCATATTGTACTGCTGAGGGACTCATCCCTAATGCCCTAATGTGGTCTGATTGGATACCAAACCATTGAGGTCTGCTCAGCTACTAGACCACTGAGGTCTGCTTGTCTGTTGGACACCTCAGGTCAGCTCGTCTGATGGACCACTGACGTTTGCTTGTCTGTTCGATCACTATGGTCCATTTGTCTACTGTAACACTAAGGTACACTCATATTTTGGACCAATGAGGTATTCTCATCTGCTAGAACATTGTACCATGGTATTCAATTAAACCATTGAGGTACGCTCATCTTCTACACCACTGAGTTATGCTTGTATATTGGACCATTGAGGCTCGCTTGTCTATTGAACCACTGAGGTCCACTCATCTGCTGAACCATGGAGGTTTTCTCATTTTCTGAACTATTGGGGTACACTCATATGATGGACCACTGAAGTCCTCTTATCTATTGTAACATTATCATACGCTTTTCTACTAAACCACTGAGTTACGCTTGTCTGCTGGACCACTGAGGTCCTCTCGTCATATCTTTCTAGTCATATACATACATAGGATTCCAACTCTCAAGTGTGAATGATTCCAAGAGATTCTACTCCTCAATCCATTGTCCATATCTGAACTATCACAGAATCTCCCTTAAAATATTTCCAATTGACCATATGATTGCAAGGGTCCCCACGCCATAGAATTCATGTCAATTAGATGCCATGTCTGAATGATATTGGCATTTTATCAATCAGGGGCCAGTTGCATCTGGACACGGTCTGACATGCGTAGACCGACCTGAACTATTTTGGATGACCCAGCCCAACCCAGTTGGGTCTAGGCCGACTTGGTCTGGCCTGGCCCATTGGGCACTGCTCGACCCAACCCGGTTTGGTCGTCGGTCTAGCACACCAGGTTGCCCGGCGAACTGGTCCACATTCTCTAACCCAATCCATCTTGGTCAAACCAGTACTGCCTATCCAGGAAACACAGTGACCTAATTTCCCCTCTATCCTTGACCGCATCAGTGGGCCAGCTTTCTCCCAGTCTGGATGTCGGGCAGCATCCAGTTCTCACTATCATGCGGTGTCAGGGCAGTGTCACGTTTTCAGTGTGCCAGTCTGCTCACGGGGAGTAGTTCCTACACATTACCTGTGGTGAGCCCTAGTTTGAGCTCATCGTTGTAGTATGTGGACTGTGGCTTGCACCTCTGATGTAGTCAGGATTCCACATCTGCCTTCCTCCAACCATCGGCCTCAATTTCGGTGGCCCCTATCACCGTTGCAGAGCGCTTCCATTGCACCGCCTCCCACTTGACACTATAGATGGGTGTCATGGCCTGCTTGGCTGTTGCCCTTCCGTATGTTTCCTCTAGGGACAATGCACCAATAACTATGGTGCTATGATGAATGGGAAAATTAAAGTAGGAATAGGGGAAGGAGTCACACATATGAAAACCTATCGTATGATCCGAGTCTTATTCCTATTTACCTGGATGTGTTCTTGGAAGTAGGATCGTAAAGAAGCCAACTAGGGTAGAACAATAACAAAGATCAATATCCCATTTATCCCACATCATTAACCATCCAGTATGAATAATATATTTGTGGATTATCTTGTACGTGAGTAAACCTATGATGGTCAATTAAAAGAGAGAACATGGAATTGAAATTAACTTAGAGAAGCATCAAACCCCTACATGATAAAGTATATGTCATGGGGATGATAGATCATCTTTTTTTTGTCAATATGTGGTCCCAAATATTCTCTCAAGGGATGTCCTCTCCATCATTGAAATCCACAGAGTTCGCCATTGGAGGGGTTTCCTTCATCATTCATCATTGGAATTCCAAGTTTGTTCATCAATCGTGAATTCCCTATTTAATTAAAGAAGAAATATGCATGCACATTGTAGTGTTTCCACCCTTCTTCATTAATAATGTTTATTAATTATATTCAGGGTCACCTCATCATTGCACCATAGTGCTGACGTTCCAAAAAATAATGATGAAGAAAAAAAATTAAAATTGTTTTAAAGTTATTTTAATTTTATTCCAAAATGTATGAAAATTTACATTCAACTGTGAACTATGTCCTATGAGGTTAGGCTCAACCTTAGGGAAGCATGCCCCCATGAGCTCTATGGTACCCTCATATTTTTTCTTTGAGTTACCATTTAGGTGTTATATGGATTTGAAAATAAAATAATCATTACTAAATTATTTTATTTATAGACAAAATATTTTTTCCACTATTGGCCCACACCGAAAGCTATTAGGACCTTTCTAGGATAATCCTAATGCTCTATGTTAATAATTTCCCTATTATTTTTTTATCTAGTCTCAGGTTTGAAATTTATAAAACCCCACTCATATGTTTATTTAGTGAGCATTCAAAATAGTTCATGAATACATCATGGCCACTATGTGCCTCATAATTATGTGTCGTCTTTGAGCCTCGTCTTAGAATAATCCCATTTAATTTTTAGAACGTTTTCATGGAATTCTGGTGTATTTCATTACCCCCTTGGGATTTACATCATCGTAACTGAAAACAAGGACTAATTAAATAAATTATGGTTTTGAGCTTGAATCTTTGACTCCCACACCCATGTGCTCTCCCGAATATTCTCATGCTACCAATGAACAAGCAATAGAGGAATCAACCATCCATAAAGGATCTTCTCCTGTTGATCCTCTATCTCTACTGGGTACTCCACGAATGTCACCCCATCATTAATCTCTAGATTTCCATGGTCATTGACAAGATAATTAACGTGAATGTATCTCCTCAACTAGGATATGTGGAAGACGTCGTGGACCCTCTCTAACTATAGTAGTAGATCCACGGGGTGTGCCACATCATCCACTGTATAAAGTATCATGAATGGTCTAATGAACCGTAGATATAACTAGCCACCCCAACCAAATACTCGTATCCTTCGTTGAGGAGAGACACATAAGAATATGTGGTCGCCCTCTTCAAGTTACAAGGGTCTCTATTTCCTATTAGCATAGGACTTCTATCAGCTCTTTGCAATCATTATCTACTCTTGGGTGACCAGCACCATCATAGTGGTGGATTGTACCATTGCTGGACCCTTGAGTGATGTCTCACCTTGGTCTTTCTAGAATAATGGTGACTTGTATGGTCGTCCGTATAGTGCCTCAAATGGTGTCATACCAATTGTTGAGTGGTACCTGTTAATGTTCACAAACTCCACTAGTGGTAGGTGGTTCTCTCAATTGCGACGAAAATCAAGAATTCATGAATGAGGCATGTCATCCACGGTTTTTATTATCTTCTTCATCTGAAAATCCTTATATGGGTGAATGGTTATGCTCATGCACATCCAAGTCCCAAACTCCTCATGTATTCTTTTCCACAACCAGGATGTAAATCGTGAATCACAATCTTAGACTATCTTAGATGTGAATCCATGGAGTCAAACTATATACTACATGTGGAGGAATCCAAATATCTTCCTAAATATCTGTTATCGATTGGGTAGGAAGAGGGTTGACATGGTGAGTCGGTATACAATCACGTATATGTCATTGTTCCCCCAGGACGTACATTGTATGACTATCACGAAGTCCATCAATATCACATCCCACTTCCACTCTAGTACCTCGATGGGTTGTGTTAAACTTGCTAGAACCTAGTTCTAAGCCTTTATATGATGACAAGTGAGGCATCTCGTTACTAACTCTACCACTAAATTCTTCATCCCCGGCCATAAGTACTGAGGTCGGACGTCCCGGTACATCTTTGGCACACCTGAGTATACCACTGAAGGGGATGTATGGAACTCCCTCAATACTTCCTCCCAGAATTCCCCTGGTACAATGTTGAATCCTCTAAAAAGTATGACGTGATCCCCATATTTGGAATATCAATTAGGGGGATGCCATGTAGACATTAGGACATGTGTGGTCCAATAGCTGGAATCTATGAGTCATGCCTCCACGACTCGCTGTAAGAGTGAAGGGAAAACTACCATCCAATAAAGATAAGCTACATCATACCTATCCACAACAGATATCTGAATAAAGGACAACTTTTCTGAGACGTCTTTCTGTAGCAGTGAACTCGATCTCCTGGTGAGCTTTTCGGCCACCACGTTCCCATTCCCAATAACTATAGACAATCCTGAAGTCATAGTCTTAGAGGAACTCTAGCCAATGTTGATTTCTCAGATTTATATCCTTTTGAGAAAAGTTATTGTTGAGACTCGTCTCATTAGTGTAGAAAATTATTAGTTCACCCATAAGGTAGTGTCTCTCCATAATTAGTGAAAATACTACCACAGCCATCTCAAGGAAATGAGTCACAATGATCTTCTCATGCGGTCTCAATAGTCATGAGTGATAAGAAATAACTGTTTCCCCTCCATGAGGGAACAACCATGATGGGTTCTTCATGTGTCAAAGTAAACTACATAGTTAGTTCCCTCATCTAGAAGCCTCAAGATAGAAGTCCTCATAATGTTGTGGCTCAACTGCTAAAATATATACCCGCATACTTCTGTCCACAAAAATGGATTTCCCATATTCTTCAATGCTACCATGGGTGTTTCCACTATGAATAAGTCTGGTACAGACGTCTAATAGTACCCAAACAACCTAGAAAAATTATCTACCTCTGTAATTATCTTGGGTTGCTCCCAAGAAAACACAACCTCGATCTTTGCTAGATCCACTGCATCTCCAGCCTTTGAGATGACATCTCATAGGAAGTGGATATTTCATATCCGGAACTCACACATCAAGATATCTCCATAAATATGGTTCTCGTAGGGATTCCCATGGTGAAATGATGGTCCTTACAAACCCCTTCCTCTGCATGTCCTCCAACTATAACCTTAGCTCCTAGAGCTCTACGAGATCCATCCGATATGAAATTGTAGATATCGGTACAGTCCAAAGGTTCATATCAATGAAGAATTCCATCAATCATTGAGAAGTTAGTCTTGGAAAATCATATGGAATGACAACCTCATACTCATCCACCATTGTAGTAAACTATGGTCTTCTGTCATCAATTTCACCAAGGCTCATGCTAACTAATTGAAGAGTGATCAACTGTATCCTCCTTTGTATTAGTCCATCATGCACTACACTAGTTTCCTTTTTACTGATAAAGGAAAACCCGGTTCCATCTTCACAGACACACCATATTTTACACTTAAATAGTAGATCTATTAATGGAATGATGATAGCTAGTCCATACACATAATGATTTTTTAAGACCTCAACGATGCTACTAAGAGATCCCAGCCGAAGCTTTCACCTCCAAGAGTAATTTCATACTTCCAAAACCAGTGTGTCATTATCAAATACCCTCCCGTAGCAGTATTTAATCATAATGATCAAGTAAACATCTCGAACAAAAACTCTGAGATTTAAATAAGTTCCATGGAAAGGATGGAGTGACCAGAAAACTTGTCTATAAGAACAATAACTAATGTGAAGAAGACATAGATTTTACCTCGTATCATCTCTAAGACGTTGGGACCATTGGCCTCAATGGACAGAAGTTGAGCCTGCCCCTATCCACCTACTCCTGGAGCCTGTGGTGGATCACCTGGGGGGGTGGTGGTAGTACCTCGTAGCTACTCCCACCCCCAACAACTCATCCCACTCATTTACCTCATCCATTGCTTGGAAGGCCACTGTGTTCATGTCTATACCTATACCTCGGTGGCTCCTCGATCATCTGTTGGTCAATTGCGCGGTGAGGCAGGAAATCTTGTTCCATGTTCCTCTTCCTGGTATATGTGTGGCATACTCTACTATCCTTTTGACTCCCTCTACCTTGGCAGGCTCGTACAGCTGACCCTAAGTCATGGGGTCATCCACTAAATGGTGTGACCCATTTCATCCTCTGCTTCATCTTTCGGATAACCTCTATGGATGTCTCAGGAACCCGTCACCAGGAGGTAGCTCCCACCATCGGTTCCTAGTCAGCAAGGATACTCTATACCAGTAGAGAACTATCTATCACCCCATCATGTGTAGGGATGTTGATGGAAAACAATGATGCCTTGATCTCCATTTGGAGTCCCTGGTCAATGGCCTGGGCCCTGAACAAATAGTCCCTCGCTATATCTGTAGAGTAACAGTATAGGTATGTAAACCTCATAGAGTGCCCAACCACTATCAAGAAGACCTACTATAAGTGAATAAGACCTTTTAGTTGCATAGAGAACAATTTTACAGGGATGAACTCCTACCTGAAAAGTCGCTCGATGTCCGACCAGGTTAAGGTCACCTCCTCATGAGTCTGGATGGTCAGACTACACCATCTCCTCACCATACCCTATAGAGGGCTCAGTTCTAGAACTGCCATCTGGTCAAGTGTTCTACTCTCCAAGAAGAAGACTCACATAACTGCCTCCAACCAATCCTCAACGACCTGGGGATCTGTCTCTCCCCTGATCCTAGGAGATCTCTATCACTGGAACTCAGTTTTGGCATTGAAACTATGTGCATCTTATACCGATAGTTCCAGTAGTAACTACTGGTCAATGGGTGGTGGTATCACGAGGACACAACCTAAAGGTGCCATCTTTGATAATGGCCCCTATACTAAAGCCTCGTCTCTCTGTGGACCAACCTCATGGACACAGACTGGAATCCTGGATAGCTGCCTGCGAAGAGGTATCCTCAAAGTTATCAAGATGATCCACAATCATTTTATTATACTTGGTGAGATGAATCTGACTCACAAATATCATAGGAAAACCCTCAAAGACACACAGAACTAGTTTTTTCATATACCAGGATGAGAAATCGAATTTAGGGTCCTAGTGTATGGATACTTCAGCCGCCCCACCAAAACTATACTCCCTAGCTGTAAAGCTGAACTCGAAACACTTAACATTATTTCCCCATAAAAATTTATGGGCTCATAGTTCTTCTTCTAGAACCAACCACCTTTGATACCACTTTTTCATTACTCATCCCCCAGGGCACGTGTTGTGACTACCCTAAGCCCAACTTCCATAGGCCAGGGGTTGATGACTATGACCAAAAAGGAAAATCACAAAAGCGAAGGCATTCCCATTTAAACCATTACATATGCACAAATGTCCACCTATTGAAAGTAAACACAAATTAAAATAAAATGTTCACCGAAACAAATACGGAGAGTACAATACAACTGAATATATAGAGGGGCCAGAACAAAATCCCAAACTCAAAAAGGAATGTAAAACTACCATGGCCTATCTGCTCGAGACCCTACCTAAAGGATATGTGAATGGTGCTAACTATAGTTGTAAAAGTACGCCTATCTATCCCATATCATTAAGCACCACCTAGTCCCAGACCACTATGGTCTTTGTCAAAGTGTCGATTGACTTCACAAGACACGACACATAAAGATGATGTCTGTGTAGGGGTGTGTAACACAATACTTAGTACGGACCCCAAACTACACAGGGATGTCCCCAAAGAAGTACCACACAGCCAGATCACATAGAAAAATCTCACATCAAAGAAACATCACATCAGGGGTAACATTTTGTATTGAAATTAAGATTATCAGTAATATAGCTGATTCATCTTGTAATGTTGAGGGACTTGTCCCTAATGTGCCACTGCGGTATTTTAGGGTACTAGACCACTGAGGTCCACTCGGATGCTAGACCACTGAGGTCTGCTCAACTGTTGGACCACTGATGTATGTTCCTCTACTGGACCACTGAGGTATACCCATCTACGGTACCACTATGGTGTGGTCGTCTGCTAGACCACCGAGTTACGTATGTCTGTTGAACCACTAAGGTATTCTCATCTTTTGGACCATTGTGGTATGCCGGTCGGCTGAACCAGTGAGGTATGCTCATATGACTCACTACTAAGGTATTCTCATCAGTTGGACAACTGAGGTGTGCTCGTCTGCTGTACCAATGAGATACCCTCGTCTGCTGATCCATGGAGGTATGCTCGTCTGCTGAACCACTCAGGTACGCTCGTCTGCTAGACCACTAAGGTATGCTCATCTGTTGAACCACTGAGGTATGCACATCTACTAGAAAAATGTGGTACAATAGTCTGATATAACAATGAGGACCTCTCATCATATCCTTCATTTCATAGGTAGCCATAGGATTCACACTCTCTAGTGCACATGATTCTGAGATAATATACTCTTAAAGATAATTATTGTATCTTGACTGTCACATAATCTCACTTAGATTATTCCCATTGTATCATCATATCACATGGGTCCCAACTTCATAGACAGTGTGTCAATTCGTATGCTTGTTCTGATAGATGTTGGAATTTTAGTAAACAAGGGTTGATTGTGTCCAGACATGGTCTGACTTGTTAAGGCATACCCGACCAACCTTGCTTGGGGGTCCCACATGTCCCAACCCTTCTAGGAAGACCCAACCAAACCAAATTTGGTATGGGCCAACATGGCCCGACCTGGCCAATGGGCCCGGCCTATTGGGAATTTCTAGACCGGACCCGGTTCGGCTATGGGTCCAGCTCGCTGGGTCACTTAGTGACCTGATATGCATTCTTTGACCTGGTCCGACATGGTCAGATCGATACTTCCAACCCGGGCATCCATGCGGCCCAGATTACACTCTGGCCCGTCCCAAATCTATAGGCCGGTTCTCCTCAAATCAAAGCCTCCCAACAGCCCTGTTTAGTTCACTGGCCTAGTACACATCGCTTGGAGAATATTCTCCCATCATAGACGTTGGGCGGCGTCCACTTCACATGGCCACACAGCACCAGGTCGGTACCATTTTTTGGCCATCCTCTTCACTCATGTATACCAGTTCCTCTACCTGACCCGTAGTGAGTTGGGGGTCCAGCTCACCACCACGGACCGTGGACCCCCGATTTCACCTCCAACGTGGCCGGGTGGCCGCATCCCCCAACAGTCAGCTGCCTACCTCCATGTTGGAAGCCCCTATTACTGTCGTGGTGTGTTTCCAATGTTCCACCTCATGCCCACCATTATGGCTGTGTGTTGCGGCCTGGTGCCGCCACCACAGCCTAGTGTCGATGTCATGGCCTACCTTTCCATGACCCTTCCATCTTGCGCCTCTACAGCGAATGCACCACTGACCATTAGGACACGAAGATAGGGAGAACATAAGAAGTAAAAAGGGTAAGTATTTTTACTTATAAACACCCATTGAATAATCCAAGTCTTGTTCGTGTTGACATGAATGCATTTTTTTCCTAGGTTCATAAAGAACCAAAATCAGGTCGAATAATCACAATGATAAATTTCCCCTTTATACTGTATTATTAATCTTCCCGCATGAATGATCGATCCATGGGCTATCTTATTTCTCAGTGAACAAATGTAATTATTTTAAAAGATAGAATAGGGAAAATCAATTAAAACAAAAAATAATAAAACACCTACCTGGGAAAGGAGATTTCTCGAGGATGAACATTTGTCTCCATCCATTGATCTCCGATCTAAAATCCTCTCTCCAAGGATGTTGTATCCATATTATGATTTTCTAGAGTTCATCAATGGGGAGGTTTTCTCCATTGTTCATCAGATGAATTTTAGGGTTGTTCATCAACCCTATACTTTCTATTTAATTAAATAAAGAAGACATGTGCACGTTGTAGTGTCCTCACCTTTCTAAATTAATGAGTTTCATTAATGAGATTCAGTGTTGCCCCATTGGTGGACTATAACACTGACCTGCAACTTCTTAACGATGAAGAAAAAAATAAATAACTTTTTATGTAATAATATTTTTCTCTTAAAAAGACTGAAAATTAACTTTCACCCTCAACTCATACTGTTTGAGGTTAGTACCTTCCAAGGGAAGAATGACCTCAAAAGCTCAATGGTACTTTAAATGTTCTGATGTGAGTTACAGTTTAGAAATTATATGGATTTGAAAATCAAATTATGATTACTCAATTATTTTATTTATATCCAAAATCTACTTTCCCTTATTGGTCTGTGCCAGAAAATGTTACGCCTTTTCTAGGAAAATCTTGAGCCTTTGAGATCAACAGTGGACTCATATTTTTGATTGTAGAACCAGTTTAAAAGTTATAAAATCCTATATCATGATTATTAAATGAACACTAAAAATGGTTCAAAAATAAGTTCCAGCCCCTCCAAGCCACAGAATTGCATGCTGTCTTAGATCCTAGTCAAAGAATAATCCCATTTAGTTTTCAATATATTTTTATGGAATTTTAGGGTATTACCAAGAAGGGTCATAGTCATGAATAACCTAGTGGGAGATAATGTAGCTTTCTAATGTACCAGTGATTAGGTTTCCATACTTCCAAAGAAATTAAACTAATACGGTCTTTATTGTATATCTGTATAATATTTTATGTATTCATCCAAAGTGATTTAATATCTATTTATTTTAATAATGGGTCTTTATATAGAACCACTACAATGATCATATGTTCTATATGGTAGAGAGGAAAAAATAATTCATTATCATTATTTTTCTTCATTATTTTTCTTTGTATGATATGATTAATAAATATCTCTATGAAAGACATGGTTTATCTCCATCTGATAATGTCTATCTGGTAGAATTTGTATAACTCCATCCAATGGAATTCATTGTAATTCATATTATAAAATTTATAAAACTTTATTCTGATTTAATTTTATAGGTTTTTACATTGTTCAAATAATATTTATGTATGATATACATGTTATAAGTCTCTATATGATATAACTAGAATTATATATCTTGTAAAAACCATATTTTTTTCCTAAAAAACAAAATATTAACATGGGAAATGTGATCTTTAGAAATATCTGATTTTAAAATAGTGAATAGTTATTTTCAGAAGTATTTTATGAAATATGTTTTTTTGTCTCAACATTATACTCCATATCATTACTCCCATTTGAGATTAACTAGAAGAGATCAATATATACGAGATTTAAACTTTTCACAGCACACTTTATATAAAATCAAGGATATATAGCCCCATAAAGAATTCATATAATCATGATGATTGGGAACATTCATCTTTTGGAGAATTATATATTTAATCTTAATGAAGATATATCCATAGATCACATTCGATCATCCTTGCCTTCTAGCATCTTAAAAATTATTGTTTTCTTCAATATAAAAAATATTGAGAAGTTTCTATTATATATCATAACATTGATTCACTATGAATATGATGACATTAAAAAGTATAATTCATCTATACTTATAGAGAATATTAACGATGGAAAGTAAAAAATACCTAAAGCATGATATAATGTAATTGATTATTTTTGTAATCCGTTAATGAATTTAAATATCCCAAGGGAAGATAATTCATAGGATGCTTTTATATAGAAAAAGATACACTATTAGAAGAGTTTTACCTATGTAATTATGTTATGGTATGTTTTAGGTAAATTCATTATCGAATGTAATCATTCTATTTATATTAATATGTCATTAGACATAATGAGTAACTCACACATTTGTAAACAAATATCGGAGACATGAATATTTTGAATGATTAAAAAAGGATAGGTTGTACTAAAATATTTAAAAATATTGATATTAGTTTCCCTGAATATAGAATATTATCATATGACATCGCCAAATAAATTGTTTTTTGAAGTGCTGTAATATTTTTCTTAATATATACATGAACATTTGTAATTTTTGTTGTTTAATAATAGATGAATTTATTTTCATGGATTCAAATAAAATATTCATATTTTATAAATATAGCATATTTTATGGTATAGTGTACCTAAATATTAGTGCATATATAATATAATTTGAAAGTAAATTCATGGAAATTGACAACTAATCATGTTCTCGTGACTAATATTACACGCAGTTGCTGTATCATTGACATGGTGATGTTAGAAAAATATTTTATGGGATTATATCAAGAATTTTATTTAGAATATTTTCAGAAAAATATAAACATACATATATATAATTCTTTTGTACAAGTTAAAATTATTAAATCATCTTTTAGGGGAAAAGGAGAAAGCACCAAAAATCTTGTAGAAATAGTTCACACAAATGTGTGAGGGCCATTTCTACTAAATAAAAGGGTTGGATTCTGGTACTTCATTAATTATAATAATTATTATATTTGATGTTAATATATCTATTTTATGAGGTATATGTTTAACTGTATTAAAACATATAATGAAAAAAATGACGTTGATAATCATCTTGGTAAAGATATTTAAAAAATATTTCCGGGATAGAGGTCGAGAGTACGTTAACAAATAATTTTTCTACTTTTAAAAGAGGTTTGGGATATTATCCCAACTCACTCTTCCTTTTACTCCATAATTGATTATTATTAAAAAATGAGGATTCACATCCTTTTAAATACAACTATATTTCTTATGGGTCATGAAAATATTCTCTTATCATTGTGGGGGAATTCAATACAATTAGAAAAGTAATCACTAAACCAGTTCCCAGATAAAGTAAAAAATGGGACCCGATATGAAATATGATTTTAGATGAAAACGATTCTATAACATATTCATCTATAGGGATATCAAGTGTCCATTAATGATAATTATAAAAATAAACATTCATTAAAATCCTTAATGAGTATCTCAATTGGATATCCAAAAGATATATGAGGAAAATTTGGATACGATCCCTTAAATATAATTATATTTGTGAAAATAAATAATATGTTTATAGAAATATTGAACATATTGAATGGATAGAGTGAGATACATATATAATTTTTATAAATCGAGCTTCATGATGTTAATGATGAAGAATTGGAATGAATTAAAAAAGATCTAATCAATAAAAAAAGTTCAATAGAAATAATGACAACATAATATAATTAGGGGTGTTAGAAAAATAGGAAGATGATAATTTCTTATCATCATGGAAGGTGAAGCCTTAATTATTAGATTCATAAATCCATATCATTCAAATAGGTAGTAAACATTTTTGAATTTGTTGTGTTGAATGAATCTATGAATTCTAAAATGTATTTCATGTATCAAAATGACTTTTGGATTTTTTTAGATCCTCTAGTTGATGTAAACCCTATTTGGGGATAATAGGAATTTAAGAATAAAATAGAGTTGGTGGATAATTTTAATACATAAAAATGATGATTGTTTTTTAATTTTTTCATTAAATGTGAGTGAAATTATTATGACGAACCACTTTCAATAATAGAAATATTGGACTCCAATATAATTTATCATGTTGTAACAATATAAAATTATTATTAAATTTTGGAAATGGTTGTGAAGAATGAGTACATATATGAGAAACTTTTGGAAGTAGCCTATATGACACAACAAGAAAATTTCTTGAAATTAAAGGATATAAATAAATTATTTATGCTTAAGTGATTCATTTAAATGTTAATGTGAGAATCCATATCATGAAATATTTTTATCGATGAGTCTATTAGAGAATATAGTTTCATAAATAATGAATGTGATCCATGTTTTTACAATGATGGTCTTATTGAGCACCATCATTTTACTAGTGGTATTAATTAATGATATATTATTAATGGGAAATGAGATACTAGTCATACATTACTACCTTCACCTATTATGGAGTGTGTAGAAAATATTTGTATTACCCTTAAGAGAGAAATATTGTTGTTTAATTTAGAGTCATCTCTCAAGAATCCTTTTATTAGTCACTAATTAATGTAATAATTTTTTTTATATATATATTTTATTTTTAATATATTTAATGATATGGGAAATAGGAAGGGGGTTTTGTGTGTTGTGAACAAACATGAAATAGAAAAATTTAATAGGAAACAAATGTGTTTGATAGAAAGATGTAGATACTAGTTTTGGTTACATATATTGATTTTATTATAAATTTAAATAATCCAGACACCATTCATTTATCGAATCAATGAAATCCTTGTGTCAATATCACATAAAAATTTATGGAACATAGTGAACTTTTGGAGACATCCTAGGGACACTAAGTCTAACATCATCAATCAGTAAATAATGATAATCACATCCTAATTGAATATGAAATAATATATTGAATCTAACTATATCTTATATAATTCAATCCCTCATCCTTCTCAAATCCATTCAATGAAAATTATGATAATAGATGGTATAGAATGAAGTATTTGTATGGAATTTAATTAATACATTGGTAATTCCATGGAAATATGCATTATGGAAACACCAAAACTAAATTCATTCGTCAAATTATCAAAAATAAATTAACGCATTAAGAAATAAATATAAGGGACATGATAGAAATATTTAAAACCCCCATAGGAACAATCATTGACATTTCTACTCTAATATAATTTAGTTTTGATGAGTAATGATTGAAGACCATAATGAATGAGAGAGAATAAAATATTGAAAATAAAACCATTAGAATTAAAATATAGATGATAATTTATTTAATAAATAAAATAAAAAATCTTATTCTAAACAATGGGAGCATATGTTCTTCACCATATTCCTAATTTAATTTTTAATATGAAAATAAATATTTTTTCATTGTTAATTGATAACATTAATATAGTTCTACGCAAAATGTGATATTCTTCACCTACAGAGCTTATCAACCCCTTCTTTAATTTGTAATTATTTTTTAAAACCACATGATATGGTCAAAGAAACTAAATTGATAATTATTATTTTATGCCAAGGATCTCATTATGCATATCATAAATAATAATTTCATGGCCAATAGATTTTATGATTAATGTTTCATTGATGCTTTCAAAAGTATGTTCTGTGGTTGATAATATTTATGTTGTGTATTGATGCTCTCTAAGGAGGCATGTATATGTTGTGTTTAATGATGATGATACATTTCATGGATGTGGATCATGTTACAAAAATAGATATGTATGAGGAAGTTAAATAATTATTATTTATTACCCTTATTTACCTATAGATATATTATAATGAAAAAATTTGTTTATTATTTTTCATTTACCATTTTCTTTATATATCATAATTATAATACCATATAGATTATTGAACACGTATTAATTCTCATACAACATGACATTTTACTTCTATATCAAAGGTAAAATAATTACATAGAATCCCTATAAATGAGTAATTATTACAAATCCTTGGTAACTATATACTTAATATTATTGGGATGGTGTTTTGTTATTATAATGCAACAAAACACCCTAATTTATTCTTACACAGTTTAATATTATGTCTTTTGTAAAATGTTCTGGTTTGTATATATTTCTAAATAGAATTCATATAATTCTGTTAAAACTATGATAGATATTCAATATCCCATCCTTAAAGGAAATGAAAATATGATTATCCATTTTTTGTTTTGGAAATTACTCTTATCTAGACACTGAATTATTATTTCCAATAATATAAATATTAATTTTAATCCTACATAAGCCATTACATATTTATAATATTAAATCCATTAAAATTAAAATTTAGAATAACAATATAATCCATCAAAAATAAATTTTGGAAATTTTTTTATAATACTTTAAAAAAACAAAAAGACTGTGATAATTACAGTTTTATTATGGAATTCAAGTTGGTTAAAATATGGAATTTTAAATTACAAAATAATAATTAATTTTTAAATTTTATTACACCCAGATATTTAAACATTTAATTCCATTGAAAAACAATATATACATATAAAATTCACATAAGAATAAATAATGAATGAAATTTTCAAGTTCTTTTTTATATCTCTTATTTTGGATAAAACATACCATATTTAATTCATCTATTGATTTTATTTTTAATGGAAAAATAATATTTCATTTCTGAATATGTGGATTATGGATTGATTTTTTATTTGAATATATTGCTGAAAATATTTTTGTTCATGAAATTATTTGAGGTTTTATGAGATAATTTGTTCTCTACAATTTGATTGTATATTTTAATTTATTTTACTGGAAATATACTTGAGTTGTAGTTTTTAATCAATTATTGGGAATTAATTTTGTGTAAATTTAAATTCGTAGTGTTCCATGATTTTATTATATAAAAATAATATTGTAATATATAATGGATTTATCTTGGACCTTTTTTCCTATTGAAAAATGGAAAATTAGTATCATTAAAGGTATTTTATGTTTTTTTGAAACTCTTTTGGAATAAAAAAGTCTTTCTCAAACTCTAATTATTTTAGTTTCATAATAATTTTCTACTATTTTGGTTTGAATTTATGCCTTTAGTAATTTTTAAGTGGTAAATACATGTTTATTCGATGTGAATCCCTTTAATATCAAACCAACATCAAAGCATAATGAGAATCTTAGTGAAGCTATGAATATATAAGGGAAACATATAGATTATTTCAAATGATGATTATAAAGGAAAAATGGATCATATATTTTTTTTGATATGTACAATGTAATGGGAAGTAAGTAAACATGCATGGGGGTTGCTACATTTATGGAAAATATTTTCTTGAGTCATGTGTTGAAGATGTTGAATAGGGATAGGTGAAACAAGAAAAAATTGGTGGAGTGAGACCGATGTAGTTGACTATGAGATAAAGGCTAGGAATAAGTGTTTCATTTGATTTTAAGATGATAAAAAGGAAATTATAATGTTGTCGAACATTTGGAAAAAACTAAGAATTAATTTTTAGAGAAAAAAATGATGGATAATCAGTGAGAGAGAGGGAGGACCTCCACATTTTCAAGTGATCAGACATAGGCACGTCAAGCGGAAATTAAATTGAATTATTGGTTGAAATGATCAATATAAAATATCCATTTCCTTTATTTATTCTTCTAATTTATATTTTTAATGGAATTCTATAATATTTTCTTCCGAAAAATACTGTTCAAAAAAACATCTATTTGGAATGAGTTTGAACTAGTAACACTATTCAATTCATTTGTGTCTCTCATTACTAGATATCATTTTCATTAAAAATTAATAGGGATTTTAATTTTATAAAATATCAAGAGTTAGTGGTATAAAATCTTTTTGAACTAAATTTTAGTTACTTAATTGTTACACCCGAGAAACACAATACAACATAAATTGGGGGTAATATGCTATCAAAATTAATCCATTGTTTTTTCAAATTGGATCTTGTATTAATGTTCGAAAATTAATCTTCAATATGATTATTAATATTGATAAAATGAAAATATGTAATGATCGATAGAATGTAGACTTACTTGAATCACCTATAAAATTCCACTCTATAGAGCACATATCAATAATATATTGATATGATAATAAATCACTTCTATACTTGTATGTGATAAAAAATTTATAAGATCACACTATTCATCAAAAGCATACAACCACTTTCTCTCAAATAAACACTTCTTTTAAAAAGGGATAAGAGAGATTCAACAAATTTTTCATTCTAACAATTATTTTCGATAATGAAAAGAAACACCAATTATAAGGGGGTGTTATTCCATGATCCTCTAGTTATTCAATATAAGATATTCAAGGATATAAAAATAGGATTTTTGTCAAATATTGTAATTTATAGAATATTAACCTTATCATACTACCATGATTCTAAATTTTCAGAAAATCATTGTACAAGGTTCTAGGTGATTAAATCTATCATGAAGAATATAATTACACTTATCCAAAATAATTTTAATATTAAATTTTAATATTAATCTAAAATAACTACCTAAATTATTCTACTTTTTTCCCAACCTTTATATAATCCCACATATAGATCCCCCTCCATAAAAATCACATTTGGTATTTTATAAGGTTTAAAGAACTATCAAAACCTTAACAAAAGTTTATATCGAAAGGAAATTACTATTCCCTAGAAACCATATTTTATGGAACAAAAAACACATTATTCTGTGATAGAAAATGTTATTTTTTAACTATATTAAGCTATAATGTGATTTATAATGAAAAATAATGCTTCAGGGTGAATGTATAATTGGGTCATTAGACTCTCCATGATCTAGTTAAGTCCTATGAAATATAAACACAAAAAATAAAAATCCCATAGAATATTCGTCAATCAGATAAATTTTGTCCCTCCGTGGTGTACACCTGTTGTGAAACATGGCCACTTGTAAACATTAAAAATGAACCATCTATATATTTTTTTAGTGTCTTATTTAAACCATACCCTCCAGAGTGTATCATGATTATATAACATAGTGAAAAGATGGGTATTCATGCTATTGAGTAGACTATGGTCACACTGTGGGAATAAATAATATATAAAATTTCAAATTAAATTCTCCTTACAATCACATCTGGTGAAGCCTAATTTTTTATAGGCATTATACAACATTTCTAAACTGATTAGAAAAAAATTATGGATCAAATTAAGAAAACTATGATGTGGAATAATGTTCTGATGTGTGATTCTTGGTTGAAAATTATAGAACAAAGTTCTATGGTGTGAAACATATCCTGAATGGAAGTGACACCCTTTTATCAAGAATTCCTGAATCATGAAACCACTAATTCCAAATTTTCCAAATACATTTTGTAAGAGTTGGAACACTTACCATTATTAAAACAGAATAAATCAAAAAATAAATAAATTTGGGTGACTACATTGTCCCCAATTGTATTTTGTTGGTGGTTTAAATCATAAGACATCATTACCCAATAAATCGATTATTCCACACCAAAATTAGCAGAAAATAAAATAGGGTTTTTAATTATCCATTACTTTAGATAGTAACCACAACGACTTTAATAATTTCTTCATAAATCTGTGAGTTATTTATCAGTGTAATAAATAATAGAATGTGTCAAGTACAAAAATATGGTTAATGAAATGTTACAGAAAAAATATCCCTAATGTGTATCTCTCAAATAATTAAATCCCAAAAAATTATAAGATCCTAAAGTAAAAATAAATACTTGAAAATGAATTAGATAAAATGGGGATAGGGGTAACTATGAACCTCTATAGTTTTGAAAAAATGGTTAAACATAAAGTTTAAACATTTTCCTTTCAAATACATGATTTACTGTTAGATTTGTGAATATATGGGATACTTGATCCTGATTTACAAAGAATTATATTATCATTATGTTATTTTCTACTATCTCCATCATAAAATTGTACTATATTTCATTGTGCCTTATCTGAGAGTCTTGAAATAGAGTTTTAGACAATTCAATAGTACATTTTTATCAAATTGAATCATCATAGGCTAATACACCTTTTTACCATTGTATTTCAATAGATTATTTATCTAGATATGTTTTGAATAATATTTACCAACTGAAATAAATTTCATACCAATTTTTATTAAGGAAACACAATCATATTTGTTTCTTAGCCAGCCAATAGAATTATTATAAATGTTGAAAGCACCGCCACTTGTGGATTTTAAATCCAAAATGTCAATATTCAAATTAGTATTTGAGTGTGTTAATATATCAATGTTATTTATATTTTTAAACAACACACCATAATTTAAATTTCCTTTAAAACACATCATAATTATTTTTACCACCATGAGATGTTTCTTTTTAGGAAAACTCAAAAATAATTATAGAAAATACAGAATTGAGAATATTCTGACTTATTGTATTTAGGTAGAGTAAAATACCACTGAATATTCTATATTGGGTTAAGCCTACCACCACACTTTCATCTTGTGTATCAAATTTGTTTCTAACCAAAATTGAACTAGAAATAGACTTCCAGTCCGTAATTCTAATTTTTTGATACAATGCTTAATCTGTTTAGGAAATTATTTTTTTTATTCACTATGAAAAAATTAAAATACTAGAAAATATTCCAAATAAAAAGTTATTGAAATTTAAAACATCAACCTCATCAATATTTTTAATTTATCAACCTAATTTTTCATGCTACCACTAAATATTACTAAAACCATGAACTACTCCTCATTAGAAACATTAAAATATATTTTATGATCATACATTCATTTTTTAAACTATATATACCTTAAAAAGTATCCATCGATGCACAAACATAATGAGGTTATTTCATTAGGCTATATAAATATTTTCTCTTCTTTCACACTTTTGAAATATTATTTCCAAAAAATACTATTTACTATTTTATATATACCCCTTTATATAAAAATCCATTTATAAATTATTTCATTATATCCGTATAAAATACTTTGAACTTTTTTAGACTACTAACACTAAAATAGTTTAATAGTCACCATCCTTTCCACTAGAGAAAATGTTTCTCAAACATCAATGCCTTGAACTTAGTAACAACCAATTGAAAACAATATTTTTTTATTTCATATAGAGAGTAAATTTTCATCAAAATTGTTCTCAAATTCCCATTCTATAATATTTATAATATGATTTTCAAGTTTATCCATAATCTACCATCTGCAATTTTTTTTCTTTTTGATCCATATATTGGGCCATTGATTTGGCCTAAAATCCCTCCTTTTCTCCTTCATAAAATAAATTTGTTTTTAATATCAGATAAGAGAGTAGCCTACTCTATTATATTCAACTTCGTCAGCTTGAAAATATTGATCATTTAACAAATCAACAATTTTCATAAAATACTTATTCAGAAATAAAATTCCCAATATTAACTTTTTCTTCTCCTAAAAAAATTATATCATTGATCTCATCACTTTCGTTGATCATTTTTAAAGTATTTAAAGGTCTTACTCTACTTATTAACATGTAAAAATATATTCATCTACTTCATAACCATAATTTCAGAGATATCATAATTTATTTTAGAGGAAATTTTTTCTTACAAATACTCTGAGATGATTCAAAGAAGGTTTTAATCTATTCCACAATTCATATGGATTCTTCCATATTATATAACTATATAATACTATAGTTTGGGTATTGAAAACCACATAAATTTATTTGTTGTAGTAATTATGTGAGATTCCACTATCTATCAACAAGTTTTTCCATTTTTAGGAATGTGAAATTTATTCATTACATAATACCATTTTATTGATGGTATCTTACAAAAGAAATATCTAGATAAATACCTTATTTTTTAGATGTTTTCCCAATTTCAAAGGATGTGTTCTCCATTACATTATCTGACATCATAATGATTCTAGTTCATTCTATTTCATTTTGTAGCCTTCTATTAAACCTCTTTAAATAGTTTATAACTGATTTTTTTTAAATATATAAACAAAGAACAACTCATCTTTCTATTATCATATATAAATAATGTGAAATATCTCCCAGTATAGTTTCTTTCTTGATTAATAAGAGCATACAATATTTGAAATAAAATCTAAAAACCATATTCCCTCAGATTCATTAGAGGATATAAGGAATGAACTAACTTCTGCAAATGAAAACCCACAAATCATTTTCTATTGTCTATTTAATGTTGAAGTGTCCTCTACTTCATTTAATAATGACATGTTTTTCATACTTTTTTTAAGGAGATTCCATAGCCTCTGATATTACAATATATTTTCTTTTCCCACTATTAATATGAAAATGGATTTATTTTCTGTAAAATCGATATATATTTCAATTTTTTCTCCAACCATTCATAAAAATATTAGATATTTTTATATAATATAGTATCTTGTCTGATATAATGTGACCTCTATCCATAAATCGCATAGTTTAATAACACAGAATAAATTAGGTCACATATCATCGAAATAAAGAAAATTAATGTTTCTCAATTCATCCTTAAGAAAAAGATCATTTTCACATAATATTATTTTTGATGCTCAATCATTACAAAGATGTTAATTTTCATCACAATACTTTCATGGTTCTTCAAAATGTTAATATTAAATTTCAAATGAGATAAACACCCTCCATACTAAATAATAGTTCCATAAATATTATTTTATTTCAAATTGATTTTCCACGAATTATAATTTTAAATGTTTCTTTTTTATTCAATGATATTCTTGAATAATCTGCAGCCATTATTGCTCACTCTTTATCATTTCCATTGCATCCAAAAAATTATATTCATCTTTTTTAAGTGATTAATATTTTTTATTCAAGGTAAATGTATTATATATCACATTATGAATATTACTACATCTTCCATATGAATATATTCCTCTTTTACACCATCAAATCAATTTCATTATGTGAAATGATTGAACAATTAGAATATTAACCATATAAATAAGATCTTTTATCATATAATTTATATTTCTGAAATCTATATTGATGGATTGTAATGTCTTCACCTATTATATAGCTTTCATCTTTAAAAAAATCTGAAATAATGTTCCATAGAATATAAGATTACATATTTTAATTAATAAAATAATTATTTTTTATCTCTTTTTTACATATCTTCATATTCTTAATAATACCAAGATTCTTGATATGTTCTTATTGGATGAGAATTTTTTTCCTTCAAATAATTTCATATTTTAATCAATTTTATAGAAATTTTCATTCATGTTTCACTATCAAAATCAATACCAAAATTAACCATACTCTTTATACTTTGTGAACACATCATTTCTTAAAATTCTCTTATACCCTTTTCCATTATATCTTATAGAACATCATATGAAAACAGCCCCAAATGAATATTTTTCTTTGAACCCTGTTTTTTAATTTTTTGTTCAATAATATTCCTTAATGTTGCAATCTATTCTTCGATGGATTAACTATTAATTGTATTATCTTATATAGAATTATTATGGTTAATAATGGTATTATACTATTCAAAAAACATCAATCCATAATTCATATCTTTCTCCGATTTCACATGTTTATTTTGAAAATATTTGATAATTTTATAAGGATAATCATATTCAATGTTATGTTCAATAACATTGATTTAATTTTCCATTATAAAACCTCTAAATTTAATATTCATAATTCTATGTTAATAAATTTATTTAAAGAAACCATCATACATCACTCAGATGTCATTAACATCTTCTTATTCACCATATTCTTCAACATCAATTTATTTTTTCCCACTATTTAAATAATATCATATTTAACATTAGAGATAATTTATATTTTTATACCTTCTAACATATATTCATTATCATATGATTCTTGTTTTCATACTAAAAATTTCCTCCAAAAATTCATACTATTAGAATTCTAAAATTGAAGTTCCTTCTATAATGAAACCTTTTTTTATTTTGGTGAGAATTAATACTCATCACCCCCTTAATCAAACGTATTCGTACATCTAGAATCATTGTTTCAAATAATTATATAAATATTCAAGCTATTTGTTTCTAACATTAAAATTATCCTTTAACTATTTCAATCATCCATAAAATGAGTGATAATAATTCATCATATACATCATAATCATTTTAAGTGACCTAAAATTCATACTTATTAGTAGATTTGAAAAGTATTTATTTCAAAGAATATTTTATATATATTTAAAATTTAACCCAAATTTCAGAAAAAATTATGTTTATATAAAATTCATCCATATTTATCGCCCTAATATTCATTACCACAATAAGGGATACTTTTAGATTGCATGTTTGAGATAATACTATGTTAATATTATTCACTATGTATAAATATTTTATTTTATACCCACACCCTCCATTATAAACTATATCATAAATAGGATTATTAAATATGTCTTATAGGTTTTCATTTGAAATCATCTCTTGATCATTAAATTTGTTTTGTAAGAACTATATCTCTTCATCATTTACGTTAGTGTATCCTTCAAATATATTAGCAGTTTTATCATAAAAAAAATTCGTATTCATAAGTCCATAACTATAATATTAATTAGATAATAATTTACCCTTAATATGGAATGATGAGACATATAATAATCAATCAATAATAATTTATCATATTTTTTCATTGAACATCATGTTTGATAACTTACTTGAATCCCATAAACGACATTAGCTAAAACATCAATCCTAATGATAAAAAGAAGATATATCATTCTATTTTTTCAATAATGAAAATTATATCTATAAAATAATAGAATTATATTAGTATTAATAATATATTCCATGATTGGAGAAATGTATTAATATATTTATGAAATAACCTGGCTCTAATACCACAAGTAACTTCTTAGACACACAATAAACCCTAAGAAGGGGGAGGGTTAAATTTGGTTTTTAAAAAATCATACATTAATAAAATAAATTTTATTATTATCTTTATGTTAGAAAATCAACATGAATATGGTTAATAATAGTGATCAAATGTGGTTTAGTAAAGAAGAGGTCTAACACCCCAATATTCTAAAGTAAGAACACTATATTCGATAATGATTACGACTGTAGAACCAATCATGTAATGGAATATAATATAACAATAATTTAACATATCAATAAAATATTAAATTAATTTGATATATTATATAGCTTATAATTCTCCCAATATGGATTTATCTAGTGTCGCATGCAATAATAAATTTCAACGATGATTTGTGTTACACACAAGTTAGAGTTTTACCGAAAAACATTATATTATTTAAATATTTTTATTTAACATAATAATACATAAAATATCCTTTCAATTTGAGGTTATGAATATAATTAACCAACTTATCAAAATATATGGTTTAGAAAAATATAATATTTATTTATAGGTCTCCAAATAGTTAGAAATGAACAGAAAATACAATTAAATATAATGGAAATATTTTAAGCTCATAATGGTATTTTTATCTAATAAATTAAATTAAGGATAATTAGTAAGTGATATTAATTTATATAAATATATATATTAAATATTCAATAAAACATTTTTGACATTCATCCAATAAATTTTATAGGCATAAGATGAGAATAAACATAGTTTTTTTTATAAAAATCAATATTTTCTAAAGGCACATTTACTGCCTTTTAATGGATAAATTTTTTAAAATAATATTTTTGGAACATTTGTAAATTTTTTATTTCAAAATAAATAAATTTTTTGAAATAATAAGATGAAATATACATTATGGTGAATCATTTTTATTTTTCTATGAAGTTTCATTTTTTTATGAATAGGGAATATAATGAATATTAATTCGTAATTTTTTATTAAAAAATTTATTTATAGTGTTATATTATATTTAAAATTATATTTAATGTAAACTTATATCAATTTTTATGAAATTAATTAAATGTAACTTATTTTCGTCAGCTTCACATTGAAATTAGATATAAAATCATAGAAAACATTTGATCATTTTTACTTTAAAAACCAGTATTTTCATCTAATCTAAGAGAATAATTTAAAAAAAATTCTTCTAATAATTTGATTTTAATTTAGAGAAATGTATTACATATTTTAAATCATTTTAATATATATTTTATAATAATGTAAAATTAATTTTTCACCATAATTATTAGTGAATGAGATTAAACTTAATTACAACCAATAAGTGAAAAATAGGCTTAAGGGAGTAAAACATACACTTAAAATCCAAAATGACCTATAAACTTGTAAAAAATATACTATATGGAAATATATATAATATATAATCTATTTGATCGAATTTGAACCATTATTGGTGCCATGGTTCAAAGGAAAAACGTGTTTGGAATTCACTTTTTACAAATTAACAAAAATTTCAAGCATCATGCACTATAAAAAAGATCTCACAACTCCCACTTCATCACACCTTTAAAGCCAGGTTGGATCACTCAATATATTCCCAAATAACTCCTCAAAATCCATAACCTAATTAGATAGGCCTAAAATTTTGAATTAATCCATCCATGGAATCCATTTACTACAAACAAAAAGGGCTTCTCAGAATAAGGGGTAACAACCTCCCCCAATCTCTTTAGTTTTATTTTAATTATCCTGACATTAAATTATTCTTATTACAAATTAAAATAATTTCCTATGTGTCTTAAATATAATAATTTTATTATTATATGGGTTAGATCTTAAATTACTCACACTTTCAACTAACTTGTAACTAACTTACTGTTCCTGTATAGTGAAGTACCACATCGTGAAACGATGATCATTCAATTTTACCTTACATCCTTTCATTGTTGGAAATTTTTATTGAAAATATATTTATATATGATATATATGATATTAAAATTTTCTTTATTCATTAATAATTTATATATAGCACATACCATTATTCTTTCAATTTTGTGGGAATACAATAACATCATTTTGTTGGATTGAGGACTGTTTCCTCCACAAAGAATTCTGATTTGATCACTCCATACATGGAATTTAAAATGATGATTTAAATAAATATATGTGAAATATATGACATAATTATGATTCTATAATTTTAATACACACACACACACACACAAACGCATATATATATATATATATCATTTACTTTTCATTCCATAAAATACAACAAGGAAATTAAAATTGCATTCTAGTGTACATACAACCTACCATCTCCTTAAATGATACATTTCATTTACTCTGTAAAAATATTATGGATAATTATAGATGCATATACATGGAATATATGTGATAATTAAATCATGTTTTACATTTTGGAGATGATGAAATAATAATTTATGTAATAGGAACTACCAGTAACAAGATAAATGATACCCAACAAAATAGGATATTGACACCCAAAATAGTTATAATAATGTAAGATTATTAAAAAACAAGAAATATGATATCATAGAAAGTTAATATATTACTGTATAAATATTATTTTGGATATTAAATAAGTTATTAAAAATTTTAAATCCATTATACAATAATTTTATGGCTATTCATCTGAAAATAAAATTCAAGGTAGGGGATTTTCATTTCACTATTTACATATGTGATATAAATATCACATTAACAAAATAGTTATTTTTTCCGGAGAATCTAATGAAAATTTTGATATAAATATAATGGATTAATTTATTTTTATGGGTTTTTTAGTTTCAATATTAATTATTTATTCTATGGGGATTTGAGTTAAAAGTAAATAATTGGAATGAAATTTCATAACCAATTTTTTTCTTTGGGTTATATTACATCCTTGTTATTGTTAATATTCAATGATTATGTTTGTAATAAAATTTCAATATCTACTTTTGTATCTCCATGTCACACACCGTTTTTTTTCTGTCTTTGTATTGATCCGGCCCATTAGAAATCCTGATCCTTTTCATGGGTATTTGATGAGATGAATCCTGAGTTTTGAAGTTTCATATATGTCTAACCACCATAATTTGGGATCCCCAATGGTTGTTTAGGAGTTTTTGAAGAAAGGGTGGTTACTTCATGATTTGGGCCAACCGTGAGCTCATTCCCAGTTTTAAAAACTGAATTTGATTCTTTTATAACTCTTTTGTTTTTCATCCTTTTTCAACCATTCAACTTATCACTTGTACTATACTCATATATTAAAATTTATTTATCCTTTTGGACCTATTAGAAATTCATAATCAGGGTGAATTTGGGTTACTTATTTAGGTATTGGGCCAGCCCATGGGCCCATTTCCTGTTTTAAAAAAATAATTTGTTTCATTTATATCATTTTAATTTTTTTCTATTTTTCGGTGATTCCACCTCCCCCTCTAAGAAAAAGACGCTATCCAAACCCTCATAATCGATTTTACCTCTTTGGAGCTCATGTGGGTCGCAGAATAGGGCAAAAATTCTCAGAAAACCTCAAATCGCCCAGCATTGCCAAGGTAAATTTTATCATTCATAAATCAATCAATTCGTACTCTGTTAGCCACCAATCTTCTTCCCTTGGTTCGTCCAAAACAAAGGAGTCTCTCCAAAAATTTTCAGGCCATTCCCTTTTCTATAGGGATTCATATCTAATGGAATACGAAGAGTTTTCTAGGATGAAAGGTGAGATTCCTTCTCCTTTCTTCTTCCTCTTCCCCCTACTTTCATTATTTTTTGGTTTTATATTGTACCCTAGTCTTGATCGACCTAGGGTTTTGTTATACAATGTTTTTTTATGGGTTTTTGTGCTTGTTTAGGTCTGGTATTTATAGTTTTATGGTTTATAAACCCGCAACGGGTGATTTCGGGTGTGCGTTTCAATTACGCCAAAGATTTGAGGTAGGATATCCCTTGCACATGACTTTATCATAGAAGTTTCATCATTTTAATATTATAATATACTGATATAAATGTTTATTATTGTTTTTAATCCTTTTTATAATTATCTTGGTGTGCAAAGTCGTTGTTTAATCACTGTTATGTGAAAGGTAGTGTTGTTTTGTAATGAAAGTGCTCATCAAGTGATTGTTTAAATGTTCCATTATATTTTGAAAATATTTTGTGAGGTTTATAATCTGGTTTATGGTATTTTTAACATGTTACAGTATCTTGAATGAAAATATGACATTCAATTGTTGTTTTATTCCTTTTCATGTACATAAAATAAATTGTTTTGTTTAAAAAGGGCATGACATGTGTTCGGTAAATTGTCCGGTTGGATTTTATGTGTGATGTGTGATTTAAAAGTTATTTGATTGGATTTATAAAGTAATTGTAAGAATTATAAATGGTATTTTTGGGTACTTATATTGATTTCCAATTTGGATTTGTTTTTACAAACAAGTGGGTTTTGATTTACAACATACTTTGGCCCGAGTTTCCCAAAAATGGACCGTTTCACATCTTTATGAAAATGGTTGTGTTTTGAATATGTAACCTGAGTATTATAAGAGATTTATGAATGAGGTTTGCTGCTGTAAATTATGTTTATACAGATCCTTAATAAAATTAAAATTCATACCTTCATCAAAGTTTAGTTTTGAGAAAATGTTTAAAGGTCCGTTTGGCATTTCCTAGAAATGAAGGAGTGTTTTACTTGTATATAACAAGTTGTGCAATTGGGATTGTTTTATTGTCCATTAAATGATTTTATTAAATGTTTATTGGGATTCCAAATATGATTTGGTTTGGTTATTATGTGTGTTTATAATTTAAAGAGTGTTTTTGAAAGAGTTTTATGTGCAAAGCCTCAATACACTTAATGAAATTATTTTACCAAAATATTTAGCGGTTTGTTGATTAGTGTAAGAAATGTGAATAAATATTTTGGGATGTTTGTGTTTTTTTGATTTTGGAATGGAATGTGGATGTGAAATGTGTATTTGATAATATGTGTAACTTGATTGAGCACTAAAGGGAATCCCGGGTATTTAGGTGGGCGGACGTGTACTAGTATGATAGTGATTCTGTGGGGGTTGGCCCCTATTTCACGTAGCATGTTTGATGATGAAAACACTAACTAAAATATGATGATGATGATGATTGAGGACGACTAGGTTATGGGTATTTTCCCTACTAGTGGCTCGTGCACAAGAACAGATATTTATTACGGTTACATTCACCGAGATACGAGGTACCTGGGGCTTACAACTAACTAGTGCCTAGTGGTATTCCCGTGATTAGTGCTCATTGGCTATTTTTTACTCACCGTCAGCATACGGTGTGTTTGGTTGGTAAATTCAGTAGTATTTGTTGTTTATTTAAAAGTTAAAATTATTTAAAGCAGCCCTCTTGAAAACTATTTTCATTTTGAAGTTGCACCTATTTGAAAAAAATTGTTACTTACATTTTTGTTTATTAAACATGCAAGTTTTTGTCTGATAATTATTATAGCATGGAACCTCATTTGAAAACCATACATTCATATCTTTAATTTAAAACCATAAATTGATGTTTCTTTTATTTTAACAGAATGTGCATTGGGAATAGAATATTGGGCTAACCTACTGAGTTTTAATACTCTCGCCTATAGTCTTCTTCTTTTTTTAGCCCTTGTGCAGGTTTCATCTTTAGTTCGATCACCTTGGGGACATTTGATCATTTTGTTGGAGAGTCACCAGAAGTTTCACATGGAGTTATTTGTTCATCGGGTTTGTTTAGTTGAATTGTTGGTTTTGTTCTAATTTTAGTTTCTTGTACAAATAATATTTAGATCAATTTTTATATAAATTCATTTTGGAATGTCTGTTTATTTCCGCTGTTTGTTTGATTGTTTATATATGGGAGAATTCATTCCCTTGTGTACTCTATTGATGCCCTTGGTTCCTGTCACCATCCCGGGAGGATCGGGAACGCCTCTCAGGATTTGTCGCGGGCTGGCCTGGGTGACCGGTTCAGGGTCGACTCAGGCTGGTTCGTGACAAAATGGTATGAGAGGAGGTCAGCTATTAGAGGACCTTTCTTTTTAGAGCACCCTTGTTATTTTGGGGATGTCAAGGTAGATGGATTAGGATTGTTGGAACTTGAGGGGTAAGTGCAAGAAGAGCGTCGCAAACTCTTTCTTCTTCTAATCCTCAGGTTTCCATGGAAGTCCGTTTTATTAGTGTCCATTGTTCTAGTTGATTGTTTGGTATTGGGATATGACAAGGGGAGTCTGAACAATGGCCTTCATGAGCTCATAGGGACTGGAAAGCCATGTGGATCTGGGTAATAGTCCTAATAAGTCACTCTGTGTAGGTGTTGTGTTTGGGATATGGCCGCCAACCATATGGTCAAGTCACCCACCGACACTAGTTCCCTTTTTTGGGTCTATTGAACCTTTCTTGAATTCTGAATTTTTGTTTTTAAAATCCTTGTGTGAGAATTGTGGAAATGGGATTTAATGTAAGGATTAGATTTTGAAAAGTGAAAAAAATGGGGTTTTCAATAATTAAATATAATAATGGTTTTGGAAGGTTGTGTTTTTGTGAAAAAAAATGGAGGGAAGCAGAAATGATTTAATGGGAATGGATTATCCATAATCTAAACTTGTGGTTTGTTGAAATAATTTTTTTTTGAAATTGTGAATCATTTTAAAGTGATTATGGATCTTTTTTTAAATGGTGTATTTTAGGTTGTTAAAATGTTTTTGAATTGGGTAAATTCGTTTTGGCAATTGGTTTTGATCGGTTGGTGTTTTACTACAAACGGTATTGGTCTCAATGGACCTCGTATTATGAAAATATACCTTGCTGATTTTTTTTTAATAAAAATGGGAATGGGTTGTTTGGAGTTTCTTGGTTATTTAAAAAGTTTTTAAAAATGAAAAGGGGTAGGTTTTTATGAAAATGGTTCTTAATTAATTGAGGTTTTTTTTGTGAAATATGAAAATGTTTTTTGACTTGGTGGTTGGTGTTCCTTTTGAAGGTAAATTGTTTTTTTAATTATGATGTTTAATTTTAGCCTTTGGTGTTCTCATGGGTGCTCATATGCATGGTTTTATTTATATCTCGATGTATGGCCTATATGGTATGGTGTTTGGGTGCCAGGGGTGGCATGGAAATGTCCATGTGGGTGAGACTTGATGAAACACCATTGGTGAATGTGGAAACCCACCAAGTTAGTTTGATTTTTCAAAATTGTTTTGAGCTGAAAATTGTGGCTTTTTTTAAAACAATGGTTATGTGGATTGATTTTTCTATGTCTTAGAAGAGTTGTTTATTTGGTTAGCTTCCATGTGATCTAGAATTCATACTCTTGTTCTATCTAGTGATGAGATCTTGTTGGTGGCTCGGTTTTGGTGTAATTTTCATTGGGTTTCTAAAAATGTGCTTGATATTGTGATGTGGCCATGGATAGTTCTATGTTGGAAATATTTCCTTCTGATAAACCTAAGGATTCATTTCAAATTTTAAATCCACCTCTTTTGATGATTCCTCAACCTGTTTGTTGGAATAGAGAGTTGTTTGGGATCTATTAAAACTGCTTCTAGGTCATGATAATTCTTTTGGACAAAGTAGTTGTGTTCAGTGATGTTGATGTGTTTCGTCGTATTCCTTGTCCATTATGCCCCTCGTTTGGAGTGAGATAGAATTTTTATATGTATCTATGAGTTCCTATTTAGATGAAGGTTTTTGTTTGGTGATCAAGTGTGGTTTTTTTGAGTGGTGTGATCCTTATCACCTGACTGCGGTGCAACAAATGCTTCAAGAATCTGGGATCCAGCCATAGACCTCGGAGTGAAGCTTTTCACGCAATCAGGAAATAAACAGAGGTGTGGAGTGCTAGATTAAGATCCTTACTCCTCTGTTTTGGTAAGTTAGTTACTATGTCAATTTTTTGGTTCCTCATTTCTATGAATTTACCTTTGTCGCAACAAGAGTGGTGGACTTAACCCCTCACACAGTGTCTATGGTCATTCCTTCATGGATGTGGGTTTTCAATCAATGTCCCTGTGTGTAACGCCTGTAAAAATCAGGTGTTGTCTTGGTGTTACCAATTCATAGGTGGATATTTTTGGGTAGTTTCTTTGTTTCGTTTGTGGTTTCAGTGGCCAAATTATTGGGTCCCCTTCCCTCCCATCCCCAAGTGGCGGGGGTCCAAAATTGTGCTGAATGTGTCGACCAAGTTATTGTCCCCACCATTCAGGAGTGGATGGTTTATATGTTCATGTTGTAACTCTATTAACTTGGTATATTAGGTTTTTGTAGGGGTTTTTTTTAGGATTGTGTGAGTGAGCCCCAACTCTAGATCATGTTCAATTCTTGTCTATTCAATGTTAGTTGGTTTCTAATGGTGGGGAGACCCACCATGGGTCTCCTGGATTTTCTTCCTAAGAACATTTCTAGTGATAGTTAATTCTTAATTTTGGGGAGTACATTCTGGAATCCTTAGGTGTTGTTTTTTTTTCAGCCATAAAGTGTTATGGCTTTCTGGGGGCGGAAATCTTTAATGGTGGGGAGAATTGTCAGACACAGTTTTTTTCTGTCTTTGTATTGATCTGGCCCATTAGAAATCCAGATCCTTTTCATGGGTATTTGATGAGATGAATCTTGAGTTTTTATGTTTCATATATGTCTAACCACAATAATTTGGGATCCCCATTTCTTGTTTAGGAGTTTTTGAAGAAAGGGTGGTTACTTCATGATTTGGGCCAACCGTGAGCCTGTTCCCAGTTTTAAAAACTGAATTTTTTTTCTTTTATAACTCTTTTGTTTTTCATCCTTTTTCACCCATTCAACTTACCACTTGTCCTATACTGATATATTGAAATTTATTTATCCTTTTGGACCCATTATAAATTCATAAGCCGGGTGAATTTGGGTTACTTATTTAGGTATTGGGCCATCCCATTGGCCCATTTCCTGGTTTAAAAAAATAATTTTGTTCAATTATATCTTTTTCATGTTTTACTATTTTTCGGAGCTTCCACGTCCCCCTCGAAGCCAATAACCATATCCTAACCCTAATAATCGATTGTACCTCTTTGGAGCTCATGTGGGTCACGGATTAGGTCGAAACCTCTCAAAACCCCTCAAATCGCCCAGAATTTCCAAGGTAATTTTATCATTCATAAATCAATCAATTCGTACTCTTTTAGCCACCAATATTCTTACCCTGGTTCTTCCAGACCTTAGGAGTCTCTCCAATAATTTTCAAGCAATTCCCTTTTCTCTATGGCTTCAGATCTAATGGAAGACGAAGAGTTTTCTAGGATGAAAGATGAGATTCCTTCTCCTTTCTCCTTCCTCTTCCCCCTCCTTTCATTATTTATTTGTTTTATATTGTACCATAGTCTTGATAGTCCTAGGGTTTTGTTATACAATGTTTCTTGATGGGTTTTATGTTTGTTTAGGTCTGGTATTTATAGTTTTAGGGTTTATAAACCTGCGGCGGGTGATTTCGGTTGTGCGTTTCGATTACGCCAAAGATTTGAGGTAGGATATCCCTTGCACATGCCTCTATCATAGAAGTTTAATCATTTTAATATTATCCTATACTGATATAAATGTTTATTATTGTTTTTAATCCTTTTTATAATTTTCTTGCTGTGCAAAGTCATTGTTTAATCACTGTTATGTGAAAGGTAGTGTTGTTTTGTCATGAAAGTGCTCAACAAGTGTTTGTTTAAATGTTCCATTATCTTTTGAAAATATTTTGTGAGGTTTATAATCTGTTTTATGGTATTTTTAACATTCTACAGTATCTTGAATGAAAATATGGCATTCAATTGGTGTTTTATTCCTTTTCATGTACATAAAATAAATTGTTTTGTTTAAAAAGGGAATGACATGTGTTCGGTAAATTGCCCGGTTGGCTTTTATGTGTGATGTGTGATTTAAAAGTTATTTGATTGGATTTATAAAGGAATTGGGAGAATTATAAATTTTATTTTTGGGTACTTATATTGATTTCGAATTGGGATTTTTTTACAAACAAGTGGGTTTTGATTTACAACATATTTTGGCCCGAGTTGCCCAAAAATGGACCGTTTTACATCTTTATGAAAATGGTTGTCTTTTGAATATGTAACCTGAGTATTATAAGAGATTTATGAATTCGGTTTTCTTCTGTAAATGATGTTTATATAGATCCTTAATAAAATTAAAATTCATACCTTCATCAAAGGTTAGTTTTGAGAAAATGTTTAAAGGCCCATTTGGCATTTCCTAGAAATGAAGGAGTGTTTTACTTATATATAACAAGTTGTGCAATTGGGATTGTTTTATGGTCCATTAAATGATTTTATTAAATTTTTATTGGGCTGAAAAATATGATTTGTTTGGGTTATGATATGTTTTTATAATTTAAAGAGTGTTTTTGAAAGAGTTTTATGTGAAAAGCCTCAATACACTTCATGAAATTGTTTTACCAAAATATTTAGTGGTTTGTTGATTAGTGTAAGAAATGTGAAGAAAGATTATAGGCTGTTTGTGTTTTTATGGTTTTGGCATGGAATGTGGATGTGAAATGTGTATTTGACAATATGTGTAACTTGATTGAGCACTAAATGGAATCCCAGATATCTAGGTGGGCGGATGTGCACTAGTATGCTAGTGATTCTGTGGGGGTTGGCCCCTATTTCACGTAGCAAGTTTGACGATGAAAACACTAACTAAACTATGATGGTGATGATGATGATTGGGGACCACTAGGTTATGGGTATGTTACCTACTAGTGGATCGTGCACGAGAACAGATATTTATTATGGTTACTTTCACCGAGATACGAGGTACCTAGGGCTCACAACTAACTAGTGCCTAGGGGTATTCCCGTGACTAGTGCTCATTGGATATTTTGTACTCACCGTCATCATACGGTGTGTTTGGTTGGTAAATTCAGTTGTATGTGTTATTTATTTAAAAGTTAAAATTATTTAAAGAATCCCTCTTGAAAACTATTTTAATTTTGAAGTTGCACCTATTTGAAAAAAATTGTTACTTGCATTTTTGTTTATTGAACATGCATGTTTTTGTCTGATAATTATTACAGCATGGAACCTCATTTGAAAACCATACTTTCATATCTTGAATTTAAAACTATAAATTGATGTTTCTTTTATTTTAAAGGAATGTGCATTGGGAATAGAATATCGGGCTAACCTACTGAGTTTTAATACACAGTCCTATAGTCTTCTTCTTTTTTTAGCCCTTGTGCATGTTTCATCTTTAGTTTGATCACCTTGGGGACATTTGATCATTGTGTTGGAGAGTGACTAGAAGTGTCACATGGATTTAGTTGTTCATCGGGTTTGTTTAGATGAGTTGTTGGTTTTGTTCTAATTTTAGTTTCTTGTACAAATAATATTTAGTTCAATTTTTATATAAATTCATTTTGGAATGTCTGTTTATTTCTGTTATTTGTTTGATTGTTTATATATGGGAAAAATTGTTCCCTTGTGTACTATATTGATGCCCTTGGTGCTTGTCACCATCCCGGGAGGATCGAGAACGCCTCTCGGGACTTGTCGCGGGCTGGCCTGGGTGACCGGTTCAATGTCGAATCAGGCTGGTTCGTGACACTCCATATGTTTAATGCAGATTTAAATTTTACACACATAATCTATTTATTGATTTATTCTCTGATTATCATTATTGTATTTTCGATGGTTAACATTGTGATCTCATTTTGTTAAGTAATGTTTACACAAGAATTTCTATTAGTGGAAATTATTTAATAAATTTTCCAATAAAACATTTTAATTTTATACTCTTCTTGTTATTCATGACCTTTGTAACACAGTAGTATCATTTTTCCCTCATTGGTACATAAAATGGTTCATAAAATATTTTCCAGAAAACCTAACTTCATTTCTATTGTTAGTCAATAAACTGTTTTCTTTTAAATTCCCTATATTCTAAAAATATTTTTTATTTTTTAAACATTTCTAAAATTAATTATTAAAGGCATTTTTACCCTTTTTATATTAATTATTTCAAAAATTATTATTCTTTTACCTTTCCACGCAAGTCATTTTTTTACCTTTTACTGTGGTAAAGTAATGTTTATTTTACATTATACAGAATGTACCAATTTAATCTCTATAATTTTTTCAAGGATTCATAAAAATTTAAATGGATAGTTTTTAATTTTTCTTTTTGAAAAAAATTTATTTTCAATGTAATTATTTTTGAAAAGATTTTACAAAATAAAATAAATTTCCTCTCAAAATGTTTTATGTTCCTTATTTATTTCATTAACGAAAACAACAAATTATTTTACTCAACTAGGTATATTTTTTTAATGATTCAATCCTTATTCTTCCTTTTTTTTATGATTTCTATTTCTAATGATAGCCTTGAAATTTACATCCTTTATTCCTTTTTTATCCCCCTAGACATATTCAATTTACTATGATCATTTGTCATTGATTTTCCATTGGTTCTCCATATCATTTAACATGGGTATGTTTATTTCCTAGTCCATATATTATTTTATCATATGGTGTTTAATTTGACATGTTATATCATGAATATCCTTATTAGTGTTATATTTTATTTTTCAATTAATTCACGTGGAATTATGATTAAAATGTTTTAAAGTAATATGTTTCACTTTGGAATGATTAAAGATTATTTTCCTCAAGAATGATGTAATGATATTTCAGTGGTATCTCCAATCATCAATGTCGAAAACCTTAATGTTATTTACCATACCCTGAGGAATTATTTATAAATCATTATTATTATAATAATATAGATATAACATATTTAATATTTTTTTTAATTAAATTTATTACTTGATGTGAGGATTTCATTAGGTAGGTAGTGGTGGGTGGGATCTGAACATTATATAGCCCCTCCATGTATTGAATTATTTTCACGAGAATATTATTTTCATGGATCAAATAGGTTTTGACCAGTAGTTTTAAAATATCTTGTAAAAGGTATAGATGTTATAGGTCTTGATGTGCTATAGAAATGTAGCCTAATAATTATGAATTTCATTCATTTTAATTAAATATTTATTTATCCACGATATTTTTCATTAATATATCTACATATTAACTTCAATTCTAAATTTATTTATTAAATGTCATGTAGTTTTAGTTTCATACCCTTACATCTATTTTTTGAAATTTCTCCTCAGTTTATTGATTATATGGTATGTTTGTTGAGTTATTACCCAACCTTATTTATTTTTTGCCTTGATTAATTATTTCGTCCACTATACGTTAACATTACTGATATTTTGTGCTCACCCATATTATGTATTTCTTCCAACATTCAAAGAAGTATACCAAGAAAGATATGTAAAGATATCATTGATGAAATAAAGTTATTATCCCTGAAATAAAAAAATTATGTTTTAATTTGTGTATCATTTTTAATAGAATACATACGTATGTATTTGGTTTATGAAGACTACTAAACTCTCCATTCCGTTGGGATTTGATTCGGTATAGTCATGTTAATGTGATGGTAGTTGACACAGGATCCAGGGATCTCAGTTCTGGGTGCTATATTTGGTTTCAAGGGAAGTTTACTACGAACATTTGGAACTATATTTAGGAAAACATAGATTAAACAACATATCCTTAAGCTATAATTTGAGTAGATGTATAAAAGAACATCCTATAATTATGGTAAGATTTAGATTATGTGGGTCTTCCTAGAAATAAATCTTTATAAAGATATTATATGTGTACATGGTTCATTAATATTTATATATATATAGGGTTAACAAATCTGACGTGGTGTTTCATTCCTAAATCGGGTGTAAATTGGTATAGAGCAACTAGCCTTATTATTAACCATCTTTGACACTCATTGGGGACATTATTAGGATAATTAAAATTTTCTTTTCAAAACATTATGAATGATTTTAATAGACCATTAGAATGATTTACCTGGGTTAAACAATAGACTAAATAAATCCCTATATTGAAATAAATAGGATGTGGTATTTAAGTATTTAGTTTCTATTGAAAACAGTAGTTAAAAGGAAATTTAGTGATTAAATGTATTTCAAGAATTTACATAATTTTTATTTTAGAAATTATATTAATATGATTTAAGAAAAATAAAACATGTATTCTATGAATCAAACCATTGAGTATGGTAAGGTCCCACGTGTTTAACCCACGACTAATGGATAATAAGGGTTTCAATACAACCACTAACCTTTGAAATGTCCTAGTTAAAATGTCATTGTTTTTATTTAAAATTATTTTTGAATATATAGTGTTACTTTTTAGGTTTAGATGTTAATTTATTAACCATAATTTTTTTTGAGGAATAGTCAAAGACCTATTGATTTACATGCCACTCTTTTATGGTCCTTATGATCTGTTAAAAGTATATTTTAGTACTTTTTGCATCAATGTACATTTATTGACATCTGTTTATTAATGTTTGGAATGAAAAATAATTTAATCAAATAAGATTAAAAGGGTGAACATTTCTTTTACAAAAAATATTTTATGTAATTTTATTTCTTTATAATCTTAGTATATGAAGGAAAGTCTCAGCATTAGTCAAATAATCAATAAAATATTTCCCTAATACTATTAATTTTGTTGAACTAATGGTTTTCTTAATCCTCCCAAATTTATCAATTTGAGGCCCATAACATTCCATAGATAATTCAATTGTTTATTATTGATGGCCTCAATCACTCTCTGTAAATATTTATGATTTTCCTTGTACCTATTTATACTAATCACTAAGGTTCTCATACTCAAAGACATACTTTAATGTTAGTCCATGTGACCATTGTAATTCTCATTCAATATTTTTTAGAGGATGTTTTACTTAACCTTATCGTGATGTGGGATTTAAACATAAGACATGTAAATCTATATATTATTATGATAGGGTTTTAATTGTGAGGTTTCAATTTATATAATGTGGGGATATTGTGATGACATGAAATTATAATGTAATAACATTAAATTCTATATCATTTATGACAGGAAACACAAACCACATAAGGGAATATAATATCCTAAGACATTAAAATATAATAAATAATTAAATAAATTTATTATATTCTATAGCTTTTAATTCAAACAACATGGTGTTATCTAGTGTCACGTGGAACAATGACTTTATTTGTCGATTTGTTTTACACAAAAGACCAATTTTTATGAAACAAAATTCATATATTAAAATGTTATTATTTATTATGGTAATAATTAAAATATATTTAAACTATAATTTCTGAATATTTTTAACTATGTTATAAAAATATATTATTTTTATAAATATAATATAAATTCATCGGCTACCAATTAATTAGTATTGAATATAAAAACCAATTGAATATAAAAAATTGTTTTTAGCGCACAACTATATTTTAGTCTAATAAATTAAATTAATTACAATTATTGAGTGATATTAATTGAATTAGATAGTAAACTATACAATAATATATTTTTAACACTCATCCAATAGTTTTTATAGGCATAAGATAAGAATGAACCAAATATTTTGGAATAAAAATCAATATTTCTTAAAGGAACTTTTACCACATTTTAATGGACAACCAATTTTAAAAACAACTTTTCGAACTTTTATAAATAATATATGTAAAAATAAAATAAATTTTTGAATAAGGACTTAAAAATTAGGTTAGGGTGATATTTTGGTACTATCTGTGAAGATTCATTTTTATTGGGTGGTGAAAAATACTGAATTCTAATTAAAAAATACATTATATTCAAATATATTTATGAGGTTAATAAATTTTTTAAATTGGATGAATGTAAAATTAGATCAATTATACATCTATTAATTCAAATTTAGAAATTATTATCCAGTTCAATTTGAAATTAGTCATTAAATATTTCCAATCATTTGATCATTTTTATTTTAAAAACCCACATTGTCGGCCTATCTATGAGAATAAATTTAAATTTATTTTTAAAAATTATATGATAGGATTTTTAATAAATGGATTCCATATTTTTATAATCATTATTCAAATGTATATAAATTTCAGACTATTTTTTTACCAAAAATATTGGTGAACATGATTAAAATTATTTACACCGATTTAGATAAAAATTAGCTTAACTGGAGACCAAACCCTATTCTTATAAGAAAAAACTACTTATAAACTTCTCAAAAAAGATATTTTATGGACATATATATACTCAATACTCACTTTTATCAAATTATATCCATTATGAAAACAAATATTCGAAGATAAAATGTGTGTGGAATTCCATTTTAAAAACTTTTCAAGAATATGACTCCTCTACTATAAAAAGGTTATATCCCCTCCAACTTCGTCACACCTCTCAAGAAAATTTTCTTCCAAAAATTTCTACCCAAAAGATCTAAAACATACCTCTCATCATCTTATAATTTTCAACATGGGAATAAATTCATCCTTGGAATCCTTTTGGTGCAAACCAAAATGAGTTAGTCGAATAAGAGGTACCATCCTACCTCATGTTCTTTATATTAATTTTCATTCAAAACCCCCTATAATCTTATTATTCTATGATATTATAATTAAATAAGTATCATAAATATACATACAATATTTTATTAAAAATTTTATACCTACACTTACTCTCACATTCATCTAATATGTAATCAACTTACCGTTCATGTGTGAAAAAACTATCACCTCATGAAATGATGGTTGTTCATTTTTTTTACTTTAAAACCTTTCAGGGCTTGGAATTAAGATGATAACATTATTTATATATGATATTTATAACATATTTGAGCTTCTAAAATTCTTTTATGAACCATACCTTTGGTTTATGTTTTATTTTTAGGTATATGACAACATCGTTCGTGGAAGTGTGGACTACTACCTCCTCAAAATGATATGTTTCATTCAATATATACATGGAAGGTACATATTATGGGTTCAATAAACCTATGTGAAATATATTACATTAATATTATAATATAATTATAATATACATGCAAATATATATCATATTCCTTAAATTATTCTAAATATGAAAAAAATGGATGCATCGTTTATGCCTAGGTACGACCTACAGTCTCCATAAACTGTACCTTTCATTTCCTATCTCCAAATTTTATAGTTTAATATAGATACATATTTACTGAATGTATGTGATAATAAAATCCTGGTTTAGATTTTGGAGATTATGAAATCCCGATCTATGTTATAGGAACAAAAAGTTACATGTTTAAATGTACCATAAAAACTAGGAACTTAACACCCAAAATAGTCACTATAATGAATGGTTATTAACAAATAGGGAATATGATATTATAAAAAGTTAGTATATGACGTTATAAATATGAATATTATATTTATATAAGTTAGTGAATACTTTAAATCTACTACATCAGATGTTAGATTATGTTCACTCGAAAGGAAACATGAGGTAAGGGATTTTCATCTCACTTTTTAATTGTGTTATATAAGAGTCACATTCATCACCTCATTTAGGTGGTTTCTCTACTACCCAATTTAAAATATTATATAAGGAATTATTTTGTATTTAAGGTTTTTAAATTACAATTTTAATTATTTCTAATTTGGGTATTTGAGTAAAAATTTACCAAGTGGAATTGAATTTCATAACTCAATTTATTTTATTTCGGTTATATTACTTAATCGTTGTTATTAATATTCTGTGATCATTTGCGTAATCAATTTTAAATATGTATTTTTGTATCTCCACATGTTTTATGAGGATTTAAATTTTACACACATAATCTATTGATTGATTTATTCTCACATCAATATTATAGACATTGCAAGGGTTCACATCAGAAAATTATTTTGCTGGGGATTTCTTATACTAGAATTTCTATTAGAATAAAATAATTGGAACATATATCAATAAAAAAATTTAAGTCTCATACCCTATTGTTATTAATGATCATTTTCATGAAATATCCCCATTTTTGACTCTTTTATACATAAAATGATCTAGATTTTTTTAGGAAACCCGACATCATTTCTCTATTTAGTCAGAGAACGTATTTTCTCATAAAAAAATAATTTACAAAATGGTTTTGTGAACAATTTTTAACATTTAAAAACTGAAATTTTGATATTTTTATCACATTTTTCTTTTAAATTTTTTTTCAGTGGAATCTCCTTGTCCCTTTTCATAGAAAGAATTTCTTTACCCTTTTACAATCCCAACGAAATGTTTTTTACCTTGTAAGACATGTACGGATTTACTAGCCATAATTTATTTAAAGATTATATTGAAAATTTAAAAGGATAATTTTAAAATATTTTTTTTAAAATTTTAATTTCATTGAATATTTTTTAAAACGGTTTTTATTAAAAAATGGTATTTCCCTCAAGATTTGTTTAATGTTCTACTATTTTTAATCAATTAAAGCATCCCTTAATTTTACAACACTTTCGATATTTTGAATTGATATCATCCTTATTATTACTCTAAATGGTTTCTGTTTTATTTGTCCAAAAAACAATTGAAATATACAACACGGATTCCATTGTTAGTCCCCTTTTCAATATTGAATTTACTATGATCATTTTATTGAGAATTTCCCCAAATTATCTTTATCATTTATCATAGATATCATTATTTAATAAGCCCTATTTCAGTTTTACATAAGGGGATAACATTTACATGTTATATCATGAATCACACTATTATCATGATATTATAAACTTCCTTGAGTTCAGGGGGAATTATTATTTAAATGTTTCAAAGTTGGATGGGACACTTTGAAATGTCTAAAGATTATTATCATCAATAATGTTGGGTTGATATTTCTATGGTATCTTCATTCATCAAAATCAAAATCCCTTGTTGTTAATTTCACTTCATTATAGATTTATTGATAAATCTATATTCTTATTTTAATACAAATATTTTACAACGAATATTGTTTATTAATTAAATAGATTACTTGATATGATGAATGATTTGGAAAAGTAGTGATGGGTGGGTCTAAACATTATATATCCCCTTGATGCATCGATAGGATCTCTGGAGACAAATTAGTTTTCAAAACTTAAAATGTTTCTACCTTTAGTTTTAAACCATCATGTTAAAGGTTTTGACAATGTAGGTTTTCATGTTCCTCAGACATGATGTATAATAATTAATAATTACCATAATTTTATCTTAGTTTTTAATTATCCATGTCATTTTTCATTAAAATTTTAATGGATACACCTTCATTCCCAATTTATTGATTAATGGACTGAGTTTTTAGTTTAATACGACGCCAAATTTTTTATGCGATTATTTATCAATTTATTGATTATATGGTATGTGTGTTCAATTATTACCTTTCCATATTGATTAGTCTCATTGATTCATTATTTTTTTCAATTTTAATTTTCTATTAATTTAGAATTTCATATCACCCTTAATATTTTTTCTTTTCCTCAAGACTTAAAGAAGTGTACTAAAGATTATATTCATGTTTATCATAGATATAACAAATTTATAATCCAATAATGAATAAAATTATTTTTTCATGAGTGTATTCATTTGTAATAAAAGAATTATGTATGTATCTAGTTTACCAAGACTAGTAAAATCTTCAGTCCATCTTGATTTCATTCATTGTAATAATTCCACTGTGATGGTAGTAGACACTTACTACATGATTCTGGGGTCAGGTCACCAGAACATGAGCCTGCTGATTTACTATTTTCACCTATAAAATGCTATAACAAGTAAAACATATCAACAATATATCGATGTGCAGATCAATCACTACATCACTTGTTTTTTATTACAACATTAGGTACTTATTTATACACTTCAAAGGCTCATGAACTTCTCCTAACATCCACAATATGTTTCTAGATGTAAAAAAAGAGTCAACAAAAAGGTCGAACTTAAAAAAAATTCAGATAAAGAGAAGTTGAACAATTCCACAAGGGTATTTTATTAGGATGGACCAATTATTTATTTGAATATCTTCATATATATGAACTATTAGATATTCTTAAAAACAATTACATCATTAAACTTCTAGATTTATCACTTTTTATTGATTCATAATCCTTAAGAAAACACTGTACACAATTCTATTTAAAAATATCAATCATTCAAAAGAAAATTCTTCTATTATTGAATAGTTTGAGTTTAAAATTATAAATTCAATCCAAAATAAATTCCTATGTTCTTATATATTAATATCAACCATTAGATCATATTAAAAAAATCCTCTTTATAAATTGAATTTTTAAGTTTATATAGGCTAAGAAACTATCAATAAATTATAAAAATGTAACATCAAAAAGGAAATTAGAATTTCCTAAAAAATATTTATACTTCAATATACACTTTATTACATAATGATATAGTTTTTTCATATCGTTAATCCATAAAAATGTGATATGTGGCATATAACAGTCCTTCAGTGTGAAATCGTTATCAACTCCTGGGAATCTCTATCTCATAGTTCAGTTCTTAAGTGTGGAAAAAATAAAACTAAATTGTATAATGAATATACATTAATATTTTAAAATCAAACCCCCATGTAATTTTATTGATAGTATACCGTGTGCATCTATAATCATACAAAATCAACAATATTAAAATTTTAATTTTTCTATGAAAAGCACCCCTCAATGGAATAACATTCTTCTATGGTGTTAAGTAAAGAGAAACATTAATATTTTTGTGTAGCCTAAGATCATGGCATGGAATCACAAAATATCCAACACAAGTAAAAATATTTCTATAAGGACCCAAACTTACACATTAAACAGTAGAGTAAATTTTACAGGTTAAGGTTTTGGAGAATAGATACAAACATTCACAATAACAGTGTTGTGACAAAATTTAACAATGTAAAAGCCAAACTTCAGTTCTGTGCATGCTAAAAATCGATGATGTCAAACATTGGACTTCAAAGTGACATTTGAATGATAATTAAAACATGGGATGAAAATTAAATATCCCTAATAAAGGGTTTAAAAACCATTGATAAATCATTTTAAAATATGATTTGAAATTAAATTGATAAACATATAAAGAAATACCATTTTTCTGAAAATAATACATGAAATTACTTAAGGTTTTAAAACACTATGTAGTTTTAGAAATTACTTATGCTCAAAATATCTTAAACATAATCCAGTTTTATTTTGAAAACAATATGAAACCTTCTGAAAAAAAACACTATTCTATGGTCTCTTGAATCGCTGATGGCTGTCTGGGCCTACACACTCTGCAATGGATGGGTTCACTCCCCAATGACCTTCAATATTTACAATGATCAAGCACCAAATTTTCTAAAAAAAATTAATCATTATTTAATTATTTATATATATATATTTCACTAGAGTTTTCAATCATTGGTAAAATGCATCTATGTATTAAAACTCATTCCCACTTATGTTTACATGTATGTATTTACATATATATACACACAAAATAATATATACCTTAATCTCAAAATACTCGCGATTTTTGTTACAACCAATCCCTCACCATAATTATTTTCATAAACTGCCAATATATTCAATCCATTTTCCAAAATACATTTGCGATATTTGGTTGTAATAATTAATATGGTTGCTATCATAAAAGGGAAAAGGAAACATTTAAAATAAAATAATTTCATTGAATTCCATGTACATATTAACTACAAGAATTTAAACCATATAATTTTAATCAGATTTGTGAATTTATTGTAATGAAAAATATTTCAATGTTATGAATACATTGATGCTCTGGTTTATATGTTCTTTAGATATCCATAATTATAATATACAATGATAAGATGATATGCACATATTTTTAACTCATGACGATGGAAATAACCATTTAATACATATATATATTCATATATTATATATATATATCATTGAATATATTATATATTTAATATTTATTAAAAACATTCAAAAAAAGTATATGTTTCTTACAAAATACAAACAGTGTTTTGATAAACGCTAAATACCATAATTAAATGCCATGTACTAAAACATGTTTTGAAATAAATAATTCATTTCATATTGAATATGACCATATATTAAAATAATAAAAAATATTACAATATAGAAAGCAATGAATTAAAGATGCATGTGAAGCACAATATTTGAAAACATATATGTTTCAAAATATTTTATTATACAACATAATTTATATACTGAAATAAATAAGAAGAAAAATTTTTGGAACAAGAACATAGTATAATATATATATATTTCTATGTAAAATGTTACAATTTGAAATATAAAATAAATCCCTTACTTCAAAATCAAACCAGCAACACAACTTCTATCTTGAATTCACAAGGAAAGATATAATCAAATTATTAAAACTTAGGTGGAGAGGTGTGCATAAGGAAATGTGAAACTCATACTATAGAGTAAAATAAACATATTAGCAGACCCCTTTCAAATAAAAAATCTTAAACATAAATTGATAAGAAGAAAACAATCCAATGAAATTTAATTTTGAAAATACTGACTCCCTTACTTGAATGAAAATTTTCAACAGATATTCTAGTGTATGGCTTCATGAAAAAAGAAAAAAAATAGAGTTTTGAGAGAAATGATTTTGGGTCCATTGGAAATCAGGGGTGAGGGTTAAATATATCGAAATTCCATATCTTTTTGTAATGTGGTTAGATTATCTAGCTTAGTTCTTAGTAAATTTCTTTATAAAACCCAAGTTTCTTTGTTGTTGGTTTGATAAAAATAAAATAAAAAATTGGGGATTAACAAAACCAATGACACAAGATCTTTGATTTACATTGATTATAAAGATATCATTCTGCGATTGATTGATATATATATATGTATGTATATATTTATTCATAGAATCCCTTGGAAGCCAAAGAATGGAAAATAAACATAAATAAACAATTTTATTAAAATTCTTATTTTTAATAAGAATGAGAAAAAATTCAGTCAAGGTTATTGTTAGTCTCGCTTTATTATATTATTATTGATATTGTTGTGTCATGATTCAACAATTATTTATTAAATTTTCTATTACTAGCAATTTTTCCTTTTTATCACATATCATTTAATTTTATCAGTTATTAATATATATTATCTTTTTTTTTCACTCTATTACCATTAAATATATATATATATATATATATATATATATATATTAATGTTTTGTTGTATCATTTTTTAAGCATTTGATTGAACATTTTTTCGTAACTGTATATTAACTTTTTTCCATTTTTATTTTCGTTTTTCTTTTGTTTTATTACGTGATATATCTTTTTTTAATCCGAAACATATGTGATGTTTTCATTATTTTGAATATTATCTTACTTTTTCACCGTAATTATTATTGTCATTACATTATAAAATCTCATATCATTTATTTATATTTAGACATTAATCCCCCTTTTTAGTGAAACACATTATCTTTTTATATCTTACTTCTGACTTTTTTTAACTTGCGATGATTATATTTGTACTATATTATTATATATTCACAATTTATAAGTTTTTTATCTAATATTTTAACACATCATATTTTTATTTAAAAAAAACATGATACTAATGTTTATTTATTACTAATTATAATATAATTAAATAATATTAAAAGAAAACATCTATTATATATATGTATAAAATTGTTTATATATATATATATTATTTACATTGTTTTATAATTTTTAAATATATATTCATTTTTTAATAAAAATATAAAAGTACTTATTTAATAAAAAACACACATATATATATAAAATATTATACTAAAATAATTATAAAAATTTATAATTTATAAATTTTATAAAAAATAGTTATTTCAAAAAAATATTATAAACATAGAAAAAGAGTATATGTTTTTATGATAAATTTGAAAACTATAAATAATAATTACAATTAATTATAAGTATTATAATTAACTTATAACAAAAAACTTATAAATTCATTTATTATTTTTAAAGAAAAATGTCTTTAAAATATTATCATTTTATTTTAATTATAAATTAATCCCTTTAATATAATATTTGTATAATAAAACTAGGTGTAGAATTTATGGGCTATTACATAAGTCTATTACATATTTTCTAATGCCATAATAGTGGTCAATATAAATACAAGTCTTAAGGAAAACATGGGAATTCCAAATAAATACCAAAATCATATTTAAAAAGTATCGTTAATTCTCTTGATTTGAATAACACTAACAAATTTCTCTGGTTTAAAAAAATGTATGTTTCTCTCAATTAATTTAGTAAGATATGAAGTTTATTTTCAAAATAGTGTAGATTATATAAAAGTAATGAAAATATAATCTAGTATATTGTTCATGGGAATAGATTTCACAAAGTATTCACACACATTAGATTTTTTGAAAATAAAAAACATGTCAGAACATCCATATCAATAATTATTTAATGATAAATATCCTCCAAAATCCCAGAAAAATATCTCAAAAATATACTAGAGAGAAATAAATTATAATGCATAATTTTTCATCTTCAAATTTAATAAAAACTACAAGAATAATTTCAAAATAAAAAAATAAATATCTCCAAAAACACAATATTGCTTTCCAAGTCACTTACTATATACCACCCAAGATTAAAATAAATCAATATGGATAGAGTGTCTTATTAAATTAAAATGTAAATGAAAAAAAACTACATATGAGATATTTTTAAAAGAAACATGAATTAATATAAAATCAACTATATGATACTTCCTTAAAAATAAAAAACAGTCATGAATTTTATTAAAAATTAAAAAAAGAAAATTTAGAAAGTAGGGAAATGAACTATTTCTTGTTTTAACCCCCAAATTTGTTTTTTTTGTTTTTACTACCTATAAATAGTAAGAAATTGCATTTTAACCCCAACCAAAATGGGGACAGTGTTTATGTGAAGAAAACCAATGTATATGTTTTTTTCTTGTTTCCTTGAGTATATATTGGGAGTAGGAACACCAAATAGAAGAGAAAACTATCAAATTCCTCATGATGGTAAAAGAGAATAAATATAAGGGGCCTGGCGAGTGAAGGAAGGGTTGATCCCTATAATCTTGAGTGATGTCATCCTATAATACTTTTTATGGTTAATGTTAAGTTGGTATTTACATCACCGCTTTCTCCATGGGATTATATACAATAAAAACATCAGTAGAGGTCTCTTATATTATATACAGGGAAGTATTCATGGGTAAAAAATCCATATTAACAATTCAGGGGTATTCAATTAATTTTTCTCTTTGAATATGTTATAGAAAAAGTGTATTTATATATAGATTTCACCCATAATTTTTGTAAACATGTATTATTTTCACCTAATTCTGATCCACAAGGTACTCTTCTTTATGAATTTACCTAACCATTATTAGATGTTGTTTTCTAATAGAACACTATGATCAATTATTTACAAGATATGCAACATTGAACCTAAACGAACCGTGAAATATTATTATTTAAATATGGCCTTTATAACATGACCATTAAATTGGTGTCCAGGAATAAAATTAACCACTTTACAATATATATATATATAATGTTTACAATAATTAACTATATATTGTTAAATAATTATTATATAAGTAATCATTTTTAATATGTAACTTTTAATAAGAAAAAATATATTTTTCTCAAATAGAATTTTTAATTATTTTTTGATATAATGTTATAGTTAAGTTCCAAAAAAATTAAAAAAAAAATTGATTATATGGATTTTATAATTTATTATTTATATACTATATTTGGATAAAATAATTATTTTTTGCGATGTTTTATTTTTCAATGAATAGTTAAAAATATAGATTTTTATAGAAAACTGTTTTATCATTTAGAGCATGTACAATGACCAAATTTGTTATAAAATGGAATGAAAATAAAGTTAGATATCTTTTGTCATATATAATCAAACTAAGTACCTAAGAAAAAATTTTATATTTGAATTTGGTATAAAAACAATTTTAAAAGTGGAATTGTTTTGTGGAAACTATTTTAATTGAAATTATGACCCCATAATCACAAAAATACAATTGTGGGGGGTGATGGTGACTGCCTATGTCCTGCCTCCTATAGGCACTATGATGAGGAATAAAAGAGAATGTATAGTAAACATTAATATGAGAGGCATTACCCTCAATGATAAACATGCAGAATAGATATATATGAAGGATACATAAACTAACACCCACTCAGAAACATACATATAAAAGAAATCCCATGTGAAACATGAAATGTCAGATAATACTAAAAAATTGAATGGAAAAATAAATGTACTAAATATTTAAATTTTTTAGTGACCATGAATCCCAAACATCTCATACTAATCCCTGATCTAGTAATATCCAGCCCAATCACCAACCTACTACAACTTTCCTACAAACAATTTCTACACATATAGGGTCAGAAAAACACTAACTCAGTATGATCCTCCTCATGACCTCTTATTCAAAAAATAAATAAATCATGCTAGATCACAGTGATAAATAATTAAACTAACACATAACTTAAACAATTGTATTATGTTCCAATCCTCACAATGGATTACTCTAACCAAGTAACACATACAAGGTAGCAAGTAATTTAATAATAAAACATAAAGGGTACCCTACATCCGGTTCCCCACTCATTTGTCTCTATTCCCCAACATCACACATCCTAATCATACCTATCCAAATGTATGTTGTCCCAAAAACCCTTGCGCATGACATAACAACAAGCACCTCATCCACCACATAACAACGACATCTCATTCAAAAAGCCATATAGTAATGAAGTAGTTTCAAAATCCAACATATCCTCTATGATGTATATGAAACATCAAGTGTTATACCTCAATCCATTATATCTTATACAACAAGTGACTACTTCAATCCAACATATTCTATACATCTCAAACCCACAAAAATGCTTTTAATACAAAATTTGAAAAAGAACATGTATGAAATAACCAAAAACCATCAAAACCCTCAACACACTTATCTGGGGAAACTAACCATCACCAATACAATTAAAAGTCACGACCAAAAGATGAGATCATGCTAGAGAAGGTAGTCAACCATCTATTCTCCCACTAAGATGTTGGGGAAAACACCCTAACAGAGTCCACTAGGTGTCAGTCTCCCTAATTAACACGAGTGGTGAAACATATGAGATTATATAATATACATGATATAATATATTTCACAACAATAATATTACAATAAACTTATCTTTAATTAAATTTAACCTAAAATCTCATGGACTATCAGTTTCCACTACTATGAAAATATATCATAAAATTACACAAGAATTGTAAAGAGATGCCTTAATTGATTCCATTATTTTTAAACCATTTTTTCATTGTAATTAAAACATTTCCATTAATTAAACATTTACATTATACCACATTAACTTACATGACACTAAATTAATCGTCATTATAATTTCCATGTCCTCTATGAAAAATCCAAACCAAGTCCAAGGTTTATCAGGACTCAAATATTTTAAGCAATTGTATTCTATCATCAACCAGACCCATTGGTTATGAATTAATAATTCATTAATAGCATAATTTAATATCCATTTACTCTTGTAAAACCATTCAAATAAACAACCAAGAGGAAAAATGAAAACAAGAACCTAAAGCTATCTCAAGATTTCATGGAAGGAATGTAGATAAGATAAACAACCCATCACTCATCCATAAAAAATATTCAATCAAGAATACCAAATCTCATCATCTCATCAATAAGTAAGACTAGATTAAAACAGTTCTATCACCTCATGTTCTATCGAAGACACCCACATGTACAAGATGTTACATCTATCCATCATAGGTGTCAGCTGCTACCGCATAATCTGGGCCTCTAAACCCAAATATTTCGTATCATCCATCCCACGATCACCCATATTTGTCCCACACCACATCTGAGAAATGACTCTCCATATCACATCATACATTGCATGGGAATCCATATTGAGATCACAACACAATGCTCATATCTAGATCGCATCACAAAGAAGAAGGAAAAAACAAGCAATCCACAATGAAATTGGTTCCTCAAAACAAGGCAATCAACCTTTAAATTCTAATGAACTCTCGAGGCTCCAAAATAAATCACTCATTCCTCTCAAGAAAATGGGAAACTCAGGCACCAAAAAATTGTCATAAAAAATAACTAGTTATTATTCAATCTTGAATTATCCAATTCTATTATTAATAGGTTCAAAATTCTAGAAACCTAAGTATCAATCTACAACATGTTATCAAATCAAAAATATTCCCTTAGAATTTTTTATAGTTCAGAAAAACCTGGAGGGTACCATTATCAATTAAAATGACTTTCAAATTATTATATTAAATAATCATAAAAATGATTTATATTATATTTAAAATCCAATTAATCTCATGAATGATCATTTTCAAATTACAATAATAACCAGATTCATTAAACATGCCACATTATTCCCTATCCAATCGATTATCAATTAATTTAGACTTTATATTCATAACAAAATTCCATCATGAAAAAATGACAATCTAAGACATAAAAAACATGCCAAATAAGAAAGGAATAGTTATCATGTTATCTACAATGAAACCCTCTATCATTGTATAATGCATCAACATTAGAAGCATGGGATCACTATACAATTCTTTAATCTGGTTCAATATTTTTTAGTAGAATTTCGTTTTTATCCAAATGGAAAAAGCATAATCAATTTAAGATTTCTTGTAAAATAGAATATATGTAATAAATCCCCTAATAGAAAATCTATAATCATTAATTTCATGGGAGATGACCATGTATCATATCTCCGATAACCTCTAATGTAATAATTAAATCCATTTGAGGATTTCATGGCATGCCCATAGAAAAAACCAAAAAGAACCCCATTAAAATATCTGTGATCATCCTCCATTGCATAGTAGTAAGAAATTGGAAGAAAAAAGATCAAACTAAGATAAACTTATAGGGGATAAAGGAATAATTCACCTTGTATTTACTTGGGTCACCATAGATCATAGTAAAATGGTAAGAATCAATCCCTATTTGGATGGATATTGAAAAGTCGAAGGGGGAGTTTCTGGCCAACTCAAAAGAGAGTGGCAAGAACTATATATATAATGATTGTGAAAAACCCTAGTGACTACTCCCTTTAAAGATGCTCAATAGAGAATTACATAACACGTAATCCACTTTAACATCAAGTAATCCTCATGTTTTTGTTCATGCAGAAAAAAAAACTTCCCCTTTTTTTAAGTAACCCTGAAAACATACACATTGTGAACCATCAAGGAAAACTTCATGATCCACCCTTACGTGATGTGTAAGGATTAAACAATGTGTAATCTCCATGTTCTCATTTTTTTAGCATCCAAAACCTCTAGACTAACTAAAATCCTCCTCCGAGTTTCATAAGACTCGGAACTCATAAACGGTTAGACCACACATATTTGGGCCCTTACACTATATACCTCTCAAAATGTTATCATACTCAAGAATCAAAAACCAATATGCATAGAAAATGAAAAGGGTACATCGAAATATATACCCCATGAGATCCCCCTAAATGATCATTCCACCTTAGGAGATCAAATACCTCACATAGTGAAAAATACTGTGAAACTGCATAACAACTGCAACCATCCCCTAAAAACTCTCTCGGGGGAGATTCTTCTTAAACAAGAGTAAATCCACAACAAAATTCAAGAGTAAGCCCACTAAAAACTAGTAGGGTCTATATCCACAAGAGAACAACATTACAAGAAAAGTGATAAAAATCAAATAGCTTGAGGAATTGATCATCCATATGTAACTCGTGTTCTAAGGTACCCTCTTCATGCCACCATGATTCGATATGGCACAAACTAATGGAATAACATACCCATGTAACACTTTCTAATGATTTCCCTGGATCTCCAAAACTACTCCTTCATCTCTGTATCATATTTATAATCTATATATCTCTAATATATGATATGAGAGTTGTAATAAAGTTAATGATGGAGATTCTACATGTAAAAAACATCATGTATATATATCATTCAGGGGGGAAGATCTATCTGATATGTGATGGATTAAACATGATCCAAAAAATACAAAGTGCCAACAAACCAATGAGAAAGATTACTTCCCTGACCTGACATTCACTTCCTAGGATACAGAGTCACTATTCAAAACATATAATCTCCAATGTTGTACTCTATAGGTATCCACCTAATATCTATATAGGATTTCTTTAGATTCTAAAATTATTTCATCCGATCATGAATTACATGAACCATCTCTATCATATTATTTTCTAGTTCTGTCTTGAGAATTGTTGTCTCCCTGACCTTGGCCTAGAACAACAAATAATGGAATGATCAGTTGTACAATGATACAAACTACACCATAACAATAGTGTAGTTGAAAAAATTATTATATGAAAACATGACAAAGGGAAGGTGTTTCATCCACAAACCTTTCAATTTTAGGACACAATTTCCCAAAATGTCTAAAATATTTTGGTTGGTCTTCTCTATCTTACATACTATTCTTAGATGAAAATTAGTTTTCCAGCATAGCTGAGAACCAAAATTGTACTTATGAACTATCAACACCCTCATGGTAAAATGAGGATCTTGGTCAGAAATGATCACCCTTGGGACCCAATGGGGTTCAACTACCTCCCCTAGATGCTTCCTCGACAGAACTTCCACTAAGGTCAACTCCCTAATTGTTATAATTCTAGGTTATTTCAATAAACAATCCACTATCAACATTTTATCACCATAAACTCCCTAGTATTTATGTAAACTGGTAACAAAGTCCATCAAGACGTCCTTACACTTCTACTAGGGAACATATAATGGATGGAGGAATCCACCAAGAACATAGTCCTCGATCATCATCTCATAAAAGACCAAAAATTGAGAAACAAAATCTATAGTTGTATGACTAAACCAAGACCACCTAAATCCAACCTCACAAGGATATGTTTACCTTTGTTACGTCAGACTATACTAATAAAGGAAAAAATTGGATCCACTAATGAATCATCCTATGCATCATTGAAGGAATGAAAATCTTTCCCAGGAATAAAACTCATTATTGTTAATCCTCAGACCAACCATTAGAGGTATTACCGAAAACAACTCAGTATATCCCGACCTCTACCTCAGAATCCACCAACTGGGAATCCTCCATTACTCTACCAAATATGAATTTAACATCATCTAAAATAGAAATACTATACCTCTAAACTCTATTATGTATATATATTCATTGTTGAGGGTTCTTCTATCATTCTCACAGAATCCACATATTCATGCATGGAAACACTACATGGCTTTCTGCTCAACAAACTAGCTACACCATTTCCCTTTCCAGACATATATATAAATTTAAAATTCATAATCCAATTATAAATCCTTCCACCAACACTTTAAAAAGTACAATTCACATTGGTATGAGACATACCTTAGTTTGTTATGGTCAATAGAAACCATAGAATGCTCACCCATGAAGTAATTGTTCCACAACATTAAAGAAAACATCATGTCCACCAACTCATGATCTTGGTTGGTATAGTTATACTCTTGGGAATATAACTACTAAGACCCGAATTAAAATAATGATCAATGATGTATCACAATGAATCCCATGCAAAATTGAAAAGAATAAAATAAAACCTCAAACTAAACTCCATCAACTAGAAAACAATGAATTGTAGCACTGACCAACTTCTCTTTTTGGTACTCAAAAAATTACTCACACTACTCAGTCCACCAGAACACCAGACACATTATCATGAGTTACGTTAGAGTAGTTTCAACTTGAAAAACATAGGCCCCAAACATCATTTAATATTCTAAAAGTAGAAATAATCTCAACACATATTCTTCAATCTTTGGGGATACAGATGACATAAACACCACACTCTTCTAATGATCCACAACCAATCCATTATAGATCCCAAATTCCCAATGAAATTGAAATCATGATCATAGAACATAAACCTAGAGAGCTTCCTAAATTATTCACATTATGAATAACACCCAAACCACTACAAAAATTCTCTACATTATCCACCTCTAATGTTGAGTGAACAAGTTTTTCATTAGTGAAAACCACCAAGAAAATATCCAATAATTCTCTAGATACATCATTTATCATTGTCCTAAAAAATTATACATAATTAGATACACAAAATGAGATAAAAATAGCTCATATTAACATGAAGACAATGGAAATCAGCCTTTTTAATATCATCATTATTCACCTACATCTGATGAAATCTATACTAAAAATTTATTTTGGAAAACCAACTTTCTCCCATTTGTTGATCAAATAAGTCATAAATCCACAGAAGATGAAAGTAGTTAGTCACTATAACATGGTTCATGAAATGATAATCAATAGAATTATGTAATAATAATTTATCCTTCTTCATGAGAAAAACAGGGCCACTCCAAAGTGACACACCCGGTCAGAAAAAAACTACACTATAGTAGATCATCAATATGTACATATACCTCTCACACATTACATCTCCCTTTAATAAGGGTAATAATTTCCTAAGGACTCCTCAAAATATTTGTGGATGAATGGAACTCTACAATAAAGTGATTTTGGAACATCTGTAATGAGATAACTGACTCCTCACAATCCCTAGCGAACAAGAACCGGCAATGTCTCACAACACTACAATGCATTGTCATTGAAAATGTATCCCAATTTTCCTTTAGAGAATGAATAAAAATTAAAGCTATATCATCCTTCCCTAGCCAAAATTATATGATAGTATTCAAAATGATTCATTTATACGTTTTTCAAACTCTAAGGCTGACAGAATTGGAGTTCTATACTCTATGTTCCTTCATCATATGCCTCCACTCTACGGTGATCTGATAGAACATCCTTTTAAACTTATTTGGTGTGAAAATGATGGGGATGTTTTCATAGGGCCATACCTACCAGAAGAACATACTATTAGACAACCTAAAATTGGAATATGTAACACTTAATATTGATTAATTAACTATATTTTTATCATCTTATACATGTTTTAAACTATCCCATGTTTTGTCCAATTAAAACATAGGCTAAAAGAATAATGATGCATGATCCTTTCCTTGGATTCTACCATATAACTAGTATCACATCATTTAGTAGTCTTAGTAAAGGTAATTGTTTGTGCGTCATATCCGAGTAGTCCCTAAATACTCCTATCCCAGCTGGTCTCCCACATTTACACCGCATACTAATATGAGCTGACATTATATCCCTACCAATCCATGATGAAAAAGATGCCGCTACTACAAACTCCATCATATCCCTCTAACATGAACTATTAATACAACTCTTTCATGACACACAATCCACAATGACACAATAATGATGGGGATATATGGCGACTACCTGTGTCCAACATCTAGTATACCCTGAGATAGAGACTAACATCGAGGGTATAATTAACATGCATAAGGGAGGCATTATCATCTAAGAGAAACATACCAAAGAGGTAGATAATAAGAATTAATCAACCAACACACTCCTATACACACACATACATATAAAATCCAATGTGAAACTTATAACATCATAATGTTCTAAAAAACTGAATGGAAAACCATAACTACCAAAAAAGTAAAGATGGGAGTGACCACGATGCCCCCAAAGATCCATGTAACCCCTAAGCTAGTAATATACAACCTGAACACCAACCTAATCCATCTGAATTAAATTTTATGCATACATTGGGTTTTTATAAAAGTATTTGGTAGGATCATCACTGGTGAATCTCATGCAAAAAATAATGAAACTATGCTAAAGAATGGTGAATAAACAAGAAACTAAATCATTACCTTACCAAATATACAATGTTTCTAGCATCACAGTGGAAAACACTCACCATGTAACATATACAATAGAGGAAATAATATAATAATAAAATATCAAGGGTACCTAACTTATGATTCCCTACTGGTTTTCAACACTACCCTATAGTCACACATCCTTCGAATCTCTCTTCAAAAGAATAATTCCCGAAAACACATATGAATGGCCTCACAACTTGAACCCCCTACAAAATATAATCACATCATCCCATCCAAAAAACCATATAGTTCTAAAATTCACCAAAACCTATAGGATGTATATCAATCATTGTGCATTGTATATAATTCCATTATAACGCATAAAATGGTTAAGTCCCTCCAAACATCACAACCTATACATGTCATACCAATAAGAATCCATTAGATTCTATATCCATATATATGTGTGTGTGTGAAAAAAGATGAAATCATTTCCCTCTACACAATTATATAAGGAAACAAGATATTATTTATATCAACCCATATAATTATCAAGATAAGAGAGAGGGGCTAGAGGGCGTAGTCAACCATCCTTCCTCCCACCAGGAAGTTGGGGAAAACACCCTCCCTGAGTCTATGGGGTGTCAGTATCCCTAAAAAATATGGGTGGAGAAGTATATAAAATAACATAATACACATGATGAAATATATACCGCAACCACATAATGATCAAAACATAGTATTAGACTCAAATGCAGCTAACGTCGCACAGACTCATGGCTACCACTGCTGAGATGCGTTATCCAACAAGAAAACATACATATAAATGAGATACATTAATTACATCCTTTAATTTTAAATCACATAGTATTATTAATTAATTCATTATCCATTAATTAACCATTTAAATTATTCCACTTTACATTACATTAATAATTAGAGTAATTTTCTTTCCCTCTATGCATAATACCTACCAAATTATTGTCTTATCAAGATTCATATATTTTAAAAAATTTCATTCCATCATCAACCATCCCCATTGGGTTATGAATTATTTATTCATTATTAGCATCATTATAGATCTAGGTACCCTAGGAAAAACACACAAAGATACCACTAAGTGGGAACATTCATCCAAACACCTCCAGCAGCCTAAAGTAGTGGGGAATGGACTGAAGATAAAAAAACAACTCGACCATCAACCTTTAAATAGATTCAAGAAAGAATTCATGATATCAGCATCTGATCAATGTCTAAGGATAGAATTAACTAGTTATATCACATATGGTTTCATCCCCGACACACAAATACACATAACAATGATTCTCCCCATCACCGGTGGCATCTACTACGAGATCATCAAAGCCTCCCTTCACACATATATCACTTCAACCATACTAACATCATTCATACTATTATTAAACCACATATGGTCCCCTATATCACATCATCAATCCTAGGCTCAGTCATATCAAGATAACAACACAGGGCTAAAATATAGAGAAAATCACAAATAAGAAGTAACAAATAAGTAACCAACCGAAAAATTGAGTCCTCGAAAAAAGGTAGTCAACATTCTCATGAAAATGATATATCATGGATCCGAAAAAAGGATCTTGACCTTCTTATGAAAATGGGAGAAATATTCCCCAATAAATCATCTTCATCTCATAATCGAATTTAATTCCATCCTGAATTAACTAATTCATTTATTAACAGGTTCTAACTATGAGAAACCTAAGCATCAAGCTATAATAAGATATCCAAGGAAAAACATGATCTAAATATTTATTTTGGTCCCAAAAACATAGGGATGTACCATTATCAATTAACATGAATTTTTAATTATTTTTATCAAAAATAATAAATATGATTTCCATTATTTTTCAATTCCATTATTATCATGGACGATCATTTTCATATTATAAAAACATGTGGATTCATTAAACGTGAAATTTTATTCTTTATAAAATTAATAATCAAATAATTAGGGCATTACTTTCTTTGCCAATTTCCATCATGAAACACATGCTAACAGACAACATAAAAAACAAGATAACAGATAATGGAATAGATATCACACTATCTAGAAAATCATGAGGCTACCTACCATCATGGTATGAACCAAAAACATCGGCAACATGAGATCTATATCTAATAACTTAATGTAGTATAATTATGATTAGGACAATATAATTTTCATCAAAAGGTTTAAAGCATGATAAATTAATTATTTAAAATAAAATAAATTATAATTAATGAATACCCTACTAAAAAATTTGTAAACGTTCTTCACATGAAAATAGACCATGTTTTAGATTTTTGATCACCTCTCTCGTAAGAAGTGAATCCATTCAAGGACTTTGTCGGGTAACCACACCAATAACAACCAAAATAATCCCCATTAAAAAGATTGGTTACCATTCAAATTCATATGGTATGATGAAGGTTGAAGAAACAAGATCCAACTATGAGAAAATTCTAGAGAATGAAATAATTAGAAACCTTTTGTCGACTCAGGTCACTAAGGATCAAAGGCGGAAGTATAAAATCAATCCCATGTTGAAGGGATCTTGAAATACCAAAGGGGGAGTTGATGGTTTCTAGGAACAAGATAGGGATAAACTACATCAATAGGGTTTGTGAAAAAAATTATCAACTACACCCATTTAATATGACCAACATCAAGTAATTACAAGATGTGTAATACCCTTTCACATTGTGTAATCCTAGGAGTTATGTTGATGTCAGAAAAATCATCATCTATTAATTATTCAACTCAAAAAAGAGACACATAATGAACTAGACCTACCCAAGTCTTGAACCAAACTTACACAAAATGTAATAATTACACATAATTTAATATTAATGCTTCCATATTTTTTAGTAGCAAACACCCTAAGACTTATTCTATGCCTCCCCTGAGATCCAGTAGCCTCAGAACTCAAAAATGATTGGACCACATGGAACTGTGCCTTTAAATGTGGAGAAATTATTCTTATATTAATAAATTAAATTAATTCATATTGGTTAATTATTTTCATTAAGTATATATATTTTATATATTCAATAAATTATTAACATTCATCTAATATTTCTTTAATGGATGGTATAATAACTAATCATGATTTATTCATAAAACTATATATTTCTAAAAGGGGTTTTCAAATCAAGATATGCACTTTTTTAAAATTAATTTATTCCATGTATTGGTATTGAATTTTATAAAATTTATTATATATTTTTAAAAAAGTGGTTAAAATATTGTAAACATTACCATTGTATTTTTTTGAATTATGAAAACTAACTGTAGTAAAATTTATCAATACAATAATGATAAAATTGATCTAATCATGGTTTAAATAAAGTAATAAGAAAACAAATTTTCATCCTAAATCATAATGGAAGTTGTTTATTTTCCAATATCACCTTGAACTATAAATTTATTTTCTTAATGGTAACGTTTCCATGAATAATTTAATATATAATATTTAATGCGAAGAAAGTCACAAAATGTCACTCTCTTAGTTTAAAATATCTATAATATTTCCACATAAGGAAAATAATGTTATAAATGAATGTAAGTTTCCAATTTGAGAATAATAAAATTATTTTATTTATCTATATTATCTTTATAATTTATATAAATTATATTATCACTTTTTTAATTTTTGCAATACTGACACATTATATATTCTATTGAGAGACAAATAAAATAAACAACTTTAAAAATATTTAAAGTATTATTATTTGAGTGAGTAATAGTGTTACAATAATTTATTACAGACATATAAGATAATAGTCATGTTTAAAATGATTATAATCAAATTACAACTTTTTTTATTTACATTTTGTAAAATTAATTGAATAGTGCCAAATTTTTCATTAAATGTATTTTATCAAAATAATATTTTATTAAATTATTTTAAAATAATTAAAATATTTAAATTGGATAATATAAGAAAAATAATGTATAAAATATCATATAATTTCCATTCATGAGTAAATTTGACCTTATAAGAAAAATTATATGAATTTAAGAGTGATAAATACGTTTCCACATCTAAGGTTAAAATAGGATAACTAAGTGTTAAAAAAAATATAAGAATCAAAACACCAAATAAACCTATGAATATTTTATTGATGAAGTTTTTACAAACTCGTCCAATATTATTTTAAAATAAAAATATTTTTTGAGGCATTTGGGAAAGGTAATGATTTTATTATAGTTAAATCCATAAAAAATTCCAGGAGTGCCCCTCCTCTCTATTATAAAAGGGAACACACTTGTTCTTTTGTAAAAAATCAAATTCTTCCATATAGATCAAGAATACACTAAAAATAATTTCTAAAATTCTTTATCCACTTTATATAGGATATGGGAATCCCAAAATACCAATCCAAAGATCACTAAGGACTGATCTAATGGAGTTGTTTCAAAGAATAGATAATGGTCTTAACCGATCACTTACTTTTTAATTATTTTTTACCACCTTCTAATATATTATATTATTAATTAAATAAATTTTTTAGTATAATAAATATAATAATATGTTATTATGACTCTGAATTCCACATTATCCACCCTTTTCCCGCCAAATATGAACCAAAATTTTTGCTCAGGCGTTTGTACTACATACCATATCAATGTTGTGACACACTTCATTTTCCACCACCAAATTTCATGGATGGTTAATATTATGGGTTTAATAATTATATAATACAATTACATCATAATTTTTCTTATGTAATGAAAATATCACATCTTTTTTCATAATTTTCAATATATTGGAAAACGATTATGTTGCTCATGCGTATGTGTAGACTACCACATCCACGATGTAATGATATTTTTTTCAATTCTATTTTAATTGGATAGTAGTAAATTTTTATTTATTGAATATATAAGTAATAAATTCTATAATATTTATTCCTGATATATGAATTACTATTTCTTTTTCTTTTTTATACCACTATGAAAATGAAAACAATTTTATTGCATACAAAATACGTACAATCACTATTAATGATATAATTTAATTTTTCATATATAACATTTTTATATGAACATAAATATATATATAATTAATATATATGATATTTTTATCATTATTAACATTATGTGGATGATTTATCAATGATAAATGTATAAGGAACAGATATACCAAACAGAAATTCTCATTGAAACGAAACAATTAATACCCAAAAATGATGTTTTTAAGAATGAATTTATTCATAATGTGTATTGAATTTTTATAAAGAGATAATATATAATATAATAATTATTTTATAAAATAATAAAAAATAATTTATAAAGGATGTTATAAATATTATGATACAACTCGATCTCTAGGTAAGGGTTTATCATGTCACTTTTATTTCTATGAGGCACATGCCATATTTACCACTACATTCTTTTTTGTGGTGTATATAAATCTATTTAATTTATTATTATTATTATTATTAGTTTTATATTTTTTAAATATCCATATAAAATGCTTTTATTTAGGGTTCTTATGATTCAAATTTAACCAATTCGGTAAAAGTTATATGTCAAATTCTCATTATTTATTGAGATATTTATTATTATATTTACAATAATGAATTATTTTTATATTCCACTAAATGAACTCAAGAAATATATAATAATATCATTATTTATTGAAAATAAAAGTTTTCCATTTAATTTTCTTACACCATGTACTCATCATATCGATAGTATGTTTTTAAGGAAAGTTGATTTTATTTCCCTCTTTGGTCAAAATTCTATTTCATTCCATATCCATGTATCCAAAAAATCTTTTAATGAATAATTATTATATTATTATATCATCTTTGAAGTCATGTTTTACTATTTTTACATTTTTAATAAATGTTTCAAAATTATTCAATTTTATTTATTTTTATGAACAACATACTTTTTAACTATTTCTACTAAAGTGTGAAAGGAATGTTTTATTTAAATGTATATATCATCAATGTAATTTTCCACCATCATGAAAAACATATGATTTTAATATTACATTACATGATTTCAAGGATATATTCAATAAAATTATTTTTTAAATAAATTATTTTTTAAAACTTTTATTTCAAACTAAAAAGAATATTTCCCTCTTGAAACATTTATTTGATCCATTAAATGAGTTATTGGTCTTGTTAAACATACATTAATGATACTTATGATTTAATGGGGACAAAATATTATGATAACATCATTATAATATCTCTGGAATGTTTATAATTATGATTATTAGATGTTTATGAAACACTTGTAGTTTTATGAGTTCTTCTATATTGAATTGATAAACTATATATGAGACCTGTTTTATTTTCATGGGATTTTATTTAATAAAATGATGAATGATTTTATGATATTTTGGAACATATATATATAAATGGTTTTTATTAGGTTATTGGTGGGTATAGAATTATATATCTATTAAATACATTTGTTTATATTTTATATATCATAAGATAAATTTGGAAAAAAGTGGATGTGCTTGATCTATTATGGGAAACAAGTCGACGTGCTTGATAAATTATGGGTAGAATGTTTTTTTTCTTGTTATAATTCAAGCAAAATATCAATGTTATTGATCCACTATGTTATATAGGTTCTGTGGCCTAATCCATTTCAATTTTATGGTCTTTTTATTTTACCTTGATATATAAAATTATTTCTATACCTATAATGGTGACACATTTCTATGACATGAAATTATGGTTCCTGATTGATTTTCTTTATTTTCTCACTCTTAGGAATAATTTATTTTTAAGTGATAATCTTAATGAAATGATTCATTTTAATGATCTTTGATAGATTAGGTATGATCAATTTTTGTTGTGGCTGTGATCGTATATCATTATGCTTATCGTATGTTATCATATGATCATCTATTGATAACTCTCATGTTTACCCTCACTAAGCATCTAATAACACTATTTACTACTAACAGTTTACCTAGTTCACAGAGAAATGTTTTATGTAGGGTTTTTATATAGAGAATACTAAATGGGAATGTCCTTTTGGTATATATTGAAGATCATTATTGAGATAAGAAAATGGTGCATGTATTATCCAAATACATTAAACCTTTATAGTCCTCGCAAATTTTTTTGTGAAATTTATTGAATATTCAAATAAAAATATATTTCATTTATGATCACGGGTAATTATAGTTAGTATCGAATCATTATTTTGTAAGACGCTTGAGAATTGTATTAGAAAAATTGGTGAAAATCATTGGAAGAAGTATAATTAAAGGAAAAAATCTTAATGTTTTCTTAAGGACAATGGATAACCTTGGTTAATCTTATGGTCACATAGATTGGTATGTATTTTTCATGATTTAGTCATCCTATTAATTATATTTCATGACTATATGATAAATTACTCTGAGTATTATAGTATGAGGCTTAATCTTTAGTTTTCATTTTTATTCAACCCATACAAACTAAATGAATCATGTTAGTGTAGAATTTTATGAATAATAAAATTATTATCCATTAATGAAACCAAATTTTGTGAGAGTTAGAAAGAAAAATATAATTGATAATATCATATAACATTATCCAACTATGAATCAAGGTGACCCTCTAAATGAGAAAATGGAGGAACAATAAGAGGGATTCAATATGTAAAATATCACCACTTTTAATAACACCACTCCATCATTGGGCCTTATCCAAATGATGCTAAAATACCTTTCCCATACATTGAGACACGTATAGTTTCCTTTGTTTTTAAAAAATAACAAAACCAATCTCCCTAAAGAGGTTCTCAAGAAGAAGTATTCAAGAGGTAAAATCCTCTTTCTTTGATTTTAATTTTATTTGAAGTTCTTTTAAATTATTTTTCTCTCCTCACCTCCCCTCATCAAAATTGTATGATAACTCTAGTAATTTACATATAATATATTTTTATTATTATAATTTAATGATCCATAATTATTTCTTACCCATCGCCTTTTGTACAATAAATGAAAACATCATTCGTGATGTTTTAATTAATCACATTCACAAATGAAAATGATTTCAATTTACTTCCCCTCCCTCAAAAATTATCATAAACCCATTTTTATGGTTAAAAATATTAATATATATGTATTAAATACACGATAATGTAATGAAACTATTAAATATACATGATATTAATTTATAAAACAAAACTACATTTGGATGATAAAAAACCACATAAAATAACCTAAAATATTATCACTAAAATCTTATCTAATGGTTTATCCTATATATAAATTAATAAATTAATTGTATAACCATGTAATATTCTGAATGTTTTTTAATAACATATAACATAAATTCTAGACTACAATTCTAATTTTTTCACATTTTTACATCCATGTATACAAGTAACTGATCTTGAAAACCATGAAACCCAACACACTTGAATGATGAAATTGAATCTCATAAAGTTTCAAAGAGTCTATAAATGAACTTAATAATATTAAAATAAATAAAATAAATGAATAAAAATTTATGAATTTGTTAATTAATGGATATAATTTTATTATCTAGGACATTTTGACAATGTTCCAAACTATTTCTAGGATTATGAATGGGATTCTACTTGAACCCCCATTTTCCATTCATGTTACTACTTTTCCTTCTTTAATACAATTTAGATCTTGTTTACTTTTTTTATACTTCTTATAAATTAAATATATATGTTCCAAAAACATATATCATGGACATTTCATCCTTATTTTATAGAAAATACTGTTTTTCAAAATGTTCCCTTCTAAAATATTTCTTATATGTAAGACCAATTATAGTGAATGTCATGATTTCATACCCATTACAATGTTATATAGATAACACATTTTAATTCCACATTACGTTTTCTAAAATAACATATTTTATCATTTAAACCTATAATTTTTCATTTTTGGTTTTTTGCAAACAATTATTCCTTTTCTATATTAATGGCTCTTTAACATATTCACATAAAACCGCACTAATGTGGATAAATTATAAAGTTTCCTAAACACTATTTTAAAATGATTTCAGATAGGTTTTACCCCATTTTTTATTATCTATTTTTTTTAATTTATTGAAGTCCATGTTTGATCTAAAATAATTATATCATACACACTTTTATGATATGCCCTTTTGCAATTCCATATAAAATGATTATGTTACCCATTTCCTTTTATAGGAAATCCATATATTATTTATGATTAACTATGTATGATTTATCTTGTGGAACATATATTGATGAACATGTTATAATGGGTTCACTCAGATAGTAATCCAATGTGTTAGGTGATGTTTAGTCTCCTTAGACATCATGTTGGGACATGGAGTGAACCGGATTCCTTCGTGGGGATTTTTCCACCATGTCTTAGAAGAAAACCATGAAACATGTTTATGTCTTGTTATATATTGTTTCTATATTAAAATTATTCCACGATTATAATATCCTAGGATAATCTTTTTATTATTCCTAATTCTGACTCATGTCTCATGCCTTTATGTCATCATGTCATGTTTTCTGACCTCTGTTCTATGTTTTACTTCTATTCTTAATCCCTTATTAAGATTTTTGGATCATCCCATTTGATCACATATTCTCGAGGTTATCCTATACAGATATAAGGGGTAATTTGGATTTAATATCTTAGTATTATGATTAAATAAAGGTTGTTTTTATATTGGTTCATAATGTTTAATTGTTTAACTAGTCTCAAGAGATACTAGACTTTACGATCCTTGTTTTTAAAATTTATGTATAATTATTTGTAAAAAATGTATTAATATATGTAAAAGGATAGGGTCACTATAGTTTTTATAAGGTCAAATAAAGGAAACCAATACATGGGAACTCTCATGTGTGAGTGTTGGTTAAAGCATGGATCTCCACCTTAAGACATGATAAGGAAAGGGCTACCATTGGGGATGGTGGTGAGTCCCACCCAAGAGGAACAATCTCCCCTGGAGTTCTTTTATAGGTATCAATTATAGTCCATTGGAAATAGTTACAGACCTGTATAGTTGGTATCAGAGCAATGTGTAGTAATTTTTGAAGATTATGAGTAGATAAATTTAGTATGAACCATATGGATAATTCTATCACTATGGATAACCTATATTGAGATATAGGGTATCACATGTTAGGATATACTTTTCATTTATAGGATTATCCTTATATGTTCAACATTTTCATTTTATATTCTTATTAGCTAAGTATTTAATCCCCCTAAGTGAACATTATTTTCGTTAGTTAATGGCTAGAAATTGAAGAACATGTGCCCATAGTCAATGTGATAGAAAATTGGACTATTTATCTAATGATATGCCATATATGAATGAAACCAATGCCCAAAACAGTATGATAGTAATTTCTCAGATTTATCAAGTTATGAATAATAATAAAAATATTTGGAACACCGTCATTCTCTTAATAAATAGTAATTCGTCCCTGAATCCTTCATGTGGGAATGGGATCCCTTGTTCAGTGGATCTTCTAATCCAAACCTCAAATAACAATAGATTAACTCCATTGAGAGGATAATATCTATCATCCAGTTCTTATAAGAACATAATGTTATATTGTTAGTCTATCATCTTTATGGGGAAAATGATCAGTGGTGGGAACTGATCAAGAACACAATGTTTGAATAAGACATTGATTGATTGAGAAGAAATCAAGAAAATATTTTTTTCAATAAATATTTTCTTAGACCCTCCGTATCAATTTCATAAGGGAATTCCATAGACTGAAGAAGAAGGATGTGGAGTCTATTGGTTCGTATGAGGAATGCTTCACAAGGATTGTAAGATACACTTTCGGCTTCATCATTAACATTGAAATAAATTTGGATCACTTCTTTAGAAGACTAAAGGAATGTCTAAAAAACGATTTGGCAATTAGAGACATAAACAGTTGTCAAGGGATTGTCTATTGTGCCATTCATGTTGAAATGAATATAGTAGAATCTCAATGGGCTCATGGGCTCTGTGAAATAAATATGAAAATGTAGTTTAATATAGGTGGATCTATATTTAAAATCAATTATATAAATACAACCCAACATCCCACATGTTGAAAGGGGGGAATAAAGAATCCTAAAAAGAACATAAAGGTAACCATTACATGCTTCAAATATTTAAGAGAAGGTCATATTACTAATAACTACCAATGGGATATGAATAATCCCACTAATATAAACTAGTAAAATATGGTTCATATTTACACTTAGAATTTAGTGTAGTTTTTCATCAACAAATAACATGGGAATTATGTTATCCATTACCCTAATCCAAAGGTTTTAAGATGAAATCAACAAAAATAAATTCCCAAGAAAAAAGAAAGTAAAATATGCAATCGTTAATGATATGGTGGTTCCGAAAAAATTTCTGGTGACATGTATTATGGTTATTCATTCATGAATAGTGAATGAACTATTTAATTCTTGTTCTACTCATTATCCCATATCGATCATGTTTATAATAATTTTTCAATCACTAACTCAAAATATGGAGGTTACGTTATCTCTGAGAGAAGAAAATGGAATAATTATTGCATCCAATATTTAAAAATACACCCCAATTATTTTTTATGGACAGAACCTCCGAGAAAACATTGTTATACTCCCTTCGGTGAAAATTTATGATATATTAGGCATAGATTGGCTATATTTATATAAATATAAAAATCAATTAGCATGAAAGTGATATCACTCTCCAAATCCTAAAGCACCCTTCAAATATGTTCAAGTGTTAGGTAGGATATGAATCTCTTTCATAATCCTCAACTCAATTATGGATACTATTGGCTTATAAGAAAGCATATATAGCTCAAATACATGTGTCAAAGGGGAGAATCATGCCTTCTGAAATTCTCATCATGATGGTTTGTACTGATGTATTCCCTTAAGAATTTCCTGGAATTCATCCAGATTGAAAATTTCATTTCTCAATTGAAATTATTCCTTGATCTCTACCTATATCAATGAATCCTTATATAATGGACACAAATGAGATGGTGGAACTGAAGAAGTAGTTACGTGAGAATATGGAAAAGTATTTTATATTACTATGTTGTTAACCATGGGGTGTAGTAGTACTCTTCGTCATGAATAATGATAGATCAATACACCTATTCATTGATTATAGTGAGCTCAAAAAAATCACGATGAAGAATAAGTATCACCTATCTTAGATAGATAACTTGTATGATCAGTTATGTAGGAACATTTATTTTTCTAAGGTGGACCTTCGATCGAGATAACACCAATTAATGGTGAGTATGGATGATATTTAAAGGAATACCTTTTGAATGAGGTATGGAACTAGTAGTTCATATTGATTCCCCTTGGACTCAGTAATGGCCCAGAAATATTTATAGTCATAATGAATAGAGAATTTAGATGTTACCTTGAAAAATTTGGGGTAGTCTTTATTCATGATGGTTTGATAAACTCAATTAAGAAAGAGGAACTTGAGGAGAATTTGAATAATTTATTGTATACTTTTAGAATGGAGAAACAAAATGAAAAGTACAGAAAATGAGAGTTCTGAATGGAGGATGTATCATTCATAAGGAATGTAATCACTAAAAATGGATATCTGGGGACCCTTCCAAAAAAAGGGAATAGAAGAGTGGCCCATGCCACCATCCGTAACAAAGATCCATAGCTTCATATATCCTACTAGGTATTACCAATGATTTTTAATGAAATTATAATTATTTTCAAACCCAATAATCAAGATGACATGGAAGGGAGTGATGTTTTTATGGACCATTGAATGTAAAGAATTCTTCAAACAGATTAAAAAAGGTTTACCACTGTACCGGTGATCACACTAATGAAAATTGTGGAAACACATTGTGGGGTACAGTTATTCTTTATAGAAGGATTAGGATATTTATTGATGAAAAAAATGATAATTTAATAGCTGATGCCTTCAGAATGTAGGAAATTCAAGAGGAAAACTATCTCTTCATGATCCTTAGATGGAATTTGGGATCTTTTTGTTGAATATATAGTGTAATACCTCTATGTAGATAAGTGTGAGATATATATAAAGATCATAAGAGCCTTAAATATATATTCACACATAAAAATCTTAATATGCATCCAGGAAGATAGTTAATGCTCATCAAGGATTATGACTACTCAATCCATTATCATCATGGAAAAGAAAATTAGGTTTCAAATTCTCAATGAAGAAAGAATCATATAACATTGTCAACGATGGGAATTGAGATGGATCCAAACTAATTATATTTAAAAATCATGAACATGGTAATAATTATGTATGGAACATCATCATCCCTTACTCAAATGATTTATCAACCTTCCCTTATAGAGATGTCAAAGGATGCTCAAGGAAATGAAGTGGCATTTTAGAAGAAGGTGGAAGCCATGAGAAAAAGGAAATCCTTAGAGTTCAGAATGGGAATGGAAGGATTCATTGTATTCTTTTCATGACTGCATGTACAACATAATCCATATGTAAAGGAATAGTCTTTTAATGAAACAAAAATCTCAACCCGTTCTATTCCCTTACGGAGAACAATTATGTATTGAGATCTCTATGATAACTATTGGTCGTAAAATATGAAAAAGGGATCACTAAATATACCTCAAACTATCTTAAATTATGTGAAGTATGGAAGTAAAAATGTATAAAGGTATGATTCAACCATTACCCATACCACCATGGAAATGGGAATAATTCACCATGGACATTGTCACTAGATTTTCGAAGGCATCCAAAAGAAAAAATGTTTTATGGGCGGTTATGCAGTGTCTTAGAAATGTATCTCAGTTTATAGAAATTCAAGAGGACTTATAACTAGATAAAATTTCAGGGATATATATTAGAGAAGATGTAAGGATGCATGGATTACCACAATTGATTCAATCTGATTGTGATATGATATTCACCTCTATATTCTAGAAAAGTCTCCAACATGCTCTAAACAGTATGCTAAACTTTAGTATGGCTTATCACACTCAAATTGATGGAATATATGAACTATCTATTCATAAACTGGAATATATGTTGAGGTAATGTTCTATAGATATCAAGGGTGGAAGTAACTAATATCAACCTCTGGTTGAGCTATTCTACAAAAATAGTTTCCCTTGGAGCATCCAAGTGTCCCCTTATGAAGACCATTATGGGAAAATGTGTCAGACACTGGCATGATGGGATGAGTTTGGTGAACGTAAGATTATATGACATAAAATGGTCAATGAAATGGTAAAAAACGTGGAAATAATTAATCATCAAATAAAGGCATCCAAAGATGATATAATTTCTATGTAGATAGTAATTGATGAGACCTTGAGTTTATGGATAGAGACATGGTATTCCTATGAACATCTCTATGGAATTGGATCATGAGATTTGGGTAGAATGGATAGTTATTCCCCAAGTACATCAGCCCTTGGGTATTCTTGACCATGTCGTAGTTCTGGCCTGTCAACTAGCACTTACACCTACCAATTCTAATGTACAACATGTATTCAATGTATTCCTCTTGAGGAGGTAAATATCTGATCCTTCACATTTACAGAATTCAGATATGGTATAGTTGGAAAATGGACACTCATATGAGGAGGATCCCGTGAAGATCCTAGATTGTAGAGATAATGTTATCCACATAAAGACTACTCATCTATTCAAAGTACAATGGTGGAACCATAAGTATGAAGAGGTAGTATGGGAACCCGAGGAAGTGATGAAAAATAATTAACCATACCTATTTCAAACTTGTAATGTTAAACAATATTTTAAGGGAGAAATTTAATAAATGTGGAATAATGTAAATATCCAAAAAAAATTATCAACGGAAATTCTATTATTATTATATCATATAGTATAATTACATAAAATCACATTACAAACACAAAACAAAAATTATAAATGAATAGTAGATGAAATAATAATAATTTATATAAGATAAAAAAACATATAATGTTGAAATAGTAACTTAATCTTTATAATAGTAATTCGGACCTTAAAATTAGTAAAACACACAATGGAATTGTAACTTGACACATTAAATTATAATTAAAATGTATACAAATTATAAATGAAAACATTATATAATTATATAATAGTATAAGTATATGACATTTTTACAAATTATAAATTAAGTATTGATATTTCTATAAAACACAAATGTTTACATATAATTTAATAATTATCACAATTATTTAAAAGGGATTGTATTTCAATAAAATGTATGTATATATTAATATTTTGTTCCTATTTGATTATAAGATTATTTTAAGAGATCTTAATTAATTTTCCAAAGTGTTATAAAATTAGTTATAATTTTAGATTGGTATTATCCATTTAAATGTTGATTTCAATTAAATATTAAATTTCTAATAATTATCTAATTATTTTGAGGAAATGGAGTCCATATTTTAATTTTACACGTTGAAAATGGATATGTTTAATTTCTGGGGGTTTTCTAAAATATTAGATTTTTTTGTGTATAGTGAAAATTATAATTTATGATATATATATACATTATATGTTAAATATACTATTCCATGAGCCATTACTGATGTAATAACCATAATCTAAAACTCCCATTAATTATTTTAATATATTAAGAGATAATTCTCAAACTATTTATCATCATGAGGAAAAATAATATTCAAATGAATAAATTAATGAGAAAAGACCCCTCTCTGCCCCTATAAATATCACCCTCACCACCTCTTCTCTTCACACCACTCAAGCTTTGATACTTGTCCAAATAATAATAAAAAATCTTTACAAGCCCCTCCCCAAAATCCATGTTCCTTTTCTATCAACAAAATTTGAAAAGGAATCCTCGTTAGGAGGTTCTCAAAAAAGAAGGATCCAGATGGGAAAATCCTCTTTCTTTTCTTTTAATTTATTTTCAACTTCATTTATTTTCTTATGATATACTCACCACCCATCAGAAAAATGGTATTATAAAACCTCTACATTTCTAACACTAAAATTTAATTATTATAAATGAATAATCCATCATTATTTTCCCCCATCTCAATTTTTCGAAAAAAAATGACAACATTATTTGTGCTGTTTTTTTATCACATTCAAGGGTGCAAAATATTTCGATTTACAATCCATCCTTTACGTATTATCATAAAACCATTTTTATGGATAAAATATATTATAATATATGTATTATATCCTATTTAATTTTTTATAACTATTATATATACATTATATTAATTAATAAAACAATACATGTTTTAGATGATCAAAACCCCCAATAAAATAAACGAAACGATAATCACTAATGTTTTATCTAATGATTCATCACCACCCTAAATAAAAAATGTATTATATAACCATTTAATATTCCATATATTAATTAATAACATGTAACTTAAATTATGGTCAACCATTCTAATTTGACGTGATTTTCTACACATGTATACAAGTAACTGATCATGAAAACCAAAGAAACAAATGTTGTCAAGTGATGAAAGTGAATCTCATAACCCATCAAAAAAGGACATAAATGAACAAATTTGTTTTACTAAATTAATTAAATTTATGAAATGTTTTGAATTAATTAATAAATTGATATAATTTGATTATCTTGTACATTAATATCATGTGCAGAACCATTTTAGGCATAAGTTAAGGGATTCTACCCAAAAATTTTCCTTAAGGATACTTTTTCGCTCTATTTACTCTAATGTAATGTTATTTGTTTTTGGTAATTATGAAAATTATATTTATCTGTTCCAAAAATATATATCTAGATCATATCATCCTTCTTTGATGGGAAATTCATGTTTTCAAATCATTCGCTTCAGAAATCTTCTCGATAACCATGATCAATTAAATATTTTTTTTGATTTCAAAAACATTCTCGTGTGATATCAATAATATAATTTAATACACAATAATTTTTTAAAAATCACTCATTTTACCATGAAAATCTATGATGGTTAATTTATTGTTTTGGGAAACAAATTATGCATTTTCAGTTTTAATGACTCGTTAATATTTACCCTAAAAACTTCACTAAATGACTTATTTTTAAAGACTTCTGAACACTCTATTAAATGGTTTTCCCTTCAGTAGGACAAGAATTATCAGTATATATTCCTATTTTCCTTGATGATTGTGCATGTATGTTCTAAAATCCATTATCTCGTGGACACTTTTGATATTCACCCATTTTCAATGCCTTATGACATGATTACGATACCAATTTATTTTTATGGGTAACCCTTATGTTATGTTTGATTCCTTAGGTAGGATTATTCATGTGGCACAAATATTTATAAAAATATTATTATCGGTGATAATACATATAACTTAAATTCATTGGGTAATTTTTTGTCTCAATATATGTCATGTTGGGACATGGAGTGAATATGTTTCCTTTAGGGGACTTTGTCAACCAGGTCATGAAATCATGTCTCGACCCATGTTTATGTCATGTTATATGATTCTTCTACAATATGGTGATTCCATTATTTTATGTTCTCATGTTTTACATGATATTATTCCTTATTTTTATTCATGTTTCATGACCTTTGTCATGATGTTATGCTTTCTAATCCATGTGATAATATTCATTCTTATACTTATTCCCTTACTGGGATTTTTAGCTCATCCCTTCGGATCTTGTATACCGCAGGTTATCCAATAAAGTTATAAAGACTAAAATGGGGTTAAAATATCATTATAATTAAAAAGTAATTTTATTTTTATTTTTTTCACGATTATAAATTATATATGTAATATTCAAATACAATCGACTTTATGATCCTAGGGTTGTAATTAGATGTTTAATTATACATAAAATATGGTAACATTATATGTAAATGGTAGGTTAGCTATATTCAAAGAGTAATATAATAGAACCATAGTGGTTTATGTGTCTGAATATGTCTATCCAATAATTCTTAGACCAGTATTGTGTCATTTGTTCATCTTATATTCTATGCCTTATCATTATTTAAACTCATTTTTTAGCATAATCACTATAATGAATATTAATTACATTCACAGTTACTTTTAGAAGAAACATAGTTATTCTTAATATTAATTATAAATAATTCAAACTAAATATACAAAATCTATTTTCACAAATTAAAATCACATATTTTGTATAATTTTGCTTAAAAATAATCCCGTAGATGGGATGAGACGTCTGGGTTTTAAAGAGAAAGTTCAAATGTTTAAAATGATTTTATATCCAATTTATATTTGAAATTTATTCCTAGTACCTATATTGGTATAAATGATATAAAATTTATCAAATTATACTTTCAATTTAATTAAAAATATAATTTATCACCATAAATTATTTAGATGAATAATAGTTTTCAATTAAAGTTCATTGTCATTTATTATTCGTCAATATAAAAGGGTTCTAAAAAATACCAAAAATTCACATAAAGGAAATTATTATATTATAATTTCATTAATGAACTTTATCTTTTCAAATCATAATTATAGTAGTGTTAAAATATTGTTTGAAAAAATTTCTTCCATTAAAAGGTCATAAAACTACCTTTTTAAAAATTAATCTGATTTTTATAGATAAATATAGATTTATTCTTATATTTATCTAATAAACATTATTTAATGAATTTAAAATAGGTGAAAATATATATAACACATACATTTAATTAATATCTTTCACTAATAGTTGTTATGTAAATTTTTTATCTTAAAATTCTATTCTGGTCATTAAAATATTTTTTTTTGTAGAAACTCATTATTTATATTCAACTAATAATTATTTTCATTTATATTTAATTGAAAACCATTTAATTAATTCTATAAAAGATTAAACTATATTATTCATAATTTAGTTAATATCATTCATTCTCCCCATTCCAATGGATTAGTGATAACAATCACAATAATATTAATTGAATATTTTTGTCAGATAAAACTCAATCTTTTGTGTAACACAAGTCATCAATGAAACTCGATGTTTCATGAAATGAAACATGATCATGGTGTTGTGTGTGATTCAAGATAAACTATTTATTGCTTTTGGCATAAAATATTAAAATTTCTGAATTATTTTAAATGAATATATTTATTAAAATCATGGGATGTAACATTTAGTCCACCCTGAACACTAAAATATTCCAACATTGATTATATGTTTTTTGTGAGAAATGAAAACCAAGAAAAGGAGATTTGGAGGGAAGATTAGGACTATGGATGAGAAATAAAGGACAATACCATCATAATGTATACTCATCCACGATGTAAGTTTAAAGGAGAATCCATCGAAATGGAGAGGAGAAAGGGGGTATGTTATCATAGATCTAATCTAGATAAGTATACAAGAAAATAACCCCTATATATTTAAAATCAAAGAGGGAGACAATAGAATTTCACTATTTCTTAAAACCAGAAAAAATATAATGGATTAGCCAGTGAGTAATGAAAAAACTATGCCAAACATGTAAATATAATTAGAGAAGACCTACGTACTAAAATAGTATAGCTTCATGATTTAAGAAAATAAATTTCAATAATGAAAAAATAAACCATCAAAACATCCTATCCACTCACACACATTTAAACTATTTTTTCTAATCATGTCCTAGATATCAACAACAACCCATATAAAAATTATAATTTGATGACATTTGCAATGGTTTTAGATTTTTATGTAGAATAATGTGAAATAATGTTTTGAAAACAACACCTGAATGAAAATGAAATAAACCCTATATAAGTGTAACATTAAAGTTTCAACAAAATCGTTCTCACTAATAGTGTGATGGAAGGAAAAAAATACTGAAAAAAAATCATGAACATGAAACTAATAAAAATTATAGAATCCTAAAATAAGAAATGATAACACTGAAAGTTATGTTTAAAATTATGTTGTGAAAATAATATTTATTATATTCAACACCTAAAACTAGTATTAATAATCTTTAAAACCACAACATAAAATGTTACAATGTGAATAAATTTTGTAGTAAAAATAAAATTATTATTAAATCCATTATAATAATTAATATTATAAACCTTTTAACAAAAAATTTTACTTCAAATATTTTGGTATCAAATTTAACTCAATATATAATATTTTACAGAGATATAATAACCGTTTTAGCACAATTCTATGAAATTAACATCATATTTTCACAGAAATGATCTTTTATTTTCTATTATTGAACTTCCCTAAGCCTAAACATACTCTCACTAGACTCTTAGAAACTATATTATCATTATAAATTATTATATTATCCAAATATTAATTTATTCTATTGAAATAAATCTTATTTCCTTTAATGACACTATTTAACAAATAAAGTATTGTATTAATGTTATATAATTCATTCTAAGAGTTTATATAAATAATGTGTAGGGAAAAATATTTCATTAAATTGTACACTATAAGTTAATTATTTTATATCCCTTATATTTTAAAAACCATCTAGAATAAAATCCATTATCCCGTATAATTTTTTACCTCATTTTCTTTTCAAGTTTGTTACAAAATCAGATGAATCATAAACCATGTTTCGTATTCTATATTGTTTAAAAAAATCCTTATTAATAAAAAAATATATTATTATATAATAATAATGAGAATACTATACACATAATCTATAAAATCCATCATAACAATATAATTTTCTGTTCATTAAAAATCATGATTTATCTACCATTGTCATCATCTATTGAATATTTAAAATATTTCCAACTGAATGTTCAATTCATGAAAATTTATAATAGTTTTATAATATAAATTTTATGTACTATACCATTAAATATAAAATACTAGTTATTTTATCATCATCACATAACTTTGTAATTCTATGTTTTTTCTTGAACACCTACTTGTATCCTAGAAAAATCAATATAATAGAATCATTAATCGTTCTTCTTGAAACATGCTTTAGGTTTTAATAACTCTTAATATATATTTTACGAAACATTATTTGGTTGTATGACTAATTCTTCATCTTCTAATTTGAACATATAATCATTCATACTATCAACATAGAACTATATTCTTAATATCACTTGTCTCGGTTTATCTCTTTAAAAACATTGAGAAAATTGTGTAATCAATTATTAAACTCTTTCAAATGTTTAAAAATATTTGAAAAATGATAATGAAATGAATTCCATAACATGGAAAAAAATTAAGGAATCATTTTTTGAATTATTATATTCTTCACGTTAGTATCTATATACACTAGTTAACCAACATCAATAGTGAATTACTCAATAAAGAAGGAAACATACTTTAAAATGTAATTTTTCTTATAGCATGAGTATAATTCTCATGTTTTGATACCTTTCAATGATATTAAATTAATTATATTTCAACTTAATCCAATATAGATTTCTATTTAAATCTAAAATATGGTTATGATGAAATTATATCTTTAATATAATAATTTATGAGATGAGTATCATGTTTTATATTTATTTAATAAGGGAATATGTTCATTATTATACCACTAAAATGATTCCCACTTTTAAATCCATCATACCCATTATAGTTAAAGATCCATATTTCATTCTAAATTATACTAGTTAATAAAGTAAATAATCCATGATTATATATAGTATAAAATAATATAATTCATATCATATATAAGTTTTTAATGGTTGAGTGTAAAATTCAATTATCAATCCACTATATAGATTATCTCAACTCAATTAACCTAGTATCCTAAAAATTCAAGTTTTCAAAATAATTATATCCTAACTCATGCACTATGAAAAATTCATGTAATAGTTTGTGCAATTCCATTACATTATTATCTTTTACAGTATAATCCTTGAGAACCTAATTGTAAGGTTGGCCCATAATGAAGTATTAAGGTCTGGAAAAGTGTATATTTGGATAAAATCGAAGACATATTATTTTTTATAGAGATATAATTTCAACATATTATCTAATTTTATTCTATTTACATGTAAAAATTATTCCCGATATTTATTATGGAATAATATACCTTCCGACAAATAAATATTTTTATTCCATATTGATGTAAATCATTTTCTACAACTTGTATGGATGGTTACTCACACAAAATAAAAGCTGAATATATTCATAAACAAGAAAATGGATACTATAAATAATTCATTTTAATCTTTTCTATGAAATATATTATAAACAAAAGAAATAAAAAATTTCTATAATAGTATGTTTGCAGCAATAGATAGCCAACACCAACATTCATAATATTGGAATAAGCCTCTATTCTAATGTGCAGTCTGATAAATTGTCTATATCACAATGTGGACTTTACAAAATAATTTGTTTAATTCCATCATAATTCTAACACATTATATTTATAATTCATAATTTACTTTTTAACTCAATCTCATAACCTAATAAAATCCTTTGATATTGTATAAGTAATCTAAATCCAATATAATCGTTTATATGTATCTGATTCTATGATTGGTTAAAAATTTATTGAAGTGGATATAAAATTCAATTAAAGAATAAATTATAGTTCATAATATAACTCATTTAATTAATTAATAATACAGTGAATAAATAAATAAAATAAAAATCAAATATTTATTAAAAAACACTTGAAAACTAAATAAATTATAAAAAATATATAATTTAGACACCGATAAACATGAAATGCTAAAATTAATCTAATATAAAAATTACCTATTATAAATTAATATATTTTAATATAAACTCAATAATATTGAAATATGAGATATTTTATAAATACTATTAGAGTTGAATAATACAAATTCTAAAAAAATACATTAATTATATATATCACATTTTTTATTTTATTTAAACTATTTACCGTATCCAAATAGTGAAATCCTTTTCTGAATGAATTAGATATGTTTCTGAAATAATTTGTTATTATCATGATTTTATAACATCATTTATAAATTATTAGTAATGTAATATAAATAATTTTATCTTTTATCTTTTTTTATAATCTATAAATACATTGATTTAATTACAAATTATTTACCATGTAAATTCAATTTCAACCTTAAAAATATCAGGAATTTGTATTGTTATTGTTTAAACACCCCTCTATGATTTGATAGAGGCTTCTATGGACATCATGAGTGATACTATTTGATAAATTTGACCGAAATATCATTTTATATAAAATTACTCTGAAAAAACTTATTATTATGGAATAATCTAACCTATTGAAAGAACTCTTACTTAAGGAAGGTTTTGCCTATTGTTTCAATTTTTTCTAACCAAGGAATATCGAGCAAGATGTTTTGTGATGTAGTTTTATCATTATAGAAACATTTATATAGATCTTCCATTTTGTAAAACAAATTTCCGTATTTACAAATGTTATGTTGTGACTCATTATTAATTCCACCATGATACATATATTTTGGCCACAATTTATGGAGTCATCCTATGATGCATGATTTCTAAATGTTATTCACATTTCCCAAAATTTTTATTTTTCCTGAACTATGACATGGAATATAAAAATCATGAAGCAAAATTAACGGGTTTAAAATAAAAATTTCTAGTTCCGAGTTTCTTAAGAATAAAACCAAGAATTTTCAATTTGGCTATTCCATAAAATCATTAAAACATCATTTTCATATATTCTTTATCCATTTGTGATTAAAATCAATCATTAATAGATCAAATTTGATATAGCTATTTTGTCCCAAATAGATGTATACCATCTAAAAATAAATAAATAAATAACCCCAAAGCTTGATTAAACACAAAATCTATCTATATATTTGGAATTAATATAAATAATGACCAATAAAAATATATTACGAGACACATGTAGATTCATCCTTTCAATGATATTCTGAATAAATTTATTAACATAAATAAAAATTTTCCAAAATAATCATTCATATAATTGTATCCACATAACAATTGGGTCACTTGAATCTCAAGTGGAATCTCCCTCATGCCATAGTCTTTTAGAACATTATTTGTAATGGAAGGAGAGAAATAATATCTATATATAAATGACTAGTATTAGTTATGACTATCATTTTAATATAATAGAAAACAAAATAAAAGAATTATTATGGAATTAATTTATATTAGTCTCCTGTAATCAATTATTATTCCCTATATTGATTGTTTCCCTCACAAAACGCTCTAAATATTTGAAATTCATGAAATGTTTTATTTATCCCACATAATGAAATATTAAAATTCATATATAACATTCAAACATCTCAAAAACATAATAATATAATGAATATTTAATTATTATTTATTTATATGCATGATATTGGTAAGATTGATCATTATTATACAATTCAATAATCTAATAGACAACTATCAAGGCATAATGTATTACACTATTCAATGGTACACATAATGATAGAACATGAGGTGGACTAATCCACAACATTATGGTTGGTTATATAATCTGTATAACCATAAGAATAATCATGTATATAATTAGAGTAATATTTAGGTCAATAATTAAAACTCATGAAAGGAAAAAGTGTTTTATGTTATAATGACACCTAAATAAACACAGATCCATAGGTTACGCGAATTTGTTTCATGAAAATAAAGTTTCTTTGATAAAATTATAAAATAAATTTGTGAAATCATAAAATAATCAACCTATATACCAAAAATTATGTTTCATTATTATGAATATAGGGGACATTCATCAAATTGTTTCCAAAAAAATGACGGAAGATGATGTGGATCTTTAAAAAAAAATTCTTTTAAAATTTATTAGCCATTAATTTTTTATTTAATTAATATTTCTGTCATAGTATATTTTTTAAAAATAATAAGTTCTTTTTTCATCAAATAGGCTATGAAATACGTTTATGGAATGGGAGAATGAATTATTTTAACCAGATTTGAGGAATAATTCTCAAATAGTCATCACAAATGGTCGGTATATTCATTGTTTTTAAGTTGATAATATCCTATATTTTGATGGAGATGATGAGGAAATAATTATTTCACTCTCAAAAGAAACAACAATGTTGAGGGTGTGTAGAATTAACATATACTATTTTTTTCAATTATTTTAGTTGATATCTTATTTATTTTTTAATGATGTTATAAGAAGCTGATTTTCATTATGAATTTACTTTAACATTATTGGTGAATGATAAAATTTATGAAATGTTTTATATATCATTCATTTATTATAGTTTTCTATATTAGTTAAATTGATTATCAAAACTATCCTATGATATCTCAAACACATATATCAATATTAAACTATGATCTTATTTATATGTTTTTATCATTTTAATGTTATTTAGACAATTTAATGGGATTAAATTATATAGAAGTTAATATCAAAGATATTTTATAGAATTTTACATATAGATTGATAAATAAAATATATGAATATTTAAAGGAATTTTTCAAATAAAAATTTAATATATAAAATTATAATTTATATCATCATGGTTTTCAAAATATATTTATAACCAAAATTGGATATTTTTATAAGAAATTATTCCACTCAAAATTTCATAATATTTCATTGAAATTAATTTTTTTTGATCGAATGGTATTTTTGATTGATTGTTTAGGATACGATGTAGTGAGATTTATCAAAATAGTAAAACTAATTATACTTTAATCATGATTTTATTTTTAAAAATAATTTTTAATAACCTCTATCTAACATTTATTTTGTGATTTTTGGATAAAATTAGTAGGGCTATAGAATTAAAATATATCTATATACACATCACCAAATATTTAACATGCCTTATTTATTTGAACATACCAATGAATGTTAGAGATTTTTATTATAAACCATCCTAGGATGACCTAAAATATCACCTCACCTAGTATACCATGATTCCCATGGGTAATTCTTGATCAACATGGTAACTGAAATAGTTTCCAAGTAAAAGAACATTAATATTGCAATTATTTCACCTTGGTATGAGAATTTAAAAATTCAACAATAGATACAGAGAATCTATAATTACTCATCCATACATTGGACTCCAATTCATATATATAAATATTATTCATATATATGATGAAATAGAGTAACTTGAAACTACATTAATAATGACAATCAAACATAACGGCAATAAAATTCGTATACTCTATAAATAATTCTAATACAATAGAAACATGAAACAAAAAAATCTTTATAAATGGTGTAATTCATACCTATCTCAAAAAGGTAAACAAAAAACTCAAACTATTTTAACAATATCCTTATGAAGAATGGTCACTCACTACTATATTAACTGATCACCAATGGAACAAGAAGAACATACCTAGAATGAGATCAATCTATATCTCAGGAACCTGAAAAAAATATAAGAGTTGCATACCCTAAATAGTTTATATAGGATTTGAAAATAATAGGTCTATTGGGTTATCATCAATGATTTTGTCTCATTTCATTTTAAAATAAATGTTATTAATTCTGTTTGTAAATATAAATATAAATTATATTTCTCCACCAAAAGGTTAATAAAAAAAGAAATTACCCATGATTTCCTTTATAAAACACCCAATTATTAGAGTAAGAAAGGGATGAGTATTTTTTTTTACTCAAATGACATTAAAATGACCATAAAAGTCTCCATTATGAAATTATTAATAACAATCCAAATCCAATTTTCTCTTTCCAAAACATTTCAATTTTTTGGTAAAAAAATTACCACATTTTATCTTGAATCTAATTTCCCAAACCATTTAATTGATCGATTTAGAATATGAAGAAACTAAAATCAAAATGATCATGAACACATTCTTGAACTATGTTACCCACTAATCATAAAAAATAAACAATAATCCATGGATCCATCCAATTAATCAAATGTTTATGGATAAAAACATGGTATATGGAATCCCATAAATAACCTCCCAATGGAATCATTTTATCAATGGAGACAAACTAGGCTCTAACATGAAATATTTGGCATGGTATCCTCTATTCACTATTCCACCCCATGTTAAAATATAACCTACCAATCAAAATCGTCTAAATTAAATTAGTACATTGAAAATTCCTAGGATATGCTACTCTCCTTCGGAAGTAGAAAGTCAAAAATGAAGTTCAAAAAAACCAAATAACAACTGGGAGGGGTGGTTGAATTAGTTCTTCACTTTTTATATGCTTCAATAATTATATAACATAACCACTAAAACATGTTTATGTTTGTGTCATTTTATTGTTTTAGTAAAAACTAATTTATGAAAAAGTTGGAATGAATGTAAATCACATGTTATTTATAATGTTTGACCTCAGTGTGACAACTTACTGAATTTCCATAGCAACTCCCATGGTTCAATGGAAATTCATTAATTTGTATAGGTGAATATAACTTCTTCCAACTCCCATTATACACATTATATGTCTTTATAAGAATGATTATAATGTGTCTCATTAGATTAAAATGGTTTCTTATAAAAATTTATCTAAAATAAAAGAATAAATACATTGTTCAAACTACTCCACAAAAGTTCTATGGTATAATGATCCTAAGTCAAATTTCATTTAGACTGATGAACACTTTCTTCTTGAATTAGTATGATCTAATTAATATAATTTTACCTTTCTTAATATCTGACTCAATGAAAAAAAATTCCATCTAAAAAAACTGCTTTCTTCTTCAAAACTACTCAAAACTCAATCTTGACTTCCAAAGTCCATTCATCCTTAGTTCGGTGAAAAAAAATGATTGACTCTCTAATATTCTAAAGAGATTTATTCTTTGAAACAACTATTTCTCAAAATCAATATCACTTCACCTATTCATCACATGTAAAAAATGGTTTCAATTTAAAAAAAAATTAAGTGATTCTTTTTATTGAGTTCTTATAATATCATATGCGGGGTATATAAAAACATTTCCACCATACTAAAATTTCAAAATGATGAAAAAATAACTTGCATATAAACTTCAAATATGACATATTAAAACCCTCTTCAAATTTATATGATATTAATGTTCTATAAATACTATCTTTTCATTTATATAACATAACTTCCTCAGTTTTAGTCAATTGTAACATTCTCATCATCAGCTTCTTCTTCTCATCACAATCTGACATCCTTTTGCAGCAAATTATTTTCTGAATTTCTTTTATAGATCATTATGATCGGAAAATAATTCTACTATCATTAAAATGTGAATTTCATTCTTATATCATTATGATTAAATTCATTATCATATTACTTTCTGGTGTCAAAAATCAACTGATTGGAAATAAGATCTCTGATTTCACTATGATTCATTATTCTATTCAACCCTTATATCACTATGCTCCAGTAATTGATTATTGAAATACAAAATTATTATAAAAAAATTTCATCATTATTGATTAAATTATGTTTTATCACTGCTAAATGGAGTAATTTAACTTTTTTTATCTTATAATTCTAGGTGAATGTGATTTGTGGTAACCAAAATGATGTTCAAGCAAGGCGGGAAACACGTTACAGGAGCCCAATAAACCTTGTCAAATAAAACGCACAATGATAAAAATATGTGGATCACATTTTGTTTCAATTTTCTGTGATGATACAAAATTAGTTTGATATAACTATTATGAAGACACAAAATCGTAATTTGTCTATTTATGTTCTTATATAAACCAATCTGTCTGAGAAAAGAAATCCAACTGAATTCAAAAGAAGTGTTCTAAATTATTTATATATATAGAGATATGGGGCACTAAATGATGGAAAATATTCAATGTATATTTTGAAGTGGTGAGGAGACAATTTTTTTGTTTTTTAAAAAGTGAGATTAGACATTTGGGATTCCTAAATATATAGTGTAAGTGATTTTACAAAATATTAGTGCCCAAAACCACCTCCCACTTTGCCAGAAAATTGGTACCTTCCCATTTGGTGTTCAACCAAGGGGGTGATTTCATGCTAATTTTGAGTACCAAAGATGTCCACTCCTCCCCATGGAGGTTTTGGAGCTTTTGATCCTCAAATTAAGAGTTGAAATTAAAATGGAGATCCACCATAGCTTCCTCCTCTTCTTTGATAGAATGTTGAAAGGTGGGAATTCATTGAGAGAGGGGTACACATCTTATAAAGGTAGTTCTGGAACATGTATTTATACTGGTTTTTTTGTATCATGGGTTTGAAAACAATTCATTCATAATATTAATACTTTGATTCATGTTTCAATTCTTTTTTATTAAACCGAATGTAATGCTCTCTACTTTTAACTGATCAGTGTGAAATTTGGAGTTCATTACTTTTGTTGTTACAATTGGACAACAAAAAAATTATTTACTTAATTATTTGTGATTTAAATTTTATTTGGATGTTATTATACTATTCATTAGATATGGAACATCGATATATGATTTTTATGCAAATGTTTGGTTTAATATGCATTGTTTTAAATGCTTGGAATGTTATCGATATTCTGATTAATTCCATCCAAAGAATTACATAAAATCCCAATTAAGCACTAAGAACAATGTACATTATTTATGTGTAGATGACTCAATAAAAACCATTTTTATAATATTTTCTAAAATCCCCTTGTTTTTTAACCATTAAAATATTTAAATTACGTCATTTTATATTTAAAACTTTTATTTAAACCACCCCCACTTTTAGCCTTTTTATTAAAAATAATCATTTTAAACCACAAAAGATCCTTGAGATATGACTAAAGGTATTCCATTGACTATAAATTAACAAAAAAAGTATAATGAAATTTAATTTTCAGGACTACATGTTCAAATTTTGGCATCATTTTTGGGGATTGATTAGGTGTTTTGTGAGAGTTTTTTTATAAAATCATTGTATATTTTGTAAATATTTTTGTTCTTATTTTCATCATTAATTTTTATGTTGTTTTTTCAAAAAAATACTTTTTTCATGTATTTTTTAGGAAGTGCGTTTCATCTTAGTATGTACATAGTTTCAACCACCAATTATAGAGGATATTGTGTGATCGACACCATGAAGAACCAAACGATCTCGTCAAGGAGGGCACACAAAACATTGAAACTCTTTTCAATCAGTCTTCCTCTTATTCGTCAAAATCAAAACTGAAATAGACATTGATAATATAGCTGATGATAACCAAGAAATTATAGAAATACCATATCCTAATACAGATGTTTATCCCAAAAACATCCAAATAAAAGGTGAAACTCGTAATTTTTAACTAAACTATGGTATAATTCACTTATTGTCATCATTCCATTTAATCCTAGGATAATATACACATAAAAACATAATATAATTTCACACTGTGTGTTAAACATGAAATACTAAAAATGTGGATGATGGAAAATTAATGGATAGGTCAATCCCTTTATCATTATAAGATATTTGAAAATATTTTCTACACTATGTCAACACCATAATTAGTGACTGGATAGACAAGAAACACCTTATAAATGAAACATAATTCCTAACCTCTTGAACTACAATAATAAGTACATAAATCTATCTAATAAAGAAATAAAAATGATAAAAACTTAATTATTACATGGAATTAATTAAAAGGTTATCTTAAAGCTATTAACAGCACCATAGAAGTAATCAACTATTAATATAATTTATAAGAGGGTTTAATTCATATTGGATAAAACATTATTAATACTATTTTATTTGCTGAACTAGTAGATAAAACCCCAATATACTCAAGGACCATCATTAATAACATGATGCATAACACTCAAGAATTTGGATCATGGTATAGTGTACCATTTCTTGGTGTCCATGAGGTGAAATGTAATAAATTTGAGATGAAGGTGGACATGAAGTTTGATGAAAAATATAACATACTCCAACATCTTTCTCATTACCAAAGTAAATTCTAATCTCCACCTCTCATATATTTTGGTATCTCTTCTTCCAACACCAACTATTCTGACCAATTCCCTTAGTTGAGTGAAATATCTAACTGTTGTGAGGAAATATTTCTAGGCCACCCCTATAACTAATGCATTATGAAAACACCATACTATACATCCAACCTTGTGTGTAATGAAAACCAATCCACTAGGAAATGGGGTATTCAAACCATCCTTAACAATTATGGAACCAACTCTGGAAGAGTAGTCATCCACCACCTCCTAGAAATCCCCAACCACTATATTGGTCGTTCCAATAACCCCCTCCAAAACAAGAGACTAGCCTCGAATTTGAGTTGAAAAAAATGGTCCAAAAACAAACCCAATTCCAAGAAACAACCCAACTATCCATACAAGACCTAAACCCCATATTAGGCTAAATCACCAACATGGAAGGGGAAATCCAAATTAATGGGTTAGGTAAACTACCTACTTTACCAATATTAAGCCTTAGGGATAAGGTAAATTTTAGTTCCATCACCCATCGTAGTGGAAGAAAACATAATATTCTAATTACCACACTATTAGGACCATACCCTCCTAAGGAAACCACCATCCAAATCATTTTGAATGATCTAAATAAAAAAATTAGTGTCCTGTGAAAAATACTACCACGTAAAAGATTGTGTCTATCGATCTGTTGACTAGACCATCCATTCCTACTATATATCCTGAAAGGGCCATCCATCCAAGGAAACCAAAAAGACGTTGAACATGATAAATAAATCATGGAAAATTTTAGAAAATGTGCAGTTTAACATCACCTAGATTGATGTCATGAATAAAATTCCATGATACACCATGTTTTTAATGGAGATGTATACACTTCAAAGGATAATTTGAGGTGACGAAAATGTTACCATAAAGGGGAATGTATCAGAATTGATAAAGTATTCATTTACTACCAAATCAAATGATAGTGTATGATTATCAATTTCATGCACCATGGTGGAGTATTTATTTTCCAATGATATTATTAATTTCGGTTCTACTATAAGTGTGATAGATCACTCTATATAATCATTATTATAGGTTGCGTATTTAAGACCATAAATATTTTTTCAACTTGAATACAAGAGTACTTCACATACCAATGGTTTTTTAGAGGATGTTCTTATGATAATGAAAATTTAAATTTTTTAAGCTAATTATTTTGTTCTTAAAATGGAAGATTATTTGATGAATGGATATTCATGAATTCTATTGGGGAATCATTTCATGGAAATATCAGAAACCATTATTAATGTCCACAATGTTACATTAACTTTGGAGTTTGGTGGTGAAAGTTTCTACTTCAACATCCATGATTCCAGGATGCACCCCTCAGAAGAAAATTCCTTACTTTCAGTTATTTCAATTGATGTTCTCATTTCTCCTAAAAAATTACTTTTCATTCCATTTATCCCCTATTAGAGTTTTCATCCATTAAAAAATTCTATGTAATGAATAATGCATAGAATGTTTTAGTGGTCTAAAAAATTTATGAATGTTTATTAATTGATGAATTATAAATCACTGAGGATCCCAGGACGATCGATGATACTGCTATTCTTGTAAGAGGTCATTCCTCTTCTGAGGATGTTACATTGAATAGTTAGATGATATCAATGACCTTTTACTTTTAAATTCACTCCCATCAATCCGAAATCTCTATGAATTAGAACATAACCCACTGCCAAAAAACATGAAACACCCAAATCTTTATATTGGAATAAGATGGTTATCTTCATTTCTAGTATACTCTTTATAGAGGATGAATTCTAAATGATTGACCATTAAAGTAGCGTAAAAAAACATTGGGATGGAACCATTCTAACATTCTAGAATAATACCTTAAATTTGAACGCATCCAATATTTTTAAGTGATGAGGATAAACTAGTGAGATAAGTTAAAATTCATTTAACCCAGACCTCCTAGATGTAATTAAAATGGAGGGGAAATTTTTTCAAATGGAATCATTTACCCCATATTGGTTAGCCAATGGTTTAGTTTATTGTAGTTAGTTCCCATGAAAAAACATTTAAATATAATAAAATTTGAAATCAATGAATTTATTCCATCCAATGAGCATAATAGTTCGAGCATCAATATATAATACCACCAATTAATCTATCACACTAGGAATGACCATTTCTCATTTTTTGTCACTAACCAAATGCTAGAGAGTCTTGCTGGGAAGTCCCACTATGGATTCCTAGATGGGTATTATAGATACATTCAGATCCATATCACCCCTAAGGATAAGGGTAAGACAAAATTTACTTTCCCCATTGGTACATTTTCATATTGGAAGATTAAATTTGGTCTCTTAAATGCTCTATGAACATTCCATCAAATTATGGTTAATATTTATTTTGTATTACATTGATAATTTCTTCTAAGTATTCCTGGATGATTTCACTTTTTATGGATCCTTTTTTGACCATTTTTTTTGTACTATTGGATAAGTTCTATATCACTTTATTGAATATAATATTGTATTAAAGTATGAAATATTTCTTTACAAAACACCATAAGGAATAGTATTTGGTAATTTCATAAAATGTTATGGTTTCCAAGTAGATAAATCAAATATGGATGTCATTTATTCCCTATCATTCACCAAAAATGTATGTGAAATCTTGTTTATCTTATGTCATGTTAAATTTTTCAATGATTCATTCATGAATTTGGTAGGATTTTTCTCCCACTCTACCACTTACTCAAAGAATATGGTTTTGATAATGAATGTGACAAAACATTTAATTAATTGAAATTCAGTCTCACATAACCTCTAGTAATCCAACCACCTCTGTGGGATTTACCATTTCAGATCATGTTTGATTCATGTAACTATGAAATTGGTGTATTCTTATAAATATATCGATCAATCTACCCATGTCATTTCCTTTGCCTCATGCACAACGGACACGAACAAAGAAAACTACACAACAATTAAATGAAAATTCTAGCAATTTATTCTTTGGAGAAATTAAAGTTATAACTTTTAGGGTATAAAGTAATTATTTTCTCAGACCATTTGGACTTATGAGATCTTCCTAGGAAATAAAGAACCACACCACATCTCATTCGTTGAATTCCCCTACTTCAAGAATTTAATATAGAAATTATGGATAAAAAATGAGTTGAGAATGTGGTGGCTAACCATATTAATAGGATCATGCCATCCTTGTACATGGACTCATCCCCATATATTCCCTTATATAATAGATTTCTTGATGAGAAATTGTAATGTGTGCAAGATTCTACTTCTTAGTATGTAGAAATTGTAAATTATTTTGTAACATCATGATTTCTTTTTTATTTCACAAAATAACTAGATGATCATCTTAAAAATGAGGCTCATTTGAACATTTGGGATGACCCTTACCTTTGGCACACATGTAGTGATCAATTACTCATTCATTGTGTTCTCGATAGTGAGATTAATTCTTTCTATAGGTTTATCCGAGCTCTTTCTTGTGGGTGAAACTTTGGTCACCAATGGACTTCTCACAAGGTCCTTAATTCTGATATCTTTTGGCCAAAATTATTACTGTATTCCCATGATTTCATTAAATCTTTTCTTCATTGTCAAAGATTAGGAAATATATCTAAAGGAAATAAAATTCCACATCAAAACATTTTCTTCGATGATAATTTTTATGTTTTCGCCATAAACATTATGAGGCAATTTCACAATTCCATTGTCAAATTGTACATTTTTCTGGCATCCAATTACATGTCAAAATGGGAATAGGCATGATAAATTAGTATAGATGATTCCAAAACAGTTGGGGAGTTATTGAGAAACCAAATTTTTTGTAGGTTTGGATTACCTAAGTTCATCATTACTGATCATGGTTCTCATTTATGTAATAGAACAATGAAATATCTTATGCCTTAGTATGAGTTTGAGAATTGAGTGTCTACTGCATATCTCCCACAAACCAATTTCAATATGAGGGTTCAAATAGAGAGGTAAAAAAATTCTTGAAAATATAGTTCAACCCAATAGAAAAGATTGTAGTCTTAGACTCAATGATTCATTATGGGCATACTATAGATCCTTCATAACTCAAATTGGAATGTCCCCGTATTGGCTTTTTTCGGAAAGTGTATTCACCTCCTAGTTGAGATAGAGAATTAGGAATAATTGTAAATTAAAAAATAAAATTTTAATTATTATTGTGCACGTGATCAGAGGAAGTTATAGATTTATGAGTTAGAGTAAATTCTATGAGATTAATATGAGAACGCCATGATTTATAAGGAGAAACCAAGGCTTCCCACGACCACCTAATTCTTCATCCACCATTCTGAATCAGGAAAAATGTTCTTATTTACAATAAAAGGATATTTTTTCATCATGGTATGTTTATTTCCCACTATGTTTCTCATACCTCATTAATAATGTTTATCAACCTGGTATTGTTCAGATTCAATATAATTAAAATTAAAAAAAATCACTGTAAATGGGAAATTGGTGAAGCACTTTCATGTAGCAGTTCTGCTATCCCCAATGTAGAAACATCATGTTAAAGAAGAAAACTAAAAATTAAACCAACTATATTTAATCCTTCCTTCCAACATTCTCTTTTTTATAGTGAAGAAACTACACTCCCTAGATTTGAGGGGTGGGGTGGGTATATTTCTAGGTTAGTTATGAATTTTCAACATCATTCTTCTAAATTTAGTTTTTTCTGGATGCATATTATAGTTACTACCTCCTTCCCCCACCACACTTTTCTACTAGAATTTTCATTTATTCCCTCTTAATAATTGATATTATTGATAATGATTCATTAATTTCCCTATTTCATGTTATTTTGATTTTTATAAAAATTCAATGATTGAGTATATTTTTAGAATGAATTTGACATTAAGGTGTGTGTATTTATATAAAATTTGATGCTTTTGGGAAATAAATGGTTTTATCACTTCGAAAAATTTGAAAATAATGTTGCTCTATATGTGATTAGTTTTTGTAAAACAAAATTCACTTAATGTATCAAAATATCATTACACCTAACCATGTAGTGTGAATATTTATTACTCAATAGAAGGTATCTATTTGTTATATTAATATTTATCAATATTCGAAAATTATTTTTCTATAAATCTATCATTTATCTACTATTTTTTATTAGTGTACCAGATTGACATATGCAAGTGTACATTGTATCCAAATTCCTTCCTCCATAAAAAACATAAAAATAAAAAAACAAATATTGGTTGAATATTGGGAAGTAAAACAACACTCCTCCTCATAATTTAATCCTATTATAACTATTGTAATTGGTATCAGGAGTATATTGAACAAGGGTTGAGCGATGAGTGTCATATTTTTCGAAGTTCAACTTTTGAAAAAAAAATAATTAATGAGGGGGAGTGGTTGAACATAAAATATACGTGATTATCTAATTTAGGAGCTTACTAATTTACTTCTATGATTTCTTATTTTGGTGGGTCTTGAAATTTGATTGCAAATTATGTAGGGTAGGTTGGAAGGACAAAATAATATTAGTATAATCATTTTAAAATAAACTACATTTTGAAAATAAGAGTGTTAGAGTAAAATTATATTCTTGTAGATATTTCTTATAAATACCTGGTCATTTGGAAGAGCTCAAAACATTTGGATATTGAAAAAAATGAGAGTTCTACCAAAAAATTTCTTTGAGAGAAATTTTTGAAGAAATTAAGTTTGAAACAAATTGTTCAACATACTTAAAATATTTAATAATATTTTTTCTTGTTATTTAGATTCTAATTATTTATTATTAAAATTGAGGGATTCCATGGATAGAAAATAGATGTTTTGATTGCTTACTTAATCAAGCTCTTCCAAGTTGACGAAGTCAGAGGATTTGATCACCTTACAGATCTAGGGCATGTGGGGATAAGAAGAAAGATACCAACCTTTATATTGAGGGATTACCCTTGTATGGGTAAGACATACTTTCCTGAATTTATAAATAAAGGGGCCTTTTTCTAAGGAGATTTGGATACCCTACTCTTTGGGTTAATATGTTATTATTCCATATATTTACTTTTATTTCTAATAATTTTTTTTATAAATAGAAACTCTAAATTCCTTACATGTTATCATTTGTTGTAACTCTAATAAAAGATTATATACAATTTAAGTTATAATATTCATTAATTATAACTATGTTCTTATTTCATTAAAATATTTTTATATTTAGACCATGGGCCCATATAATATCACTGTTAATGATAGTAGAGGGTTTTGTGAATCATGTTTGATTATCTTTGTTAAACAAAGTCTCCTAATGGTTAAAAATGAATGTTTTTAAACATACAATTCACACTATCTTGTAATTGAGTATATAATTATATATTTCAGTCCTAAAATGGTTCACATACCCATCTAGAGAGTTAGTTACTTTTTTAATTTTTAATTATTTTATTAAATTGGTATTTCTAATCTTCTTGAATTTAATTTCAATATAATTTCTATGAAATATTTTTCTATGATCATTGAGAATAATTACTTGGTGTCAATTTTTCATTGATAAAATTTCAATCATTAATTAAATCATCAATGATAAATATTCATGATGTTGTAAATATCTACATTTATGATTTTTTGGAAATGTGACTTTTCCAATGTTTGAAAATGTTTAGTTGTTGGGGTCTGATAGCACAGTGTTTCAATATTTTATTTTACCCTTACATTACTATGTTAATGAAATATATATATTGTAAATTAAAATTATAATAAAAAATTATAATTCATGATTGATTAACTTATTTGGTGTCTATAAATTATAAAAAGGATAATTTCACTTGTTTTGGTGATTTTATTGTATGTAAAGGAGATTTGGATGATCCAGAATGATGTTCAAGAAATGTAGACCAAACAATACAGGTGACCAAAAAATCATGTGGAATAAAATGAAAAACTAAAATGATATGGGTATTGAGTTGGAATGATATTTTATATTGAAATAAAAAATTAATTGGGATAAAACTATTCTTAAGACACTCAATCCCAATATGTCAATTAAGGGGAGCATACAAACCAATCATTTTAAGAGAAATAATCTTCTTGAAGTCCAAAGTTGTGTTATATATTTCTACTATATATATAGATGTGGGAAATTAAATGATTCCCTATATTCTGTTGAGATATTGAAGATGTGGGAAAAAATTTAGTATTTTAAAAAGTGAGATAAGACATTATAGATGCCTAAAACTACTATACTTGTTGTTTAATGAAATATAGTTTCCTAAAACCTGCTTCAACTTAACTATAACATGGAACCTTGGGAACACCATTTAGAGTTCAGCAAATAGGGTGAAGTTATGACAATATTGAGTTAAATATGACTCCCCTCATCCTCTTGAAGATTGTGGAGCTACCTTTCCACATATAGAGATCTTAAATGATAAATGAGATCCACCGTAGCTCCCCCAACTCTTAATGGATGGATAAACGTCGGGTGTTTATTGTGAGACAGGTACACTTATTGTAAAGGGAGATATATAACTTTTACTTCTATTTTACTGGATTATATTAGGTTTTAAAACATTTCGTTAAGAATTATATTAGTTTGAGTCCTGTTTGAATTCTTTTTTTGATTATACAAAATGGAATGTTTTTTACTTTTAACAGATCTTTGTGATGATTTTAGTTCATGACTTGTGTTGTTATAATGGTAAAGCGCATGATTCATTTTCTTCCCCACTTATTTTAGATTTAAATTTTCTTTCGAAGTAATTGTACGATGGATATGATCTCATACTTTTCTATGGGATTTTTATGTCATGTTTTGGTTCAACATGCATTATAGTAAAATATTGAAATTTAATCTACATTCAGATTAATTTCAACTGAAGAATTACATGAAAACATAATTAATATATTGGAATGAAGAAATTAAAATATGCGTAGTGAATTCATAGTGAACGCTTTCTATCATATTTTTCAAAATATAAGTGTTTTTCAACTAAACTTATTAAATTATGTTATTTTAGTCTTTAAACTATTTACACAAACACTCCTATTTTAGTCATTATCATTAAAAATACACACATTAAACCTCACATACTCCTTGAGATATAACCTAGAATTTTTCCTAGACAAACAATAAACATAAATCATATAATTAATTTTACATCTCATGAAAAAAATTCAATTTATCTTATTTTTTCTTCTCATGTAAATACAACTCATTTAGAATCATCACACATTCCAAATAGATCTCCTTTTGTTAGATCGATATCAGCAACTCTAATAAATTTAATGTTCTACATCCGATGTATTATCGATGTTATGCAATCATATGATGAATTTAATTATATACCTTATTATATGAATAATAATATGTTCCTGGTCTAATATATCTTATATCTTAGAGTCAATCATGTTAACATTCCTTCTCAAAGTCAGTATTGTTAACATTCCTTCCTATGTTTAGTCTTTTGGATTCCAAATAGTGATGGAATCCTCATTATGATGGAATTATCATTATGATGTAATGAATACAATGAAAAAACAACTAATTATTTTTTAAATTCCTCAACCTTCATCTAATTAAACTCATTCAAACTTCTAAAAAAATTTTGCATCGTACTCCAGGATCCAATCTTCTTTGTCCCGGTTTCTCTAACTGTTCTAAAAAATAATATTTATCCATTTAATAAAAATAATTAATAATTATAATGTTTCATGATTTATGAGAACTCAAATACTTGTAAATAATCTTCTAATTTACATTAAGAACAGATGAAAACTTTATAACTATTTCATTTAATTTCATAAAAAAACATCTTTAGAAAAACTTTGACTTTCTAATAAACATTGATTTTGATGAATTTTGAACATAATGTAGTTGGATCTGTGTCCAATGGTGTATCTGATCAACAAATTTAGAGAAAATATGACTTCCAGCTTTCTTACATCTTCTACATTTTATATTTTTTTCCTAAAAACATGTGTCCATAAACTAACTTTCTCAGAGATAAAAACATTTCTATACCAATTATATGGATTCAAAAATTCAAAAACATTAATCATTCTTAATGAAACACATTCTGATAGACTGGGTATAATCATAAAGAGTAATAACATTATTTTTAAATAAAATTAGTTTCAAAAAATAAAAAACATTGCTAAAACAAATCATCAAAAAGGTTCATTATTGTCCCCTTTTATATTTTTTTAAAACACTTGTTAACATCGTATTTAAATTTAAAAAGTTTTTTAAAACAGAATGTTTTCAAATTTTATCAATACATAGCCATTCTAAAAAGAGAGTGTACCTAAACAACACTAATAGATAAAATAATTATTTTGAAATAATTCTATTCAATGATTGTGTAGATAAATTCCACCTATCATTTATATTTTATCACTTTTCATTTCCACTCATATTTCATTTTCTCTCCCCAATTTTATGAAAACCACATCATTAGATTCAAAAAATAAGGACATGTAAAAACATGTAAGAAATTTTTTTACTTTTTATCCCCCGTTTTCACTATAATACAATGAATAGTGGGATAATTCTATTATATATTTATAAATTAATTGGATGAGTTTAAACATGAAGTTTCGGCCTCTGTAAAAAAACCTTTCTCTTTGAATATCCGTTTTAAAGATACCATTAATTTGATATGTCACTAGCCTATATTATATAAATACATCTTCAGAAAAAACGTTCTATTTTATAATGTAAAACATTATATAAACGTGTTTTGATCATGAATTTTGGATAATATTTTTTTAATGATAATTGGAACTCCAATTATCACAATATATTTTCAATGGTTTAGTACCTTTAACATTAAAATCTTCCAACTGAATATTTAATCAAAATATTTGAGTACATTCCTATGTTGCTGCAATTTATTCCAATTCTGTTGCTCCCAAATTTATTGAACATTGTTACATACTATACCAACACACACAAAATTCTCCTTAGAAAAATGTTCCACCTAAGGATTATTTTCTACATTTACAATCTCTAGTCAAATCAGCATCATTATAACCCTAAAACACCATCTCAAAATTTCTTTTATTTGAAAAACCATGTGAGTTTGTTCTGTTTACATATATCACAATGCTATTTTATGCTAATATATCTGAATCTTTTGGATTACATTGATAACTAAAACTCAAATTCATAGAATAAAAAATATCAGGAATTGAGGATGTAAGGTAAATAGGACTTCCTATCAGATTCTGAAAGTATTCATGATTCACACTTTTTCTAGACACATCTTTACTAATTGTCAACCCCACTGTGAAAGGATTCTATTTTTTTGAATTCTAACCTGTAAATTTTTTTAACAATTCCCCTGTGTACTTCTATAGAGATAGAAAATATATATTTCTATATCTTGAATTTATAATCACAGGAAGGTATCTATTTCTCACTGCGTGGACATCTTAATGTTTATTTCGATTTATTTAGAAAATGTTTCAAAAATATCATCTCTATCCATAGAAAAAATTATACCATCCCCAAAAACAATTAAAATTAGAGTTTTTGAGTCAATATACTTCATATAAATGTTTATACCATCTTTTCCATTAAAAATTTGAACTTTCTAAAACAATATTCATCTTTTTAAGAACATGATTTTGCTTCCTTTTCATCCAATACAATGATTTTTTGGTTTTCAAACATTTTTTCATCCCCATCACGTAGAAACCCATAAGGTTATTCAATCTAAAATTCATCAAAAATTTATCAATTGATAAATTATGAATTTATAACCATCTAATAGAAATTTTAACTATAGTGAGCAGCCACTTCTTGAAATATTTTTATATTTTCTAACCTTGGAATTAGGAAAAAGGTTTCACCAAAATCCATACCATCCACCTGCGTAGATCCTTTATAAATAAGGTTGACTTTTCTACATTAATATTATCCATATTCATTCATATTTGTTTTGTAAAACCACATTGTTATGATAACATTTTTAACAATAGGATAAGAAACAAGTTCCTAGGTTTCATTTTCAAAATTTCATCCAAACCTTCATTCATAGAATTCACCCATTCTTCTGGTTGAATAAATTATGACACTGATTCTGGTTCATCTTTTGAGATGGGTAATGTTTGATTTTTGAATCTCATATTTCTTTTAGTATGAACTAGAGCCTTATGATTCCCCATAATATTTTTGATCTCAACATGTTTTTGAATGGTAGGAAATTTTGAATTTTTCGTTCCTAGTTGACCATTCCACATCACATCATTCTTCTGAATCGTTATAATGTTTTTGTAAAATTACCAATTTAATTAAAAAAATTTAGTTTATAATCCTTATCATTCCTAATAACCCTTGTTATAAATGTTGTACTGACAATAACATTCACATCACATGATTTCACTAACATTTGAAAATGTTTTTTATAAAATTTTTAACATCTTCTATCGGGTGAATAACCTATAAATTTTATTCCTCATCTTTCTCTTATAACATTCCCTAATCTACATTTTTTATTTTAGGTAAATTTGGACATCAAGTAACATTGAAGTAATTAAATGATGATTTTCATTCCACATTTCAAAAAAATTCATGTTGGTTTCCAGTCTCAATAGTAATGTTTTTTAAACAAGTATGGTCGTTCTAATATATTATCTCTAGTAGAAGTTTGAATTTTTTTATTATACTAACAAGCTTCTTCACATTTCCATCAAACCTATATTTTTCCATTCTTCTACTCAATTTTTTTATGGATTATAGGGAAAAATATACATATGTCTAATAACAATATTTCTTAGATATGTTTCAAAAGTATTTCATGTAAATTTGGTACCATTATATATTCCCAATTTCATTATATAAACCCCAATTTATTTGTCAACAATTTTTTCTGAAGAACATGGACATTTCCATAGCCCATGACTTCAGTATCATAAACGAGAGGTTTTTATCTGAGTAAAATCATTAATAATAGAAATAATTTAAAAATCCTATTTTTTTTGATTGATGTATCATATACCAAAATTAATCACAATGAATATGTTCAAGAGGTCTTATATATTACATCATACCTCTCTTATAAAATTTAAAAATCATCATAACTTTATGATAAGTAAGATAAACAATTTTTATCTTATTTTAAATTATTGACTGTTTTGAATAGAGTCAAATTTACAATGTTTGTTTATGATTTTATCCTAAGGTGGACATGTCTTCGATTCCACAACTTATTTTCATTTTCATCACTTAAGTAATGGGAGTTGTTAAATTCTTCTATGTAGAAATTATTCCCACCGGTTCCTTCCCATTTTGTAATAACTTTTCCATCATTAACAATTTTGAAAACACTTGAATCTTTTTAGAAGATCACTTATTTTTCTATTATAAAAAATTTTACTTCACTAAGTTGTGTAGAGACCTGAAGCTTAATGTACATAAACATTACATTACTTTTGTGTAATACATAGTACATAACAAAAACACACACACAAGGACCGTAATAGTTTAGTGTCTTTGGAAACTCGGAATATAATCTTCTGATCGTGGAAAAAGATCTTCAACATCTCCCATAAAGAGCTTACTTTTTTTATACCTAAAACCTTTCTTTATATCCTAGGGAAAATAAGACATAAAATGGGTGAGCTCAAATTCTCAATAAGGGTAAAAAAAAGAAATATCAATCACATAATATTCATAAGAACATATCTTTTGAAAATCTTAACCTGTAAAAGAGGTCATAATTTCATAACATGGAATAAATCATAGTAGTGAAATGTAATCACAATAATAATAACATAAAACATGAAGCTTTTTGGAATACACACATAATCATAGAGAATCATTTCTTATTAGTCAAGACTCATGGACAAGACTATCTTAGTGGACAAAGTCTATTTCTGAACCGAGTTCACACCTCGTTTCAGTCCTGTTTCACTGAACCGGTGTAGCCTACCATTCCAGCCATGTCTATCTCATGAGATATAAAATCTTTACCCATTGCATTGGAGGGAGATATAGGTCCCACCCATCTCATAATGATACCATTCTTATGTGTGCCACAAAATCATAAATCATACATCATTTCATAACCCATGTAATAAAAATGGGAATCTTAAACATCGTGACATCATAAAACAACTCATATAAGTTAAAGGAATTCGTAAAAATAATTTGATCACAACATAATCAAATCAATGTAATAATAGGGATATAAACAGAACCCTATATTATCTTAGATGGAAAATAATTTTGATAAAACACTTGAACTCTGTTCTTGAGGAAAATATCCTTTCTACTTCAAAAACAATTTTCCTTTCTTAACATGTCATACAATTTTAAACTAAAAGAAGTTGATTAAAAATAAACTTGAAAACATGAAAAGGAAGGTTATTGTAAATAATGTTTTAAAAATCCATTCATGTCGTATAAGTTAAAAAACATTCTTCTCGTACTTTTGTCAGAAAAGTCAAAAAGTACCTCGTACGAAAAACGACAAAAGTTTCCTTTCATATCTTTTACAAAAAACTCACCGAAGGGTAAAATTGGATATAAACTATTATAGAAAGATATAAATATTACATATTGAGGAAACATGGATGTGGATGATAAAATACACCCCAGTAAATTCCAATGTATAAAAAATCTCGGATAAAAATGAGATTGTGATATTTTCCTTACCTTAGGTCCGATATGCTTCGTAAGTGTCTGAACCTCCTCTTTTTGACACACCTTCACTTAACCTCCACTTAAAGAACTAAGGATGGTCTTTGAAGAGGACCAGGACCTCTAGGATGATACTAGTGAAGTGGATAAGAGATTTTCGCAGTGGTTGGCTGAGCTTGAATGCTCAAATTTGTGTGAGGAGGAGAGGGAGGTGGTGCCCTTTTATAAGGGAGGAGAGGGGCACCTTAGGAAAATCTCAAAATAATATTTTATATTAAGGTCAAATTCGGTTTATAATGGTTCCAAAGGGTCTTATTTCAAAGATAATGTGTGGAGGGGACGAAATCATCTCATCCAATAGGATTTAGACAAGTTTAGGTTATTATTTTAACCTTATCAATTATATTTAACTCTAAGTTAAATAATTTAACTTTTACCGTGTCTTTTTTTTTCTTACACTATATGGTTAATAAACATACCATAACAAGACAAAAGAACCCCAAGATGTTTATTATTAATATATCTATCCTTATCTAAGTCATTTGGAATATCCTTATATTTTTAGGAATTAAATAACAATTAATAATATAATATTTGTTTGAAAAACTAATTTATGTCAATTTTGACACTATTTGGTACATGATTTTTATGAAATTCATAACAGAATGATAAGTTCGAACCAAGTTACTTATATAAACAATAACATGTCATATTAACCTAGAAAATTAATGTAAGTCATAAAAAGTCTCAAATTACATTTATTTGGGCATTTATAACATCAACTATGTCAATATTTCATTAATAAGACAATTACTGTATCATCTTTGTGTCCTAATAAATGATACTTATTTAATCCCTAAAAATACTAAATAAATTCATATGATGTAGATAATTGTATTAGATTTCTGGAGACTATTTATGTTCGAAGTTTCATGATTTTTATCACTAAATTAAAATTATTATACATATAAGATTTAAGAAAGTGACATGATGTCAAATTCTTTGGTTTTAATAATAATTAACTTATTTTCATGGACAAATGTCCATAAAATGAGTCTAATCCGACCGTTAGGTTATATGGGTCTACTTTTAGCCATCCAATAGGATTTTTCCAAGTGTTAGGGTAATTTTATAATCTTATATTTACCCTTAATTACCCGATTTACTATTAACTATATTAAATAAAATTTATCGTAGTTATTATTCACAATGCCCAAAAATAAAAAGTATCTTATTAACATAATTTGGACCCACTGATTCCAAATATGGAATCCATTTTTCCAAATTCAATACACAAAATATTGAGAAATTAAATTAAAATTAATCATGTTGTCGAAAGAAAACGGGTTTTTCTTTAAAACATTGCAAAAGATTGAATTGATTTAACCTACGAAGTCAAGGTAAAATAAATGCTAATGAAATTCATTATATTAAATGATAAAAATATATTCTATTTATACTTTAAAACCATTAAATATTATAATTTAACCACATAAGATATTACGATGATAAAATTTGTTTTTAATTAAAATATAGCGTGTTTTTACTATTCATTAAAATATGAAAGTTATCAGAAAAATATCAAAACTTTATCTAATGTAAATTTTTATATCCTGATTCAAAATAATAATTTTATTTTTTAAAATTGAACTTATAAACATGTCAAAAACTATATTTAAATTGGGTGCGCCATCGAAAGGCGGCAAAACTGCATTTTTTTAAAAATACTTATTTTACCCGAAATATTTATTTTGTTCTTATACCATGTTCTAGAAATTTGTAAGATGAAAAATAATGTTATAAAATTCAAAATTTAGTTAACACTATTTGTAACGGCTAGTTCATAACTATATTATAATAATATATCATTGTTTAGTAAAACCTGGTATTGCGTACAACACACGCTATCGAGGAAGGTCGTGATTGCGTGTAATGCAAGCCAAGTCAGGGTTGCGTGTAGTGCACAACTCCTTTGTTGTTGCATATAACAGAATCCAACCATATTTTATTTATACATTGAATATATATATATATATACACTCAATGTTGCGTAGAATAACTTCTATCAATTGAACGTGAAATTGTGTGTAACAAGAGCCAAGAAAAGTGTTGCGTATACTGCAAGCTAATACAGTGTTGCGTATAGCGCAAGATAATCTTGGTGCGTCGTACAATAGAAGATATGAATGAAATTAAAAAGAATGTATCTTATAAAATCTCGGGTTGTCACATTCTACCCCCCTTAAAATGAATTTCTCCCTCGAAATTCGTCGGGGTTATAAATCGTTTACTATTCATAAAAACCCATATCGTAAAAAGAAATAACAAAACTAAACTTTAAAAACTAAAGTATGAAATATAACGGTTACCCAAATGAACTCATCACTCGGTTTCCATATAGGAGAAAATATGGAAATGGAAGAGAAATATAACCGTCATGTTCTGATGGAGAGTGGTAGAGAACATGGCTATGAAAAATCCAACAATCACAAAGCTATGGATTTGTGGTGATCTAAGGTACCATTTGATTCATCGGATATAAGGGAACTAGGACAACATTTTTGGTTTTCAAGATCATTTCCCTAAAGTTGATGAATTAAAAGAAATACTTACATGATTTTGGTACAATCTCACTGTTGTTCGGGAATTGAACAAAATCCACTTCATCCCTTAAAGAAATGAAGTATAATTTGTTATTCCTGATATGTTAGCAGATCATGTGATGAGTCATTCCATCTCTTTCAAACAAATGGTTATCAAAAGTTATAAGTCTATCTTATGGTTAGATTAATCATATATGGTTCCAAAAATGAACTTATACTTCATATATCATACCTCTTAATAAAATAAAACTAGTTTCTACTAACCAGGGACTTCATGTAGGCTAGTGGTAGGCGAAAAAGGCCAGTCGCACTTCGGTTGTGGGTTCGATTCCCACAGCCTTGTCCGACGCGATGGGCTGTTGCCCGTCCTGCAGGTTGTCCTTTTTCTAAAACTACATTACAATAAAATCCCATCAGTAATATCGAAAAAAGTTATACCCTTAAACAATACTTAGCATATGTCCAACATAATCCATTCCAATAATTAGGCTTATCTAAAATACTTCGGTCCAAGCTCATAGTATAAAGAAAACGATTACTTGAAATGTCATCAACCAAGCATTTGAATACCATCATTTAACCCCCATATATATATATTGTTGGTCACATTCCAATCATGTGAATACCTTAATCATGTATTCTTTTGAAAAATTGAATACCCATTGAACCATAGTGAAAACATGAATGCAGTTAAAAGTTAACACTTTCCACATACTAAAATCCTCAAAATTCTATATACTCAAACCATGATATCACTTAGTCCTTATATCAATCATGAGCTCGTTAATACTGTTAAACATTTAATTTTCTCGTTTTCCCTTCATTATGCGCATATCATCTTATTTACAAAAATATCTCAATCACTTTGAATACCACATTAGACCAATACATAAATATTCCAATACTCCATGATACAACATTATTTTGGAATCCCATTACATAAACACTTAATCATTCCACCACATCCTTGTCATATTCAACATCGCCTATAGTGATCGCATGTGACTTCCCTTTGTCCGTTTCCTTAAGCGGTTGCTCATGTCGATCATCACTATCCCTTGGATTAGGGCATTTATAGGAATAATGTCCCATCTCCTTGCACTTGAAACATTGAAGTGTAGTAGGTTCATTCTGTGTATCCCTTCCTTTGTTTGCATCATTAGACATCTTCTTCCCATCATTGCGACATTCAAATGCCCGATGAACTTCCTTTCCACATTTAAAATATTTAATTGTCCCTTTAAGACAATCTCCACCATGCTTCTTTCCACACTTTGAGCATAAGGAAACATTCATATTCTTTTCACCATTATTCTAAGATTTCTCCTTGAACTCCATCTTTCGTTTCTTGTCAAAACCATGAGATGGATATGTAACACCAACTTCCATTTCTACCTTGATAGCACAACGCGCAATTTCTTCATAGCTACTGAAGTCTCTTATAGATAATTCCCTTCGAAGACTTGGTTTTAAGCCATTGAAAAATTGATCAACTTTACTTTCAGGTTGGGTGATAATGCCAGATGCATACCTTGCACGTCTTGTAAAATTCGCTTCGTATATACCAACAGATTAATCATCCTTCTGCTTCATCTCAAGAAACTCCTTTTCCATCTTTGTTCGAAGAATACGAGGGATTTACTTACTGAAAAACAAGTTCTTGAACTTGTCCCATTCCATGGACTCAATTTCATCTCTTGGCCTCGTATTCTTGATAAGATTCCACCATTTATCAGCTTCACCTTCCAAACGAAATAATGCTAAGATGACTTTATCATGTTCAGAACATTGAAGAACTGAAAAAATATTTTCAGTGGTACTGATCCATTGTTCAGCAACAAGTGGATCGGAAGACCCACTGAAAGAAGGTGGACGTTGCCTCATGAAGGACTCGATAGAATATTGTTCCTTCTCTGTTCATTTGGAAGTCTAGAATGATTCATAGCTTCTGTAAGTATGGCAATATGATTTTTTACTCCATCTCCCATAACACTTGTTTGTTCAGGAGGAAAATCATTGCATTGTCCATTACAGTGATCAACACAGTTCTTTCGGGTTCCAGCCATTGTCTAAAACCCAAAAAGAATAGTGTGAGAGGCAAAAATAATGCTAGGGAAAACAACATAGTAAAGGGGGAGTACCCTTAATATCTAACATCTTAGGTCAAATTCTATGATCGTTACCGTAGTTCTAGGACTATATGCTATACGTATACTTATCCTTAGGGACATCGCTAGATATACCTTAGAAATATCTCTAGGGATCTCACTAACGTTCTCACATCCTAGTTTCCAAAGGTTGACTAAACCTTTCCTCTGATACCAACTGTAGAGACCCTAATCTTATTGTACATAGACATTACATTACTTTTGCGGAATACTTAGTACATAACAAAAACACACACACAAGGACCGTAATTGTTTAGTGTCTTTGGAAACTCGGAATATAATCTTCTGATCGTGGAAAAAGATCTTCAACATCTCCCATAAATATCTTCCTTTTTTTATACCTAAATCCTTTCTTTATATCCTGGGGAAAATAAAACATAAAATGGGTGAGCTCAAATGCTCAGTAAGGTTAAAAAACAGAAATATCAATCACATCATATTCATAAGAACATATCTTTTGGAAATCTTAACCTACAAAAGAGATCATAATTTCATAACATGGGATAAATCATAGTAGTGAAATGTAATCACAATAATAATAACTTAAAACATGAAGCTTTGTGAAATACACACATAATCATAGAGAATCATTTCTTATTAGTCAAGACTCATGGCCAAGACTATCATAGTGGACAAAGTCCATTTCTGAACCGAGTTCACACCTCGTTTCAGTCCTGTTTCACTGAACCGGTATAGCCTACCATTCCAGCCATGTCTATCTCATGAGATATAAAATATTTACCCAATTCATTGGAGGGAGATATAGGTCCCACCCATATCATAATGATACCATTATTATGTGTGCCACAAAATCATACATCATACATCATTGCATAACCCATGTAATAAAAATGGGAATCTTAGACATCGTGACATCATAAAACAACTCATATAAGTTAAAGGAATTCATAAAAATAATTCAATCACAAAATAATCAAATCAATGCAATAATTGGGATAGAAACAGAACCCTATATTTTCTTAGATGGAAAATAATTTTGATAAAACACTTGAACTCCGTTCTTGAGGAAAATATCCTTTCTACTTCACAAACAATTTCCCTTTCTTAACATGTCATACAATTTTAAACTAAAAGAAGTTGATTAAAAATAAACTTGAAAACATGAAAATGAAGGTTCTTGTAAATAATGTTTTAAAAATCCATTCATGCCGTATATTTTAAAAAACATTATTCTCGTACTTTTGTCGGAAAAGTCAAAAAGTACCTCGTATGAAAAATGACAAAAGATTCCTTTCATATCTTTTACAAAAAACTCACCGAAGGGTAAAATTGGATATAAACTATTATAGAAGGATATAAATATTACATATTGAGGAAACATTGATGTGGATGATAAAATACAACCCATTAAATTCCAAAGTATAAAAAATCTCGGATAAAAATGAGATTGTGATATTTTCCTTACCTTAGGTCCGATATGCTTCATAAGTGTCTGAACCTCCTCTTTTTGACGCGCCTTCACTTAACCTCCACTTAAATAACTAAGGATGGTCTTTGAAGAGGACCAGGACCTCTAGTATGATACTAGGGAAGTGGATAAGAGATTTTGGCAGTGTTTGGCCGAGCTTGAATTCTCAAATTGGTGTCAGGAGGATAGGGAGGAGGTGCCCTTTTATAAGGGAGGAGAGGGGCACCTTAGGAAAATATCAAAATATTATTTTATATTAAGGTCAAATTCAGTTTATAATGGTTCCAAAGGGTCTTATTTAGAAGATAAAGTGGGGATGGGTCGAAATCATCTCATCCAATAGGATTTAGACATGTTTAGATAATTATTTTAATCTTATCAATTAGATTTAACTCTAAGTTAAATAATTTAACTTTTACCGTGTCTTTTTGTTTTCTTACACTATATGGTTAATAAACTTACCATAACAAGACAAAAGAACCCCAAGTTGTTTATTATTAATATATCTATCCTTATCTAAGTCATTTGGCCTAACCTTAGATTTTTGGAAATTAAATAACAATTAATAATATAATATTTGTTTTAAAAACTAATTTATGTCAATTTTCACACTATTTGGTACATTATTTTTATGAAATTCATAACAGAATGATAAGTTAGAACCAAGTTACTTATATAAACAATAACATGTCATATTAACCTATAAAATTATTTTTAGTCATAAAAAGTCTCAAATTACATTTATTTGGGCATTTATAACATCAATTATGTCAATATATCATTAATAAGACAATTACTGCATCATCTTTGTGTCATAATAAATGATAATTATTTAATCCCTAAAAATTCTAAATAAATTCCTATGATGTAGAAACATGTATTAGATTTCTGGATACTATTCATTTTTGAAGTTTCATAAAGTTTATCACTAAATTAAAATTATTATACTTATAAGATTTAGGAAACTGTCATGTTGTCACATTCATTGGTTTTAATAATAATTAACTTATTTTCATGGGAAAATGTCCATAAAATGAATCTAATCCGACCCTTAGGTTATATGGGTCTATTGTAGCCATCCAATAGTTTTTTTCCAAGTGTTAGGGTAATTTTATAATCTTATATTTACCCTTAATTACCCGATTTACCTTTAACTATAGAAAATAAAATTTATCGTAGTTACAATTCACAATGTCCAAAAATAAAAAGTAGCTTATTAACATAATTTGGACCCACTGATTCCAAATATGGAATCCATTTTTCTAAATTCAATACACAAAAGATGCATGAATTAAATTAAAATTAATCTCGTTGTCGAAAGAAAACGGGATTTTCTTTAAAACATTGCAAAATATTGAATTGATTTAACCTACGAATTCAAGGTAAAATCAATGCTAATGAAATACATTATATAAAATGGTAAAAATATATTCTATTTATAATTTAAAACCATTCAATATTATAATTTATCCACATAATATATTATGATGAAAAAAGCTGTTTTTAATTAAAATATAGCGTTTTTTTACTATTCATTAAAATATGAAAGTTATCGGAAAAATATCAAAACTTTATCTCATGTAAATTTTTATATCCTGATTCAAAATAAGAATTTTATTTTGTCAAATTGAACTTATAACCATTTCAAAAACTATATTTAAAGTGGGTGCGCCATCAAAAGGCGGGAAAACTACATTTTTTTGAAAAATACATATTTTACCCGAAAAATTTATTTTGTTCTTATACCATGTTCTAGAAATGTGTAAGATGAATAATAATGTTATAAAATTCAAATTTTAGTTAACACTATTCATAACGGCTAGTTCATAACAATATTATAATAATATATCGTTGTTTAGTAAAACCTGGTATTGCGTACGACACACGCTATCGAGGAGGGTCACGATTGCGTGTAATGCAAGCCAATTCAGGGTTGTGTGTAGTGCACAACTCCTTTTTTGTTGCGTATAACAGAATACAACCATATTTTATTTATACATTGAATATATATATGTATATATAATCAATGATGCGTAGAATAACTTCTATCAAACCAACTTGAAATTGTGTGTAACAAGAGCCAAGAAAAGTGTTGTGTATACTGCAGGCTAATACAGTGTTGCGTATAGCGCAAGATAATCTTGGCGTGTCGTACAATAGAAGATATGAATGAAATTAAAAAGAATTTATCTTACAAAATCTCGAGTTGTTACAAGTTATGTTTTAGTAAATCAACAAAAACACTTTCTTATATTTTAACTTTTCTTCTTTAATCTCATCCACTCTTATTCCAGTAATTTTTAGAGAAATATTATTCTGAAATAAATAAATAAATCCATCATGATTTTCATGGTTTTTAATAATTTTTTAATTCAACAATCATATGTGATGAAGACCCACTCCAAATTATCCATGGTTCGTTTTTTTACTTTCACTCAAAGAGGTCTTGACAATAAAATATTTTTCGTCATGTTTCTTCTTTCCAACTTCTATTTCTTTTCTAAAATAATAAAATGGTTCTAGAAGGGATGTCATGCATTTTTTTGGAACTATATCCATCTTGATCATGTTTTGTATAAAATTATTCATTAATTTAAAATTAATTTTTTTGGAATGTTTTTCACATCTTGATAATTACCTTTTTCAAATTTCTGTATAATAGAAATCATACTCATTAAACATTCACTACTTCCTCATCTATGCTCCAAACATTTTTTGAGTAGAGATAATTTGTGCCAAAAATTATAATATCTATTCCAATAAATTCCACAACACTAACATGAACCATCAAGTCATGATTTTTTATTGAAGTAAGAACTTTCCATGTCGAAATGTTATTGAGGTTAATAACATCTTGATTCTATAATAATCTCTAGACATTCACCATCCTTCCTCTTGATTTATTTTTAATATTATCTAGATGAAATTGGTTTCTAACACTATTTTTCAACCCATTATTTCCTAAAACTTTTTCTGCAACCAAAAAATATTAGAAATATAAGATGAAACATTTTTTTGATGAGTCATGATTTTACATGATTATTTAATTGATCTCTCTAAAAAACTTTAAGAGTCTCATATTTTACATTGAAATCTTTGTTGAGGTTTTCCTTTATCTTCCCCAAGGAAATTTTAGACACAAGAAGTTTTTGTTGGAACCTGTTAACTTCAACTTCATTAGCTTCCAACTATTATTGTGATCTTCAACCATAATTTACTATTCATCATTTCTTGGTTTTTTACATAAGATCTTATATATTTATTGTTATTGTTTCTTGATAATATCATTATAACCATAAAAATATTTTCAAATTATAATATGTATCATTCTGATTCCTTTCATGAGGGTTTTTTAGTTTTTAGGAAATGAAATATAATCGGTACCGAGCTAATACTCTCTATAAGATTCTTCATATCATTCTTCCTCATTATTTGACGAGTATTTTTTTTCTAAAATTTTTTAATAAACATTATAACATTTTTTAATCTTTCAACCTCTGAAAAATTATTTTCGATTGAGTTTGATTCACCTTTCTTACCCTATAAAATCATTTTTTATCTAGTGAACATATTTATAAATTTATTGGATGTCCTTTTATATTTATAACGTTTTCCAATTCTTCCATAAATGTTTTTCATTATTATCCTCTTGACATTATAAAAATTTCCTATTGGGGAAATTCATTTCAATGTTTCTGATTCCATCATGGTATAAATTTTTAGAGGATGTTTTCCTCCAAATAATCATCTTCCTCATTTATATTTCTTGGATATAAGTAACATGATTATTTTCATTAAAATCATAATCCTCTTTATCTTCGTTAATAAGGATCAATATCCTCATCATATATTATTTTTCTTTTTCTCATGGCTTACACATCCATTGCATCTTTCATCTTCTTTTTTAACATTGGATGTTTCATCATTTCATAAGAAACAATAAATTTATGCAATTCATCAAGAGATAAATCATCATTTTATTTTAAAGAGTAAATTTTAGAATCATAGATGTTCCAGAAGTTTCTTATAAGTTTATTCACAATTGTATAATCTTTTAATACATCTCTGAGTCATCTGATGGTGGAAATAATTTCTTTTACCCTTGTTATGTATTTATCAATAGTTTTTTCATATCTCAATCATATGACTTCATTTAAAATATGCTAGATTTTAATATTAGCCTCCTTCTCTTTTTATTCCCATAAAAATTACTTTATTCCTTTTCCTAAATACTCATTTATGTTTTGAGACCCATCAACATCATATATATTATTTTTTATGAGGGTATAGGGGTTCAAATTCTCTCATTTCCATCAACTACTATATTTCTCTAAAAAGAAATTGTCATAGGAACGTCCTTCTCAAGAGGTGGAAAACCAAATATAGAAACATAAACAACCTCCATTAAAATGGATAAGATATATGTAATCATCCTATTTTATCATCCATAATAATTTAGGTCATTAAATATATTATTTCATCCAATGTTTCCATAATTGATATTATCAGTTATGGAGATTAAATAAGGTAACATTTCTATAATAAAGAATAAGGATCCAAAAGACCAAATAACAATTCTGATGGTGGGGTTAAAAAAGTTGTTCAGTTTTTTATGATTCATTAAATTTAAAACATAACCCACAAAACCAGTTAAAGTCCATGCCCTAATCATTTTTAGGAAATACCCATGCTTATAAAAGGAATAATGAAAGTAAACCACACATGTTTTATATGGTTTTTCTTTACTGTGAGAACCAATATCCTTACCATATCCACTCACATTGTAAAACCCTTAGAATTTATGAGAAATATATATTTTTAATTTCTTATGTTATATACACAGGAATCTTTCACTGCACACAGCACTGAATTGGCTTGTGTTACACGCAATTGTGACCTTTCTCGATTGCGTGTGTAGTACCCAATACCTAGTTTCACTAAACAATGATATATTGTTATAATGTTATTATGGAATAGACTTTATGAATAGTATTAACTAAATTTTTAATTTTATAACATTATTAATCATCTTACACATTTTATAAAACATGGTATGTGAACAAAATAAATGTTTCGAGTAAAATAAGTATTAAAAAAAACAATTTTTCCGCCTTTTGATGGAGCACCCACATTAAATCTAGTTTTTGACAGGTTTATAAGTTCAATTTGAAAAAATAAAATTCTTCTTTGGAATCAGGATATAAAAATCTTTTTTGGATAATTTTTTCATATTATTCTGATGACTTTCATATTTTAATGAATAGTAAAAACACGCTATATTTTAATTAAAAACAACTTTTTTCATAGAAATAATTTATATGGTTAAATTAACCAATTGAATGGTGTTAATGTAAAAATAGAATATATTTTTACCATTTAATATAATTTATTTCATTACCATTAATTTTACATTGAATTCAATGGTAAAAACATTTCTATCTTTGGAAATGTTTTAACTTTTAAAACCCATTTTCTTAACAATGTGATTAATTTTAAATTAATTACTGCATCATCTGTGTTTTGAATTTTGAAAAATGGATTCCATATTTTAATTCAGTGGGTCCAAATTATGTTAATAGGTTACTTTTTTTTTGATATTATGAATAGTAACTATGATAATTTTTTTTTACTGCTGTTAAAGGTAAATCGGGTAATTAAGGGTAAACATAAGATTATAAAGTTACCCTAACACCTACCAAAATTATATTAGATGACTATAAGTAATCCCATATTACCTTAGGGTATAAATAGATTAATTTTATGGAATTTTTAAAATGAAAATAATTTAATTATTATTAAAACCAAAGAAAGTGACAACATGTCACTCTCTTAAATCTTATAAGTATGATAATTTTAATTTAGTGATAATATTCATGAAACATATAAAATTAATATTATCCAAAAATATAATAAATTTATCTAAATCATGTGAATTTATTTAGAATTTTTAGGCATTAAATAAATATCATTATATGTGACACAATAGTGATGTTGAAATTATTTTATTAATTGAAATATCAAATAAATGGTTTTAAAAATATTTAAAAAAATGTTATAAGAACTATTTAATGTGCTCCACTAATTTTATAGATCACTATTACATGTTATTAATCTATTAAAGCTTTTTTTTAGAACATATCTTCTTTGAGGATTTTATTTAAATTCAAATAATAAATAGTGTCAAAATTAACACTATTGTTATTTTATAAAAATAACATATTATAAAACTGTTTAAAAATAAAAAAAATACTTAAAAATTATAAATTTAAATTTATATGGTCTATAATGTCATAAATTATCTAATTATAGATAATTCGCATCACATAAGTAATTATTTATATCAATTTTAAATGTATTATATTATTACCACGAATAAAATTAAATTGATTAAATAAGGATAAATCAATTTGATAAGGTTTAAAATAAAATCAGAACATGTCAAAATTTTATTGTTTGATGATATTACAACAATATATAATCTCATATTCGAATTGAGACATTTTTTGAGGTGTTTATGTGGGGTTTGAATTTATTATAAATAAATATTTCTTATAATTCCAAAGGTGCCTCTCTCCTCCCTTATAAAAGGGCACCTCCTCCCTCTCCTCCTCACACGACTTTGAGCCTTCAAGATCGGAAAAACCTTGAAAATTCCTCTTCTAAACTTCCCTAGAAACATACTAGAGGTCCTGGAAATCTTCAAAGTCTAACATTAGTGCCCTAATAGGTGGTTAAGAAGTGGCGCTTCAAATAAGAGGTAATATCCATTACCGATTCTTTCCAATTTATTTCTTCTTATACTTCTTATTCTTTATTTGTTTCATCATAAATTAATAACATCAGTATCACACATATAGTAATATGTTATTATAAATATGAAACAACCCTATTTCACCTTCTATCCATCCTATGGAGAATGAAATCACCGCGCGTGCGTACGTACGGAATACTATCTCCACGTTGCGGTGTAATCCGTTTTCCAGCACCGCCTTTCATGGATAGGTATAGTGGTGTAAAAAATAACTATATATTATTATTATAACTTGATAATAATTCTGAGACATTCCATATTCCACTCAAATACCATTAAATAGTAATGGGAACGATATCATCGCTCGTGCGTACCTATGGCCTTCCGTCTCGACGATGTGATGTGACTCGTTCTACATTATCTTCATTGAATAATGATTATATAAATGAATTTAATGAATAAATATGATATATATTAAACTAATAACATTATGTAAATAAGGTATTTATAACCTAAAAAAAGAATAATAATTTATTCGACAGGACATGCATAAGAACATAATGAAATAAACAACTGAATAACAAGTAGCAATGATATATTACTAATAAGAAGATAAGAATATGACCATGTATGATATCATAATAATGAATATGATTCTGTAATAATTCTATGACATTATTTAAATCATTATACAGGAGGCTCAGATACGTACGAAGCATATTGGACCTAAGGTAAGGGAAAATCACATGATCTCATTTTTTTCCGAGATCGATTATACTTCAAAATTTACTAGGGCATATTTATCATCCACATCTATGTTTCCCCAATATGTAATATTATTTATATCTTCCTAAATTTTTTTAATCCAATATTACCTATTGTTGAATTTTTAGTAAATTATATGAAAGGAATCTTTTTTCGTTTTCAGTACGAGATACTTTTTGACATTTTCGGTCAAAGTTAGAGATGGATGTTTTTTTAACATATGTGGAATGAATGGATTTTTATGATTCCATAAAAAATTATTTACTGGAAGCTACCTTTACAAGTGTTCAAGTTTATTTTTAATTAACTTCTATTTTTTTAAATATTATATCATGTAAATAAAGGAAAAATGTTTTTGAAGTAGAAAGGATATTATCCTCAAGAATGGAGTTCAAGTGTTTTATCAAAATTATTTTCCATCTATGATAATATAGGGTTCTGTTTCTATACCTTTTTTTACATTAATTAGATTTTTTTATGATTAAATTATGTCCTTTTATCTTATATGGTTTATGTTATGATGGAATGATGTTTAAGAATCCCATTTTTATTACATGGGTCATGCTATGATACATCGGTGGGACTTATATCTCCCTCCAATGTACTGGATAAAGATTTATATCTCATGAGATAGACATGGCTGGAACAGCATGATAATCCAGTTCAGTGATACAAGACAGGAACGAGGAGTGAACTCGGTTCAGAAATGGACTTTCTCCGCTAAGATAGTCTTGGAAATGATTCTTGACTAATATGAAATGATTATCTATGATTATGTTTGTATACCATAAATTATATGTTTTATGTTATGATTATTTGGATTACGTTTTACTACTATGATTTATCCCATGTTTTTATACTATGATCTCTCTTTCAGGTTATGATTTTCGAAATGTTATGTTCTTTTGAATATGATATTTACATTGTTTACCCTTACTAAGAATTTGATCTCACCCATTTGTCTATTTTCTTTTCCACAGGTCAGGAAGAAGGGTATTAAGTAGGATATGCCAAAAGGGACTATACATATGATGAAATAAATAGGAGTATATGTAGATGCTTTGTGAACCAGTTGTCTATGTTTCCCAGTTTCTAAAGACAATATACCTATACGGTCCTACCATGGGTTTGTTATATGTTGTAATATGTATGCATCAATTCTGAAGTAATAACAATGTATGTAATGTATGGTTCATTATAGTAGGTATCAGAGGAAAGGTGTAGTCATCCTTTGGAAACTAGGATGTGAAATCCTTAATAAGAACCCTATTTATATGTCTAATAATAGAACACAATATTAGTGTTTTAGAAATGGCCTTGAATAACCTATGATAAGACCTTAAGTGTAAAATTTTATTCTTGATTATGTGGTTTTACTTTAATGATTAGTGTTTCTCACACTATGCATATTGCTTTTAGTCAATGGCTAGAACCCAAAGGAACCGTGTAAATACTGAATATGACGGGCAATGCAATGATTGTCCCCCTGAGAAACCAATCGTAATGGAAGAAGGAATGAAAACTCTTGTAGCCATGCTCACACAAATTTCTCCGGATATGAATCAAACAGGACTTCCAAACGAGAAAAGGAAGAAGCAACATTCTATTTAATCCTTTATGAGGCAGCATCCACCCTCATTCAGCGGTTCTACTGATCCATTAGTTTCTGAATAATGGATCAGTACCACTGAAAAGATATTTTCAATTACTAAATGCTTTAATCATGATAAATGTTTCTTAGCATTATATCATTTGGAAGGTGATGCTGATCAATGGTGGAATCTTATCGATAATACAAGGCAAAGAGACGAAACTGAGTCAATGTAATGGGACAATTTAAAGAACATAATTTTCAATATGTACATCCCTCGTATTCTTTGAAAAATATGCAGAAGGAGTTTCTTGAACTAAATAAAAAGGATGATGAATCGGTTGGTACCTAAGAAGAAAATTATACAAAACATGCAAGTTATGCTTCCAGAATTATTATCCAACCTGAGAGTAAGATCGATCGATTCTTCAGTGGCATAAAACAAAGTCTTCTAAAGGAGTTATCCATAAGGGACTTCAATAGCTATGAGAAAATTGTTTGATGTGCTCTCAAGGTTGATATGGAGATTAGAGTAAGCCATCAGTCATATGGGTTTGATAAGAATAAGAAAATGAAATTCAAAGGGAAATTTAACGACCACACTGAAAAGAAGATTATTTTTCCCTTATGATCAAAGTGTGGAAAGAAACATGGAGGGAATTGTCTTAAAGGGACAAGTAAATGTTTCAAATGTGTAAAAGAGGGTCATCAGGCATTTGAATGCCGCAATGATGGGAAAAAATTGTCTATTGATGCTAGGAAAGAAAAGACTACACAGAATTCACCTCTTACACTTCAATGATACAAGTGAAAGGAAATGGGGAATTATGCTAATCAATTTCTAAATACAAGGGTTGTTGATGATGATCGACGTCAACAAAATCTTAAGGCCAAAGACAAAGGAAAGTCACATGCAATTTATATCGGCAATGTGGAGTACGATAATGAAGTGGTGAAAGGTGCACTTACCATGCACCCTAAAGTAGAAAATGTTTTATTTGATTCTGGATCCAACCACTATTTTATTTCTAAAGAATTTTCAAAGGGTATTGTCATACTACCTCAACAATTAGTTGTTGAGTTAGATATGACAACTCATAATGGCACAACAGTTTCATCAAAAGATTATTATTCTTCTCCAATTGACATTTATAGGAATGTGCTTCCTACAAATCTTATGATCCTTCCTATTGTGGAATTTGATGTGATTCTTGGCATGTATTTGAATTCCTTATATAGAGATCATATCGATTTCCAATGAAGGGAAGTCACATTTCATATTCCCGATCAATCTATTATCATCTATCGATGCAAGGATGAATATAACATTCCAGTGGAAATTTATTCCATCTTATGGGTATTGACTCTAATAAATAAAGGTTATTTATCTCAAATGTTTTGAGAGAAACTCACGATTAAGACTATTCCTATTGTATGGGAGTTTGATGATGTGTTTCCGGCAGAATTACTAGGTCTTCCACCAAATCGTGAAGTTGAGTTTTCAATGGAACTCATACCGGGTGCTATGCCCATTTCAGAGACACATTATAGAATGGACCCAATTCTGTTTTATGAATTGAAGAAGAAACTCTGAGATAATCTTGATAAGGGATTCATACGCCCTAGTGCATCACCTTGGGGATCACCTGTTCTATTTGTTAATAAGAAAGAGGGATCAATGAGACTCTGCATTGATTATCGAGGACTCAACAAGATCACTATCAAGAAAAAATATCATCTCCCACGCATTGATGACTTATTTAACCAACTACGTGGAGCTCAATACATTTCCAAGATTGATCATTGTTCAGGGTATCATCTATTAAGGGTCAAAAGGGAGGATATACCAAATATGGCTTTCCGTACAAGGTATGGACACTATGAATTTATAGTGATGCCATTTGGTCTTACTAATGCCCTTACTATATTCATGGATCTGATGAATAGAGTCTTTAGAGACTATCTTGATCAGTTTTGGGTAGTCTTTATAGACGATATTCTTTTCTATTCAAAGGGCAAGGAAGAACATGAATATCACTTGTGAATTGTATTAAAGACCATAATAAAGGAGAAGCTTTATGCCAAATTCAACAAGTGTGAATTTTGGCTTCAAAAACATTCATTTTTGGGTCACAGAATCTCAAAAGAGGGGATATCTGGGGATCCAGCAGAAAGAGTGGTTATCCAAAGATGGTCAAGACCAACAACAGTAACTGAGATCCGAAGTTTTCTTGGTTTGGCTGGATATTATTACTTTTTGTGAAATATTTTTCATGATTATCTAATACATTCAACAAGTTGACTCGAAAAGGAGTTATGTTTGTTTGGAAAGAGCAGTGTGAAGAGAATTTCATGGATTTAAAAAGAAGGTTATCCAGTGCACCTGTAGTCACACTACCTTATAGTGGAGAAATGTTTTTGATCTACATTGATGCATCCAAGAAGGTATTGGGGTGTGTTCTTATGAAAAACTATATGGTGGTAGCTTATGCCTCGTGACAGTTGAAAATCCATGATCAAAATTACCAAAATCATGATTTGGAATTAGCTACGGTAATATTTGCATTAAAGACTTAGAGGCATTATATTTATGGTTAAAGGTGTGATATTTATACTAATAATAAATGTTTAAAGTATATTTTCACACAAAGGAGCTGAAAATGCACGAAAGAAGATGGTTGGAGCTGATTAACGATTACGACTACACAATTCATTACCACCATGGGAAAGAAAACAAGGTGGCAGAAGCATTAAGTCGACAAGACCATGCTATCTTATCCATGAAGAGGATCACAAAAGATCCAATATTTATGGATTTACAAAGGATGGATCTTGGAATTATAATGGTAGGGGAAGATATAATCTTTCTCAAATGAATGTTCAACCATATATACATGTGATGATTAAAGAGGTACATAAAGAAGATGTAGAGTTACAAAAGAAGGTGAGAAATGTTCCTGAATTTCACATTGATTGTGATGAAATAATAAGGTTCAGGAATCAGGATTGTGTTACTCCCATCCAAGAATTAATGAAGGAAAAATTGGATGAGGCTCATAGTTTTTCATTCCTTATTCACCCTAGAAGCACAAAGATGTATACGGACATGAAAGAGTACTTCTGGTGGGATGGCATGAAAAGAGATGATGATGAATATATCTCTCGATTCTTGGTTTGTCAGCAAGTTAAAGCTGAGAGACAGAAGTATAAGGGGATGTTACAACTATTACCCATACCAGAATGGAAATGGGAAAACATCACTATGGACTTTGTAAATGGACTTCCTAAAACAATCAAAGGCAATAATGCTATCTGGGTTATAGTTGATCGTCTTACGAAGTTGGTACACTTCATTGCTATTAGAGAAGATTTCTCTCTTGACCAGCTTGCCAAAATATATGTAAAGGAAGTGGTGAGATTTCACGGAGTACCACTTTCCATTATATCTGATCGGGGTTGGACGTTCACCTTGATGTTTTTGCAAAGTATTCAGCATACTCTTGATACAGAGTTGAGTTTCAGCACTGCTTATCATCCTCAGACAGACAGTCAGTCTGAGAGGACAATTCAATCTCCAGAAGACATGTTGAGAGCTTTCTCAATGGATTTCGAAGCTGGATGGGATCAACACCTACCTTTGGTGGAATTTTTTATAATAATATCTTTCACCCCTGTTTTTAGATGGCTCTTTATAAATCTCTCTATGAAATGAAATGCAGAACTCCAACTTGCAGGGATGAAGTTGGGGAAAGAAAGATATTAGGACCTGATCTTGTTGATGAGATGAAAGAAAAGGTAATATCAATTCAATAACACATAAGAGCAGATTAGAGTTGACAAAAAAGTTATGTCGACAACCTATGAAAATACCTAGAGTTTAAAGTGGGTGATAAAGTGTTCTTACGAATATCTACTTGGAAGAGAGTAATGAGATTTGGAAAGAAGGTCAAAGTGAGCCCTAGGTATATTGGTACTTTTGAGATCCTGGATCATGTTGGAAGGTTAGCTTACCGATTGGCACTTCCACCGAATCTCTCTCTTGTTCAATATGTATTCCATGTATCTATCTGAAGAAAGTACATACCTGATCTTTCACATGTACTAAGCTCAGAAGTTGTACCGCTGAAGCAAGATATTTCTTATGAAGAACAGGTGATAGAGATTATGGATCATAGAGAAAACATTCTACGAAACAAGACCCCTCTCTTGGTTAATGTTTTATGGAGGAACCACCAATTAGAAAACGCTACATGGGAACTTGAGGATATAATGAGGGAGAGGTATCCTTATCTGTTTGTTACGAAGTGATGAATTTTGAGGAAAATTTTTTTTAAGGGGGGTAGAATTTAACACCCTGAGATTTTATGGGAAATATATTTTTTTCAATTTCTTCTGTTATATGAAAAGGAATCTTTCACTACACACAACACTGGCATGTGTTGCGTTACACGCAATCGTGACCTTCCTCAATAGCATGTGTAGTACACAATACCGGGTTTCACTAAACAACGATATATTGTTATAATATTATTATGTACTAGCCGTTATGAATAATATTAACTAAATTTTTAAATTTATAACATTATAATTCATTCTACACATTTTCTAAAACATGGTATGTGAACAAAATAAATTTTTCGGGTAAAATAAGTATTTTTCAAAAAATGCATTTTTACCGCCTTTTGATGGCGTAGCCACTTTAAATCTAGTTTTGACAGGTTTATAAGTTCAATTTGACTAAATAAAATTCTTATTTGGAATCAGGATATAAAAATTTACTTTGGATAAATGTTTCATATTATTTTGATAACTTTCATATTTTAATGAATAGTAAAAACACGATATATATTAATTAAAAACAACTTTTTCATCGCAATAATTTATATAATTAAAATAAAATATTTAATGTTTTTAAAGTATAAATGGAATATATTTTTACAACTTAATATAATTTATGTCATTACCATTAATTTTACATTGAATTCATAGGTAAAAACATTTCAATCTTTGGCAATGTTTTAACTTTTAAAACCAGTTTTCTAAACAACGGGACTAATTTTAAATTAATTACTCAACTTTTGTGTTTTGAATTTTGAAAAATGGATTCCATATTTTAATTCAGTGGGTGAAAATTATGTTAATAGGTTACATTTTATTGATATTATGAATAGTAACTATGGTAATTTTTATTTACTGCAGTTAAAGGTAAATCGGGTAATTAATGGTAAAAATAAGATTTTTAAATTACCCTACCACCTGCCAAAAATCTATTGTATGACTAAAAGTCGACCCATATCACCTAAGGGTCAGAATAGACTAGTTTTATGGACTTTTGAACAATGAAAATATTTTAATTATTATTAAAACCAATGAAAGTGACAACATGTCACTCTCTTAAATATTATAAGTATAATAATTTTAATTTAGTGATAAACTTCATGAAACTTCGAACATGAATAGTCTCCAGAAAGAAAATAAATGTATATACATCATGTGAATTTATTTATAATTTTTAGGGATAATATAAATATCATTAAAGGTGACACAATAGTGATGTTTAAATTATTTTATTGATTGAAATATCAAATAAATGGTCTCAAAAATATTAAAATAAATATTAAATGAAGTATTTCATGTTCTCCACTAATTTTCTAGATAAATATGACATTTTATGAATCTATTAAAATTTTATTTCGAACATATTTTCTGTGAGGGTTTTATTCAAATTCAAAAAAATGAATAGTGTCAAGATTGACACTGTTGTTATTTTAAAAAAATAACATATTATAAAATTGCTTAAAAATCACAAAAATATTTAAAAATTTTAAATATAAATTTATATGGTCTAAAAGGTCATGAAATATCTAATTATGAATAATTACTAGCACATAAGTAAATATTTATATCACTTTCAAATTTATAATATTATTACCAGAAATAAAATTAAATAGATTAAATAAGGATAAATCTATTTGATAAGGATTAAAATAAATTCAAAACACGTATAAATTTTATTGGTTGATGATATTACAACCCTATCTCATCTCATATTCTAATTGAGTAATTTTTGGAGCTTTTTAATTGTGGTTGAAATTTATTATAAATTAATATTTCTTATAATTCCAAAGGTGCCTCTCTCCTCCCTTAAAAAAGGGCACCTCCTCCCTCTCCTCCTCGCACCACATTGAGCCTTAATTCATGAAAAACCCCTAAAAATTTCTCTTCTCCACTTCCCTAGAAATATATTAGAGGTCCCGGTCTTCTTCAAAGACCATATTTAGTTCCCTAATAGGTTGTTAAGAAGAGCCGCGTCAAAGAAGAGGTAAAATCTTTTACCAATTCTTTCCAATTTATTTCTTCTTCTACTTATTCTTATTTATTTGTTTCATAATAAATTAATGACATCAGTATCACTCATATACTGATATGTTATTATAAATATGAAAGAACCCTATTTTACCTTCTATCCATCCTACGGAAAATGAAATCACCGCGCGTGTGTATGTACGGAATACAGTCTCCACATCGTGGTGTAATCTGTTTTCCACCACCACCTTTCATTGATGGTTATAATGGTGTAAAGAGTAACTATATATAATTATTATAACATGATACTAATTCTGAGACATTACATCTTCCACTCCAATACCATTCAATATTTATGGGAACGATATTGTCACTCGTGTGTACGTACGACCTACCGTCTCCACGATGTGATGTGACTCGTTCTACATGATCTTCATTAAATAATGATTATATAAATGAATTAAATGAATACATATAATATATATTACACTAATACCATTCTATAAATAAGTTATATATAACATAAAAAGAGGAATAAGAATTTATTCGACAATACATGCATAAAAACATAAAGCAATGATCACCCGAATAACAAGTAGCAATGAAATATTACTAATTAGAAGATAAGAATATGACCATTTATGATATCATAACAATGAATATGATTATGTAATAATTAAATGACATTATTTAAATCATTATACTGGAGTCTCGGATACATATGAAGCATATCAGACCAAAGGTAAGGGAAAATATCACTATCTCATTTTTATCCGAGATTATATATACATCAGAATTTACAGGGGAATATTTATCATCCACATCCATGTTTCCCAAATATGTAATATTATTTATATCCTCATAAAAAAATTTAAATCTAATTTTACATATTGGTGAAAATTTAGTAAAAGATATGAAGGGAATCTATAGCTGTTTTCAGTACGAGAAACTTTTTGACTTTTTCGTCCAATGTACGAGAAGAATGTTATTTTTAACTTACATGGCATGAATGGATTTTTATGATCCCATAGAACATTATTTCCCTGAATCTTCTTTTACATGTTTTCAAGTTTATTTTGAATTTATTTATTTATTTTAAAATTTTATGACATGTAAAGAGATGAAAATTATTTTTGAAGTCGAAAGGATATTTTCCTAAAAAATGGAGTTCAAGTGTTTTATCAAAATTATTTTCCATATAAGATAATATAGGGATCTATTTATATCCCTATTTTTTACTTTGATTTTAATATTTTATGATGGAATTATGTCTTGTTATCTTATATGGTTTATGATATGATGGCATGATGCTTAAGAATCACATTTTTATTACATGGGTCATGCTAAGATATATGATTTATGATTTTGTAACACAGATAAGAATGGTTTCATTATAAGATGTGTGGGACCTATATCTCCCTCCTATTAATTAATTAAATATTCATATCTCATGATACAGACATGGCTGGAACGACAAGTTAATCTGATTCAGTGATACAGGACTGGAATGAGGAGTGAACTCGGTTCAGAAATGGACTTTGTCCGCTAAGATAGTCTTGGCAGTGAGTCTTGCCTAATAGGAAATGATTTTATATGATTATGTGTGTATGCCACAATGTTTCATGTTTTATGTTATGATTATTGGGATTACATTTCACTATTATGATGTATCCCATCTTTTTGATATTATGATCTCTTTTGCAGGTTAAGATTTTCCAAATGTTATGTTCTTATGAATATGATATTTTCTATGTTTACCCATACTGAGCATTTGAGCCCACCCTTTTTTATGTTTTCTTTTCCCCAGGTCAGGATGAAGGGTATTAAGTAGGATATTCCAAAAGGGACTCTAGATATGATGAAATAAACAGGATAAAATGTAGATTCTTTGTGAACCAGTTGTTTATGTTTCCCAGTTTCTAAAGACATTATACCTATACGGTCCTACCATGGTTTTGTTATATGTAGCAATAAGTATGCTATAATTCTGAATTAATACAAATTTATGTAGAGTATGGGTCGTTATACCCATGGGTCTATAGAAATTCCCTAGTATGAAGAACTAAACCTGACTTGCACAAAATCCTATTAGACACCTTCTACCTCCTGATAGAAATTATTATTCTAGCTCCCATTCATTTACAATTTTTTTATCAAATACTTATCCAATAAATATGAATAAATATAGTGTTTAAACTACCCCAAAAATTTTCTTGGGTCTGATGACCCATATAAATATAACATTCAGTCCGATGAACCCAGTTTGATTGACTCTATCTGATAGACTCAATATGATTATACAATTCCCAATATATGTTTGAATAATCATTATATTATATCTAGTTAGAAAAACATTCACTTCTTAAGAACTATTAAAAACTCTATATGAACATACTTAGTCCGATCTTCCATAGTATAATAAGTAAACCTTCTAATTTTCTGATCATCTAATGAGATCTCTATCTGAAGAAATATATTACAAAAATTATTCAGTGATCCACCCTTTTGGAATATATAAAATTGTTGAGAAGTATGAATTTTAAGTGATTCTATTTATATGAACCTGGAATATCAATGGTGGGAAACCAAAAAACATTTCCCGCTTACTCAAATTTCAATACAAGGACAATCAATTGCATTAAAAATCCATAACTGAATTATTCAAACCATCTCAAGATTTATATGAGATCATTATTGTGAAATAAAATATTTTTGCTTCAGCCAGATACAATATCCTCGGGTTCTATAAATTTTAACTTCCTCAACATTAAATTCCCCTTATCATTAAAATATGAATTTATGTCTTATTTCATTACGATACGAGTTTCTTTATTTGGTAATTATGATATGACTTTCTTTATTAGCTCATTAAGATGTGACTTTATTTCTAAACTCAATACAATGAACATATTCAGTAGATTAATTAACATTGTCACCACTCATCTGACCACAAAATAGAATTCTCCCTTTGTTTCTTCTCATGTAAACAAAACTCATTTAGAATCTCCAAACTTTCATAATTGATCACACATTAATGGATCAACAATAGCAACTCCAATACCTCTAGTGTTCAGTGTTTGCTATTTTATTAATGTGGGTAATTCATTTGATGAATAATTTCCTCTTATTGATTGGATTTATAAAAATAAATTCTTGGTGTAATAGATCTTCCTTCTCAGAGTCTTTCCATTTTACTTTCCTTCTCAGAGTATGTCTGGTTAACTTTATTTCTCAATGTATTTCCGGTTAACTTTCCTTTTCATTTTCTTTATTATGTAATCCTCATAATTATGTAATTCTCATTATTATGGAATTATCATTAATATTTTCTCCATCCATTGATAAATCCAATATTAAATTTCTAAATGTTTCAAACATCAATAGATTTAACTAATTTATACTTCTGAAATCATAAATTAACAATACTTATGGATCACAGGTCCTGTTTCTGAGCTTTTGGAATTGATAAAAACATTATGATTAATCCATTTATTCAATAGATTTTATCATGATAATATTTCATTATTTATGAGAAAACCATGAATATTAAATAATAAACTGACTTATGGTTATAAAGAATGAAAATTGTCTCACTCCTGACATAAATTCCTTAAAACATCCTCTTCAACAGCATTTTTACTTTCTAATCAACATTTTGTCTGATGTGACTTGAACTTCATGATAAGGGATCCTTGTCTGATAGTATGATTGATCAAAAAATTTACAAAACAACTATCTTACATATTCCTTACACCTTCTTCATCTGGTAATACTCACTCTAAAAACCTATGTCAAAAAACAAACATTCCCAAAGATAAAAACATTACTCTATCTTTATATTTGGATCCAAACATTCAAAAACATTCAACATTATTAGGAAAACTCATTATGATTGATTGTGTCTAATCCTGTAGAAGAAAAAATATTTTACTAAAAAATTTAGTTGTGAACAAATACAAAACATTGTTAAAAAATCTTTAAAAAAGTTATTTATGAACAAAATTTGATCGATTAGCAATCATCTATACCTTTTATATGGTACCCTATCACCCAATGATATAACATAATTTAGTATAGTTTTATGAAAGAATTATGACATGATAAATTATAATATATTATAAAGAAATATCACATATATATTCCAACACCCTCATATCAAAGATCTCCTCTCACTTTCATAAGGATCAAAAAATCTATCATGGTAATACAACATCCCATTTGGGGTCCATAAATTGTGCCTATTAGGAGTTGTAAGTTCTCAATCAATTGTCTCTTGAGTTTTATAGATACACTTTAATGTTCCCACTAGTCTTTTCTTTCAAAACTGTCTCATAATTCAATGACACATTCCATCATTTTGAAATAAAAATTTATAAAATCATTTGACACCATATATTTCAAACACCTCAATATTTTAATTAAAAAATATTTGAAAAGTAAAAAAACATTCATTATTTTCAAAAAAAATCCAAAATAGAATCATTTTAACCCATTTCATTACCAAAATAGGGATAATTTCCCTTTATCAATACATTTCATTTAAAACCCCTTAAAGGGATTGTTCCCAACAATATTCATATAAATATCATTTTGAAAACAATATTTTTCCTAATAAAATTATTCATTTCATTTGATAAACCATTAAAAAAATATATAATCCACTATGGATATTAATTATAGTTTTCATATAAAAACATAAAACATTTGATACCTATAATCATTCAATGGATGATTGATTAATGTAGACACACAAAAACACATTCTTTTAACCAAGATGAAATCCATCATGATAAGATGTAACATACCACCTTCAATGGTGATTGTTAAAATAGAAAATGAAACACCCTTCCCTTATACCCAAAACTCATAACATATTTTATAAGAACCATGAACTCTGAATCATAACTACACATGGATTAGGGTTTAGGGGAGGAGACAATGCTAATGAAAGATTGAGAGGGAAGGAGAAGAAATTTAAAACAAGATAGATTTTTCATTTTTTCATGGTCATTCCACTTGAACACAAAGGTGAACAACCAAACAGGTAAAGGTATATGGGGAGGATCTATCCTTCATGATCCCTATGGTATACCAGGCTAGGAGGTGGTTAAAATAAAGATAAATGCCTTAAAATCATAGTGTGGTAGATCGATAAATTAATGTTTCACGAAAAATAAGTTACATACTCTATTAGGCCACACAGTTTAGTAAACGATATGACAACTATGATGCTTTTATTGTATAATAAACATAATAGTTTCACGGTTTGGATCAATAGTATATGGAATTAGGATCGAACTATAAAAAACACCATTTTTAAAAAAAAAATCAAAACTACAGGACAATTATTGCATGGTTTTCACTAGTTAGAAGAAAGAACTGCACCCACACATTGTGCCAATAATAAATCACATGGTTAACACTAGATTTCACATGGTTTAGATAGAAACATGAACTACTTGTGTAGAAAAATAAAATTCTATAAAATTAACTATAAAAGACTCTGCATAAGGATTACCATAGAGCTTCCATTAATCTGTTTATCCAAACAATACAACCAATGATGTGTATGTATCCAAATTATCCCAACAATGATACATAATGACTCCAAAAAATAATTGAAGAATCTAGTCGATGGTGAAAACAAAAACCTCAAAAACTACCTGAGAATTTCGAGATCTTGAAAAGAACAATGATGACCAATATAGATAAAACATAGGGAAAACATACATCACCCAAAAAAAATTCAATCCTCAAACATCATCAAATGTATCTATATACATGCTCATAAAAACCCACCTAATAAAGAGGATTTAGTAAATCTGGTACATATTATAGGCCTTTAAACTATTTTTAATTCCTTTCGTATTTCAACACATGGCTTAAAAAATACTAAGATAGCGAAATATAATGAAAAATGGTCTACCACTGAGACCTGATTATAAAATTGTGACCCTCCAAACCACTCATAAACATACTAGATTCAATATCAAAACCAAAAAAGAATCATATACTAAAATAAATCCAATAATTAACCAGGAATGGTCACCCAAACTCATCATATCTCAAATTTCAAAAAATTAAGATGGCACCTCAACTAAAGACATTATTTAAAAATATACAACATGGGATCTAATAATAAGAATGAAAATTGAGTGTTAGGGGTGACCTATGACCTTATACATAAGTAATAATCTCATGTTGAAGCCAAAAAGATTAGAAACAACACTCTCCAATGCATAATCTAAAATTTATTGAATTTATTATAGTCAATAAAAACAAAAAATAGTATCCTTTTTATTCTAACCAATTAAAACTCAAAAATCACATCATCGCACATAAAAACCCCAAAGGAAGGGTGAAGACACTAGGGTATAAGAAAAACCATAACGATTAACACCCCAAAAATGCATAACAAAAAATGAAATAAAGAAAGAATCCAACAACAATCACCTCAATAACCTCAATCTAATAAAAATAACTTAGAATATATCCCAAAACATCACATAACTAATGACCCGTCCATGATTCCAAACTCATTAGATAAATCAAATTATAAAACTTATGTGAAATTATTATCCACTTAATTAATTAAAATGTTCCTTAGTAAAAAAATGAAAGATACTCATTTGAACATGGAGAAATGATTGTTCTTTCCCTACCACATCCTATATAGTTTAAAAAAAGTCAATAATCAAAAGAAACACACACAAATTATAAAGGGATTCAACCTATGACTCATCCTTGATTACATAATTTATATATTTTATCAAGACCATAGTAGGTGGCATGACTATATAATGCATAAAAATAATCTAACCCATTGATATTTTACAAAGAAAATATTATAGTTCTAATACAACATGGGATAAAAACAAATACTCAATCCACATAAGAAAATCACACAAAACATAATCTTTAAATACTTTTATTTCATTTAATCACACTATTTTCGTAATGTGTAACTACTACATTTTTCAAAGGTAACCATGCTATGAAAACAAGACAGTCCATTTTTCATTTTTAAATGTTCTAATTTTATATTAAATATCTTAAAAAATATTTATATAAAATCATATCATTCAAAAAATGAATCAATAACTGATTTCAAAAAAATCATACCCTTCCCATAAAATTTCCACATCATTAAAACTAAAAATCATTCTGACTTAACTGGTTATATTTTTTACCTAAAAACATTAATATCAATTTATTTTATTTTAATATATTTATACTTAAACCATTCAAATTTGGAAAATATTAAAATAAAAAAAACATTTTTTATAAATAATCTATAACACCTAGTTTCAAAACCAATATATTCCCAAATACCACTCATTAAATTTTTTTAAAATATATTCTAATTTATATAAAATTTGAAATCCAAATATTTTAAATGAATTATATACACAATGAAAAACCCAAGTTTGTTTGGAAAATAAATTTTTATATAATATAAAATATCCATTAAAAATCAGAGGCCAAACAATCGGGCCAATATTGTAACAAACAAGAATTTTATCAATGGATGTTCTCCCTTTATATTTTTGTGGTATAATATAGATCAAAAACATTACATAGAGGATCCAAAATAACATTAATCTCATAAATTAAGAATGATAAATTAATTAGGAAATAACCAAATTAGGATTCAAAATATTATTGTGGAACAATTAGTAGAAAATATATATAATAAGAATATAATAATTTCGATCTTCTCGATCCACTAGAATCACATTGCTCATGAAAAAATATGTATAAATAAAAAATAATGCATGAATGAAAATATTAATTTTTTTGTTGAAATAATATATACAACCTTATAAAAGATTGGAATGGAAAAAATAATAAATGTAACAATGGGTATTTATAGAAATTAATGAATCAATAACGCTAGAATAATAACCTAACAATTGGAATTATATTGTACCCATTACTATTAGTAATCTTACCATTAGATTTGTAACCTCATTTATAAATTTATAAATACATTTTAGGTTTAATTTTAATGAAAATTTCATATATTTATATCATTTTATAAGTAAATAAATGTTTGAAAATTGATAAATTAAATGTTTCTATTTTTGTAAAATATAAATGTCTATTTACAATTTCATAATTAATATAATGTTTTATATAGAATATATTTTCATAAAATATATTAGTATATTATTATTATGTTGTATTATAATTGTAAGATAAATTTATGAGGCCTTAATTTATTTTTCAAATGGTTATGAAATCAATTATAATATTAGAATAGCTAATTTTGGAATAATTGTTTAGTTCATTTAAAATGTATTATCTAATATTTATAAAATTAATTTACTAAAATGTAGATCATTTTTAAAATCTAATCATCAATAAATTGTTAGTGTCATTTTTTGGGATTTTTTGAAAGTAGTAGAATTTTTTTGAATATTGAAATACGGTAGTTTATGGTATTTTAAAAATACATGAATTTTTGAGTCATGGATGATGTATGGATTATGTAAAAACTCATTGGTTCAAGATTCAATAAATTAGTTTCTATATATAGTAATTTTAAACAACACTATTATGATTATATATCCAAAATATTAATCCAATGAATATAATAATAAACAATCATTTCCTCTACCTATAAAACCCACCACTAATACTCACACCATATATGCCTTGTAGAATGTATAACTCATTCCCAATTCACTTCACAAGACTCTTACCCACATCCCATACCACTATTATAAAAAACATAGCAAACCCATGCGCCTTGTGTATGTTTTCAATGAGACGATATTCAAGATGTAAAATCATACTTATTTCTCATTTAAAGTATTTCTTTCTTATACATTAAAATCACCCCTATTACCAGTGACACGATAACTCCATTATCATATATATAATCTAATATTATTTTATTTAATAATATCACCACCATCAAATATCTTCTCTTCACTGTTATTCTGAAAATGAAAACATCATCCATGATGTCCTGATTCACCACCTTCATGGAGGATGTGATTTAGTTTTCCATTACCACCTTCATGGATGGACATAAAATAATTATTATGGTTAAATAATCTTTTAATATGTATATTATAACTAATATTATGTTTTAGAACGAATTTATAAACAAAATATTATATGAAATGATATTAGTTCATGATAGTTAGAAATATTATCAAAATAAACTAAATTTTTTTCATTACAGTGTTATCTAATGAATCCTTATCATCTATGAAAAAATTATATATGGGACTATTTAAAATTATATTATTAATGTAATACCATTTTAATCCACTTTTGGTGCTTTTTATGTGTTTGATAAGGACTCCGATAATAATAGTCAAGGGAATCGATCATAAAACCATGAAATTAATGATCTCGATATAATGAAACTAATAATTGAAAATCATTAAAATGACAAAAAATAAACAAAATAAAACTATAATAAATAAAATATATGTGGATAATGTTTGGAATTAATTAATTATAGGATCTTATTTTATTATCTATCACATTAAGTGCAAGTGTATAACACATTTGGATAAATGGTATGGGATCTCTCTATCAAATTACATTTGGATTACACTTTCCCTCCCCCCCCCTCTCTCTTTCTAGAAGTAATTATTCATTCTTAAAATATAATTATATTTTTTTTCTTATGTTAAAAAATATTTATTTCTCTCTATTCATATTTCTATTATGGTTAATTACATATTTTAAATGGCCACCTTCCCTATTCCACCATATAAGAAAGCATCGTTCAACCATTCTTACCCATCTCTTACTCATTTTATAGTACACCACATAAAGTATTTTAAACCACAATATTCATATTCCCTCTTTAAAGTATCTTTAATATTTTCCTCTAAACCGCATTAAAGTGGCACATTTATAAAGTTTCTTAATCACCCATTTTCATGTATTTACTTCAGTTGGACATCATTGTTCATGATAAATTTTTTATTTTTATTATTGGACTCTTCATGTAATAATATTGTTTTAATGATCACAAATCTAAATTATAATTACAAATCTTATTAATGATCTCAAATCTCAAAAATCATATCAATCATGTGTATTTATGTTTCAAGTTGTCTCATACTTGATAACACTCAATTCATTTTATGCATATTACTGTTTAAGTCTGGATACAGTTATTTGCCTATGTACAAGACACCGTGAAGCTTGACACAGTAAGTAAGACACTGTGAGCAAGACACAGGCACCGTGACCAATGAGACAATGTGACCACGAGACACCATTCCCACGAGACACCATGACCACGAGACACCGTGACCACGAGACACCATGACCACGAGACAGCGTGACGTAGTCAGCCTAACATCGTATAGCAAGACACTAATAACTGAAACCATAAAAGAGACACTCTGTTTGCCTACATTCCAGACATAGTTAGCAAGAAACAGTCATCATGGAACCGTGAATTAAGAAACTATGAGAAAGGCACCAGAAGCCAGAAACCGTAAGCGAGATACCATGAAGGAGACATCGTGAAGGAGACACCGTGAAGGAGAAACCGTGAAGGATACATCGTGATGGAGAAACCGTGAAGGAGACACCATTTGAATATCTTCTGTGACACTAATTACAAAACTCTTTTTTCATTTTTCTATTTAACTTCATAACGGTCATATTTGATTCCTTTAATGCACTAACATTTTTAATGTTTCTTTGTAAACATTGTATGAGGTATGAGGTACAACCCATATGGATCTTGTCAGATAAATCTCATACATTTTTGAAGATAAGGAGAAGTGTTCCCAAGAGGAATAATACACAATAACACAGAGCATGATACTGAACAAGAAACATGCCAGTAAGCACGACCACGATGAACACATTGCAATATCTTCAAGGAAGAAATTGTCTTATGCATTCAATCCAACTCTACTGAAGAACACACGAAGTACTGGGATCAAGAGACCATATTTACTCGTGATGAACACAAGCTGAACCACGTCACTCTGTTTTTCAACAAAAAAAACTAGAGAAGGACTCCGAATCATTTTTGTCTCATCCAAGGAGTCCAGAGCTGCACTCCTAATTACTAGAGCATTATAAACTCACATTTACTCTCTCTTAGTGATTCTTTTATTTACATAAGGGAAGTGTGTGTACTCTGTATATTTTACACACGCACTAACTCTTGTACTGATCTGGAGGATTTCAAAATCCTCACACCAAATTCTTTACCCTTGTTTACCCATGACAACTGTGGAAGAGGTCCCTCTGTGGCTTTGTCATTATTTTGTTTTCCCACGAAAACTGTGGAAGAGGTCCCTACGTGGAATGGACAACACATGTATTGTTTTTAACCCCAATCCAGGGTGTGTATCAGAGTTTATTTATATAAACTACATGGTGGCAGGTGATCACCAAGTGGAGTGGATTAGGTTTCAGCATGAGACTGAACAACTTGTTTTATATCCTTTGTTCCATTTAAATTTAGTCTACTTTGTTTTACTTATTTACTACATAATCCAGAAAAAAACACAGTTCACTTTGATAGTTAGTCTTGGAAAGAAGTTATATCTGATTTGTCTTAGTAGGATAACTTCAAAAGTAATTTTAATAATACCAATTAAGATTACTGAGAATTAATGTACCTTCTTAGAAGTTGTTTAAACAGTCAAACTCTTATAACAGTATAATTATGATTAACTGGGCTGTATCTATCTTTGGGGAAATCAATATTTTTAAAACTAATATCTTTTAAACATAAATTTTTATAGTAACTCAATTCACCCCTCCCATCATGAGTTAACTACTCCGACCCACATTTGGTATCAAATGATGCTTTATTAGGACTCTGTGTAATCTCATTCAACTGTGATTGTAGTTGTACATTAAAGATCTGTCAATTTATGTAAATTATAAAATTCTAGATCTTTTAACGTAATTTTTTATTATGGAAAATATATTGGAAGGTGTTGCAACTAAGATACCACCATTCATTAATGTAACAAACTATTCTCAATGGAAAATTAAAATAAAAATGCATCTAGAGAGTATGAGCATTGAAATCTTGTCATCAATTATAGATGAATACAATCATCCTGTGACTAATAGAATTACCTGGGATGAAACTACCAAACTTTCTTATAACAAAAATTTCAAATACCTGAATTCTTTATACTGTTACTTAGGAGATGAAGAATTTAATCAGATTTCTACTTGTAAAACTGCCCATGAAATTTGGGATACCTTGTCTATCTCACATGAAGGCACATCTATTGTAATGGAAATGAGACTTAACACATATACTATAAAATATGATAATTTTAAGATGAAACCTAATGAGACTATTTTGGATATGTATTTTAGGGTCAATGAGATTGTAAACACAATGATATCTGTAGGAAAAGAAGTTACTGCCAAAGAACAGATCATGAGAATTATCATATGTCTACTTGACAGATGGAGGGGATCCTCTGTCTCAATTAGAGAGTCAGGCGACATCAGCCGGAAACCTATAAAGGAACTCATTGGGAAACTAATTATGTATGATGAAGAGTTAAAAAACAACAAAGAAGAGGAGGATGAACCAAATAGGAAATCGGTTGCATTCAAGACCTCCCTCTCAAATCACAATGAAAAAGGAAAACTGGAATCTTCAATAGACAGTTCCACTAATGAACTATCATCACCAGATAGTGATGAGGAGATAGATCAAATTTCCTGAATATTCAAATGATTTTATTAGAAGATAAACTTTTTCAGAAGGCCTAACTTTAAGGGAAAGTTTGATCCAAAAGGGCACTAGAAAAAGTACTAGAAGAGAAGTGACAAAACTAATAAGATTTAATGATATGAATGTAAGCGCAAAGGACATATAAAGGATGACTGTCCAAAGCTCAAATATAAGAAGAAATATGAGGATAAGGACAATAAGAACAAAAGTGCCATGAAGGAAATTTGAAGTGCCTATGAGGATAGATCAAGTGACTCAAGAACATCGCAAGATGAATAGGATAAAAAATCCAATATGTTTTTTATGAAAAAAAAACATCTATGGTAAAACTAAACTCTTCTATGCATAATTCATACAATTCTAAAGAGGATAGTGACTTTGAAAATATGAATAATGAATAATGGTTTAAATATTGCAACATTCTTGAACAGACATGCAATGAATTAAATGACAAATATAAATAATTGATGAAATAGCATGCTCTCACTGTAAATGTTAAATCTATACTTACCACTAAAAAAGAGAAAAATGCTCAACTGTGAAACGAAAATAATGAACTAAAAATGTCTAATGAGAAATTAAAAAGTTACTTAGTAAAGTTTACTAATGGGAAAAATACCCTTACCCAAATGCTAGGAAAACAAATTGCTCATAAATATAATACTAGCATTGGTTACCAACCAGGTAAAATAAACCATAGTAGAACAAATTTTGTTTCAAAGACTAGGACATATAATTTTTTTCCCAGTTCTGGACATATCTCAACTAGCTCGAATCATGATGCATATTCTACTGTTTCAAGTTTTTGTGGACCAAATAGAGTCTATTTTTCAAAAACTTTACAAAATGCTCATAGGAATCCTATGACACAAATATGGGTTCCTAAAGGACTTATTACAAATGTTACTAGACCCATACATGTATGGTTACCAAAATCTATCTTTACTTGATCATGTTGTATTAATGATTCTTGAAGAGGTCTTGTAATATTCTGTGGTACTTGGATAGTGGGTGTTCAAGGCACATGATCTGAGACTACTCATGCATCAAGAATCTGTTAAAAGTAGATGGAGGACATGTCACATTTGGTGATAATGCAAAAGGGAAGATCATTGGCTTAGTCCAGATTGGTAACTCTGATTCAATAATAATTTCTAAAGTACTCCTTGTTAATGGCTAAAAATATACCTTTCTTAGTATCTCACAATTGTGTGATGATGGATATCATGTTAAATTTGAAAATGATGCATGTAATGTCATTGATTCTAAAGATAAATTAGTATTTTATGCATTAAGGAATGAGAATTTCTATTATGTTAATTTAAATACACTATGTTCTCAAAATTTTCATGCTGAACTGTTTTTCATAAAGAATCTTGGATCTGGAATAGGAGACTAGAACACTGTAATGTTCACTCCCTTAGAAAGTTAACTAGAAAAGGCCAAGATAAAGACTTACCCAAACATCAGTTTCCAAATGACAAAGTGTGTAATCCATGTCAAAAGGGAAACAACACAAAATCTCTTTTAAAACAAAGAATGAAGATTCTACTTCTGAACCTCTCTAATTGGCTAACATGGATTTGTTTGGACCATCTACATTTTCAAGTTTAAATGGGAAGCACTATGTTTATATTCATGTAGATTATTTTTCTAGATATACCTGGGCCTTTTTCATGGATCACAAAAGTGAAGCTTTCTCTTATATTACTAAGTATGAAAAACATGTATAATATCTTAGTGGACTTAAAATAAAATCTTTAAGAAGTGATCATGGCCTTGAGTTTGAAAATCAAGAGTTTGAATAAGTTTTATCACAAAATGTTTATAGTCACAATTTCTCTTCCCCTAGAAAACCTCAGCACAATGGTGTTGTAGAAAGAACAAATAGAATCTTGCATGAAATTTCTAGAACAATGCTTAGTGAATATGACCTACCTATTTACTTTTGGACTGAAGCTATTAACACAGCATGATACATAATCAATAGAGTCTTGATTAGACAAATTCACAAAAAGACCCCATATGAGCTCTATAATAATAGGAATCCTAAGGTTAATTACTTTAATGTTTTTAGTTGCAAAGTCTTTCTTCTCAACACTATGGATAATCTTGACAAATTTTCATTCAAAAGTGATTAAGTAATTTTCCTAGGTTATTAAATTTCAAGAAAATCTTATAGAGTAATAAATAAGAGAACTAAATGGGTGGAAGAATCTGTCCATATCATGTTTGATGAAACAGATCCACATGATCCTAGAACGATCCTAGAAAATCTGGAAGATGATTTATCAAATCTGAACATCAATTCAAAATCCACAACTACCCTTGTGAAAGAATCTGTGAAAACATCCAATTCGGGAGATTCTATGCAATCAAGTCATAATGAACCTGAATCTGTTGATGAACCTGAAATATCTAGTCTCTCTTTTTCTATAAAGATTAGAACCCTTATAAACCATCCCTTAGATGTTGTTGTAGGAGTCTTAGAGAAAAGAACACAAACTAGAGCTTCTCTTAGAAATCAGGTTGAACATTAAGCCTTCTTGTCACAGATTGAACATAAACACATTGATCATGCTATCAGTGATGAATTTTGGGTAATTTCTATGAAATAAGAACTTAATAATTTTGAAAGAAATAGAGTTTGGAAACTTGTTGAAAGACCAAAGGACACTTTTTTCATAGGAACTAAATGGGTATTTAGAAATAATGCAGATGAAGCTGGAAATATAGTTAGGAATAAGGATACATTAGTTTCACAAGGCTATAGTCAAGAAGAAGGAATTGATTATGAGGAGACTTTTACTCCAGTAGCCAGACTTGAAGCCTTTTGAATTCTTCTTTCTTATACTGCACATCTGAATTTCGAACTATATCAAATGGGTGTTAAGAGTGCATTCTTAAATGGTTATATTACTGAGGATGTTTTTGTTGAACAACCCACTGTATTTACAAACCCTCATTTTCCAAATAATATTTTTAAACTATCAAAAGCATTATATGGTTTAAAGCAAGCTCCAAGAGCTTGGTATGACAGATTAAGTACTTTTGTAATTTCCAAAGGTTTTAAAAAAAGGTTATCTGATCCTACTCTCTTTATAAAAAGAATATCTTATGATGTTTTAGTTTTTCAAATCTATGTTGATGATATTATTTTTGGATCTTCATAAAATTCATTATGTATTGATTTTTCTAAAATGATGCAAAATGAATTTGAAATGAGATTAATGGGTGAACTAAAATTCTTTCTTGGATTTAAAATATTTCAAAATAATTATGGATTTGTTTTTACTCAAAGTATGTATAATAGAGATCTTCTAAAACATTTTGTATTGGATAGCACAAAAAGTAGTGACTCTCCAATGAGTACCACCTTTGTGTCGGATCTTGATGAAGATGGAAAATCTGTTGATCAAACCACTTATAGAGGAATGATTGTATGTCTACTCCACTTAACTGCAATCTGTCCTGATATTATGTTTAGTGTGTGTATGTGTGCTCGCTTTCAAGAAAACCCTAATGAATCTCATTTAAATGTTGTGAAGATAATTTTCAGATACCTCAAGTATACACCCAATTTCGGACTGTTCTATCCTAATGGAAAATCATTTTAACTAGTTGGTTGTTCTGATGCTAACTTCAGCGACTTTATGTTAGATAGAAAAAGCACCTCTGGAACATTTCACCTTTTAGGCAAGTCACTAGTATCATGGTGTAGTAAGATACAAAATTCGGTTGCATTATCGACTGCAGAAGTTGAATACATAGCTGCTGGAAGTTGTTGTCCACAAATTTTGTGGATGAAACACACTTTACTAGATTATGGATACCAATTCGGACATGTGCCAATAAATTGTGACAACACAAGTGCTATTAACATTTCAAAAAAAACCTGATTCACATTCAAGGACAAAACATATTGATGTAAGACATCACTTTTTGTGGGATCATTATCAAAAAGGTGATATCACCATGGAATTCATTGGAAATGAATATTAACTTTATAATATATTCAATAAATAATTAAATTCTGAGAGAATAAACTAAATCATACATGATCTTGGCATGATCAATCACAAATAGATATCTTACTAGTTTTACTGTTTAATAATTTACTACTTTTTTAATTTACTTTTTCATGTTCATGATACCTCGTTTACTGTCTCATGTATACGGTCTCACAGTAATCACTTTGTATTCACTGTATGTTACTCACTCTCTCACCGTGACTGAACAAAGTTTAATTACTGTCTCACAGTGACAGAACAGACCATTCACTGTCTCATTGTGATGACCATTGACTGTCTCACCGTGATGACCATTTACCATGGCACCATAATGACTATTCACGGTCTCACCGTGAAAATTATTTATGTTTTTCTTTTAATCTTTATTACGGTAATTGTTTTTCACCACTTTTTACTTTCCTGTGTTTTTACTTTTGTGATGTTTGACATTCCCAAATGATTACACAATAGGGTTTTCACTCGATTATTCACCCGAACTCTCTCCCACTCACTCCTTCCGTACCCTTTCAAACTAGAAACTCTCTCTCTCTCTCTCTTGATTTACAGTAGATACCAAGGATGAAAATTCCATCTTCATCCTCATCTGAGAAGAATCGCTCGAAGAAACAGAAGAGAGAACTGAAGATGACACTCTAAGGACCCCTGAATCCAAACCTTGTAAACCGCACAGTAGTTCTTGAAAAAGAAGTTTTCCCTGAGTGGTTGTTGTCTAGAAAATCTTTGGTTTTAATAGTTTTGAGATAGCAAGGCTGGGTCGAATGGTTCTCTAGAAAGGATAGACCAATTTACCCGAGTTTGGTATCTCAGTTCTATCAATATGTACAATTTTATTTTGATGTTGGTGAAAGTTTTGTTTTAAGAAGTTGGGTCACTGGAAAAAGATGCTCCTTCTCATCGAGGTTCTGGGATTCATGCCTTAGGATACCTCAAGAAGGAAATTGTGATTATTATCAGAGAGATCCCCCACCTACAACCAATTTATTTGACCTAGAAAATGCAATAGAAACTCTAACTAGAAATGGAACCAAGATAAGGGCCATAGCTGCTGAACTTGATGGAGTGACAAGGCTATTGTTCAAATTTGTTCAAAATATTATTAGCCTGAGGAAAGGTGACTTTGTAGTCTTAAAGTATCAGGATGTTTTTATGATTAATCTTATGAAGAATGGACATAAGATAAGTCTGTGAAAATACATCATTCACCATATGTTTGAATTGATCAAGGTCACATCCAAATCCACATTTCAGTTTTACTCTAGGGTGATTTTAGCAATGCTTGTTGCAAAAGGAGTAGTTGTACCCAATGAAGAAGCACTTATGGACTATGAATTGATCTTATCCAAACCTACCATCAGGAGGATGAAAATAAACTGGAACCCATGGAAGAAAGAATGGGTTGAAGATTATGATATGTTTTTTGAGAAGCTCAATCCTATAGATTATCCAACAAGGCCAAGGGACATTTTTTACCCTGGTTTGGAACCAGATGAAGTCGTTGAATATACAGAATATGAAGAACAAGAGGAAGAGGAAGCTGAAGTACCTCAGAGGGTAGAAGTTTTTGTTGAGGAAGAAAGGACTATTACTCCTCCAGTTGTTCTTGAAGAAGAACATCCTATCCCTAGAGATGATGTAAATCTAGAAACCCAACCTGATGCTGCAAGAGATTTAGTTATCCCAGAACCTGAGCAGCATGTGATGGAAGAAACAAATCAAGAAGACCTCCCTGTTATGGAAGAAGCTAATTGGGAAGACCATCCTGTGGAACAGTCAGTTCCTGAGATAATACCCTCTAATGAAGAGAGGATGGAGATATCCTTTCAGTTGGAAAGTCAAGAAATGGATAAGGAGATTATAAATGAACTAGTGGATTTAAATCATGTTCCTAATCCTCAAGGTCCTGAAATGGAAGCACATATTTAGGGGGAGAACCCCCAAAATCTTGAGAATAATGAAGTTGAGGCTAATGAGGTTGTGTCTGATGAAGCATCTAAACCAAATGTGTCTTTTTCTATGTACACTCAGTATAAATACCCTAGCTTCAATGTAGTAATGGAATCTCAACAGGAGACTGTAATTGGGATTGATCTTTCTTCTCTATTTCAATTGAAGTCAGTCACACACCCTGAACCTCAACCTGAAACTGAACCTAAAACTGAACCTGAACCTCAACCAGACCCTGAACCTGCACCAGTACCACTTCCTAGTCCTACACCTTTACCTGATCAGCAATCTTCTATCATCAAGGATGATCTGAAAGTGTTTGTAGATTCTATCTTAGCTGTAGTTGAGAAACTCTTGTCCTCTCAACCTCGCCTTATGACCCAATTGAGTCAACAAGATGCCTCACTGCTTTTAAAAAATATTATCTATCACATTCACCCCAAGATGATTCATGAAATTCAAGAAGTAAGGGTTGAGAACATGTTTCTCAGTACTGAATTTTCATCCTTGAAAATCATGGTTGAAGACCTACAAAAAGAATTGCCTTCAAGATCAGAGCCTGCTCCTGCACCTGCTCCTGCTTCTCCTGAACCTTTTTCTTCAAACATCTCCCGAGATATTGTGTCCCTGACTCACCCATACCTACTATCTTTTGATGAAAATATTGGATAAAGGAACACATAGATTTATCACCATATGAGAGTTCTTATGGAGAACCTGAATAAGCTCACAGATGAATATACTAGTTGTCTTCAAAAGGTCATAAAACAGCTGATGTCTCTAACCACAACAGTCAAAGCATCTACTCCCTCTGGTCAAACCCCTTCTCCTTCTTTGGATAGTTCCCTGCTCAGATCAGTAGTCATGGAAGAGATTTAGAATGACTTCAGTGGCTTTGATATGGCTCTTTTATCTGAAGTGGTTAAGAATAGTGATAGAGTGCTAGACCTAGTGCAAATTCATTCAAATATTGCCAATGATGCTCAGTAGGAAATCTATAAGAATGTGGACATCTATTTCAACTGGATTTTCTCCAAGACTGATATGAACAATCACTTCAAATATATTGTATATAATCTGAGAATACCTCATGTGACTCAGGCCTTCAAAGCTCATGTTCAAAAGCTCACTGAGTTTACCAGATTGTTAGACATGTTCAGGGAAAATAAAGATGATTTTGAAAAGGCTATGCAGTATGGAGGGGAGATTATTGCAGACTTCATTAAGCTTCTGAGACCGTATCTTCATGTTCAAAGCACAGAAATTGTTGCTCCAGTGGCTCCTCCTATCAAACCTAGTTTTCCTACTTTCACTTCTGCCTTTGCTTCCAGAACCATGTCTATTTTCCATGCTCTTAGTCAAATCAGGCATGTCATCCTTGACCAGCAACTGCCTCGATCTTCTACAGCTCCAACATTGGCTCCATCAATCTTCGAAGGTCTCCCTTTACCTTCTTTTTCTACCACTTCTATGCCTTCTTCTACATAAGCAACTGCCCCTATGGATTCTTCTTCTGCTGCTGATAAAGGCAAAGAGAAGGCCAATCCCTGAGGAAGTTTAGTGACTACTATTTTTTGATGGGGATGTCATTGTTTTTTTGTATTTCTATTGTCCATTGTATTCTGAAATTTTTTTAATGCCATATGCAATGTTTTCCCTATATTCTTTCTAATTTTTGATAATTCCAGAAGGGGGAGAAAAAGTGAGATTTTATAGTTATCTGTTATTCTATATGTTATTTTCTCGCTAGTTGCATTCAATTTACTCATTAACTATACTTGATTTGTGATCATAAAAAAGGGGGAGATTGTTGGACAACTCATGTATTAATCCTGTTTTAATGATCACAAATCTCAATAATAAATACAAATATTATTAATGATCTCAAATATCACAGATATTATCAATCATGTATATTTATGTACCAGGTTATATCATACTTTATAATGGCTAAGATCAATTCATTTTATGCATATTACTGTTTAAGTCTGAATACAGTTATTTGCCTATGTACACAACATCGTGAAGCTTGACACAGTATGTCAAACACTGTGAGCAAGACACATGCACCGTGACCAATGAGACACCGTGACCACGAGACACCATGACCACGAGACACCATGACCACGAGAAAGCATGAAACAGTAAGCCTGACACCGTGAAACAAGACAGTAGTAACTGACACCGTAAGATAGACACTATGTTTTCCTAAGTGCTAGACACAGTTAGCAAGACACAATCATCAAGGCACCGTGAATTAAGAAACTATGAGCAAGGCACCGGATGCCGGAAACCGTAAGAGATATATTGTTAAGGATACACCGTGAAGGAGACACCATGGAGGAGACAATGTGAAGGAGAAATCGTGAAGGAGATATAGTGAAGGAGACACGATTTTCATATCTACTGTGACACCGTTTCCTAAAATCTATTGTCTTTTTTATATTTAACATTTTAACGGACATATTTGATGCCTTTAATGCACAGACATATTTAATGTTTCTTTGTAGACATAGTACGAGGTACGAGGTACGACCCATATGGAGCCTATCGGCTAAATATCATATATTTTTTATGATAAAGAGAAGTGTGCCCAAAAGGAAGATTACACAACAACATAGAGCACAATACTGAATAAGAAAATAGGCCAGTGAGAACAACCATGAATAACACAGTGCAAGATCTTTAAGGAATCAATTTTCGCATGCATGCAATCCAATTCTACTAAAGAACACAAGATGTTCTAGGATCAAGAGACCATCCTTACTCGTGAAGAACACAAGCTGAACCACGACACACTGTTTTTTTACACAAAAACTAGAAAAGGACTCAAAATCATTTCTATCTTATCCAAAGAGTCTAGAGATGCACTACTAATAACTAGAGCATTCTAAACTCACATTTACTCTCTCATAGTGATTCTTTTATTTACTTTCGAGTAGTGTGTGGACTCTGTATATTTCACACACACATTTACTATAGCGCTTAACTGGAGGATTTAAAAATCCTCACACCAAATTATTTACCCTAGTTTACCCACGAAAACTATGTAAGTGGTCCCTGTGTGGCCTGGTCATTATGTTGTTTTCCCACAAAAACTATGGAAGAGGTCCCTGTGTGGCCTGGACAGTCCATGTCTTGTTTTTAACCCCAATCCAGGGTGTGGATTAGAGTTTATTTATATAAACTTCTTGCTGGCTGGTGATCACCAAGTGGAGTGGATTAGGTATCGGCTTGAGACTGAACCACTTGTTTTATATCTGATGTTCCATTCAAATTTAGTCTACTCTATTTTACTACATTACTTCATAATCAAGAAAAACACCAAATTCACTTTGATAGTTGGTCTTGGAAAGAAGTTATATCTGATTTTACTTAGTAGGATAACTTAAAAAGTAATTTTAATAATACCAATTAATATTACTGAGAATTAATCAATCTTCTATGAAGTTGTTTAAACAGTCAAAATCTTATAATAATATAACCTAGATTATCTAAGCTGTATCTATCTTTGGGGAAATCATTATTTGTAAAACTAATATCTTCTAAATAGAAATTTTTATTGTAACTGAATTCATCCCTCCCCTCTTGAGTTAACTTCTCCGACCAAAATTTATTTTATAATTTTCTATAAATAATTTAATCCATTATTTCAGTGATTCCATTATGATAAAACCTTTGTATAAACCTTATTACATAATTAGGAACCCCATTTCCATCCATGGGTAAAAATTATTTAATCCATTCTTTCACTCATGGTTATGCCATGATGTATATAATTTCCACATTCTTATATTCCCATGTTAATATGATTTCATTTTCAATATGCTATGACTCTACGTGTTGATTCATTCTCATTTTTATTCTATTATCATTTTATGATTTTCCTCATATATTATTCTTTTTTACCTTGATTATTACTTTATTGAGATTTTTAGTTCATTCCTTTTGTGTATGTATTTTCCAATTTAATCACATTCAATTATAAAATATTAAGGGATGATAGAATCTCATTATAGAGACTAAATATAAGAGATTTTTTTAGTATAATTTTTTCCAATTAGATTATTAGTCTCCCAGATACACAAGAATTTTCAATCCATGGTTTATATTTTCTAAATAATCAAGAATAAAATCATGTAGTAATATATGTAAAAGGATATGGTTTCAATAGTTTGTATCAGAGAATAGACTTGTTATTTTTGGGTATTAGGACTAGAATACATAGTAATGAACCATAAGGATAATTTTATCTTCAAGGATAATATATATTGAAGCTTAGGGAATATCATGTAAGGATATTCGTTTCATTTATATTTTTATGAATCTATGTTCAAAGATTCCGTTTTTATATGCTATTTATTCGAGCCCCCTAATTGTATTTTTTTATTTTTATCACATAATGGTGGGAAATAAGATTACCTATGCAAACAATCAATGTGACATGAAAATTCATAATTTCCCTAATGAGATGCCAAATCTTATGGGAACGAGAGACCATAACATCATGATAGTACTAGCTTAACTGAATTAGGTAATCAATAATAACATGAACCTTGTGGAATAACCTACTTCTTTTAAGAAAGTACATGTTATGGCCGAATCAATTAAAAAACATTCCACCATAATTTACTATATCTACTAATCTCATTATCGAAAAATAATTGATTAACTTATTTCAGAATATATTTCTAGTCCTTCAATGCATAAAAGTATAGAAATTCATGTTGCAGACTTATTGTTTTGATGGGGAAGTTGATCAGTTAAGTACAAAAATCAAAAAAATTATAAGGAAAAAATTCATTCCCCATATTAAGAAGTATTAATGAAAATATTTTTCAGTTAATATTTTCCCCAAAAACTCCATCTAAAATAGAGGGAGAGTTCCTCAAACTAATGAAAAAGGAAGAATAGTCTATTAGGCTGAATGAGGAATAATTCACAAGTGTTTCAAGGTACACCTTAAATTTTTTAATGAAAATTGATATTATAGTGGATCACATCATTAGTGGATTAATGTGGTGTGTATGAAAATTCATGGTGTTATGAGTCATTGACTATTATGAAGAATGTGTTCATTGTTCCCATAAGGATGAGATAGAAATTTGACTCTCTTAGTCTTCAGGTGGGTAGAAAGATAAAAATAATTAAATGATGTTTAATAAGGGAGGAATAATAGGTTATTCCATTAAAGGAACAAAATCAAAATACCACATGTTAAAAGTGTGTTAAAATGTTCTTTGAAATTTCATAAGGGAACTAGAAGATGATGTAAATGAGGAAGAAAGGGTAATCGAGGTAATTATTTCATAGGGGTTTAATGAAGCCCACTAATATAATATACGAAAGTAATTTTCTTAATAACACTAATCCTATAGTGAATTATTTAAACTACAATGAACATAAAAATCATGAGAGCCACTACCCTAAGACAAGGGTTTTCAGAGGAGATCAATAAAAACAACCACCAATATAGCATGGATGGGAATATTCTATCACTACAACTGAATTGGAAACTAAAAATGTTGTGGTTGAATGAAAAATGGTTATTACTTATTATTTGGAAAACATTATTTTCCATTTTGGTATTACACATTCATTCATATCTTTCAATTTTAGTACACCTATTAAAACACCGCATCAAAATATTAATGTGTAGTTTTCTTTGACAATAGAAAATGGGGAATTTATTGCATCAAAAGTATATAATTATCCAAACAATATTTTTCTCTATATAACCACCTAAAAAATATCATCTTACATATTTTTGTTTAGTTTGATGCAATATTGGGCATTATTAGATATATTTATAAAATTCCAATATCAACTATTGGGTAGGGAAGTCACTCTTCACATACCGAGGACTCATCTAATTCTGAACATCTGTATGAAGGAGGAAGAATATCCTTTATAATCATCATCTCATAAGAGGATATTTTTTAGGAGAAAACATATCTATCATAAATGGTTGATAAAAGGAGATGATCATGCTTAAATACATGATCATTATGAGGGACTATAACTATCTTTTCCCTAAATAATTTCATGATCTTCCTCCCAACCAAGAGGTTGAGTTTCCAACTTAACTTATATGTGGATCTCATCATAAATGATATACTCTCTACAAGATTTCCACCATTTAGTTGGAATAACTCACAAACCAGATAAAAGATAATGTAGAGAAGAGTTTTATACACCTGATTTTTTCATAATGGGGGGCACCAGTGCACTTCATCAAGAATAAGTATGGATCAATGCTTATAAACATTGACTATCATGAGATCAAGAAAATCATGATAAATAAAATTTATCCCCATCAATGGATATATGACTTGTTTCATTAACATTGTATGGATAATTATTTCTCTAAGGAAGACCTTCATTCCATATATCAACAATTAAATGCGAGGAAGGAATATTTTCACAAGACTATCCTCTAAATGAGGTAATGACTGTATGAGAAAATTGTGATTCTCTTTAGTATCAATAATTCTCCTTTAATATTAATTTAATTAATTAGTAGAGTATTTATAGATTACCTGGACAAATTTTTAGGAGTCCTTATAGATGATATTCTGATATACTCCAAGACCAAGGAGGATCATGAGGAGCATTTGAATACAATACTAAAGACTATGTGATGGGAAAAATTAAGAAAGGTACATTAAATGTGAGTTATGTATAGAGAAATTGTCATTCTTTGTAGATGTTGTTATTATTAAAGGAATATCATGGACCCTTAAAAGATAAAAGAAATTAAAGAGTTCCCCAAGACAATATTTGTAATAAAGATCAATAATTTCATTTCAATAGCAGGGTATTATCAATTATTTTTCATGAAGTTACGCACTAACAAAACTGAATTGAAGCGAATAATGCTTTTCTGGACTAGTGAATGTAAGAATGCTTTAAATTTATGAAAAATAGGCTAATCGCTATAATAGTACATACACTAATAAGGAGGGGGAAATCCTTGTGGTATACAGTATTGCTTCAAAGAAGGTCTTAGGTTGTTTACTAATTATAGATTATAAAGTGATATATTACACCACAAGATAGTTTAAATTTCATCAGAAAAACTATCCTATTAATTATCGAAGGTCTGTAGATTTGATCAATGCATTGAAATATGATATAATTATCTCTCTTTAGAGAAGTATTAGATATATATTGGCCACATGATGCTCAAATATATATTTATAAAGATTGATATTGATATGTACTACTAAATATGGATTGATATCATCATGGATTACAACTGCTCAATATTCTACCATATTGGTAATTAAAATAATGTGGTGTAATATCTAATTATAAAGGATCTTGCAACTTATCAACGATGACAATTTGGAAGGATAAAAAATTCTTGAACATGTAATGGATTGACATAGGAATAACTAAAGAAGGACATTATCAGCCATTTCTAAAATGATTTCTCAACCAACCCATTTAGAGAAAATAAAATATTCTCAAAGAGATGATGTGAAAATTTAGAGGAATTTAGATGCTCTTATAAAAGATAATTACTCAGAGTTCAAAATTGATGAGGAGGGAGTCTTATGTTTTTTGTCATGACTATGTTTACTATCATTTCTTGAGGTAATGAAATGGATTCTGAATGATGCACATAGAATAACCTTATCTATCCACCAAGTTATAAAAAAATGAATCAAGATCATTGAGTTCAATGTTGGTGGGAAAATAAAAAGAAAGATATCATGGAATATAAATAAATGTTCTTGGTATGTTAGTATGTGAATGATGAAAGAACAATGTCTAAGGGGATGATACAACTATTACCCATACCAATGTAGAAATGGGAAAACACCACCATTTAATTTGTCTCAAATATCCAAATGCATCAAGAAAAAATAATTATATATATTTTTTTGGATCATTTTTTAATGATATCTCACATTAATATAGTTTGAGAGGATTTCTCACTCAAAACACATGCATGGATATACATTATAAAAGTGGAGAGGCTTCATGAAATACCATTATTGATTATATCCAATCAAGATCCAAGATTTACCTAAATTATTTGGAAAAGTATCCAAAATGATCTCAATACAGAGTTTAGTTTTAGAGAGTATTATCATCCTCAAAATGATTTCCTATCTGAGTGTACTATTGAGACACTAGAAGACATGTTCAGAGCGTGTTCTACGTTCTTCAATTAAGTATAGGGTCAAAATAATCCATTGGTTGAGTTCTATTACAAAAATAGTTTCCACTAAATCATCCAAATATCCAAATATGAAGTCCTTTATGGAAAAAAATATAAAACACAAAAATGATGGGATGATGTTTTTGAATGTTAGATGATAGAACCTGAAATAGTTGAAGAAATAATAGAAAAATTGAAAACCATTTGATCGAACTTCAAGGCAGCAGAAAGATAACAGAATAGATATGAATATAATCATGGATATGACTTATAGTATTCGTTTTGTGAAAAATTATTCCTCCATATATCTCCATGGAAGTGGTTGATGATATTTGGGAATAATGGAAAGCAATGTTATAGGTACATTGGACACTTCGAGAGTTTTTATCACATTAGAGTCATGGCATATCAACTTGTACACATACCAGTCATGTCTCCATTACATGATGTATTCCACATATCCCTCATTATGATGTAAAAACTATTTCTCTCACAATTAATGAATTTAGATTTGTTACAGCTAGAAAATGATATCTCTTAGGAGGAATAACTAGAAAATATATTAAAATATGGAGATAATTTTCTACACCACTAGACTAATCACCTAGTCAAATTATTATAGATAAACAAAAAATTTAGAGAGTCCACAAGGGATCCATAGAATGTTATGAAGAAGACGAAACTCCATCATGTATTTTCACCTTAATACGTAAAACAACATTTCATGGGAAAAATTTCATAAGGGGGAAGAATGTAACGACCATAAATTTTATCAATATAAATTCGCTTCTTATAATTATGTCATATAATATAAATCACAATTAGAAAATAGAAAAACAATAGAAAAATTATCATCATAAATTAACATGATACATTATTTAGTAAATAAACCAATAATAATTCTTGACATTACATCTGGAAAATACTTATAAAATAAGATAACAATAATATCATAATTTGGATCTTCTTGATCAACAAGAATGACCACACTCACAAAATAAGACTTAAAACCAATGAATAATGTTAATAATAAAATATTAATTTTAAAGATGAAATTATACATATAAATGGAGGATAAAGTAGAAGTGAAGGAAGAATAAATTAAATAAAGTGTATTTATAATAATTTAGAAATCTATAATGTTGTAATTTTAACCTAACTATTAAACTAGTAATGTGAGTGTTAGAAATAGTAACATCTCCATTTGAGTAGTAACCTCACCTATGAAAGTATAAATTAAATTTATATTCCATGAAAATGAAAATATGATATATTTTTATCATTGTATAAGTAAATAATTGGTTTAAAATTAGAAATTAATTATTGGTATTTTTATAAAATATAAATTTTTATTTAATATTTTATAAATAATATAATGGATTAAAATAAAAATAATTTTCATAAAATAGATTCATAAATTAATTTTAATCTTTATTTAATTATAACATAAATTTATGAGGCCTTAATTAATTCTTCAAAGGGTTATAAAATCAATAATAATTTTTGAATTGGTATTTTTTAAATAAATAATTATTTAATGTAAAAATTATATTTCTAGGATTTAGATATTTACTTTAAAAAAATTAAATTAATTTTTTAAATATACAGTTAAAATAAAGTTGGGGTTATTTTATTGTATTTTTCTAAAACTGTTGACTTTTTGGAGAATACTGATATACGGTAATTTTATGGTATTTAACTAATACATGAATAGTTGAGTCATGGATGCTTTATGGATGTGGTAAGAAACAATTGGTTAAAATTCTACCAAATTATTCACTATATGTATTAGTATGAATCAACATTATTTATTGTCTTGATCCAAAATAATAAATTTATGAATATAATAATAAATAACAGTCATCTCTTCCCACATAAATACCACCCCTCATCACCTCTTCTTATGATACCATATAATACATTTGTATTTTATAAATTATGATCAATTTACTTCACAATCATCTTCACCATGTCCAGTAGCTTCAACTCTCAAAAAAATACCAAAAGCATGTACATTAAGTAGGTTCACAAGGAGATGATATTCAACAGGTAAAATCTTCCTTCTTTATCATTCAAATAATTTATTCCTTTTAATTTATCCTCACCCCTATACAAAATGAAATGATAACTATAGTATCATATTTAGACATTAATTGTTATTTTTTAATGTAATATCTATTATAAAATGTCTTCTCTTCTCCATTTATTCTAAAAATGAAAACATCATTTGTGATGTGTCGATTCACCGCTTTCATGGAAACGAGTATTAATTTTTTATTTCCACATTCATGGATGGTTATAAACACATTATTATATATAAATAATATGTAAATATGTATATTATAAGTTATCTCATGTTATATAAACAATATATAACCATACTATTAAAACAAATGATTCTACATTATAATGGTTATAAAACCCAAAAAAATAAACTAATGAATTTTAATTGAAATTTTATCTAATGAATTATTATCATATTTTAAAGAAATTATATATAATTCCATTTAAAATTATGGAATAATATTAATACAATTTCATTCCAATTATAGGATTTTATCCCTTTTAGTAATGAATCCCACAATTATACTAAACGGAACAAATCCTAAAACCATGAAAGGAAAGCTCCTAGAACAACAAAATTAAACATTATAACCCATCAAAATGTCGATAAATGAACTTAATTAAATTATAAAATATAAAATATATGTTTATAATGTTATTAATTAATAAATTAGTTGATCAAATTTTATTATCCAGGACAATAAGTTCATTTGTGGAAAAAATTCACACACGAGGTAAGGGTTCTCCTCGATCCTCCAAATTACCTTTGGATTACACTTTCTCTCACCTTTCCCATGTGTAATTATAAATTCATCATCTTTAATTCTACAATTTTCAATGTGTATGTTCCAAAAATATGATTTTATTTCAAATTACATTTATTTTATTGGTAATACATGTTTTTTAGTGGTTCCATTCTCAATTCATCCCGATAAGAAAGCCCGATTAAAGGGAACTTTTCCATCTATTAACCATTTTCAAGTACACTAAAAAAACTATTTTAAGTTTCAATTATTTTTATCAAATAACACATTTTATCATGATAAAATAGAATATTTCTTCTATGGTTTTGTGAAAACAATTATTCCTCTATCTTCTTTAATAACTTTTTAATATTTCCCTTAAACCACATTAAAGGGGATCATTTATAATGTTCCTTAATCACACTATTTCATATGTTCATTTTAGCATGAAATAATTTTTCATGATGTATTTATTTTTATTTTATTATTTTCCATATATTATTTAATAACTTCTTTCATGGATTCCATTATGATACCCCCTTTAGTTATTTCTTATGACATGAGTATGATATATATTTCCTTACACTGACAAATCTTATGTTTATTTATATGGTTTTATGTTTTTATGTCACACACATATTCGTGTACATGTTTTGATGGCTTAAACCAGATAACATTCCAATGCATTGGGTAATGTTTTGTGTGATGATATGTTATATGTGGGATTAGGGAGAAAACCTATTCCATTATGGGTCTTTTTTCACCATGTGATATAGTCTTCGCAGTTAACCTTAACTCATCTTTATAAAATGTTTTATATTCCTTCCAGATTCTTATATTTCCATGTTTTTTTAATTACATGTACTATATGATATTAATATTCATGTTTATTCATGTGTCGTTATTATTATGTTATCTTATTATTACTTTATCTCATATTTTATGCTTCTCTTCAATACTTATTCCCTTGAAAAAATTTAGCTCATCCCTTTTGTCTATGTATTTTATCAGGTTATCCTCTGATGTTATAAAAGCACAAAGGGAGTAAGAATCTCAATTGGGATATTAAATAAATGTTTCTTTCATGTATTCCAATTATTTACATATTCTTCCAGATATTTTATGATCTTTGGTATGTATTTGTTAGATAATAATGATTAAAATAAAGTTATAATATGTTTAAAAGGAACTTGTATCCATAAAAAACATCCCTAAACACACCATCCAAGAGCATAAAATAAAAAACTAACTTGATCCACCTAAAATAAATGTCTAACACCATTAGTATTAATTTTAAAATAATGGGATTCAAAATCAATAAATCATGGGAAAATATAGTGTTGTGCATGTTTTTTCCTGATTGGATTTGGAACCATGGCCCAACTAAGAAAAAAAACTATAACAGTTAATATACTCCATATTTTGGGTTTGTAATGGGTTTCTAGATGGTGGGATCTATCTTGTAAACTTATATTCTTCCTCCATTTTTATGTTGAACACTCAAGAAGACCCAAATAATCTTCGATAAAAATAATGGTGATTTAATAACAATATGTCATATCAAAAACATGAATATATTATTAAGAAAACTCAAATTGTTGATATAAATCATAATTAATCCTATAAAATTGGGTCTTTCGGTGAAAAAGTTCAAGCTAGATATTTTCTACACATACCTCATCGGTTTCTTCATCTAATCATAGTAATACTAGAATTTCAAACTAACAATAGGGTGATACTAAAAACATGGCCTCTCTAAGAACTTAAGATCTAAAACCGTTAGTAATAAAATAACACATGCTTACCTGATAGATCATTGAAAATTATCATCCAGTAGGCTTGAAAAGCACTCCTAATCCCAATGATCTGACAACTTGTGAATTGGTATTAAGAATATTCACTTCTGAGTAATTTCACCATTTCATTATAATATTAATAAAAATCTAAGGCTATTGATAATATTAAATGAGTGATCCATACATTTAAAACCCATGAAAAAAATTAGTAGTCTTAATATAAAAGAGAAATAATATTTTGAGTACCATATAAATGAAATACTAAAAAAAATATGATCCATAAAATTAAAAAATAAATGACCAATAATAAATACTTATAAAACTAAAATTAGATGTAAATTTGACATCTAGAAAAAAATTGATAAATAACTATCCCAAAAAGTTAGTCCATCAATAAAACTAAAACCTTTTACCCATCTCTATGTGAACCATGGTGACTCACCATAATTCAAATATATTAGTCAAAAATAAAACTAAACAATTCCATAAAGTGATCAAATAATTTCCCTGGGACCTAATATTAAACATAAGAGTAACATATATAGAACAGTGAATATTGGTTTGTATAAATAAAACCTTATAGAATTTCACTATAGATATTATTTTATTTCCTTTTAAAAAATAATTTATTAATGATAGTATGAAACAATAATATAAGAGAGGTTTTTCTCATTAAAGGATAAAAACCCATATAACATGTCATGATTTATTTTATAAAATGTCTACATTCATAGAGTAATCATTAATGGAATATTTAGTTTTTTTCAAAAAATCAATAAATCTACTATAAGAGGATTCTCTGTGAAATTATTAAGAAAACCATTTTCTCTTTCAATAAAATTTCTCAAGTTTCCTTCTATATAATTTATACCAATTTATATATTAAATATTTTTTTTAAACCGTTTTACCAGTCAATATGGAATTTAAAGTAAATTTAAATAGAAATGAACATAAACATTAGAATGAGAAAATAAACCAATACAAGTAAAAAATAAAAAATCAATTGTGCTTCCATGGAATCATGAAAAGGATAAGGTGTACAATCATGTAATAAAAGGAATCTCCTCAACAAGCCCAAAATGAAATCAAGGTATCATAGTAATCAAACTACGTGTTAACATGATTTATATTAGAACTGGTCTCCTCAGTCCACTCATATCTAGCGGCTTCTTAATACAAATAATAACATACCTCTCAACACCCTCTAATGTCACTAAGTACAAAGTAATCCCATGGTAGGAACTATTCTCATAGGTAAAAAATTTTGATTGCACATAAATGTGGATTAATAAGCATCTATACCCTATACTTATTACCCAAATTTCCAATGATATAACATAATACAAGTGATTAATAAAGAAATAACACCTAGATAATATAAAATAAAATAAATAAATTCCACATCTATCCTCGAACACTATTGCACGAAACAACCCATTTCATATAAATAATCATTAAAAATATATCACAATGTCAAAAAATATCCCCTTTTGAGAGCATATGTTTTTCCAATAAATACATGTAAGGGAATCAATAAAGGTAAATTGGTTTTTTTGAAATGGTTATTCTAAAGTACAACCATGATATTATTTCAGAACATCCTCATAATTAAAATAAAATTTCTATATTTTGAAATATCAATTTTAATAATCTTATGAATAAAACTATTTGATTTATATCCTTTTTTCAATTTAAAAATAATTTAATATCTAAACCACATCCATTAATTTCAACTAAATCCAAAATAACCACATTTTATACAATTTCATGACCCAAATGTAGTCAAATTAAATTTAACATAACATTTCATCTAAAATAATCCTAAAAAATAATTTTCAAATATTTGGGACACACAGATCATTTTAAAAACTATGAAGTCCATAAAAATCAGTATATAATATGTGAGAAACCATTTCAGTTAACTATAAAATCCATTATGACTATCTTCTATAAGTCAAATTTTAAAATGTAAAACATTATAAAATAACATGAAATAAATGGTATATATATTTATGGAAACCTATCAAAAAAATAGAACCCAGTGTAAATAAATTTTAATAATCCATAACTTGTCACTTTTAATTTCTAACACTCATATTTGCAATGCAAATTTATTTTAAATCTTAACCAACCCAAAGTTGATTAAAAAGTGTTTTAATAAGGATATTGGTTAGTGAACCTATCTCTTTTTAGAATCTACACCTATGGAATATTCTATGTAAATGTAAGTTCCATTATTCCCTTTTGGGAATATAAGAATCACTAATATAGAGTTATAAAAGGTGTATAAGATGTTTCCCCAGTAAGGGTGTTCAGACTATCTATGATTATTTTTCTAGAGTTCCTAGAATGATAGAATAGTATGAATATTAATTACTTTAGGGTATCATGTATGATCAATTTTATACCTTGATCGTACAAAAATTGAATCCCACCAATTTAATAATTGGTAGAGCGGGGATTCTCTTTATTGTTTATATATAGTTGTGCATTCTATTAATGTTTCTAATGTTGGTCCAATGACCGTTAGAGATTAGATTATTATTTCCTCTTCCCTTTCTTTAGAATTCAATAATAATTTTACATCCCAGTCATTTATTTCATTAAATTTGATTAATTATTTCTGTTTTATCCAAGAGATGATAAAGTTTATATTGGATCATTCCATTTTTTGCGAAAAAGGAAGAAGTCGGGATTCAATTTTCTTAATGATTTTATTTCAATTAATTATTTTTATATTATGTGGTATGTATTATTACTTCAAATAGACACATTAATATTATTATTGATATAATATAGATGATTTTTTTATGGCCCATATATATCGTTTTAAAATTTCATTTATGTTTCTTTCTCCTAATAGGAATAATCACATCGTTATAGGTGAGTGGCTCCATGGTATGTGAGAGATATGTATATTGTTTTTTATATCAGGTATATGTTGATCCATTTACCTACCTTGATCTTTGTTACTATTTAATAGACCTCATTTTGTTAGATTATAGTGGTGGTAGACATGTTCCCCAAGTCCTTTTTCGATGAATATTAGGAGTCCCATCTCAGATGTATGTATAATTTTCTATCAAATTACTTTTATAGATTAGCTCAATTTTCATTAAGTATCATCAGATTTCTCCCACTGAGAATTAGGAGATAAATGCCAGATGACAGGATCTAGAGAGAAATGGATTTAATGAACTTATTGAATATCCATTGAGACAACTTGTTGTGTTGAAAAATAATATGATAAGATCCTTCATCATTTAATTAATTACTAAAACCTCATCCATGTGAAAATTATGAATTAATACACATTTCCCCAAATAGACAACCACTTTAGACCACTCAGGGTATCCTTCTGTTATCTAAGATCAATTTATGATTTTAATATCATCATTTGAGTGTTATACAAGTCAACAACCCTATGAATACTATATGGATTAGGTATAACCTCTGTGATTATTCAATAATTCCATTATATAATACCAAGTCTCATGTTTTTTTCATTGGTTTGATGAATTTAATCCTTCATAATTTTATGTATTCCATCATTTTTAAATATTTGGAAAATAACATGGTGTACCAAATTCCAGGGAGGAAAATAGGGAACATTCAGTCATTTTCTTGGATACCATGTGTGAGAATAACCTATATACAGAGTTAAAAATTTATCAGTTCTAGATTATTAAAATGAGGTTCTCAGGCCTAAAAATATCTGATAATGGAATCTTGGTGGATCTCAAGAAGGTCTAATTGGTGATTTATTTAGATTATATTAGATTGTGTTAGAGATTAATATATTCCATGATATAATAGGATAATATAATGTTTTATTTAGGATTTATTTATGTTTGATTTTCCAATGGAATCCATAATGTAAAGTGGTGTAAAGTTTCTCTGGGTAGAGAAATTACATCGGTCTTATGATGGGGTGAATGTAATGTTGACTATAACTCAATTTTGGAATCAGTCTAATCAAGTATAGGATTATGATGTGTAATATGATGCTTTGTGATCAATATTATGGTGTTTGGTGGTGTATCATAATCATGTGGTGGAATATAAATGTTGGTATTTATTCCCATGGAAGATGAATTACCCCACACATAACCTCATGTTTGTATTGATGATATTTTCCAAAAAACAATTACCAATATCATTTCATGTATAGATTAAATTATTTTTATACTACAATATTTTAATGTATATATTGAACCATTGGGACTTGAATATTTTAAAAAGACAACAGGGGAAGAATCCCAAGACCATTTATTTTTATATATTACAAACCACTAAAAAATTAATTGTGGATTCCAATGCCTTGAAGAGGTATTGAATCTTGTGAAATGAGATAAAAAATTTTGAAATCAAATAAATATGAAAAATAATATGTAGTATTTTTTTAAAAAAAACAAATTAATGAAGAATAATGGACACATGGAGATATGGAACCTAATTAATGTGTATCATACCAACATAGTAAAATCACCTAATAAGGTTATTTGTTTTTCATCATCTGTTCATGATAACATGAAACAAAATTTTAAATTAAACTTTATTTTGTGATGCCCCATCAGTCCTCATTCTTAATTATTTGAATTCCCTCAGATGACTCTTTTGGATCCTGTGACATGAATGTTAACAGAAGTCTAATAAACACTAAGTTATTAAAAATAAAATTTTAAAAAGGTAGATTCTTTATGCGAATGGAGTTATGCTAATTTTCATGTCAATAGACTATATATAAGGCCCCAAACTTAAACCTTACTTAATATTGAATTAGATTAATAATTCACATTGAGTATCTTTTCAGGTTTAGTGTTTTAGAGAATTAGAACATAACTATTACATCTCAAAAGATTACAAAGTAGACACTTCTACTAAGTTTCCATATAATAAAAAACTCTTAAAAAGAAACATGACTAGTTCCATGTTTTATATAGCATGACTTTCCCTTGATCCCATCCTTGACCCTATTCCACATTAAGTCCGGTGAAAAACATTTCAGAAAAACATGGGGTGAGCATAAAAATCTCAGTAAGGGATACAGAAAGAATGAAAACTATTAGTTTATCAAAACAACAAGTAAACCATGTATACTTTATCAATGTAATACTTTTCACCTTTATGAAGTAGTAAAAACTCTTCACTGAATTAAAGATCATTACGTACCCTTTTGTAACCAAAAGATTACCATAAAAACCATATAAAGATCACATAACATATAAAGGTAACTTGGGACATAAACATACTTAAATGGAATAACCATACGGTCAACTTCCACACATATCACATAATGGATTAGCCATACGGCCGACTTCCATACCCAATGCATTGGAGGTTATACCGTAACCACCCGTCCTGGTATTCACGGCACCACCTGTCTTATGGTTTATCACATAACCACCCGTCAAATGTCCAAGTACCAATATAAAATCATAAACCATAAAACAAATATAATGGAAAGAAAACATTTCCACACATTGATCAAAATATATCACATAAATATATTGACATAACAAATCCATTATAAAAACCATTTTCAATACCAAAATACTTAAAAGTGTATATGGTATTTATTTCATTTTAAAAACATTATGGCTTGTTGAGAAGCCAAAGACCAAATAATACTTGCGGCGGCGGAGAAGTCGTTGTCGCCGCATACGTACGACAAAAACATTCCCTTTTTTCGTTTAGTAAAACACTTCGTTTAAAAATATTCCTTTTGAATAAACATAAAAGTCAAAGGGGTTTATACACCGTATTAAATAAAGTGGTGTATAAAACAAAAAAATGCCTCAATGAAAGGAGATTGAGACGAAGTCCCTTACCTCGGGTCCGACTTGACTCGATCGTTCCTTAACATCCCAAATTATAAACTTGTGTTAATTTATACATGATTAAGAACCTTTTTCAAGTTCATTATTCCTTTTATATCACTTTTTTCCATGTTATGAACATTATGTAGTCATTTAAGTTGATAACGGTCATTTGTCGATATTTGGAACTTGAGTCAAAAGTGAACTTCTTACAATTACATGTTGTTCGTTTGGTCAAAGGTTCATTTTATCCAGAATGATATTAATGATTTGGATATCATATATATCATATATATCCAGCATATACATGTATTTATAATATTACATAATCATTTAGAGGTAAGAAATCAAATGCACCGTTCCGGGAGACGGTAAGCCCTACGTACGCATGAACGCTACTTTCATTTCGTTGTCAAATTAATGGAATAAAAACTAAATGAGAGGTATGTATATTTTAATTGCAGAATTATATTAATCATTTATATGTAACATACATCATATATAATAACTTTAAATCCATACTTTATATGTCCCACATATGGCAATAACGAATCAAATCACTTTTAGGGGGCAGTAGTCCGCTCTTCCTAAAATGAAGATATCGCGTATACCCATAATGGAAGCCATGAAGGTGGGCCATAAATGAAAAATACAGAAGATTAAGGAAGACATAAACATATTATTTATCATATATAAATATAGTGACATATTAATGGCCACCTTTGAAGGTGTTGGAAGAATATTGAACAATCATCGTTTCGTGAGGCAGAAATTCGCCATCCATGGAAACAGTATGTTCTTTAACCATTAGATATAGGTGTGTGTTAGTGTATCTCGAAAGCATCTTAAAAAAACATCCTAGTATATTAAAGATATGGGTTTGTTACAACATAAATGAATAAAAATAGTTTAGGGGGTTGTAGAAGCAAAATAAAACAAAAGGACACAAGTGAAGACATTACCTTAAAATCGGGTGACTCTCTTAGATTTGAGCTAAACGGATTCCTTGGGAAGCATTAATCCAAAAGTGGGGCTTCTAAGAGTTATATAGTGATTTGGAGAGACACAATGGGCAGTGTTTGTCCGAGCCAAAGGCTTTGGAAGTGTGGTTAAGGTGGTAGAGGTGGGGGCCTTTTATAATAGGAGAGGAGGGGCACTCTTGGAATGTAAAGAAATGTAACTTTATTTTAAAATGTGTTTCGGATTTAAAAGGTCCCATACTGATATAATTCGAGTATAAGGTGATAAGGGTTCTAAATATACCCAAACAATAGGTTTTTGACAAGTTTAGGTCTTAGATTTTACATTATCTTTTTATTTTATTTAAATCGTTAAATAATGAGGTAATCGCTGCATCATCATGGTTCCATAAATAATTTAATTTATATAATGACAAAAAATTATAAAAAAAATATCATCATTTACTAAATCTCATTATCTCTCTAATGAATATTTATAGTCATATATATGACTTTTATAACCCCATTTAAAAATTGTTTTAGTAAAACAACTCATGTTTGTGACATTTTTACATTAACATTAAATAAAAAGATATTAATGTTATTTTCCTTCCAAAGTGGCTCCATGGGGTCCCCAAGTTGACCCATGGATTTTCTTGGTCAGCCATGACATATCCAATAAGGTTAGGACATGTTTATAGGTCATTCCATATTATTACAACATTATTTTTACCTTAAACAACACTAATTTCCTCTAATCGTGATTAAAAACATAAAAGATACTATTCACCAAAAAATTATTTTAATCCAATTGAACCACATTTTGATTCATAATGACAACCATGTATGTCGGATTTTTGAAATTCAAAACATAGAGGTGGTAAAATTTCATTTAAACGAAAAATCGGTTTTTATAAGTACCACTTAGTGGTTTCACTATTCATCAAAAATTGAAGTTTTTCAGAAAAATACCAAAACTTCACACTAAGATATATTTGATATTCCGAATTAAAAAATGAAGTCCATTTTACAAAATTCAAAACATATAAGTTTCATTAATTAATTTAATAATTAATTCCCGTTGTCAAAGCAAATAGCGTGTTTTTATGAAACAATAAGTATCAAAAGATTGACACTTGTTTAAGTCTGATTTCAATGTAAAAATAATTCCAACGACCACTATTGGATTTAATGGTAAAAATATATTGTAATTTAACCTTAAAACAAATTAAAAAGATAATCTAATCATATAAATAAATTAGACTAAAAATAGGTTTTGAATTAAAATACAACATTTTACACTATTCATTAAAAAAATGAACTTTATCGGAAAAATACCAAAAATTTACACAAAGTAAATTTTGATTTCCAGATTCTAAAGAAGAGTTTCATTTGGTCCAATAGAATGTATAAGAGTGAAAAAAACTATATTTAATGACGGTTCGCCATCAAAAGGCGATAAGTGAACCTTTAGTGAAAATTTGGGTATATATGCCTAAAATTGAATTCTTTCCATATTTTAAGCCTTTATCTTTTATTAGATAAATTTAAAAACATTTAAAAAACATATATAATCATATTTTAGTTATTTCTATCCATTCCCGCCAATACAACGACTATGTGTTAACTACCATTTAAAATAATATTATTTTATTTCTAGTGTGAAACGTAAGATTTCAATGAAACTCTTTGTTGCGTATCAGGTAAGCTATCGAACATAGCAACTCCTTTAAAGTAAAATTAATATTTAATTTGTAAATTTTGATAAATATGAAAATTTATTATTCTTTATTTACCTGGAATGTTACATCGTTACCCCCTTTTGGGAATTGCGTCCTCGGAATTTTATTCACTTATCAAAATAAGTGGGGGTATTTATCCCTCATAGCATTTTCAGATTCCCACATTGCCTCTTCAACCATCTGGTTTTTCCACAAAACCTTTACCTGGTGAATCACCTTATTCCGTAACACTTTCTCCCTATGGTCAAGAATCTGGACCGACTATTCTTCATAAGATAGGTTCTCTTCCAGCTGAACTACCTCTGGACTCAAAACATGAGATGGATCTGGCATATACTTTCTCAACATCGAAACATGAAAAACATTATGTACCTGAGATAAACTTGGAGGTAATGCCACTCCGTATGAAACTGATCCAACTCTCTCCAGAATTTCATATGGTTCAATGAACCTTGGACTCAGCTTTCCTTTCTTACAAAACCGAATCACACTTTTCCATGGAGAAACCTTGAGAAAAACATGATCACCTACCTCGAAAGATAGATCCTTCCTCCAGTTATCCGTATAACTTTTCTGTCTACTCGGAGATGTTCTCATGTGTTTCTGAATCAACTGAACTTTTTCTGTCATCTCTTCTACCAATTCTGGTCCCATCAGCTTCCTTTCACCCACTTCATCCCAAAAATCTGGAGTTCGACACCGCTTCCCATATAATGCCTCAAATGGTGCCATCTTTATACTGGAATGAAAACTGTTATTATAAGAAAACTCAACCAAAGAATGATGTTGGTCCCAACGTCCCTGATAATCCATAGAGAAAGCTCGTAGCATATCCTCTAATGTATGGATCGTTCGTTCTGACTTCCCATCTGATTGAGGATGAAAAGTTGTTCTAAAATTTAATTCAGTACCCAACGACTTCTGAAGGCCTTTTCAAAAGTTAGAAGTGAACATGGGGTCACAGTCAGATACAATGGAGAGAGGAAATCTATGTAACCTGACTATCTCTTTAAGATACAAACGATAAAGTTGATCTAGGGAAAAATTATCTCGTTTGGCATGGAAATAAGCAGATTTAGTCATGTGATCAACAATAACCCAGTTTGCATTATTACCTCGAGGTGTCTTCGACAATCCCACAACGAAGTCCATGGATATATTCTCTCATTTCCACTCTAGCATTGGTAAAGGCTGAATCATCCCTTTCGGTGACTGCCTCTCTGCTTTAACCTGTTGACATGTCAAACACTTCGAAGTAAAATCAGAAATATCTCTTTTTATTCCATCCCACCAGTAATACTCCCACAGATCCCTGTACATCTTAGTACTGCCAGGATGAACTGAAAACTGGGAACTATGAGCCTCACGTAACAACTCATTCTTCAACTGTGAATCACCAAGGACACATAATCTCTTCCAAAACCTCAAAACACAATCATTATCAATGTTGAATTTTGGAAACTTACCCTTCTGAACCAGCTCTACCTTTTTCTGCAACTCACTGTCTTCCCTATGTGCTTTCTTAATTCTGTCTGATAGGGATGATCTCACTAATACCTGAAACAAAACAGAATATCTTCCTGCACCAACAACATCTATTCAAAAGTTCATCAAATCAAAAATAAAATGATGTCGTTCCAAACGTAGCATGATTAATGAATCATTAGGTTTTTTGACTCAAAGCATCGGCCAATTTATTTGCTTTTCCCGGATGGTAATAAATGGTACAATCATAATCCTTGATTAATTCCAGTCATCTCCTCTATCTCATGTTCAATTCATTTTGAGTGAATATATACTTTAAACTTTTGTGATCAGTATATATTTCACACTTTACTCCATACAAATGATGCCTCCAAATTTTTAGAGAAAAAACAACAGCAGTTAATTCCAAGTCATGTGTAGGGTAATTTAACTCATGAGTTTTCATCTAACGTGAAGCATATGAAATTACCTGGTCATTTTTCATAAGGAAACAACCACGTCCCTTCAACGAAGCATCACTGTAGATAAAAAACTTACCATTCCTGGAAGGAAGATCCAAAACTGGAGCATTCACCAATCTTCTTTTCAACTCTTGAAAACAATCATCACATTCTTTTGTCCAAATAAACATAACACTCATCTGAATTAGCTTAGTCATTGGACTATATAACCGTGAAAAATTTTCAACAAACCTTCGGTAGTAACCTGCCAAACCAAGGAATCTACGGATCTCGGTTACATTTGTGGGTCTTGGCAATTCTTCAACAACTTTTGTTTTAGCATGATGAACAGTTATGCCATTTTTTGAGACAATGTGACCCAGGAAATAAATTTGTTGTAAGCAAAAATCACACTTTCTGAATTTTCCATACAGTTTATTTTCTTTTAAGGTTTTCAAGATAACCCCTAAATAACTTTCATGGTCCTCTTTAGTTTTATAAAACACCAAAATATCATCAATGAAAACAACCACAAACTTATCCAAGAACTCATGGAAAATTCTATTCATAAGGTCCATGAATATAGCATGTCCATTGGTTAACCCAAAAGGCATAACTGAAAATTCAAAATGGCCATATCTAGTATGGAACGCAGTCTTCGGAAGGTCTGCTTATTTTACTTTCAAATGATGGTACCCCGACCTCATGTCAATCTTTGAAAAAATACTGAGCTCCCTGGAGCTGATCAAACAAATCATCGATATGAGGCAAAGGATATTTGTTCTTAACAGTGATGTTATTCAAGGCTCTATAATCAATTCAAAGTCTCATTGAGCCATCTTTCTTTTTAACAAACAAGACAGGAGCACCCCATGGTGATGTTCTAGGTCGAATGAAACCTTTATCTAATAACTCCTGCAATTGCTTCTTTAACTCTAAAAGTTCAATTTCAGCCATTCGATAAGGGGGTTTTGAAATTGGATTAGAATCAGAAACTAAGTCAACAGTAAATTCAACTTCCCGATCATGAATAATGCTAGGCAACTCATCAAGAAAAACATCAAGATACTCATTTACCACTGGCACATCATTAATCCGAACAGTTCCTTTATTTTCAACAATATGTGCAAGGTAACATTCATTTACATCTTTTACTACTTTCTCAACTTCCTAATATGTTATCAAAATCAAGGGTTCATTCTTGTACACAAACTGAAAATATTTCTGAAAAGAAACCATTTTAGCTCTGCAGTCAATCTTAGCATGATAAACAGAAAGCCAATCCATGCCCAAAATAACATCAAACTCTTCTAGAGGTTAAGCAATAAGGTTTGTTGGTATATTCTTTCCGCACAAAAGGATAGGAAGGTTCTTATAATTCCTTTTTGTCTCAACATTCCCTCCGGGTGTTTTTACCATAAGTTCAGGATTCATATATTGAGATGAAATTTTCAATTTACTATAAAGCTTCTCAGAAATGGAAGAATGTGTATACCCTGAATCAAACAACACATTGGCATAATCTGAACAAACAAACAGTGTACCTGATACTACTTCATTCGATGGCCCAACATCTGCTGAAGTAGTTGCAATGGATTTCACCACCACTTTCTGCTTGTAGTCTGGCTGCTTTCCCTTAGTTGAGTTCTTCATTAGACACTCATTTTCATAATGAACCATTTCATTACACTTAAAACATCTTACCGTTGACTTTTCATTGCCTGCTTGATCACCTTCCTTACAGTTACGAGCAATATGACCTGACTAACCACACCGAAAGCACTTTCTAGACATGGATAAACATTCTCCAGGATTCATTTTACCACACTTCTCACAGGATGGATATTTGGTTTTCTTACCTCCTTTCTTCTTTGATGAATTCTTCCCCTTTTCCTGCCAACTGGACCTCTTATTATGTTGTTTGTCAAAGAACACCTGATCGTCGGCAAATTCCATTTCCACCTTCTCCGCACATCGAACATGTTTTTCATAACTTTTGAACTCACAAGAAGCTAAATCCCTTAGATACTTTGTCTTTAACCCTGAGTAAAAATGGTTTATTTTACTATCAAGATCTCGTATGATATTTGGAGCATACCTTGCCAATAGAGTGAACTTTGCTTCATAAGAACCCACAGAGTCATCCTCCTGCCTCAATTCTAGGAATTGTTTTTCCATCCTACGATGAACCACCTTAGGAAAATATTTCTCAAGAAACATACCTTTGAATTCGTCCCAGTGAAGATCATCAATCTCATCACTATCCCTGAAATTTTTCACCATCGACCACCACTGATCAGCTTCACCTTCAAAACGGTAAATAGCAAGACTATCCTTTTGATGTTCTGAACACCCCATGATATCAAAAATCTTCTCCAGTACTTTAATCCACCCTTCAACTTGAACATGTTCAGATGATCCTCTGAATGATGGGGGATGTTGCCTCATAAAATGTTCCACCACTAACATGTTCCTCTGTGGTTGATCTGACTAATCTTGTGCATGGATACCACCATCATTTATAGCCTGATTCAACTGTGTCATCACTATAACAAACTATTTAGTTTCGATTCCGACCATATCAGGTTGCTTATTTGGAAGGTTGTCTTCCTCCTGATGTCGTCCCAACATAGCTTCTTTGTTTCCTCTACGGGAAACCATTCTAATCATAGAAATATCTTAGGCAAAGCAACATGGTAATATTTAAATTCTATATCATTTCAGTCATACCATAAATTAACATATAATTTAACAATTTTATAACTCCTAAATTTATCTAAAACGACCTCTAATACCAACTATAAGGCCCCAGGCTTAAACCTTACTTAATATTGAATTAAATGAATAATTCACATTGAGGATGTTTTTAGGTTAAGAGTTTTAGAGAATTAGAACAAAACTATTACATCTCAAAATATTACAAAGTAGATACTTCTACTAAGTTTCCATAGAATAAAAAACTCTTAAAAAGAAACATGTCTAGTTCCATGTTTTATATAGCATGACATTCACTTGATCCCATCTTTGACACTATTACACATTAATTCCTGTGAAAAACATTTCAAAAAAACATGGGGTGGGCATAAAAATCTCAGTAAGGGATACACAAAGAATGAAAACTATTAGTTTATCAAAACAACAAGTAAACCGTGTATACTTTATCAAAGTAATACTTTTCACCTTTATGAAGTAGTAAAAACTCTTCACTGAATAAAAGATCATTACTTACCCTTTTGTAACCAAAAGATTACCATAAAACCCATATAAAGATCACATAACATATAAAGGTAACTTGGGACATAAACATACTTAAATGGAATAACCATACGATCGACTTCCACACATATCAATTAATGGAATAGCCATACGGCCGACTTCCATACCCAATGCATTGGAGGTTATAACATAACCACCCATCCTGGTATTCACGGCACCACCCGTCATATGGTTTATCACGTAACCACCCGTCAAATGTCCATGTACCAATATAAAATCATAAAACATAAAACAAATATAATGGAAAGAAAACATTTCCACACATTAATCACAATATATCACATAAATATATTGACATAACAAATCCATTATAAAAACCATTTTCAATACCAAAATACATAAAATATTATATGGTATTTATTTCATTTTAAAAATATTCGGCTTTTTGAGGAAGCCAAAGACCAAATAATACTCGCGGCGGCGGAGAAGTCATTGTCGCTGCATACGTACGACAAAAACATTCCCTTTTGTCATTTATTAAAACGATTCATATAAAAAGATTCCTTTTGAATAAACATAAAAGTCAAAGCTTTTTATACACCGTATTAAAAAAAGTGGTGTATAAAACAAAAATATGCCTCAATGAAAGGAGGTTGAGATGACGTCCCTTACCTCGGGTCCGACTTGACTCGATCGTTCTTTAACGTCCTGAATAATAAACTTGAGTTAATTTCTACTTGATTAAGAAGATTTTTCAAGTTCACTATTCCTTTAATATCACTTATTACCATGTTATGAACATTATGTAGTCATTTAAGTTGATAACGGTCGTTTTTCGATATTTGGTACTTGAGTCAAAAGTGACCTTCTTAAAATTACATGTTGTTAATTTGGTCAAAGGTTCATTATATCCAGAATGATATTCATGATTTGTATATCATATATATCATATATATCTGGCATATACATGTATTTATAATATTACATAATCATTTATAGGTAAGAAATGAAATGCACCGTTCATGGAGACGGTAAGCCCAACGTATTCATGAATGCTACTTTCATTTCTTTGTCATATTAATGAAATTAAAACTAAATGATAGGTATTTATATTTTAATTCCAGAATTATATACATAATTTATATGTAACATACATCATATATAATAACTTTAAATCCATCCTTTATATGTCCCACATATGGCATTAACGAATCAAATCACTTTGAGTGGGCGGTAGTCCGCACTTCCTAAAATGAAGATATCGCATATACCCATAATGGAAGCCATAAAGGTGTGCCGTAAATGAAAAATACAGAAGCTTAAGGAAGTCATAAACATATTATATATCATATATAAGTATAGTGACATCTTAATGGCCACCTTTGAAGGTGTTGGAAGAATATTGAACAATAATCGTTTCGTGAGGCAGAAATTCGCCATCCACGGAAAGAGCATGTTCTTTAACCATTAGATGTGGGTGTGTGTATTTCTAGCTCGAAATAATCTTATAAAAACATCCTAGTATTTTGAAGATACTGGATTTGTTAAATAAGAAATGAATAAAAATATTTTAGGGGGTTTTAGAAGCAAAATAAAACAAAATGACACAAGTGAAGACATTACCTTATAATCGGGTAACTCTCTTAGATTTGAGATCAAAGGATTCCTTGGGAAGACTTCTGCACAATGTGAGGCTTCTAAGAGTTATAGAGTGATGTGGAGAGACAAAATGGGCAGGGTTTGGCCGATCCAAAGGCTTTGGATGTGTGGGTAAGGTGGTAGAGGTGGGGGCCTTTTATAAGAGGAGAGGAGGGACACTCTTGAAAAGTAAAGAAATGTTACTTTATTTTAAAATGAGTTTTGGATTTAAAAGGTCCCACATTGATACAATTCGAGGATAAGGTGATTAGGGTTTGAAATATACCCAACCAATTGGGTTTTTACAAGTGTAGGTCTTATATTTTAAATTATCTTTTCATTTTATTTAAATCGTTAAATAATGAGGTAATCACTGCATCATCATGGTGCCATAAATAATTTAATTTATTAAATGTATAAAAATTATAAAACAAATTTTATGATGTAGGAAATATTTTTATCTTTCTAATAAATATTTATAGTCAAAAATCTGACTTGTATAACCCCATTTAAAAATTGTTTTAGTAAAACAACTCATGTTTGTGACATTTTTACTTTAACATTAAATAAAAAGATATTAATGTTATTTTCTTTCCAAAGGGGCTCCATGGGGTTCCCAAGTTGACCCATGTATTTTAGTGGTCGGCCATGACATATCCAATAAGGTTAGGACATGTTTCTAGGTCATTCCATATTATTAAAACGTTATTTTTACCTTAAACTACACTAATTACCTCTAATCGCGATTAAAAACTTAAAAGTTACTATTCACCAAAAAATTATTTTAATCCCATTGAACCACATTTTAATTCATAATTACAACCATTTATGTTGGATTTATGAAATTCAAAACACAGAGGTGGTATAATTTCATTTAAACAAAAAATCAGTTTTTATAAGTACCACTTAGTGGTTTCACTATTCATAAAAAATTGAAGTTTTTCAGAAAAATACAAAAACATCACCCTAAGATATATTTGATATTACGAATTCAAAAATGAAGTCCATTTTAAAAAATTCATAACATATAATTTTCATTAGTTAATTTAATAATTAATTCCCGCTGTCAGAGCAAATATCGTGTTTTTATGAAACAATAAGTATCAAAAGATTGACACTAGTTTAAGTCCGATTTCAAAGTGAAATTAATTCCAACGACCACTATTGGATTTAATAGTAATAATATATTCTAATTTCACTTTAAAACCAATTAAAAAGATAATCAACTGATATAAATAAATTAGATTAAAAATAGGTTTTGAATTCAAATACAACATTTTACATTATTCATTAAAAAAATGAACTTTGTCAGAAAAATACAAAAAATTACACAAAGTAAATTTTGATGTCCCTATTCTAAAGAAGAGTTTCATTTGGTCCAATAGAATGTATAAGATTGAACAAAACTATACTTAATGACGGTTCGACATCAAAAGGCGATAAGTGAACCTTTAGTGAAAATTAGGGTATATACGCCTAAAATTGAATTCTTTCCGTATTTTAAGCATTTATCTTTTATTAGATAAATGTAAAAACATTTAAAAAACATATATAATCATATTTTAGTTATTTCTATCCATTCCTACCAATACAACGGCTATGTGTTAACTACCATTTAAAATAATATTATTTTATTACTAGTGTGCAACGTAAGATTTCAATGAAACTCTTTGTTGTGTATCGGGTACGCTATCGAACATAGAAACCCCTTCAAAGTAAAATTAATATTTAATTCGTAAATATTAATAAATATGAAAATTTATTATTCTTTATTTACCTGGGATGTTACATTATATTGCCCTTGTGATCACTCGATTGAAAACATGATCTCCCTAGGGTTATCTTATCCTTATTAGGCGACGAATTTCGGACAATCACCTTCATCATGTAAATTATTTCAAACATTTTTTTTATCATTTGATGCTAGGCTAGAAACCCGACTGGAAAAATATGTATAATTTATAAAATAAAATAGAAAAAGGTGGAAGCATAATAATAAAGAAGTTATGATGATTCTCATATTAATTTTTTATTTAGACTACATGATCAATCCACGGATCGGGAGAAATCCCAAGGGACATGCTGAACTCATCATGAAAAGGCCACTGGACATGTCAAGTTTGTCATATAAAGGATTTTAGAAACATCTGCTTGATCATTTTATTCCCTAATAGACATGTGACGGGTGAATTCAATATGATTTAATAAGTAAAAGATGAAAAATAATGTAACCTTACACGAAAAAGAGTTATATTATTTTCTAAGTGAATGGGTTATTCACTTTGCATGACCAGATTAATAATTTTGTGAATGGCCCTTATTCATGCCAGATTGATCCCTTGAAGGGCCCTAGACACGTCCAATTGATCTTCCAAAGGGACCTAGACCGATTTCTATGATTTTTTTAAGGAACTTACAAATTTATATTTATATAGTATATTGCCTTTGAACAATCCATGGGTTCAATAAATATTGAAATGATAGAGTAATATTGTTGTCACTATTTACACATGACATGAAGATGACATCATGGATGTCCCATGGATGGATCCCATGAAATTCATGATACAATGATCCAACCACAGAATAAAGTGCATAAATTAAATTTAAGAAACATACAAAGAGGTGTAGATCTATGAGGAAAATTCCTATAAATTTCCCCTAGAATAGAAAAAATCCACATGCGAGTGTGAAGGTGATACTATAATTTCCATAGTGGATAACCACATAATCACCAGAGTCTAACACTATTTAAGCCTAAGGAAGGAATTAATGGACTACATAGTATGTCTATTAACTTCGTTTGATTAGCCCACTGATCTTTTGAAGGTATTTTGGCATGCTAACCAGATGGCACAGAGGAATTTCAACATGTCCAATTGATCATGTGGTGGATTAATTGGCCATCGTCTATGAAATAATGAGACATTTCTGTAATAAAGGATAAAAATGATGGAAGCGTCATTTGAAGATAGATACAATGAATTTCATTTGGTTGGGTCGAACGCTTCACATGATCATCTACCCAATCATAAATGGACCTCTAGACATGTCATCAAAATCATGCAACAATCTTGGGACACGTTATATAGGTTCTATTGATAGTTCTATAACAAGTTATATAGATCAACCAACAACCGTTATAAATAACCAGATCATGAGACGTCCTTTGGATACGTCATCCAGATCATGTGAATTCCTATGAACATGATATCCATATGAGGAAATGTCCTCCACACAATTTATCAAGATCATGAGCTTACCCTAGAAATATCATTCTGGTCAGATTACATCCTTTGGAAATTTCATTATAGTAATGCAACTGTCATCTGAACGTGTCATCAAGTTCACATGACATCCTCCAGACATTTCAGCTTGATCACATGATATCCAAATGACATGTTGGCCATAATAATGTGAAAACCACTTAACATGTTTACATTCATCATGTGAATACTTCTATATGTATCATGCAGACACCTTAAGACATGTCAGATAGACACTTGGGACATTTTAGGCAAACACCCTAGACTAGATAGTTGGACACCCCAGGACCTGTCGTCCATTCCAAGTTGGAATACATGGGAATATACCCTCAAACCACGTGAACCCCCAACCATGGATATTTGGTCATGATTTCCATCTCATATTAGAAGACATAACAATGGTATAGAGAAAACCTCTCATGAAATCCTATGGGTATTATGGGATCCTCACACTATCCAAGCATGCTCGGACAAGAATTTCTAACCCCCAATCTCTAGCCATTAGAGGATGAGGGTGGGACATCATCCAAATGGAATACACTTTAGTGAAATCCCCTGATATTTATTTTTGGAGGACCCAACCTAATTAGATCATTCATTCTTCAATATTCACTAGAATGTTTAGAAACATAATTAAATTATGATGACTCTAATTCTTTTTATATGTTCGATATGTTGGGAACCTTCCTAATTCCCATGATCTATATCAAAAAAATCCCTATGGGCCACCCTAGTTTATAAGTACCACATCCATATATAGCGTGTCTAATTATTTTCTGTCCCTTGTTTTTCACACTGATTTTTACTAGTGTAATCCAAGTGATTTTTAATGATGGTATCACTGGGACGATAAAATAGCCATAGTATGTAAAACCATAGTCTGTATACCCCATTCAGTGACCACATAGAAATTCTTCCATACATGGACTTCCAACTAGCTGAAAGTAAAAAAAATGAATCCCCATATCTTTAAACTCATAGAAAACAACCCTAACATGTACTAATTTTCTTTCCCCACTAATCTGTTGGGTGACGATAGAACAAATCAGAAGGACTCACATTTCTGTAATAACCGGGATGCATTGGATTTTTTCCTAAGGCCTAAGCTCCATATAAAATTCCTAGATTCCCATATAAACATCATTTCTGTAAATCATTAAAATTTAATTCTTATAAATAAATGAATTGTTTGGGGTTTCAATATAGTTCCCACAAAATATGTAGTTCACCTCTTGGAGGGTCAATCTAATTCTCAAAATACGAATCTTCTTCTTCGATGAAAAACTTCTCCCAAGAGCTTGATTATATGGATTCAACTAACAAGAAGATGCCCATTTCTAACAAATAAAGGGAAATATATAGAGAAACTCTACAAATTATATATATATATATATATATATATTGAATCATTAATACAACAATCGTCTTATATAGAGAGAGAAAAAAACAAATTTTTTCATTTGGGTAAGAAATATCATATTGGGATTTTTGAAGAGATTCATTCACAAAAAAATATAAAATAGAGTCCCATAGTAGGCAATAATTCTCCCCAAAGAGTACGATAAGAAGAAGCTAACAGAATTTCAAAAAATCTGAGTTCTTCAGTTTCATTGGGATTGAAAAACCATGTGACCACCTACCTTTGGAAGTCTTGCCCATTACTTGTTATGGATGTAAGATCCATTGGCAGATACTATTAGAGAAGAAAATTGTCAAAACTGACATGAATGATTGTGAAACCATTCTACAAACCCCAACAATAAATCACACAGGCCCTACAATCATTAGAAACAAAAATGGCAAGCCTTTTGTGAACTTTTTTAATAATTTCACCCCTTTAACTAGTTAAAAGGATTGATTATATAGTTCCCTTCAAGACATTTTATTCAACTATTAATAAAACAATGATGAACCTAACATGAAATTATTTATCTAATTTATCTATTTTTTCACAAAAAAAGTTTTATTTCCCAATTCCCAATGATCCATTTTTTCAACCTTTAATAAATAAAATAGTGAAGACTTTGTTAATCAATCAAAACATTAGAACGATCAGTTGAACATGTGTTGGTCCATTTTTTTCTGTCACCTATGAAAACAATGATGCATCTGACATGAAGTCACCCGATAATACTATGTAATTTGAATTCCCATGATATAATACATCTCATCGTGCACATTCCATGTATGAAAAAAACCAAACTAATATAATTAATGAACAAGTGTGGTGCTTGTGCATAGCAAATTCAGCATGTATCATACTTTCAGTGATGAAATTTTTAGGGACCATGTTTCATGTTAACTTTCTGACCAGATGTTATTCTCACGAACACCACCTTGACATGAGATCATGTGTTCATCAAGTAGATTTTCTAGAAATTTAGATATAATAGAAATGTCTTTGGGTTAAAAAAATATAACAAACCTATGGATTCATCTTCATGTGGGGAACACAATGGTCCGAGAATAAAAATAACATGACATGATTCTATTCCTTGAGTGTGCCTATAGAGGACTCCAGATGTTGTTGTTGAAAAGTTCATATCATTTAAATAAATATACAATGAAACTAGTGGAACCTATCACCACCACCATCATCTACCGAAATATATACCCAGAGTGAAACAATCAACTTCTTCCTTACATTAGGAAGGTCGACCAAGGAGTTTACCATGGCTGCATCTCTATTCAGAAGCTACCTATTATATATCTTATCAGCTGTTGTCACCATCATTATCCCAAGTGTGACCCTCAATAGAATATTGATGTAACCACTTAAAATGTTTCCACAATGGATACACATAAACTATTACAAATGAGGTCTCATTGGGTGTAGAAAGATATAGCTAAATGGGTGTTGGTTTATATCCCTTATTCTACAAATGAATTACATTTTAAAAATTCAATAGTGGCATATTACTAGGCTCATTTACCTACTCACTTAGATCAGGTCTTCATGCATATTCAAGTACCACGAATGGGGTGACACCTATCCATTCTTCAACACATGAATCCCTTCAACATATACTAATATGATAAGGATAGAATTAGAGGGCTAATATCCATTCTTCATTTTATGACATATTCCATTTTATCTTGGAGAATGATATTATGATGCCTTACATTCTTGCACACACTCTGTTAAAGTGTCACTACATTCTGTAAAAATTAAAATGGAACCATCAGAATATTTCATCACTTGTACAGAAACAAGGGTAGGAATATATCCCTATAACAGTAGTTTGATCATTATATAACTTTTCTCATTCTGAACATGTCAGTATTGTAGAGTAATAAATAATTAAATATCATTTCTAGGAGAATAATCATCATTTTTTTGGTAAAGGATAAGGAATAATATTGGGATCTCATAGCCTTTCTTACCATGGCTCAACAACTAAATTTGGAACATGACTTATGATTGGTGTGTGTTATTATTTATGAAATCCAGTTGATTCCGACGGTTTTACGTCGGGGCGCATGCGCGTGTCCATCACGCATGGGAGGACGCGTGGCTTGCGGCTCTGCATTCCCACTTTCCAAAGGCGGGCGGCATCCGTTCCTTGTTCAGGGACGTCAGATCCTTGACCGAAACCAGGATGATGGGATGTTGGTTCTTCCTTCCATGGATTCCTCCTCGGAGCTCGTCACCTAATCTGGGTATCCCTCATATATATAAGATGGGTTCGTGGAGCTCATTCCCAGTGCCATATCTGCATGGACACCAGTTAATTATGCTGCTTACGTCGAGACGCTCCATGGGGTCTTGTCGGGGCAGCAACCTTCGGTGAGGAGAAAGGTCACGTTGGGGTGTCGTTGGCATGTCTTGACACTGGGGATTGGCATGTCTGTCTTCTGACCCTTATCACAAGGATTCTCGAGGGCGCGAAAGCCTGATGCATCCCACATCGAACACGGGGAATGTGTACCAGCTGAGGTTTTCCTCAGCTTCCCAAGTTTAACACGGGGCATGCCGTGAGTGTAACGTCTCGCGGAGATGGATCAGACTGATCGAAACAGTGAGAGTGGATCATATTGAAGGACATGTTAGGGGGAACACCGATGTTGGGGCCAACACGTGGGCGACTTTCCGGATGCTATAGAGTGGGGTAGAGTGGCATGATCTCACCGGGATGTGGTGGCCCGGGTAAGGATAAGGATGAATGATGGAGTGAGGCATGGGGTTTATGCTCTGAGATGACCCAAGAGGGGGAATACAGTTTAACGTCATGCGGGACGAGGGCATATAGTTTAACGTCATGTGGGATGAGGGATATAGGGCTTACACTCTGAGGCGGCCTGTGGTGAATATGGGGATTATTCTCTGAGGCGGCCCGTGGTGGATATGGGGCTTATGCTCTGAGGCGGCCCATGGTGGTCGGGGAACCGACGTGGAGAGGTCGGAATGACCGGGTGGTGGGATTGAACCATGTGGAGGCTTCCTATGTACCATGCGTTAGCACGGATCAAATTCCACATAGTTCGCTGGCATGGGGCTTACACTATGAGGCTTCCCATTGGAGGATGTCATGGTCAATGCGCACTCTAAACCCATGTGAGTCATGCTCGGTGTGGGAAACAAGAGACAGCAGGGACCAGCCGATCACGTCGCGAAGGGTGCGTCCGTGAGAATCGGAATGGGTCTTACGCGTTGAGCAGCCCAAAGAGGAAACAAGGGATTACACGTTGTTAGCGGCCCGAAGAGGAAACATGGTCTTACGTGTGGTTAGCAGCCCTAGGTGTCAGGGATTAATCCAAAGTGGAGGCCCGTGGTGCGACAATGCACAGTGGGAATGGGACTCCACTAGCCTTGGAAGGGGGGGAGTACGGAGATGCATGGGTGAAACCTTCCGCAATAGAGTCTAGGGGCTTACGCTCTGAGGCAGCCCTTCCCCCCATGGACAAAGCCACTCTAACAAGGAGGATCTCATTCCATGCGAGGAAGAGTCCATTCTTGTGGAGATGAGATGTGTAAAATATGTCTGAGCTAAGGGGGCCGTGCGTGCGAAGCACGGGGTCGGACCACAGTTTAACGTCATGTGTTAAGGACGAGGTGCTTAGCAGTTTAACATCCTGCAGCCTGGACGAGGTGGGTTCGCTCCACACCCCAAGGGATTACACGCCAAATTCCTTCTACCCCTTGTGGGAGGGAAGGCATCGGCAAGGTCATAACAAAGGGGGGACCGCAGGACGAACCACTGGGGAGTACACATTATCTTGGCTATGCGAAGAAGCAATAGCCGTTAGCATGCCTATGCGTAGAAGCATAAGGCAATGCAAAGAAACAGGAAACACCGCCCAAGGGACCTTGAGGTTACGTCGTACGAGCCTGGAAGGCCATACAGGAATACCACGCATGGCACGCATGCCCGGCAGGAAAGACATCACGTGCCGGCACGGAAAGGCAGCCAAGGGGCGTCAAGGTAAAGGGGTCCTGGGTGTTGCGCGTAAAAGGAAGGTTGGCGTGCAAAACACAGGGATGACACACAATAGGGCCAGAGTATTGCGCGGATAGGGGATTGCACACAAGGTATTGCGCGCGTAGAAGGGGATTGCGCACAAGGGACAATGATCACGCGCAAGGGAAGCACGAGGAGGAGGAGTCAAATTCACTGAAGCCGGGGGAGTTGCGGGAAAAGGTGAACCCCGGGGCAAGGTTGCGCAAAAAAGGGGGATTACCTAGAAGACATATTGGGCGCGGGGGGAGTAGAATTGCACACCCAAGAGCCGATATGAATTCCTCAACCCCCAAACTGTCAGGGGTTGCCTTCTATTTATAGGCACCAGTCGGCGCAGAATCCAGGTGGCGTGCCAAAGTTTCCGTGACGGGAACCGTCGGCGCGCAAAGCCACACCGCGCGGAACCGGGGCATGAAAAATTGCGTGCACTAGGGGCTCGATTATGAGAATCCCATACATGCTTCGTGCGAACATCTTTATTTCGCGCAAGCCCTCCTTTATTTCGCGCACCACTTCCCAGGCCTCTGGATCGGGCCTCTGATTCCGAATATGACTTCGCTTTGCCATTTTGAATCTTCCTCTAGGAGTTGCGGTCTTTTTTTGGCGTCTAAAAATCCCCCCCCCTTCTAATTGAATCAGCAAGAGGTCACAATGATCAGATTCCAAGGGAAACGCCGAAATGCCGAAGCAGATCCAGTCCAAGGCGCTTAGCGAGCAAACAACCCACACGGCGCGCAATACGATGGATCATCGCGGAATTTACTTTCCACGCGGCGCGGAACCATGGACTCACCAATAAAAAGGGGCGCTGGGTCCCAGATCCGTACCATATCTTTTCTGCGCGATAGTCTTATAGCTCTTGTGCACGAAATTGCTCTCGCGGCTGCGTTTAAAAACGCTTTGGCAGCGCGGAATTCCATCCGAATTTTGGCCGTCCTTGCATGCCTACTCGGGATCATCCGAGCTTAGCCCGCCGATTGTGCGCTCAAATATAGGATTTCGCGCCACCACTTCAGATTCCACGCATCACTCTCCAATTCTGCGCACTACATCCTTGTTTCGTGAAACTCCCTAAATATTCGAGATGACTGCAAACCGAATTGATGAGGGGGAAGCCGCCACTCGTAGGACCGAAATGGCGGCGAAGGAGGAGGTTTATGGTGCCAAGGTGATCGTTCCCAACAATATGATCTTGTTCAATCTATTGAACCCAGCCCAAAAGACCTATCTGTTGTCTGACAACCTCCCTCTCTGGAATTTTGGCATTCTGGAGGAGGTGCCCCTGCCGGACTTCAAGGTGGACACACCGCGGTCATGGGTGACCCGGGAGGACGAGCTTCCTCGAAACAACATCACCAACAACGACCATCAATCCAGGGAAACCAGACCTATGGACATCAACGTTCTGAACCTGAGGACCAGGACCATTATCGGGGACGAGCCAATCGCGGAGAATTCTCCAGCCCTCTATGCAAGCACGTTCCGTAAGAGTTTCATGGATGACGCGAAGGTATGGATGAAAGATTAAGACCTGTAGTCCGGGGGAAACTTCACCAGCGAATGGTCCTGGGCGTTTTGGGTTCGCCATACCTGCAACCAGTTCGAGGATGAACTGTGGAATATTGGCATGTTCGAGGCGGTATGGACGTCGCAGTTCCGCTTCCACCGTCAACCCGAGCTCGGGCCGGAGCTCTTCACCCGGTGGACTCCTGACACCAATACATTCCACCTCCATCATGGGGAAGTCGGCATATGCCTCTGGGACGTTCACTGCATCCGGGGTATCCCACTGGAGGGCTAACAATACGAAGAGTTCATTCCACCAATGAACACCTGGGAAGATAGGTCACAGACGCCCATGCTGACGTGGCACCTACTGGAGCTGGCCAATGAGAGGCTGGGGGTCAAGGACTTCCTGAAGGACATCGCCTACAAGGGATGGTTCATCCTGTTCCTTGAGAAGGATTCAGCGATCAAGATTCCGGGATGGGGTAAACGGTTCCCAACCATGGCTCAGAGGAGTAGGGATAGGTCATACTGGAAGACCCTAGAGGCGGGGAAATACCAATCATGGGGCTATCACATCATCAATGTCAGGGACTCGAATGTCCGGTATGTCGGGATCCTTGCCGCCTTCCAGAGTGGGAGGCTCCTACCGGTGCGGGACGTGAGGATGGGAGTCCGTCCATCAACACTGGTGATGGCGGGCACCATGGCCGCCAAAAAACAGTTCAACATGGGTGTCCCCGTACTGGCTAAGCTGTATGCCATCCCGGGGTGCATCTCACTAGGGCGGTCACCTCAGAGAGTATGTGGACCCTTCCAGATCTTCCATGGCAGGGTGGCGGCTCACCTCGGTGGGTACACTTTCCCAAATTCCATCCGTCCTCCGGGCAATGGCATGTGACCGTCCTTGCTGAACATCACAGGGGTGGCGCCGATGACGCTCAGTGAGGAGGGCGTGAGAATCCGCATCAGCAACCACAACAACTTCCACTTCAGCCCGTTCCCCACCCCAGTCGGCCAGATGGTGGACAATGGGCGAGGCTCTCTAGAACAACAAGAATATTTCCAGAGCATTCAAGGCGAGGAGCTCGTGGCTCAGATCGACGGGTAGGTGATTTGCGAGCCTTATATGCCATCCCAATTCTCCAGGTAGTTCGGGTGCCACCAAAGAACGCCGATGAAGGTATTCACGGCTGTCTGGCAGGATCAGAATCCCTACATTCTATGCCAGATGTGGTTGATGTTTACCACTTTCAGCTCTAGAGAAGTCATTACTCTTCCTCCCACTGGGGCTGATGTCGTCCTGGCAACCGAGTATGCCGAACAATAGACCATCGCGTACCCTGAGGGGATTTTATCCAAGAAAGTCCGGTAAATCGAGGTTACTCACGCAAAAACCGAGCGACGGGGGAGAAGGCAAGGGGCTTCCGGAAGAGGGGAACTAGGGGTGCATCAGGCAGCGAGGCCTGCGCAGACCGGGACTTCAGCAGCAGGAACACCACGTAGCATCGTCGTGGCCTCGTTGCCTATGGGGTGTTACATGAGGTGGCCACGGAACTACCCGGGAAGCAGATAAGATACCTGATCGAACCTCCCATGATGCATTTTTTCCGGCACTATGGTCAGCCTGGATGACCCTGCGGCAGTCGCTGAGCATCAAAGTCGTCTGGCAGAAGATCTTGCAACACGGGATCCATCTTCCAGAGGTCGGGCTCATTCGAGTTACCGACCGGGTAAATTTCCATCGGCGGCATGCTTACCTGACGGCCATGGACACATACGCGTGCCAAAGTTGTCGGTGTGCATAGTGACCTTTCCTAGTGAAAGTGATGCTCGGCCAGGAGCATGATCCGGAAGTGATGTCGCTGGGATAAGGTAACAACGACGAGGAGTCGGAGGGGGAGGAGGAGACCAGAGAAGACGAAGGTGAAGGAGAAGGAGAAGAAGAAGGAGAACCCGAAGATGATGGGTCGTAAGGGGAGACCAACCAAGGGAGTCTATGAGAGAGTGGCGAGATTGTCGGCTCTGATCTCGACATAACCGAGATACTTGAGGTTTGTCTCTATCTTCATTCACTTTCCTTCTTCATCCATTCTCATTTCCAATTTCTAAACCGTCTCTCTTCCTTACTCAGGATTGGCTGAGTGTTGGACGGGCGTCCCCACAAGAGGAGGGAGGAGAGGAACCGGTGGGACATGATGGCGACCCGACGCCCATCATTGAACTAACAAGCGCAGAGGGGTCTCCCATCATAGCGGCTCCTGCAACGGCCGGAACACTAGAGACCGACGCTCTGGACTCCTGTAAGTCTCACGCTTCACTACTAGCGTTGGTTATCAAAAGATCCCCACTAATTAGTGTACGCCTTGCGTAGTTTTCTCAACATTGTTGGCTCGTCAGGCTACGGAGCCCGGGCCATCCATGATCGGACCAGTGGCGGACATACCACCTCATTCAGAACATGCTCCCCACATTGAGTCAACCCTGGAAACTGGTGAGCAAGGGGCAGTGGACGTCGGTGGTACTGCTCCTGAGGTGAGGCCGGAAGCTGTCGGGGGCACCGCCGCTGCTGGGGCGAGAGAGGAAGGTCGCCCAGACGTCAAGGATTCTATTCCTCATGAAGATATCCCTAGGGCAGACCCTGCTTCCGATCTGCTGGTTTCCTTCCCTACATACCGACCTGCTGAACCTGAGGAGGTAGATGACTCGGACTCAGAGGCAGCTGAGGAGAGCCGGATGACACGACGCAAAGGGTGGAAATGTATCCGACACTTCCTCAGACAACCCCAGTGGGATTGGATGAGGCGTATGGGATCACTCCAGACCTGGCTACGCTTCCTGTGCGCCGGAGGGGCTGACGCTCAGCGCCTTCATCTGACGGTCCGTGATTACATGGCCGAGAAGATACACGAGAGCAGCTGGCGCGCTGACATTTCTCTGTGTCAGGAAAGATCAGTGAGTGCCCGAGCATTTCTGAGGGCGGAGCAGGAGGTCCGGCACCTCTAAGGGCAGGCGAAAGATAAGGTGTCCTTCATCGCAACATGCTATGAGCTTGTGGATCAACTGACGGCCCATCTGGCTGACGCGCAGGAACAAATGATGGAGGCGAGTCACCAGATGACCGTACTTCTAACCGAGTGGGCGCAGGCACAAGCTAGGATTGGTGAGATGCGCTCTACGGCGGCTGACGAGGAGAGAGTCTTCGAGGAGAGAGAAGTGGTCCTGGAGGCTACCAGCCAAAGGGTAGCTCGCTGGAAAGGTCGATTCAGCGGGTTGATCCTTAAGGGCTTTGTTTTTTCCTTCTCATGAACCTCTTTCTTGTACCGCTCACCATCTCAATCCAATACATGGCCAAATCCATTTATCTATACCCTTGGTTTAATATGCACAACCATAATTCTGAAATTACTAACAACCCATAACTAGGCTCTTGTGGGTCGCACCCAAAGCGAGAAGCAAAGGATACTCGGGTCATCATCTCGTCCAACTACGGGGCATTGACCAAGCCTCAGGCATCCGAAATTGGGCTTGGATTTCTGAGGAGGAGACCTCATACTGATTGATATATCACCTTCCCAATGTGCTCTGACACAGGGGAGGGGCAATGTCGGGGGAATTGAAATCCATCCGAACATAGGGAGATGGAAAGAAAATGTGAATCACGCTACCCAAATTCGGAACATTGTGGGGCGCGATGATGGTGGATAACTGTTAACCATGGCGGAAACACAGCATCCATATCATGTTGGCCTGGAGTGGGGACAATAAATGAGGGCTGAATGTTGACCATGTTTGCAACACATGGCCTAACTCAAATATTACAAGTCAGTTTCCCGGAACGTTGGCCCAGGACAGCTGGCGGACTATAGGTCTATCATTTATGTTGCTAAAATAGGCGGACCAAAGGTCTATCATCTATATTGTGGCAGCAGGCGGACCAAATTCTGTCACCCATACTGTTTGGGGGTCCCGTCAAACATGACCAATCCTCCAGAACGTTGGCCCAGGACAGTAGGCGGACCGTAGGTATGTCATCCATACTCTTAGGGGGTCACGTCAGACATGAAAGAGAATGAGGATCCGAATAAAGGGGAATGAAAAGCATAAAAGATGGAGTGGTGGTTTGTTCGAACAGATTCCAACACTCCTATAATTGTGCCACCGTGGCGGAGGCGCATCAGGCGGACGTACCAACCTGGTCATGGGTCGTCCCAATTTTTAGGCAGGACCTGTCTGGAGAGAGAACTACCACTTCCCATTACTACTATAGGGAATCCCAAACTTATTCGGGGTGAATGTCACAATTACACCACTTCCCTCGAAGTCCGGCCGAGGGGCCGACAATAAGGAGGGACGGGGTTTGGTAATCCTTGGGGCTGGACCCAAGACGAAATGTTCGGGCGTTCCTATGTATCTCATTAGGATGCGAATCAAGCCACATGTAGTTCTTGAATGGAAGTTTAACGTCATTCTAGATGAAATATAGTTTAATGTCATGTGGGACGAGGGACACATCTCATCTGGGGATAGGCATGACATGGCGAGTAACCCGACGTGAATGAGGACATAATCGCGCACCACACCATACAATCCCACAAGAGAGACCGAGTCGCGGAAATACAAGAAAATGATCTTAGTTTTAGGTCTTAGAACTCGGACCAAAGGAGAAGGGGAATGGGAGACACACGGCAATGCGGCTACAAAACCCATCGTGAGTGTGGGAAAAATCCCTGCTTACTATGTGCTCCTGGGGACGCGTTTAGGCCGAGAGACCGAACAATAATGGTTAGGTTGGGCATATGGGGAAGTTCCCAGGCACTCATATGTATCACATTGGGATGAGTATCAATCCATACGTAGTTCCTGAAAGGCAGCATGGCGCGATATGGCGCCTGCGCGAAGGATGAAGGAGTCGTGTGGGTCTAGTCCTCGCACTAAAAAAAGAGGCATTTGATATATCTTATTTGTTCTTGACAGTAAATAATTTTTATTTTTTGGGGCGACTGGCCTAGGGTAGAAATCTCGGGCATCTCCACAATAATCAATCCATAGCAGGTGTTGAAAACTGGCATGGTAATCGACCAATACCTAGCGTGATGTCCCCCATGGGGACGTCATCACAATGCGGTGCCATTTTTCATTGTGCGGCCAGGACGATATAATCACAGTTTAAGGTCATATGGTTTGGACCAGCAACACAGTTTAAGGTCATATGGTTTGGACCAGCAACACAGTTTAAGGTCATATGGTCTGGACCAACAACACAGTTTAAGGTCGTATGGTTTGGACCGACAACATAGTTTATGGTCGTATGTTTTCGACCGCCAACACAGTTTAAGGTCATAATGTTTGGACCGTCAACACTGTTTAATGTCGTAAGGTTTGGGCCGTCAACACAGTTTATGGCCGTAAGGTTTGGACTGTCAACACAGTTTAAGGTCATAAGGTTTGGACCGTTAACACAGTTTAAGGTAGTAAGGTTTGGACAATCATCACAGTTTAAGGTCATAAGGTTTGGACCGTCAACACAGTTTAAGGTCGTAAGGTTTGGACCGTCAACACAGTTTAAGGTCGTAAGGTTTGGACCGTCAACACAGTTTAAGGTCGTAAGGTTTGGACCAACAACACAGTTTAAGGTCATATGGTTTGGACCAACAACACAGTTTAAGGTCATAAGGTTTGGACCAATAACATAGTTTAAGGTCACAAGGATTGGACCAACAACACAGTTTAAGGTCGTATGGTTTGGACCAACACACACTATAAGGTCGTATGGTTTGGACCAACAACATAGTTTAAGGTCACAAGGTTTGGACCGTCAACACAGTTTACGGTCATAAGGTTTGGACCAACAACACAGTTTAAGGTCGTATGGTTTGGACCAACAACACAGTTTAAGGTCATATGTTTTGGACCGACAACACAGTTTAAGGTCATAAGGTTTGGACCCACAACACAATTTAAGGTCATATGGTTTGGACCAACAGCACAGTTGAAGGTCATATGGTTTGGACCGACAGCACAGTTTAAGGTCATATGGTTTGGACTGCCACCAGAGTTTAAGGTCGTAAGTTTTGGACCAACAACACAGTTTATGGTCTGAAGGTTTGGACCAACAACACATTTTAAGGTCATATGGTTTGGACCGACAGCACAGTTTAAGGTCGTAAGGTTTAGACCGTCACCACAGTTTAAGGTCGTAAGGTTTGGACGGTCAACACTGTTTAAGGTCATATGGTTTAGACCGACATCACAGTTTAAGGTCATATGGTGTGGACTGACAGCACAGTTTACGGTCATAAGGTTTGGACCATCAACATAGTTTAAGGTTGTGTGGCTTGGACCAACAGCAAAGTTTAAGGTCCTAAGGTTTGGACTGTCAACACAGTTTAAGGTCATAAGGTTTGGACCGTCAACACACTTTATGGTCTTAAGGTTTGGACCGTCAACACCATTTAAGGTCGTAAGGTTTGGTACAAAAACAGAGTTTAAGGTCTTATGGTTTGGACCAACAGCACAGTTTAAGGTCATAAGGTTTGGACCAACTGCACAGTTTAGGGTCATAATTTTTGGACCAACAGCACAGTTTAAGGTCGTATGGTTTGGACCAACACCATAGTTTAAGGTCGTATGGTATGGAGCGACAACACAGTTTAAGGTCCTAATGTTTTGAACGTCAACAAAGTTTAAGGTCATAATGTTTGGACCAACAACACAGTTTAAGGTCATAAGGTTTGGACCAACAGTACAGTTTAAGGTCGTATGGTTTGGACCAACACCACAGTTTACGTTCATAAGGTTTGGACCTACAACACAGTTTAAGGTCATAAGGTTTGGACCAACACCACAGTTTAAGGTCATAATGTTTGGACCAACAACACAGTTTAAGGTCATTAGGTTTGGACCAACAACACAGTTTAAGGTCGTATGGTTTGGACCAACAACAGAGTTTAAGGTCGTATGGTTTGGACCGACAACATAGTTTAAGGTCCTAAGGTTTGGACTGTGAACAGAGTTTAAGGTCATAAGTTTTGGACCGTTAACACAGTTTAAGGTCATAAGTTTTGGACCGTCAACAATGTTTATGGTCGTAAGGCTTGGTCCGACAACACAGTTTAAGTTCAGAAGGATTGGACGGTCAGGAACATGCACGATGTGATACAACATACCTGATGTGGGTGAGGGCGTAATCCCACACCATCACCGCGCGCGGTTCCGAGAGAGGACCATCGGGCCAAAGGGGCCTACGAGGGTTCAACAATCAGAGAGGGGTAGGAGATGCTAGCTCCCATCTATGCTGGGCCCGAAACGCAGTGTTTGGGTGACTCCTCGATCCCCATGGAGATGAGGGTCAATCTGCACACAACCTATAGAGAAAAAGACCATGTACATACTCTAGCGCTCAGATCGTGGGAGCCCCGAGAGGCACCGTTACGCAGCTCGGTCTGTCTGATGTGCGGGGGTGTACTAAGGGTTAGTACAAGGAGTGTCGAGATTCCACCTTGACACGGTGGGGGCGGAAGATAGTGTGAACCATGCAACCAACATTCAAGGCCCAAGGAAACCGACGTGAAGACTGAGGATTACTGCTGACCATGTTCGCAACACAGCATCCTGTCGCGTTAGCCTAGAAATAGGGGCAAAAAAATGAGCATCAGCCGTTGACGATATTCTCACCACAGGATTTGTATCAATTTGTCGCCCAAAACCCTCGGGGGGCGTTGGCTCGTGACGGTAGTACATCCCTTAGGCATTGTATCCACGCAGTTCTTGGGTGTCCCTCTAGGTGTGAAGGATGGTGGGGCCTGAATGAAGGGGAACACAAAGCTTGACAAGTGGAAGAAAACTTGTCTAAGTCTAATCTGACACTCCAGGTACTAGACCAGAGTACTCTGAACACATTAGCAGACCACTGGAAAGGGTCTAAGGGCTCAGTTTTAGAGCAGCCAAAATATGGTGGATTCCCGAAGGAAAGGCAGGCCAAAAGACCGAGGCAACTGGGAGATCGTGGGACCTCCTAAGAGATGAGGCTGGACCTGAAATCTAAGTGTTCAGGCCGTCCTACGTTTCCCATAATTATGGGAATCAAGCCACACATAGCTCTAGACGGCGCCTTTCAATATCATGGGGAACACGACATATGAGGGCTACTCCTGAGAATAGGGCACGCATGGTGCAACTATTACAAAACCGACGTGAATGAGGACATAATCCCATACCACGCCACGCGATCCTGTGGTCAAGGTACCAAAGGTATGCTAGGCATGATGCATTAGCGATCCTCGAGCTGGACCCAAAGACAGAAGGTCTTGGTGCTCCTAGGCACTCTTGGGCGCTCCTGGGTGCTCCTGGGTGATCCTAGGGCTGGACCCAAGATGAAATGTTCGGGCGTTCCTACGTATCTCATTAGGATGAGAATCAAGACGTACGTAGTTCTTGAAATTCAGTTTAACATCATGATGGACGAAATACGGATCTTAGTTATAGGTCTTAGAACACGGACCAGGGTGCAGTTTAGGGTAGTGCAGGACCATACAGTTTAAGGTCATGCTGGACCTAGAAAAGGCTTAGGCAAAGTACTTTTTGAGGAACCTGGAATTGGTGGGAGGAGTTATGCACTCACCATCCATATTCACCCGGGAATACGCACCATTGGGATAGACCTTATGGAAAATAAAATGCCCCTCCCATTTAGGCTCCAACTTGGGTGGTTTCCTGCCGGGAATCATTGGCGCTCTGAGAGCCAACACCAGATCTCCTTGCAGGAAGGAGTGGAGGAGAACCTTCTTATTGAAAGCTCGATCCATCCTGCTCTAATGCCTTTCCAAGTTATGTAAACCGCGAAGCCTACATTCGTCCAGCGCTTCCAGTTCGGCAAGACGGATTTCGGCAACTCTATCTGGTGCTTTTTTGTCGTAGACCATCATGCGTAATGAGGGAAACTGGATCTCAATTGGAAGGACGGCCTCAGCTCCGTACACCAGGGAATACAGAGTCACCTAGGTGGAGTTATGAGTCGTCGTCCTATAAGACCAGAGGGCGTTGGGGAGCTTGTCCAGCCAACTTTTCTTGTTCTGACCATCGAACTTTTTCAGAATGTTAGAGAGGGTTTTGTTAAACGCCTCGATCTGTACATTCTCCAGCGCATGATAGCGGGATGTGTGGTTATAGATAATGTTGTATTTGGCGTACAATTTCTTCAGCTCGGCTGCTCGGAAGTTGGCTCCATTATTTGTGAGGATAGCGTGAGGTACTCCAAACCGATAGATGATATTAGAGCTCATGAAGTCAGTGACAGAATAGGCCTTGACTTCCCTAAGCGGGATTGCCTCTGCCCACTTCGAGAAGAAAACTGTGGCGGTTAAGATGAAACGGCACTGGTGGGCCGTCGCCGGCGGGTAAGGCCCCACGACATCCAACCCACTGACTGTAAAGGGCCAAGAATACTAGGTAGTATGGAGAGGATCCAGTGGAAGATGCACAAAGTTAGCATGAACTTGGCACGCATGACACCTCTTGGCATACTCAATGCAGTCGTGGATCATGGAGGGCCAGAAGTATCCCAGCCTCCATATCTGGTGGGACAACTTCAACCCGGCCTGGTGGGCACCACAGGAACTAGCATGCACTTCTTGCATGACCTGTGGGATCTCGACTCCTTGAAGACAATGAAGGAGAACACCATCAAATCTGCACCTTTAAAGGAGCTTCTCATGGATGGGATCGCTCTGAAGGGTGAACTGCGGTGCGCGACATCGGATTCGTTCTCACTCGGCTCAGTCCGGTGGAAGATTGTCGTGCTGGAGATACTCAACCAAGGGCGTCCTCCAGTCAGGAAATGTCCCGATTTCTACGTCTGAAGCCCGTGAGGACCCTGACATAGGGGCACCCATGGTGAGATGGTTCACTCGCGGGCCATGATCGCCCTCCGGGATAACAGGAGCAATGACTCTATGGTGCGCCACATGGATGATTAGGTCATCCTATTTGGGCTCTGCAAGTAATGCGGCCAGGCTGGGCGAAGCATCTTCTTGACTGTTCTACGACCGGGGAATGTGAACGACCTCTGGCCGGGAGGGGAACTTAGCCATTAGATGGAGATAGAACTCCAGCAATGCCACGAGTTCCGGATTCCTGACAGCATAGCCACCATTGACCTTCTTGATGACTAGCTCAGAGTCTCCCTTTACATACAGATGGGGTACATCAATCTCGAGAGCCAACTCGAGGCCAGTAATGAGGGCATGATACTCTTCCTCATTGTTGGTGCAGCCTTCTAACTACAGAAATGAATACGGTAGAACGGCTTGCTCTGGGGTGATGAAGACGATACCCAGGCCCACTCTATTGAGCCTAGGATCGTTGAGCCTTCTACCGGCGGGGCTCCGGGAGGCACCGTCAAAGTGCATTTGCCAGCATGGGATGGTGTGATAAAATGAGAGGATTGACTCATCAGGAAAGCCTAGATCCAGAGGATGGTCCGTGGAGGTGGGGTAGAAAACTAAGAAGTCTTCCAACGCCTGTCCTTTGATGGCCTTATGAGGTACGAACCTAATGTCGAACTGCTGGAGGATCACCGCCCAGTGCGCCAAACAGCTGGTCAACATAGGTCGGTTCAGGATGTATTTCAACGGGTCTACCTGAGAGACCAGCTGTACCTTGTGGTGCTGCAAGTAGTTCCGCAATTTCTACATGGAAAATACAAGCACCATGAAGCTCTTCTCGATGGGGGAATATTTAATTTCAACGCCGAGGAGTATGCGAATGAAGTAGTAGAGGCTATTCTTTGTTCCATCGTTGTTCTTCTGAGCGAGAAGTGCGCCGAGGGATCGCTCCAGGGTGGTCACGTAAAGGTCCAGTGGATATTCGGAAAAGGGTGGCATCAAGGCCTGATGGTGAAGCCAATAATGCTTCATTTCGTCAAAAGTGATCTGACACCCTTTATCCAATTCGTAGGCGGCACCCTTCTTCATGATCCGGGAAAAGGGATTAAACTTGCTAGCCAAATTCACAATGAATCGGCTTATATAGGCTAAGTGGCCTTGAAGGCCTCTCATCTCCCGAATATTACACGGGGGAGGCATCTGACTAATGGCCTTGATCTTGTCTGGGATGATCTCGATGCCTCGAAACCTAACAATGAAGCCAAGAAACTTTCTGGAGGTGACCCCGAAGGCACACTTCAATGGGTTCAACTTCAAGTGGAGAGAACGGAGGAATCCGAACACTTTCTCATGGTCTTTGAGATGGTCCTGGCACCGATAAAATTTAACCACCAGATCATCCCCGTAACACTCCTACAGTGTCCCGATAATTGGCTTGAATATGTGGTGCATGGCCCATTGATAGGTGGCACCTGCTTTCTTCATGCCGAAGGGCATAACCTGGTAGTTGAAAGTACCCTGGGGGGCCCTGAAGGCAGTGAACTCTTCATCCTCAGGGGCCATCCGGATTTGGTTGTACCTAGAGTACCCATCCATGAAGGAAAGGGCTTGGAACCCAGTCGTGGAATCGATCAACAACTCTGTCACGGGAAGGGGAAAGTCATCCTTCGGACAGTGCAGATTGAGACCGTGGAAGTCGATATAGACCCTGATCTTCCCGTTCTTCTTCCTGACCAGCACAATGTTGCCTAGCCACCTGGGGTACTGGAATTCTTTGATGAAGTTTTCCTTGATGAGATTATCAACTTCGGCCTCAACCATGGAACCGTGAGAGGGGTGCTTCTTTCTGGGAGGCTTCTTGAACCCGCGATGGTTTGCTGGAAGGCCAAGGCGGTGGACGACTACCTGGGGATCTAGCCCTGGAATCTCTTCATAACTCCATGCGAACACATCAAGGTGATGTCTGAGGAAGTCCATGTACCATTCCCGTTCCTCAGGGGGGTCATAGTGGCGCTGACCAATGTGGGTCTCGGGTCCGCCTCGCTACCGAGGTTCACCTGCACTAACTCGTCGACCGTGGTGGGGAAGCCCTCCTAGAAGGTAGGAGGAGAATCTTCCATGTCCTCCTCTCCACTGGTGGAAGGGTCATCCAAATGGGGAGCCGTTCTAGGGCTGCCAGACCCTGATGGGAAGCTGGTGCTGGCTTGGGCGTCAGAGGTTGCCACGTCCGGGGACCCATGCACTGCGGAGATCATGCTGACAAAGGCGGTTGATCCAATCCTATCTGGCCTTTGCCCCAAGGGGCCACGCTTTATGACATCAAAGCAGTGGTGGCACATTGGATTGAGCCGATCGATTCCGGCCCGGTGAAATAGACACTTATGACGTACTGCTTTTTCCATGAGCCCAACATCCTGATATCGTATAGAAGTAGGAGGCTCGGGGATCACCTGAGCCTGGATGGTGTAAGAGTATGAGGTGATTTCCCGCTGTCACTTGGACCCAGAAATATTCCATCCTCTGGTACCCGAAACGACAAAGCACTGCCCCATGTCAGGGGTTGTGGCCTCCAACCGATGGATTGGGAAGACATATGTATTTTCCAAACCTGCCCAGGGACCACTCGCGACAATGGCGGGCTCGACTTCACCTACCAAGATCTTCTTGTCCTTGCTCTTGTAGTAGCCAGCATTTAGATAACGGGATTCACAAGAGGAAAAAGGTGACACATCTCCTTGGATCACGCCCACTCGACCCTTAAGGGAGTATTTGAGGCACTGGTGATATGAGGAGGGGACCGCTGCGTGACAGTGGTGCCACGACCTGCCCATCAATGCGTTGTAGGCTGTGTCCTGAGAGACAACCATGAATTCGGAATTGGCAATTAGGCCACAGAACTGGGTCTTCAGAAGAATCTTGCCAAGTGGAGTTTGCTCGGTCCTATCATACCCCTGGATCCTGAGGTCGGAGGGAGTGAAATCATCCTCAGACAACCCCAGTTTCTGCAGCGTCTGATTTGGGATGAGGTTAATCCCAGAAACTGTGTCAACAAGACAACGGCGAACTTCCACGCCATTGAACTGGCCGGTGACGTACAGTGAGTGAATGTGCCCCTGTATGGGAGGGTCTGCATCCTCACCGGAAAACGAGATGACCACCTGACATTCGGTGTCTTCAATCTCCTCGATGTGGAAGGCTTCTGTGGCCGCCAACTTCATCTCAAACATGAGGGGGCTCTTTAGAGCCTCGGCGAGCTCCTCACGCATTTTTGACGATATGTGAAGGGAATCAAGGATAGAAATCCTTGCCGGAATGCTGCCCAGGTGCTTCAGAACATCATACTTTCGAGCTAAACATGAACTTCTTCTTACGGGAGGCCGCTCTCCAATTAGAGGCATGACGGGCCCTGCCGGCGGGACCGGTGACTAGCTGGTACAAGGCATGTCTCGATGTTCACTAGTCGAAGCCCGGGAGGTGGCTATAGTGTTAGGACTGGAAGGCTTTAATCGGCCGGTGGCAGGGCAGGGCTGGCTACGACACAGACGAGGTGGTCCCGCCTGATCCAGCAACACAAACGGCGGTGGAGGCGAACATGTCGGCACCGGGTGAGGGGACCGCGTGTGCTGATCTCTATATCGGGCCTGATGCCTGGTCTCAGTAGCGTGCACGACCTGGCTGGAGGTGACGACTGACGTGCCCTAGTGATTCACGTAGCCATGGCTCTGCCGACGTTGGTGACAGCTAGGGACATTGGGGAAGTCCACCCGGCGTTCCTCGTCATCAGGAGCCAAAAAGGGACTTACCAACTCTACGGTGTTAACCAAAGCATACCCCGGGCTTTCACTCGAGGAGTCATCCACTACCGAAGGGAGTCTCGGAAGGATCCCCATCTCTGGGGGCATAAAATCGCAAAGCATGCAAGAAGATGACAGCACCAGTAGGGCACGTTCTTTCTTCTTGCGTCGCTGCTTGCTCTTCTTGGAAGAGGTAGGCTGGGACGACAATGCCAAAGCGGCACTCGCAGATTATGAGGGCTCTGGATGACATAGGCAGGTACAGATGATGCCATGGGCACGGGAAACCATCCTTCGGGCCATCCAGTCATTATAATTCTGGGACCCACGGTCGGAAACCTGCTGCCACTCATCATCGTTTCCGCTGCTGCCATATGATCTCACGAAGACAGCTGCCACATGTGCTGGGGATGGGCCCAACCTAACTATGTTGTTGTCAATCTGGTGTTGGAGCCAGTCCATGAACATATAGAATCGCTGGATGGTGTGCCCCAGGATCCGGTGATAAGGGCAGTAGTTAGGGTGATCAGTGAGACACGCCTCTTCTGGCTTATGGCACTCAAGCAGTCGCACGATCCTCTACTCCAAGGTGCTACGAAAGTTGTCGGGGACCTATGCCTCCTCAAACGAGTAAGCCCAATTCCTTCTATCTGGAAAGGGGGCTATTAGAGGCTGACCATGGCCAGGGTCCAGAGAAGCATGCCGAGGATGCAGATCCTAATTATCATGTCTGGGTGGTGGCGACACGTTACGCGGAGGTGCCTGCTGATTTTGAGGTGGTCGCTGCTGGGCCGGAGGCTATGCCCGTGGGGGTGGACCCCTATGGGGCTGCTGCACTGGCCTTATTGGTAGCAACTCTAGCTGTCTGGGAGCCTCTATCTGGGCTACATCAGCAGGCTCGGCTCTGGCGGATCTCCTTGCAAGGATGACAGGAGGCAGCGGGCATGCTTGACTGGCCTGTTGGAGGGCTTCTTCGAGGCGTTGAGCCTTATTTGAGAAATCCTGGAACCCTCTAGGGTAATTTTGAGTGATCAGAGAAGGAACCAGCTCTGCCTTGACTTTCCCTACACACATCTTCAGTAATTTCTCCTGAGTTAGTGGCATGTCAAAGGAGTACATGAGCCCCTTCCACCGGGTGACGAAGTCCGCGACCCGCTCATCGGGCCTCTGTTTTCACCTGAAGAGGTCTGCAATGCTTTTCTTCCGGGTTGTAGAACTGAACTGGTAGAGGAAATTTCAGCGAAGGACCTCCCGGCTAGCCACAGATCCAAGAGGGAACTGACTGTACCAGACGAAGGCTGGTCCTTCCAGTGTCTGGACGAGGAAACGGAGCTTGGCAGCCTCCTGCTATGCCAGAGTCCCCAACATAGGCCCGCACCTCAAGTAGATGTGGGCCAGCTGTTGTGGCGGGACTCCTGTCCCGTTAAAGGGGGTGAAAGTGGGGTTCCCAAATCCTACTGGGTCCGACATATCATCCACCCATGATGGGTATTGCTTTCCGTCCGGTGGAATTGCCACTTACCGAGTTTCCAGGGCCTCTAAGCGGGTGATGAGTACTTCCATCAGATCGCCCAGACACGGATTCCTGTCTTGATGGGGATCTCTAACCACAAGCACATTGCCGGGCTCTCCAATCTGGTAGTCATGCTCAGCAGCTCGCGGGGTAGCTGGCGGAGCAACTCTCGGGGCAGTGGGAGGAAACCGAGCATGGCCCCCCAGGTGATTCCGCCGCTCGGGAGGGTTCGGCGAGACGTATCGCGCCCTCATTCCATGGGCTCCGGCCTCCCCACATTCGGTTAATACAACATGGTTGCGGTTTCCCGGGGGAATATCGACAAGGGGTAGGTGCTCCTGACCCTGCTGTCCTGACCTGGGATTACCATACTCAGGTCGCCGCTCTACAATGCGTTCGGCTAAGAGCTCATCAACCAGCCTCTTTTTCTCAGCAAGCTTCTGGCATAACGTGTCCTTCTCGGAGTCTTCCTATTCCTTCTGCATCGAGGCAGCTGGGTCGGTGGTCTTGATAGCCCCGACATGCTCTATACCCATGTCGATGTTTTGGCTTAGTGTCAGTGCCTCAGTGGACGTGGGGAGACCTAGGAGGCTCCTCTGGCGGCGAGTGATCCTCCCAGATGGGTCCAGTGGTGGATTTTCCTCAGGGGGTGAGTCCCCATTGAGGAGATCCACACCATTTCCCTCATCTGAAAGTTCAGCCATGTTGACCTCCACTTCCTTTGGCAACATTCCCTCAGGGCCGCCCAGTGAATCGGGTTGTCGGTGTATCGCATAGAGAAGAAGGGCAGCGTACTTCCCCCATCTGCGGATGTGTGCGTGGGGGGTGGATTACTCGATATCCTTGCAGAGTACTTGAAAACTCTGAACGCATTGTTGTTGGAGGTCCCTGCGGTGGCCAGGTGACTCGGGGTTCCAAACCGCAGGGAGCGCTGCCAGGTCGACCCGACGCCACTGCTCACCGATATCCTCGAGATGTTCTTGACTCCCGAGAAAAGGCGATAGATGGTGGCGAAGATGGGAGTGAGTCAACAGAAGAGTCTAGCGGGAAACTTCAAACTCTCCCGGGGAGAGCACCTCTGGAATATCAAAATTCGACCTTGTGACCGGCCAAAACATCTCGGGGAAGTGGCCTGCTGCGAGGACTGTCCAGAAGCTCCTTGACTCTGGTTTGAGGTCCAGACCTTGCTGGCCCTGCTCGTCAACCGAGAATGGTCGGGGAGCTGGAAATGGCGCTGAGGTAGGTCGTCGGGCTGGTGAGCTGGCCGGGGGGGGGGAATACGGCGAACATTCCTATTGGCCGCTGATCCCTGAGTCGTCCTCCAAGGGCTTCAGTGCCCTGGCTGCCACGTCTCGATAGGATGGGCCAGCGAATGGGCCTCCTGTCAAAGCGTTGGTGCTCGCTGAGGGTTTTTTGTCTTTCGAATCTTCTGTCGGTCCCCAGAAAAGTTCCCCACACTCCCTGACTAAGGTTGAAGGGGCTTCCGGGGAGGCCAGTGATAACTGCGGGTTTGACCCCTGGGGGTACTCCAAGTCCTCGTCCTCCTGGATGTACATTCAGAGGGAGGAGGGAATCATATGGGTCTCGCATTCGGGGAGTAAGAGACTGACACACCGCGTCCCCATTCATTCCCTTGACTCATAAGGTCGGGGGGAAGGTTCCACCGTTGAGTCGTACTCCACCTCAGAGTCCGAGAAACGAACCGGTCTAATTTCCGTCCGGACTCCCCTGACATTCTTCCTACGGCGACGACGCCCTCCCTTCCTGCCCCTGGGTGGCTCCTCAGGGTAAGGATGATTTTTGTCAAGGAGTCCCCTCGCCACAATAGTGCTGGGGTAGAGGGGACTGAAGGACGAGGTGCAGGAAGCACCGGGACATATGTAAAAAGGGACATGGGGAGGACCTCCATGTGAGTGAGCGACTAGATACGCAACGACTCCATACTCGCAGCCAGCTGTAGGGGAAGTGACCTCATACCCAGTGTGGTGGGTGCTGGAAGGAGTCATACCCGGAGCGTAGCTATCGCGAAGAAGCCATCGGCTTTCCATACAAGTTGCACAGAACAAGCCTTCATGATGGGCAGCACCACCACGGATTGGTCCGCGGTGGCCATTGCCTGTGCCCGCGACCGGGAGAGTGGACCCAACCTGCCTATAGGGCGGTCGGGGCCTCGATCTCAGTCGGGCATGTGACTAACCTTGCTCAACGTGTGAGGGGGTCTGGTAGCAGGAGTCAGCAGCGGCTCGAGCCACAGTGGTTGCTGACATTGGTGCCCTAGGACGGGAATTCTCTTCCGCTCTCTCCCGACGCTGGCGTCAGGTCAGATGGGTTGGAGCCGGTGGTGTGAGCACAATGATTGCCTGGTCCTCAGCCCAGGGAGCCGGGCGATGACGTCGACGTAGCCTGTTGGGGGTTCTTGCCCTTAACCACTAGGACGGGTCTCCGATCGGGCGGACCCGGACATCCCCCACCTCATTGGCATAGGGGACGGATGTGTCGAGGCGCTACAGGGATAGGCTCCTGAAGCGGTTGAACGCCGGAGTGGGGAGTGTCGCCTCCCTACGTGGCCCTCGGGGGTGGCGACGATAGTGGGGAGCAAACGCCTCTAGATCCAAACGGGACAGGCCCCTGGTGGGGATGATCCCTTACTCGTCGTACCTACAAACCAAGTCGTGGATCACCCTTCACTGGATGATTTCTAACGGGGAGAGGGGGCGTGAGCACCCGACAGTCGTGGAAATTAGAGTCGGAGTGACTGTGGAAAAGACGGGACCGCGCGTGGTAGCTGCGTCAGTACAACCCCTACCCCTGTGCCGGTGGGCAGGTGGCGATCGAGCTCCGGATGCAGTGATCTGATTCTTGGAAGCAGGGAGATGAACCCAGTAGTACTAACAGAAAAAGAAATTGACAAACAATATCCCTGCGTCATTCTGTCTTCTGTGGTCAGGGAGAGGCATCCACGCTTATGACATTGCGGAACGGAGTGCACAACATCCTGACTGCCTCGACCCGTGGTGGGTTTCACGTCCCGGTGATAGGTACCCGGACCTGGTGACATGTTGATATTCCGACATCCCAAACGCTACATGTCCCCATATTGAGGAGAAGACCTTCACGTCGGGTTCACCATTTTTGGTTTCCGATGCTTTTACGTCGGGGCGTGCACACATGTCTGTCACGCATGGGAGGATGCGCGGCTCGCAGCCCTGCATTCCCGCTTTCCAAGGCGGGCGGAATCTGTTCCTTGTTCGGGGACGTCTCCTCCTTGATTGAAACCGGGATGATGGGATGTTGGTTCTTAATTCCGTGGATTCCTCCTCAGAGCTCGTCACCTAATCCGGGTCTACCTCATAGATTTAAGACGGGTCCGTGAAGCTCATTCTTGGTGCCATATCTGCATGGACACCAGTTAATTACGCTGCTTCCGTCGAGACGCTCCAAGGGGTATTATCGGGGTAGCAACCTTCGGTGAGGAGAAAGGTCACATTGGGGTGTCGTTGGCATGTCTTGACACTGGGGATCGACATGTCTATCTTCTGACCCTTATCATAGGGCTTCTCGAGGGCGCGGAATCTCGAGGCATCCCACATCGAACGTGGGGAATGTGTACCATCTGAGGTTTTCCTCATCTTCCCATGTTTAACACGGGGTATTCCGCGAGTTTATCGTCTTACAGAGACGGATCAGACTGATCGAAACACTGAGAGTGGATCAGAGTGAATTACCCCCTAGGGGGAACACCGATGTTGTGGCCAGCACATGGGTGGCTTCTCGGATGATATGGAGTGGGGTGGAGTGGCATGATCTCACCGAGATGTGGCAGCCCGGGTAAGGATCATGATGGATGATGGAGTGAGGCATGGGGCTTATGCTCTAAGACGGCCCAAGAGGGGGAATACAATTTAACGTCATGCGGGACAAGGGTATACAGTTTAACATCATGCGGGAAGAGGGATATGGAGCTTACTCTCTAAGGTGCCTCGTGGTGAATATGGGGCTTACGCTCTGAGGCGGCCCGTGGTGGATATGGGGCCTACGCTCTAAGGTGGACCATGGTGGTCGGGGAACCGACTTGGAGAGGTTAGAACGACCGGGTGGTGGGATTGGACCTCGTGGAGGCTTCCTACGTACCATGCGTTAGCACAGATCAAAGTCCACGTAGTTCATTTGCATGGGGATTACGCTCTGAGGCGGCCCATAGGAGGATGTCATGGTTGATGCGCACTCTAAGCCGACGTGAGTCATGCTCGGTGTGGGAAACAAGAGGCAGCAGAGACCAGATGATCACGTCATGAAGGGTCCATCCATGAGAAGCGGAATGGGGCTTATGCGTTGAGCGGTCCAAAGAAGAAATAAGGGCTTATGCGTGGTTAGAGGCCCGAAGAGGAAACAGGGGCTTACGCGTGGTTAGCGGCCCTAGGTGCCGGGGATTACTCCAAAGTGGAGGCCTGTGGTGCGACAAAGCACAGTGGGAAAGGGACACCACTGACTTTGGCAGGGGGGAGTATAGAGATGCCTGGGTGGAACCTTCCGCAAGAGAGGCTAGGGGATTACACTCTGAGGCAACCCTTCCCCCATGGAAAAACGCCACTTCGACAAGGAGGATCTCATTCCATGTGAGGAAGAGTCCATTCCTGTGGAGACGAGAGGCGTAAAAAATGTCCGAGATGGGGGGACCCTGCGTGTGAAGCACGGGGTCGGACCACAATTTAACATGCCCAATGCCCTCTACCCCTTATGGGGGGGAAGGCATCGGTAAGGCCGTAATGAAGGGGGGCCGCATGGAAAACCACTGGGGGGTCCACATTAGCGTGGATATGCGACGAAGAAATAGCTGTTAGTGTGCATATGCGGAGAAGCATAAGGCAAAGCAACGCAATGGGAAACACCACCCAAGGGACCTTGATGTTACTTCGTACGAGCCTGGAAGGCCGTATGGGAAAACAACGCAAGGCGCACATACCCAGCAGGGAAGACATCACGTGCCAGCGCGGAAAGGTATCCAAGGGGCGTAAAGGTAAAGGGGTCCTGGGTGTTGCACGCAAAAGGAAGGTTGACGCGCAAAACACCGAGATGTCGCACAATAGGGCCAGAGTATTGTGCAGATATGGGATTGCGCGTAAGGTATTGCACGCGTAGAAGGGGATTGCATGCAAGGGACAACGATCACGTGCAAGGGAAGCACCAGTAGGAGGAGGAAAATTCACTGAAGCCAGTGGAGTTGCACGCAAAGGCGAACCCCGGGGCAAGGTTGCGCGAAAAAAGGGGGATTACTTGGAAGTCATATTGCGCACGGGGGGAGTCGAATTGCGCGCCCGAGAGCCGATCCGAATTCCTCAACCCCAAAACCTTCTGTGGTTGCCTTCTATTTATAGGCACAAGCCGGTGTGGAATCCAGGCAGCACGCGAAATTTTCCGTGATGGGGACCGTCGGCACACAAAACCTCACAGCGTGGAACCGGGGCGCACAAAATTGCGTGCACCAGCGACTCGATTACGAGAATCCCGGACATTCTTTGCCCGCACATCTTTATTTCGCACAAGCCCTCCATTATTTCGCGCACCACATCCCAGGCCTCCAGACCGGGCCTCTGATTCCAAATATGACTTCGCTTTTCCATTTCGAAACATCCTCTTGGAGTTGTGGACTTTTTTCAGCGTCTACACTAGTGACATACTTCCATGTAACAGGACTATCATCATACACCAAATACAATCATCATTTGTTTGTACAATATGGTAATCCTCTCTGGGAGGGTTCATGTCCCTATTGATGAATCTATATTGAATATTCTAGTATCTTATAGAAGCCAAAATCATATCAATATTTCGACTTATGAGGAACTGCATTGGAATCATTTAGAGGATATAAATAAGGATTGTAATATACATTCTCCCACTCCATATGTTTTTTCACATATTTCGACAGTGAATAGCTATTTGAATATAGATAATAAACCTTCTTAATCTTGGGTTGACTGACATACTCTGACAACCACACATAGGAAACATTATATCACTTGTAATGAAATAGAAGGTCACCTGCAAACTCTAACAGCTTCATAGTAGTCAGATCATATCCTCCTAATAATAAATAGTTGTCAATATATTTTTTTGACCATCATGAAGCAGGCTCATATCCCTAAACAATCCCATAAGGATGGTTACCATATTTTTTCCACAATATAGAATGAGGCTCACATGCTAGATCTTCTCAATTCCAGTGTCCTGGAATTTATATGATGCATATTATCAACACCTCATTGATCCTTAAACTCTTAAACTGAATAAAAAAGTGTTAGATACCATGATATTTGTCCCTGAATTAGTATATTTATGGATCAAAAGGACTGTACTCCTGATATTTTCATTGGAAAACCTTCCCATTGGAATATATCACCCATACTAGCAAATCCTCCAATTTAACAGATTATTTTGTTTATATAGGTTCATAAAAGACCATGTTTGACTATATATAGTTCCCCATAAACTATCAACAACACTTAATGTCGATCAGTAGCAAACCTAGTGAAGAAACCTTTCTGGTGTTACTTGGTGGTGGCTTATAACCCTTATAAATATGGGTTGGAAATGGATATATAGATGGATTTAGTCAGAAAAACCCTCCTAATCTTGTTCTTTACCAACATCACATTTTACTACAAGAATATATATTTTCTAGAGAAGGAGTGAATTCATTATATATACCCAAAAATGTGAGAAAATCATCAGTGTTTGATGTCTATTTGTATATGTTATCAAGGATATGAGGGTAGCCTCCAAATCAAAAATAAAATCTTTTGTCAGTTTGACATGGCTGAATTCTATATGGTTTAGGACCCAAGATCGATATAGCTTGATAAATTACTATGACATGTTTGTATCTATATCATGATAACTCTCTGGTGACCGATTTCTAGAGCCTTATCAATGGTTTGTTTTTGACGATTGGGGAACTATAATTAATTTCACTTCACTATGTCCCTATAATAGTAATTATCCCCAAATATATCATCCTGTAATTTCACATCCAAGGGAGATATTAGGGAGCAAGGTAACATATGGTCCATCTAGTTAAAAAATGAATCACCACATATTTGAAGTTACAATGATGTCGCAAATAGAAAGATAGGGCTACCAACATACTTCTAAGATGGTAATCTCAAAATATCAGGAATACATCACAAACACATAAGCCAATTTTATGGTCTACCCAATGGATCCCATAAAGAGTGACTCCAATTACAATCATTTATTACACTTGGTCCATTTATACATTTTATTTCACCAAAAAAAGAAAATAATAATAGTTTCCACCTTGAATTTCATTCATGACCAAACCCACCATGTAGGGATGTGGTAATTTTTATCCTAATCACCACCATTATGGTCATCACACCACAGGATGGGGATATAGAAATAAATAGAAATTCTAGGTAAACAACATCATACATGACTAGTGGAATTCACAACTCCACTACAATCCCAAGATTCATCAAATCCTAGACAAAAGAATCATAAAATGACAATAATATGCACAAATCTTCCTCATCCCAGAGGTATGTGGGGATTTATTTTCATCATCATCACTCTGAAAGGATTTAGTCTTCTTCATATTATGAGGTAAATATTGATGATGAACATTTCAACCATATCTCCTTCTATAACACACACCCCATTAATTTGGACCCTTCATGGAAAGTATTATTGGAAACTCCATTAATTTTACTATTCAGAGACCAAGACCGGGAGAATGTATAATGATGGCGGTGAATACTTGTAAGGTTAATAGACTAAGAATGACTGATATAACTAGTAGTTAATGAAATAACTCTAATAAAACCCTCAAATAAAGATTAACTGGTATAGAACCACCCTATTCTATGGAGAGTAATGGGATAATTTAAATTTCCCAATACACCTCCATTAAAATTTTCACAAAAAAAACAAGAAAATAATGTGTAACAAAATATAAATGTAGTAGGGAACAATGTGAAAACATTACCTCAAGAGGTAGGAAATCCAGATTCATAAAAATATTCTACATGTACTTTGATTCAGAGAATGAACTAGAACCTAGCACCTCCGAATTATGAGTTTCCACATTCCTCGAGGAAATCTTCTAATGTTAATGTGAATGGTGTAATTACATCCCCCTCATTTCACATTGGATAAAAATATTCCAGTCATGTCGGAATGGATTTCACTATATGGTAATGATATTTAAAATATCAGAAAACACACTAAGGATATAAAAAGTATAAATATTCATATTGCGTATCATCTTCAAATTGAAGTACATATACCTCCTAAAAATATTTTGAGATATCCATCTTACATTATAGGGAGAAATTTGGGAATTATCCAAACTCTAGATCTAAGAAACCAGTTTATATAAATGATCAATTTAATGATGATCATGAAATTACTCCATTGAGGTGATATCTTTGTCCCTATCATGGTGATTATTAGGTCCTAACATTGTTGAAGAATCAGTGGTATATGGAAACGAGCCACCTCATTATGCCTCACTGTCCCCTTATAGATGTGATTCAGTCTAGATTTAAATACCCCTACAAATACTGAAATCAAATAAATCCATGTATTTTAAAATGGAATACATTGAAGGTAACCAAACTACTATGCAACCCAAAAGAATCCATATCCTAAATGGATTGTTGAAAAATTTCCCCTAAAAAAGATCATTCTCATAGAACAGTTATATAATCTAACATCTAATGTTTAGTTCGTGGTTATCTAGAAAGACCCAATATATAATGTCCAACAGGGAAAACAATGGCTCCATAGCCTAATTTTTATACCTTACACATTTAATAAATTATTGAAATATTATATTAGAGGAATGGTTGTCATAATATATGGTGATAATTCCCCCTTTGAGTCTAGAGAGGTCATATATGATGAAGTAGGAATCTACAAGTTAGAATGAAAATAGCCAATGAGTGATGATCATATGCATGTTACCACTCCCAATGGATGGGGGATCACCCTTACAAATATCTAGAGAAAGTTGGGTGATTATTTGATTCCTATAAAACATATCAATATATGGGATTGAATCACAACAAGATATCATAAACCAAAAACATCACTAGATCTCCTCCATGTTTTGATAATTGTGTCAGATGAAGTCCATTATTAAAAGGGAAGCTATAATAATGCTCCTTCGGGATCCAGTATTTCTATTATTCCATTTTCAATTTTTTAAAATCCTCCATGAAATTTTCTATAACATAGTATGTCTATATTTATCCTAATTGTAGTTGTAAAGTAAATGAAAAAAATATTACCTTCAATCTATCATTAATTACTCTAGAATTTCAGGATATCATTATCTCTCCTCATGGAATCCCATATCTTGTTCATGATAGAGATTCCAATAAATTACCAACCATGTCTGAAAATGTCTCTACATACATAAATATATTAGAAGAAGAGGATGATATTTGGAATTCCCCACCCAAATTTGTGGAAGGTGTCTCTACCACAATTGATGAGCTTAGGAAAGTTAATATAGAACAAAAGAATATCAACATCTTATATTCATTAGTATTTACATGCCTATCAAGGATAAGGAGTAGTATATTTTATTTATAAAGGTGCATGAATACATGCTCACCTCGAATTATACAAATACATTAGGGATAAACACCTATGAGGATACTCCTCACATCAGCTTCCCTAATGACTATCATGGTTTCGAGAATGTATCCAGGAGAATGAACCCCTCTTATACTAGTATTGTAGATTTGTAATTTGAAAACATTATCAATTTTTTTGAGAAGTGAAGTACCCAAACATGATTTCTAACATCGTTCCTATAAAGAAAAATAATGTGTAAATTAGGTTCTACATTGATTTTGAAATCTTAATAAACCCTTCCATAAATAATATTTTCATTTTCAAGTCATTATACATTTGATAAATGCCACCACTATCATCCAAACCCTAAACATTATGGATTGGTATTCAAGGTATATCCATATTTATATGTCCATAAAGATGAGGATTCCACTTTCTTCTGAGCACCCCAGGGGATATTTTTTACCTATACATTCCATTTCGATTACATAACACTAGTGAAAGTTACCCAGATATCATGCATCAAATCATTACACCCTTATTGGGATGAATTGTGTAATGTTATGGTGATGGGAATGTGGTTAAATATTGAAGGTAATAAAATCATCTCACATATTTTCAAAAAATCTTCAATAAGTTAAAACAACATAGTTTGAAGATGAATTGTAACACCCTAAGCTTCCACGATACGCTTCTCATTCAATAATGCAATAGCTTGCATTGTACGCAACTTCGAGTTCTAAAACACCGCGACTAATCAAAGTAGCCGTTATGAATAGCAATAACCACTTTTTAAAATTATAGAAATTTTATATTTCAAAATGGACCTCATTTTTGGATTCAGAATATCGAAATTAGCCTATGTTGAATTTTTGGTATTTTTCTGAGAACTTCTAATTTTTATGAATAGTGAAAAATACTTAAAAACAACTTTTTAATCAAAATAATTTATAGTGATAAATTATACTATTTAGTGGTTTTAAAGTATAATTAGAATATATTTTTACCATTTTATCCAATGGTGATCTTTAGAATTAATTTAACATTGAAATTGGACATAAACAATTGCCAATCTTTTGATACAAATTATTTCTTAAAAACACGATATTTGTTGTGACAGCGGGAATTAATTAATTAATGCAACTTATATGTTTGGAATTTCATAAAATAGACATCATTTTTGAATTCAGAATATCAATTATATCTTAGGGTGAAATTTTGGAATTGTTCTGAAAAACTTCAATTTTTGATGAATAGTGAACCCACTAAGTGGTAGTTAAATAACTGATTTTTCGTTTAAATGAAATATTACCAATTCTGTGATTTGATTTTTAAAAATCCGACATACATGATTGTCAATAAGAAGTAAAATTTGGTTCAATGAGATTAAAATAATTTTTTGGTGAATAGTAACTTTTAAGTTCTTAATCACGATTAGAGGTAATTAGTGTAGTTTAAGGTAAAAATAATGTTTTAATAATATGAGATGAGCTTGAAACATGTTCTACCCTCATTGGATGTTCCATGGCCGACCAAGACGATCCATGGGTCAACTTGGGGACCCCATGGAGCCACTTTAGTTAGAAGATGACATAAATACCTTTTATTTAATGTTAAAGTAAAAAATGACACAAACATGAAATGTTTTACTAAAACAATTTTTACATGGGGTTATACAAGTCATATTTTTGACTATAAATAGTCATTGGAAAGATAAAAAGATTTACTACATCATAGTAGTTTTTTATAATTTTTAGACAATAAATAAATTGAATTATTTATGACATCATGATGATGCAGCGATGACCTCATTATTTAACGATTTTAATAAAATGAAAAGATAATGTACAATCCAAGGCTTACACTTGTCAAAAACCTATTGGATGAGTATATTTAAAACCCTGTTCAACGTATCCACGAATTATATATGTTTGGGACCTTTAGAATCCGAAAAGCATTGTATAATAATGTAAAATTTCCATCCTTTCCAAGAGTGCCCCTCCTCTCCACTTATAAAAGGCCCCCACATCTACCACCACATTCACACTTTCAAGCCATTTGGTTCGGCCAAACTCTGCCCAAATACTCTTCCAACATCCCTACCTTACTCCTAGAAGCCTCACTTTGGGCAGAATACTTGCCAAGGAAGCCCTTGTCTCAAATCAAAAGAGTTACCCGATTTAAAGGTAATGTCTTCTCTTATGTTATTTTGTTTTATTTTTCTTCTCCAACCCCATAAACTCGTTTTATTCATTTATTTTGTAACAAAACCAGTATCCTCAATATACTAGGATGTTTTTAGAAGAAGTATTCGAGCTACACTTACACACACCTACATCTAATGGTTAAAGAACATACGGTTTCTGTGGATGGCGAATTTCTGCCTCACGAAACAATGATTGTTCAACACTCATATAACACCTTCAAAGGTGGCCATAAAGATGTCACTATATTTATATATGATATATAATATGTTTAAGATTTACTTATGCTTCTGTATTTCTCATTTATGTCATACTTTATGATTTCCATTATGGGTAATTGCGATAATTTCATTTTAGGAAGTGCGGACTACCTCCCCCTCAAAGTGATTTGAATCGTTAATGCCATATGTGGGATGTATAAAGGATGGAGTAAATGGTATTATACACTATATTATACTGGAATACATTTATATCATTATGATTTCATTCCATTAAATACGAAATAGAAATGAAAGTAGCGTTCATGCGTACGTACGGCTTACCGTCTCCATGAACGGTGCATTTCATTTCTTACCTCTAAATGTTACGTAATATTAAAAATGAATGTATATACAGTATATATATGATATATATGATATATACATCATGAATATAATTCTGGATATAATGTATATTTCACCACATTAACAACTTGTAATTATATGAAGTTTATTTTTGACACAAGTACCTAAGATCGACAAAACGACCGTTATTAACTTAAATAATTACATAATGTTCATATCATTGTAACAAGTGATATAAAAAGGATAATGAAATTGAAAATGGTTCTTAATAAGGTATATATTAACTCTAGTATATTATTCAGGTGGTTAAGGAACGGTTGAGTCAAGTCAGACACGAGGTAAGGGAATTTCTTAACCCAACTTCCATTCTTTGGGTTAATCTCCTACTTTCAAATTATGTCATGATATTATTATGTCCTATTTTGTATTTTTACGTTCTTTATGTGTAACTATAGTGAATACACATAATAGATATAATTTATTTTAAAAATGTTCTTTTAATGACTTCGTCTCAATCTGTTTTTATTGAGGCATATTTGGTTTTATACACAATTTTCTTTTATACGGTGTATAAACCCCTTTGACTTTTACGTTTATTCAAAAGGAATCTTTTTTATACGAAGGGTTTTTCTAAATGACAAAAGGGAATGTTTTTCTTTCCGTACTTATGCGGCGACAACGACTTCTCCGCCGCCGTGACCATTATTTGAGTTTCGGCTTCCTCTACAAGCCATCATTTTTTTTAATGAAAAATAAATACAAAGTTTTAACTTTATTTTATTTTGGTATTGAAAATGGTTTTGAAAGAGTTTTTATTATATCAATGTGTTGTATTGATATCTTGTGATTGAAATGTGGAAATGTTATGTTTCCTTTATGTATGTTTTATTTGATACGATTATGTTATGGTTTATGATATGTTTAAACCTATTCATATGAGGAATGTATTGGACTTAATAAGTGGCGGGTGGAGCCCGCTATAGCTCCTCGATGCATCGGTAGGTCTCATGAGACAACTAGATGTGGAATTTTGCGAGGCCCTTTCCCAATTTGATTTATGGTTTTGGCCGAGGCCTTAATCATTTTAGACGTCTTGGCCGAGGCCTTGACGAAATGTTTCAGAATGTCTGGCATTATACATTCCCTCATTATGAAAGTGGTTATTGATATTGCATGTGATTATTCGACCAGTAGAATATCCATGTGAAGAAGTGAATGGAATTATCTCATTTTACTTTTTCCATATTATGTTGAAGTTCAAGTTTAAAAGGCTTTTGTTTTAGTTATACATTGCCTTAAATGTTTATGTTTATTGATGAAAGCTTCTGCTATATTGTTATCCTCACTGAGCATCTGAGCTCACCCCTTTCAATGTTTTAATATTTTTCAGGATGTGAAGAACTATTTTATGAATGACCTGCAGGGGTAGTCAGAAAGGGATATGAGTGTGGACTATGAAGACCATGTTATTGTAGTTTGTTTACTTTTTGATGTAATGAAAGACTTATGAATGTATCTATTGTTTCCAAGGCTCCAAAACTAATCGGTCTTTCGAGACTTGATCTTTTGTGATCATGCCAATGTTACGAAGTAATGCACCGACTCTGGGTAGCTGGGGTCGGGGCGTTACAGTGGGTATCAGAGGCAGTTTAGTACTAACCTTGGAAGCTATATTTAGATAAACTCTGATTAGAGCACATAGCCTGAAGATAGACTTTGAGGATTAGTATAGAAGAACTTCCTAAAATTTTGGTATTGTAGAGATGTTGTGAGTTTTCCGAGCAATACATCCCTATCTGGATACGAGCAGGTAGAGGTGGCTCTGGCACAGATGTACCTAGGGGTAAAACCCGAAAACACTGCTTTGAGCTAGACTCGAATGGGAACTGGTGCACGACAACGGGCCTTGCTGCACTCTTGCTTACGACACTCCCAGGGGATATGCTTAGGATAATTCTCATTTTCTTTACAATACACTATGAAGGGTTATGAGTATATACTTCCTCAAATAAAACATTTTTTCGGATTATATCCATAAATAGTTCAATTTATGTTAAGTATCTTACAAGTATGGAATTATGTATTTTGATTCATAAACTAATATAGTTTATGCCATTGTTTAGAAATGGCGCCTAGTGGAAGGAATGGAAACCGTATCAATGCACGCACTCCGTGTAGGGATTGCCCTCCTGCTCAAGATAATTATTGTGGAGCTGGAGATACAACTGGTGCTGATCAACTTATTACCATACTGGGACAACTCACTCAGGTTATGAATAATAACCTTACTCGTATGGAGCACCCTGATCCGCAACGCGGAGGATCAATGTTAGACCGCTTCATGAGGCAAAAACCACCAACATTTAATGGGGGTACAAATCCATTAGTAGCTGAGCAATGGATAAACTCCTTAGATAAAATATTCCATGCCTTGGGGAGTAGCGAAAGGGAGAAGGTTGTCATGGCAGTTTACCGCCTCACTGGAGATGCCGATCAGTGGTGGTCGCTGATTCAAAACACAAAGGAAGATGATGACGTATCGAATATGGAATGGAGGGAGATCAAAGAGTTTTTTCTAGAAAAATACTATCATCGTGACCATCGAGCAGATATGGAAAGGCAATTTCTGAGTCTGAGGCAGAAGGAGGATGAGAATGTCGCAAAGTATGAGGCTAACATTACAAGGTTAGCGAGGCATGCTGCAGATTATATACGTAACCCAAGAAGTAAGATTGATCGTTTCTTTGATGGGTTAAAACCTTTTCTCCGTCGAGCCTTAGTCTCACAATCTTTCTCGTCGTATGAAGACATTGTCTCATGTGCTATCAAGCTAGAAAAGGAATTCTCTAAGTCTTATGACAACAAAGTAAAGCAAGAGAAGAAGAGAACGGTGGAACAAGAGATAGATAAAAGGAAAAAGGGAAAGAAGGATTTTCCATTATGTGATAATTGTGGGAAGAATCACCCTGGTACTTGCCTAAAAGGAATGGGAGTTTGTTATAAATGTGGGGAAAAAGGTCACCAGGCGCGTGATTGCAAGGGAAAGAAAGAGGCTATCAATGTTGAATGCTATAATTGTAGGGAAATGGGGCATTATGCAAATGAATGTCCTAAGCGTCAGGGAAACATACCTTAGAAAAGGCGAAGGGATCAAGGACAATCTTATGCTGTTACTACAGTTGAAGCATAATAACTAATGTATTGGTGCTTTTGGACTCATGGATTATATTCTGGTTATTAGAATAATGTGATATATATATATGGATTGTACTAGAGTACTTGTTGATTTCAATAAGGTTTTAATATGATGAAGGTAATTATATTTTTAGTATGTGACAATAAGAGAAACTTTACTTTGTTTGGGGAATCTGATAAATTGATTTTTGAATTAAGAGACCTTTTAGAGAAAGTCTGGACAGAGGTTTTTTGGATAACTATAAATGTTGGAGTGGATTAAGATGAACCTTGGATAGTAAATTTAAGGTTAAAAAATTTCTGAAGATTATTTTTGGAATACTATAGTTTTAGGAAAAGGCCAACCTACGGGGTGGGGCATAAACCGTCTCGTCGGACAAAGCTGCAGGAATCGAACCCACAACCATAGTGCGACATGCCTTTATTTCCTACCACTAGCCTATAGGAAGTCCCTGGTTATTACAAAATAATTTTACTAATCTAAATGGTATGTGTTAACATTTGGAACCTTATACAATTAGGATAAGTATAATATTTTTGAGTTCTATTATCTTTTTGAGTGAAAGATGAGTTGAAGGTTGAAACTCTAATTGTCAAGCATAAAAATATATATACCTATCTCTTATTAAATGAATAAATTAATTCTTAAACTTTAGTAAAGGGATATTAAAACAAAAAAATGTGTTATCATAATACCTTATGTCTTTTTGAACTGATGATATTTTAAATCAGCATAGATTGAAGGCTTTGAGGCCCTCAATTTTACACTTGTTTGTGATTGATGACCTCAATCACTCCCTAAAAATATTTATGTTTTCCTCCAATTATATGTCTCCAATTTCCACCAATGTTCTTATTTTCGAGATCATAGTTTGGTGGCGACTTTTTCATTTCCCTTTCCCTCTTTTTAAGGCTAAATTTTATTAATCATATTTCCGAAGTGGGTTTTCCACAATGGTATTTTCTCTTTTCAACCTTTTATTTTCAAAGAAAAATTTTCAAATTGTGAGGATGCAATTTATTGAAGGAGGGGAGAATGTAACACCCCGAGCTTCCACGATACGCTTCTCATTCAATAATGCAATAACTTGCATTGTACGCAACTTCGAGTTCTAAAACACCGCGACTAATCAAAGTAGCCTTTATGAATAGAAATAACAAATTTTTAAAATTATAGAAATTTTATATTTCAAAATGGACCTCATTTTTGGATTCGGAATATAGAAATTATCCTATGTTAATTTTTGGTATTTTTTTGAGAACTTCTAATTTTTATGAATAGTGAAAAATACTTAAAAACATATTTTTTAATCAAAATAATTTATAGTGATAAATTATACTATTTAGTGGTTTTAAAGTATAATTAGAGTATATTTTTACCATTTTATCGAATGGTGGTTTTTAGAATTAATTTCACATTGAAATTGCACAAAAACAATTGACAATCTTTTGATATAAATAATTTCTTAAAAACAGGCTATTTGTTGTGACAGTGGAAATTAATTAATTAATGCAACTTATATGTTTGTAATTTCATTAAATAGATATCATTTTTGAATTCAGAATATCAATTATAGCTTAGGGTGAAATTTTGGCATTGTTCTGAAAAACATAAATTTTTGATGAACAGTGAAACCACTAAGTGATAGTTAAATAACTGATTTTTGGTTTAAATGAAATATTACCACTTCTATGATTTCATTTTTAAAAATCCGACATACATGGTTTTAAATAAGAAGTAAAATGTGGTTCAATGAGATTAAAATAATTTTTTGGTGAATAGTAACTTTTAAGTTCTTAATCGCGATTAGAGGTAATTAGTGTAGTTTAAGGTAAAAATAATGTTTTAATAATATGAGATGAGATTGACACATGTCCTACCCTCATTGGATGTGCCATTTCCGACCAAGACAATCCATGGGTCAACTTGGGGACCCCATGGAGCCACTTTAGTAGGAAAATGACATAAATACCTTTTATTTAATGTTAAATTAAAAAAATGACACAAACATGAAATGTTTTACTAAAACAATTTTTACATGGGGTTATACAAGTCATAATTTTGACTATAAATAGTAATTGGAAATCTAAAAATATTTCCTACATCATAGTATTTTTTTATAATTTTTAGACATTAAATAAATTAAATTATTTATGACATCATGATGATGCAGCGATGACCTCATTATTTAACGATTTTAATAAAATGAAAAGATAATGTAAAATCCAAGGCTTAAACTTGTCAAAAAACTATTGGATGAGTATATTTCGAACCCTTATCACCTTATACACTAATTATATAATTGTGGGACCTTTAGAATCCGAAAAGCATTGTATAATAAAGTATAATTTCCTTACTTTCCAAGAGTGCCCCTCCTCTTCACTTATAAAAGGCCCCCACCTCTACCACCTCATTCACACTTTCAAGCCATTTGGATTGGCCAAACTCTGCCCAAATACTCTCCCAACTTCCCTCCCTTACTCCTAGAAGCCTCACTTTGGGCATAATACTTCCCAAGGAAGCCCTTGGCTCAAATCAAAAGAGTTACCCGATTTAAAGGTAATGTCTTCTATTATGTTATTTTGTTTTATTTTTCTTCTCCAACCCCATAAAATCTTTTTATTCATTTATTTTGTAACAACACAAGTATCCTCAATATACTAGGATTTTGTTATAAGAAGTATTCGAGCTACACTTACACACACCTACATCTAATGGTTAAAGAACATACGGTTTCTGTGGATGGAAAATTTCTGCCTCACGAAACGATGATTGTTCAACACTCATATAACACCTTCAAAGGTGGACATTAAGATGTCACTATATTTATATATGATATATAATATGTTTATGTTTTACTTATGCTTCTTTATTTCTCATTTATGGCATACTTTATGATTTCCATTATGGGTAAACGCGATATTTTCATTTTAGGAAGTGCGGACTACCGCCCCCTCAAAGTGATTTGAATCGTTAATGCCATATGTGGGATGTATAAATGATGGAGTAAATGGTATTATACACTATATTATACTAGAATACATTTATATTATTATGATTTCATTCCATTAAATACGAAATAGAAATGAAAGTAGCGTTCATGCGTACGTACGGCTTACCGTCTCCATGAACGGTGCATTTCATTTCGTAACTCTAAATGTTACGTAGTATTATAAATGAATGTATATACTGTATATATATGATATATATGATATCTACATCATGAATATAATTATGGATATAATGGATATTTCACCACATGAACAACTTGTAATTATAAGAAGTTTTTTTTTGACTCAAGTACCTAAGATCGACAAAACGACCGTTATTTACTTAAATAATTACATAATGATCATATCATTGTAATAAGTGATATAAAAAGGATAATGAAATTGAAAATGGTTCTTAGTAAGGTATATATTTACTCTAGTTTATTATTCAGGAGGTTAAAGAATGGTTGAGTCAAGTCAGACATGAGGTAAGGGAATTTCTTAACCTAACTTACATTCTTTAGGCTAATCACCTACTTTCAAATTATGTCATGATATTATTATGTCCTATTTTGTATTTTTACGTTATTTATGAGTACCTATAGTGAATACACATAATAGATATATTTTATTTTAAAAATGATCTTTTAAGGACTTTGTCTCAATCTCCTTTCATTGAGGCATATTTGGTTTTATACACAATTTTCTTTTATACGGTGTATAAACCCCTTTGACTTTTACGTTTATTCAAAAGGAATATTTTTTATACGAAAGGTTTTGCTAAATGACAAAAGGGAATGTTTTTCTTTCCGTACTTATGTGGTGACAATGACTTCTCCACCGTCGTGACCATTATTTGAGTTTCGGCTTACTCTACAAGCCATCATTTTTTTTAATGAAAAATAAATACAAAGTTTTAACTTTCTTTTATTTTGGTATTGAAAATGGTTTTAAAAGAGTTTTTATTATATCAATGTGTTGTATTGATATCTTGTGATTGAAATGTGGAAATTTTATGTTTCCATTATGTATGTTTTATTTGATACGATTATGTTATGTTTTATGATATGTTTAAACCTATTCATATGAGGAATGTATTGGACTTAATAAGTGATGGGTGGAGCCCGCTATTGCTCATCGATGCATCGGTAGGTCTCATGAGACAACTAGACGTGGAATTGGCCGAGGCCCTTTCCCAATTTGATTTATGGTTTTGGCTGAGGCCTTAATCATTTTAGACGTCTTGGCCGAGGCCTTGACGAAATGTTTCCGAATGTCTGGCATTATACATTCCCTCATTATGAAAGTGGTTATTGATATTTCATGTGATTATTCGACAAGTAGAATATCCATGTGAAGAAGTGAATGGCATTATCTCATTTTACTTTTGACATATTATGTTGATGTTCAAGTTTAAAATGATTTTGTTTTAGTTATACATTGCCTTAAATGTTTATGCTTATTGATGAAAGCTTCCGCTATATTGTTATCGTTACTGAGCATCTGAGCTCACCCCTTTCAATGTTTTAATATTTTTCCAGGATGTGAAGAAGTATTTTATGAATGAACTACAGGGGTAGTCAGAAAGGGATATGAGTGTGGACTATGAAGACCATGTTATTGTAGTTTGTTTACTTTTTGATGTAATGAAATACTTATGAATGTATCTAGTGTTTCCAAGGCTACTAAACTAATCGGTCTTTCGAGACTTGATCTTTTGTGATCATGCCAATGTTACGAAGTAATGCACCGACTCTGGGTAGCTGGGGTCGGGGCGTTACATGAATCCTTTAGTGTGTTATTTAGGAGAAAAAATAGGAAAATTACATAGCACTGTGGTACACCACTACTGCATCAAGGTTGATCCAAAAAAATAATTGAGAAATCCGAGTAATACCACCACCTCAAAATCTTAATGAACTGAGGGTAATCTAAGGGAATATATTTCATATCCTATATTTCATAACCAACATGGCTGGAAATTATATCCCATTTATATGTTATTGATAAAGGAATTTTCTTACTAATGGGATGGAGAATGTCAAGAAGCATTCAAGAATATCTAGATGTTCCTAATGCATCAACTAGTCATGATTCAACTTATAGAAGTAAATTCAATTATAATTCTAGCACCCAAAAATGAATGATCTCTAAGTGCTCTTATCATATAGAAAAATAATGTCAAGAATGAAAAACATCTCTACTGTCTCAGTTTAACAACACTAGGTACTTAGAATCATTATTCTAATATGAAGAGGAGATACCTCCCAATCATATTTTTAGTTCCAAGACATGAGGAATTACTTGCTGCATCATGATATCCAACTAGTCAATTGTATCAACCCAATAAAGTAAATCATTAACCACCCTTTGTTAGTTGGGTTTTTAAAATGATTTCTAGTAATCAGTAGTAGTATTAAGTTAAAATCATTTTATATAAGGTGGTTAAAGGGAATTCCCTGGATGATTTCCTTGAAGCACATCCAACCCTAAAATGTACTCTAGTAGACACCATATTTCTAGATAGACATGTTATATACTTCGATGACACTCCCCGAATATGTGAGATTTATTTTTATGGTTCCTCCTGATGTCATATTTATATTAAAATGGAATAACCAAAGCTCAACTGGGTTTTTTAGGGAATGTATATATTTATTTTGGAATTAATTATTTCATATTCTTTCTCACTATCTGAATGTTGACTAATAATGATGATGAATACCAAGCCCTTATCATGAGGTTGAAACTAGGATTATAGCTATAAATAACCAATATTAATATCAAAATGTACCCAAAGAATGTAATAAAATAGATCGCTAATGATCATGATATCAAGAAGGACAAATTATTACATTTAATTGGTTACGTTAGAGGATTTATAGAAGAGTTCACTTTTTTACCAACATTTCATGAAATCCCTTAGTAACAAAATGACCATGCTGGTGAATGGGGTGATACAGCCTCAGTTATATCTAATCTAGATCATGATTAAGTAGTTATTAGAAATACTAACTAAAGGGTGTCTCAATAGTCATCATTTGTGACAAGGAGGAAATAAATAGGGGATTACAACCCTATATCATTATGATGTAATATGAACCCCTATAGAGATGGATCCCATAATATATTACCTTTAAAATGGGACCCTACCATCAGATTGAGCCAAAAGGGATCTGATTTTTTGCGAGAAGTAAAACATACCATTCAGGATTAGAAAAATGAGTATAAATACATCAATAAATAAGGATTTTATGGAATCATCCTTATATTCATTATTGAATGAGAGATTACAACCATTATTGAAGATGTCCATATAGCCTCATGCAATTATTTATTGTCTGTAAGAATAATCTCCCATTATAGTTGGAGGCTTGGGAACTTCTAGAAAAAAATGTATGACTATATGGAATTCACCTGGAAGCTTCATGCACACCAGGTTCATGAGAACTTCATCCCATAACACCTAATGTATATATATATATATATATATCATTTTAATCCATCATGTTCGCTGTTTAGCGAATATAAATTATAGGTCCATATCCCCTATCTATATATATGCATTTTATGTACATACATACTAATATAAACCTTTTTCCAAATGGGTTGAAGAAATTCCCATCGTGGAATTCAGGGAGAAGATTATTGTTAACTTCAAAAAGTCCAATATTATCACCTGATTCGTTGTACCTCACATGATTTTGATAAACAATATAGCGACCCAATCATTAAAAACATTGATATCACATTAGAAATGAATTATATTTATTACAAAATATAACATAACCATGATAGGACCGTATTGGTATAATGTCTTTAGAAACTGGGAAACATAAATGACTGGTTCATAAAAAATCCACATTGTCTCCTATTTATTTCATCATTACTAGACATATTTTTGGCATATCAAACATAATAACCTTCTTCATGAATTGGTGAAAATAATAATATAAAAGAGGGAGCTCAAATTCCTAGTAAGGGAAAATGATGTAAAAAATCAATCATATCATATTCATAAGAACATAACATTTGAATATCTTATCCTGCATATAAAAGATCACAATATCATGTCATGGGATAAATCGTTAAATTGAAATGTAATCCCAATATTCATAAATCAAGACATACAATTTTGTGTCATACAAACATTAGAATTGAAAATCATCTCATATTATTCGAGGCTCATTTCCAAGACCATCATAGAAAATAAATCTTATTACTGAACCAAGTTCACTCCTCATTTTAACCTAGTATCATTGAACCAGATCTACTTGTCATTCCAGCCATGTCTATATCTAGGGATACAAATCATTACCTAATAAATTTGAGGGAGATATAGGTACCACCCATCTCATAAGAAAACCTTTCTTACGTGTTCAGCCAAAAAATAATAATATTTTTCATAGCAAAACCCATGCAATAACATTGGTTTCTTAAACATAATTACATCATAATTTATATAAAATAAATGGATTTTCTAAATAAAATTCCATAATAAACAAAATGAAATCATGGTAATAAGAGGGATACAAATATAAACTTATTTAGAGAGTGACATATTAGATGGAAAATATTTTTTATAAAACACTTGAACTTAATTCTTGAGGAATATATTATTTCTTTTTTTCAAAAAAATATCATTTCTCAAAATACCACAAAATTTAAAAGAAATTTTTTTTTGTTGAAAATAATCTTAAAATATTGTATAGAAATATTCATTAAATTAATATGTCATGAACCCATAAAAACCTATTGATTCAATATAAGTTCAAAAAACATTTTCCTCATACTTTTTTCTGGAGTAGTCAAAAAAGTACATCGTATGGTAAACAAAAGAGAAATTCCTTAGATATCATGTAGTAAAGGTAAAAAACGTCTAAAAATGACTTTAAAAATACATGTAACAATAGAAAACATTTTATGGAAACATAATATAGAAAACATGTACACGAATGATAAATATATCCCCAGTAAATACATACGAATAAACAATCTTGGGTAAAAACAAGATTGGAAAATTTATCCCTTACCATAGGTCGGATATCCTTTATATGTATCTAAACATACATTATGATGATTAAAATTATGATGCATATTTATTATATAATTATAGTCATTTATATTATAACATTTATGATGATATTTTCATTTAATTTTTATTATCATTTCATTGTTAACTCGTTATTTGGGTATTAACTGTTTTATGTTCTTTTGTATGTTTTGTCGGATAAGTTCTTATTATTAATTTTAGGTTATAGTTATATAATTTAAATCATGGTATTAGTATAATATATATCATATTTATTAATTAAATTAATTTATATATTATTGGTTTAATGAAGATTATGTAGAGAAAATCACATCGCACTATGGAGACGGTGAGATGTATGTACGCATGAGCGATGATATCGTTCCCATAATTGATGAATGGTATTGAAGTGGATGGTGTAAAATATCACAGAATTAGTATAATTTATAATAATCTTATATAGTTTTTATTTATACCATTATACTCATCCAATTATGTGGGTGGTGAAAAACTGATTACACCACGACGTGGAGATGGTGAGTCATCGGTACGCACATGCGGTGATTTCATTTTTCGTAGTATGAATAGATGGTGAAATAGGGTGGTTTATATTTATAATAAATTTTTATATATATTAGTGATACATATTTTAGAACTTTATAATGAAACAACTAAATAAGAGGATGTTGAAGAAGAATGAAACTTGAATGAATCGCAAGAAAAGATTGCCTCTTCCCCAACATGCCTTCTTTAAATTTCCCCTTATGGTACTAGAGTAGGTCTTTTGATAAGAACATCACCTATAGAATGTGACACAAGAATTTTATAATATAAATTGTATGAGTTTGGATTAGAATTAATGCTAAAAATGGAGTGAAGTGGAGAGAGGGGAGGTACCCTTTTATAAGAGAGGAGAGAGGTAATTTTTAAAACTATTCAAATATTAATTTATTATAAATTTAATTTTGACTAAAAATGGTCAAAAACTTATTTATTTTATTTATATTATGGTGTTTTTTTGAATACCCATCATCCAATAATTTTTAGACATTTTTAGAATACTTTTTGTATCATTATCATTTTGCTTTGACCTTTATTATACCCTTTTTAATTTTACCGTGATATCATGTTATTTACACATTGTGGGTTAATGTAATTATAAAATCATGTAAAAATAGAAAAAAAAATTATTTATGACATATTTGGAGTCATATTAACTATTTTTCTTAGTCATATATTTTTAGAAATTTAATAACATTTAATAAACTGTTTTATTGTTTATTTTATGAATTGTGTCAATTTTTGATACTATTCATAAATGAATTTTTTAAAAATATATAACAACATGATTAGTTTGAAACTAAGGCTTTAAATCAATTATAATAAGTTATTATCATACATAAAATTAGTGGATGACATCAAAATAACAAAATTACTTTTTTTTTATTTATAAATTCATTTATTTGAATCATTCATTAATGAGGTAATCACTACATCATAATTGTGTCATAAATAATTATATTTATAAAATGTACAAAAATTATAAATAAAATAAAATTATTTAAGAAATATTTTTATCTTTATAATTAATATATATTATTGGAGATCAGTTATATAACCCTATATTAAAATTTATTTAATACCAGATATGTGTTCTAGTTATAATTATCTTTACTTTAAATTAATTCTTATAAAAATTTATTTCCACATCCAAGTGAATTCATGGCATCAAAAAATTTATCCAAGGATGATAATGTTTGTAAATATCTCATCCAATAAGATTAGGATAGCTTTTAGTTTAGTTTTGTATTATGAGAATTTTTTTACCGTTATTTACAAGATTTACCTTTTACCCATGGTAAATAAAATAATTACTGAAGATACTATTAATTATATCCCAAAAAAGGTACCTATAAAACAATTTGAACCTTATAATTCCAAATATTGAATTCATTTTCTCAAATTCTAAACACAGAATTTTCAGTAATTAAATTAAAAATTATTCCCATTGTTTTAATGAGAAAATGGTTTTTAAAATTTAAAACATTGCAAAAGATTGAAATGTTTTTTACAATTAATTCAATGTAAAATTAATCCTAATGATATAGATTATATTAAATGTTACAAATATATTATTCTTATACTTTTAAAACATTCAATAATATAATTTTACAAATTAAATTATCTTGATGAAAAAAGTTGTTTTTGATTAAAATTTAGCGTATTTTAACTATTAATCAAAATATGAAAGATATCAGAATAATATAAATTTTTTTTCCAAAGTAAAATTTTATATCCTACATCACAATAACTTGTTTATGTTGTCGTATATAAATTATTAATGTTTAAAATCTTTAATTTATAATTTGTTCTCCATACAATGGTAAAAATTAACATTAAAAAAATAGGTTCTTATACATAAAATAGTGTTCTATTAATACCCTACGACTAAAATATCCATTATATGAATATAAAAAATATATTATTTAGTATATAACACATATATATCTTATTTATTTCATTACCAAAATAATTCACTCAATAAATACAATATATAATTGATAAATAATTAATAGCTAATGAATTCCTAATATAGTGGTTATAATTAATCCATGTTAACCTAACAGCTAGGCTATAATGATAATTTTATATTAAAGGCTTCTTGTGGTTCATTAAAACCCAAGATTTCATAAAAAGTATGATATTGAAGAATTAAAATTATTTAAAGAAAATATTTCAACAAAACATCTAGGAGTTATATTCTACCTCCCTTAAACTAAATCTCCACCTTAAAATTAAGCACTTCAAAAAAAATAGATGAGGTTAACTCTCCCTAATCTTATCCTCAATTTTCCATGTAGATTTTTCAATTTGGTGGTACCTCCATAAAACATTAACCAATATAGTGGTGTGTTTCTTATAAATGTTTCTCTATGATCCAAAATCTCTATCAATTGTTCTTTATAAGAATGATATTTCTTCAGTGGTATGACTTCTGAGATTAGTACATGTGAAGGATTATGTATGTATTTTTTTAGGAGAGATACATGGAACACATAATGAACATGAGAGGGATTCGATGGATGTGTCCATCAGTAAGCTACCTTCCCAAAACGATCTCATATTTCAAAAGGACCGCTAGACCTAGGTCTCATCATACCCTTCTTTTCAAATCTCACTACTCTCTTCAAATGATAAATTCATAAGAACACCTCATCACCCACTTTTAAATCTAGGTCTTAACTTTGTTTGTTAGCATAATTTTTTTTCGACTCTAAGATGATCTTATGTGTTGTTGAATAGATGTGACCTTTTTTTCCATTTCATCAACAAGATCATGTCCTAATAGCTTTCTTTCCCCTGCTTCATCCAATAATGTTGGAGTTCTGTACTTATTTCTATAAAGGGATTCAAAAGGATCCATCTGAATACTAGAGGGAAATATATTATTTTAAAAACATTATACCAATTGTATCTGTTGATCCCAACCACATTTGAAATCAAAATAGAAATCTCTCAAAATGTCATCTAGAGTTTGAATTGTCCTCTCAAATTGATTGTCTATCTGAGGATGGTGAAAAATGCTAAAACTTATCTCTGTATCTAGAGAATGCTGAGGACTTCTCCACAACTTTGAGGCAATCCATAGATCCTGATTAGATATAATGTAAATTGGTACTCCATAATATCTTTCTACTTCCTTTATATATATTCTGTGAAGCTGATCTAGAGAAAATCCTCTCTAATAGCAATGAAGTGTGCTGAATTCATAAGGTGATAAACTATACCACAGATAACATTATTTCCTTTGTATGTTTTTGGATGTTTGTTGAAAAATTCCATAGTTATGTTTTTCTTTTTCCATTATTTTGTGGGTAATGGTTGTAACATTCTCGTAGACATCTGTCTCTTCGCCTTAACTTGATAACAAACTAAGCATCGTGAGACATATTCAGCGAAAATTATATTCATTCCATCCCACTAAAAGTTCTATTTCAGGTCCATGTACATCATTATTTTTCTAGGGTGAATTGAGATTGAAGAAATCTGAGCCTCATCCAAAAGCTCCATATTTATTTCTTGTATGGGAGGAAGACAAACCTAATTCTAAAACCTTATTATTTTGTTACAATAATGTTTGAATTCAAGAATGTTTCTCACCTTCTTTTGTAACTCTACATCTTCCTTTTAAGACTCTTTAATCTTAACTTGTATATATGGTTAATCATTCATTTGAGAAATATAATATTTCTCTCCTTCCATTAAAATCTCATGATCAATCCTTTTGAGATCCATAAATATTGCATTGTTTGTGATCCTCGTCATCAATAAGCTGCCATGGTCTTTTGACTCGAAGCATATGCCACCTTGTTTGCTCTTCCATGGTGGTAATTTATTGAGAAATTTTAATATTTAATCAACTCCAACCATATTATTTGGCGCATATTCAGATTATTTTGTGTGAAAATATACTTTAAACTTTTAGGATCAGTATAAATATCACACCTCTCACTATAAAGATAATGCCTTCATATTTTTAATGCAATGATTACCGAAACTAACTCCAAATCATGATTTGGGTAATTTTTTTCATGTACCTTCAACTGTCGTGAGGCATATGCTATCTATATATCATTTTTCAAGAGAACACACACAACCCCTTGTTGGGTTCATCAATGTAGATCACAAACCATTCTCCACTACAAGTTAGTGTGAGCACACGTGCGCTGGATAACCTTCTTTTTAGCTCTTTGAAATTATGTTCACATTCCTCTGTCGAAATAATATTTAACTCCTTTCACAGTCAACTTGGGGAGTGCATTAGATAATCATGAAAAATCATTCAAAATACGTTGATAATATCCGTCAAAACCATGAAAACATCGGATCTAAATTAATGTTGTTGGTCTTGAACATATTTCAATAACCTCTATTTTTTCTAGATCCACAGATATCCCCTCTCTTGAGATTATTTTACCCAAAAAATGAAACTTTTTGAATCCAAAATTCAACCTTGTAAAATTTGGAATAATGATTCTCCATTCTCATGGTCTTCAGTAAAATTCTATCGTGATCTTCATGTTCGTCCATTCTCTTTGAATAGATAAGTATATCATCTATAGAAACTACCAAAAATTGATCAACATAGTCTCTAAAGACCATATTCATTAAATCAATGAATATTGTAGGGGAATTAGTAAGACCAAAAGGTATTACTATAAATTTAGAGTGTCTATACATTTTAAGGAATTCCATCATTGGTATATCATCCTTTTTTACCCTTAATTGATTATTTCTTGAATGAAGATCAATCTTGGAATAGTACCGAGCTCCGCATAGTTGGTCCAATAAGTCATCAATGCATGGGATAAGATATTTTTTGTTGATATTTATGATGTTATGTTCTCGATAATCAATGAAAAGTCTCATTGATCCATCATTATTCATAACAAACAGAACAGGTTCTCCCTAAGGTAATGCACTAGGGAGTATGAATCCCTTATTAATATTATCTTAGAGTTGCTTCTTCAATTCCTGTAACTAAATTGGTTCCATCCTATTTGTTGTATTTGAAATAGGAACAACACCCGATATGAGTTCTATTGAAAACTAAACTTCACAATTCGGTGGAAGTATTGAAAACTCCTCCAAGAAAGTCATCATAAAACTCCCATACATTGGGATTATTCATAATCATGAGTTTCTCCCAATACAATAGATATACATAACATTTATTTATTAGAATCAAAACCCACAAGATGGAAGAAATTTATACTAGAAGGGTATATTCAATATTGCATCGATAGATGATGATAGATTGATCTAGAATATAAAATGTGACTTCCCTTATTTGGAAATTGATATGAGCTCCATATAAAGAAATAAAATCCATTACATGAATCAAATTAAATTCCACTATAGGAAGGATCACATGATTTGTAGGAAGAACATTACCAAAAACATCAATTGGAGAAGAATTATAAACATTTCATGTGGCCTTTGTGACATTAGAAGTTGTCACATCTATTTCAACATCTAATTGTTGAGGTAATATGACTATAACATTATAAAATTATTCCTAAATAAAAGAGAGGTTGGATCTAGAATTAAATAAAACATTTTCTACTTTAGATTGGATGGTATGTGTACCTTTCACCACTTCATTATCGTACTCCACATCGCCGATAGTAATTTCATGTGACACTGCTTTGTCATTGGCCTTAAGAGTTTATTAACATTGAACATCATCAATAACCCTTGTATTAGGGCATTGATTGTAATAATATCCCATTTCCTTTCACTGGAACATTAATGTTTTGGAGGGGATTTTATATATAATTTTCTTTATTCGCTTCATTAGACATATTTTTCTCATCACTTCACAATTTAATTTCTCGTTGACCTTCTTTTCCATACTTAAAACATTTACTATTCCATTTAATACAATTACCTTCTTGTTTTTTCCTACACATTGAGCATAAGGGAAAACTCATCTTATTTTCAGAATGTTCTTTATATTTTCCTTTGAATTACATTTTCCTCTTCTTATCAACCCCATATGACTGATGGGTTACTCCAATCTCCATCTCAACCTTGAGAGCACATCGAACAACTTTTTCGTTACTATTGAAGTCCCATATGGATAACTCCCTTCAGAGAGATGGTTTTAAGACATTAAAGAATTAATCAATCTTTCTCTCAGGTTTGATTATAATTCTAGATGTGTACCTTGCATGTCATGTATAATTTTATTCATAGGTACCAACAGATTCATCATCATTTTGATTAAGTTCAAGGAACTCCTTCTCCATCTTTGTTAGAAGAATATGAGGAATGTTCTTATTGAAAAATATCTTCTTGAAATCGTCTCATTCTATGGACTCAATTTCATCTCTTTGCCTCATATTCATGATAAGATTTTACCATTGATCATCATCCCCTTCCAAAATATTTACTGCTAAAATGACATTATCATGTTCAGAATATTGTTGAATTGAAAATATCTTTTTATTGGTACAAATGCATTTTTCAACCTCTAATGGATCAGAAGACCTGCAAAATTAAGGGGGGTGCTGACTCATGAATGATCCAACTGAATATTGCTCCCTCATGTGATCGTTCGAATGTCTGCCATGATTAATAGGTTAAAAATGTTGTGTGAGCATGGCTACAAGATTTTTCATTCTAGAGGCCATAAATTTTTTTCCATAGGGTGACAATCATTGCATTTCTCTTCACATTCAGCATTAGTTGGTTCCTTCCAGTTCTATCAATTTACTAAAACAATGAAGCATAGTGTGAGACACACTATTCATAACTGGAAAACCACGTAATCAAGAATTAAATTTCAATTTAGGACTCCTTCAGTTTTATCCTAGGTTATTCATGGTAATTTCTAAAACTCTAGGTTTGTATCCTATACTTATACATATTCGTATGGTTCTTACTAAGTCTTTCACCTCCAAGTTTCAAAAGGATAACAATACCCTTCCAATGATACCAACTATAGTGGCCTGATCATTACATACATTGATATCACTTCATAATTGAATTATATTTATTAAAATATAAAATATAACCATGACTAGACCATATAGTTATAGTGTCTTTAGATACTAGTAAACATAAAAAACTAGTCCATAAAACATCTACATTATCATTTATTTATTTCATCATAACAAGAAAACTTTTTGGCATATAATAATTAATAAACTTCTTCATGGCATGGGGAAAAGAATCATATAAAAGGGTGATCTCAAATTACATGTAATGGTAAAAAAAAGGAAATATCTATTATATCATATTCATAAGGACATATCATTTGAAATTATTATCCTTTATATAAAAGATCACAATATCATGTCATGGGATAAATCATAAAATTGAAATGTAATCCCAATAGTCATAACATAAGACATGAAATTTTAAGGCATACACACATAAGAATAGAAAATCATTTCATATTAGTCAATTCTCATTTCCAAAATCATCATAGAAGACAAAGCCCATTACTAAGCCAAGTTCACTCCTCGTTTCATCCATGTATCACTAGACCAGATTTACTTTCTATAATAGACATGTCTATATCTAGAGATAGAAATTATTACCCAATGCATCGGAGGGATATATTTCTCCCTCATATCTTCTAATGAAACCATTCTTATGTGTTCCACAAAAACATAAAAACATTTACCATATCATAACCCATGTAATTAACTGGGTTTCGTAGCCATAATTCCAACATAATTTATATAAAAAAATGGATTTTCTAAGTAACATTATATAATAAACAAAATAAAATCCCTGTAATATAGGTGATTTAAATATAATCCAATTTTATAATTGACATATTATATGTAAAATAATTTTTAGAAAAAAATTGAAATTAATTCATGACGAAAATATCCTTTCTTTTTTTTTAAAAAAATGTTTTATTATTTCAAAATGACAAACAATTTAAAATAAGATAACTTCATTGAAAATAATATTGAAATCATTTAGAGGGGAATTCATGGAAATATGATGGCCTGGAACCACAAAAATACACTTATGAGTTATAAGTTAAAAACATTTTCCTTATACTTTTTTGGGAAAATTCAAAAAAGTTCCAAGTATTGTAAAAAAAGAATGATTATTTCCATACCATGTAGTAAAAGTATAAAAATGGGTAAAAATAACTTTAAACATGCATGGAGTAATATTAAACATTTTTTGAAGATGTTTTTTTTTAAAACTGGAGGTGGAAGATAAATATATCCCTAGTAAATACTTAGGAATAAATAATCTCAGGTAAAAATGTGATTAGAAATGTTATCCCTTACCATTGGTTTGATATCCTTCATATGTATACGAACCTCCTGTATGATGATTTAAATAATTATATCTATTTATTCTAGATATGTAATCATTTTTGTGATAAAATTAATAATCATATCTTCATCTGTTTATTGGTATCATTTTATTTTCACTCCTTATTCGGGTATTAACTCCTTTTTGTTCTTATGTATGTTTTGTAAGATAAGTTATTATTAAATTTTTAGGTTATCATTATATCATTTACAGAATGGTACTTGTATGATATATATCATATTTATTCATTCAATTCATTTATATAATCATGGTTTAATGAATATTATGTAGAACGAATCACATCCCACTGTGGAGATGGTAAGTCGTATGTACGCATGAGCGGAGATATCGTTCCTATAATTGTTGAATGGTATTTAAGTGGATGGTTTATAATATATAATAATTTGTATAATGTCACATTAATCTATAATAGTTATTTTTTCTACCATTATACTAATCCAATTAATATTGTGTTGAAAAAAAATATTACACCACGGCATGGAGACGCTAAGTCTTACGTATGCACATTCAGTGATTCATTTTTAGTTGGATAGATAGAAGGTGAAAGAGGGTAGTTTCATATTTATAATAATGTATCATTATCTTAGTGAAACATAATTTATTACTTTATAATGAAAAAAATAAATAAGTATAAGTATAAGAAGAAAGAAACTTGAAAAAATCGGTAGAAGAGATTATCTATTCCTCGACATGTATCCGTGAATTTTCTTCTTAGGGCACTAGAGACGGTCTTCTGAGAAGACCAGAACCACTAGAATGTAAATAGGGATGTTTAGAAGATAAATATCTAGGTTTTGGATGATCTTGAAGGCTCAAACTAGAGTAAAGAGTATAGGGAGGAGGGTCCCTTTTATAAGAGAGAAGAGGGGTACTTTTGGAAACACTCAAATTATTAATTTATTAAAAGTTAAATTAAGACTAAAAATGGTCAGAAACATATTTAATATAATGATAAGATGATTTTGGTTATAATACCAATCATAAAATATTTTTTTATCATTTGAGAATTTTTTTTTCTGTATCATTTTGGTTTAACCCTTATTTTACCCTTTTTAATTATATACTGATATCATGTTGTTTATACATTATCGGTTAATGTAATTAACAAATCATGTCAAAATAATTATAAAAAGTTATTTATGAAATAATTGTGCTTATATTAACCATTTTTATGAATTATATATTTTTATGAATTTAAAATCATTTAATAAACTATTTTATTTTTTATGTTATGAATTGTCCCAATTTTAGTGACTATTCATAGTTGATTTTTCTAAGAAATTTATATCAAACTAATTAATTAAAAACTAAATAATTAAATCAAATATAATATGTAAATATCATCCTAAAAAGTCATGTATGGTACCAAAATAACCAAATTACATTTGTTTAAAAATTTATAAATTCATTTATTTGAATCTTTCATTAATGAGGTAATCCCTACATCATAATTGTGTCATATATAAATATATTTATCTAATTTCTAAAAATTATAAAAAACTGCCATGATATATTAAATATTTTTAGCATCCAAATGAATATTTATAGACATGAAGATCAGTTACATAACCCTATATGAAAATAAATTTAGTAAAGGATATGTGTTTAGGTTATAATTATCTTCACTATAAATTAATTCTTATAAAATGTCATTTTCAGATCTATGTGAATCCATGGGGTCCAAAAAACAACCCAAGGATGCCCATGGTCAGAAATATCTAATCCAATAGGATTAAGACACGTTTTAGGCTAGTTTTTTATTATAAAATTATTATTTGTTTACCCTAATTTTCCATATTTTCCCTTTAGCAATGGTAAATAAAATAATTACTGAAGTTACTATTTATAATGATAACAAATAAAAGGCACCTATTAATATAATTTGGAACATATGATTCGAAATATAGAATACATTTTTTCAAATTCAAAACATAGAAATTGCGCTAATTAATTTAATAATTTTTCTTGTTATTGAATGAGAAAACCGTTTTTAAAAGATAAAACATTGCCAGAGATTCAAATGTTTTTAACTATGAATTTAATGTAAAAATAATGATAATGACATAAATTATATTATTTGGTAAAAATATTTTTTATTTATACTTTAAAATAATTCAATATTATAATTTATCCATATAAATTATCTTGATGAAAGAAGTTGTTTTTCATTAAAATCTATCTTATTTTTAATATTCATCAAAACATGAAAGTTATCAGAAAAATATCAAAGATTTATCCAATGTAAATTTATATATGCCACTTAAAAATAAAATTTTTATTTTCATATAGAAATTATTTATGTGTCAAAATAATAATTTAAAATGGGTTCTCCATTCAAAGGGAAAAAATAACCATTAAAAATAGGTTCTTATATATAAAACTGGGTTTTATTCATACCCTATGACTAAAATATCCATTTAATGAATATCAAAAGAAATTATTAAGTATTTAAATCATATATATCGTATTAATTCTATTACAAAATATAATTCTCTCAGAAAATTAAAATATCTATTTGATAAATAATGAATAGCCAATGAATCCATAACGCATCAGTTATAATTATTCTCGCTAACCTAATGGATATGCTATAACAGTGATTTTATATTAAGGGCATCTCACGGTTATTTTAAACTAACTATTTCATACAATGTAAGATATTTAAGAAAAAAATTATTTAGAGAAAATATTTCAAAAAAGCATCTGGGAGTTACAAACAGTGGCCCTAAATTTTGTTCTTTCAAACAAAATAAGTTGACCCAGGAGTATAACCTTGATTCCTACAAATAATCTAGCTATCAAAGAGAGGAAACTCGATAAATATACTTTTTCATCGAGACTCTGTCAAATCATTACTAAAAATGATGGAAACAGAAAACAATCCATATTTAGACATGGTCATTCTATATTTATGGTCCTACCATACTAACATGCACTCTTCTACATAGGTGTCCCCATATTCAATAGTTTATAAGACATAATAAGTGTTTCCCATTGAATTCTAGTTTCCCTTAATCCAAATAGAATTATGTGGAAGCATTCAGATGATGATCAATTACAATATAGGTTGGATGAGTTGAAATAAGTTGATGAGAAAAGGTTGTATACACTAAAAAACTCAATATTTATTCGATCTAGATTGCATTACCAATCAAAAAATTGTTCACCTACACTAACTCATTTAAGTAAATTTGGTGGTGGTTCTGAGTACACTGATGATACCAGGAATGATTCCTAAAAATTGGGAATCCATGTGGTAAGAACGTTACATCATACATATTGTCAATTATAACAATGCTTTCACATTGGCCATTATGGTTCAGTAATGCATTACAGCCACCACCAATGTCAGTTTTCACATTAAGTAAATTACATAGATGCCTTTACAAATTCCACGTCCTTGCGATAATATGTTTAACTACATTGAATAAAAATTTATAGAGGAAAGAAAATAAATTATATAGAATATTACATCATTACTGTATGATGTTAAACTTCATGAAATGTAAACTACTGTGAGATTTTGAACTACAGAGAGGATGTTACTCTAATATTTATTCATGACCCTTGACCCATCTTTATGTGGAGGAAAAAATAAATAACCCCCATCCTTATGTGAATTTCATTCACACAATAGTGAATTTTCCATTCATTAGAACTTATGTTGATGGATTAATATTACTATAAGATACATATTGATGTTAAGGTATTGAATCATTGGTCTAACAATAATTTAAATGGAAATAATTAACCACATGCATATGGGTTGTTCCGATTTATGGAACTTTCCCATCAAGAAAAACATGTGGCTTGATTCATCTTTCAAATGGATATGTAGTGATGACCAAATCGCAAATACAATTTCAAAAGATAATATAAAATGGAATATCTTTCTAGGTTTATGAGATAGACATCACATGGTATTTTCTATTTCGGAACCTGGTGTGCCTTAATTCCTGATTATCATAGGATACATAGTGATGATAAGATCCCAAATCCCAGGTCCACCAAAAACATTGGCCAAGATATAGTATTGTAAAACATTCCCACCTCTACATATTAACTCAATATATGAAGGGAAATTTACATTAACGGACTATGTGTGGCATGATTCATTCCATTACCAGATATCTAGATACACCTAGATCCTCCATTCCAGACCTAACCATGAGTTTCCATCACTCCCACTCATGACCCTACATGAGTGTTAGATCGTTGAAGTTCCTCTAGTCCATATTAAATTATTATCACCCCATATATTCTATAACATGTGTTATTGTGAAGCTTATTCAACTACGTAGTTTATCTTTTTTCTCACACCGAGCATGACTCATGTTACCTTAGGGAACAAAAAAAAGTATCTATGGACTTTATGTTTGAGAAATTTTCTGGATAGGAAATAATAACCTAGTCACATGATGTTGAACTGCATCACAAATTCCAATTATTCCGAGGTTTAAAAAAACCATGTCCTATTTAGATGATATTAAACATCACAACAAAATCCATGTTGCATAATGTTAATCAATATGACCATATACCTATCACAGATGTTAAAATGCGTAAAAGAGGTCTTCAATTAAAATAGATCATCCATATAATGACTATGCATTCAAGAATTTTAAATTTTATCCCTTAATACTGAAAATATGTTCCCTATAAACTGGTGTTGCCTTTAGAGTTCTTGAACCCTTCATGAATCCTTCATTTCGCGTTATCTAATTTCATATCTTCAATGTCTGAATTAGTATCAACAAATTCATTAAGATGATATCCTCTCCTGGAACCTCACAGAACATTAACCCATATAATCTTCATTCCATTTAATAGAAAACTAGTAACATGTACTATTAAATCTAAAGCGAAACCACAATTATTCACTAGGAAATAACACAATACCTTGAAGCATAAATCTAATGGGTGTTTTGGTCCAATAAGAGAGGAAACCTATAAATATTGGATTTATTGTCTTAACTGAGTGGGATATAAGATCTTCTCCGTTTTGAATTTTTGACATATACCCACAAGTCTCCATATTTTATTGAATTAGATATTCTTATGATATGATTTAATTTTCCCATTACATATAGCGACCTGACCCTAGAATCCCGGAGTCAGTGTCCGCTACTAATTTAATTGGAATGATTATAAGGAATAAATCATCGATGGACCAATATATTATTATTATTCATAAAATAGATACATAAATGAGTCGTGTATTACAAATGAATAAACTGATTACAACATAATTTTTTTATAAATAAAAAACAATGAGTTTAACTCTAATTCATTTGGTAAATCCCTTCATATTTTTCATAGTACGCTTACTAGACTCCTAGGAAAAAACATAATGATGGTGAGCTCAAATTATCAGTAAGCTTAAAGTATTGTGGAAGAAATAAAGAATCAATGAGATTAGTCAGCATGGAATGGTAAATAATTTAATACATAGGCCATGTAATCAATAAATTGAATGGATGTGCTTAACAAATACTGAATGTTAATAACTAGAAACACATTACATTTAATGAACTAGCTGAGGAAAAATAAATATTTAATGGTATGAAAATAAAACATATTCCATTTAATCAATGAACTAAAAATTAAATTTATCCATATATTTGTTGATGAAATATCTCATGGATGAATAATAATTGATACTAAATGAAGGAAATGCATAATTATTTTATGTTATGTATTAGTGACATGAAAACCTCTGCTACCAATATCCATCCTACATATAGAATAAAACGATGGATAGAAACCTATTTAATTTTCACAACCAATTTTCACCATAAACACTTATTGATGCAGTAAGGAGTTATATAAATATAGAGTTGTGATCATCATTGCATGTTTAAAGCATTTTTCATATCAAGAAATCAAATTACTTAATAAAAAATGTGCCTTATAAAATATCTATATTGAATAAAAAATACAGAATAATAAATATTTTCCCAAATAATAAAAATCATTCAAATTAAAAACCATATGTGAAATTATATATGGTTAATATCCATGATAAATGAAATGATTAATTTGGGAAAAATCAATGTTAAATGATCATAGGAGATTTAATATTTCAATGGGACTAACAAATGGTTCAAGTGGATATGAATAATATCCTTGTGAAAATAAATAAAAAAACATCAATAGGAATAGTAAGGATGGTATCAGAAGAAATTGTTTTAAAAAAAGTAAAATAAAGGGTTATTTTTATTGATGAATATAAATACTATAAGAATATATTTTAAAAAATTGATGAGGAAAATATCACTTTATTATGAAAAAAAATATTTGGAAAACATTTTCATTAAAAATAAATTTTGAAATTTTTTCTTTCAAAATTAACCTTTTAAACAGGAAAATGAAACGTTAAATAAATGACGTCGAGTATATATGATCTTGTTGCATGAGGTAGATGAACATTCCTTTTATACGGTTAAAAGGTTTGAAATAAGAGTTAGGGGGAAACTGGAAAGAAAATTCATTTGAAAACCTAGGTAAAAGACAAAAAAGGGTAAAAATTTCATTTGTGAATCATTTTAAAATCATTTTTAAAATAATTTTAATAAAACTTGATTTAAAACAACGAGTTCTATAACTAAAAAGAGAAATAAATCTAGGTTTTCTTAAAAACATTTTCTAAAACTTGTTGGGTACAAATTGGTGGAAACATTTTAGTAAATAATCAAAAAGATCATAAAAATATAGTGAGTAAAAAATAAAGGATTAATTGAACAATGTTCATATAATTTCCACAAATGGTAATACCATATAAATATCATTAATGCTATTATGAAGGAAAATAATAGTTAAACCTTACAATGTTTCCCATAAAATATTGAAATTTTTTTAAATCATATAACTCATGAAGGAATAAAATAAAGCATATAATATCATGAGATTAAATATATTTATGATATATCATATTAAAGGGTATTATATACACCATTTAAAATAAACTGGGTGCATAACAACAAATAAGTATCAGTGGAATGTAAATTGATATGAAATCCCTTACCTAGTATTTCCTTTTAGGTGAATGAACATTATCCACCTGTATATGGGATTTAAAAATGTTGAAAATTTATAAAATAACCATATTAATATTTATAATATCATATATTATCCTCTTATAATATTTTATTACCCGTTAGTTAATAAACATTCATTATTTTAACAATATCTAGTGTTAACTGCCTAGTTTGTTGAGTATATTTTAACTTGCTATTTTTTTATTAAATATATCATGGTTTAATAATAACAAGAATTTAAACCATGATTTGAATATCATATATTTCTAGTATATATTTATCTTATATAATATTTAATGTTTGGAGAATGATATTTAAATCCACCGTACGTGGAGACGGTACTCCATGCAGACACATGAAGAGTATCTTCATTTCATTGTCGTATTTTAAAATAATTAAAAGTAAATAATATGAATATAATTTTTTACTATAATTAAATTAAATTATTTAATTAATATATTTCTTATATTTTAATTGAAATTATCTTTAATACATTCTATGTTTTGAGTGAATAAATCGAATTTCTTTGAGGGGTGATAGTCTGGACATCCGGAAATGATTTTATCATATTAAGTCAAAATAGAATGTATTAAATATATGTGTTATAAAAGGATTAGAAAAGTATAAATACATAATAATTATAATATATATCATATATGAATATATTTTCCATCATAATTTCCACCATGAGAGGTGTTAAAGGGAAAATAAATAATCATATTTTTTTGAGGTGGTAGTTTTACGTACACAAAAAATATATATTCATTACCAATTAGATAAAACTATGTGTAATTTAAGTTAGGAAACATATCATAAAAATATCATATTATATTTAGGATATTTGGTTTATTATAAAATAATTGAATAAATATGGTTTAGGGAGTGGAGAATGGAAATAAAATTAAAAAACATATGGAAAGTTATTACCTCTTAATCGGGTAAGTACTTTTGGTTTGAACCAAAAGGATTTCTTGGAATGATTCCTACCCATGTTAAGTCTACCAGGATGAGTTCACAAAATTTAAGGATATATTTGGGTAGATATTTTTTGAGACAATGTTGTTTGAGAGGTGTGAGGAAGTTAGATGAGAGGAGGCCTTTTTATAATGGAGGAGTGAAACTCATCTAATATTTTGAAAAAGGAATTGCATTCAAATTTTCCACGTTGAACGTGGATCCAATAATGGAAAAAATGGATTAAATAGAGGATAGGGTCAAAATATTTCTATAAAATAGATCTTAGGTGAGGGTATATGTTGTTTTAGGGACGTATGGTTAAGGTTTTTTCCTTATCTAAGCTTAATTTTACCTTAATAAATGTAATTAATTCAACTAGTATTTCAAGTAAAAAACTAGTTTTAGCTAATTAGACATGATAAATTTTTTTGATTCAAAAATGTAATCCAGTTTTACAAGTTTTAATCATATAGGTGGGAGAAATTAATTTAAATTTAATCATTAAGACAGTAAGATAATGTGGGTTTTTAAAGTGAAGTCATCTGAATGTGTAATATGTTTTTATATATTTTTTCTCTGAAATTGATTCCAATAACCAAAATTGGATTAATTTATAAAAATATTATCAAATTAAACATAAAAACCAATTAAATTTATAATATTACCTTTTAAATAAATTAAATGAAAAAACTATTTTGAACTAAAATTTATTATTTTTATCTATTAATTAAAAAATACTGTGTTTCAGAAAAATATAAAACATTAGTCAAAATAATTTTTTCCTGAGAACCAATCGATGCATCCATGAGCTATAAAATTTTTCATCTCCAATAATAATTTCATGTCCAAATCATTATTCATATTCATAAATCCATTTAATTAATAAAATATATGACTTATCAAATGTCTGTATATAATAAAGAATATGAAATTTCCAATATTGACCCATATAATAAAATACTATAAAATTAGGCACCGAATGTAAAATTGTATATGTTTTAGGCCATATTAATTCCCATGATAAATTAAATAGATAATTTCGGTGGAAATTCAATCATCTATGATCATAAGAGATTTACTATTCCAATGGGACTAACAAATAAATCAAGTTAGTGAGTTTGAATACTATACTTGGAAAAATAAATAATAAACCGTATAAAGGGAGAATATTGATGGTATAAACAAAAAAATCCAATTTGTAGTAAAATAAAGGGGGGCTATTTTTTATGAATATAAATACTATAAAAGGATCTTCTAAAAATGTTCTTATGGAAAACGACATTTTATTATGAAATATATTTTCAAAAAACTTTTCTTTGAAATTCATTTTTTATGAAATTTTCTTTTAGAATAAACCTTTTAAACATGCGAATGAATCTTAAAGGAAATGATGGCAAGTAAATCTATACTTGTCGTACCGTGTATAAGAACATTATTTTGGTATAGTGAAAATGTTAAAAAATTGTTGTGCCAGGAAAGAAATAAAAATAGTACATTAGAAACATTATTAAAAAAAATAGTAAATTTTTATATAAAAAATAATTTTAAATGAATTTTTGAAAATAGTTTAATAAAACATTTTTTATAAGAAAATAGGTTCTCCAACTAAACAAATAAATAAATTTGGGTTTTCTTAAAAACAATTTCTATTACCTATTGACTACCAAAGTTTTGTAAAATGCTACTAATATTTGAAAGAGGTTATTGATATCAAGAGAATAAGAAAATTAAAGGTTTTATTTAACAATTTTCATATAATTTCCTAAAATGGAAAAACCATTGAATGATCATTAATGTTTTTATTGAGGAAAATAATCTATAAACCTTTAAAATTGTCCCATACCAATTTAACACTTGTTAAATCATAAAACTAATAATGAAATAAAATTAAAGACCTAATATCATAAGAGTAATGAAATTCAAGATAAATATGGTAAAATGGTATTATATACACCATATAATTTAAACTAAGTGCATAATAACAAATTAGTATCAATTAAATGTAAATTGAGAGGAGATCCCTTAACATGTGTTTTCTTTCAAGTGAATGTCCATTAACATATGGTATAAGGTATTTAAACATGTTACTATCATATAAAATAACCATAATAATATTTATGATATCACAAATGATCATGTTATAATATATTATTACCCATTTGTTAATAAACATTAATTATTATAACTATTTCATGTGTTAATTGCCTAGTTTTTCGAGTATATATTAAAGTGTTATTTTTCATTCTTATTAAATATATCACGGTTTCATCATCTATTGAATGTATAAAATTATTTTAATATCATATATATCCATTATATATATATCTAGAATAATCAATATTATTCTTAGATATGCAGTGAAATGCAACATTCTTAGAGATGATAGTCTGTACGTACACATGGATGCTACTTTTATTTCATTGCCATATTTTAAAATAATTAAATGTAAATGATATATATATATACATGTGTATTATAATTATATTACCCTATTTATAAAATATATATCATATATTATTATTAAAATTATCTATAATGTCTTCCAGGTTTAGTGTGAACAAATCACATTGCTTTGAGGGGGTGGTTGTCCAAACATCCTCAAACGATGTTATCGTATTAACATTAAATGAAAATTTTTAAACATATGTATTATAAAATGATAAAATATTTATAAAGACATATTATATATCACATAAATCATATATAAATGTATTTTCCCTTATAATGGCCACCATGAGAGGTGGTAAATGGAAAACGAACATTCATCAGTTCGTGAGTTAGTAGCTCGTCGTACACATAAATAATATGTCTGTTACCTATTAAATGGAAGTGTTTGTCATTTTAGGTTGAAAAAATATCTTAAAAAATAATATTATATTGATTATACTTTTATTTTTATACAATAATGGAACAAATAGGGTTTAGGGAGTATATAATTAAAATGAAACTAAAAAGCTTAAGGAAATATGTTACCACTTAATTGGGTAACTAATTTTGGTTTGTACCACAATTCTTCCACTAATATCTTATTTTCCAAAGGATGGATTATATGATGAGGTTAGGGATGTTGAGGAGATATTAGGGAAGATATTGTTTGATCCAAAGTTCCTTGATAGTTGTCTTGATGTTGGAGGTGGTGAGGCCTTTTATAGTGGAGGAGGAGTGGCACTGTTGTAATATTTTGACAAATGAAATCCGTACATGATTTTAAGATTGGAAGTGGCTCCAATAATGAAAAAAAAATTTATAAATGATAGGATAAGTTCTAAATACGTCCATACAATAGATCTTGGAGAAGTATTTTGGTCATTTTCAGCATTATGGTTATGGTAATGTCCTGAGCTAAGCATTTTTTTTACATTAATGGATGTAATTAATTTTTTTTACATTCACTAATATTTATCATAAAAACAATGTTGACTGTATTATATATGATAAATTATTTTGACTCAAAATATGTAATCCATTTTTTGAATACCAGTCATTAAAGGGGAAGAAATTTATTTAAATTCAACCACGTAGACGGGACAACATTACATGTTTTAAAAGTAAAAACTTCTGAAAGTTTACTATATTTTTATAGAAAACATCAATGTCAAATTGATTAAAATTGAAAAAATTATATTACATTATGACAATATTATCTAATTAAATTTTGAAACCAATTAAAATTATAATTAAAAATTTTAAATAAATTATATGAAAAGCAGTTTAGAATTAAAATTTTGTATTTTTAAATATTCATTAAAAATTGAAATGTTTCAGAAAAATAAAATAAATTGAACCTAACATAATTATTATGTTTCACTATTAAATTTTAATTTCATATTGAAATAATAAATCTACTAGGCTGTCAAAATTTAGTTTTAAAATGGATTCACCATTAGAAGACAATAAAATTACCTTAAACAAATATGGGATTCTATGCGTAAAATAGTTTTTGTTCTTATCTAATGCATATCAAACCTAATGGATGAAAATAAAAACAATTACTAAATATATAGCATATAAATATCCTTGAAACCATTCAATAATTAAAAATAATTATATTTATTAAAATAAAACTCCTTGGGAAGTAGAAAAATAATAACATTTCTTTTTATATCAAATTGGTTCTTATTTTTGTTTCTCATTAATTGATAACCCTTGAATTAGTTTTATAATTATATATACCATATATTTACATAATGTATTTAACAATATTAGTTATGTATATGGTATATCTTATTATATTAAATAATAATATTTTAATAATATATTATTGTTTGGTAAATCTCGGTCTGGTGTGTAACAGAATCCATTGAAGAAGGTTGGTCTTGCATGTAATGCATGCTAACATGGTGTTACAAGAATTGAATTATATTGAATATATTTTAAATTTTAAATATATTATAAGGTATCTAGATATTTTATTCCCTTATGAGCTTGATGATGTGGGTCACACACGCAATAGAATAAAATGTTGTTCTTTTGAATTTCGGGGTGTTAGGAAAGAAAAATATTCAAGTCAATTTAGATAACATTGATGCTACTCATATGGGCATCATACCAATTGTCAATGAAATTTTATGAAATATCATTTTTACCAATTCATTTTAGGGTATGTATCACCCATGAAGACCTAACTCACTTGATTTTCGAGCTCCCTTTGGACACCCCATTTTCAAACTACATACCACAAATTTTCATGCCAAAATGGCTATACACCTTAATACTACATCCTATGAGTTCATCCTTCAATCATATTCATAATAGGGACCAAAAATACGTGAAAGTACCTTTCTTGGATTTTTTGGTGAATAACCCAATGCCTTAGTGATTGTTCCAAGGGGATAATTTTACCCCTAATGAAAGGTCTCCCTAATACCTTGACATATTTCTCCAATGGAGTGGAACAAGTCTTACTAATCATCGAATGCTCATTCATGATGTATAAACTTAATTCGTGATACATTTCATCCCCTTTCCCCACAGCATAGAGTGGTCAAGATTGAATCAGTAGTTCTTGCATTAATATTCCATGTCCATGAAGTAAGAATCTAAAATTCATATGATTTATTGCAATACTGCATGTGGATTGGATCCAATTATTATAGGCTAGTTAGTAACTCCAATGATTCCAATCCTGGTTCTAGCCACAAAAAATTGAAAAAATGCACCTATCCTACATAATAGTTTTATATATGTTGGGAGGCAAGATAATAACTATGTGTTTCTTGATTTCCATCCCTAGGGATGCGTAGTGTTGCTTAAATATCACTTACAAGATCTGTCACGAATCATTCCCTACATGAGAGATGGATCCATGTAAATTATTTTGGCACATGTGGGGCCTATGGGTAGTAGTTCCCCTTCCTTGCAAAAAAGCCTAATATGAGTATGGAACTTCTTTTGTGGAATTATTCCTATTCCCATTGGTTATGTAATCACACTTAGGTCTCCAATATTAGGCTTATACATATTTTAGTAAATAAATAATGGAAATTAAACTTCCATTGCATATGGGTTAGGCCTATATAGTCGATTTCCAAACAAGTACTATGTGTGGTTTGATTCCCATAATATGGAATACATATTGACACCTAAATCCCCCATTTCATGACCAACCCTGAATTATCATCACTCCCAACTATGTTATGTTATGAGAACAATGTTTTTTAAAGATCATCAAACACAATGAAATGTGATAACCCCATATATTCCCTATCATGTAGTTTTACAGGGGTCAACCAACTATTAAGGTGTCTATTTTTTCTTATACTATTTATAACTGATGTGAGATTATGGACCATGGAAAGTGGATCTAACTAGATATATTGAGGTCCATTTTAATCAATGACATGGGGAAACATACTTTTAACATGATGTTAAACTACATGACAAGAGTTCATATTATTGAATAGGGCATTCCCTCTAATGGTTGAGTTCAATAATAATATTAGTTTATCTCTTCTCATAGAAAGCCATTCAACGCACATAGGCATGGCCTTATGTGTTCTTGAACCCTTTTTGAATTTTACTCTCTAAATGAACAAGTTTCATATCTTCCATATTTGTGTTTATAAAAACCAATTCCTTGATATGAGATCTTTCTGTTGGAGCCCCATGGTCCTTTAGCTTCCCTACTCTTGGTTCTCCCCTATTATAAACTGGTAACATGGAATATTTTATAAAAATGTACTCCCCAAGTATTTAGCAGTGATTAATGCAACACCTTGGATCTTACTCTTACTGTGTGTTTTGGTCCCAGAGGTGAGGCCACCCAAAAATCTAGGAGTTACTATCTTGATTATGTGGGATATGGGCTCTCAACTATTACAAATGGTTGTCTCATACCCACTGATCTCTATCACCCTTCGAATCTTATATTCATTGTTTATGATTTAGTTTTCCCATGGACCGTCTATTAATTTTTATTCAGATACCATTGATGTTACACATCTATACATTGTAGACTTTATGAATGAAATATTATAATATTTTATTCTGGTACATCTTTATCAAATGGTATGTATATTCTGTGAAGTCAAAATTTACCTAATTTGTTCCTCCCTCAAAGTGATAAATCCTAGTCAGATGATGCTAAACTACATGAAAATATCCTAGTTTCTCGATTTTGAACTAAAAGAAATATGGTGCATTCTAAAATACCTCAAATTACATAGATTAAGCCCTCTTATCCATAAATAGGTGCTATATATGAATCTATCATCTTCAAACTAGTATTTATATGGAATTAGCTTACCTAAAAATGATTTTAATCTATGTAGAGGACCCTTTAACCAATAATGATGTTGTATATCATTAAGAGATGTCAAAAAAATGCCAAATCCGATCATATGATTTATATCTGTGTTGGGTACATTTTTTGAGAAGTAAATGTTACATGATTCTAAACCATTCTAGATATGTAGTGATGTCCATATATATATCATCTTAGGCCCAGTTGAAGGTTTACCACTCTCTCTGTATTACTAGGTGTTTTAAATAAATTGAAATCAGTTAAGTGTGGTTAATAATGGGACTATACAAATGCGACACTAATTAATAGTGTCTCCCAAAATGAGAGAATTCCACATGAATGGTACCGTCAATAGTTACATTTCATACACCCAAAAGGTAGGGTAAGACCTGACTTTCTAATGATATATTCCCTTCTCCCCTATATACGAGTTATATCTGTGTTGTGGCCCACCTCAAAATAGATGAATATGGAATGATTCCTACCCTTGTAATGTGCATAATGAATCCCATGGAAGCAAAAACATAGAAATTACATATGACTATGTTTAAGAGGGAGTTTCTTATAGAATTGATTCACCAAGGTATGAATCAAATTTACAATTGGGATTATTACATGTGATAAAGATCAATTTAGGATGTTTTCCCATAAATGGATTCCCACCCGTAAGCCTATGGAATGATATAAAATGTCTCTGAAATATTCAAACCGCCAACTAATGAAATGTTTCTTTAAGGATATATTGCACAATTTCACGTCAGTTCCTATGTTCATACCTAGTGACATTAAACTATATATAAGATATCCTTGTCGTATGAATTTAAAATGAATGATAGATGTATCCTCACTACATGAAACTAAACTATGAATACCATCCTTCATAATCAATTCTTATCAATGGACCACAAGAGCATGAACCTATTCAAACATATTTTAGGTTTCATCCATCATTTTTCCAATCACCTAAATCCTTAAACCATAATTTGTATCTTGAGTATAAAGAACTACTATAAACAATCTATTTCCCTAGGAAAATGGTAGTCAGATTCAAGGGAACCTTTTTTTGCCTCTCCATTTCTTCCCATGGTTCCTACATATGAGTTCCTGGCCATCAGAAAAATGTGTCTTTTCCCAGTAAAATGGCCGTTTGATCCTTGTGAACAATAACATCATCGGAGTGGAGCTTTTCACCATAAAGTGATTCTTGATCAACCAAATCATGTACAACTGAAACAATTACTCATTGTTCAAAAAACATTATCCAAGATTTAAAAAATTCTCATCTCGCACTTGGGAATGTATTGGAGTACTTCTAAACATGGGGATCGTAATTAGGCCTTTTTGTAACACTACCCTAGTACTATGTCCATGATTTTCATAACCTTAAATTGAAACAAATTTTTCAAATCTCTATAATTTTTCATTTGATAGTCTAAATTTTATGTCCATAAAATTATAAAAAAAGAGGCATAACACTTTCCATGCTTAAAACCTTCAAAGGGGATTCAGAAAAAAATTCAAGAATCCACTCATGAAACTCATCCTATTTAGAGGTTATGTAAAATCTAGAGTGTAATTAAAAATGGATTAATAATTTTATAGCACATCTCAAGGACATAGTAAATTTATATCCCAAATCCCTAGAACCCATTTGTCATGGAAAATTTGGGTAATTATTTATCACATATCCTCACTGTGATAACATGATAACTAGGTAAAAATGAAACTTTAAGGAAGACATATCCCTTTTTGAATATTTCGCTATCCACAAGTCATCATTATATCGTTTTAGTCTGATCCAATTCCCACTAATTCCATTTGTTGATACACTTCTCTTTGAACCAAATTTCATTAAGTTACTTATCTTGGTTCCACCCAATACTGTATTGGTAAGAGGGAAAAATTACTCTAATGTAGACCGACTAGGATTTTCTTGTGAATAGAATAACACTTCAGAGCTTATGCTTAGTGGGTATTTTAGTCCTAGAGGAAAGGACCCCCTTAAATCCCTAATCTGTTATCCTAACTATCAGTAATACTAGTTTTCACCATTACCATGGGTTATATTGTTTCCAATATCCCTTCTTTTTGGTACACTCATACATTACATGACTATGATTTACAATCACTATTGTCTATTTGTAAATCCCCAAGCTTCCACGGTATGCTTCTCTTTCAATAATTCAATAACTTGCATTGTACGCAAGTTCGAGATTCTAACACACCACGACCAATCAAAGTAGCTGTTATGAATAGTAATACTCTATTTTTGAAATTATATAAATTTAAAATTTCAAAATGGACTTTATTATTGGATTCAGAATATCTTAATTATCCTATGTTGATTTTTTTTTTCTGAGAACATCTAATTTTCGCTGAATAGTGAAAAATACTTAAAAACCTCATTTTTGTTCAAAATAATTTACAGTGATAAATTATAATATTGATTGGTTTTAAAGTATAGTTAGAATATATTTATACTACTTTATCCAATGGTTTTCATTATAATTAATTTCACTTTGAAATTGGAAATAAACAATTGTCATCCTTTTGATAGATATTGTTTCTTAAAAACACGCTATTTGTTTTGACAGTGGGAATAATTTTTAAATTAATTAATACAATTTCTGTATTTGGAATTTGGTAAAATGGATTCCATATTTGGAATCAGATGGTACAAATTATGTAATAAATACACTTTTGTTTTTTGACATTATGAATAGTAATGACGGTAATTATCCTTAATTATCGTGATTAATTAGTAATCAGGTAGTTAAGGGTACTAAAATAATATCATAATAATATAAAATGACCCCAACATGTATCCTAATTCTACTGGTTGTATCATGACCGACCATGGGATGCCTTGTGCCAAACTTTGGGACACCATGGAATCACTTTTGGGTGATAGTGACATTTTATTATATTATTTTTTTAAAGGGAAAGTATAAAGTATGTATCACCCAAGTAAAAAGAATTTAGTTTTGTCTATGTAAATGATCTCTTAGACTATAAATAGTCATGGGAAATATTAAAAGATTTCCTAAATTATGATATTTTTTTATAATATTTAGACATTAAATAAATTAAATTTTTTATGACACCATGAGGATGCAGTGATTACCTCATTAATTTACGATTTAAATAAAATGAAAAGATAATGTAAAATATAAGACATACACTTTCCAAAATCTATTGGATGAGTATATTAAAAACCCTTATCACCTTATCCTCTAAATATATAATTGTGGGACCTTTAAAATTATAAACTCTTTATATAATAACATTACATTTCTTGACATTCCAAAAGTGCCCCTCTTCTCCTCTTATAAAAGACCCCACCTCTACCACCTTACCCACACCTCTCAAGCCATTGGATCATCCAAAATCTGCTCATTTTATCTCTACACATCCCTCTATTCATCATATAAGCCTTACCTTAGGTATAAAGCTCTTCAAGAAACCATTTTAGGTCAAACCAAGAGGAGTTACCCGATTTTAAGGTAATGTCTTCTCTTATGTTCTTTTGTTTTATTTTGCTTCTCCAACCCCTTTAACTCTTTTTTCCCATTATTTTGTAACAAAAACAGTATATTAAATATTCTAGGATGTTTTTATGAGAATTATTTGATTTACACTTACACACACATAAGTCTAATGGTTAAAGAACATACTATTTTTATGGGTGGAAAATTACTGCCTCATGAAACGATGATTGTTCAATCTTCTTTTAACACCTCGAATGGTGGACATTAAGATGTAACTATATTTATATATGATATATATTATGTTTATTTTTTCCTTATGCTTCTGTATTTTTTATTAATGGCATACCTTTATGATTTCCATTGTGGGTAAACACGATAATTTCATTTTAGGAAGTGCGGACTACCGCCCCCTCAAAGTGGTTTGAATCGTTAATGCCATATGTGGGACGTATAAAAGATGGAGTAAATGATATTACATATGATAATATACTTGAATTATAATATACCTTTATATAATTATGATTTCATTCCATTAAATATGAAATATAAATAAAAGTAGCGTTAATGCGTACGTACGGCTTACCGTCTCCATGAACGGTACATTTCATTTCATACCTCTAAATGTTATGTAATATTATAAATGAATGTATATACTAGATATATATGATATATATGATATCTACATCATGAATATAATTCTGGATATAATGGATATTTTACCACATGAACAACTTGTAATTATAAGAAGTTTATTTTTGACTCGAGTACCAATGATCGAAAAAACGACCGTTATTAACTTAAATAATTACATAATGTTAATAACATGGTAAAAAGTGATATAAAAGGAATAATGAACTCGAAAAATGTTATTAAGAAAGTATAAATTAACTCTAGTTTATTATTCATGTGGTTAAAGAACAATCGAGTCAAGTCAGACACGAGGTAAGGGACTTCGTCTCAATATCCATTCATTGAGGCATAATTTGTTTTATACACAACTTTCTTTTATATGGTGTATAAACCCCTTTGACTTCTACGTTTATTCAAAAGGAATATTTTTTATATGAATCGTTTTACTAAACCAAAAAATGGGATGTTTTTTTGTCGTACGTATGCGGCGACAACGACTTCTCTGCCATCGTGACCATTATTTGAGTTTCAGCATCCTCTACAAGCCATAACATTTTTTTAAATGAAAGATAAATACCAAGTTTATCTTTTATTTTATTTTGATACTGAAAATGGTTTTTTATATCAATGTGGTGTATTGATATCTTGTGATTGAAATGTGGAAATTTTATGTTTCCTTTTTGCATGTTTTATGTGATACGATTATGTTATGGTTTATGATATGTTTAATCATGTTCATATGAGGAATGCATTGGACTTAATAGGTGATTGTTGGATCTCGCTATAGCTTCTCGATGAATCGGTAGGTCTCATGAGACAAACTAGGGTCTTGGCACAAGGCCTTGACAAAATCATATTTGTAGTCTTGGCACAAGGACTTGACTATGTGGTTATGATAGTCTGGCATTATGAATTCAATCATTATGAAAGTGGTTATTGATATTGCATATGTTTATTCTAATAGTAGAATATCCATGCAAATAAGTAAATGGCATTATTTCGTTTTATTTTTCCTTATTATGCGAAAGTTCAAGTTTAAAAGGCTTTTTCTTTAGTTATACATAGCCGTAAATGTTTATGTTTATTTATGAAAGTTTCCACTATATTGTTATCCTTACTGAGAATCTAAGCTCCCCCCTTTCAATGTTTTAATTTTTCTAGGATGTGAAGAAGTATTTTATGAATGACCTGAAGGGATTGTATGAGGGGATATGAAGACAAGATGTTGTTTTAGTTTTGTTTTACTTTATGATGTAATGTAACATTTATGAATTTATCTAATGTTTCCAAAGCTACTATACTAATCGGTCTTTCGAGACTTGATCATTTGTGATCATGCCAATGTTATGTAATAATGCACCGACTCTGGGTAATTGGGGTTGGGGTGTTACAGTTGGTATCAGAGGTAGTTTAGTAATAACCTTGGAAGCTTGATTTAGAAACTCTTTGATTAGAGAACATAGCCCTAAGATAGATAATGAGGATTAGTATAGAAGAACATCATAGAATTTTGGTATTATAGAATTTTTTTGAATTTTCTGAGAAATAAATCCCTATATGGATACAAGATGGTAGAGGCGGCTCTGGCACAGATGTACCTAGGGGTAAAACCCAAAAACACCACTTTGAGCTATACTCGAATGAGAACTAGTGCACGATAACGGGCCTTGCTGCACTCTTGGTTACGACACTCCTGGGAGATATTCTTAGGATAATTCCCATTTTCCTTACAAACCATTATCAAGGGTTTATGAGTATATACTTCTTCAAAAAAAAAATTTATGTTTATGGATTATATCCATAAACTGTTCAATTTATGTTAAGTGTTTTACAAGTATGGAATTATGTATTTTGATTCATAAACTGATCTAGTTTATGACATTGTTTAGAAATGGTGCCTAGTGGAAGGAATGGAAACCATATCAATGCACGCACTCCATTTAGGTATTTCCCTCCTGCTCAAGATAATTATAGTGGAGGTGGTGATTAAACTGGTGCTGATCAGCTAATCACCATACTGGGACAACTCACTCAGGTTATGAATAATAACCTTACCCGTATGGAGCACCCTGATCCGCATCATATAGGATCAATGTTAAATCTCTTCATGTGGCAGAAACCACCAACATTCAATGGGAGTACAACTCCATTAGTAACTGAGCAATGGATAAATTCCTTAGAGAAAATATTCCATGCCTTGGGGGGTAGTGAAAGGGAAATGGTTATCATGGCAGTTTACCGCCTCAATGGAGATGCTGATCAATGGTGGTCATTGATTCAAAATAAAAAGGAAAATGAAGAAATGTCAAATAAGGAATGGAGGGAGTTCAGAGATCTTTTCAAAGAAAAATACATTCCTCGTGACCATCGACCAGATATGGAAAGGAAATTTCTGAGTCTAAGGAAAAACCAGGATGAGAATGTTTCAAAGTATGAGTATAACCTTACAAGGTTATCGAGGCATACTGCAGATTATATACGTAACCCAAGAAGTAAGATCGATCATTTCTTTGATCGGTTAAAACCATTTCTCCATCAAGGATTAGTATCACAATCTTTCTCAATGTAAGAAGATATATTCTCATATGCTATCAAGACAACAAAAGGAATTCTCTAAATATTATGACAATAAAGTAAAGCAACAGAATAAGAGAATGGTGGAACACGAGATAGATAAAGGGAAAAAAAGAAAGAAGGATTTTCCATTATGCGATAATTGTGGGAAGAATCATCTCGGTACTTGCCTAAAAGGAATCGGAGTTTGTTATAAATATGGAGAAAAAGGTCACCAGGCTCATGATTTGAAGGGAATGAAAGAGGCTATCAATGTTTAATTCTACAATTGTTGGGAAATTAGGCATTATGCAAATGAATGTCCTAAGCATTAGGGAAACTTACCTTAGAAAAGGTCAAGGGATCAAGGCCAATCATGTGTTGTTACTACAGTTGAAGTGGAATAATTATTGTGTTTGTGTTTTTGGACTCATGAACTATATTATGGTTATATGAATAATTATTTTAATGCAGTAATTTTTGTTTAAATTATGTTTTCAATATGATTAAGGTAATAATAGTTTTATTATATCGAAATAAGAGAAAATTTACTTTGTTTGGGGAATCTGATGAATTTATTTTGGAATTTAGAGACCTTTTAGAGAAAGTCTGGACAAGGGTATTTTGGATAACTATAATGGTTGGAATGGATTAAGTTTAAATTTGGATGGAATTGTTTATGGTTAAAACATTTCAGAAGATTATTTTAGGAATATTATAGTACTATAGTTTTAGGAAAATGAAAACCTGTAGGTCGGGGGATAACCCGTCGCGTCAGACAAAGCTGTAGGAATCGAACCCACAACGATAGTGCGATAGGCCTTTATTACCTACCACTATCCTACAAGAAGTCCCTGGTTATTAAAAAATAGTTTTCCTAATCTAAATGGTATGTGTTAATATTTTGAACCTTTTACGATAAGGTTAAATATAATATTTTTTAGTTCTATTATCTTTTTGAGTGAAAGATGAGTTTGTGGTAGAAATTAGTTGAAGGTTGAAACTCAACATGTCAAGCATATATATATAAGTATCACTTATTCTATGAATTAATTAATTCTTAAACTTTAGAAAAGGGATATTAAAACAAAAAAAATGTATTATCCTAATACCTTATGTTTTGTTGAACTGGTGATATTATAAACCAACATAGATGGAAGGCTTTGAGGCCCTCAATTTTACACTTGTTTGTGATTGATGAACTCAATCACTCCCAACAAATATTTACGTGTTTCCAAAAATTATATGTTTTTAATTTCCACCAATGTTCTCCTAATCGAGATCATAATTTGGTGGTGACTTTTTTCATTTCCATTTCCCTCTTATTAAGGCTAAATTTTATTAACCTTATTTCCGATGTGGGTTTTCCACAAAGGTATTTTCAATTTTCAACCTTTTATTTTCGAATTTTTTTTCAAATTGTGAGGATGAAATTTATTGAAGGATGGTAAAATGTAACACCCAAATCTTCAACGGTACGCTTCCCTTTCAATAATTCAATAGATTTCATTGTACGCAAGTTCGAGATTCTAACACACCACGACCAATCAATGTAGCCGTTATGAATAGTAATACCTAATTTTTTAAATAATATAAATTTTATATTTCAAAATGGACTTCATTTTCGGATTCAGAATATCGAAATTATCCTATGTTGAATTTTTGGTATTTTTCTGAGAACATCCAATTTTCCATGAATAGTGAAAAATACTTAAAAACAACATTTTTAATCAAAATAATTAATAGTGATAAATTATACTATTGAGTGGTTTTAAATTATAATTAGAATATATTTTTACCATTTTATCCAATGGTGTTAATTATAATTAATTTCACTTTGAAATTGGACATAAACAATTGTCAACCTTTTTTTAGATATTGTTTCTTAAAAACACACTATTTGTTTTGACAGCGGGAATAATTTTTAAATTAATTACTACAATTTCAGTTTTTGGAATTTGGTAAAATGGATTCCATATTTGGAATCAGAAGGTCCAAATTACGTAATTATGATACTTTTGTTTTTTGAAATTATGAATAGTAACGACAGTAATTATCTTTAATTACCGTGATTAATTAGTAATTAGGTAGTTAAGGGTAATAAAATAATATCATAATAATAACAAATGACCCCAAAATGTGTTATAATGCTACCTTTTGTGTAATGTAAGACCATGTGATGCAGTTTTCCAAACTATGGGACCCCATGGAGTCACTTTTGGGTGATAGTGACATTTTATTATATTATTTTTTAAAGGGAAAGTATAACCAAATTATGTATTACCCAAGTAAAACAATTTTAGTTTTGTCTGTGTAAATGATCTCTTAGACTATAAATTGTCATTGGAAAGATAAAATGATTTCATACATCATGATACTTTTTTATAATTTTTAGACATTAAATAAATTAAATTTTTTATGACACCATGATGATGCAGTGATTATCTCATTAATTAACGATTTAAATAAAATGAAAAGATAATGTAAAATCTAAGACGTAAACTTGTCAAAAACCTATTGGATGAGTTTATTTATACCCTTATCACCTTATCCTCTAAATATTTAATTTAGGGACCTTTAAAATGTAACACCCCAAACTTCTACGGTACGCTTCTCTTTGAATAATGTGTTAGCATGTGTTGTACGCAACACCGAGTTCTAACACAACATAACCAATCAAACTAGCCGTTATGAATAGTAATACCTACTTTTTGAAATTATATATATTTTATATTTCAAAATGGACTTCATTTTTGGATTCGGAATATCGAATTTAGCCTAATGTGATATTTTGGTACTTTTCGGATAACTTTAGTATTTTGATGAATAGTGATAATTACTAAATATTAATTAAAAACAACTTTTTTATTAAAAATAATTAATAGTGATAAATTATGAATTTGAGTGGTTTTAAAGTATATTTAGAATATATTTTTACCATTTAATATAATTTTGGTCATTGGACATAATTTTACAATTAAACCGAACATAAAAAAGTGTCAATCTTTTCATAGTTATTATTTCTTAAAAACACGCTTTTGTTTTAACAACGGGAATTAATTTTAAATTAATTTCTGACAATTATGTGTTTTGAATTTTGAAAAATGGATTCCATATTTGGAATCAGGATGTTCAAATTTTGTAAATAGGTAACTTTTATTTTTAGACATTTTGAATAATTACTGCGGTAAATATATTATTTACCATGGTTAAGGGTAAATCCGGTAAATAAGGGTTAAACAATAATATTATAATAATACTAAATTACCCTAAAACGTGTCCTAACCTTATTGGTTGATACATGTTCGACCATAGGCATATTTGGGTCGATTTTGGGACCCCATGGAGCCACTTGTAGGTGATAGGGGGACTTTATTTTAATTAAGTTAAAATGAATACAAAAATGACACAAGCATATATATTTTAGGAAAACAATTTTTACATAGGGTTATATATGTTGGATTTTAGACAATAAATATTAATTAAAAATATAAAACTATTTCCTACATAATTCTATTTTATTTATAATTTTTAGACAATAAATAATTTATTTTATTTATGACAAAATGATGGTGCAGTAATTACCATAATAGTGAACAATTAAACTAATTGATATTATAAATACACAAATAAATATAATTTGAGACTTTTTATGAATTAAAATAATTTTTTAAATAAAGATGACATGTTATGAATCATGTAATAAAATATTTTCGAAGTAATCATTCGGTTATGAGTCTCACAAAAATCAACTATTAAATAGTGTCAAAATTGACAAAAAAGAGTTTTTAAAACAAATATTATATTATTAATTGATATTAAATTCTTAAAAATATAAGGTTCGGCCAAGAGACTTATATCATGATAGTTTCATCATTAATGGACCACTTGGGGGACTCTTGGATGTATATGGTAATTTTATTAACTATATAATATAAAAATACAAAGAGACATTGTAAAAGTGAAACTAATTAACTTAGAGTTAATACTTAAAGATAAGGTTAATATAATGACCCAAACATATATAAATTCTATTTGTTGAGTTTGTTTCGACCCATACCCACCTGAAAATTTAAATAATAAACTTTGGTGCCATTAGAAACCGAATATGAATTTATTATAAACTAATATTTCTAGTTTTTCCAAAGGTGCCCCTTACCCCTCTTATAAAAGGGCACTCACCCTTCTCATTAACTCACACCTTAAAAACCGTTTGGTTCGGCCAAACTCTGCCCAAATACTCTCCAAATTTCAATCACTACAACCTAGAGTCCTTAGTTTGATCAGAAAGCTAACCTATGTAGCCCTTTTGATCAAATCAAAATGAAGAACCCGAGGAAGAGGTAATGATTTCACCACACTTTTCCAAGTTCCTTTCTTCTTCCACTTCTTCTTCCTTTGTTATTACCATTCTAAAATAATAACTCCAGTATCATATATATACTGTGATGTTATTATAAATATGTTACAACAATATTCAGTATTCTATCCACCCTTTGAATAACATGTCACCATACGTGCGTACGTACGGCTTACAGTCTCCACGTCGTGGTGTAATTGTTATTCAATATATTATTATTTGGATGGGTATAATAATGATCTGTAACTCATGTAAATAATAAATATAACATGTTAATTATTCCTTATATATGATATAACATCCATTTATATATTATTTTAATATCAAATGAATGATATTGTCACTCGTGCATACGTACGGACTACCGTCTCCATGAAAGCGATGAGATTCATTCTCCATCGTATCCATTCAAGTATAATTATCATTTTATGATTTAAAAATGATGTTTAAGGACTTTATATAATTATGGATATGATTATGATACAACCTATCCATAACCAACATGGATTATGTAACAAAACATATAAAAGAAAATGAGTAAGTTAACACCCGAAACGTCGATAATTCTAAGATATTATTAACAAATCAATGTTAAAAGATCATATATGATATCATATTAATATATATGATTCTTTTATAATTTAATAACAATTATTTCACCATTATACAGGAGGTTAACCTATCCTCAACCAAGGAAAAGTTCAAGGTAAGGGTTATTTCACAATCTCTTCATTATCCGAGGTTGTTTATACGTAATTATCTACTGGGATTTCTTTATCATCCACATCCATGTTTCTTCGAAATATATTTAAAAAAGATTTTACTATTTAAAATAATATGGGTTAAAGTCATTTATACCCTTGTTTGACTTTTTATAAGAGGTTTAGAAAGGAATCTTTCTGTCATTTTCCAAACAAGGTGCTTTTAACCTTTTCGACAGAATTAAGGTAAGATTGTTTTTTTTAACTTATACGGCGGGTGCGGTTATATTCTACCGTTATAAAATCGTCAAAGCTTCCCTTACAAGCTTATAAGAATATTATCAATGAAAATGTTTTATTTTATAAATATATGACTCTTAAATGATTTCAAAATAGAAAGAGATATTTCTCTAAAAAGAGTTTTGATTTCATCTATGTCAACATCCTTTGATGGATTTTACGCTTATTTGAAGTTGATTTATTATGATACAAAACTTCTATATTGTATTGAAGGTTTTTTGATATGCTTGACTGTGGTTGTTCTATTTTTATACCATTCATAGTTTATGGTGAAAGTATTGACATTTCGTATGCTAGTTTTAATACGAATGTTTATGTTATGTTTAAACCTTTTCATATGGGAATGCATTGGACTTAATATGTGACAGGTGGAGCCCACTATAGCTCCTCGATGCATCGGTAGGTCTCATGAGACAAACTAGTGTCTTGGCACAAGGCCTTGGAAAAATCTTATTTTTAGTCTTGGCACGAGGCCTTGGCTATGTGGTTATGATAGTCTAGCATTATGCATTCCATCATTATGAAAGTGGTTATTGATATTGCATGTGATTATTCGATTAGTAGAATATCCATGTGAATAAGTAAATGGAATTATTTCATTTTACTTTTTCCATACTATGTTGAAGTTCAATTTTAAAAGGCTTTTGTTTTAGTTATACATTGCTTTAAATGTTTATGCTTATTTTTGAAAGTTTCCGCTATATTGTTATCTTTACTGGGCATTTGAGCTCACCCCTTTTCTATGTTTTATTTTTCCCAGGATGTGAAGAAGTAAGTTATGAATGACCTGCAGGGATAGTATGTGGGGATATGAGTGTGGGATATGGAGACTATGTTGTTGTAGTAGTTTTTCACTTTATGATGTAATGTAAAACTTTTTGAATAAATCTAGTGTTTCCAAGGCTACTAAACTAATCGGTCTTTCGAGATTTGATCTTTCTTGTGATAATGACAATGTTATATAATAATGCACCGACTCTAGGTAACTGGGGTCGGGGAATTACCATGGTATCATATGAAGTTTAGTACAAACCTTGGAAGCTAGATTTAGATAAACTCTGATTAGAGCACGTAGACCTAAGATGAACTTTGAGGATTAGTATAGAAGAACTTCCTAGAATTCTGGTATTGTAGAGATTTTGTGAGTTTTCCGAGCAATACATCCATGTCTAGATACGAGAAGGTAGAGGCGGCTCTGGCACAGATGTACCTATGGGTAAAACCTGAAAACACCGCTTTGAGCTAGACTCGAACGGGAACTGGTGCACGACAACGGGCATTGCTGCACTCTTGGTTACGACACTCCTGAGGGATATGCTTAGGATAACTCTCATTTTCCTTACAAATCATTATGATGGGTCTATGAGTATATACTTTCTCAAAGAAAACATTTTTATGATTATGAATTATATCCATAAATAGTTCAATTTATGTTAGGTGTTTTATAAGTATGGGATTATGTATTTTGATACATAAACTGATCTAGTTCATTCCATTGTTTAGAAATGGCACCTAGTGGAAGAAATGGAAACCGTATCAATGTACGCACTCCATGTAGGAATTTCCCTCCTGCCCATGATAATTATAGTGCAGCTGGTGATGCAACTGGTGCCAATCAGCTAATCACCATACTGGGACAACTCACACAGGTTATGAATAATAACCTTACCAATATGGATCACCCTGATCCACAGCGTGGAGGATCAATGTTAGATCGATTCATGAGGAAACAACCACCAACATTCAATGGGGGTAAAAATCCCTTAGTAGCTGAGCAATGGATAAATTCCCTAGAGAAAATATTTCAGGCTTTGGGGAGTAGTGAAAGAGAAAAAGTTATCATGGCAGTTTACCGCCTCACCGAAGATGCTGATCAATGGTGGTCATTGGTTCAAAACATGAAGGAAGATGATGAAGTGTCAAATATGGAATGGAGGGAGTTCAAAGATCTATTTTTAGAAAAATACTTTCCTCGCGACCATCGAGCAGATATGGAAAGGAAATTTCTGAGTCTGAGACAAAAGGAGGATGAGAATGTCACGAAGTATGAGGCTAACTTTACAAGGTTAGAAAGTTATGTTGTAGATTATATATGTAACCCATGAAGTAATATTGATCATTTATTTTATGGGTTAAAACCATTTCTCCGTCGAGCATTAGTCTCACAATCCTTCTCGTCGTATGAAGACATTGTCTCATGTGCTATCAAGACTGAAAAGGAATTATCTAAGTCTTATGACTTTAAATCAAAGCAAGAGAAGAAGAGACCTGCTGATCAATCTGGGAATGGAAATAAGGGGAAGAAGGGAAAGGTTTAATATCCATCCTGTGGTAAATGTGGGAAGAAACACCCCGGTACTTGCTTGAAGGGAATGGGTGTTTGTTACAAATGTGGTGAAAAAGGCCACCAAGCTCATGATTGCAAAGGGAAGAAGGAAGCTACCAATGTTCAGTGATACAATTGTAGGGAGATGGGACACTATGAAAATGAATGGCCTAAGCGTAAGGATAACTTACCTTAGAAAAGGCCAAGGGATCAAGGCCAAGCTTATGCTATCACTACTACTGAGGTAGAAGCTCTGAAAGACATGGTGGCATGTAATTTAATGGTTTCCTCAAGTTTAGCAAATGCATTATTTGATTCTGGATCATCACATTGTTTCATATCGTCCCAGTTTGATAAGAAAATTAGATATTTCCAATTTGATTTAACAAGGGAGTTGTCAGTTAAAACTCCTAAGGGAAGTATCATTGCAACAAAGTTTTGTGAGTCAGTCCCCATTAGAGCACATAAATGTTCTTTATCTGCTGATCTCATCATCATACCTATGATTGAGTTTGATATAATCCTCGATATGGACTGGCATTCAGACTATGATGCGAATATTTATTGTAAGAAGAAAGAGGTTATGATTCTTGATGATGATGATAAGTAACACCTTATATTTAGAGCAGAATCATCACCGCTTAATTCTTATCTAGATCCACCCCCAGTAGGTCAACTAAATTCAATTATTGGGGAGGAAGATAATGAAATAACTATGGGTGAGGAAAGGAATGTTCAAATAGAGTATGTACCTATTGTGAAAGAATATGTAGATGTATTTCCGGAAGATTTACCTGGACATCCTCCAGAACGAGAAGTTGAGTTTTCCATTGATTTAATTCCTGGATCAAGGCCTATATCGAAGACCCCTTATAGAATGGACACTGTAGAATTAGTCAAACTAAAGAAACAACTAGAGGAATTTAGTAATAAAGGATTTATTTTCCCTAGTGTTTCTCCATGGGGAGCCCCTGTTCTTTTTGTTAAAAATAAAGATGGATCTATGAGGTTATGTATCGACTATAGGGAGATCAATGCTATAACAATAAAGAACAAGTATCCCCTACCTCGAATTGATGAATTATTTGACCAACTGCATGGAGCTCAACACTTTTCAATGATTGACCTTAGATCAGGATACCATCAGTTGTGTGTGAAGAAGGAAGACATTCCAAAGACAACATTTCGAACCAGGTACGGGCATTACGAGTTTACTGTAATGCCTTTTGGATTGACTAATGCACCCTATGTATTCATGGATCTGATGAATAGAGTTTTCAAGGAGTATCTCAATGAATTTGTGGTGGTATTTATTGATGATATCTTGGTATACTCCAAAAGCTACTAAGATCATGAAAATGACTTGCGCATTATCTTGAAGACTCTGAGAAGACATGAATTATATGGGAAGCTTAGCAAGTGTGAATTCTGGCTTCAGGAGATTTCATTTCTTGGCCATATTGTCTCTAAAGATGGAATATCTATTGATCCTTCTAAGACCAATGCAATCCAAGAATGGCCAGAACCTACGAGTATAACTGAGGTACGTAGTTTTATTGGTTTGGCAGGTTATTATCAACGTTTCATCCAGAATTTTTCCCGGTTGGCTAACCCATTAACGATGATCACACGTAAAGGGGTTAAATTTGTTTGTACAAAAGAGTGTCAAGAATGTTTCGAAGAACTGAAGAGAAGATTAGTCAATGCTTCTATATTGACTCTACCATCAGGGAATGATGGGTTCGTTATTTATAGTGATGCATCGAAGAAAGGACTTGGTTGTGTCCTTATGAAGAATGATAGGGTTATTGCCTATGCATCACGATAGTTGAAAATTCATGAACAAAACTATCCTACTCATGATCTCGAGTTAGCAGCTGCGATCGTTTCTTTGAAGATATGGATGCACTACCTCTATGGTGAAAAATGTGAGATTTATACTAATCACAGGAGTTTGATGTATATTTTCTCACAAAAAGAACTCAACATTAGGTAGAGGAGATGGCTTGAATTACTCAAGGATTATGATTATACGATACACTACCACCCGGGTAAAGAAAACAAGGTGGAAGATGCTTTGAGCAGAAAAGACCATGGATTTTTGAGTGTGATGAGAATTGAATGGGATCCAATTTTGATGGATCTAGTGAAGATGGACATGGGAATAACCAGGGAAGTTGAAACATCAATTATTTTTCAAATGGTTGCCAAACCATCTTTACTAGAAAGGATTAAGAGTTCTCAGACCGATGATGAAGAATTTGAAAAGAAGATTAATGTTATGAATGATGGGAGATTGAGAGACTTTGTGTATGAAGATAGAATATTGAAATTTAGGAAGAGACTTTGTGTTCATGATATACCTGATCTAAAAAGGGAATTGCTGGATGATGCTCATAGTTCCAATTTCTCTATACATCCTGGGAGGACCAAAATGTATAGAGATTTGAAGGAACATTTTTGGTGGGACAACATGAAGAGGTAGATTTATGATTTTGTGTCATGATGTATGGATTTTCAATAAGTGAAAGCTGGAAGGCAACAGCCTGGAGGAGTCATGAAACCTCTTCCCATACCGGAGTGGAAATGGGATAATATTACGATGGACTTTTTCATGGAACTACCAAAGACTCCTAGAAGGAACAATGCAATATGTGTTATTGTTGATCGTCTTACCAAGTCAGCACATTTCTTGCTATAAGAGAAAATCTACCCCTGGAACGTCTAGCAAGACTATATATTAATGAAGTTGTGAGACTTAATGGAGTACCCCTATCGATTGTTTCTGATCATGATCCATATTTAACTTCATGATTACGGAATAGTCTTCTGAAATCCCTGGATACTGAACTTCATTTGAGCACTGCTTACCACCCTCAGACAGACGGACATTCAGAATGAACAATTCAAACCTTAGAAGACATGTTGAGATCTTGCTCATTTGACTTTCAGGGTATGTGGGATCAATATTTACCTCTGGTAGAATTTTCCTATAACAATAGCTTCTATTTGAGTATTCAGATGGCACCATATAAAGCGTTATACGGAAATACATGTTGTCCACCAACCTTTTGGGATGACGTTGGTGAAAGAAAACTTGTAGGCCCAGAACTGGTGGAGGAACTGATGGAAAAGGTGAAGGTAATCCAAAATCACATCAAAGAAGCTCAAAGTAGGCAGAAGAGCTATGTTGATAATCGAAGAAAGGATTTGGAATTTCAAGTCGGTGATCATGTTTTCCTGAAGGAATATCCATGGAAGGGAGTCATACGTTTTGGTAAGAAAAGTAAATTGAGTCCAATGTACATCAGACCTTTCGAAATTCTTGAACGAATTGGGGTTGTAGCTTACCGATTGGAAATGCCGCCAAGTCTATCCAAAGTTCACGATGTGTTCCACGTATCTCTGTTGAGGAAATACATGCATGACCCAACGCAAGTACTCACCTATGAAAAATTAGAATTGGAACCCGATCTTTCTTATTGTGAAGAGCTCGTCAGGATTCTTGATACGAGAGAATAAGTACTGAGAAACCGGACGGCCCATCTGGTAAAAGTTTTGTGGAGAAACCATAAGATGGAAGGGGCAACGTGGGAACCCGAGAAACTTATGATGAAGAACCACCCGAGTCTTTTCATGTGATAAGTATTCTAGAAATTTTGAGGAAGAAATTATTTTAACGAGGGTAGAATGTAACACCCCAAGCTTCTACGGTGCGCTTCTCTTTGAATAATGTGTTAGCGTGTGTTGTACGCAACACCGAGTTCTAACACACCATAACCAATCAAACTAGCCGTTATGAATAGTAATACCTAATTTTTTAAATTATATATATTTTATATTTCAAAATGGACATAATTATTGGATTTGTAATATCGAATTTAGCTTAAGGTGAAATTTTGGTACTTTTCGTATAACTTTAATATTTTGATGAATAGTGAAAATTACTAAATTTTAATTAAAAACAACTTTTTTAATCAAAATAATTAATAGTGATAAATTATGAACTTGAGAGGTTTTAAATTATATTTAGAATATATTTTTACCATTTAATATAATGTTGGTCATTGGACATAATTTTTAAATTAAACCGAACATAAACAAGTGTCAATCTTATGATAGTTATTATCTCTTAAAAACACGCTTTTTGTTTTAACAATGAGAATTAATTTTAAATTAATTTCTGCCACATCTATGTTTTGAATTTGGAAAAATGGATTCCATATTTGGAATCAGGATGTTCAAATTGTGTAAATAGGTAACTTTTATTTTTAGACAGTTTGAATAATTACTGCGGTAAATATTTTATTTACCATGGTTAAGGGTAAATCCGGTAAATAAGGGTTAAAAATAATATTATAATAATACTAAATTACCCTAAAACGTGTCCTAACCTTATTGGTTGATACATGTTAGACAGTAGTCATCTATGGGTCTATTTTGGGACCCCATGGAGCCACTTGTAGGTGATAGAGACACTTTATTTTAATTAAGTTAAAATGAATACAAAAATGACACAAGCATATATATTTTAGAAAAACAATTTTTACATAGGGTTATATATGTTGTATTTTCGACTATAAATATTCATTATAAAGATAAAAATATTTCCTACATAATGAGATTTTATTTCCAATTTTTAGACATTAAATAATTTAATTTATTTATGACACAATGATGGTGTAGTAATTACCATAATAGTGAAAAATTAAACTAATTGATATTATAAATACACAAATAAATATAATATGAGACTTTTTATGAATTACACTAATTTTTTAAGTTAATATGACATTTTAGGAATCATGTAATTAAATATTTTTGAAGTAATAATTCTGTTATGACTTTCAAAAAAATCAACTATTGAATAGTGTCAAAATTGACATAAAAGAGTTTTTAAAACAAATATTATATTATTAATTGATATTAAATTCCTAAAAATCTAAGGTTCGGCCAAGAGACTTATATCATGATATTTTCATCATTAACGGACCACTTGGGGGGTCTCTTGGATGTATATGGTATGTTTATTAACTATATAATATAAAAATACAATGAGACATTGTAAAAGTGAATCTAATTAACTTAGAGTTAATACTTAAAGATAAGGTTAATATAATGACCCAAACCTGTCTAAATTCATTTGTTTTGGGTTTTTTTCGACCCATCCCCACCTTAAAATTTAAATAATCAACTTTGGAGTCATTAGAAACCGAATATGAATTTATTATAAACAAATATTTATAGCTTTTCCAAAGGTGCCCTTCACCACTCTTATAAAAGGGCACTCCCCCTTATCATTAACTCACACCTTAAAAGCCTTTTGGTTTGGCCAAAATCTGACCAAATACTCTCACACCTTTCATCGCTACAACATAAAGGCCTTAGTTTGATCAAAAAGCCAACCTATGGAGCCCTTTTGATCAAATCAAAAGGAAGAACCCGAGGAAGAGGTAATGATTTCACCACCCTTTCCCAAGTTTCTTTCTTCTTCCACTTCTTCTTCCTTTGTTATTACCATTCTAAAATAATAACTCCAGTATCATATATATACTGTTATGTTATTATAAATATGTTACAACCATATTCATTATTCTATCCATCCTTTGAATAACATGTCACCATACATGCGTACGTACGGCTTACCGTCTCCACGTCGTGGTGTAATTGTTATTCAATATATTATTATTTGGATGGGTATAATAATGATGTGTAACTCATCTAAATAATAAATATAACATGTTAATGATTCTGTATATATGATATAACATCCATTTATATATTATTTTAATATCAAAATAATGATATTGTCGCTCGTGCGTACGTACGGACTACCGTCTCCACGAACGCGATGAGATTCATTCTCCATCCTATCCATTCAAGTATAATTATCATTTTATGATTTAAAAATGATGTTTAAGGACTTTATATAATTCTGGATATGAATAAGATACAACCTATCCATAACAAACATGGATTATGTAACAAAACATATAAAAGAAAATGAGTAAGTTAACACCCCAAACGATGATAATTCTAAGATATTATTAACAAATCAATATTAAAAGATCATATATGATATCATATTAATATATATGATTAATTTATAATTTAATAACAATTATTTCACCATTATACAGGAGGTTAACCTACCCTCAACCAAGGAAAAGTTCAAGGTAAGGGTTATTTCACAATCTCTTCATTATCCGAGGTTGTTTATACATAATTATCTACTGGGATTTCTTTATCATCCACATCCATGTTTTTTGAAATGTATTTCAAAAAGATTTTACAATTTAAAATAATATTGGTTAGTGTCATTTATACCCTTGTTTGACTTTTTATAAGAGGTTTATAAAGGAATCTTTCTGTCATTTTCCAAACAAGTTGCTATTAACCTTTTCGACAGAATTAAGGTAAGAATGTTTTTTTAACTTATACGGCGGGTGCGGTAATTTTCCACCGTTATAAAATCGTCGAAGCTTCCCTTACAAGCTTATAAGAACATTATCAAAGAAAATTTTTTATTTTATAAATATATGACTCTTAAATGATTTTAAAATAGAAAGAGATATTTCTCTAAAAAGAGTTTTGATCTCATCTATGTCAACATCCTTTGATGGATTTTACGCTTATTTGAAGTTGATTTATTATGACACAAAACTTCTATATTGTATTGAAGGTTTTGTGATATGTTTGACCGTGGATGTGATATTTTTATACCATTCATGGTTTATGGTGAAAGTATTGACATTTCTTATGCTAGTTTTAATACGAATGTTTATGTTATGTTTAAACCTTTTTATATGGGAATGCATTGGACTTAATATGTGACGGGTGGAGCCCACTATATCTCCTTGATGCATCGGTAGGTCTCATGAGACAAACTAGTGTCTTGGAACAAGGCCTTGGCAAAATCTTATTTTTAGTCTTGGCACGAGGCCTTGGCTATGTGGTTATGATAGTCTGGCATTATGAATTCCATCATTATGAAAGTGGTTATTGATATTGCATGTGATTATTCGATTAGTATAATATCCATGTGAATAAGTAAATGGAATTATTTCATTTTACTTTTGTCATGCTATGTTGAAGTTCAAGTTTAAAAGGCTTTTGTTTTAGTTATACATTGCCTTAATGTTTATGCTTATTTTTGAATGTTTCCGCTATATTGTTATCCTTACTGGACATTTGAGCTCACCCCTTTTCTATGTTTTATTTTTCCTAGGATGTGAAGAAGTAAGTTATGAATGACCTGCAGGGATAGTATGTGGGGATATGAGTGTGGGATATGGATACTATGTTGTAGTAGTAGTTTTTCACTTTATGATGTAATGTACAACTTTATGAATAAATCTATTGATTCCAAGGCTACTAAACCAATTGGTCTTTTGAGATTTGATCTTTCTTGTGATCATGCCAATGTTTTGTAATAATGCACCGACTCTGGGTAAGTGGGGTTGGGGCGTTATATAAAATTCGAAACTCATTATATAATAAAGTAACATTTCTTGACTTTCCAAAAGTGCCCCTCCTCTACTCTTATAAAAGGCCCCCACCTTTACCACCTTACCAACACATATCAAGCCATTTTCTTAGCCAAACTCTGCTCAGTTTATCTCCCCAGATCCCTCTATTCATCATAGAATCCTTACCTTAGGCAGGAAGCTCTTCAATAAACCATTTTGGTTCAAACCAAGAGGAGTTACCCGATTTTAAGGTAATGACTTCTCTTATGTTCTTTTGTTTTATTTTTAATCTCCGACCCCTTAAACTCTTTTTATTCCTTTATTTTGTAACAACACTAGTATCTTAAATATACTAGGATTTTTTTATGAGAAGTATTTTATTTACACTTACACACACCTTTGTCTAATGGTTACAGAACATACTGTTTCTCTGGGTGGCGAATTACTGCCTCCCGGAACGATGATTTTTCAAAATTCATTTAACACCTATCATGGTGGACATTGAGATGTCACTATATTTATATATGATATATATTATGTTTATGTATTCCTTATGCTTCTGTATTTTTCTTTTATGGCATAAATTTATGATTTCCTTTATGGGTAAACAAGATAATTTCATTTTAGGAAGTGTGGACTATCGCCCCCTCAAAGTGGTTTGAATCGTTAATGCCATATGTGGGACATATAAAGGATGGATTATATGATATTATATATGATATTATAATGGAATTATAATATACCTTTATATCATTATGATTTCATTCCATTAAATATGAAATAGAAATGAAAGCAGCGTTCATGTGTACGTATGGCTTACAGTCTCCATGAACGGTGCATTTCATTTCTTACTTCTAAATGTTATGTAATATTAAAAATGAATGTATATACTAGATATGTATGATATATATGATATCTACATCATCCTTATAATTCTGAATATAATGGATATTTTACCACATGAACAACTGGTAATTATAAGAAATTTATTTTTGACTCAAGTAACAAAGATCGAAAAAATGACCGTTATTAACTTAAATAATTAAATAATGTCTATAACATGGTAATTAGTGATATAAAAGGAATAATGAACTTGAAAATGGTTCTTAAGAAAGTATAAATTATCTCTAGTTTATTATTCAGGAGGTTAAAGAAAGATCGATTCAAGTCGGAAAGGAGGTAAGGGACTTCGTCTCAATCTCCTTTCATTGTGGAATATTTTGTTTTATACAAAACTTTTTATTATATGGTGTATAAACCCCTTTGAAATTTACATTTATTCAAAAGGAATTTTTTTTATATGAATCGTATTACTAAACGACAAATGGGAATGTTTTTTTTTGTCGTACGTATGCGACGACAACGACTTCTCTTTCACCGTGACCATTATTTGAGTTTCGGCTTCCTCTACAAGCCATAACTTTTGTTTAAATGAAAGATAAATACCAAATTTTACTCTTCTTTTATTTTGGTAATGAAAATGGTTTTATTATATCAATGTGTTGTATTGATATCTTGTGATTGAAATGTGGAAATTTTATGTTTCCTTTTTTCATGTTTTATGTGATACGATTATGTTATGGTTTATGATATGTTTAAACCTGTTCATATGAGGAATGCATTGGAATTAATAAGTGATGGGTGGAGCCCGCTATATCTCCTCGATGCATCCGTAGGTCTCATTAGACAAACTAGTTTCTTGGCACAAGGCCTTGAATAATCTTATTTGTAGTCTTGGCACAAGGCCTTGACTATGTGGTTATGATAGTCTAGCATTATGCATTCCATCATTATGAAAGTGGATATTGATATTGCATTTGATTATTCGACAAGTAGAATATCCATGTGAATAAGTAAATGACATTATTTCATTTTAGTTTTCCATATTATGATGAAGTTCATGTTTAAAAGGCTTTTGTTTTAGTTATACATTGCCTTAAATGTTTATGTTTATTTATGAAAGTTTCCGCTATATTGTTATCCTTACTGAGAATCTGAGCTCACCCCTTTCAATGTTTTAATTTTTCCAAGATGAGAAGAAATATTTTATGAATGACCTGCAGGAATAGTATGAGGGGATATAAAGATAAGATGTTGTTGTAGTTTTGTTTTACTTTATGATGTTATGTAACATTTATGAATGTATCTAGTGTTTTCAAGGCTACTAAACTAATCGGACTTTTGAGACTTGATATTTTGTGATCATGCCAATGTTATGTAATAATGAACCGACTCTGGGTAACTGGGGTCAGGGCGTTATAGTTGGTATCAAAGCCAGTTTAGTACTAACCATGGAAGCTAGATTTAGGAAAACATTTATTAGAGCACATAGCCCTAAGATAGACTTTGAGGATTAGTATAGAAGAACATCATAGAATTTTGGTATTATAGAGATTTTGTGAGTTTTCCGAGAAACACATCCCTTTCTGGATACGAGAAGGTAGAGGCGGATCTAGAACAAATGTATCTCGGGATAAAACCCGAAAACACCGCTTTGAGATAGACTCGAAAGAGAACTGGTGCACGACAACGGGCCTTGCTTCAATCTTGGTTATGACACTCCTGGGGGATAGGCTTAAGATAACTCCTATTTTTTTACAAACCATTATTAAGGGTTTATCAGTATATACATCAATAAAGAAAACAATTTTATGATTATGGATTATATCCTTAAACTGTTCAATTTATGTTAAGTGATTTACAAGTATGGAATTATGTATTATGATTCATAAACTGATCTAGTTTATGCCATTGTTTAGAAATGGCACTTAGTGGACGAAATGGAAACTATATCAATGCACACACTCCATTTAGGTATTTCCCTCCTACTCAAGATAATTATAATGGAGTTGGTGATACAACTAGTGCTGATCAGCTAATCACCATACTGGGACAACTCACTGAGGTTATGAATAATAACCTTACCCGTATGGAGCCCCCTGATCCGCAGCATGGAGGATCAATGTTAGATCTCTTCATGAGGTAGCAACCACCAACATTAAATGTGAGTATAAATACATTTGTATATGAGAAATGGATAAATTCTTTATAGAAAATATTCCATGTCATGGGGTGTAGTGAAAAGGAAAAGGTTATCATGGCAGTTTACCGCCTCACTTGAGATGCTGATCAATGGTGGTCATTGATTCAAAATGAAAAGTAAGTTGAAGAGGTATAAAATATGGAATGGATGGAGTTAAAAGAGCTTCTCTAAGAAAAATATGTTCCTCACGACCATCGAGCAGATATGGAAAGGAAATTTCTGAGTCCAAGGCAAAAGGAGGATGAGAATGTCGCAAAGTATGAGTCTAACTTTACAAGGTTAGCGATGCATGATGCATATTATATATTTAACCCAAGAAGTAAGATCGATCGTTTCTTTTATGGGTTAAAACCATTTCTCCATCAAGCATTATTGTAACAATATTTCTCAGCATATGAAGATATAGTCTCATGTGCTATCAAGACAGAAAAGGAATTCTCTGAATCTTATGACAATAAAGTAAAGCAAGAGAAGAAGAGAAAGGTGGAACAAGAGACAGATAAAGGGAAAAAAGGAAAGAAGGATTCTCCATTATATGATAATTTTGGGAAGAATCATCCCAGTACTTTCCTAAAAGGAATGGGTGTTTGTTATAAATTTGGAGAAAAAGGTCACCAGGCTCGTGATTGCAAGGAAAAGAAAGAGGATATCAGTGTTGAATGCTACAATTGTAGGGAAATGGGGAATTATGCAAATGAATGTCCTAAGCATCAAAGAAAGATACCTCAGAAAAGGCCAAGGGATCAAGGACAATCTTATGCTGGTACTACAGTTGAAGTGGAATAATTATTGTATTTGTGTTTTTGGACTCAAAAAATATATTATGGTTATAAGAATAATGATTGTACTGCAGCACATTCTGTTTTAATTAAGGTTTTAATATGATGAAGGTAATCATATTTTTAGTATATTACAAAAGAGAAACTTTACGTTGTTTGGGGAATCTGATGAATTTATTTTGGAATTTAGAGACCTTTTAGAGAAAGCCTGGACAGAGGTATTTTGGATAACTATAAATGTTGGAATGGATTAAGTTTAACTTTGGATATTATTGTTTATGGTTAAAATATTTATGAGGATTATTTTTGGAATATTATAATACTATAGTTTTAGGAAAAGGACAACCTGCAGGACAGGGGGAAACCCGTCGCGTCAGACAAAGATGTAGGAATTGAACCCACAACCATAGTACAATAGGCCTTTATTACCTACCACTATCCTACAGGAAGTCCCTGGTTATTAAAAAGTACTTTTTCTAATCTAAATGGTATGTGTTAGTATTTTGATCCTTGTACGATTAGGATAAATATAATATTTTTGAGTTCCATTATCTTTTTGAGTGAGAGATGAGTTTGTGGTTGAAATTAGTTAAAGGATGAAACTCTACTTCTCGAGCATATATAAATATATATACCTATATCTTATTCTATGAATAAATTAATTCTTAAACTTGACAAAGGGGATATTAAAACAAAAAATGTTTTATCCTAATACCTTATGTTTTTTTGAACTATTGATATTTCAAATCAACATAAATTGAAGGCTTTGAGGCCCTAAATTTTACACTTGTTTGTGATTGATGAACTCAATCACTCCCTACAAATATTTACATTCTTCCTCCAATTATATGTCTCTAATTTCCACCAATGTTTTCCTAATTGAGATCATAATTTGGTCGTGACTTTTTTCATTTCCCTATCCCTCTTACTATGGCTAAATTTTATTAACCATATTTCCAAAGTGGGTTTTCCACAAAGGTATTTTCTATTTTCAACCTTTTATTTTCGAATAACATTTTCAAATTTTGAGGATACAATTTATTGAATGAGGGTAGAATGTAACACCCCAAGCTTCCACATTGCGCATCTCTTTCAATAATGCAATAGCTTGCATTGTACGCAAATTTGAGATCCTAACACACCACGACCAATCAAAGTAGCCGTTATGAATATTAATACCCACTTTTTGAAATTATATAAATTTTATATTTCAAAATGGACTTCATTTTTGGATTCTGAATATCAAAATTAGCCTATGTTGAATTTTTGGTATTTTTCTGAGAACTTCAAATTTTAGATTAATAGTGAAAAATACTTAAAAACAACATTTTTAATAAAAATAATTTATATTGATAAATTATACTATTTAGTGGTTTTAATGTATAATTAGAATATATTTTTACCATTTAATCCAATGGTGGTCATTATAATTAATTTCACTTTGAAATTTGACATAAACAATTGTGAACCTTTTGTTAGATATTGTTTCATAAAAACAAGCTATTTGTTTTGACAGCGGGAATAATTTTAAATTAATTACTACAATTTATGTGTTTGGAATTTGGTAAAATGAATTCCATATTTTGAATAATAAGGTCCAAATTATGTAATTAAGACACTTTTTTTGACATTATGAATAGTAACGACGGTAATTATCTTTAATTATCGTGATTAATTAGTAATCAACTAGTTATGGGTAATAAAATAATAATATAATAATAAAAAATGACCCCAACATGTGTCTTAATGATATTTTTTGTGTCATGGTCGACCATGGGATGCCTTGTGCCAAACTTTGGGACCCCATGGAATCACTTTTGGTTTATAGTGACATTTTATTATATTATTTTTTTGAAGGGAAAGTATAACCAAAGTATGTATCACCCATGTAAAACAGTTTTAATTTTGTCTGTGTAAATGATATCTTAGACTATAAATAGTCATTGGAAATCTAAAATGATTTCCTATATCATGATATTTTTTTATAATTTTTAGACATAAAATAAATTAATTTTTTTATGACACCATGATGATGCAGCGATTTCCTCATTAATTAATGAATTAAATAAAATGAAAAGATAATGTAAAATCTAAGACTTAAACTTTTCAAAAACCTAATGGATGAGTGGATTTAGAACCCTTATCACCTTATACTCTAAATATATAATTTTGGGACCTTTAAAATCCGAAACTCCTTATATAATAATGTAACATTTCTGGACTTTCTAAAAGTGCCCCTCCTCTCCTCTTATAAAAGCCCCCCACCTCTACCACCTTACCCACACCTCTCAAGCCATTTTCTCAGACAAACTCTGGAAATTGTATCTCTCCACATCCCTATATTTATCATATAAGCATTAACTTAGGCAGAAATCTCTTCAAGGAACCATTTTGGTTCAAACCAAGAGGAGTTACCCGATTTTAAGGTAATGTCTTCTCTAATGTTCATTTGTTTTATTTTGCTTCTCCAACCCCTTAAACTCTTTTTATTCCTTTATTTTGTAACAAAACTAGTATCTTAAATATAATAGGATGTTTTAATGAGAATTATTTTATTTACACTTACACACACCTTCGTCTAATGGTTAAAGAACATAATGTTTCTGAGGGTGGCGAATTACTGCCTCACGAAACAATTATTATTCAATATTCTCTTAACACCTCTCATGGTGGACATTAAGATGCCACTATATTTTTATATGATATATATTATGTTTATGTTTTCCTTATACTTCTGTATTTTTCATTTATGGCAATCCTTTATGATTTCCATTATGGGTAAACATGATAATTTCATTTTAGGAAGTGCGGACTACCGCCCCCTCAAAGTGGTTTGAATTGTTAATTCCATATGTGGGACGTATAAAGGATGGAGTTAATGATATTATATATTATATTATACTTGAATTATAATATACCTTTATATAATTATTATTTTATTCCATTAAATATGAAATATAAATGAAAGTAGTGTTCATGCGTACGTACGGCTTACCGTCTCCATGAACAATGCATTTCATTTCATACCTCTAAATGTTATGTAATATTATAAATGAATGTATATACTGTATATGTATGATACATATGATATCTACATCATGAATATAATTCTTTATATAATGGATATTTTACCACATGAACAACTTGTAATTATAAGAAGTTTATTTTTGACTCAAGTACCAAAGATCGAAAAAATTACCATTATTAACTTAAATAATTACATAATGTTTATAACATGGTAATTAGTGATATAAAAGAAATAATGAACTTGGAAAAGGTTCTTATGCAAGTAGAAATTAAATCTAGTTTATTATTCAGGAGGTTAAAGAATGATCGAGTCATGTTGGACACGAGGTAAGGGACTTCGTCTCAATCTCTATTCATTGAGACATATTTTGTTTTATACACAACGTTCTTTTATACGGTGTCTAAACCCCTTTTACATTCAAAAGTAATCTTTTTTATATGAAACGTTTTACAAAACGACAAAAGGGAATGTTTTTTTTTGTCGTACGTATGCGGCGACAACGACTTCTCCGCCACCGTTACCATTATTTGAGTTTCGACTTCCTCTACATGCCAATTTGTTTTTAAATGAATGATAAATACCAAGTTTTCCTTTTCTTTTATTTTGGTACTGAAAATGGTTTTATTATATCATTTTTTGTATTGATATCTTGTGATTGAAATGTGGATATTTTATTTTTCCTTTATGCATGTTTTATGTGATACGATTATGTTATGGTTTATGATATGTTTGAACCTGTTCATATGAGGAATGAATTGGACTTAATAAGTGACATGTGGAGCCTGTTATAGCTCCTCGATGCATCGGTAGGTCTCATGAGTCAAACTAGTGTCTTGGAACAAGGCCTTGAAAAAATCTTATTTGTAGTCTTGGAACATGGCCTTGACTATGTGGTTATGATAGTCTGGAATTATGCATTCCATCATTATGAAAGTGGTTATTGATATTTCATGTGATTATTTGACTAGTAGAATATCCATGTGAATATGTAAATGGTATTATTTCATTTTATTTTTCCATATTGTGCTGAATTTAAAGTTTAAAAGGCTTTTTGTTTCAGTTATACATTTCCTTAAATGTTTATGTTTATTTATGAATGTTTTCACTATATTGTTATCCTTACTGAGCATCTGAGCTCACCCCTTTCAATGTTTTAATTTTTCCAGGATGTGAAGAAGTATTTTATGAATGACCTATAGGGAAAATATGAGGGGATATGAAGACAAGATGTTGTTGTAGTTTTCTTTTACTTTATGATGTTTTGTAACATTTATGAATGTATCTAGTGTTTCCAATGCTACTAAACTAATCGTTCTTTTGAGACATGATCTTTTTTGATCATGCCAATGTTATGTAATAATGCACCGACTCTGGGTAACTGGGGTCGTGGTGTTACACTAACTATTCAAAATGATTTGAAAACCTAGATTCTATGTAATCTTGTATTATAACCATTATCATATAGGGAATTTGATATTATAGTACCAATAATGTAGATGGATCACACCACATACCAAAAACAACTTGTTGTAGGGATCATGATTTGAAATCATAAGAATAACTACACCAAGGTTTCAAGATCTATCATGAACCTACTTCTTCAAGTTGGGGGAAGGGATAGAATGATGATGAGAACATCCATCCTGAACAAGAACAAGAGATAATGACCCCTAAGTCCCGCATCCAATTGTCCCTAGGGTGGAGACCAGCGCCAAGGATAAATAAATCTCCCAAAAAAGGGATTCATTACCCTTCTTATAGTAACCATTATTGGGAGATAAGATATATCGAAATCCAAAAACTCTAAGACATATATATATATATAATGAAACCAAATGTCACGACCCGCCCCAGTGGGGCCCACGCCGTGACTCCCCAAGCCCGCCTCTAATAGGCCAGGGGCTGGTGACTAGCCCCGAGTAGGCATATTACTAACATGGGAGGCATTGCCTATGTACCTGTACACACACAAACATCTCTAAACCCACAAAATACTGAAATTTAAAAAAAACCACTAAGGAAAATAATGCAAGCATACAACTAAACCCAACCAACAGAGTACGTTGAAAGGTAGATTACTGTAAAAGTAAACTTGGCCAGAATACAAGCCCACCAGAAACAAGAGTCTGAAAACTGCAAAGTCCAACCTGTAAGCACAAAAGGTTTTGGGACTACCATTCTTAGCTATAGGAACGCCTTTTCCTATAGGTAACTCAGAAATATCGGTCATGTCCTTGTCCTCCCTGGAATCTTTCAAAAGGCATCTCGTCTACACAAGACACCAGACATGCGGGAAACTCCCGTGCAGGGGTGAGTATAAAAATACTTAGTAGAGGACCCTAAAAACCACAAAGTAGTACACAATGTAAAGGTACAATCAACTATGCACAATATATGTCTATAGAACATATATAACAAACCAGATATACAAAAAACCCAGACCTGTGGTTTAGAGACAATTCACACAACCCCATACCCCTGTTAGGGATTCTATTCGAAGATTTCGTGATGCACTCGTTCCGGTAGAACACACTCCACGAGTCTTATAGCTCAGATGACATTCGTCCGAGATGTACCGTTCGTTGGGAACCATCATGAGAGATAGAAACACTCATTACAGGAGACACACTCCCAAATGGAAAGATTATGGTATATAGAAGCACTCATTACGGGAGAAACACTCTTGGGTGGGAAAGGTTACGGTTGATAGAATCACTCATTACGGGAGACACACTCCTTAGTGGGAAAGATCATGATACACAGATGAGGATCACTTCCAGGGCCATGGCAGAAACCACGACTCATCTGGATTCACCAGTTAGGTGATAGACCATCTAGGTAGAGGATAAACGCCCGGTAAGGTTGGTCATGTTGTTGCCTGACTCTACCTAGGGTCAATAATAGATAAAGGATCTCGATCCGGGCCTCTCGGATGGATTCCTGACTCTATCACAAAAAGTCCTACTGAAGGTATCATAATCCTGCGTGAGGGAATGATGCCTGACCATCAGGGAAAAAAGAAGAAGTGGCACTAACCTAAACAAAAGATGTCTAAAACACGATGAACAAAAGGACCATGCCGTTTTCATAAAATTACACGGTGTGTAGAAAGGTTACATGTCACATTGTCTGACCCCTAGTACTTCCCGTGTACAACGGCCCGTGTTGTGAGGCTGTTCATGTCAGAAAAACTAAGTACACGACATGTGGTACGGTGTACATGCTGTGTCTGGGTAACTGGGGTGGGCTCCGTGTACTCTGGCCATGTGCCCGTACCCGGTCATCAACCCGTGTACACCAACTTGTGTAATCTCCACATGGGTTGACCCACGTTACTGGCCTCACCTGGAAATGTGATGGAGTACACGGTCGTGTAATCCTTCCCATGCCCGTGTATCCCCGAGATACACGCCGGTCTCTGCGTAGCTGCCTCTGCCAAGCTGTACACGCCGTGTCGCCTGAAGCGGTGTAGATCGTCCTGTGTCCGTGTACTACCCAATGTACACGCCGAGTTTTGGGGAAGTCCAACACGCCGTGTGACTGGGGTCACATGCTCTGTTATTCCTCTCTGACCTTGAAACCCTAGCCGCCGCCAGTACTACCCGGCGTGTTCTTCGGAAGTACACGCAGTGTATTCTGGAAATTTTTAGAAATGCGGACCTCCGCCGTCACGCCTCTGGTGATGATCCATTCGTCAATCCGGCCTCCCGATCTCCATGAAACCTTAATGTTTTGGTCTCCCCGTCACCATGAAGCCGCTTCCAGTGTTTTCAGACCTCTGATCGGCTCCGAAAACGTGTTTTGATCTTCCCACATGAAGAACACTCGAAGAATTCCCTTTCCCAATCTGGTCTGATTCATCGTCCACCATCATCGCCGCCCCTCTACATGGTCGTTGCAGTGTCGAACCTTCTATTTGGGATCGTTGCGTCGTGGAACAGATGCCCAATGATCCATTGTTCATATCCCCATGAAGAACAAGAAGAACTCACGAGAAACAATGCGGGGGGAAATCCAATAAACAAATCGAGGAACGAACCTCCACTTTCATTCATCACGGCGTTGATCCACTCCCGTTAATAGGTTTAAATGGAGAAGAGATCAATCATAAATAAAAGCATGGATTATTTACCCAAAATCATCCTAAAGAAAACCCTCCCGAAAGAACGTATGAATTCACGTATCGAATTGTTCGTGGTTGATCCAGGTTCTTCATTTAAACTAAAAAATGGGGAAGAGAAATTTGAAATAACAAACCCCTACCTCAAACCGATTGAATAGAAATCTTCGCGACGCATCTACCGAAGTGATTCGTCAAAATTTGAGGGGCGTCGATTTCTCACGTCGTTGTCATCCGCCAACGCGTCCCCCTCATCCAATGATCCAAGAGAAATCTCTCTCTCTCTCTCTCTCAACTTGCAGGGTTATGAGGCTAACCCTAAAAATTTTCCATAAGAATTTATTTATTGGGGAGGATTAGGTTGCTTCTCAAATAAAAGTAAAAGTTTTAAAATAATAAAATAAATCAATAATTTATTTTATTCCTTCCAAAGTGCTTTACTTTTTAAAACGCCCAAAATTAAACCTCACAGCCGACCTGCACCGGTCGAGGTTACAACCGTTCTTAGGTAAATTCGTCATCCCGTATGCAATGGTGCCCTCAGATTGTTAATCCGGGCACCCATCAGGGAACTGCCACAACCGTGCATGAGTGCCGACTCACTTAACTAAAAAAGTTCAAACCACCATTCCGGGCATACTGGACCTCGGAATGATGTGCCGCCTTCACGCCTGGTCTCGAAATAATTCCATATAATATTTAAATTAATAAACGGAAAATTCCAAGACATTAAATTCTCCACACTTTGGGGATTTACGTCTCCAAAAAGCCAAAACAAGGGCTACTAAAAAAGATGTCGGTACTAGGCATGAATCTGGGCAACCCGCTCCCACATGATCTCATGAATATTCCTGTGCTGCCACCGGACGCACACAAAGGGAATCGATTGCCCACGAAGGATCCTTTCTTACCGATCCTTGATCTCCACCAGGTATTCAGCAAAGGTCACCCCTCGATGTCCAGCTCACCCCAGTCGATGACGTGCGATGGGTCATGCACACACTTCCTCCGTTGTGACATGTGGAAGACATCATGTACTCGATGCAACTGTGGCGGTAGAGATAGGTGGTATGCCACCTCACCAACTCTGCACAGAATCTGGAAAGGTTCGATGAACCTCGAAGATAGCTTGCTGCCTCGGCCAAATCCCTACGACCCTCGTCGAGGTGATACCCGTAGAAAGACGTCGTCTCCCTCTTCGAACTCCAGAGGTCTTTGTCGCCTATCAGCATAAGACTTCTGTCGGCTCTGTTCAGTCTTCATCCGCTCCCGAATGATCTGAACCTTCTCTGTGGTGGCTCGCACTAACTCTGGACCCATGAGTGCTAACTCTCCGGGGTCGGTCCAGCAAAGCGGTGTCCGATAGGTTCTCCCATACAAGGCCTCGAACGGTGCCATACCGATGTTGGAGTGGTATCTGTTGTTGTACGCAAACTCCACAAGTGGTTAGTGGTCCTCCCAGCTATGACCAAAGTCCAAGACGCAGGCTCGTAATATATCCTCCAGAACCTGAATTGTACTCTCCATCTGACCATCCGTCTGGGGATGAAACGCTGTGCTCAAGCATTATTGAGTCCCAATAGCCTCCTGCAATTCCTTCCACAACAGGGATGTGAAGCGGGTATCTCGGTCTGAGACTATAGTCGAGGGGATGACATGAAGCTGAACTATCTCCTGCACGTAGAGGCGTACCAAGCTCTCTACGGAACTCTGCTTTCTAATTGCTAGGAAGTGGGCCGACTTGGTGAGTCGGTCAACGATCACCCAGATGCAATCATGCCCCTTGGATGTCTGTGGTAAGCCTGTCACGATGTCCATCGATATTCTATCCCACTTCCACTCTGGGACATCCATGGGTGAGCTAATCCCATTGGAACCTGGTGCTCAGCCTTCACCGGCTAGCATGTGTGGCATCGAGAAATGAACTTTGCTACTTCTTTCTTCATTCCTGACCACCAGAACTATTGTCGGAGATCCTGGTACATCTTTTCCACTCTAGGATGTATCGCCAAAGGGGATGTATGAAACTCCTTCAGAACCTCCTCCTAGAACGCCACTGATACAACAGTGTGTCCTATGAAAATAAGTACGTGATCCCCACCTTATGAATATCCATCAAGAGCATGTCATGTGGACAACTGAGCACGTAAATCCACACAATCGACATCCCCAAGCTTTTCCTCCCTAACTCGCTGTAAGAGTGGAGGGGTGATAACCATTGACTGTTGGTAAGCTGTATCCTCTCCATCCACGAAGGATAACTGTAATGTGGATAATTACTGGGTCGCCTCACTCAACAGCTGTGAGCACGACCTTCTCCCAAGGGCATCTGCCACCTTGTTTCCATTTCTAGGAGTATAGATTATCTCAAAATCATAGTCCTGGAGGAACTCAAGCCAACGCCTCTACCTCAGATTCAGATCCTTCCCTGAGAAGATGTACTTGAGGCTCTTGTGTTCATAGTAGACAATAAACCACTCGCCCATAAGGTAGTGTTTCCACATCTTTAGTGCGAAGACTACCGCTACCAACTAGAGATCATGGGTTGCATAGTTCTACTCATGTGGCCTAAGCTGGCGCAAACCATAAACAATAACTGCATGCCTCTGCATCATGATATAGCTGAGCCCGTTCCCGAATGCGTCATAGAATACTATGTACTCGACACCCTCCTCTGGAAATCTCAAGACTGGGGTGCTTGTCAAACACTGTCTCACCTTCTAGAAAGCCTGCTGGAACTTTTCTGTCCACACAAAGGGTTTCCCCTTCCTGGTCAAGGCTGTCATCGGTGATGATATCTGGGAGAAGCTAGGAATGAATCTTTGGTAATATCCTGCAAACCCAAGGAAGCTCCTCACCTCCGTCATGCTCCGAGGTGGCTCCCATGCTGACATAGCCTCCACCTTTGCTGGGTCCAAAACTACTACATCTGCTGAGATAACATTTTCCCGAAAGTGGACCTCTTGAATCCAGAACTGACACTTCTGGAGCATCCCATAATGCTGGTTCTCCCAGAGTACGTCCAGAACCATCTGTAGGTGTCCTGCATGATCCTCTTCTGATGCCGAGTACACGAGGATGTCATCGATGAATACCACTACGAACCGGTCAAAGTACGGCTAGAAGATCCGGTTCATCAGTCCCATGAACACTACGGGGGAGTTCGTCATTCCAAAAGGAATCACCAAGTACTGGTAGTGACAGTTGCAGCATCTGAAAGCCATCTTCAGTATATCCTCATCCCACACTCATAACTGATGATAACCTGATCGAAGGCCAAACTTTGAGAACCATTTAGCCCCTCTTAGCTAATTGAAGAGGTCATCGATCCTTGGTAGTTGATGCTTGTTCATCACCATCATCTAGTTCAGGTGCTGGTAATCCACACACAATCTCATACTCCCATCTTCCTTCTTGGAAAACAATACTGGGGCTGCCCAGGGTGAGACGCTGGGTCTTACGAAACCCTTGCTCTGCAAATCCTCCATCTGAACCATCAGCTCGCGAAGCTCTACGGGAGCCATCCAATAAGCTGATGAAGAAATTGGTGTTTTCCCGGGGTGTAAGTTGATGTAGAAGTTAATTTCCCGATGGGGAGGTAATCTTGGATCATCTTTGGGAAAACGTCCTCATACTCTTCCACCCCTGTTGGGAACTGAGAGCTCACAAAACCAACTGCTTCGAGGGTAAGGCTATCCAAATCATGAGTGATCAACTGCACCCTCCTATGCATGACCCCATTTTGTGCTGCCTGGGTTTCCTTTTCTCTGACAAAGGAAAACCTCGTTCTATCATGGCGGACACACCGCACCCTTCTCCTAAAACATTAAATCTGGGCATGGACCGAAGATAACAAATCCATACCGAGAATGACGTCGTAAGGCCTCGACGCTACCACCAAGAGGTTCCAACCCAAACTCTTGCCTCCAAGGGTAAGATCACACTATCTGCAGAGGTGCGTGATCATCCAGTCTACTCCCGTAGGTGTCTCCATGCGTAAGGATCGAGTCAACGGTTCTATCGGAATCTTGAGGTTTTCTACAAGAGATGTGGCTATAAGGAAATCACTGGCACATGTGTCTATGAGTACAGAAGCTAAGGTAGAAAAGACACATATCGTACCTCAAATCATCCCTAGAGCCCCTGGGTTGTATGCCTCGACCGCATGCAGCTGTCCCCGCCCCTGTCCCCCAACTCCTTGAGCCTGGTGTGGACCTCCTGGGGGTGGTGGTGGAAGTTAGTCGAAGCATCTTCCACCACCTGCAGCTCTCCCTACACCTCTGCCACGTCCTCCACCTGGTGGGTTTTCCTGTTCCGTTATCTGCCTCTGAAACTCATGGAGCACGCTGAGCGTGCACTCCTCGCCATTCAGTACCGCGGGTACCACTGGCTGCTCCACTGGTGGTGGTATAGCAGGTGCACCACCTGGTGGAAACACCTAGGGAGCTGGTCCCCATATTGAAGCCTCGTCACTGAGGGGGTCATCATCATGATCGTGTTGCTGAATCCTAGCGGGTATGCATCGCGGAGACATCCTGTAAACAAACAAGATGTACTATGGTCAAGGACTGTATCTGGATAGCTGACACAAAGGACATGGAAAACACAACCCACTCTTATATGATGCATGTACCTTTTATTTCCCCGTAACCACTGTTTTTGTGTACCGAGTCGAAAAGCAGGTTATCAGAGTCCTAGTGTATGGATACGTCAGCCACCATACCAACACTGGGGTCTCTGGCCTGAAAGCCGAACCCGAAACACTCAACACTGTTTCCCCAAACCAAACTCACATACTCTTGGTCCTATGGTAGAACCAACCACCTTTGATACCACTCTGTCATGCCCCATCCTAGTGGGGACCACGCCGTGACTCCCCAAGCCCGCCTCCAATAGGCCAGGGGGTGGTGACTAGCACTGAGTAGGCATATGACTAACATGGGGGGAATTGCCTATGTACTTGTACACACGCACACATCTCGAAGCCCACAAATTGTTGAAATGTAAAAAAACCACTAAGGAAAAGAATGCATGCATACAACTAAACCCAAGCAATAGAGTACGACGAAAGGTAGAGTACTGAAAAAGTAAACTGGGCATGAATAGAATCCCACCAAAAACAAGAGTCGGAAAACTGCAAAGTCCAACCTGTAAGCACAAAAGGTACTGGGACTACCGCTCGTAGCCGTTGGAATGCCTTGGCCTGTAGGGAACTCAGAAAGCTCGGTCCTGTCCTGGCTCACCCTAGACTCTGTCAAAAGGCTTCTTGTCTACACAAGACACCAGACATGAGGGCAAAGACTGTGCAAGGGGGAGTATAACAATACTCAGTAGAGGAGCCAAAAAACAACAAATTAGTACACAAAGTAAAGGTACATTGTGCTATGCACAATATATATCTACAGAACATATAGAAAAAACTAGATATACTCAAAACCCAGACCCGTGGTCTAGTGACAAGTCACACAACTGCATACCCCCATTAGGGATTCTGTTCAAAATTCTGCAATGCGCTCGTTCCGGGAGAACACACTCCATGAGTCTTATAGCTCTGATGACGTTCGTTCGACAAGTACTATTCGTCGGGAACCATCACAAGAGATAGCCACACTCATTACAGGAGACACACTCCTGAGTGGAAATATTATGGTACATAGAAGCACTCATTATGGGAGACACACTCCTGAGTGGGAAAGGTTACGGTAGATAGAAGCACTCATTATGGGAGGCACACTCATGAGTGGGAAAGATCACGATACACATATGAGGATCACTTCCAGGGCCATGGAGGATACCACGACTCATCCGGATTCACCAGTTAGGTGATACACCAGCTAGGTATATGATCAATTCTCGGTAAGGTTGGTCAAGTCGATGTATGACTCTTCCTAGGGTCAGGAATGGATACAGGATCTTGATCCGGGCCTCTCGGATGGATTCCTGACTTTATCACAGAATGTCCTATTGAAGGGATCATAATCTTGTGTGAGGGAAGGATGCCTAACCTTCAGGTAAACAAGAATAAGGGGAACTAACCCAAACAATAGATGTCCAAAACACGGTGAACAAAAGGACCATGCCATTTTCAGAAAAGTACACAGCGTGTAGAAAGGTTACACATGGTGTTGTCTGACCCCGGGTACTACCCGTGTACAATGACCCATGTTGTGAGGCTGGTTAGGTAGGAAAAACTAAGTACACAGATTATATTATGGTGTACATGCCGTGTATGGGTAACTGGGGTTGGCTTCGTGTACTCTGGCCATGTGCCCGTACAGGGTCATCAACCCGTGTACACCTACCCGTGTAATCGCCACACGGTTTGACCCGCATTACTGGCCTCCCCAGGCCGTTTGACGGAGTACACAGTCGTGTACTCTATCTTGTTCCCCTATATCCCTGAGATACATGCCGAGCTCCGCGTAGCTGCCTCTGCCAAGCTGTACATGTCATGTCGCCTAAACCCGTGTAGATCGTCCCATGTCCATGTACTACCCAAAGTACACGCCAAGCCTCGGGGAAAGTCCAACACGCCGTGTGACCAGGGTCACACGTTGTGTTATTCCTATCCGGCCCCGAAACCCTACCCGCCGCTGCCAATACTACATAGTGTGTTCTTCAGAAGTACATGCCGTGTCTTCTGAAACTTTCCAGAAACGCGGACCTCTGTCGTCGTGCCTCTGGTGATGATCCATTCATCGATCTGACCGCCCGATCGCCATGAAAACATGATATTTTTGTCTCCCGATCACCACGAAATAGCTTCCGGTGCTTTCGGACCTCCGATAGTCTCCAAAAATGTGTTTTGATCTTCCCGCACAGGGAACACTGGAAGGACGCCCTTTCCCAATTCAGTCCGATTCATCTTCCGCCATCGTCTCCGCCCATCAACAAGGTCATTGCGGTGTCAAAACTTCAATTTGGGATCGTTGCATCACAGAACAGATGTGCAACGATCCGTTGTTCGTTGCCCCGCGAAGAACGCAAAGAACGCACAAGAAAGAATGGGGGTGTAAATCCAATAAACAAATCGAGGAACAAACCTCCACCGTCATTCGTCATGGCGTTGATATGCTCCCGTTAATAGGTTTAAATGGAGTAGAGATCAATCATAATTAAAAGCATGGATTATTTCCCCAAAATCATCCCAATGAAAACCCTCCCGCAAGAACATACGAATCCGCGGATCAACATGTTCGTGGTTGATCCGCGTTCATCGATTAAACTCAAAAATGGGGATGAGAAAATTGAAATAACAAACCCCTACCTCAAACCGGTTGAAGAGACATCATCACGATCCATCCAACGAAGGGATTCGTCAAAATCTGAGGGGCGTCGATTGCTCACGTTGTCATCATCTTCCAAGGCATCCTCCGCCGCCCAATCTCTAAGAGAAATCTCTCTCTCTCTCAACTCACAGGGTTATGAGGCTAACCCTGCGGATTTTCCAAAAGAATGTACTTATAGGGGAATAGTAGGTCGATGCTCAAAAAAAGGAAACGTTTAAAAATAAAAAAATAAATCATTAATTTATTTTATTCCTTCTAAAGTGCTTCACTTTTTAAAACGCCCCAAATTAAACTTCGCAGCCGACCTGCGCCAGTCGAGGTTAGAACCATTTTTAGGTAAAGTCTTCATCCCGGACGCAACGATTCCCTCATATTTTTAATCCAGGAACCCGTTTGGGAACTTCCACAACCACCCACGTATGCCGACTCACTTAACTAAAAAATTTCAAACCACCATTCCGGGCTTACAAGACCTCGTAATGATGTGCCGTCTTCATGCCCGGTCACAAAATAATTCCATATAATATTTAAAATAATAAACAGAATAACCAGAAAAATGACACCAAGATCAATTCCACGTTAATATTTATAGTAAAACTACTATAAATTCAAAGAAGGAAACAATGTACCAAAATAAAATTAAGGAGTGACTTAGAAACCATCGCCAATGTCTGAGCTATTAATGTCTAGTACGGTCTTCATAATCTCCCTAGAATCTTAAAATAGTTTTACATAAATAGGGTGAGAATACAAGTATACTCAGTTGGGAAAAACAAATTTCACCCATGCACAAGTGGTAGAATCACACTAATGACTTTATGATAAAATAGTAGAAAATCAAAAGCACCTGAAATGGTATATTATCCACCCCATCCTCACTAGGTCACACGCACCAAATAACGAAAATCAAGTAATCTAATGTAGTAAGAACATATATATTTTGGTACCCCACCCCACATCCCATTAGTTAACTACTCATCCATAACAACCAACTTCCTAACACAACCATTCTATTCCACAAGCGCCATTGTCACAACCTGCCTGCACACACCTAGGCCACATGACACATCACATATTCCCAACATACACTAGGTCCAAAAAACACAACCTTATCTCAAAGAGACCTAGGAAGCACACCTCACCCCCTCATACGTGGGACTTAGAACTACTCCATCACCTTCCCGAAGACTCTAGGGATACCAATGCCTACAAGAGGGATCAGAGATAAGACATCAACCATTAATCCATCCACACACTAGGGTGTTGGGAAAGGACACCCTACCCCATAAAAATGGTGGTGTTTGGCATGTAGCTATCAACATGGGTGAGGTTCATATAGACATCACAATGAAATGAATGTATATATATAGGTACCGAACATTCAACCAAGACTTTGGGTTTTCATAAAAACAACCAGCCCACCCAAAACATGCCTTGGTTCCACCCCAAAATCCATGTACCTATATGAAGAATGATCACTTCCAAAATTCGATAAATGGACACCGCTTCACTACAAGCCATAAATCAAAAAATACACCCCACCAATTCATTTGAAAAAATTTCATTCAGAATTATCAATTCATTTATTTATTTATTCCATCCCTACTGAGGAAACTACCAAACACTGCAAACATTATAAGGAGAAGAAACCATAAAAACTACTGCCAAAGCCAAACATGGAAGGAAAGGCCAAGGTAAAAGAATCCATTCTAACACACATTAATAAAATTACGGCCACTAGAAACATTGGGTGGAATTAAAATTCAATTAAATACCATCATTCTTCAAAATCATCCCTCCAAAACAACCCTCGTTAGCTGCACTACACGAGAAGCACCACACATTGAAAAAAAAATTCACCATCTTGCATTCCCACTACACGATCCATTTTTTTGAACACCCATTCAACCACTACCACCATTTTTCTTAATATTAATTCCACCTATTCCGTCCTATCAACAAAAAAACACCCATCACATCTCATCACAACCCCAATCGGAAACCCCACTGCATAACAACACTACAACCATCACACCCATAAATATGGAAATGTTATAACCTAGTCTTGTAGCACACTTCCCATCCACTACCCAGAGGGTTTCCCACTACATAACATGTTTATCAATTCTACATTCAATCAATCTATCAACCTGAAGTACAATCACACCACCCTATTCACCCCATACTCATAGCCACAAACCCAGCCATAGAACCACACGACCAACACAAACACAAGGTCAAACAAAACCATACACAATACAGAGCCACAATAAACAATGATTTGTATTCATATTTATAATCACTCATTCATTAATTCCACATTAATTATTCATGGGTGATTTGATAAAAATTTTCATCCTGGGGAATCCATATATTTAACCAAGTATACATGATTTATTAAAATTCCATATTTCATCCATTTAATAAGGAAAGAAAAACAAATTTTCAAATTTCATAAAGGTGCGTAAACAGAGGCCACCAATGACCATAATATTCAAGTGGAATATATCCCTTGAAATACATGATATGGATCAAGGATAACATATACAATAAAGTGATCATCATCATCATCTTCTGAGCCTCTCATTTCTTACTTCATATTATATTTGTTAAATTGGTTTCAACCAGAACCATATGAATATATCGGTACACCCACCTCACAAGATAGACAAATAAAATAGAGATCAAGGGATCCCAACTTGGGACAATAGAGGAAAAAAAATTCTTCCTAACCTCAAAAATAGGTGGTCACACGAGTTAATGGAAAGACTCCATAGGAAAAATGAACATACTATTATAGTGTAAAAACATGACTCTGTGAGGAATAAAGGTTCTTGATGCAACAATAAAAAATAAATCTGTTCATGGGAAAAGAGGATCTCAGATTTGGAAACTACAGATCCTAAATCTATGGGGAAATGGATTTAAAGGATATTAAAGCTGATTCTTGACCAAGACCATGTGGATTATTTGTCAAAGGAATAATTTTTTTTAGGAGATAAGTACCATTTAAAATAGTAGAAAACCCCATTAACTATGCAACTTACTCACTTAACATCAAAGGAATTGTCAAAGGGGTGAAAATGAAAAAACTAAAAAAAACTGGGAATGACTCAATGATGGATGAGTCACCAAAGTGACTCACCAACACGAGCGAGTCACCGATAGATGACCCACAAAATATGTGCCACTGATGTGACTCACCAACAACAAGTCACTAATTCCTGACTCACTGATGCCATTCACTGAAGACAGTCTCTGAGGGCTCCCACCAACACCAACCACCGATGACTGACTTACCAATGCTGCGACCAACAAACACCTCGACCTACCGCTAGTGAGCAACTGATGTGACTCACAGATGGAAAACTCTTAAAATGAGCTACCATTTTCTCCATGAACACCCCAAGCACATGATTTTGACAAAGCATTGGACCATGGAGGACTGCGTAATTAAAACATCTATCCATGGTATGTATTTCTCCAATACAATACTTCACTCTCCACATGTTTGAATCATCATAAATATTCTATATCCATATGTATTTTGTGGTAACTCCTCTATTTGAATTTTTATGAGTTATATCTTCCTAATGTTCTTAGGCCCATCAACTCTGGGAATATCCTCTTTATCAAAAGGGAACTCCAATCCTAATGGGCCCTATTAGAATTATAGTGGAACTCACCACATTAGAGTTTTTTTAAATCATCCCAAACATTTATACCCTTTTCCAATAACCTCAGATTATTTTCATGAACATGTTATTTACCAAACCCACATTCCATATATCCAAGATGATTTCTAATCCATCACATTACATCACCATACATAAAAGAATATTTCAGTGAGGGTGTGGGGTGTCTGAATACATAATGAATACCCATCCTTTGTCTTATCAGCAAGTTTGCAGGTTTCTCAAACCCTTAATGAATACCAATTGTTAAAACATTTGATGTATTTGGTGTAAAAAATAATAGTGTGTCCAATCTATAAGTCTCCAAACTAAAATAATAACTGGTCTAATCTTGATGACCCTAAACTGCAATAACTGATGGTTTGATCTATAAGACCCAATACTAAATAAAATTATTGTCCGAGATAGAAGAGCCAAAACTTTAGTAACAAAATGTATAAACTATAGTCCCTAAAATAAATGCATTATCTATCTAGTCTAGATGGATATAAATAAAAAAACTATTTTCTGAGCTAGGAGACCCTGAAATAAAGAAATAATCATACTTGCAAGGCCATAAAACTACTAATCATGGGAGACACAATGCTCAGTAAGTTGAGAATCCATAAAAGGAACCTAAGGAAAATACTGATCCCCTTCTCACTGAGTGAACACTATTTGTGATTCTGAAAACATTAAGATCTTATGAATTGGAAGATGCACCATATGTTTTCTAGAAACAACCCATAAATTGTTGCCTGAGAAAAATAAGACTACATTCCCTCTAACATATCCATTAATGAAACATAGAATAACGTTTGGGAAATATAAAATACAAAAAGTTAAAAAAAAAATTAGTAGTCATTATCTATCCCTAAAAAAAGTCAAATGATTCTCATTTGGTTAAATTACTTAGTAAAAAGTTACATAACATTTATAATAGGTCATTCTTACCCAAATTTGTATTTTTCATTATGTAATCAAGGAATGGTTCAAGAAGATACATCATTGAGGAAAATTATTAGATTCATAATTTTGTGAAAATTCTATATATATGACTATTTTGATTCAAGTGTTTGAGTTCATAATTTTTGTTTTATTGGTATTATAAAAATAATTGACGTCATTGAAATTATATATGATATCAGATCAATGTAATTTCATGCACTTGATGAATAGAATAAATCCTAGTAGTGATGTGTATAGTGGGATGATTTATTCATTGATAATGTGAAAATAACGGATAAAAAACTACATTCTGATATCTCTATATGGTCTTATAAAAAAACATCATATCCTTATAAAAAAATTCTAGTCGAATGAGTTTTCGAAATAAAAAAAAGTAAGGTGAGAGGTATCAAATGAGAATTGAGGTGTTATATACTCCATTTATTTTTTCATAATTTGGGGATGAATTTTATCAATAATATAGGATGGCCATTTACCTCTTTTATTAGTGATCACTAATAAGGATTGTGAAATCAAAATATGGGGCTATTCACGAGTTATGATCGATTACTATTCTGCGATCTATGCAGTCAAGCCATCCATTTGATCATTAAACTAATAGTCATTATAATTTCTCTCTTTATGAACATACAATGATTATATTTTTGATTATACTACAGAAGTCATGTCATAAAAAAATTTAATTTCCCTTTCATTACTATCAAACTATTCCTGAACTCTGAAAATTTGAATGAATATTTCATATAGTTTATAGTTGTGAAATCAATAATCTTTAAATACAATGAAAAATAATGGTGAAGGTGTTCCTCTTAGTTAAAAATATTCACAAAGGGTGTGTTAGTACTCATGGTTTGTATTTTCTTCCAAAGTAGCCATTGTTTTTTCAACCATTCAATGATCACTTTAAGGTTCGTATTGGATGTTGAATAGATGGTGGGAAGTGTTTATGTATACATTCCATTAATGGAAGTAATGACCAGGATAATGAGGAAGCATGAGGAGAAGTATCATGAATTCTCCCCCTAATTGGTGAATCATTTATCACTACTAACAAAGGTATATCATACCAAAATAACATTTCCTTATTAACGAGAGAATAATCACTGGAATGATATCTTTTCCTTGGTGGTCTCTGAAGATTGGATAAAATCAATCACAAACACAAAAAAGGTCTTTCAGATGTATATTTTTTGTATATATGATAAAATAATTGATTCAACAAACCAACTAGGTATTATTCATCCAATTCTAGGGCGTAGTCCTGAGATATGAAGATAGGGGAATCAACATGGGGATGAAAAATTTTAATATTTTTATCTCCACAAACCAAAATAATCTAGACATGTAAAATGAGTCTCAGATAGCATTATAACTGCACACTAGGTATAATAAGATGAAAAAACCACTGGGTTCACAAAAGTGATGGGAAACTAGAAGGGAGTATATATCTTGCATATGATTTGTTCATTTACATGAGATGAAAGAACCTCATCTGGAATTGTGACATTATAAAATCTATCATAAAGGAAACAAATACCATTCTAAATAACTAACCATGTGGGTGTGGATATTTCATTTAATAGAAATGATATCTCATATCAATATACCAATAACTCCTTTAGAACCTAACTAAACCAATTAAACCCATAAAATTATTAGTAACCAAGGATTTTATATCTAATAATGAATTTGGGTAGTATTCTCTTATATATAATATTGAAAATCCTCTTCTATACAACAAAATAAAAAAATTAATATAATCGATGATCGTGTATGGGAATTGAACTACTGGACATGGAAAAAGACATGATAGATGTGAGAAAGGGTTGGTAAAACTAAGTTGAAGGCTTCCGTTCGGTTTTTTTCTAACATCACTAATGCAAAAAGTGGAATTATGAAGCATGAATACCTCACTATAAAAATACATCCATTTAAGAAAATGGGAAAATATAATACAAAATTAAGACTTGGAGATACAACTAGTGTCACCTAGTATCTCCATGAGGCACACTCTACAGCATATAGGATATTTCAATATGATCTTGTATTGTCATGACCATTTATAGAAGGATGTCAATGAGGGAGTAATACAGATTCTAGGTACCACTAAGATAAATTATGGCTCGTATTCAATCCTTGAAGGAAATGATTGATTTTAGGTTCAAATCCTTATTTTACCTATCCTTCTAAATGGTGGTAATATCTCACCCCAAGATTGAATTTTATTAAGTTTCTTCCCAAACATCTGTAGTAGGATCAATTTTCTCATACATCTTCCTAATTGGGAGTATTACCACAAGATGATAAACATCCCATAATCTAATTTCATCATCACCATGGGTCAAATAAAAATATTTTATCATAGGAAAATAATTAATAATCAACTATCTAAGGAGTTTTAATTGATGGAACTCAATGAAGAAAAAGACCAATGACTCCTCATATAAATAAATAACAAGAAATTTATCATCGAATTCTATGATTCTTTTCTTATCAAATAAATGTAATTCCCATTCATCCAAAATGTTAACACATATTTATAAATACCACTTTGAATTAATGGACCATTTTGGGTTGTCTAGAGAGGATATGATTATGGTTGAGTTTCTCTGAGAAATTTATTAATGATAAATATTACAACTATACAATCCTAGGGGGGATTCTCCATTATATATGATATCCCCTAGAATATATTAACAATTTGTTTAATACCCTCTGAAACTATCATTTTAATTTAGTTAAGAGAGGGTGATATCTAGTGAGATGTAATATTATGGTGAGATAAAATATTTGCATTATAATTTAGGATACCGAATCTATATAACGATAGTCTATGTGAAAGAGAATATTTTTGAGGTTCAATTAAATGAATCCCATTAATAATTTGATTTCTAGAAAATAAGTTGAATCGAGGGTTGACATCATGATTCCAAAAAACTCACTCCTCCTTAGTAAATTGTATTAGGATAAATATACAAACTAAAAAGCCATCTCTATAGAGAAAAAAAATATTTTATAAGGGTGTAGAAACCATTATAAAATGTTTAAAATAAGTTCCTTGTTTGTATAGTATCATGTGAATCATGTGTCCCATATAAGCGTTCACGATCACATGAATTGTTACTGGAACACGAATCATGTGACCCATGTAGCATTTTAGTATTAATTGATTTGTTTTAAGACTTCTAATCAGGGGGCTATATAAAGGTAACATTAGTTTCTTAATGCTTAGGTGATCTTGAGATATACCCAAAATATATCACAAGGAGAATGTGATGTGACCATGTGACCTAGCATGGGCGTTATAGTTTAAGTGAATTAATGTTGATAAACTAAATGGTTTATTTCACATGTTGTGGGGACATGGTCATTATGTGAGATGGTAATGTGAAGAGCTTTCATGATCAGGTCAAACAAATGGTTCTTATGGTAAAGTCACATGAGTATTCTTTCCATGAAGTTACATTAGGGAGTAGATAATCAGATATCCAGGGGACTGGGTTACAAGTGAAATAATTAGCCTTACACTATCGTATTTATAGGTAATTATTTAGAATATGGATGGTCTCCTAGAAGACCAAAGGCCTCTTGTCATACTGACCAGTAGAAGGCCAATAGACAAGGGTAGGCATTTACTTCCTCACTATTAAGTGCTCGTTCCATCATAAATCTTATTTGGTGTTGGGAGAGGGGGGTTTTGACACAATGTTTTTTTCATCTACACTCTTAATAATGAAGAAATACTTGAATAACTTGCATATTTTATCCAAAAAAGTAATAAAATAATTACCATGGGAACCTGGAGATTTTTCTTGTTGGTCATGTAAATTACATGACCCTAGGAACATCAGTTTATGGGGTTCTGTATTTCAAATGATCCTTTCATGATCAAGTAATTACCTACCTAAAAGATTTCAAGACTATATATATCCCCATCAGTCAACCTAATTATTTATTAAAAGTCCCTCAATTGATCCTTTTTTTATCATGAGAGATTTCAATTTAAAGATGCCGAAAATCTATAATTTATTCAAAAAATAAAAAATAAAAAATGTGAAATATTCATGAAAATAGAGTAACTCTTATTTTCATATGAAGGGTTGATGAGATATTCATGGCCATCCCATTGATCATAAAAATTACCTTAGCATATGAAATCCTGATCAGAAAAATGATACTAGAATATTCATCATTATCATGAGATGAATGAAGGCTTGTCCATTTGATTATGTGATGCATTGATGGATGAATAATGGGGGAACACCATAGTCTTCATAAAATAAAAGCTGAAAAATGAATAAGAATCAAGTGAAGGTAGTTACAATGATTTTCATGTGATTTTATGTTTCAATTGGAGTGATCAACCTATTGATCACAAAAAATACATAGGTCCATGCCAACCTCATCATTCAAAGTCCACTAGACATGTCAACTTTATCATGCAAAGGATTATAGAAATGTATTATTGATCATGTGATTCCCTAATAGACAACTAATGGGAGTGCCCCACCAGATTTCTAAAATATAATCTGAAAAAAGGTACCCATATGTGTGTAATAGTTAAATATATTTTAATGAGAAATGGGTTATGTAATACGAATGATTAGTTTAATGGTCTCTCGAATGGCACTAAGACATGGAAGCTTGATATCACAAAGGGACCCAATTATACCCAATTGATAGAATGAAGGGTTCCAGATATTTCTCCCTAATCATTTGAATAGACTTTAACATGTCTATTAGAATACATAAAATCAGGTTGACAAGCCCCGGGTTCAAATAATATGTCATTGTTGGAGTGATATCAGGGTCATTGTTTATCATTCATCTTTAAAATGATTTCCTGGATGTCCCACATATGGATCTCACAAAATGTCTGATTCAATGCTTCCTCTTCCAACTCAGCACCACTTATTTAATTTAAGATCCCTCAAAATCAGGGAAGACTTGGGTTGGTGATGCCTATAATCCCCCTCCCTCTCGATATATAAGAAACACACATGAGGGAACTAAGGAAATATAAGACTTTCTATAGTGGATAACCATACAATCGCAAGAGTATTCAACCAGGTAAGATTAAGGAATAACTTGAGGAATTACATGATATATTTATGTTCATCACATGATAAATCCACTGATTAGGGAAAAAACATCATGCATGTTTCCTAGATAATTTAATGGTGTTTTTTCATGTTTAATTTTTCATTTCATGCCTCAATAGGCCAATTGAAAATAAATGTTATAGAATTTATGTTCTAAAATATGAAAAATAAAAAGAATCAACATGTGAAGACAGATACACAAATTTTCATGTGTTATAGTAATGCCATTCACATTTTCATATCACTGATCATGAAAAGAATCTATATATGTCACTTACATCAGGAGACAACCCTTAGAAAATTCATTAATGTTATTACAAAAATTCATAGATATGTAAGACACATGGACAGAAAACACACAAAGATGACATTAATATCATGTGATATCCATTAGGCATGCAATAAAAAACATGATATGTCCTCTAGATATGAAAAATAAATCATTAGAAATCATCCGGACATGTCATCCAAATCATTGTATATCCCTGGAAATAACAATCATGCAACACGATGTCCTCTTAAAATTATTGTTTGGTCACATGATAGTTCTCTATACTCGTCATTTGGTTCACATGATGTCCTTCAAACATGTCATATTGAACACATGAAAGCCCTCAGAAATCTCAACCATCATTATTTGAAATTCCCTAGATGTTTTGACTGTGATCATGAAATTCCCCCATGATATGTCATGTAGACACCGTTGTAAATGTTGTACCGTCACATTGGATATGTTAAGTAGACACCCATGACATTCCTATTGGTTATCCCTCACACATGTCAAACATTCCTAAAGGTAATACCTATGCATGTACGCTTGAACCATTTGAAACCCCATCCATGGTTCTTTGGATGATCACTTAACCTTTATATGGTAAGATTCCATAATAGGCTAGGGATAAGAACTCATGAAAACCTATCTGTATTATAGCTTCCTCAAACCATCCAATCTTTCTTGGTTGGCTATACATAACTCCTACACTCTATACATCAGAGGATGAGGGTTGGAAATTTTCTAATGAGGAAACAATTTGGTGAGAACCCCCAATTTTCCTTCTTATAATACCCACCCAATTGGGTATATCATTCTTCCTCATTAGCCATATGATAGAGAAACTTAATTAATCTATAAGGACTCTAATTCCAACAAAGTAATGGATACAAGGATTTCATTCCAAAGGATTGAGCTCCATATTAAACACTCTCTCATGGCCACCCCAGTGAATAATTCCCATATCCAAATGCAGTGTGTCTAATTATTTAATATCCCTTATTTCTCACACTGGTCATGAATCACATGAACAAAGGGATTTTTAGTGATCATATGATTGGAGCCATAAAATATCCCCAATAGTGGATTTTTTAGAGTATAAGCCTCTTTCAATTGCAAGATACAAATAAATCCATACATGGACATCTACCTTGGTATATGTCCTGAATAAATCCACATATTGGTAAACTATAAGGAAATAACCATCATGAGTACAAAGTATATATCCTCATCCAATAGTGGGTTGAGGATAACCCTAACTAAGAAGACTCTAATTTCTGTTATAAATAGGATATATAGGAAACCATCTAGAGGCCTAATCTGCATACCCAATACCTAGATTTGTTCATAAACACACATTCCATAAAATAAAAAACGATACAACTCGTAACTAAAAGAAATATGTTGTTTTTTTATTACTATTCCCATGGGATACATAAGAAACAACGTGGATGTTCAATATAATTCTCAAAATACAAATCACCATCCTTGATTGAATTAATATCTAAATTGATTAATTATAAAGATTAAAAACACAATCATCTACCTATTTAAATTAACTAATGAAAAACAGATAGTTATCCACTACTACATATAGATGAAAGCACTAATAGAACATCCATTTAATATAGAGTGATTTATCAACTGACTATTTTTAAGGTAACCAATATTATATTGGGATTTGGGAGAGTTTCAAGAACACATCATAAATTTATAGGATAGTTTCCATGTAAAAAAAATTCCCCCAAAAGTATGTGATGATCCCAAACTCACATTCACTCAACCAATGTGACTTCATAAGTTTCATTGGGTTTGGAACCCCCTAAAAACCTAACTTGGGAAATAAGGAACATGGATTATTATGGATGTCAGAGTAATTGGGTGTTTCTAAGAAAAATGAAAATTATAAAACCAACAAGAATGAATCTAAAAAAATATTAAAAAATCCCAAAAATACATCTTTGAGCCAAAAATTCTACTGAAAATAAAAATTATGAACCCAATTCGAAATCAGTTAACTATACAATCCCTTAAATATGTTAAAAAGGATATATTTCCATTTTCCCATCAAGCCATTTTGTTGCTCCATTAATTATTACATAATTATTTATCCCGATTTTAAAACCTTGTGATATTTAATTACATTCACAGGTTGAAAAAGTATTATTACCTAGTTCCCCTTCAATAAATTTTGTTCCACCATTAATGGAAACAAATGGGGACAACCTTCCCAAGTAGAATAGAAATTAGAGGACATGATGATCATGATATGATTATTTTTGGAGATGTGTTTGGGGATGAATTTAGAACGAAAGAATGTGTTTAAAACATGTTTATATGTCACATTATCTAGTTATGATCAGATTCTAAATAACCATATAATGGAACCTAAATTCCAATGTCTTATAGAAACATTAACGGTGGAGTGAACTCATGTGATTTGTTATGGTCTCATGATGGTTTCCTATTATCCTAGAAGTGGTTTTTTATTCACCTATATTTGAGGACAGAATAAATGGATGATGGGAACCAATATAGTTGGGACATTCACCCTAAGGATAGAAACACATTCTACCTTTTGATACACCAATATTAGTGACCCAAGATGAGATGGTTGTTTATTGGTTTTGTATCTTGGTGTCTCACATGTCAGGTGATTAATCTAAAGAATTAATATCTTGTCTGATTATTGTATCCCCTTTCCATTCATGTGTAAAAGTTTGATATAATGTCCACAAAAGTTAATGTGATAATACCTCATAATTTGGGTGGGATGGATTATATTTGGGTTTTTTGGACATTTGACTTGTTCATCCCATTTCATACCAATTTAAGAGATAACGATGTCAGAATAGATTAGACACCTATAAGCTGAAGAGAATATTAGACTCTATGGTGTGAATTAAACCATTTTATCTATGTATGAACTCTATTTCAGTCTATTGTTTTACATTATTCTTTATTTCATGATTTTCCCTTAGATATGTTTTTATCAAAAAGTACCACCCTATAAAATATGTTAATACTTAATATTCCATCTAGATTCTCAAGGATAGGGTTTTTTATGCATTCTTGATTTTTTTTTATAATATGAAAATTCAATTGGTATATTTTATTATAACAACACTTTTCATGTCTTGATAAGTATGGATCCCATTATGAATATATATTGGAAATCATTTCATTATTATATTTTTATTGTGGATTTGAGTTTCTGCTTCTTGTTGCGGTTTAGCATCCTTTAGAAGATGAAAAATAAGGTGCATCTTATTTAGATTTGGTTAGAAATATTTCATGTTTTTGTTAATCATATGATGAATGTGAACACTATTAATTACATTTTTTATTTGTGATCGTTTTTTTAATGTTTCTACATGATCGAAATGTTTTCAATATGAAAGATAGGGTATGTTGGCATATTGCATTTTCAGTTTGTTTTAGGTTATAGAGAACCATGGAAGGGTGGAATATCTGTTAGCCATGAAATTTTAGATTATTTCCAAATATAATGTATTATATTTCTCAAAATGGAAGATACCTCATCTTTAAAAATTCTATGTGTTTGAATGGATGGATATGGAGGTGGATCTTGATATCTCTACAATTGAGTAACCTATTCACAAAATGAATTATCATAATAGGGGTTTTCATGGAAAGATGTTTCGTTTAACCTTGTTTCGGGGAATTATAGATATGATTTCCATGAGACATGGGAATGTGAATCATTAGTGGATTATTGGTGGCCTCACTTTTTCACAAATTTAGAACCATAAATAATATTTATAGGGGAATTGAAGCACGGTGGGGAGTGTTGTGATACATTCCTAGTTACTCATATATATTTATTTTTCATTTCATTCTACAATTATTAACTTGGATTTTTTATGGTTGGGGCTAAAAAATATAGAATTTTTGTGTTCCTAGAAAATGTTCCTAGTTACTAGTAACCATTCACTTAACCATGAAGGATAAGATTTGGGGGACCAATGTTTTATTTCATGTATTGAGAATCCTTTGTAAAACAATTATGAGTTGATATGAAAACCTTATGATATAAATTTTCCAATGAAGTTTACACACAGGGTTGGTGCACATTTTAGAAAACTATGAATCCAAACTATGATTCCTTCATGATTTCCCAAACATGTGGTATTTAGAAATTTTCAGTTTTTAAATTTAACCCATATTCCTCTATTCCTCTCCCCATCCTAATAAACATTTTCTCAGTCTATGTCTCTCTCTTTATGTTTATCGCATGAAAGATTCTCTTGGTTATTAGTCAATTTAGTCAAGGTAAGGCTTGATTTGTCATGTATTTCCCCTATTTTCTTATTGTATTCCCTTATTTATCCATTATATTAGAATTGTTTTAGCCAAGAAGCCCACGGGTATCGAACCTTCGGATACGGGAAAGTCTTTAATTAAATATATTTTTTGTTCATGCTTGTGAGGATCATATCTAAACCATTCTAGAAAATTATAATGGAGGGGATTTGATTACGTACTATTTAATTTTGGTATCCCTACATAGTAGGGCATTCCCCTAACATATTTTTAGTTCATTTGCTTATTTTTGTATTAATTTATAATAATTATTTTTATGTGTTATTGAATTAAATTATATTACTGATTATTGTTATTATAGACATGTATTGGATTTAATGGAATTTCTAAATGGATTTCCATGAAAATAAAAATTATGCCTTGAATATTATTGTATAATAGTACTAAATAATAAATTAGGTTTAAAATTTATTTCAAAATGTGGTTGTAAATGGAATTCACCCCATATTAGGTATTCACATATTTATGTGATTCTAGGAAACTATTGTATGAATGTTTTTTTATTAGAAGCTGATGAGAGACCTTGAGTTAGTCGGTAACCAATATTGATGGAATCCATATTATAGTTTTTTCACTAACTAGGAATAGTGGATTTCATCATCAAAGTATTCTAATAGGATGGATTAGATCCCAATCGTGAAAATTTGGAAATCAATAAAAGAAGTATTTGTTCATTTATGCTGACAAGATTCTCTAGCACCCGTCAATTTTTTCTTAGATCCACATGTCCAACTAGTGGTGTTTTTATTTATTTGTTATTTCCAGTTGCCTGATTGAGTTTATGATATAAATTTTTCTATGTTTCCCTTATTTTTATATTAATATTTAATTATTCCTCAAGTGGTAATACTTTTTTTCTAAAACCAATGGGATTTATGTATTATTTTTAATTAATATGCTTTCAATTTTTTTTTTCTAAAATATTTATAATGGTATGCATGGGTACAAACATTATAAATATACATAGTGGTATCCTTCTAAGCTTTGGCCTCACACCTTTCTTATGACTATGAGAATATATAAACGAAATTTTGAAGAAGATAGGTAAAGTAAAGGAATCTATATAGTTTATTGGATATTCTAATGGCTCAATATCTTGTTATGTTCTAAAGTTAGAGGTGACCATGGGATATTAGGAGTGTGCTGGTCATGTGAAGCATTTTTTGGATCATTAGTTATTTTTGGTTATCTTGTATAAGAATATTCAACCTTTTCCATTATTTTGAAATCATTTTATTATATATTTGGTTATCATTTTTTAGGAGGGTGGTAAAAAATTTATGAGTTTGGTTTTCATATATTCTTGTTGATTATCATACACTATAATTTTTTTATTTTAAAAATTCTTATTTTTTATTGTCGTCATACATTATTTTGATGGGTAATTCCATAAATATAGGTCAAATATTTTTTTTTTATTTTGATTGTGAGGTTGAAACCATTTTTAGTTTGTTATATTTGATACCCTAATGATTTTTTCTCACGTCTGGTGATCATAAACACAATCTAGGGCTTATAGAAAGCTACTACAAGTTACATGTTTCCTCATATCATGTATGTTAATAAAAACATTATATCACAACTTTTTTATTAGGGGATTAAAGGAACTTTATAGAGAGTACCACCATATCTCAATAGGTAGGTGTGGAGTTTCTTAGCCATCTCTTCATCTTATCGAACAACTATTTAACATGGATGTTCATGAGTTTTCTCTTTGATTAGAGTTCATTTTTTGAGTCATTTTGATGATAATCTATTTTATTTATTTATTTTTATTTGTTTTATAATAAACAAAGTTTCATTTTAGGGAATTTTGATTATCCAGGTGAAACAATTGAGGAAAATAGAGTTTCAGAGTTTAGGAACATGGTTCGAAAAATATTATAAGAATTCATGTGGTTACATCTACAATCCTTCTAGACTATTTTATTCAGTTCACTTATGATTTGGAAAAATGTGCAGTCAAATAGTGAACATATGAAAAACGTATAAATTGTCAATGTTTTCAATGATTTATTATTTTAAATTTCCATGATGGATGTTACTAATTGTTTGTGAGTAATTTAATGATAATTTATAAATATAATAATGTTTTTTAATTGGAATTTCATATTGATGGAGTTTTTAATAGATTATTCCTCCCATAATAGCCCCTTTGAACTAAAGGGAGGAACCAATAGATCATGTATATAGGCTATTAATTCATTAAGATTGTATTTGGAGGAATACATCTTTCAAATAATTCATTCATTGTTCTAAGAGTGTGGAAAAGATCATTATCATATTGTTGACCATGATCAAATGTTTACTAAGAAGAATCCACTGAATAATCATGGTGATAAATGGTCTTTTAATCCCAAGGATAGGATAGAAAATATTGAGTATATATTTTATTTGTTTAAGACCCTAGATTCCAATAATGTAACAACACTAGTTTTAAAAACACCATTTGGATATTTTGAATTATACATTTTAAACTAGTAATTTTTTTGTCATGTAGATTTGAGAGAAAAATCGCTCCAATAGTGATTTAATAAAAATATTCAAATTAATTTACACTAACATACATGTAATTTTAGAAAATAAGAAATTATATCATTAATAGGAACTTAGATGGGAAAACCAAATAAACCATTGTATTTTAAAACTACTGTTTTATCATATGGGTACTGTACATTTTGTTAGTATTAGTTTTTAGATGATATGATATTGCGAGATAGAATTTATTAAATAAATTAAAAAATTTATATAATATGTTAGTATTATCATATTAAATTCATATTATACCAAACCTCAATGGTTATCCATGTTACCTAATATATTGTAATGGACAGATAGAGAGATAAATAATTTGGTGTTCCCATTGGAATACAAATTGGGATCTGGGAAACACATAAGCTAATGAATAGATTTTCTCTTATTTACCCATAGATTTTTGATCATCATAATGTGAGTGGATAACATTGTAGATTATTCAGTGACATCGCTATATAATGTTCCTTTACCATTGATCAATGTGTTATTTTGGAAGGGATGGAGTTGTTAATTTATATCTACTATGGATTATTTTTATTATAGATTAGCCACTGATAATCAAATCTAGTTTCAATCCCTTCCAAGAAAGTAAATTTTTGTATTGGATAATCATAATTTTTTCTGTTGACTATTTTATAATTTTCTCTACTAATCATCATGGGTTCATTCAACTAACAATTTCCAAACTAATCACACATATTGTTTGTTTCTCATTATTTTATATTTTTAGTTTTCTTTATCAATTCTACTTCTTATGAACTCTTGTATTAATTTGTAAGGTAGTTTGAAACAATTTTAGAATCCAATTCACTACAAAATCATCTGTGGGTTTCATTGATCATTTTTTTCAAGTCCACGATCATTGATTACAATATTTTAAAGGTAAAATTTTGATAAAGAGAATATGAAGAGGGATCAAGTGATATTGTCTTCATGATAAGTTGAGCATGTGATAACGAATCTACCATGAGAGGATCCAATATCATTTCATCAATGAATTATGTAAAAAACAAGATATCAAAAAAATAATTTATTATGGTTAACTCAATTGTGGTAATTATATATAGATTTCATGGACAAATAGATTTATGAGTTGATAGAATATGATTACAATTGCAGAACATACCCTCTTGAAATTTTCCCAATACATGGCATGCATTTTGAAAGAATATGTGATGTGTTTTCCATTTTTATGTGGTTATAGGGAAAGAGTTAGGGTTATTGATCAGATTATTATATTATAGATCTACACACCATTTGATTCCTATCCATCCACTTTTGTATGAACGAAGTGTACATTCTATTGGGCCCATGTGGGACTATACATTTTAGGTATAGAGATACAATTTGTATTCCAATGGTGGTTAACTGGTCATGTAGATGGGGAATATATTGAGAACCCTAAAATCATAAAATGATATAGGACCCCTCAACACATTGTGAAAATCGGTTTTGACAGACCATGTGGAATAGAAGAGAAATTATAGGTTTTACATTATAGAAACACACAGTGTATGCCTAGGGAATTCCATGTCCAACCCCTTGATCTTATATAAATTGGTCAGAAATGAATTTATCCCTTATTATTCCTAGATGGAGTTGGTATCTCACCTACTTGTATGAGGATCCTCTTGGAAAGTATATATATTACCAAATTAATATGAGATTGGGATCCTCCACCAATGGAATTAGATAGAGTCTTCATTGCATAATATTTTATATGATAGGGTTCCTCTAATAGCGGAGAGAAATTTCTCCCATCCATAGAACTCATATGGGACAGGGATTCCTCCACTAGATTCATTTTTTAATCAATAAAAATTGGGTAGTGATAAACCAAAATATAAGTGAAAATCAATGTTGATTGGTTGACATATCTAGACAGGGATCTAAAACTAGATAGTTTATTTCAATGATTAAGAAATTAAGAATGTAATCTAGGATAAATATCATTCTTTGAGCATATATATGTATTTCATTATTCCTTGTTAACATGTTATATTTATTCTTTACTCCATGATGTTTTTTATATGTGCAACTAGATACATATATAATCTCCCATACATCATCTATTCCCAACAATGTAATGTCTAATGTATGATAGTTTAATATATATATATGGATCTATGGAGACCCTGTGTGAGCAATGATATATGGAATTTAGTAGCTATTCTATATAGATTTTTGAAGATGTTGTGGTTGTATACATAGACTATTTTCCATCTTTTTCTTGGGATGGACCTACATAAAGGTTTACTGACTTCTATTTTACCTTTTTTCTTAACAATGTATTATCATACATTATTATTGGATATTTTATTTTGTGAGTTCATTTGTTATTCCAATTTTTTAATCTCTACATAAATCGGTTGTGCATGGAGGCATGTGTACATGTTCCCATGTTCATTAGGATAGGGACTCTCATAGAAGTGATGTGCCTAATCGGTGATATTCACCAAACAATATCATCTTTGAGGCAATATTCTGGGGGAACATATTTATCGCCACTATCTAGCTATGCCCTTGTGGTTCAGGTTGTGTTGTAGTGGTATTAGAGATTGGTTGACAAAATATTTAGGTATGGGATAGAGTAGTTGTTGGGATTGGATATGAATTTAGGGAAATGAATCCTATGTGTCTCAAGTTTCATTATCAAGATATGGACCCCAATTATGGTTTAATATTTAACATATTCATTCACTAGGATACTGATAACCCACTAGTCCACCTGGCACACCAAGGAATTTCATGTAAAGAAAAAAATAATGCATGTATCATATAGGAATTATTTTTTGTTCTCAAATAATTCTTCGGTTTTATCGCCAATTATAACCTTTTAAAAATGGTATATATTGTATTTCACAGTATTCCTCCCCATAGGTTGATGAAAATTATCCTGTGATGGGATTAAATGATTTCATCTTATCAATAAGGCATCAATTCAAGGGATCACTTAGGATGTGTTCCCTCTATTTGGGCACTGTGTTGTACATCCACAAGTCGAGTGGGGAGCATATCATTATATGATTGGATAAGTTATGTTTTATCTCTTTAGGAAATAAATAATTTAAGATATACAACATGATGATGCATGTAGATTTATTGTGAATATTGGGTTCTATAGGTAGAGGTTGTAGATTTTTTGAGGTGAGTGAAATCCCCAACTGGTGGAGTACATGTTACAGTCAATTTAAATTGTATTCTAACTCATCCAAACCTATCTAGATTATATGGTTTTTCTCAAGGTTATCCTTGTTCATGGAATGATATGATAATGGTGGACCTTGATGATATAGACATTGGATGGGGTGGCTCTTCCTTGGCCAGATTTTGATCACCGCTTTTAGTAGGAGTTCATCCCTTAACTCTCTGATTAGTGTGTATGCATGAGCTTCTTCATGATTAATTGAGAAACCAATTTATCGGATTAGTATGTTACTAGGTTTACCTAAATCACATGAAAATATTTGGAAATGACATGTGAAGTGTAGTTTCAAGTAAAATGATTTGTGAATCGACTATAAAGAGATATAAAACTCTGATTTGTGTCCCTTTTTATCCCAAAAAAGGCTTATGTACTATACCATTCCTTGTTAGTAGTGATCTTTTCGGGGGAATAGTCACAGAAAAATATTTCTAATAGTAATCGACTAGAAGAAGTTACTTCATCAGTTAGGGTATGATTCTATGATTTTTCTTCATAACACATGAACAATTATCACATCCAGTATTAGACAAGTGGGTCTATATCCTAGGATTCATACAGTGGTTCTAGTTAATTAAGGGTGATGGAATTTTTTCCCATGATGGGCGAGGTTATTTCACCTAGGAGTGCCCAACCCATTTTATTGCCTTATATAGACAAAAAAATAGATGGTTTATTACTTTAGTAGTAGGTAAATGAGTAGGGGAACTATATATAATAATTTTAGGGAATTTAGTTCAATGAGATTATGTAAATGGAAGATTTTATGATTTTTTAGTCCCACCCCCAAATCCTTGTAGCCCCCATCCTGATTAGGGAGATGGTGAGTTCAGATGTGGAAAGGTGAAGATGGTTGATTCTCATGACTATAAAGATATTGATATGATCAAAGGTATATTATATTTCTTCTCTACCATATCTTATGTTATGGTAAAAAAATGTGTGTGCCATTATTTTCTAGCCTTATCCCATGTTCAAGAAGTGTATATTAAACTATAGACAGTAGACCAATCCATATTTCTAGAGACTCATATAGAAGGGTTTTATAAAATCAAAATTTCTCTTTTAGTAGTCTTGGTTGGTTCTTAGTGGTGAGAGTTTCACATGTTACCTTTTCCCATATGTAATAGAGATGTGAAATATCATTCCTAGTATAACATTCTATCCAACTTCTAGTAACACATTGATTGTTTACATTATATGGTTCAGTGGATATGGCCATATGTGTCAATATTTTAATTCACTATATATTTGTAATCTAATATAGTTTATAATGAGATCATACATAGGATAGTGTATCCATTTTTTCATTATTTTCCAAGCATGACTCTTGGTGTAAAAATCTTAGAGGATATTAGATTTTCAACAGTACTATAAGAGCTCTTATTTTTTTTTATTGGGGATATACATATTTTTAATCCTTGTTAGGAGGTCAAATTCATTATTGATATAATATTTTTGACTACTCCAATATCCATAGTTGTATATTTGATAGATCCTAGAGAACATAGATAAAAGATGGTGCAATTGGATGACCTTAAAGGGAAATCTTTTATCAGATGAATAGTGTCCCGCATGGAATCTCTACTAGTACTCTCTAATAAGGTGGATAGGATCATGAGGTTTTGTTTATATTTCCATCACCCAGATATGGTGACAATAAAGATAAAGTATCAACATCTAAGAATATTTGAACTCTTTGATCTATTGAAGGGGGGTAATTAGCTCATAAAGACCGACCTCTTGTTAGGATATCATCAGTTTCAGTTATGTGAGGAATACATACCTAAGAAAACATTATTATTCCACTAAAATCACTATAAATACCTTTTGACTCCCTTTTTCATGATTCAAACTCTACCATTGTTCACGAAACTCATGAATAGGATCTTCCATCCTTTCCTGGACCATTTTTTAGTTGACATTATTGATGAAATTTCTATTACTATTAATCAGATACTAAGCATATAGAGTACATAAGAATGGTCCTGGATGTACTTCAACAGATTTTTTTATATAGAAGAATTTTGAAGTTTCAATTTTAGATTAGAATGTTCTAATTTAATAGAAACATTATCCTAGAGGAGAGTATATCTTTGGACTTATTCAAGATCAAGGATGTGCTATCTTGGGAGAAACACAAGTTAATGATAGTGGTGTAGAGATTCCTAAAATTGGTTTGTTATTAGAATAGATTCATGAAAACTCATCTTGTATTGCAACACCCTTGGATAACTTGGCCAATATGGGGAAACATTTTGTCTTTACATATAAGTGAAATATTCCCTTAAATATTTGTGACTGAGGTCAACTGACACTCACATTCTATGGTTTCCATAGGGATGGATTTATTATGTGGTGTTTCATGATGTAGTAGGATATTGGAATAGGTTTCTATTTATATATAGGTAGGTTTTAATAGCCATTGAATCCTAGATGATAAGACCCCATGAGTGGGACTATGAAACCCTGGACATGGAGACTGTAGATGTGGTGAAAAATATGAATATTTGGTGACATTGAATTCTTGATGTTATGTTTTTTGTTTATTTTTACAATAAGTGTCTTTGGTAAATCATCAACCATAGAAATGTCAACCTAAGATAGATTTATTCTCTTGAGTTTCTATAGTTACATTAATTCAAGGTCATCAATACTCATGATAAATTGAATGATATTGTATATTCACTCAATTAGGAGCATCATTTCTAGTATCTATGTGAATTTTCGGAGTCGATAACCTTTTTGAAGTTATACTTTGTGGATGGGGTAGAATCATAGCATTAAGAAATGATTGTGACCCCTCCACTACTATAGTGTGTGAGAGAATGTAAATCTGGTGATGATGATTATGATGTCTTGCATAATTATATATTCATTTGACATACTCTATATGGATTTTATAAATGTAGAGAGAATGTAATCATCTTCCATGTGTAAATGGTGATATCAGTCACACATCAATTGGAGATGCTAAGGGAGATCCATAAAATTCACATAGAGGTAAATCCTTAAAATTAATTAATGTAAAAATAACATCAATTTAATTTATAGAGGATAAGGATGAAGAAGATTACTGTAGAGTTCATTTCTTGATGCTCCACATGTAAGCAGTTTAAATACGGGAATAAGATATCAGCAGTTTGAACAAACCTCTGAAGGTGATATAATGCAATTTGGATGGAATATACATTGATTTCGTGATATTATTACCATATAAAGTTTGTTTTAATGATTCTATATCTGTTATCACTGATCGATTTATAAAATTGACACAATTACTCTCTAATAGATAATATGTTTCAATGGATGTGTTGAGAAACTTTTTTGAGAAATATGTCATTCATTTTCACGGTGCCCATGCATAATTATCTCAGACCATTATGTTTTCATCATGTATCAGTTTTGGATAGGATTACAGAATTCCTGCAAGGCTCATCAAAGGAAGATCAGGATGTTCCATCCCCGTATAGATTTCCAGATAGAGGTGACCCTTCATTTCTTGGAGGACATGTTGTAGGCTTGTATGATTGACTTCTACCAAATATGGGAGTATCCCCTAAACTAATATTTTCAAACAAATATATATATATACTAAAAATATGTATCTTTTTAGGCTATTTATGGGAGACCATACAGGTTACCATAATGTTGGATAAAGTTGGGAGAATTAGAGCATTGAGATTAGATTCAGGTCAAGAAACAAAAACATAATATAGATCATTCAGGATGGGATGATAACATCACATATTTATTATATGTCTTACATGGAATGATAGTGGATGTCTTTGGAGTGCAAAAAGTGATACCATTTTTTCGTTAAGGTCTTCCCTAGATGTAATATATAGAAATTTGGTAGGCATGGAATATTGTTTTTGAGGTACATTTGTACATTTCTTATTTCTCATATAGTCGTTGAGTTTTTTTTACTAAATGGATTTACATCCACTATTAGACTAATTTCATTACATCTCCAACATTTCCTAACTAATGATGTATGTGTACAATCTAACACATATTGTTGACTAGGTAATGATTCACATTTTAGATAGAGCCACTATTTTAGTGCACCTAATGATAATGAAGGATCATTATGAGAAGATAAATCATGGGAAAATTATTCTACTTTTATGTATTATATTGCAGGATGAGATTATTTTGTTGAGAACTTGGGAATGGGTGAATCAAATGCATGCTTAGTTCCTCACATGTTTAAGTAGTTCCATATTTTTATAATTAAAATACATGAATGTGGGGACAGTTTAAGGGATCTTGTTATTTATACTAAAATCATTAGACATTTTAAAAAATATTTTATAAAAAATTAGTGGACTTTTGTGTAGATGTTATGGTTTTATATATACATAATGTTATTTATTAAAAATATTAATAATAATTAACACATTAACTTTCCTAATTTCATAAAATAATTGGTTTTCCCCAAAATAAAGCCATAAATGGGGATACAAAGACCACTATTGAAACAAATATGTTTGTATTACACTAGGCGAGACATGATTTTTATTCACATCATGTTTTAGGATGATGCAATTTCAAGGGATGGAATAATATGAATAAATTTATTCAGTTATTTAATTTTTCTAGTAAACTATGTTTTTTCTATTTAATCATCTTACTGAAAAATAGAAAGGGTTAATCATGAGACCCTTGATATTGTAAGGTATGGAGGATAGAAGGATATATATATATAAGTTGGAGTTGGAATTGGAGGATAGCTTGGTATTTGGGATTCATTGATTATGACAACATGTTATTCATTACTTCTCCCATTGATCCTTGGTTTTCATAGAGTGAATGAAAAACATATGTTTTTCAATAACTAAATTGGTATTGAATATGTTCTTAAATTAATAGTGACATGTTCATGATGTATGTCTTGATTTTTTAATTTATCCCACATTGGATTTCTATTTAATTAGATATAAGACACTAATAATCAAATCAATAATAAATCATTGACTATACATTAAATTTATATATTTAATAATAATCATATTGGATTGAATATTTTATTATTATTTCACCTCATATACTATGATTCCGTAGATGAATATTGAATAAAAAGAACATGGAAACTGTTCATTTCACACATTATTGTTTTATGATTTTCTATCTATGTATTAAATTTTCTCATCAATTGTATCTATTTTCCCATTAGTTCATAAAATTATAGGAATCCAACTCATTGTGAGATCTATTTTGGGTTTTGTGAATCATTTTAATGTGTTTATAATCATAGAGTTTATCATATCATAGGTATGATGTTGGTGATGTGAATATGAATATTGGTCGATTGATGGTAGCATCATGAGTTGTGGAGTGAAGGATGATGATTATTCTACAGAAGGTACCAATAACATATTTTTTCTAAAGAATCATGATGTAAATCCAATGTTCGGACAATATTTTTTTATAGTAAACATAGTTTTGGTAAAAAATGATATTATTTAGGGGGAAATGGAATAATGGGTTGACGAAATTAAATAATATTTCATGATCCTTCTCTTATATAAATTTTCATACTATACACTATGTGTTTCAGAAGAACATACATTATGAATCAAAAAAATTATATGGTTATAGTGTTTTGGTTTAATTTAACAGTCACATGAACATGTGACTAAGGAACATTCTGTTTGACTACAATCCATAAAAGTCATCAAGTAAGTGGTGTACATTCCATTTGGAATGGGTGGCCCCACAAGCCATGTGTTCTTAGCGACACCTTGTGTTCCTTTAAGGGTATATTTCCAAATGAGACAAGGCACACACTGAGTACCCGAGAGATAGAACATGTGATGTGACCCCTCTATATTTTTTTTGTAGTTTTTCTGTAAAATTTCATGTGGAATGATAGAACAAGTCCATGTAGAAGAAATATGGATTCATATAGTTTACCCCAATGAAACACCATGTAAATCCCATTAACCTTGCGTAATTATATTTAGAAAAAAATTTGTCTTCTATTTATTCCAATGTGATGTTTTTATCTAACCTGATGGAACTAGTATCATCATAGACCTTCAGTGTTTTCCACAAATGATAATGGGGTTTGGATCCTCCACATGAAAAATAACATAGATTTGGTATTTCACCTACTTTTTTGGGGTAGATATACTCTTTTTATAGAGTATTATATTTCCATTCCATAGAGTTTTGAATGGATAAATGTCGTCTACTGAAGTGTTTACTTCAACCATAATAAATGGTCACAGATCCTCCCACATCATCTTAGGGGATGACTATGTGTATTTATTTATGTTTCTAGGAATGGGATATTCAAACACATAGTTTGTTTGGAAAGATGAGATGTTGAGATTATAGTATAGGATGAGCATCCATATATGAGTATATTTTTATTTTCTCTTGTTATTTACTAACTATTTCTTCAGATACATTTCTCCTTAGTGATTTTATGGTATCATATAGGTTTTGTATATTCTAACCAACAAATGGGATTTTCTAGGGCAAGAAATCTTTAATAAAAACTATAATATCATTAATACAGATCTACATTGACCTTTAGTAGGTAATACATAGTGTAATTTTGTAGATGTGGTAGATGGACTACATTAAGACCAATAGTTACATGATATTACTATTTTCCATATTTTTTAGTTTAGACATACTTACCAGTTGTTGGTAATGGAATTTTATCCTTTTTACATGAATACGAACTACCATAATTAGTTCTGGGATTTAGAGGTTGTCCATGCATTTAATATATTAGTTATTTACATTCCACATTACTCTATTGTGTATAAAGAAACAACTGTGTGTGTGTGTTTGTGTATGTGTATAAGTGCATTAGGCTAAGGACTCTGGTATCAGTGATGTAAAAACTCATTTCAAGTCACCAAACAATCGAATATTTGAGGCATTATTGGGGTGACACATCAAAAATTCCACCAGTAGGGTGGGGATTAGTGGGTTGGGTCATGACATATAAATTTAGATTCTACACCAACGTATTTATGGTACCCATTCAGAAGTGGTGGGAGGCAATTATGCATGAGATGTCTCATTATGATTTCACAATTGGATCATTATGGATATTTTTCAATCAATGGTTTTAACATGAAATAGTAATGGTGTAAATGTCCTATAAATTCATGAATCAAAAAAATGGATCTAATCAATAAAGGAGTACATGACACATTTTTTCATGTTGTTTCATCTTTCTGTCAATATTATTCCAAATGAAAATTTCCACGATAAAATAATCAAAATGGGGTTTAAACTTGAGGTTAGTTCAACGATTATTATCCATTTTATACTAACAAATTTAGACATAGAGGATAAATACATGAAGAATAATTATGATATAGTAGTTTTAAAATCACTCAGTGGAATCCCATTAATATTATGAGGTTGGTAGAGCACACCATTTATCTAGAAGATGTAGTAAAAGGAGTTTTTGGATAATAGTGGTGGGGGAAGCATCTTCTCTTCAAATTCTAAAGAAGTGGATCTTTTAGGTAATGTGGCTATGATGTTATTCCTATTTTTTATAAAAATTCACATTTATAAAATGTTCTAGGAGGCTCCTAGAATGTGAAATTAGTTGGTAAATTTGGACTATATTCAATGATTTTGTAGGATTCCACAGCTAGGTAATAGTGTGGGGTTACCATTTACCCAACGATCTCAGGTTTAATTAGATAAATCGTAGCACATAATACCGTATGATCAAACTAAATATCATTCCCTTACATCTATAAAAACACAATGTGGATTGAAACATTAATTTTTATATGTAGCTGATCATGTTACAGAAGATTTCAATGCTAGTGCAACCACAATTTGAGATAAAATGTTTATTAATTCTTTCATCGAATTGGTTTTATTGATGTATGTTCATCCCATACATTTATTTATTAGTGGTTAATCGGTGATTGGTTTTTTACTAAAATAAAATTCCAAATATGTTCTTCATTACAATCCAGGGGAATTGAATAAGTGTTATGGTTTCAATTGTATTGAGTTCTATGGTGTAATTAATGATTTTTAGATTGTGTGGGATTTGTTGGTCCCAAACAATGAAACTTTTTTTGCATATTATTAGCATGGACTTGAAGATTAGATTCACGGATTAGATTAAGAATTATCATCATTTTTTTATTCCATCTCCTATAATGAGAATACTTATGTCATTCACCCTGATTGCGATATGAGGCAAGAATGATAAGGGATTTTTTCTCTATATATCTGGTTCATCACATTCTAGTTATCGAGATTTCTCTTCAATTTTTTTAATGGAACATTATTTTTTATTTTTCAGTGGTGGTTGATAGGTATCCCAAGGTCTTTATGAAATATTTTTTTTTGGATTTTCACCTCAGTCATAGTTAGTTTTATATACCGAATTTCTTCTTGGGATGAGACAAATTTCTTTTTTCCTATCTAATTATTTCAATTGAGTTAAAGTTCATGGAGTTCTAGTTAGAAGTCATTTATTGAAAAGAATATTTATTCAATCGAGAGTGTCAAAATATGAATAACCAGATCTCTTTGAGAATAATGTAGATCAAAATTTCCTACTTTGTAATGATTTCCATATTCCCAAAAAAGTTACCATTAAGAATAAATATTAATTGAATAGATTTAAATATCTATTGGATAAGCTCATGGGATCCTAGTTATTATACAATATTGATATGAGATCAACACATCTCCTTTCCAGTTTTTAGGAAGTGGACATCCATGGGACCACTTTAGCAATATCTATAGACACTATAAGTATTTAGTTATTCCATTCCCCCATACTACTTTTCCTATTGTATTAATGGCTTTAATGAATCTACTATTCCATAAATATAGAGATACACTTTTAAATTTTTTATTGATAACTTCATGGTGTACTTCATTTCAAGGGAGTAACATGAGGATCATCTAGCTATTGTCTTAGTTTCCATTATAAATAACTAACTATTTGAAAAAATATATAAATTTTAGTTCTATAATTAGGTAGTGAGAATATCTGGTCATGTAATATCAATGAATTAAATATTAATGGATCCCAAAAATATCGATGAAATGATTTCATAGGAGTATATAAGAAATGTGTTTCAGATTACAGGAATCTTAGGATAATATGAAAACACCAAAAGAATCATTAATGAAATTTTAATATTGGATTCACCATTGAAAGTTATGACATGAAAGGGGTGAATCTCTACTAGGATGAGAAATGATATAGGTCTCTTTATGATATGAAAATGTGTTTTACCTCAACTCTCATTATGATTCCCCCTTATCTATTTCTTGTTTTGTCTCTATAATGTGATTATTCAATTTTGGGGATCAGTTATGTTCTAATATAGATTTTTTAGCTGGTGGCATGATGATATTGTAATTTACTCTTTTAAGAGAATAATTACCCCATGGATGACCACACGTTAGGAGGGGTGACATATGACTTAATTATATAACCCCACTATCTTTTAAGGGATAATTCGAAATTAATTTTAGACTGTAAGATGCTTCTTATGAACAAACCCCAAGGCATCCCCTTTCAACCACAAGGATTCTAACACTGTGGTCATGTGTCTTTCTAGCCTTTCACCTCGATCATCCAATGTTTAACATGAGTTTGATGATGTCTTAGTCACATATCTTTCATGTATTTCACCTCATGAATCACATGTTTGGCATGAGGTATGTATCTAAGAGGGGTGTATATTAAATGGATGATTTCACATCATAATGGTTGTTTAGCACACCCATGTAGGTGTATCAAGAAGGTTCTCCCCAATGAGGGGGCACATAGGTTTACCATTGTTCGGGAATGAACCTCATAAATGAGACCTACCTAACATATTTAGAGGACATAGATCAAAACCCATGTAGTTTTATGTTTGAGTTTAAGGTCATGTGAGAGGACTAATCCGGGAAGATTAACATCATGTAGTAAGGATGGACACTCCTGGAAAGGAGCATTGACAATGGATAGTGTGGTGCTTACACATGAAATCTAACCTTTTCAAGAGGATTTATTGTGGATAAATTTTGTGGGGATTATACATTGAAGACTCCCGAGTGCTACTAAGAGAAGAAATGATGTGGATGGTTCAAACCTGTGAAATCATTACAAAGGGACTAGAAAGAGATGTGGTTTCTGATTAGGGGAAAGGTATTACCGAGATGTGGTGGCTTGGGGAAAATTTGGATTCATGTGGATGGGGTGTTTGGTTTGGACCTCATTGAGGGTTCATATGTATCCCTATTGATTAAGAATCAAAATTGTTCATAATTTTAGGGTCTTATAGCTAAGGAGGAGGCCCACTTGAGGTGACATGATTGTGGTTACACCTGTGAGGATTCCCGTGGGAAATGTATGGTTGGAGCTTAATCATACTACATTCCATTTGTATGTTGGACACTAGGGACTACTGTAGGATAGATTCCCATAGACATTGAGGTTTTATGACTTGGTCACTACAATACTCTAATCCCACCTGAGTAATTCTCGATTTGAGAAACAAGAGGAATTAGTAGACATAAAATTCTTGTCATGAATGATGTTCTAATGAGAGATGGTTTGGGACTTAGGAATTAATGAGTCCTGAGGAGGATGTCATTCCATGCGAGGAGTGTCTAATTCCATGTAAGGTAGTTCTCATTCCATTTTAGTTATATATGAAGCATCTCGTGCTTGTGAAATAGGGTGTATCGGGCTTATGCCGAGGCTGCCCTGGTATTGGGTAGAGTTACCAAGAGCGGGGAGGGTGGCATCTCATGATAACCATACATAGGGAATCCCATTTCTGTTACACAGGGTAAGACTACAGTTCTACATTATGTGTTGAGGTCATTGGTGATATAAAGTTTTACGCCATACATTACAGTCATTAGGGACTCACTCCATACCACTTGGGAATACACAACTACAGATCATGCATTCTAGGGAGGGGTATGGCTATAGAAATTCCATGATGTGATGTTGTGGAGAAGTGGTTAATCACGAGGTCCATTTTAGTGTTCTTATGATGATAAGAAAGATTCATTAGCGTACATATGCTGAGAAGAAAAAAGCTAAGTAAATGCATTACAAAGGGTCATAGGGGACATATCGTAAGGATTCATGAATTTATTAGATTAAATTATAGACTGGAATGAAAACGAGGTGCATAGATGCCATGGGGTTTCCGTAAAATGGAACTCAAACATGGTTCCTTGACAAAAGGGAAATACATGGGGATTCGATGAATGGGTTTACTCATGATTAGAGGCTTCCAAGAAAGGTAAAATTTGCATGAAAAATTAATTATTTTTTGTAACTGACTGGGTATGAAGAAGGATGAGAAAGTATTACACAACTATGTACCCAGTCTAGGGTACACCTATAAGGAACCTTTCACTAATGATTTTCTACATTGAGAGTTTGACGATTTCACAATGTCGTGGAAGATTTTTCATACAGAGAACAGATCATTGTTTCAACTTCTGGTAGATCACCATAAATAAAGTGGTGAAAATCTATTTATATATTAATTCTTCAATGATGAGTGAATAAGAATTTTATCTTGGAAGAGGTCTTCATAACACCACATCTTTAGTCAGGGAGAACAATTGTGCTTGGGGTTGATTTATATTGTATCTGGTGCCCAAGAGGTTTGTGTGTGGATTGGGATTCTTGTGCACAACATAGAAATCTTGACTGTAACGTTCTTATCCAAATGAGTGGTCTTCACATAAAGCCTCTTATTGACATTTTATTGGGAATTCAAGAAGCATGCATATATTTTTCAATCTTGCACACACCTCTTGAAACTTGCACACACCATTCAAGGTGCTCTTAGAATTCATCGTCCAGCCAAGTGATGGATTCAGTAGTCAAAGTTGGTAATTGTTTTCTTTAATAAGAAGTATGGGCATAAAAATCCCCCCCCCCCACATAATTTGAGCTGAAATGTGACAAAAAGTTTAGGGTCAGAGGGAAACTATGGGGAAAGGGGTTGATTCTAATTGGTGTGCACAAAACTCACGAGTTGGTGTATAAGATACTTACATGTGTTCAGAAGACCAAGTCCAATACTATTTATATGTTTAGGGGTGGAAACCCTATAAAATACCTTTTACATTCAATGAGATAATCCAACTTTCTCTCATGCATGTTTGTAAATCCTTTTTCTATTCTAATCGAGACACAACCACTTCTTCACACCACTTCTCCTTGTTTCATGTATATGACTTTATAATAAAATCGGTATTTTCTGTATCTGCATCCCAATATAGCTCCTGATATTTCCTCTTACATTCTAAACCTTGGATCATATATACTTGTTTCTTGAATATTTATGACTCATTTTAAATGTAGTACCATCAAAATACTACTAATATTAAATCCATTATTGCTGCTCAGCGGGATGGTATGAATAGAAATCCTTAGATCCCTTGAGCAAGGAGGGTTGTATCAGAAAATAAAATGATTCTAGTTATGAAGACATTTCCAAAAATGGATTATCCATTGAGAGACATTCTCCCATTATGGAACTTTGGGTTTCTGGATGAATTTATCATCCCAACCACCAGGGAAGATGTATCGCGATCGTGGTTCTCATGTGAAGTTTATCTAAATTGTGAGAACGTTAATATTCCTTGGAATTCCACTATAGAGCATGAAACTATATTTTTTTTACATGTTGATGGGAATAATAGGGTTTTAATAGAGGATTAAGAAGATGAAAAATAGTTCTCTTCCCACTATGAAATTTCCTTCTAGAGTATAATGAGGGACGACGACATAGGATTACATAAGGATTGGGACTTGATGATCTTCATCAACATCCCTTGAGACTGGGATTGAGTATATTGGTTGTGGAATATGTTCAAGGAGTATATATAATAGTTCTACAACATCAGGCTATATAAATGGTGGTGTAGACATCATAGTTCCACTTTTACCACCAACAAGAGCTATTACAAGCGATACCCAGCTAAATGTCCCTAGATATGAACAAATTTCATATCCACCATGGGGATGTTGGTATAAGATTGTAGGAAATCCATTTCATAGTTTGTATTAAACTTCAGGGATTCCAGTATGATGAGTTCCCTCTATCACGGAAAACTTAGATGAAAATGTACCAGGCTCCTCTCATAGTAGAACATCTTTTGGATGTGTTGAAGAACATGTTGAAACTCATGCCTATTTAACTAAATGATATCCTAGTCACAGAATAATTTAACTTGTTACTCAAGATAAATCAAGGGTTATGATTTGTAGCTAAAGAAATATGAGTCCAATGACATCACATAGGTTGATTCCAGGATCATACTTGTTTGTTTTAGAAGAAGGAATATATCAGAGGTTGGGTACAACATGGTGGGAGGATAGGACCCACTAGTTCTCTATACCACATTCCATGCCACATTTATGAGGTGGTGGCTACTACCAGTCAAAGATATGTGGATGGGAAAACTCCTGAGGACAATGGTGTTGGTGGTGATCTTAGCCACTATAAACTAGATCAACATGGGAACACCTATTCTGCCTAGACATTATAATATACATGGCCATGTTTTGAGGGGCATCCTTCCCTGAAGGACATGTTGTTTGTTCCAATTCTTACATGGATATATCACATTTCACCGTTGTGGTTATGAATTCTCTAACACAATTAGTCCTATGAATATTCATCCATAACCATATCTACTAAACATCACTGGAGTTTGGCAGGTTACACTTGGTGAGGTTGGGTTAGTAGTTCAGATCGAAAACCATGAAAAATTTAACATAAACCCCATTGAAACTCTGGTTACCCTAATGGTGGATAATCTACAAGGATTATAGGAACATATAAAGTATTTTCAATTTATTAGGGGTGGATTTCTTATGGCACATATCAATGACCATGTTTATAGTGAAACAAACAGATCCTCCCATTTTTTCTAGCAGTTTGGGTGACTTCGATGAGTAGTATTAAGAGTCTACATGGGTGTCCATAAATATTGGTACCTCATTCATCAATTAAGCTTCATTCTTGTGACTATGGGGTATGGGGAACCCATAGTTCTACCAGTAACAAACTTCAAGATTTTCCTGTAAACAAAACATGTGAGCAATTAGGTCAGATAATATCCAGAGGATGTCTTATGGAATAATATTTGTGTGATTGAACTAGCGAGTGATGAGCTATAATAGTGAGTAAGTAGATAGTATTCTCCCTAATATGCAAGCTAAACAACTTTAGCTGCTCATGCTGGAGCCATGGGGTGGGGATGTCACAAGGTGTGGCCTCACCCCCACCTCATGGAGGATAAGTGTCCCAAAAGTATCCATATAACACCTAGATATTTTATGAGATATATACTTTTTAATTTCGTTGATTTCTTATATTTTACACTGAACCAATATTATCTTGATCTATACACAACATTGTATTGGATTACAGTATATGAAACACTCACAAGGACTATGTTTCGAAAAATTTCATGTTCTTTTGATAGAATTCATTTCCCGCAACACAATGTATTCATTATTCTCAATGTATAAAAGAAGAATTTTTTTTATTATTTTATATAAAAAACCAATGGAATCTTGCACTAAATGCAACACTGACTTGACTAGAAATACACAAAAGAGAAAACTTCCTCGATATCTTACGTTGTACACAATACCGAGTTTCACTAAGTAATGATATATTATTAAAATATTATTATTTAATAGGATATAAACTAGCTGTTATGAATTGTATTAACCAAATTTTGAATTTTATATAATATTAACATTCGTCGAATTTATTTTATATAACATTATATAAGGAGAAATTCATTTTTTCATAGAAAAGTAGTATATTTCAAAAAATACAGTTTCCTCACATTTGATGTTCCACCAATTTTAATTTTTTCTAACACATTTATATATTATATTTGAAAAAATAAGTTTATTATTTTGAATAGAGATATCAAAATTTACTTTGGTTGAATTCTTGGAATTTTTCAGATAAAATTCATATTTTATTTAATAGTGAAAAATACTGCATTTTAATTCAAAACAACCTTTTCATTTAATATATATATATATATATATTATATTTTTAACTTTTTTATGTGTAATTTGATTATTTTTTTATCATTGAACACAATTTTCATAATTGTATGTAATTTCACATTTAAATTTGACATAAATTCTTGTCAGTGTTTTCATTGATTTTACTTCTTAAAAACCCAATTTTTTGTTTTGACAGAGGGAATTAATATAAAATTAATTTCTTCCCATTCTGTGATTTGAATTTGAAAAAACGGATTCTAAATTTGGAATCAGAGGTTCCAGATGTTTCAAATAGGTACGTTTAATTTTTGAAAATTATGGATAGTGACGTTAATCATTATTATTTTTACCATGGTTAAAGGTTAAATCTGGTAAATAATGGTACAAAAAATAATATTATAATAATATAAAACTATCGTAACATGTGTCATAATAATATAGGATTACATATTACCAACCATGGGAATCATTTGGTTGATTTTAGGACCCCATGGAGCCACTTGAGAGTGATAATAACTTGTTATAATAGGTAATTTAAAGTAAAGAGAAATATAACAATAACTTGTATTTACTTATTAAAACAATTATAGGGATATATAAGTAATATGATTAACTATAATTATTAATTAAATATGCATTCTCCACATCCATGGAATTCTCAAAGAAAACACACAAGCCTTCACATTGTCTCTTACTTAGTACAAAGACACATCAATCCCTAGTACTGATGTGATGTTAAATTACTACTAGTTCATGGAGAATAATTATGGATCATAAACCATAAAGTATACTATTAGTTTATAGCACTAACAATTTAGTTGAATATTACATTTTAGGATTTATTTAATGTTTTTTTTGAAGGAATGAGGTAGTTATGAATTTTTAGAAAATTCAACTATGAATAGTGACTAAAATTGACACAATTAAAAACATAACATATAAAATATTTTATTAAATGATATTAAATTCATAAAATAATGTTATTTTTCAAAATAGTCAATATAAGTCCAAATATTTTATAAATGGATTTTTTCGGCTCATTTACCGTGATATTGTAATTATATTAAGTCACAATGTGAAAATAACATGATATCGCTATAAGATTAAAAAGGGTAAAATAATGATTAATTCTAAATGATATGGATAATAAATAATCAAATATTTTCTTAAAATTATTGGTTGATGGGTATAAGAACCCACACAGTCTTATAATCGAATTAAATTTGTTTTTGACAATTTTTAATCGGAATTTAATTGATAATAAATTAATATTTCAAAACTTTCCTAAAGTTCCCCTCACCTCTTCTATAAAAGATCACTTGTTATTATAATTATCTCACTCTTCCAAATCCTTTTAGCTCAAAATATCACTGTCCAATACTCTTTTTGAAATTCATATATTTCTCCTAAAAACTTTACTTTTGGTACAAATCCATCCTATAGAGCCCTTTTGTTCATATCCAAAGGAAACACCTGAGGAAGTGGCAATTCTTTTATCACCACATTCAAAATTCTTTTCTTCTTCTACTTCCTCTTCTTATGTTGTAATCATAATAAATTAATAAATACAGTATCTTATACATCATGATATTTTATTATAAATATGGGATAACCTTATACCTCTTTTTATCCATCCTACGAGTAATAATATCACCATGCATGTGTTCATACAGCTTACAGTCTCCATGCCATGGTGTAATTTTTTATTCGACAATAATTAATATAGATTGGTATAAGGATGAGTATACTAGATTTCAATAATGAATAAACCATGATAATTATTCTTTATAATTAATATACCATCCAATTATATAACATTTAACAATTAAATGAATGATATCATCACTCGTGCGTACGTATAGCCTTCCCTCTCCATGACGAGATGAGATTCATTCTCCATGTTAACCATTAAAAAATGATTATAAAGTATAAATAATAAATAATCATTACATATATGACATACTAATTCTTATATATATATATATATATATATTTGTCATTTACTTTCTTTCATTCAATTCAACAAGGAAACAGAAATACTATTCATGTGTACGTACGACCTACCGTCTCCACGAACAATGTATTTCATTTCATTTATCTATCTATTATATATATTTATATAAAGAATATTTATGATAGAAAAATTATGTTTGAAATTCTTCAAGTAAGAAAATCATGATAATATTAGTAATAACAAGTCCAAACACATACGATAAATAAAAAATAATTACCCAGAATTTGGCTTTGACATGGAATTGATAAATAAATGGGTAATATAAAGTCATAATTTAATAATATATGATGTAATAAATATTATTATGGTTATATTACATGTTAATAATTTGTTTAAACCCACTATAAAAGAGTTTCATAAGCATATAAATCATAATCGACCTAAGGTATGAGATAATTTTGCAATCTCATTCTTATCTGAGATTGTTTGCTCGTATGTATTTACTAGGGTATATTTATCATTCATGTCCATGATTAAAAAATATATTATATTATTTCTATTATTATACAATTTTTTATGTCAATTTTTCCCATTGTTTATGTATTATTAAACTATATGGAATGAATCATTCTTTCGTTTTCCATACGAGGGAATTTTTGACTTTTCGGGTAAAAGTATGAGGAAACTGTTTTTTACCTATACAAACATGAATGGATTTTTACGGTTCCATGAAAACTTATTTCCATTAATAATCCTATACACTATTTTAAGTTTATTTTTAATTAAATTATTTTCTTCTAAAATTTCATGTCATTTTGAGAAAAAAAAAGCATTTTTTAAGAAGAAATGATATTTTATTCATGATTTAAGCTCGATTGTTTTATCAAAATTATATTCCATATAAGATGATTCCCATTAAATAAGGTTATGTTTCAATCCCTATTATTACTATCATTTTATTTTGTTAATGATGTAATTATATTTTATTTCGATAATGTTATAACATAACAATGTTTAAGAAATTCATATTCCATATTGGGTTATGCTATGAGGATTGATTTATGTTTTTTAGTATAAGTAAGAATTATTTGTTTATGATATGGGTTAGAACTATGACTCCATAATATTAATTTGTTAAGGATTTATATGTCATTAGATATACATGACTGGAATGACATGTAAATCCCATTCAGTAATACAGCGATGGAACGACGAGCAAATCCAGTTTAGTAACACAAGGCTAGATTGACATGTAAACTCGGTTTAGTAATCGTGTTTGTCCAACATGATGGTCTTGGATTAAATTCATTGGATACTATAGAAATAATATTATGTGCTTACTTATTTATCATAATCCCAGGAATATGAAAATTCTATTTTATCATGGTAAATGTGTCATAATGATCTATGTCTTAAGTACAACCAAGATTTATTTCATGAATCGTGATTTTGATTTTTAAATTTTATGTTCATGTTTTCAGAATCTTATGTTTACAGTTTGTTTTATCTTCTCAATGTTTACACTTATTGATCATTTTAGATCATCATTTTCTTGTTTTCATTTCCCAAGTATATAAACAATGTCATCAGGTAGGAAAAGAAAAGTGGAAGATCTATATGGGTGATGTTGAAGATATTTCTACAATATAGAAGACTATGTTCCATGATTCCAAAGACACTAAACTAATATGATATTTGGGAATATATTTTTGTAATATATATTATGTATTCCACAAAATAACTTTAATTTCAATATACGTCAAGATTGGGTCTTTATAGTTTGTATTAGAGTAAAGGTTTTGTTAACGCATGATAAATAGGAAGTGAAAACATTAGTGATATTCCTAAAGTTATTTCAAAAGATGTTTCTAGGGATATCGTAGGTATAATTCAAGTATAGGATTCAATCCAAGAGTTTTTTTTTGAAAATCATGAAAAACTTTGGATTAATCCTATGATATCATAGATTTAAATATTATAAGTAATTTAACTTACTTATGTATTTTTAATCTCTCATATGTACTTCTCACATTTTTCATTCTGGTCCTAGTCAAAAGCTAGAACTACATAGAACATGGATAACCATTGAATGATTCATATTTGGATGTTATGGTATTAGTTAAGATCATTTTAGTATGTGGAAATATCATGAATAGAATCATGATGATTATATGTGTATTGGTCATGTTACTGAGGATAGAGAGATTGTAAATGACATGTGAAGGCATGCGATGTTCATCCTATATTTTTTTACATTAAACCTATGAAGATTGAGGTTAAGAAACATTAATACATGATTAATATTTTCTTAAAGATGATGATGATTGATCCTGAGTAATGGTTTAAGAAAAAATATGGATGATTAAGGTGTATTTGTTTTGGAATTAATAGATTATGTTATATGAATCATGAAATAAATAATTGTTTTCAATATAGGTTTTCCATTAGGGATTGGAAAAGATATCTTGAATATTTATAAGGATCCAAAATATTGATTTAACGGTAAATAGATATACATGGATAAGACATGATTAATGGAAACATAACCATTAATATATCCCTTATGTTCAATAATGATTTTGGAATAAAGATATTTTGGATTTGAATAAGTAAATTGGATGATTCTAGTTTCTTGGAGGATAATTATGGAGTTATTGACATGTGAGTTATGATATCATGGAGGAAGTATACATCTTTTTGGGACTTAAGGAATATATCTAATAAATTTTTGAATAAAGAAACAGGCATGTTTTCAAAAAGTTTATATCGTAATTTATGTTATTACCATGACTCAAGATAATGCATGATGAAGTCATTCAGCTGTTTGGAATGTTACCAAAAATATATATCACATGATATATGGGGGATAAATGAAGTTATTCACATGCTTGTAATATGAAATTTCATGTAATTTTTTTGAATTGTGAGTTTGCAATAAATTATTATAGATATTACCAAAATATGGAAGGACTATGTTAAACATCAGAGAGTATTTTTTAAGGATAAACATTTTTTTCAAGAATGTTAAAATAGTATGGTTTTAGAAAAAGGACAACCCACAGGATGTGCAACAACCCATCGCGTTGGACAAGGCTTTGGGAACTGAACCCACAACCGAGGTGTGAAAGAACTTTATCTCCTACCACTGGCCTACGAGAATTCATTGCTTAATATAAATTTGATTTATTTTATATAGATGAAGTATAAGTATATTTTTGGAACCATATACGATTAACCTCACCATAGACAGACTTATGTATATTTGATAACTTGTGTTATCCTTTTTGTGATAAATATTGATTGAATGAAATATCATTCTATCTAGGGAACACATGAACTACTAACACTTTATGAATGAAAATTTCAACATCGTTTCATTTAATAAGAGATGAATTGGAAATTTTTCTATGCACAAACAACAATGAGATTTTACTAAAAAAAGTAAGTATTTATTCTCATGAAAAGAATTTTTAAATCCAAAAAATTTATCCTAGTACCTTATTATCTGAATAATCAAATGGTCCCTTAAATCATTACAAATTTATGGATTTCTGGTTGTTAACATTCTTCAATAATTGTTCTATATCACCATCCATTAGAACATTATGGTTACATTTTCTTCTGTATCTATGTGTTCACATACCACATATGTTCTCCAATGTGGAAACCCCGTGATGTGTTAATTTCAGTAACCATTATGTTTCTATATTTCATTATTAAAATTATGTTTCAGTATACCTTTTTATGATGTGGGTTTCTGTGAAAAAAACCTTTAAGCAGTAAACCATTAGAACCCTGATGAATATTGAGGGTGAAATTCATTTTATGGGGGAAAGAATATTAACACACCAAGATTATATGAGATATATTCTTTTTAATTTCTTGTATGTCTTTTTTTTACGCTATACTATGATTATCTTTCTCTACATTCAATACTTTATTAGCTTGTTGTATACGTAGCACTATTCTTGGCTTGTGTTTCGACCAATATTAAGTTCTTTTGATAGAATCCATTTCACACAAAACTGAGTATAAATTTATTTCCAACGTATAGGAGAACTATTTTTGGATTATATTATATGAAACACTAAAGTAATATTGCACTAAATGTAACAATGACTTGTCTTGAATTTCATGCACGAGCAACCTTCCTCGATAGCTTATGTTGTACAGAATATAGAGATTCACTAAACAATGATCTATTATTAAAAAAAATATTATTTAATGGGATATAAACTAGCTGTTATGAATAGTATTAACAAAGTTTTGAATTTTATATATCATTAAAATTAATTTTTTTTTATTTTCTACAACTTGACATAAGGAAAAGTTCAATTTTTTGGATAAAATAAGTATTTTTCAGAAAAAGATGTTTTTCCTCTTTTTGATGGAGCGTAAATTTAAAATATAGTTTTTAACACTTTTATATATTATATTTGAAAAAATAAATTTATTATTTGGATGCGTGACATGAAAATTTACCTTGGTGGATTTTTTCTTATGCATATGATAAAATTAATATTTTAATGAATATTGAAAAATACTGCAATTAAATTCAAAACACTATTTTCATATATTTTATTCAAATAGTTATATTATATTTTTAATTGGATTTAATGTGTAATTGAATTATGTTTTTTGTAATTTCATACAATTTTGGTCATTTAAAATAATTTCACATTTAAATTGGACATAAACACATGTCAAGCATTTGATAGTTTTTACTTCTTAAAAACCCAGTTTTTTATTTTGAAAATGGAAATTAATTTTAAAATAATTACAAAAAAATATGTTATTTGAATTTGTAAAAATGGATTTCATATTTTAAATCATAATTCTAAATTTTTTTAAATAGTTACCTTTCATTTTAGGAAATTATGAATACTAACTTCAACATTTATTTTTATTTACCATGGTTAAAGTGTAAATCAAGTAAAGAAGGGTAACAAATAATATTATAATAATATAAAAATACCATGACATGTATTGAAATACAATTTAATGACATATGGACGACCATGGGAATCCATGGGTATATTTTAGAAGCCCACAGATCCAATTGGGTGTGATAATAACATGTTACAATATGTAATTTAAAGTAATGAGAAAAATAAAATAAACATGTATCTTTTTAATAAAACAATTGTTATATGGGGTAATATAAGTGATCTATTAGACTATAAATATTAATTATAAATATAAAACTATTTCATATATCATTATATTTTATTTATAATTTTTAGACATTGAATAAATAAATTTAATTATGACATAATGATGATGTATTGATTGCTTCATTTATAAAGGATATAAATAAATGATATTATAAAAATTAAAATAAATGATATTTGATATAATTTATGTTATCCAATAATTTTATAGGTTAATATAAAATTTTAGTATTGATAAAATATTTTTTCAATGGAATAAGGTTGTTATGAATTTGTAAAAATCCATGTATGAATAGTGACCAAAATTGACACAATTCATAACATAAAATATAAAATATTTTATGAAATGATATTAAATTCCAAAAAATATTATATTCAAAAAAATCTTTAATATATGTCCAAATATGTCATAAATGGAATTTGTTTGGTCGTCTGACATGATATGGTAATTACATTAACCCACAATTTGTAAAATAACAAGATATCACTATAAGATTTAAAAGGGTAAAATAAGTGTTAAACCAAACTGATATAGATAAAAAAATAATAAAAACATGTCTAAAAAATTATTGTATGATGTGAATTCACACAAAAATCTTCTTATATTAGAATTAAATTAGATTTGGACCATTTCTTATCAAAATTGTATTTATAATAAATTAATATTTCTAGGCATTCTGAAAGTTCCCCTCACCTCTTTTATAATAGGCCACTTATTATTCTCTTTATCTCACTCTTCCAAAGAATTTTATATCAGTAAGTCTCAATCCAATACTCTTCCTATAATCTCTACCCCCCTTTTATAATCCATACATTGGGCATAAATTCATCCTAAGGATCCCTTTTGTTCAAATCAAAACAAAACACAGGAAAATGAGGTAATTTGTTTATCACCTCATTCAAAATTATTTTATTCTTATAATTACTATTCTTGTGTTTTCTAAATAATAATGAAATAAATATAGTATCTTATACATTATTATATGTTACTATAATAATTTTAAAACCATATACCTCCATTTACCCATCCGACAAATAATAATATCACCATGCGTGCGTACGTTCGTCTTACCATCACCACGCCATGGTGTAATTTATCTATTCGACAATACTTAATTTTGATGGTTACGATGATGAGTATAGTGGATGTAAATAATTAATATAACATGATAATTTTTCTATATAATTAATATACGATCCAATTCCATACCATTTTACCATTAAATGAATGATATCATCTCTCGTACATATGTACGGCCTACCGTTTCCACGACGTGATTAGATTAATTCTCCATGTTAACCATTCAAAAATGATTATAATGTATATATAATAAATAATAATGAAATATAAGAAATTATAATTCTACTATATTTATGTGTATATATATATGTTTGTGTGTGAATGTTTCATTTACTTGCTTCCATTCCATTCAATAAGGAAACAGAAACAACGTTCATGCGTACATACGACCTACCATCTACATGAATGGTGTATTCTATTTCATTCACCTATATATTATATATATTTCTATACTTAATATTTATGATATATAAATAATGTTTTACATTCTGGAAGTTATTAAATCATGATCTAAGTAATAATATTACGAATAACAAGTCAAAACACGTATGATAAATAAAAAGATTATTACCCAAAACATTTCATTAACATGGAATTGATAGATGAATGGATAATATAATGTCAACAATGAATAATATATGATATAATAAATATTATTATGTTTTTTCCCAATTTAATAATATGTTTAAACCCACTATACAGGAGTTTTGGATACAAACGAAGCATATCAGAACTAAGTAAGGGATATTTTTGCAATCTCATTATTATCCGAGATTGTTTATTTGTATGTATTTAGTGGGGTATATTTATCAATAATGTCTATGATTCCTAAATATATAATATTATTTCTATTCTTATACTGCTTTTTAAATTCAATTTTACCAATTTGTAAATTTTATTAAACGGTATGGAAGGAATCTTTCTATCATTTTCCAAACAAGGTACTTTTTGGATTTTCCGGAAAAAGTATAAGGATAATGTTTTACATCTTATATAGAATGAATAGATTTTTACAGTTTCATGACATGTTATTTACATGAATATTCTTGTACACAATTTCAATTATATTGTTAATTAAATTCATTTTTAAAAAATTGCATGGCATTTTGAGAAATGAAAAAAAATTGGTGATGAAATGATATTTTCTTCAATAATTGACTATGAATGTTTTATCAAAATTATTTTCCATATAAGATGATGTTATTTAATAGTTTTATGTTTCTATCCATATTATTTCTATTGTTTTATTTTTTTTTAATAATGAAATTATATTTTACATGGATTATATTTTAACAAAATGATGTGTAAGAAACACATTTTGTATCTTGGGTAATGTTTTGATGAATGGTTTATGTTTTTGTGGAACGTGTGAGAATGATTTGTTTATGATATTGGTGGGAACTATATCTCCATCCAATGCATTGGGTAATGATTTATATTTCATGAGATAGAAATGACTGGAATGAAAAGTAAATAGTGTTCAGTAATATAGGTCTGAAACGACAAATAAATTTGTTTCAATAATACATGGCTGGAACAACATGTAAAACCAATTCAGTAATGAAATTTTACACTACGATTGAATTGGAATAAAATCCATGGCTACTATATAAATCATATTATGGGCTTATTTATTTTATATAATCTAATGTTTTATGCCAATGCCCTTTTTTCATAGTTAATGTTTCTTTATGATCTATGCCTTATGTACTACGATGATTTATTTCATGAATCATGATTTGGATATTTAAACATCATGTTAATGTTTTCACATTCTTATGATTATGGTTTTTTTTATGTTATCCATATTTACCCTTATTGAGCAATTGAGATCATCCTTTTTAGGTTTTCTTTTCCCTAGGATATAAGGAAAGATGTTTGGTAGGAAAACAAAAGGAGAAGATCTTTTTGGGAGATTTTGATGATATTTCACCAAGATAAGAGATTATGTTCCATGATTACAAAGACAATAAACTAATACAGTCTTTGGGTGTATATTTTTTTAATGTATTAATTAGTATAAAAATGAAATGTAATGTCCATGTACGGTAAACTTGTGTCTTTTAAAGCCCTAAGGGCCAGCAAGGGAGGATCCTTGAATGAATTTGAAGAATCCTCTGTAACCAGCTACTAATGATGTATTTCTTTCACTCTAGTTCTATTGGGTATGCTTAAAACATTAATGTTAACAAAATAAATACGGAAGAACCTAAAGTGGGGTGGGATCATGTTTCTAGAATTTAATCCCATTCGGGTTGCATCCAGGGTAAAATCCCACTGATGAAATACATATTTGATCACTATTGATGTCTACACATGTCAGTGGAGGGAGTTTGAACACCGTCAACCCAATTTTGGGTTATGATTGGAGATGAATAAGTTGTGGAGGAGGTGAAAAGTATTGTTATCACCTCAATAGGGGAATAAATGGTGGATGAGGAGGACCAGGAATATAATGATTGAGAATTCTGTGGATCAACTACTCATCATGGGATTCCATAAAAAATTGGTGAGATCATGTCCACTAATGAACAAGAACTAGAAGAGTTCCTTGAGGTAATCAATAACTCCCTCACATCCTTGAACAATTCCTTCTCACTGTCTAGATTTTCTAGATGAAACTTGTCTTTCATATGTGCATATGGACAATGGGATAGTGGCCCCAAATGATAGGTCAGAAGTTGCACCGATGGGTAATGAGGAGAATGTTTTTTGTCCAGATTCCATGATTGGAGTGTTCGGTAGTGGGATGGATGATGAGGTTGGGTTGGAAACTTCATAACCTCACAACTTAGTAGTTTTCTATTGGGGGACCACATACTAGCATCCCTACAATGGAACCCACTATTAGAGAGGTAGCATGCCTGATATGGATCATTATTGATATTTCTCCTACTAAAGTAAGAACATATCATGAAAAATTCATCAATAATTGTATTAACACATTGAATTTACATTAACATGATTGTATGTTAATGATGATTCTAGAATATTAAAAAAAATTGGAGTTAGGTAAGGTCATTAAAATACCCAATACTAAAGGGTCTCATGAATTGAATTTTTCCACCATGACTTGGGATCTCAGTAGGTTGATGCACAGTTATCATAAGTCCCGTTATTTTAATGTTTCATACCTTTTATTTGTTGGTCATATTAAATAGTGTGATCCTTTCATGAATAGTGGTTGAAGTTGTATGTTATTCGTAAGAAGATGAGAGTAGAACATTGAAAGGCCCTTTTCTGATAGACATGATGGTTTATGAGGAGCTGTCCATCCAAGCTGATCTGACCTTGGTCCCAAGTGAATATTCAGTTGGGGATATGGGTGATATCTTAGGTGGGGTTGGACACGATGATTGTGGAGACAACTTTTTGTGGTAGGTTAAAGACAATATGGATGACCTACCAATATAGAGTGCATCTCATCTAATATGATGCTTAAATAATCTCCATCTACCGAAATACTTGTGGACTTCTTTGAGAAAGAGCATACAACACTATAATAAATCAATGATTCGGACCCTAATGTGGCTGAAGAGAATGGTATAATCTTGAAAATTTGGTGGAAATGAATACAAATATTCATCAAATAGAATCTAGAACTATAATTAGTGTTCCAAATGGGGTATCTTCTTTATTGGTTACACTATATATGCATTAGAGGGATGGATGCTTGTGCTTCACAAATGCTGGTTCCTAATATTCTCGTTGAGGTGGTGCATAAAAGACGCACAATTCTTGTTCTTTACAGGAATTAAGATATTTATGATAGCTTTAGAAAGATCAAAGAAGCTAACCAAGAGGTCCAAAAAAAAATTTAAAAAAAGGGAATTCTTCTTTAATCTGCTGTCAATCAGAGAACATCAACAGAATGTGGACTGAGATGGAGGAGGTTGAGAGGCAGTTGGGGAAGGTGACACATCATGTAGCTGATCTTCATGATATTTAGGGATAGGTATATATCATATCTGATAAAATTCATCCCATAAAAAATTAATTTTAAATAGATCTCATAAGGTGTAAGTATGCCTTATAAGCAACATGTATGAATTTGGATGAGTTGTAGTGATCGATCACCTGAGTAGAGCTATATGGGCACTTGTTCCCAAAAATATGAGAGGCTCTAATATGTGGAAGACTGCTGATATAGCTACAACCTATGTACATACATTTGAAACTTTATTTCCACACAGACTCATTTATATTTTTGATCTAAATTATCATGCTTCAATAGTATTCATGAAATACCCAATGAACAACCCCTGAGCTCACGTGGGTATGGTGCACTATGAAAAATATTGGAATGCCATGAAATTACATTTAATATGATAATTCTAGATATTCATTGATCACCTAGGTTTTTTATTGTTAGTTTACCACCAATTTTCTTTAGGATGGGAGAGGGGGAGGCTGGAGAATAATGATGTCGAAATACCCAACACACTTTTCCAATGTGTTCGAGTACACGAATAGTGTAACTCCATAGGTGTTGAAATATATTAAAACACTTTGGAATGAGATGTGGGAATCAAAATTCTCAAAATACATAAAATGAGGATAGTGGAAATGTGATAAAGGATATATACTAAACATGTTCAAAATATAGTATCCGGATCATTATCCTGGAATGGGGATGGATAGAAAATGGTCGACCAATAAACATTTTCAAAACATGGAACCCATCTCAGAATTCTACCCAAAGTCATCGGGGGAATTGGCCTAGGAAAGTAGATAAGCTGAAATCGAATGAGACCAAACTGTTAGGGGGTACCATCAGGCCTGGAATAGAATGATAGCCAAAGTAACTGGCATGAAAAGTATGGGAATGGAGTGATGGAATGATCAAATGGGCATCAAAACTCTTGGAATTAAACATATATGGTTTATTGAACATTGTTGTATGTGTATTGGTATAATAAAATATCACACCCATATTATAGTGGAGTACTATCTCAGATTCCGTGTGAGGGATAAAAGAACATGAGTGATGTGGCTGATGATCATTGCCGATGGAATTGGACTCATATAAGGGCCTAAGATACCCTATAATTTCATATCAAATAATTAAGATGATAGATAAATAGGTTTTTCTATATGATATGAAAATTCTACATAGTTTATGGTCAAGATGTCTGGACCACATTTTCATGATTCCAAACAGACATGTTTTGTGTGATATATTGAAAAAAACAAATATTGAGGGTCAAGGAAACCCAAACTCTACAAACATATCCCTTATAAGACAACTCACATATTTATTAATGGAATGATGCTTGGAAATGAACTCCCAGTTTAAGGTAGTGGAGATCTGATGATAGGCATCCTTTGTGCAACTCAACCGCATCGTAGCACACCCTACTGAAACATCCAAGCCCTTGTGAGTCATTCTCTATGTGGGAAATAGGTAATGATACAGGGTTTTTTTACAACATGTGGATGCACATATTATGGTTAACACTGAGGGTGTTATAATTACAAAAACATATAGAGAGGAGGAAAGGAAGTAAATTGAGCCTTTTGAGATCTAGATAAGGGGTTGACTGGTGATTATAGTTTGATTATAAGTCATGTTGAAACATAGGGGCCATAACAATACCAATCATGATTGGGATAAGAAGATGCAGGATCAACTATTGAGATGGTTTGAAACATGGGACCTCTTACTTGCTTCCATAAATCCAATATTGTTTTGGCCCAATGTGGGATATGAGCTGATAATGGCATGAGGCCATCATAATTTGGGGGTTTATCTGAATTTCAAAGATAATGTAATTCCAAATTAGGATAGTATCAAAGTGGGAAACATGGTGTATAAGATAGTGCAATTCATAATTAGGTTTTTTCAAACAATTTAAGGTCGTATTTCATGGACCATAACTAAGGACTGGGAGATGAAAGGCCCTTGTGGATAGTCATGAATATGAAATATATGGGAATAACTAAATATCCTCTAAGTATGGGGATCAATCCACACTTATTTCATAGAATAAACACACGTAGTTTAAGGTTTTACGTTCTGGACCATGGTGAAATGTTTGGAGTCATTTAATTAGGAATATAAGGAAAATGTTCTCTCTAAGTGTATATGTATGTCACACAATAGCTAAAAACTGATGTGAATGTGGCCATTAAGGTTCACATTCCACATAAAAACCATAAGATGAACTGTGTGTAGTTTAATGTCATAATGCAAGGACCATTACAGAGTTCATGTGGAATAATGGTAAATGAAACTATGGCTGAACCCGAAGATAAGTTGTTTGATCATGACTACATATCGCGTGAGAATGTATATCAATCCATATATAGTTCTAGAACACGAAATAGTAATATACCAATGCCGGTGATGATTATCCACCCTAACAAGGTAAATTTAGGTATCCCATGGTTATTGGGGGGAATACCATGCTCGTGACATGGGGTTACATTTTTTTACTATCCCTTACATATCGTATGAGGCTTCCCTATTTAATGTGTGGAAAATCATCTCTTACATGTAAATTAACTTGAACTTCTATAGGGTAAGAAATTAGTTTAATGACACGCATTGAGGAACATGGGAGAAATATTCCAAAAGTTATGTTCATGGTAATAAAAATATAACATGATGTGAATGATGACTCAGGAGGTCCACTCAACACAACACACTCCCAAGAAGTACATGCACACAGTTTAAATTCATGATGTTGGGACCTTGACTCTCAGTTTAAGGTTGTGGATTTTAGACCAAAGATGAGTGTCAAAAGAGGCTATTTATAGTGCTTTGTAATGATAAACTTGATGCGAATGAGGGCTATGGGGACCTAATTCCAAAGAACACATTCCCAATAAAAGACACATACAATTTAATGTCAGGATGCTTGGACTTGCTACAAATTATTTTAAGTTGTTTAGCCTAGAAAATGATGGGGGACATGGGGAAAAAATTGATTAATTTTTAGCTGGGATTGAAGAAAAAATGGTTCATAGTTTCTACATATCCCATAAGTCTGGGAATTAATCCTTGTGTTGTTCGTGAACACATCATGGTGAGAAACCCAAAATGGAGGGGAAATCCTCTCTAGTGAGGGGAATAAGGCATCCAACAACAATCTTGAGGCATTCTAAACCATTTTATGGTAGGATAATAATTCAATGTCTTGTGTTGAAGACGTATACTCCTATGTTAATGTCAAATAGTTTTTAACACATAGGGAAAAATATCTAATGGTTATGTTTAGAGCAGTGTAACAAAAATCCCAATGTATATGAGGGTCAAAGAGACTCAACACAAAACAATGCATCCCATTGAAAACCCATCCTTCAATAATGGGATCATATCTACCAAAAGGGATTTGTCTATAATGGTATGAGTAACCCAACATGAATTAGAACCACGGAGGCCCAAGCCCCACGACACATTCCCAATGAGATTTCCATATACAGTTTAAAGGTATGATGCATGTACTAATGGGTGGATATTTGTTTAATTCCATGAATCTTAAGCCATGTGGTATGTATTTAAAAAAGGAGAAATTGTAATGTGGTGGAATAATAAACCCAACATGAATGAGGAACAAGGAGGCCACACACCACATAAGAACTCATGTGGTGGTTTTCATATAGTTTAATGTCATGATATTTGGAACTGGGATATGAGTTTCTATTTTTAGAGTTTATAGCATATGCCTTATAGTTTAAGGTCATAGAATTTCGATCATAATGTTGTAGCATGATATATTGGGAAACTCGATGTCAATAAGGTCCAAGGTATCCCTAGAGCAACATTACATATTTTTTAGTAGACTTTTGACATTGGACCTGTAGAGACTTACCTGATATAGATAGATGAAATAAATGATGTGAAGGAGGACCATGTAGGCCTATCATTAAAAAATGGGTCCTAAGGGTGAAATGGGGTGGGAAAACTTGTGGCTAGTATAGGAGATTATAATATTTGGTATCAGTACATATCATGTAGGGTATGGAAACAAGTTGTATGTTGTTCTTGATTGAAATATATTTTCATAGCTATGACACATAGATTGGGGGGTTACATTGAGAGTAGCTGGTTGAGGATGTAACATTCTAGGAATATATATATATCATGTGTGGTCATAAATCAATCCACTCATAGTTATTGAACATGACATGGAATATGATTGATGTTGAGGGTTATGTCCTCTTGAATGACAACATTATAGTGTTGTCCAGTTTATCAGCATGTAGTTAGGACGATGGATATTATATAGTTTAATGACATTAAACTATTATTCTAGTTCTACATTGTTTATCATCACCAATCTAGTATGTTTGCTTCAATTTTTAACATCATGTTATAGGTAAAAATGGGGGAAAATGTTCCAAAGAGAATATCCATGGTGCGATATCTATAACCAGACATGAATGAGGCCATGAAAGCTCATGTCACATAACCCACTCCCAAGGAATATATTAATAATTATTAAATTCAGGTTTCATGGACTGTATCTTTATGTTTAGTGTCATAGTGATCAAACGGGGAACTAAGTTTAACATTGGGGTCTAGGTATGCTAACTTCTTATGAATTGTAATGCTTGGGGAACTTTTTATTGTTATGAGGGGTAATGAGCTCTTCATCCATGGTGATAAAAGAGTATTCACCATTAGGATAGACATTGTAAATGATATATGGTCCCTACAAAATTTGATCCAACATTGGTTTCTTCCTTATAGGTTTCATTGGTGTTCTGAGTTCCAGTACCATGTCACCCTAGAGGAAGGACTGGATGAGGACCTTCTCAATAAATGATCTTTCTATCTTGTTTTGATGCCTCTCAAAATTATGGAAGTCTATAAGAATGTTCATGTTGAGGGATTAATTCTCATAGAGGCATAAATTTTCTATTTAATCTGGAATTCTATTATCATTGGTAGTTGTGAGTAGTAGTGAAAATTGAATCTTGATGGGCGTGAAAACCTCGATTCCATACACAATGAATATGGATTCACTTGGGTTGAATTTTGATTCATTATCAAATAGTCCCAAAGGGTATTGGGGAGATTTTCTGGCCAACTAATCTTGTTTTGGCCCAATATATTCTACAAAATGTTTGAGAGGGTTTTATTTCATGCATTGATCTATCTATTTTCTTGTTCATAATAGTGGGACATATGTTTTGATCAGATGTTGTTCTTGGCATACAACTTTTTTATCTCATCCCCAATGATTTTGGGGTCATTTTTGGTGAGAATGATGTGAGGGACTTTAAAATAGTCGATGAAATGGGAGATAGTGAATTATACCATAGATCATGCCTTGAATTCCCTAAGAAGAATATATTGTCCCCACATAGAGAATAAATCTATTGTGGTCAAAAAGAAACTACACTGGCAAGTTGATGCTAGTCGATAGAGTCCCATGACATCAAGTCCAAAGAATTAAAAGGGCCAAGAATACTTGGTAGTATGAATAGGATCTATCGGTTGATGAAAAAAATTATCATGGATTTGAAACGTGTGGTGCCTCTTGGAAAAATATATGCAATCATGGTCCATGGTAGACCATAAATAGAATAGCCTTTGAACATTGTCTGAGATCATCATCCCTGATTGATGAAAACCACAAGACATGTTGTAAACATCATCCATACCATTTGGAATCTTTTATCCTTTAATGAAGCGTTGGATAATTCAATATAACCAACCACTCTGGAGGGTGAACTGTGATGCATACCGATTAATTATCTCATATTATGCATGAAAAAATGAAGGATACCATTATAGAGATAAGAAATGAAGGTCTTTTTTCCAAAAACGATTTAATATCTTGTGGGGGGGGGGATCTGAGGTCCACTCATATAAGATCCATCTTTTATATAGTTCTCTTTCTGAGTATCATTTTCATTTGGAGTGATTAGAGTAATGAATCTCTGGTGTACCACATGAATGAATAGGTCATCTTGTCCAGGCTCTATAAGAGAGGTAGTTATGCTAGATTGGGAATTATCTATACCACATTTTGAGCAGGTGAGTTGATTCACCAATAGCAATGAAGGGAACTAGCCACTAGTTGCTGAGCACACTCTTGCAAGGTCCTTATTTAAGGCATTTTGATGATATAATCATAATTTATTTGATTGATGACTAACCCAAAATATTTCATAACATGTTGTTAGGGGAAATCAATCTCAAGGGACATCTCAAAACCAGTAATGTGATTCGGGTACTCTACTACATTGTTGGTACAACCTTTTCAGAGTAGGAATAAGTAGGGCATAATAGCATGTACAGTCGTGAAGAAGTTGATCCCCAAGCATACTTTATTGATATTGGCATCACTAAGTATTATAGCAGTTGGGATCCATGATGAACCATATAAGTGAATATTCCAGTATGACATAAAATAATATATTTATAGGATATCCATATCTAGTAAATTAATATTTATAGGAACCTCCTTCAGAGATGAATGGGCATAATGAATGTCTTCTAGTTCACAACCCTTAACAACATTCTACCGAATGAACCAGATGTCGAACTACTGAAGGATCATTATATAACATGAAAAATAATATGTAAACATGGGTAAATTCATGATACACTATATTAGGTCAACTTATGACACCATATGTATCTCATGATAATGTAGATAATGCATCAAATTTTGCACTACCAAAAAATCATAAGGTACCTTTTCTCAATAGGATATTATCTGGACTCCGTATCAATGAGCATGTAACTACGATTGTATTTACTATTATCTATTACATCATTTTTTTGGTGATAAGGGAACTGAGGGATAATTCTTCGAACGTACATTAGAGGAATAGAGGCTTTCCAGAGATGGGTGGCATTAGAATTGGATGTTGTAGCATAAACAACTTGATTTCCTTAAATAAGGTTTGTCAGTCTTTATCACACTGGTAGAAATCACCATTCGTCATGAGTCTAGAAAAGTGATTACTCTTTCTGGATATGTTTTTGATAAATTTTTATCTGTAAGCTATGTTTCCTTGATGAACCAAGGAACATTGAGGTTTTTTAGAGCAATAATAAGGATGCTGACATTGATCGTCTCTAGGAAAATCATGATGCCTTTGTATTTGATAATTAAGATGAGAATCATCTTAGAGGTAACCCCAAATCTAAACATCAACTGTATTTTCAAAAAATGATGGTATTATAGGTAGATGAAAACATTCATAGGATTTATGTGATAGTATTTTCACCAATGGTATTTTCCCCCAAATCATCAATTTTTGATTCAACTAGCATCCAGAGGATTGGTTTCAAGATGTTTTGTATATCCTACTGATAATTGTCTACAATATTATTCCAAATGAATGTAATTACCTAATAGTAGAAGGTCCATTTTGGAACTCTAAAGGCGATAAAATCTTCATCTATAGGGTTCATCTGGATCTTGTTTTATTCGGACTATCCAATAATGTTGAATAGATCCTGTAACCTAGTTGTGTCATCTATCAACAACACCATAATTGGACAAGGAAATCGTCCTTATAACAATGACATTAGAGATCCTAGAAGATGTTATATACTCTGATCTAATGGGTTTCATCCTTACTAAAATGATTTTTTCTATCCCATTGGGATACTAAATATCCATGATGATGTTTTCTTTGATAACCTTATCAACTTCAGCCTTGATCATGGAACCATTGGAGAGGTGCATTTTCCTCATTGGATACCTAAATATGAAATTACTAACTAGGATACCAAGAATGTGGATGATGAAATGAGGGTCAATTACAAGAATCTCGTTATAACTCTAGGATAATACATTATGATGTATCCTTATGAAGTCCATGAATTACTGATGTGCCTCTATAGGAATAGATGCACTGATCAACATTGCCTGAGAATCATCCTCAGTACCTAAGTTCACATGTACCAGTTCATCGACTGTGAAAGATATTCCTTCTTCAAATGTAGGAGGAGATCCTTCCAAATACCATTCAATATCTAAGATAGGGGAATCTATTGGAGGATATGGTTCATCTAAGCTTTTTGATTCCTTGGGAACCCTAGTGATGGCATGGATGGATGTGGAATACTTACCAAGAGGATTCTTCTCTACGGAAACAATGTGGATTGATGTCATCATGACAATTACATTAGGCCTTTGACTGTGTATTCCATGTTTGAAATCAACAAAATGGTGGAGGGTCAGACAATGTCTTTTCAACCAGGCTTAGTGAAACATGTCGGTATGTCACACAATTGTATCCATGTGGAGAACATCATGGTAAATCACATGGGTAGGGGATTCTGGTATCAACTAGGCCTAGACTATGTAGGAGTACAAGGTAATATTTCTATGTTCCTTATATAATGGGACACAATGCCTCTTCCTCCCATAAATGTTGAAACAACATCCTATTTCTGATATCATAGATTCTCTCTAGTGAATTTGGAGGATGAAGGTGTCATCTAAGTCTACCCATGGACTGGATACAATAGTGGTGAGCTCAACCTCGTTTGTATGAACATACTTATCATTTCTCTTATAATTGGTAACATCTAGATAGAGCGATTCATATGAGTTCAAGGGAGATGAATCGCCTTGGATCTTGCATACTCTACCATTGAGGGAGTAATTGAGGCTTTGGTGACAAGAGGAGGGAACTAATGCCAACAGATGAATCTAGGGCCTTCCCATAAATGGGTTGTAGGTGGTATCCTATGATACAACCTTGAACATAGTTTTTGATATCAATACACCAAACTAGGTATTCAATGAGAATATTCTATAAGGCCTCTACTCGGTTCTCTCATAATTATGGATGATCATGTAAGAGGGGATAAAATATACATTATTTAGTCCTAGCATACAAATTTTCTGGGTCAGGATAAGATTGATCATGGAACCAATGTCAACTAGTTAGTGATGGATCTCCATACCATTGAACTATATGGTAATGTATAGCGGGTGAATTTTCCCTTGTATAATGGATCCATCATCTTCTCCTACGAATGAGATGATTTCATGGTATTCTTATTTCTCCACCTCCTCAGCATAGAAAATCTCTGAGGCTGCAACCTCTTCTTCAAAATGGAGTTTAATTTTCAAGGATTCGGTGAAATCCACATGTGTTTCTTCTGACAAGAAAAGACCCTAAAGGATTGATATCCTAGTAGTTTTTCTAGTGAGGTCCTACAATACATCCTACAACCATTCATGGAATTCATTTCTAGTGGTAGTGGGTCTATATTTGGCTAGATGATTGAGACCAGTACAGGTTGAACCATAGTATTATGGATGGTGCAAGAAATGCCTTTCTTACTATCATATGACTCACCAAGGATTACTACTGGATGATTGTTGGCTGACTAAGACATTGATTTACCTAGAAATGGCCGATCATAATCTGACTATCTCAGTTCAGCCTGGTCAGTTTGCATAGTCTGATCTGGCATCACATCTGATAGAGTGGGCTGGGAGGATTTTTCCTTGTGAGATATTCTCAACACATGCTATCTGGTTAAATATGTTTCACATCATGTTCTGGAGAACTAGCATGGTTATTCCATCGGATATCATGCCTTTGACAACTCCATTAAGGCATCAACTAGAGGAACATAGGGAACATGTCTAACATTCTTGATCGTTGATAACCATGAAGGGGTATACCAATTCAATAGTGTTCATGTAAGAAAACACTTTTTTATCATCTAAGGATTCTTCAAATACTGGATAGACCCTGGAGAATATTCCCATCTCTAGAGGTATGAAACCACGAATGGTGTGTGATGAATTTGGAACTGGTGAGGAACATTTATTTTTCATTTTCCACTCGTGAATACTCTTCATAGACAAATAATGATCTGAGGTGGATGTAGAAGTAGTAGTCCGAAAATATGTGGAGACTTCAAGAAGGTTGGGCCAACCTATGAAGGCACTGATGATTTTGTGGCCACTGGAAACTATTGTGTGAGTAAACCAGCCAACATACCTATGAGATCCTTGATTGAAAACCTATTTCCATTCACTTGAATCCTTAATGTCATAGTAGGGATAAAGGATGATGTGTGCCACTAGTACCGAGACATTTCCCCACATGACTAGACCGTTGTCCACCTTGTCCTAGATGAAATCCATAAACTTATATCATTTCTTGATTTTATTTCGAAGGATCCTATGGTATGCTATATTGTTTGGGAGATTTGTATGTTTAGAATCCTGGGGATTATTACCCTATAGATGCTTCAGAATACCCAATTATAGTTCCATAATTAAATAAATGGGGACCTATAAATCATAGAAGGATTAGTTATAATTTATCATTCTAGGGAAGGGAACTCTCTGATCTTGGCCATGACCCGACGAAGTAGATCTTAACGAGGGAATTGATCGACATTAATTCTTCTAAGAGGTAATTCTTGGAGAGATGGTGTTTTTCAGTATTTTAAACAGAGTGAGGTTTTCCTTGATGAGGAACTATGCTATGTGATGCTCTACTGGTAGAGTGGACAACAACTATAGTGGCCAGGGAGCTGCAACTCTACTGCAGTAGTAGTCCCTACCTTAGAAGTTCTTCATGAAAGAGCTATGAGAGGAAATGTGGGTTCCTAATTAGCCTTATCCAAGGATTCCTCTATATGTGGGGCATTATCATAAAAATATAAAAACCCACTTATGAATTTTAATTATTGAAAATAGGTACCATACTGGTTTTGACATTCCCCCCATACATCGTTAGCAGTTGTTCTTTTGTTAGCAGCATCACAAGGGAATATGTGAAGCCCTCTCAATGGGTGAAAAAGTATGTGACGTGCTCATCAGGCCTTTTCTATCACATGAAGAGGTTGGAAAGGCCTATCTTGAATGTGGGGGAACTGAACTAGTATATAAATTGCACATGGAGGTATTCCTAACTACTGATGGAAGTAATGGGTAACTGGAAATACAATAAAAATATATAACCTTTGAAATTTTAGAAAAATCATCAGAAAATTGAGACCATTTTCACATCAGGGCTCTCCAACATGGATCTTCACCTAAATTTGTAATTGGTAAAGTGTTTTTTTGGTCACCCATCCCATTGAAACAGAAAAACTAGAGTTCCTAAATTCTACGGGTTCTCTACTGTCATCCACCCATTCTGGATATAGCATTCCATCAGGTGGGATCATCACTTTTTGTGCCTCCAAGACTTCAAGGAAATTTGTGAGTGTCTAGATAATTTTATCTTATTGGGTTCTAATCTTTATGGGAATCCGTAAAAATCAATGCATTGAACGGTCTTTCCCCTTGGTTGGAATGCACAACAGTATATGGAGGAGGTTTATCTAGGTCCCAAGGAAGATGATAAGGATTATTATCATGTTTCAAGGGTGTATTTCGCTAATCATATTATGGAAACATTCCATAAACTTTGGCCTATACCCTGATAGGATGTATGTGATTACAAGGATTGATTGGGAGAAACTAGGTGAGGATGAATTGTGGATGCCCCTAGAACACCAGTGGTGGAAGATAAAGATCATGTCAAGGAGCTTTATAATCCATGATTCGTTGAGCAAGTAGCTTATCAATGATCCTCTTCTGATCTACAACCTATGGAATATAGCTGTTGATAGTGGGATTAGTGTGTGTATTCTACACAATGTCATATGGATCAGAGGTATCAAGTTGGTCATTTCCATTATTTGTGTTTCAGTCACTTGGAAATGATATAGGGTGATCCTCAGGGATGATTTTCTTCCTTTATAGGTGATCGCATACTCCTTTTTGCTGGTCTACCTAATACTTCACTTCCCTAGGGGGTGGTTTTTCCTTATCGGAACTGGTGTTGGTGCCCCCTTCCTTGAAAATATTAAGGAAACCCATGTTTATCATAACCATACATGGTGGAAACCCATCAATATCAATGGTTAAGTAAATATTTCATAGGATATGGATAAAATGGTGAGCATCGTACTATCCCCAGCCATGGATCTTCACCCGTGGATATGTAACTTCCATAATCTTGTAGAGAATGATGATGATCCTATTGCATCTCTATTAGAGGTTTTGGAGGTAGTCGGGTTATGTAGGGTGCTATGAGGCTGGGAGTGATTCCAACTCAACCATTACGCATTATTGATCAATGTCATCAAAGTGATCCTTGATTATTTGGTATACCAAATGATAGTCATAGGGGCAGAAATGTGTCTTTGAGATTGTTAGTTACAATAATGCAACATGGACCTGTGTAAGGTATTTCAAAATATTGAATTTGGGAGTTACATTCTACTACAAAAAATGTAGAGTTGATCAGAATCTATAGTCTCCCCCAGGCATTCATACTCATAAGAGGGGCCCTACTATTGTTTGGACCATTCTTTGATCATAATTTGTTGAAAGATTAGTATCAACCCTGATGTTGATTGGAATAGTGGTTCTCTAGGTGTTAGGGGAGTCGTTGTGTGATTTTATTGTTCACTATACAATGATTCTTCTCTCAAGGGTGTTTCCAACCACTTCATTATGTCCCTGTGGTATTGGGGGTTCACCACAACCTCATGTGTGATATAATCTAAACTCATTGGTGGGTTTGCTGGATAAAAATAATTTATACCATTCCATAATATATCTTCTTGATCTCATGTTTAGGTAGTGATAAAAATTACAGATTATAGAGATGAATTCACCATAATCCCTTTAAAGGAGGCCACATCTTCCTCCAATTGCATTTACATAGGGTGGGATTTGGGGATTCTATTAATATCACCTTATGAGAATATGGAATTTATTTACCAGGATTCTGCCCTAAATTTTGATACAGATGATTTGGATGAATCCTCCATATTTGAATCGAATTTTACCATATAATCTAAGAGTTGAACTAGAATGAATATGACTTGGTGATTTTTATAATCATTCCTTTGGTGGAAGTGGTTCCCCATTCTACCCAATGATGGTTTTCTAGGGCAAGGAACTAAATTAGTGACGTAGGACCTCTATGATGGTCACTGGTGGTGTGAGGAGGACCTCCTCTTTGGTCAGTTAGGATACAGGGATGACCTCCTTATCAGTTGTCGTTAGATCAGTGAGGTCTTCCTCTTTGACATTTTAGGTGTGGGGAGGGCCTCAACTGTTGTGGTCAACGAAGTATGGATGACCTCTAGTTTGGTCTGTGGGAGCATGGAGAGGACCTTTATACTAGATGATGGTAATTTACTGGGGGAATTATCTCTATAATATTGGGTCAAAGCACAACGAGGACCTACGAACTAAATGCAATGGGCACGAGAAGGACTTCCATGTTGGTTTTTCTGTGACCAATGGAGGGCCTTTGGGTTCTTTAGTTTTGAGACGAGGAGGGCCTCCTTGTTGATTTTTGGAGTAATAGGGGGTCCCTCTACATTGGTAGGTGAGAATATAGGGGGTTCTTTTATAATTACTATTTATATAATGGGGAGGACCTCCACTCTGATTGGCTGCATCACATGGATGACATCTATGTTGGAGAACTTTGATATCATTGTGAGGACCTCTATTCTAATTATTAATGAACTGAGGAGGTCCACAAAATTAATCGATGCCGGAGAAGGGATGACCTATTCATGAGATAATAATGATGTGAGGTGGACCTTCACACTGATTGGTTGTGACATTGGGAGGGCTTCCATTTTAGTTTTTGGTAGTGGAACATGGAGGACCTCCATGTTCATTATGAGAGTGGGCAGGAACATTTATTTGGTCGGTGATTTTATAGGGGCAGAATCAATATTTAATCACACCATCATGTGCCAAAACATAATGGGTGTTGATGGAACCAGGGATTGATGGAGTCAACCCAGCCTACATGTAGGGTGGCTGAGTTCATGATCCAAATCAGGTGAAGATGGTACCTTGCTCAACAGTGGCAGGTATCTGGAATAGTGTGTTGATGGTGGAAGGTCCACTATATTCATGGAAGATAATTTCCCTTGTCTGTAATTCTACTAGACTTCATTCCTAACATTTACATTAGGTGGTTCAAACCGAGGCTAGCAGAGGATGTTGATAATCCACATATTCATCATCTTGGAGGGTTAGTCATTTTTTTGTGACAGGGCTTGGTGGAAGATCTTCATAGAGGCTCCTTGGTAGTATTTATAGTAAGAGTGAATAGAGAATACAACTCCTCCTTGGTTTAGTGTAAAAAATTATAGTATCTCCTAAGGGAGAGGTACCCAAAGCAGTTCACTATTAGAGTGGGTAGCAGAAGCTCCCTGTTTATACCCTGGGGGTGGTGGCGTTAGAGAGGCGTTGAATCCTCTAGGTCCTTTTTGTTCATGTCCCTTGTTGTAATTACACCCTCCTTATCATAATGACATATGAGTTTGTCCATCACCCTTATCAGGATGATTTCGAAAGGGGAGGTGGGGCATGGCCTCCTAGTTTCTATAGTCATGGAAGAATTTGTGATAAAGGTGAACTCATTTGGGGTTTCTATATTGACATTTCTCCAACCCCTTTTCTGCAAGAATTTTGTAGAAAGATTTCTATATCATGGGTCTTTAAAATTAGGAAGATTCTTCCATCATTTTAGATACATTGGATGTCATTCCAAATGATTTAGTTTCATCCAATATTCTATGGTCGGAGAGATTAATTAGTGTAGACAATGTCCCAGACCAAAATTCCCAATGTTTAAATTCCCCATTTTTTGGTGAGGTCCAATTTGGACCCAGTATTTCCATATATGTTCTAGGAACCGAATAGATAGATCTTAGGTCATTCTAATCTGATGATGTCTCTAATTCTAATAGACCCTATGTTTATAGAAGTTTTACTTTGGGTTCACCATTTGTGTTGGTGGACCGATGTCCGCTGTGCCTAGGCAGAATCCTTGATCTAATGAAAACTATTACCATTACATATGGTTGAACAAGAAAAAATGAACATTTGGTTCTCCATTTCTATTTTTGATGCTTTCTCTACGGAATTCCATCTCATTTTTTTGACATGCGCGGGTGTCATATTTCCCCCCCGCATTCTCACTTTCCAATTGTGTGTACATTTCATCATTTTCAACTGAAATGTCTATTCAATGACTGAAAAGAGATATTGGGATATCTATTACTCCTTCCCGGTATTCCTCTTTGGAAATCATATCATTGTCCTAGTCTCACTCATTGATTTAATTCATATTCGTGGAACTCATTCCCAATTGCATCTTTTTGTGGATGTTGGTTAATTCTGTTTCTTATATCTTCACATTCCTAAAGGGCTTGAAAGGGTAGAAACATTCATTTAGGAGATTAATCATGCTGAGAATCGCTAAAATTTCTAGCAGAAAGAAACATTGGTCACCTATATTCTTCTTCATAAGAGGGAATCCCATGGAGGCTTCTTAGGCATGCAACCCAAGGAATCCCATGACAATCATGAGGTGTCTAACACTGAGGGATTTTTTCATCCTTAGATTTCTCTTTATGAATACCATGTTTAACATTATGTAGCTGATGTTATATGATTATATATTCCAAGTGATTCAACTCAGGAATCCATTTTTTGGCATGAGGTATGTATCTTGTGTCACATGTTTAATTCATTTTGGAGAACGAGTTTACCGATCAAGAGACCCTATAGAGGTTGATAGAGATGGTGTATCAGTAGGTTGAAACAGATGAATGGATTAGAAGGTGGATATATCAAAACAACCATGTGTGAGGATATAGATGGTGTTTCCCATTAAGGGATGGTGTCACACGGTGATGGTTGATGATCACACCCAAGGATGGGGATCAAGGTGGTGAACCCCTAGTAGGGAACCTAGGCTTATGATTGGTTAGGATTGAGCTATAGAAATGTATCCCACATTCCCTATTCAAATTTCATTGATGAAAACACATCTAGTTTATTTTTTTAAAATTCATTTGATAGGATCGCTCCATGTTGTTTAAATTTGTGTGGTATATATGCTTGTATCGTGAAAGGAGCGTCGATGAGGGATGGTGTAGGGATTATGCATTGAAGTCACCATTCGAAATTGTATTGGTCTTGGTTGGATATTGTTGGGATTAATCAAGGGAGGTTCCCAAGTGTTAGTAGGATTTGAAATTATTTGGATGGGGCTTATGCATGAAAGCAGCACAAAGAGACCCAAAGGAGATGCAGTTTTCAGGTAGGGTCATGATCTTACTAGGATGTGGTGGCTGAGGGAAAATCATCATGGATGTGGATGGGGTATTGGTTTTTGACCTCATAGTTGTTTATAACGTATCCCAGTTTATTGGGAATCAAATAGCACATAGTTTGGAATGGTTAGAGCTTATACTTATGTAGGAGAACATTTGAGGGGACATAATGGGGGTTACTACTGTGAGGATTCCCATGGAGCTTGTATGGTTGGGGATTATGAATAGAAGCTACATGTTGGAAGCTATAGACTGGGGCTTAGTCCTTGAGGGATTCTTATATAGGTGAATCATATATTTCATGGCATTTAAAACCTCTATGACAATGTGATTCATGCTCAATGTGAGCCAAAATATTATTCAGTTGACCTAATGTTGTTATCATGAAAAATGAGCCAACGAGAGATGGTGTGTGTATTTTGGATTATTTCTACCAGAGGAGGATTTCATTACATGTGAGTAGGATCTAATTCCATTTAAGAGGAATCTCATTCCCATTATGTCATGCCTGGAGCATCACGATCTTGTGGAACTGCGTGTTTGGAATTTACACTGAGGCTTCCACGGTGTTGGGGTTGCATCTTATGGAGTAGGGAACATGGAATCCCATGATGATCATATGTGGAGATTCTTGTGTGACTTTCATGGGGTAAGACTACAGTTTAACTCATGGGTTTTCGACATTGGATCTATGTAGTTTTAGACATGCAGTGCAGACATGAGCGACTAACTCCTTACCCATTAGTCTAACATAACCACTGCTCATGCAACCTTGGGAGGGGCATGGCATTATAAATGCTAGTATATAATAGTGTGGATGATTGTTCAATCACAAGGTTCAAATTATTATTCATATGAGGGGAATAATGAAGCATTAACATACCAATTATGATATGGAAAATGTATCAGAACACATACACTTGGGGCACATGGTACATCACGTGAGGTACAATGAAAATACAGCATGAAATTCTGGAATGGTGCATTCCAGGGTTGTGTGTAGAGAATGAGGGTTGCTTGAAAATGGTTTCATAAAAAATTCCTTGGAATAATGTAAATTACTATATGTACAATGAATGGATGAACGCCATATTAGAGGAAGGAGTGGAAGGACAATGTTTCACACAAAAGGAGTTCATGCTCGCACATGACATGGACTGAAAACAGTTGTGTGAGGATTACATATATGTGGGCCCACTAAAGGGTTCACCCATAAAGAACCAATCTTGAAATATTTTATACCGTTGATATTTCCACTCTTTTTTTTTCAATTATAATCAGTCTTATATAAAATAGAGTGGTAGTATTACTTTTAGAGGATAACCCTAAAGAAGGGTTGATGAACTTCAATTTATAGACAAATTCTTTATCTATAGGAATGAATAAATTAAGCCATGGAATCAGTATTCCATATAGATGCATTGAAATATTTCTCATGGGGTTTGGTTAAATTGTATCTAGAGTGAAAAAAATTTGCATAAGTATTGGGTTTCCTACACGTAACATAGACATATTATGCATGACAGTCTTCACTAGTAGTGTGTTCTTCACAGAAGGACATGTATTGTCATACTATATGGAATGAAAGTGTCTTAATTATGGATTTGAATATTTAATTCATGTCTTGAAACTTTTTCCAACCATACTTATCACTCTCAAAGTGATTCTCTAAGCCACATGTTGTCTTAAGTTTTCCAAATTTGTCCATTTGCGATTTTATGTTTAAATAGCTGTCAACAATGTACCTCTCAAAATTATATGGCAATACTAAATGGCCCATATTGATCCTCTAGGGTATAATTTGGTTATGTGTCCTTGAATTTAGTGGTTTTTAAGAGAAACATCTTTGGTTGGTCCATAATTACTATTTAAAAGTTATGAATCTACGATCCAGATGGGTCACTTTGAGTCTATGAAAGGAAAATAAGGATTTTATGCTCTTTATTATTTAAATTTATATGATAACTCCCTATTGGAAACATTTATCATGAAATAAACAAAATATTAGGTGTATTTGACCTCAAATATGTTGGAGAAACAATAGAGTCACCAGAAATCCAATACTGAAAGTCGATATCATTCATTAGAGTATTTTTGGGATTATGGGGTTTTAGAAGGCTGAGATGGCATCATAATATAATAGGCTGGTTGGGTTTATAGAAAACCTGAGAAGATGGCATATCAGATAGACATTCAATCAAAAATTTCTTACATTCATGATGTATTCCTGGCATCTCATTAGAATTAATATCATTTCAAACCAACCCATTTGAATGGATGTAAGGATTTTGAGGTGTATATTGATACCTTTATTATTGAGAAACCCATTCATATCATGGAATATCAGAAAAAGTGTCTTATAGAAATTTTATTCCTTTAGTTTATGTGTTTTCATAGTGTGACTGAGATAGGAATAAGATTTTGGAATAAAACTTTTTCCTGACAGAGCAGTGGCCTTACCTTTTTATAGATTCAATGCCTAAAGGAAATTTTGGGGTAAGAATGAGGTATGGTGGAGATAATTATTACACCATATCTGTCAGTTGGATAATATTTTTCTATTTTATTCTCTTTTTTACATACCTTGTAGATTTGGGGAGTTGGTGGTTGAAAATATAGAGTTATTGTTATATAGGCTAATATTAAGGGTTAGTGGTACCCATTCACATTAACCATGAAAGAGTGGGTTTGGGGGACCTAAACCATTTTGCATGGTTTCAGTTTATTTCTGTAAAGTATTTAATCTAATTAGGGAAACCAGGAAACATAGTTTTTTTAGGCGAACTGATCCACATGGTTTGTGTATAATTTAGAAAACTATTAATCCAAACTATGAATTATTACACACTTCATAAAATGTTTCAATTAACCACATTCTTCCTTTATTAATTTGGCAAACATTATTCTTGAACTCAATTTTTTTTGGAACAACTCCTTTTAGTTGGGTCTCCATCTTCACTATTACACCCTTGGTTGATTCCATTAATTTGTTGTTGATTTCATCTAGATATCTCTATTTTTGTTAGGATTTAAATATCCTTGTTTTTTCAATAATATTGAATTTTGGAACCTTATTTGTACCTGGTGGATGAACCTAGAGATTTTAATTAGTTTACATAAAAATAATTTTTTTAGGATTGTGACAATGCTCTATTCCATCTTCTAGTGATTTATAATGAATTTGATACATTTACATTAAATTTTAGATAGGTTTGTCTACATAAAGTGATGTTACCAAGGAATACAATTATTTATTTTTTATCCTATTGATTGAAATTATTATTTATTTTATTTATGTCGTATTTAGGGGAATTAAATATGTGATTATTGTGATTATTATACTGTGTTTTATTTAAACAAATTTTCAAAATCAATTCCTTGAAAGTAATTGTATGCCATAAAACTGTTTGAGGAAATGTATTAAAGAATAAAAGTGGTTTACAATTAATTTATGAAATGGTTTTCATGTTGAATTTATCTTTTCATTATCATTTTCTAATTAATGACATTATGGGTAGGTATTATATATGTGTTTGATTATTGGAAGCACATTGGAGACCATGAGGGACATCATAAATGTGAAGGATGTAACCCTAAATGTATATTGTTGAGTGACTAGTGTTAGTGGTATTATTACATATAATGTTCAAATTGTATTTATTTATTCCACATAACGAAAATTAATCTCTTCGAGAATGATAATTAGGATACCCTATATCAATTAGATTTCATAGCCCAGTCATAGTTTCCTTAAACATATAGGATGTTCCCATATTTGTTTCTATTTTTATTATTTCTTATTGAATGATTGATTTTATCAACTATTATTAAATGAAATTTTTAGAAAAAATTGTTTTAAATATATAACTAATTGAATGCATGGTGAAATTCACAATATATATTGACGGTGATATCCTACAAGGGTTTTTGCACACAAACTAGACATGAAATTATGAATAAAAAGACTTCATTTTCTTGGAATCATGTAAGGGAAATGGTGATATGATATTGGGTGGTTTTTCTTGAGGCCCATCATCCTTCCATGATCTAATGATAGATGTGAATATGGGTCACTAGGAGTGTTGGTTCCAAATAGAGATTTTTTGTATAATTAGTGAATTTGGATTATCTTATATCGGCTACATGGAATTTTATATTATATTGAAATCTTTTGATTATGGATTTTTTTTATGATTTTGATTATCCTTATGGTGTTATGATAATAATTTATATTTATGGTCTATTTTTTCAATTGATTATATGTTTTTTTCTTTTCATTTTCTTCTAGATCTGTTTATTTATTGGTGTGGGTATCCAATCTATAGATTGTTCATTCTATATTTATAGGTGGTACATATGTATTATCGATTTCAAATATGAGGGTCAAATGATTTTTAATTATATATAATTGATACCCTATTCATTTTCCCCATCCATTGGTGATTGGAAACGTACATCATACCCTGTGTTGACTAATATTTGAAAATGGGCCATATATGGACCGAACATAATACTATCCATTAATTGTATCTTTGGATAATAATCTATTTCATTAATTCATGAATATATTGTTTTGGTAAATTGTTTTATAAAATTTTCCAATCCCTCTTTCAAAATAAATATCACACCACTGAGTGTACACATCTACTCAATATATGTTTTTTCCATAATATATAACTTTTAAGATGTAATAAGTATTCTATTCATAACTTATCCTCACAATTTTCATCAAAAACTCACCCACTATATCTACTCATCCTTAAGACCTTGTGAAAAACATTTAGAAATATGTGATAAGAATATGTATCTTTGAAAGGGATGTATAAAAATAATTATAGAAACATATGAGCTTTGTATTCCATGAATACTCATAAGAATTTACATTTTTCAAAAAAAAACATTATTCTAAAAAAAATTATTACCGAAGAAATTAACTTCTATTCATAATGAATTTCATAAAAAATTCATTTCAAATAATATTGAAAAAAATATGTCTAATAAATATCTCTTTAAAATCATAAAAAACATAAGAATAAATTTTTAAAAAATCATTACATTTTACCCTTTACAAATATCATATAATTTTTTTAGACATAAAATCTATTCATTACCTTGTGAAATAATATGAATTTGTTAAAATAATATTCATATAATATACAATTTTTATGGTATCATGGGAAATAATTTTAATTTCCCTCTAAGAATGACTCATACAAATACTAAATTCATTTGTGAGGTATATGGGGCTCATCCATTCTTATTTTATAATGGAACCACTAGTCTTTGGTTTATAAAAAAAACAACCATTCTTGCTTAATAACTGAACCATCCATCATTTTCTTATATTAGAACCACACATCCTCATAAAAAATTCCCACATACCATAACCAAAGAATAACACATTAAAGGATGTATAAAAAATAGTCTTTTCACCCATAGGAAAAAAATTCCAAATATCAAAATATTTAATCATTTTGAACCCCATTTTAAAAATAATGAAAAAATTGGAAATATGGTTCCTATATGAATAAAAAATGAAAGTGTGAAATTTAATAAAAATATATAATAATAGTTATGATGGTGTAAAACACTGTTAATTCCATATACTATAAAATAAAAAATTAATTTTCCCTTTTTGTCAAAATGTTCTGTATAAAATACACAAAAATATTCATTTTGATGTTTATTAAAATAATGTAAAATGTTACATAAAGTTTATTTAAAACTAATTAATGTCAATATGAATATTAAAAAAATGAAATTTTTATAAAATAATCTATTGAAACATTGAAAACATTTTTTTATGATGATGTATCACTTTCCTCGAGTCTGGATCATCATGTATGTTTCTTTTCTTCTATAATAAAAACATATATTAATTATTTACATGATTAAGATAAATGTAAAAGTGTATTATTAAATTTATATTATCTACTACTATGTTATTTAAAATTAAATATTGAATTATGATCACATCATATGTCTTGATGATATTTGTCTCAAATGTTTATAATGCCTTTTTAAGATGGATACGATCAAAGAGTTCATTGTTAGGTAATATCTAGAATGATAATCATTAAATAACTATCATTTTAATCCATTATTTTTAATTTTAAAATAATAAATTAAACATGTTTATGAAAATAAATTATGTTACAAGCATGGATAATGATAGGATGTATGTAAACATTAACAATGTTTCCATTTTCAAAAAATATGAGGGAATAAAGCTATATGGAAGACTGGGATTTAGGTAAATTGGAATTATTTTATATAAAATGAGATTATATAAGTCATTGGTATTTTTTGGTAAGTTTCCAAGAGTTTTTGGACAGGTTTAAATTTATCTTTGAAGGTGTATAGTTTTACCATTGTATGTTGATAACAAGAAAAGTCTACATAAAACCATGAAATATTTTTTAAGAGCCACTAGTAAGGTGAATAGTTAGTGCACAATTTTACAAAACCATGTGAGTGTTGAGGAGAAATTGTGAAATAATAAATTGATGGTAAATAGAAGTAGGTACATCATTTTTCTAAACATGTAATCCACCATGTGAGGTATTGAATTGAGACAATAACATTGCATGGCTGGCAGAAGACTTTCCAAACTACACGACCTAACTATCTGATGAAAATTAATTAATTAAAAAAAATTACTTTAATGTTAATTAGGCCCCTAAAATCCTCATTCTTCCACAATTCATACATTTAATTTAACTCCACTATCTCCCAAGTATCTATTGGAAATTTCCATTGATCTAGATTGATTTTGTTTCGAATCAATGTGCTTCAAAGATTCAGATTCCCCAGTATATTAGTGTATCTCTCTCTCACTCACCCCCATAGATCCTCTAATTCATTCTCACCCAGATCATGATATATAGTCCCCCATGGATTGATCTTATGACTTTTGGATATATATTTGTGATATTTTCGGATATTTTGAAACAAATATTTTTGCAGCCCAGATCTAGATGATCTATGTGTCATTTATCATTTTCTACAATAATTGAGAGGTAGGTGTCATCTATCTCACATTTACTCATTCAATAACATGATACATTATTTTTCTTAATTTTTTTCTTAATTTTTTCTTTTATTTTATTATTAATAAATGTATTGATAATTGATGGAAACCAATTTGATTTATGCTTTTGAAATTAAAAAAAATTATTATTATTTTTGAAACTGTCTCTTTTAAAATTTTAAAATGTGGGTTTTGAAATTATGGAATTTTTTAATGAATGTATTGTTTTTTATTAATTGTTTCCAAGAATGAAATATTTATTGAAAATTGGATTAGAATGGATTTTCAAATACTTGATTGGAATGAGTTTATTTTTTGGATGTGACTAAGGATAAGGGGTGTGTGCCACTGGGGAAAATTCATTTCATATAAATATTCCTGGATAAGGGGTGTGATCCATAATGGAACATGGATATTGGTCACCATAATATGAATTAGTGAATAGATAAGAGACATATCATGAGTATGAAACTACTTATAGGCATGAATATTTCTATTTATGTGGATGCACAAAAATAATATACCAAATAATGTTAACTTTTTTTTGAGAATTTTTTTATTTATTTCCATGGAACATGATTTTGGTGTTTATATTAAATAATTAAATAATTCAAAACTATATTAGATAAATTCTTCTAACAAGTTATTTTCCTAGTTTCTTTAGATGGGTAATATTTGGGGGACTCCTAATATGTTTATATTGTCCCATTTCTTAGGAACATATGGGTGATTTTATTTTCTAAATATCTAGATATAATAAAGGGAATGGTATTGTATATTTATATTCATGTGTCCGGAAACCTTATACATGGATGGTGGAGTTAGAACTTTGATTTTTCATGGGAAGAAATAGTAATTTTGACTTGATGTATTTAATTAAAGAGGTATTTTTGGATTACTATATATTGTTTTCAATGTCACTTTAATTTGTTTTACTTTTTATTTATAAATGGGTTCTATTGGTTTATCATGAAACATATAGTGGTTTAATTTTTCATCTATCATGTTGTGAAGTGGTTTACTTTTACAAGAAAGATCATGCCCAAATTTTACAAAAGATCAAGGCATTTAATGAAATTATTTCATGTCTTAGGGATTCTACATAAGTCTAGTATCACCTCCACCTATTTCCAAGACAAAAAATAGGGGCGGGATATTAAAAATTTTATATATCAGGGTCGGTTTGTCTATCCCTTAGGATGGAATAAAGGAGGTTTTAATGTTATAACATTAAATTTATAATATCAAAGAGACAGATAGCCTATATATACTAAACATCGTGTTCGAAATGTTTTTTGGGAACACATGTTTTTTATGAATCTTTTAGGTGACTTCTTATATCATCTCCCTGGGATTAGCCAATCAGGATGGCATATCATGTATTGATAGTGATACATCCCATTAGGATTTCGTTTCCCATATTTTGTTTTATAATTTTTGAAAATTATTGAAAATGTTTAAAATGGTATAATTTTGAAAAAATTGTTATTCTATTTATTGATATTGTAATTTAGAATTCTTATTCCTTCAATTACATTTTACTGAGTGTATATAGAGTTTTTTTATAGAAATTGGAACCAATTAGAGGTCGTACGAATCATCCAAAAGATCCAAAAAAGAATGTAGTTTCACCTAAGCCATAAGTAAACCAAAAATAGGTATATAGGGACATAAAATATTTTCAAGTTATAGAAATTGGAAATCTGAATTTTTGAACAATGATAACTATCTCATCAGTGATGTCTCAAATATATAATCCTCATATTTTTCAAGGGGATTTTAAAACTAATAAATTGAATGTGTGGATAAAATGAATGAATAGAATTTTTAATTTTATTGGTATTCTAGTTGATCTAAAAGTCTTGTTGGGAACATATATATTGGATTTGTTGGCACAAAATGGTGGTATTTATTTGTGTAAGATAAACATGACCATTTTATTTCAAGGGATTATTTTGAATAATTTTTTAACAAAAATTTATATCCTCAAACATTTCAGATTACTATAATAGGGGATTTAATCGAATAAAAGTAAGAGATTATCTCTGTAATAGAATATGTGTATATGTTTATGAACCTTTTTAACATTGAACTAGAATTTGATATATGTTCATCCTTACCAACACACATTTCTATGTTGGGGATATTATCATATTTTTACCCAATAATTTTATTCCTCTATATTACAAAATATAAGGAAATAGTAAACAATGTGACTATGAAAAAAAGGTATATCACTAAAAAAATATGTGTGGGGTAATGTTTATCATGTTGAGAATTGGTGGGAAATCCATTTATGAAAATAATTGGATGAGGGAAACCTAGATCTATTGTGATGTGTTATCTTAGAAGTAGACCAAGAGATAAGTCAACTTCACTCCTCAACCTAATAGTAAGAAGGGCTGTTTGGATTGTGGTTCTTTTGATAATATTAGGTGATACTGTATGACTCCACCTAGATTATTTCATTACTATAAAAATTTGGGGCATCTATAGTGTTATTTTTATAGTGAACCAAATCATGTTGTATAGAATGCATCTCATATCTCTTAGAAATATTATGATTAAATGGGGAGATCTCTCTTGAATAACCCTTATCCATAGAAGGAAGTTATTCTATGGGATTCTAGGAACACCACGAGTTATAAAAAAAATGAAATATCAATAGGTAAGTGAATAAAAAGTGTAAATCACTAATAAATTGTTTGGTTATAGGCATGTGATCATTGAAAATAAACATGATTCTTCAATAATGTGAGTTATGGTTATTGTAAATTCAAACCTCATGCAGGAATTATTTGTAACTAGTGTATTCCACTATTTTATTTCTTCTCATATAGTTAATCTCATGGGATCATGTGTTTATACTACACCTTCTATTATAAAAATGAAAACTCATCTTGGACAATGAGAGTGTCAAGCATTTAACTGTGCATCATGTACACTGACTATTGATAGGTAAGAATTTTTATGAGATTTTTCATTCTTTGAGATGGATATCTATGTATTGAATTTGGGAATGGATTATTTGATAACATCAAAAGACTATGTTAGTTATTATTCATGATAACCATGTTTTATATATTCATATAGAATTAAACATCACATCAATGGAGAGTGGGAAGTGGATGCAAGATGAGTATAACATTTTTTACTTGTGATTTGAACTATCTCCTCTTAGTTGAGAGTTGTTATATTAGAGTTTATAGATAAAATAAAAATTGTATATTTTCCAACCATATTTTACCAGTTTCATGGTGTGATTTTGGATAATTTCTTATGGTTTCCACCCTAATGGGATGTAGAGTTTAGGATTGATCTCTTATCACGGACAACTTTTAATTTCCTTCCATTTTATAGAATGGATCCTATGAAATTTTGGGAATATAAATTCCATCTGAAATAATTAAAAATTAAAGGGTTCCTTTGGGTTAGCATGTCTCCAAGGGAAGCCCCAATTCACTTTGTTAAGGAGAGGGATGGGACTCAGAGCATTTGTGTGGGTTATCATAAGCATAAACACGTTATGATAAAGAATTGGTATTCACTTCTATGAATTTATGACATTTATAATAATTTTAGGGGAGCTTATTTTTTATCTAAAATTTACATTCAATCAATATATCACAAACTATGAGTTCAAAAAGAGGATATTCTGAAGACTTCCATTAGGACATGATGTTATCATTATGAGTATGTGGTTATGCAATTTGTCTAGATAAATGCACTATTAGTATTTATGGAATTTATGAATTAGTTCTATCTAAAGTATTATAATTCCACTATAGTTATGTTCATGGATAGTATCCATGTCTATTCTAGAACTTTAAAAGATCATGAGGAACACATGTCTATAGTGTTGAGTATCCTATGATAACATCACATTTATGCAAATATTTCAAATTGGGAATTCTAGATAAAGGGGGTATGTTTCCTATGTCATGTCATCTTTGATAATGGTTTTTATGTAGATCCTGAAATGATAAGAATTGTTATATCATGGAAACGAATAACGAATTTATTTGAGATAGGAAATATCCTTAGCTTAATAGGATTCTATAGATAATTTTTTTGTGATTTTCCACACTTTGAATCATTAATGATAGCCACGAGAAGAAAAGGAATTGTTTTTTAATAGAAATATGAATTTCATAAATATTTCCAACAGATAATGTTATGAAATACACCAGCACATATCAATACATTATTTGAATTAGGAAAGGGTTATAAAGTATACATTAATGCACCAGGACTGGGGTCGGCCGGTGTTCTCATGCATGTTGATAATGTCATAGATTATGGATCCAGAAAGATATGATTATAAGAAATAAATCACTGCATTATTTATAATTAGAAATTGTAATTCCTGATTTAATGACATGGAATCATTATATTTTTTGGGAGGTCTTTATAGTGATTATGGATAAAAATGAGTTTGAATCACATTTTCTCTCAAATAGATTTGAATATAAGGAAATGAACATGGAAAAACATACTCAAATGGTTGACTTGAGCATGTTGTATAAACTAGGTAAAGGGAACATTTTGGTTGTTGCATTATGTCATAATTCATGCAATTTGTTTGGAATAGAAGCTTCAGATTTCTAGTAGCTGATATCATAGAGAACATATATGGATTTAGAGTGTGCTGAGAAATGTGATGTTGTAACATTCTACCTAGTGTTTTTCATTCCTCATTTTTTTGAGCATGTGAAATATGCTAAGATACATAATCCTAGACGTGTTTCCATAAGTTTAAAACAAAACTTTGGCGAGACCATTAATAAATGAAATCTTGATGAGGCATCTATGATGATTTTTATAGATCCAATAATTTTTCTTACAATATCACCAGAATATCCTCTTTTAGCCTAAAACCTTTCGATATAGACTACTAATCCAAGAATATGAATGATGTATAAGTCCTTGAGAGAATAGTTTTGGTGGGTTTGCATATAGAGGAATGTTGTAGAGTTTTCCGAAGATGGATTACATTCATGTAGGTCATGGAAGGGAACTAATGACCAGTTGGTATGATAGAATATTTACTTGTTAACATTTGGAGATGGGAACAAATATCCAGGTATTTTTTGATATCTCTACTGAGAATGGTAAAGAATCATGATTCTATATGGTTGATTTTTTATGAATCGTAATTTTAGATCACATCATCCCCATTATTAAATCCAATACAGTGGTGGAATTTTCTAAGTGGTAAATAAATTTAAACATAATATCAATTTTTGTTACATCTAAGTAGCCCCCCATTTGGTTGTTTGGGAAACCCATGAAATTTTTTCCTCTGGTTCTCCAAATTCCATAATCATCCAAAATTTGTGCTCCAGCACCGCGTTGACTAAGATGTCTCATAGATGACATGTCATATACTAGGTGAAAATTTTCATTCATAAATGTGAATCAACTTATAAAATCATTCCTTACATATTGTGAACTACAGCATCAAAATTTAATATTTTCTAGTCCCACTGCTCCTTTTTTCTGGTTTTGAATCCCCATTCTGAAGTGGTTCTTCATAAATTTAAATACACAATACTAGAAATTAGTATTTAGCACTCCAATAAAAACCATATACTATATAAAGACTAATTTAAATGACCTTTCTATTTCACAATTTCATTACAATCATCCCTACCATTATTTTACTTCTTCTATAGTAGCCAAAAAAATCATATCATTCCTTCTCTCTTGTATTCTCAAATACAGTAAAGAAGAACCCTATATTATCCTAGACATATAATTTAGTCAACATATCCACCAAATTAGGACAAACAATTATCTTATAAATATAAAATACATGGACTTCTAGAAGGCATATGATAATGTTATAATTCAATTTGATGTTTTTTATTCGTAAGTGAAGCACAGAATCATAAAAAGATGAAAGTTTTTTTATAATTTAAAAAAATATGTCCGATTACATTATTTTAAGTTACCCCAAAAAATAATCCAAAATAGAATCATCCCATTTTATATTATTTCCAGGTACTCTAAAATGGTTTTAGATACTGGAACTACTATTTATATTCTATACATGTAACTAATATTCATTCCCCCATAAGTAAACATAAATCCAGTGATAATTCTATATGTTTCATTATCTCAACTAAAATATCCATATAAAATCCCTTGTAATGAATCATTTATTCTATAGGTTAAATTTAAGTCTATAATATTTTTAAGGGACTATAGTATCCACCTTATAGCCTCTGAGTGTTCAATTCCTAGATTTCACATCAATCTTCTCACAACTGAAAAAATATAATAATTATACAACTGTGTATAAACCATACCATAATTAAAGCTTCTAACCATAGATACATATGAATCATGCACATTTACTCATCCCCAACATCCATTCTAGAAGAATAAATTTTAGATGTCATGAAATTTCAATCAAATGGGGTTATCATTATCTTAGATCTATAAAATTTATATCTTTTGAAAATAATTCTGATGTAGTCAAAGTGGGAAAAATTCATTGTTCAAATATTCCTTTTCCCAATTATTCATATCCACGAAATACCCATCGCATACAAGATATACATCTTCTCAAACTTTTTGGAAATTTTTTTCTTTCAATTCCTTAATCCATTATAGGTTCAGACTAGTCACAAGAATATAATTAATGTACTATTGATGTATGATTAAATTCCTATCATCGCACCTATTTCAGTTGTAGAAATGAATCACATTACACCAGAAAAATTACTTCACTTATATATAGGCATTGATCTTCTTGTTTGGTCATCTTGGTTAATTATTTAACCCATATAAACTACGTATTTTCATTCACACCAATTCTAAAATTCTAGTTTATATGAAACCAACCAATTACAATATGAAAATTTCATTCTAAAAATCATGATAATAGAATTATATATTTCAATATATTTGTTCAATATGTTGAACCTAATTTGAAACCATTTTGATCACCGTCAGGATTTTTATACATTTAATAATTATGGAATTGAATGAACTTGAATACATGACTTCAAATTGTTTAAATCATTTCACAATAGTCCGTGATTATCTCATTTCCCACCAACCACTTCTCTATTCAATAATTGTACCCTTTTTGTAGTTATATTCTCTCTAGTATATGTTCAATTATATCCCATGTTTTAATGATATACAATGAGTTATGATCATCTTTTATTGATAAGTACCATATTCTCAAATATACAAGATCATCCACCACTTTCAATATTTCACGTTCTCTACTATATCTATCATGTAAGGATGAAACGATATGAACCAATTCACTTGATTTATGACCCTGATAGAACTCCCCAATATAACCTAAGGATTTTTTTTCATTTTGATAGAAATTCTTATAGAACATTACCACAATCCTCCAAAATAATATATAGTCTTTTTTACATCTATCAAATTCCATACCGATGATATATGGTATCCTTATGATTCACCCAAATGGTATGGAATGGTAAAAACATTCATGATCATAAAACTAACCAAAACAACAAAACATGAATTAAAAATAACATAGATATGATATGTTGATTCATTTTTATCAATTTAATGTTATATAAATTTTTTACCCTTCAAAATGATATCCTTATTAAGGATGATATTCTATCATTTTATGACCATTTTTTAGTGGTTATAAAAAAGCTAAAAATCAATAAAATTTACTCAATACCACATAATGAAAAATTCATAGAAAATGACATCCATGTTTTATTTTTTTAAAGAATCAACATGGATATATTATATTCTTTAAGAAAATTTTATTTTTTAAACGTAAAGTTGACTACCATTATAGTAATTCTCCAAAGGATCCCATTCCATTATTGATGTAATTATGTTCATAGGAAATATCTAAAAACCAATTATATGTGCCAAATTCTCCCCCAAGTAACTGGAGAGTAGCCTCATTCTCTATGATATATAATTCAATTTCCAATTCTTCAATTCCACAACACCATTCTTCTATAGAGTACATTTCTAGTTTTATCAAATCAAATTACATTCTTTTGATAGATGTTTTATAACTATTTAATTTTTTACTCGTCCCAATTATCAAACTATAAAAGTTTTAGTTTTATTATAATTTTTTTTTCCTCTATAGATATCAACAAGAAGAATGATTTTAGAAATATATACTTTTTTAGAAAGTACATCCTCACTAACCATTATTCATATCCAATGATGGTTAAATAACAGCGTGAACCATTGTGAGAATAGGCACATTTTAACAACCAAAGATATATATACATAGGATATGGATTTTAGATATTAGGTTACTTACCCTAATAAATGGACACCTTCAATTTTTCAAGGATTCACCCTTTATATCTTTTAAACTCTATATAATATATATTTAGTATTCAATTTTTAGCTAATACCTTCAATCCATTCTCACCTATTTGACCAAGAAGATCATGCTAAATCTTTATAGTACAAAAACGCAATGATATTGAACGAATTTATACATCTAAAAACATTCAAGTAAAATTTTACATATTTCAAACCTTTTGGAACCAATATGGAACCCTATGAGATCTTATACACACAATCTAGAAATCTCGTAAAGAGACATGCATCGTCTAGATGACCAATCAAAATTTGGTTATTCCATAACCCCCATTATTTTTTAAAATCCTTAAATATTTAAGAAAAAGATTCTTATTGTTCATAAATTCATATAAATTATTTAAAAACTATATAGATATTCATCATACTAAAGTTGAACATTGATAAAAAAATTTAATACATGATTTTTCATACATGATCTATTATATATTGTGTAAAATAAATTCATAGAACAAATTATAAATACATTTAATGAAAAAGATCCTCTAAGAAACAAATCATATATCACCCAAAACTATAGTATTAAATATGAAAATATTGAAGAGAGTCTTCTAAAATTGACCTTATTATCTCTTCTAACCTTCATTATGGATTTCTTATTCCAACATTTTCTACATATAGGTCTCCAAATATTCAATTAATAGTGGTGTTTTATCTATTTGTATCACACTTCTTCTAAATTTTTTATTGAGTAAAATATCCTCTATCATCCCCAATAATGGAAATTTTGGATTTTTTGTGTGCATACTTCTCCAAAATGTCCTAATTAAATGTGAGATCATATATTTACCCAAAAACAATGTAAGTCCTACCACTAATCTTCTCAAAATGTTAACCATCAAAACCTATTAATCATTAGATGCTTTAAAGAGGGTCAATTCTCACTCTAAATATAGTAATATCATGGCCTTTGACTTTAGCTAACTTCAAATCATGTGGAAATAATTAACATTATTTAAACCAATTTTCCTCCAACAATATTCAAGAGGAAGAGCCTAAATACCGGAAACACATTATTCATTGGATTTGGATTCTTATATATTTCATTAAATTTAGACCTAATTTTAGTAGTTGTCCTCATCATCTCAATATTAAAGTCTATTTTCCATCAAAATGTCATCCAAACAACACCATGTGTCTTATGATCATGATTTTCTCCACTATAAAATTTTTATTTCATCGGGTTTGTCCCAAATCAATCAAAAATAATGATCTATGTGAAATATATAATCCATAATCTACTTCTTCCCAAATATAAAATAATATCCATATATAATTTTAAACATAACCATTAGAATTTCCAAATCTATATCATTAAAATTATAAACCCATTGAAAAAAATTAAATGACAAAAATTTACATCATAATTCTTAGACAGAGTAAAATTGGATATGATAAAAAATTCCAAAACTCGTCATTCTGAAACACTCCATTTATTACCAAAACATGAAATAAAATGATATAGAAACTAAAAATAAGTGAATTAGATGATGTTGATAATCAATAAAAAAGAAAAAAGATACAAATTCCTATGATAAATCACATTACAATAATTCATGAACATTTGTAACTAAAAAAAATAAATTGAATAAAATCTCACACACACCAAATGATTACACAAGTCATTAAATTTTTCAATCCATTACATATTTCAATTGATGAACACTAAAATCAATAAATTAAAAAGTGTATTCAAAGTGAAATATATCAGAAGATTCATGTATTTAATAAAGGAATGATACTTGAGAAAGCATCTTTGAAATCGATCACCCTATTTATGGGTGAGACTGTAGAATCGTTGTAATCAAATTTTATTAGTTCCATAGTCATATGATTGTTATTCTCCACCATTTCCTGAACTAATAAAAACACTATATACCCTCTCCCATATCAGGTGGACCGTTACTATCCAAAATCATATTCTATTTTTTAGAACATTTCTTCCATATTTTTGACGTTACCTTCTGAATTTTAGATTCCTATATTCTATTTCTCATCATATTGAACTATTACATCATTGGGTTGATCACAAAGTGGTTTCACATTTTTAATCACTACAAAAAATAGTGGTTAAGGGTATCCATTATTAGAAGTTCAAAATGGGTTGTGTTCCCATGGGCTAATCAGGTTTGGGGTGGGGCGGGGCGGGGTGGGGTAGGTTAATTAAAATTAACCAAATTTTAAGGGGATGTAATATAGATATACCGCACGGGCAGCCAACCCATGTGGGTTTACCCGCATGGATACGATCAGATCAATGGGTTATATTAATTTTATTTACAATAATAATTATAACATTGAATTCTAAAATATAACATCATTTACGAGGTGGTGTAGAAGTCATTCATCAACTAACATTTTCCCAACACCACTCCACCTGAAGATTCCTCGGAACCCTGTACCTCCTCAACGTTATTTTATATATCCTACAAAACACTACCCTATCCACCCAGTCATCCCGCCCGACCTTTCCTACAACCCCCAACTTCACCGCCCTTTGATCATACTCCACCCCCATGTCACGCCCACCCGCCACCCATCCTCCTCTTCGACCTCTTTCACCCCCAACTTTCCCCCTTGATTCCTACACTCGTGACCCCTTCACCCTCACCTCCTCCACCCATGACTCCCTCCACCCCCCCGTCCTCCTCACTTCCTCCCCCGATGACCCTCATCACCCCCTGCCCAGCCTCCTCACCTTCTCCATCCGAATCATCCATCACCCTTGCCTCTACCGCCCATGGCCCCCATCACCCACCACCTGGCCTCCTCTATGACAATTCTTTCTTTGCCTCCACCAGTGACCTTCTTATTCATCAGCTACACCAAAACCCACCAGCTCGACCGCGAGCCCTCTTATGCAACCCCATTGTGTCCCCACCCACCTCCTCTAGTACCTATAACTCCTCTATCGGTGCTCCTCCAGTATTGAAACAACTACTCTAAGTTGGTATTATTTTTTAAGTTTTTTAATTTATGTTATTTCATAAAAGATTTAATTTTTAGTTTTCGTTTTTAGTATTTTTCATTTTTTTATTCTGTATTTCATAAATATTGAATGAATTTTTAAAAAAAACATATAACAACAATAAATATTATATTACATTCCTATTTGTTAATATAAAATATAACTATTTTTTAATATATATATAATAAATGAAGATTAGCCACAGGATTTCCTGCATCCGATGTGGGGCGGTGGGCGTGATAAATCCACCCATTTTTATGTGGTCTTTTATAGGTCTAGAACGCATGGGAATAAACACATGTGGTTTTGGCTTGTGCCACCTCGCCCCTCCCATTTTTCATTACCATCCATTATATATCTACGTATGTGTATTATATGATTTGAAAAAATACATCCTTTTTTCTTTGTTATATTCTAAATGAAATCCTCATTGAGTTCCACTTGATTATTGTTATGTATTTCCAGCTACATTATATTGAGACAAAATGTGCATGATTGTTGTAGTATAGGATATATGTCCTCTATATTATGATGAGGAGATATGTAATCCACTATTATTTGTTTTCTACCACTATGAAGTGAATGCAAATCTTTATAATTCGTAATAGATTTAACATGTGAATTTATCTCAATGCATCCTCATTATTCATCAATAGTGGGAAACCAAACTAGCTCTCCATACATCCCTTTAACATTAATTACTATTCATGTGGATTATACTAAAAACCCTACATGGAAAAATCCATGGTGAAAAATATAAAACAATATCATATGATAAATAAGAAGATAATTGAAGTTATAATAAAATAGAATTATATAAATTCATAAAAAAGCACCCTCCATTTTTCAATAATGAATATTTTTTAAATTTTGAAATGCATATGGGAATACTTCATTTAGAGAGTTTGATAAGGGAAATCGCTCTCTTAGTCTGCTGTAATTTCCTATAGTTCATCATCCATGTAAAAATCTAGAGATTCATAAATTATTTGGTTATCCAATGTGGGTTCCCCTTCATTCTATTGGAAGTTTATTTATTCATGCATATATCCTATCATGGGATTAATTGAACTATTAAATCATTTCTCTGATAATATCGATCCCATGTTTAGACATGGGTTGATTTTTTTCTTCTTAGTATTTTAGCTTCCATTTTCCCGAACTCCATAATATAATAGATAGTTCCTATAATCATTTTAAGAAATATTGGAAAATATATAAGTTTTATCACAAAACATATATTTCATTTCAACATGTTTCAATAAAATTAATTTATAAAATGGAATATAATGAAATAAAAATATACTTGAGGAATGCAGTACAACTTTTATGGTCTCTTTGAAAAAGTTCCAATTGTTTTTGATGCATTCTCATAGTCCTTGATGTTTTTAAATTTATAATCCTAATAATACATGTAGTGATGACAATATTGTTTTCTCCCAAGGAGTTACAGGGCACACAATAATCCACTTTTATATTTTATTATATTTATTTCCATTTATTATTTCAAAAAAATGAATACTGGTGTATTGTAAATCCTCATGTTCTTCTGGATTTTGAAAATGAGTGGAAATTTATTTTTTTATTCTATGGATCATGACGTGTAAACTGGTACATTTCCTAGACCATATGATCTCAAAAATATATTATTAACACTCTATTGTTCATGAATTGGTGTGTTCACCCTAATACATAACTTTTTTTCGAATTCCAAAGTGTTTTAATTTTCATGGAATATTTAATTTTTCATTAATTAAATAATTATTTATTAACATAAATTCATTTTGTGATAACAATAGAATTGAGTGTAAGATTTAGAATCTGACTGCCCATTTGAGTATATAATGGAGTGATTTTCTAATGTATGTCTTAACTTTAACATGGGTACTAGGGCTAATCCCGAGCCCCTTGTTTTTTCATTTTTTTATATTTTTTTCTTTCCTTTTCCAATTTACATTCTCCACTCCAACAATTTTTCTCATGTATTCCCCCATAGACAACACATGATTCATATGGGATATATAGGGGATAATGATAGGGATATATAAAGGGGGAAGTGGTACAATGGAGCTCTAGAGGAGCCGTATGGTTATCAATAGCTATAAGATGTGGTTCCGACAAAAGCATTGGAACACTCCATCAAAGGTAGGACATTTTATGTTCTATGAAATATATCACTATAGTTTAATTATTTAATGTTATTAAATGCCTATTTGTAATTTAAGTGCCCTTGGAGGGATGATACAGAGTAATTCATGGATAAAATTTTTTTCCAGCTGATTTCATGGGGTTCCATTTGGGAAATACTGATCACACATCATATAGTTTATGAACACATAGAGTGTGTTATTTGTTTTTAGTGAAAAATTGATGATAATGATTATAGTGAATTTGTTTTTAGGATATTCTATATAGAGGTGACATTGGTTGTGTTTGGTTATTTGATTAGTCACCCTGTAGTGTGGTCACATAGTCATTAAGAACATACGACCAAACCCCATGTGAGGTATATGGCCAATGGCCACGTGTGGCAGTTGGTTGGGTCCAGTTTGGGGGGTCTTGTACAGCTTCATGGGTAGAACCCTATGTGTGATACACTCCATGTAGAGAGGAAAACATTTTATCATCTTGAAAAGTGAACACTGATGGGGGTAAGAAACACATCATGGGAGGCCTTATAGAGGTACACAACATTTACATGAAGTTTGCACCATGTTATAGATTTTTATAAATTTTATTTATGGATCTATAATGTTACATGATAATAGTACAATATGATCACATTATCCATGTAGATCATGGTTAGAAAACCCTCTTGGTGATTTGGATTATTTGAATGATGATTCGTGGTCGGTGTGTTATTACCGAGAGACCATTCATCCAATTGTTGATTCAAGGGAACAACCTAGGGATATATGAATTAAAACATTAGTGATTGTTGTTAGAATGAGTGATGGTTTGGATAGAAAGAGATATAGAGATAAAGAACATGGTTATGATTTATAATGACGGATATTATGGACCTAGTGTAAGATCCTTGGCTTATCCAGGTTAGGTCTTGTGTAGTGGATGAATGGTCGGGTGTTCATACTGAATTCAGGACAACATTATTTTTTTGATGGTTCATATGAAATCTCTTGGAAATGATCTCACTGAGTAATATTTTACATGGTTTTTGTGGATTTGAAATAATTATGATGACACATATAGTTGTTATTCCATTGAGTGATTTGTGTTGACTAGAAAATTATTTTAGAAAGAAAAGAGCCCTCGATTCATATTTTCGAATTGTGGGACATACGAGAATCTAGTGGGTTCCCCAATTATTTATTAAACATTGAGTAATGGTTTTCATGGAATATTATATATCATTTAGTGTGTTACACTAGAAATTTTACATTACTTATGAGTCTTGGGGCTAGGATTAGTGAAGTTGGGTCTGGGTATTTGGCCAAGAAATTTTTTTATATGTGTTATTTTTATTTAGACTCATTAAAGGATATGTTTTGTTTATATATTTTAAATAAAAATGAGGGATATTACTCTATATATTTTTTAAAAACCCCATAGGGGGCCTTTATTTATTCTGTGAAAAATCACTTGCGGTGGTCGTGATATCTTGAATTAAAGACACTAGAATGGGAGTTCTATGAAACTTATCGACTATTACCTTAGCTGACAAAACATCCTTAGGGGATATATAATATAATTACGGAAGATAAAAAATCCCTATTAGACGTATGCCATAATGTTAGATGGACTTCAATGGATTTGGGCCCTAGGGTTAATCTGGTATTGAAAAGTCCCATCTTAGATTCCACTAAACTAGTGCTCCACGTGGGTTTGTTACGAGGCCTCAAGTGCACCTCTTTATATGACCGAGGCTTCCTACTAGCAGTGAGTTCCTAGGTTGTTTGCATGGAGGGACTATTCCATCATATCAGTGTAAAAATGTAAATAACTATATATCATCCAAGAATTAATAAACAAAGTATATAAGAAATAGATAAACAGAAATAGACCATGATATATAATAAAATAAATTTAATACAAGCCCTAACATTCCTTTCATACATACAACACTATTTATCCACTAGGATAACTATACATGAGGGAGTATATAAAAATTATGAAATAAAAGTGTTGGGATCTATTAAAACTACATGTAAGACCACATACCCATTATCCATGATCGTTTCCAAATATTCCTGCCCGATCATATGAATTACACATGAGTAACTCTATTCAATAATGAAACTCTAGGCCTCATCCCTATCCACCATAAAGTTTATTCTCATCCTAGAAATAATCAAAAAGTTCTCTATGCACACTAAGCTACATGTTCAGTAGTGATAAATAATATATGTATTCTACCCTAATGATTATACTATAAGTATTCTTTCGAAAGTGTGTGCTTGGGAAATATTCTCATCCGGGTGGGGTCATAAGTAAAAAGATAACAAAGTAAATAATTTGAAACCATAGATGATCCTAGGGTCTATGATCATAGAAAACTAGACATTTTTCCATCATTTACCCTTACATTTATATTTTTATATATGTATATTCCCAAAAGAAATACATATAAACATATGTATGAACATTACTTCATATTATGAATTAAATAAAATTAAACCATCAGTAATTGATCATGATGTTCGTAATCATGGTCACCTAGGCATCCTATAAAAAGTTATTTGATTTAGATATCATACCACTCAAGACAAGTATTTCTATGTTGATCTCTTGGTTTATAATCCATACCGACAATACTTTCTTTGGAGAGTGCTAAAATGTATCTTATATAGCTTCATCACCCTAATAGGATACTCATCCTAAGCATATGTACACATTAAATCTCTTCCAATCACTATAATAATTTATTCTATTGAAGTACATAAAGCCATATTATAATTAGATTTGAGCTGGATGTCATACCACTCATACCATTAAAATCCAGTCTATAGTTTGAGCCCTATGTCCGAGTCTATAAGATGTCATGACATTGTGGCTTGGATAAACCATATTGGTGTGACCCTTAGGTGAACTGTAGAGATATCTCATCTATGAGATTTCATTCCCACCATTCAATGTTTCTAATCATGGATAGTGGAATCATACCTATAACATGAGTGAGAATAATTATCCACATGTATCCAATGACTTGAAACTCCATGTCCAACACCAGAGTCTAATAATCTATCAAGGAGACTGTAATTGTCCCTATCACATTGTAGAGAATAATAATACAAGATAATAACCTACTAATGTAGATCATAATCATCCTCATCACATGGAAATCATAGGAGGGGAGAGTCATCCTTAGCATATTAAAATTAAAGGACAACTAAATAATACTCATAAATTGAGAGAGATTAACTCTCCACGAGTATCATTACTAGGGATGACAGGTCCATATATCATATTTATGGTCTCGTTATATGAATCCCATAAAGCACATATGAAAGTATAAATAATATAATAAAAAATTTTGGGTCTCAGCAGCTAGATCCTAGGTATTTCCTCTTTGTATAAAATTAAATTTGAGAATAACATTTCTCATATGCCAGATCCATGGAATGCACGTCTGGGAATCCCAAAGGGAAATAAATACGCATAATGTTAGGCTCATTTGTCACTAACCATGAAGGAGATCTTTTAATCATTAATTCACTAGAAAATTATTTTTTAAATATTAATAATATTTAAGGTTGATGAACACCAAACCCACCAATACTGCCATAGCCTTAAGGGATTATAAGTTTGGTACAGGTTCTAAGGTGACCCCAACTACCATATCTTCCCAAACCCAACATACTATATCATGGTCGGTCAAACATTAAGACAGCCATAGAGGCCCTCCAATAATAGATAAAGAGAGACATCATACTTACTATTGTCCTAACTAATGGTAAAAGGATGAATCATACATGGGATACTATAATAATAATAATAAAATACTCACTTGTAACATGTGATCAATGAAATTATATAATTAGGTAGGCATCCAACATGGGATAATAAAATAGGTGTAAGAATGTAGAGGCATCCTACATGGGATCCTTAGGATGGTAAAAGGTTAAATAGACTCAACATGGGAATACCTAGTATAGAGTAAAGTGAAGGAATACCTAAGGGTGACCCTTAGTAAAAAAAGAAGATTGAGGCATCCTATATGGGATCCTCCAAGTCAAAACATATGTAGAGACATCGCATTGGGGAACATGAGAGACCAAATACCCATCCTCATGGGATAGAAGTAATCTTCTAGAAATGGATAAATCCTCATGGAAAAAATAAAATGGAGTGGTCTTCAAAATTTAGTTCAAGGATCATCATAGAAGAAATTTCAAAATATTTGGATCCAAGTGGATTCAATTACTGGAGTAAGAACCTCTTTGTTTAAAAAAATCATAAAACATCACCCAGGAGTCCTCAAAAAACCCGTGTGTTTCAAAATCAAGATAAATGATGAAAAATACTCTGAATAGACTCCTCTTATGTCAAATTATAAATCTTGGGTATAAAATAGAGAAATACCTAAAACTTTTACCAAAGGAGAAGTACACGGTATGTGTACCAAGTTACAAGGTATGTACCCTTTGGGCCTCACATGGTCATATACATTAGCCGGAAATGGAACATAAAATCCAATGTACATGGTGTATTGATATTTTTCATGAAATATACCCTATATAGGGTACCTATCCACGTACCTCCCATGGCCTAGCTATATATATAGCATGTCCATGGAACTCTACGTTGCATGAAACCCCCATAGGGTCTCACTGTATACTCTACACAAACATGTTCCCATGCACGAGCTATCTGGACGGGTACACGACTACACAAATACCTTCAATACATTGAATTTATACCCCATAAAAAGTGTGTACTTACAAAATATGATATTTCCCAAACAATAAGAACGCATTGAATTTTTTCTTGAACTACACTCCGTGTGACCAGAATTTCCAAATGGGATATCCCTCAAATTACCTGAAAGCCCTATTTTTTCACCAAAAACAACACATCAACACAAAATTGGGCCTATAAAATCATATATGGGATTAAAACATGATAATGATAAATCTATTGGGATATATGAAAAAAATTATAAAAGGCCTTCCTTTGGATGAAATCCACTATAGAATTTCCCATTTCCATGATCTACAACAGTTTCTTGATGATCCAATTCATGCTGATCTACCCTATGGTACTTCTATCTCTATATCCCTTTTCATATATCTCTATAACACCTTTTCTATCTAGGAAGAAACAAAAATCCTGAGCCCCTTGGGGGAATACGTGATATTCCAGAGACGAAATGATGACATGGAATTGGGAAAGATAAAATTAAAAAGGAAAAGAAAATAAAATAGAAATAGTGTCCGAGTTGGACCAGATGCTCAAACAGACTTATTCCTATAATATGTAAAAAAATATCTATTCCAGGTTCATTTTCAATGAAATAATCTCAATATGACACTCCATTCAGAATATATGCTTGAACAAACTAGCATAAATAAATTAACATTTAATTAAATAAATATTATTTATTAATTATTCCTATAAAATTTAATCGCCTTAGAAGTCCCCAAAAAATTATCCTAGATTAAGATCCCTATTTATGTACCAAAAATGTTTTCAAAAAATTATCCAAGATCATCTACTAGGATAATATTACCATTTTACACATCACATGTAGTTGAAAAAAATCAAATTTAAACTCAAAATTCTAGTCCAAAAAAACACAGGTCCTTATAATCACCCACCATAAACCTTATCATACATAAGAATACATGGTTGAAAAATCAAGTAGATATTCCCTCAAACAAAGCATTTATGCAGCTGCACTATCTACATTGTCTAATAACTAGTCTCACAAATTCATAAAAAATCACATAAATTGAATAAACATAACTATGAGTGATCTAGTACTCCCTACCATAAGTATAACATTATCGCCATCTCAAAACCATAATCTTATGTAAATTAATCAATTTAAATAAAAAATTAGGGTCACCACCACAAAACCAAAATGTGTGTACTCCCCAGTATTTGGACTACCTTATACCACTCTTCTAGTGAAACTTCAACAGGTTCCATCAGAGAACTGAGGAAATAAATTTAAAAGAAATGAACCTCGTTTTAGAGTTGATGCCCTTTCAGAGTACCCAAGACGATTTCAATATAAGGAATGATTTAATCTAACCAAGATAACAAAAATATTCTATTGATAGTTGTGTATAAAACTATATGAGAAACATTAACATCGAAAAACACAACACTTTCATTATAGAAACACCTAGAACTATGTCTCATGAAAAATTTGTGCCCATGTTTAACAACAGTCCGACTATATCTTGAAACCTATTTAATTTATGATTTATTCTCAACCATTGTGTATAATTTTTCATTTAAGCAGAACTCCCATGAAATCATTACCAAAACAAGTCTTTGAAAACATTAGTCCTTATCTCGCACACGTCCACTCAATGATCTAAGATTTATATCATAACATGAGAAACCTATACATTTCCTTATCAACAAAATCATACTCTCTTGAGACTTCCTGCACAAGTATACACCACTCATTCTACAAGGCATGTCAGTGTCATTAATCTAGAAACTCCCATGGAACTCTTCTTTAAAATCACACTCCACCTTTATTTCATGATTTATTCAACGTCCACCCATCGCCAGACGTCATTCCAGTCATGATCATTTAACCATTCTCTTAATATAATTACAATTGAATTAATGTCGGTTTATTAGGATGGGAACATAAATAGTCTATCCGATCAAACTGATCCATTATACCAAATCAACCTGGTTTCTTATCAAAAGAATAAGTCATCAACATTCCAATCTCTCAAAAATTGATCACCAAACCTAGGCCACTACCCAAAAAAGAATTCATAAACTTGTTATAAACATTCACTTAGGCTTCCCTTGTTCAAAATGGACATTGACCTACAAGGGTATGAGACAAAAATATGGGTATCTTGGTCTCCCAAATAGACCTACATATCATGTTTCGCAACTGGGTCACATGTTCTAACCACCAAGACCAAAATATAAAACCCTTATAATGAAGGTAAAGATCATAATGAACATTGAGTGTAAAAACATCCAACACAGCCTAAAAGGGCCCTAATCCTCCCCAGGAATCCATATATGTAACTACACCTAGATTTCAAGAAACCAACATAGAATAGATTATGAATCGAAACTCTCTGGGCATCCATATATGGAATCAACCCTCATGGTCTAATTCATGAGATATTTCCAAGGACCTAATAAAATCATAATCTACAATCTGACTAGATATCCACAACATGTGTTCAGTTATGTAAAATGAAATTCCAATATACACTAGAAAAAACTTAATATATTGTTACTGACTCCTTAAATAACTAGAAATAAGAAAAAAGACCCTACATGATGAAGAAAACAAGATCATAAATTGACTTATCTACCTAGTAGTGTCACTATAACTCCCATGCATGATGTCAGAGTCATCAACCTCACCGGAAAATGTCACAACATAGATCCACATAACCTTATATTAAAAGGAAATGTATATAAAAGAAGGTTCAGTTGAGAATAATTCCAAAAAATATATATACAGGAAAACACCATTTTGGTTTTCTACACATTAATCAATTTGGCTCAATATTCAATGTAATCACTATTTAGTAGGTCTATAACATGTGAATAATACATGGAAAATATAATGCAGGAGATGCATCTTGCCTCTATTAGCCAAGAGTCAGAATCCATCCCTAGCCTCATTCCAACAAGCCAAGATCCTGAAATCCTTAATAAGTCATAACATCCACAAAAAACATATATCAAATAAATAGAAAATGAAATGACATGGTAACATCATATATTAGAACAACATTCCCATAAACCTGTAAACAATATATTTTTTTGAAAACAAGTTTTCTCAATGTACTAGTCTAATACCCATAATAAGTTCTGACTCATTCTTAACAATAATGTCTACCATATCACAAATATTAATACAGCTGTAAAATACAAAGCTATAATACCATATTATAACCTCCATAACTAGATTCCACTAAATCGATGCTCTTATCCATTTCATTACAAGGACTCAAGAACAATTTTCCCTATGTTAGAGGCTAGAAACTACAGTATGGGCCAAGGGTGTGTCCGTTGAGAGACTGTAACCACATAATAGAGTAAATAATAGAAGAAATAACTATATAACATTCAAGAAGTAATAAATACAGTGTGTAAGAAATAAATAAACAAAATATTACATTTTTTTTTGTAAATGAAATGATATAAAAGCCTGAAGAACCATTTCATACATACAACATTGGTCTCCCAGTAGGTCGACCATACATGAATGTGTAGAAAAAAAACTGAAACAAAAGTATAGGGCCCTACATATACATTGAACTGGACCAAATAATAGATCTTTGTGACACTGTAACACTATACCTGTATGATCATAAGAAATTCACATTATCGAATCCACTAAATCATGAAACCATGTGCCTCATCCCATTACACCATGATTTATATGATCAACCTAAATGTATACATAAGGTCTCCACACACACCACCGTTCATGTAAAAAGGTGAGAAATAATCTTAGTAGGACACCCTATAGTTGAACCTATGAATCTATTGTCATAAGTGCATTCTCATAAAAAATTATTAGCCTATCCGAGACACTACTGAAATGATAAATGAAATAAATAACAAGAAACCACAATTTATCCCCAATTCCATGATCCCATCAAATTAGGAAATATTCAATCATGTACATTTATATTTGTTTTTATATATATGTACTTTCTGACACCGATATATGTATACACATAAATATGAATATACATGCGTAAGTTTAATGACATAACTTAAAATAATCAGTAGTTAGTTCTAGGGTCTATAATACATATCTCCTGGACATCCTATGTTAAAGGATTTAATTTGGATGTCGTACCAATCATGTTGTGTATCATTTATTTTATATCTGTTTCCTTAATACCAATAGACAATTCCTACTTTAGCCAGAACTGGAATGTATCGAAGAAAGCAACATCACCATAGGCGAATACTTGTCCTAACCATGGGATCACATGTACTCACATAAAATCACTATAATAATGGATATTAAGGGAATATATATGTATGTATTATAAATATATGAGAGTAGGATTCCATGATTATCATTCCATGAATATATATTCCAATATATGATCCCTAGGTCTGGGTCCATAGGAGGTCACCACACTGTTACTTAGATGAACCTTGAGGATCTATCCCTTAGGTGAACTATAAGGGTATCTCATCAGTGATACATATTAACCACCCCTAGAGATCTCTAATATTAAATATAAAAATTACATATATAATTTGTGAGAGCATAGTCATCCCTGAGTATCCAACGATTTGAAATTCCGTGTCTAACACCATAATTTAATAATCAGTCTAGAGAACTTAATATACCATATCACTTAGGAGTGCATAATAATCCATGAGTATAATCATATTGAGTAGAGAAAAATCATCTTCATTACATACCAATTAGAGTAGTTCATAATCATCCTCAACATATATGAATTTAAGTGGATTAGAAACATCCTCATCATTGAGGAGAGTATAATCATCCATGAGTATCATTACAAGGGAAGTTTTGCCCATATAAAATAATCTTAGGCTCAAAATTTGGATCCCAGGAAACAAATATAGAAAGAATAATCATATAATAATCAATTATAAATCTAAATATCAAGATTCCATGTAGAACCTCTAGGAATAGAAATTAATTTTTTTTAAACATGGATTAGAACTTGGATCATAGGAAAGCACATATGGGCATCCCAAATAGAAATAAAGATGCATCACATCAAGATCATCATCCCCCACCTAGGAATAAGTACTGGTAATTATCCTGGTATCAAAAATAAACATTTCAAAATATATATAAGAGCGAGGGTTCCCAAACTCAAAAACCACCACCACTTCTATAACATTAAGGGATTACAAGTTTAGTGCTAGTACTAAGGAGACACCCCCATCTCTACGCAAAAATAATGTAATATTTCTAGGATAGTCAAACATCAAGGTACCCAATAGCTCCCACAAGTAGTAACACAAGAGAGATAATACATATTGGAATCCATAGTACTAAAGATTAAATTAGTAATCCTTCATGGGAACCTCTAACCATAATAAAATAGATGCATCCTACATGATATACTTCAAATGGTATACAGTTGAAGGTACGCTACATGGGACCCTCAAATCGGTGTAAGAAGGAAGATAAATCCAACATTGGATCCTTACATTGGTAAAAGGGTAAATAAACCCTATAAGGGATTTCATATGTTATAATTTAGAGAAGGAGTCTGTTAGGGGGACACTTAGTAAAATGAAGAAGATATATGAATCCTACACTTGACCCTCTATGTCAAAGCGTAGGCAGAGCATCCCAAAGGGGATCCGAGGAGAAAACTAACCTAGCCACCTAGAAATGGAGGGAACATCTCATAAGGGAGACAAAACCATGGAAAATCAATAACACCTTGGTAAAGAAAGGTAACTTGATGCTCATTTCATATCAAAGGTATCATTCTTAAGGGAAAAATGTGTCTGATTATGAGAGAAAGAACATCTTCATCTAGGAAAACCATGAAACATAAACTAGAATTACTCAAATAACCAGAAGGGTATCATCATAACTATCTACCAATAAAACTACTCAGAATGGACTAGTATTATATCTAATTACAGCTTCTGTTCATAAAATAGGAAAACCCTATAAACTCTACTAAAAGAAGAGTACATGTCATGTGTACCTTTATACACATCTTTTATCTTAAAGGCTTAACCTAGGAATGTACCTCAGTAGAACATGGCATGCACTGTACACATGGCACATGACCATGTACCTCCCATGGATGGCCATGTACATATCCTGCTCATGTAGCTCTACATGACATGAAACTATCATGGGGTCTGATCATATACTCTTCACGACCATGTTCCCTTACACGGGATCATTGGATGGGTACTTGGTTACACATCCAAGTCCTAGTACAATGTGTGTATACCACTAATATGGAATGTGATTCTAAAAGATCATCTTCCTTTAATTGGGAGAAAATATGTCATGTGTTATAGAACTACACACTATGTCATCAGGATTTTCAAATGGGAAATCCCTAAAATCAATGAAAACAACCATTTTCCCCTAAAAAGTGGACCAACCCTCAAGGGGCCTTGAGAAATAATAATATGATATAAATACATGAAAATGATAAATATATTAGGATTTACAGAAAATATAAAAATGACAAAGCATTAGGTAAAATCCACTGAATATTTTCTCATTTCCACACTCCATAGCTACCACACGATGATCTAGACCATCCAGAGCTACATAGTGGTACCACTCTTCCCCTCTCCCTATTCCTCTCTCTCTGTATTCAATTTTATCTCCCAATTTCAAGATAAAGGAGGATCCAAAAGAGGTGTACATGAGAAGATAGGGTATAAAATAAGAAATGGAATATAAATGGAAGAATTCAAAAAATAAAACAAAAGAAAATGTAAAGGTGGCCCAACCAGGCCCCAATGGCCAAACTAATTTTTTACCCTAGCTAGAAAAAACTCTCTATTCCAAACTCAATGTAAGAGATATAATCTCAATCAAACACTCCATTAAAAAGATATGTTTGAATGGACCTACATGAATAAATTAATATTTAATTAATAAAATAATAATTATTAATTATTCTGCTAAAAACTAATTAGCTCAGAAATACAAAAAACTCATACTCTAGGGTAAAAACCCAATTCTAGGACTAACATAGTGGTCATAAAAATTATCTAAGGTCATATATCATGGAAAAATTGCAATTTATCACCTTAAAATCATCTTAAAGAATCAATTAAAATGTTTTCTCAAAATTCCATTTCAGATCAGCGTGGGTCCTCCCAGGTATTCAAGGATGGATCCTTTTAGAATATTTAAATGGGTATATGATATAATTTGGATGGATTATATGTAATTATATTTGGTTTTGAACATACAAACTAGGTTAGAGCCTTATATGAGAATTCCCTAGGTCTATTATAGTTATAGGATTATAATCTTTTTGGAAAAACATAGCTTGAGGATGAATAGATATACAGATCAATATACCAATAAGACTAAGTATTGTTTTATGGTCAGTTAAGACCCTGATGATGGCCTAAAAACACATAGATGTTTCAAAAATAGTTATTTCAGATGAACATCAAAAACATGAAGATTGTTACCAATTTGGGTTCAAAGTTGTATTCTATATCCATGTGTGGCGGTTAATTTTTTTTATTTTATTACCAATTTAAATTAGTTATGTATCAACTATTTTGGGAATATTTTATGTTCATATGATTGGAAGTATATTATTGGTCTGATATTTACTAATAATTATATTGATCATGGATGCATGGAAGTACTGGAAGAGGCCCAGTTTCACATGATCAATTGTAGATGATCATGTGGTGTCTCATATCAAGTTGTAAAATTTTGATAGTGGTTGAATCTTGGAATGTTGTATGGGATAATAGTTGTATATATTTTTTTAGTTCATTTATTTTATTGTCCTGAATATGTTATTGTCCAAATGGGTGATACATTTTTGTATACTATATATTTCATTATTTTATTTTTTTTTCTATTTAAAAACAACATGGTTGTATTTTATTTATTTTCAATTCATAATTTTAGGCCATAGGTGTTTATAATGTTCATTTTAATTATCTTTTATTGGATACTCTGGTATATGGTCATATTCTCCTAACAATACCACCCTTGACCCCCACTAAAATCATAAGACTCTTCTGTATGAGGATACATGCTATATTTAACGTGTAAACCACTATTATGGGAACAAATTAGTATTATGATTACTATGAAATAGAAATTTTGTGTTATAGATTTTTATTTTTCTTATTTTTTGGAGGTTAGTATTAATGATATATAGGAATCTATTCAAGACTATGTTTTTTATTAGGATGGTGTGTTATGAACACATTTTCTGATATGAATTATTGGTTACTAGGGATCATATTTATCTTCTGTATTTTTTATGTTATGTTTTATTTTATTTTCATCTCATGTGATGGCCATGATGTTTGAGATTTAGGATTTCTACTCTATTTCCATCTCAATTCCCATTGGATGTAATCTCACTATTTTTTATTTTAAATCTATGTCCATAGAAGAATGAATCTTCTCATACATCATTACTAACCCATAGGATCTGTTTGACTTGTGTTCCTGACCATGTGTGATTTTTATCACTGATGGGAGGTGTAGTTGTTTTATGTGTCAGAAACTACTAATATTGAATTTTATTATATAATTATTTGTTGGAATTCTAATAATATTTGAAGAAAATAATATATATTCCTTTCTGATGATTATTCATGTTGATATAGAGTGAGATGATCTAGGAGATGGGTGATGAAATAATACCTCATTGTTGCGGACATAAGATGATCTTGCTAGGTTAGTGAGGTAGATGGTTCCAGAGTGGGAGTTACCAAGTAGTTTTTTATTATATAGGTTATGTTATTTAATGTTTTATTAACATATTACATGGTTTCTTCATGTATACCATGATATGGTACTATACATAACTAAATTGGGTGATGGTTCATTGATGGATACTTATTGCCATATGGTTATTTTGATAGAATTTACTCTGTAGTCTCAATTAATTAATGTTACCTAAATAATCATCCTAGTGTTCTAATAAATATATTGAAATTTAGTTTTATCCTATAGAAAAAAATTTGGTTGTTTGATTTCATGGATTATCTAGGATGATGACATTTTTTATGATAATAATGCCTTATGAATTTAGGATTCACAAGTGATCTGTCCCATGGGTGGTGTAATGACCCTAATTTTTTTGTGTATTATTTTTAAATATTATATGGATTATATTCAATAAAAAATATGCTAAGATGGTGTGACATTCTCAGGCTTGGTGTGCCCAGAATAATTGTGTGAAATATATTAAAAAAATTAAATACCACCCACACATGGTTTCCTTGAAAAACTGGAATAACATCAAAATAGGTTCCCATATTTGGGATCCAAAGGCACCGTTGCGTTCAAAGAAATGGATTAAAATTACATGTTACCCAACATTAGCCAATTTAGTTCAATTGTGAAAAAATTTCATTGGTTTTTATAATGAATTAAATAAATTGGATTTTTTTCATTTTTTTCTATTTTTTCAACACAGTGATGCGACTATGGTTTTATGTAAAATTAAATGTTTCACAGAGATCCAGGGTTAGGGTAATTTCCCAGGAATTTCCAATAGGATTTGGAGAGTAAATATTGATGTTTTCTCTCAGTGGGAAACAACGAAATCATGGATCCAAGATCAACTAACTCCATTCTCAATATATATTACTAGTTTTAATCAGTCTTCAATAGTGAGTGATACAATTCTTAGGTAGGAATTTTTATTTTGTTTTTTCTTTCCCTTTTTTATATTGAACGATGATTACTGACCAACAAATGAACATGTTGATCTATGGATCAGTCATGCTTTGTGGGATGGGTTTTAATTTTTTGTATTTACAAGGTTTGATTATTATTTTGATTGCTGATCACTCTTACAGAAATATATCACTATTGGAATGAACAACGGATAAGGTTCATTCTATTGATTATTTCATTGTGCTTTTCTACCCTAGTATTTATATGTGTGTTCTTCATTCTTCAATGTGTTCATGATCAAATGATCATTGCAAATTATTTTCTTGACGCAATGATCTGAAATTCCAGATATGATATTAAGGATACCTAATGATGGTGTGACGGTGATGGAGATGGATAAATCAATGTGATTCAGAAGAAATTGTTCTTCGAGTGATTTGCATCAAAACATATTTAAATGATTTTTTGATCTAATTGATGTTCTAAGACACCTCGATTTGGTGTCAGGGTAGTCAAACTATTAGACCCAAGATGTTCTCCAAAACAGATGAGAACCCCACAACCCACTAACTTGTGTCTTTTGAAGACGAGTATCCTTTTGAAAGAGTCCTAGGATAAACTGGATCAAGAAATTCATTATGCGATTAGGCAGGCTAAGGTGCGTTCATATGGCTACAAACATTAGTCCCAGTACCTTTGCTTACAAGCTAGGATTATGGTTACAGAATTCTTTTGGTGGTCTTGTATATGGCTTAGTTTCACAGTACCTTACATTCCTATTGTACTATGTTTTTTGGGATATATTTCTATGTAGGAATTGTTTACATAGTAGTTTTTACATTTCATCATTTTTTGTCTTAGTGATGGGTGTGTGTGTGTGTACATGTATATAGTCAATGCCACCCATATTAGTGATATGCCTACACTGTGTTAGTCACTAGCCCCCGACCTATTGGAGGAAGGCTGGGGAGACATGGAAAGGGCCTAACCAGGACGGTTCAGGATAGAGTGGTATCAGATATGGTCAGTTCTACATTAGGATTAAGAGTCTGGGAGATCATTTTAGGGTATCAGTGTTAAGTGTTTCTAGATCTGATTTTTGGATAGGGACTCCAATGTTGGTGTGGGGGATGACTTATCCATATATCAGGATTCTGATAACCTTCTTTTTTATAGGGTAGATGGGAACATTGGTTTTAGGTAAAATAATGGTACATGCATCATATAAGAATGGGCAGTGGTTTCAATGTCTTTCATGAGTCAGCTCTCTAGATACACTCAATAACCGCGGTACATCTTGTTTTCTTACATGATACCTTAGCAGTTCATACTAGTAATAATTATTCATTGTGATAACTAGGATTTCCCCCTTAATGATGAGGATTCAATATAGGGACTAGTTTCCATTATATCACCTCTCGGTGGTGCACCATGTATACTGCCACATGTTGAACAACACGTGGTACTCGTAAGACTTGCAGACAATGAGTGTATGATCTGCACAATCAATGTGATTCAGAGATAGAGACACCTCATGTTATGCGGAGAGCTAGACCCTCAGGTGGAGGAGGAAAGGCTTTAGGTAGTGTCATGATTTTTTCTCTTAGTTCGGCCGCTGAAAGATCATATGGTGGTTCTGGTGGAAATCCTTCTATACGGATCAGTAGGGAAATAGTGGAATCTAGCCATCTAGACTCACGATGAGGTGACTATTTCATGTGCAGAGTTAGAGTATCTCTTCAGAGATGAGTTATCACCTGTTATGTTGAGATACATGTGTATGTAACAGCTTCATCCACTCTAGTAGGGTAGAAATATAGTGGTTGATTATTCATCGAGGTTCACTATCCATTCTAGGTACTCAATGGATATGCATAGCGATCAATACTTTAGGTATACGAACATCGAACCGGGGCATCATAGATATATCTAAGTTTATGTAATCTCGATATGAATTGAAACTTATGTTTTGGTTCTTGAGTGAGATTTTGGGTTGAATGATTCTTTTTTGTGCAGATATTGCTAGTGATAGTCTGTAGTGGATGAGAAAGTGTGGAGACCATGGCTGTAGGGAGACGACATCAGTCCATGGGACCTATAAATTAGAGAAATATCAGGAGGAGATTCCAACACAGAGGATCCACAGTTTAGGGCTCACATGATGGTTCTAGTCATCCTAGGGAGTGGTGGTTCTATTCATTTGATAGAAGGGGACATCCATCTCGAGATTTTCCGACCCTCCATGTTGTTGATAGGGAGACTGTGGAAAGACCACTATGGCACATACATTTATTAGAGAAGGTAGATCCATAGGGAGGTGAACATGGAAGAGGATCTTGGAGATAAGTATGAGGTGGTTGATGTTTTGACTTGTCACCAGCACCAGGTGGTCCACACCAGGCTAAGGGAGATGAAGGACATGAGAGGAGACAACTTCATATAGTCGAGGAATATAACACGAGGGATCCAGGAATGAACTGAGTATGTTCTATGTAATTTCTACTATATCTATAGTACTGATATAAATAAGTGATAGTCATTCATTTATACCCACATACCTTTTTTGGGACCTTGAGATTCTGGTTTAATGATTGACTCATACCATACGGTTGGAGACACTAACTAGATAAGAATAGATGATCACACATCTATGCCGATAGTGTGACATGACCCTTGTAGGTGAGAGTTTCAGTTGTAACCCCTTGGTAGAATCATCGATGCTTTACAATACCATTCATGGTATGGATTGGTTATACATTTTCGATGAAAAGATTGACTATTTTAGGCAAAGTGTGTGGTGTGTCCAATGTTATAGAATGAGGCATTCCTTTTGGGGAAAGGGAAACCCATATAGAATATGATGAACTCTGGCATAGGAAGGTGAAACTGATTTCTAATCAATTGGCTATCATGCACCTTGGTGGAGAAGATATTACGAGCTTCCAGTTTCTAGTTGTGATGGAGGATTTTGTGGCTGTCTTTCCTAAAAATGGTTTAGGATTACCTCTCAAATAGGGAATTAGACTACAAAATTGATTTAATCCTTGGTAAGACACAATTACCTACACCAAAATATTGGATGGTGGCTGTTGAGATTCACGAGCATTGGGTGTTGTTCGAGGATTTTTACAAGAATGGATTTATTATACCTGTTGTTAAACTCTGGGGGGTCGTAGTTCTTTTTTCAAGAAAGGAATATGTGAGCTTCATGTTGTCTGTGGACTATCAATTCTTGAACCAGGTGACCATGAAGAAAAAGTATCCACTATCCAGAATCAATGAACTCTTTGATTAGTTGAGTTGGGAATGATGGTTCTCCAAGGTAGAAATAAGATCAGGATATCACCAGTTTTAGTATGGAATGTGGATATAATAAAGATGGATTTTAGATTTCATTAGGGAAACTATGACTACTTGTTGACTCCCTTTGGTGTGGAAAATGCCTCAGTAGTGTTCTTTGGAATCACGAACCAGCTCTTTTAGACATACATTGACCAGTTCATGGTAATCTTTATCAATGATATCCTTGTGTTATTAGTATCCAAGGAAGATCATGAAATAAACATAAGAATGGATAGTTATGTACTCTAAGAGAAGACTAGAAGAAAAATGGAATTTAACGTCGGTTTTTTTAATTTGAACATCGGTTTTTAACCGATGCTAAAGTTTCCGACATAAAAAATATTACTTTTTACGTCGGTTTTTGTAAACCGATGCAAAAAATGAATTAAATTTGTTTTTTAGTGTCAGTTTTTTAAAAACATGATGCCATAAATGTCCCGACCCCATCCCCACAATGTGTACCCCTCCTGGGCCGGCAATGTGAGAAGGGAGATAATGACCCCCGAGTCCCGCCTCTAGTAGGCCCCGGTTTGGCAACTAGCACCGAGGGTATAGTAAACAAACAAATGTGAAGCATTACCCTCCAAGAGAAAAAATGTGAAAGAGAGAGATAAGATATACACCAATCAACTCCGAATCAGAACTGGAATATAAAAGAAACCCATGTACATATATGAATTGTCATGAAAAAGTACTACAACTGGAAAGGAAAAACTACAAGTACCCAAAAGGAAGTAAAACACAGCAACCACAAGCCTGAACAGCTCCTGCAACCCCAGGCTAGTAGAAACTAGCTTGATCTCCAACCAGATCCAAGTGACTTGAAAAACAGTTTATATATACATAGGGTGAGTATAACAGTATACTCAGTAGGATCCTCCTTGAAGCATCTCATGTAAAATTAAAGAAAGCATACTAAAGCACAGTGAACAACAAGTGAAACTAACTCGTCACCTAAACAGGTATGCTAAGTTCCCAACCTCACCATGGCCACTCTCACCAAGTAAAACATACAAGAATGTAGCATATAGTAAATAATATCAAGGGTACCCCACTACTACTTCCCCACTGGTTTTCTGCATTGCCCCAACATCGCACGTCCTAAAAATCTCTCTCAAAAAATGCTTTTCCACAGACACCTGGGTGAACCACCACAATCTTCACCTCGTGCACCACAAAGGATTTCCCGCAGACACCTGGGTGAAGCACCACACCATCCTCACAACCAAATTTAACGAGGTATGTTCCAGGAGCCACCACATCCCGCATAACACTTATCATACATCGGGTATTATACCTCAATCCAGTACAGCCCATACACCGAGTTGGGATCCTCAAGCCATCACAACCTATACACGTTACATCTATAGTAGTCCATAGGATACTATGCCCATAATATATGTGTGTGAAATGACCACAAGACATTACATCCCTCTACACACATATAAGGAGAAACTAACTATTGTGCCTGTTGGAATAGGTATCTACCAAGAGAAGAGAGTGGGGCCAAAGGGGGTAGTCATCCATTCGTCCTCCCACCGGAATGTTGGAAAAAACACTCCCCAGGGCTCAGAATCCCTAGGGTGTTAGTTTACCTTACTGATAGGGTGGAGTAGTATATATAAACATAAAAAGTACATAATATATTATATCTCACAACCACACAATGGGCATTACCTATTATTAGAAACAATTGGAGCTAACGTCTCTCAGACACCGGGCTGCTACTTCTAAGACTAGGTATCCTATAAGAACACAACCATTTGAAGAGATTTATTAGATTACTTCATTCCCTTTTTATCAGTTCCACTGTACGTTAATTAATTCATTAAAAATTAATTAACCATGAACAATTTAACATTAATCTTCATTAGCATCACACCCAATATCCACTGTACCATCCAAATTACAACCTTGTCATTATGTTCCAGCAACTCCAACCCCATTATTTAACACCATTTATTCAATTATTCATTACAGAATTACTTTCCCATATTCCCAAGAATTTAAGAAAATCATTATATGCTACTAAACACAAAGGGATCAACACGGTGAGTAGATGTCCTACTAGTCCAGTCTTTTCCACCTATAAAAAGAGCAGAGACCCATTCTTCCATGAGAGGCTAAATACGAAAAGCACGTGGCATACCCCGTGTGTCTTTGACTCTTTTGGAAGAAGGGTAGGCAAGACCAACTGCCTTGAGTAGTGGGGAAATGTAAAGCATATAATCAACCAAATAATCAACAAGTATCAAACAATCACATCCTTCCCATTTCATCATCCCTGGTGTCCTCCCCGACACCCACATGCATAAACTGATGCATCTCACCAATCTAGGCATCATCTTCTGCCACCACCAAAAGTCTCCATGCCTCCACATATCTCAACAGCCATCCAGGATCACATCACAGCACAAGCAGCTGGAAAATAGCAATCACATCAATGGGATCTTGGCCATTGAACAATCAAGAGGGTAACTCAAAACCCTTTTAGAAATTATCAAACAAGCGGTTCATTAATCCATCTTGAATTAACAGATTTATTAAATGTAGTTTCCAAATTTGGGATTCCTAATCAGTAAACTATCAAAAATAATTAATCATGTGTACTATAATAATTTTATTAACATCAAATTAAAATAAGAACCAGATTCTTTTTCAATCCTCTTTATCTTTATCCAACAGTTATTAATTATTCCTGGTGTAAATTCTTTAGCAATTTCCATCGAGAACAAATAGCTAAACAAATCAAGAACAAATATCACACTATTGAGCAAAAAAAGAGGCAATAACATACGATATATATAAATTTATTTATCCAGTTCAAATATTTATTATGTCAATTCCATTGTTATCCCCTGGGATAAAATATTCTAACTATACAGTTTCACGTAAATGAAAAGAGAAGTAATGAATCCCCTATTTCAACAATTCTTGACGTTCTTTATCCACACAATGGGTCACAATCCACCTCTCACGACAACTACATCCACCGGAGGTTGCCACGGTACGACAGCACTAAAAAACCCCAAGAAAACCCCATTAGAATCTTGGAGATTACATGGTATAATATGGAAGGGAGAAACAAGAGAAGATGATCCCCAAAGGAACGATGATAAAACATACCTTATATGGAAGATTGACTGATACAGCTCGGTTGCATCCAAAACAGAGCGGAACCAATCGGAGGAGTAGGGTTTGATTGCGAAACTCCTATGGGAAGGATTGAAAAGTTATAGCATCTCATAGCCAAGAAAAAAGAGGAAGAACAAGGGAGGATGATATCTTGTCCCTTTAAAAGATTTAATGGGGTGAAGGTTTAAGATACGCTTAATTCTCCTTTAAAAGTAGATCACATTATCCCACGTGGTTTGACTAAGTAAAAACATCCCGAGCAATAGGGATAATTAATACAGGATTTATGGCATTTGAATCGGACTTAAGAGTCCTTAAAATAAGGCTTTTAATGTATTTTACGTGAAAGGAAACGTCAAAGGGGCGAAACTGTAGGAATCTGGAAACACGGTTCACGTACTCAAAATTTGGCAAAGGAAAGAAAAGGGCACCTTTAGACCTCACCGTTAGAGGTTACCTTTAGACCTCACCGTTAGAGGTTACCGATAGACCTCACCGTTAAAGGTTACCAATAGTCCTCACCATTAGAGGTTACCGATATACCTCACCATTAGAGGCTACTAATACACCTCACAGTTAGAGGTTACTGATAAACCTCGCCGTTAGAGGTTACCGATAGACTTCACCGTTCTGGAAAAACTGTAAACCTACCGTTATGGAAACACTATTCAATTCTACCGATCTAGAAAAACTGTACAACTACCTATCTAGAAACACTAAATAAGTCTACCGATCTAGAAACACTGTTCAAGTCTACCGATCTGAAAACACTATACACCTACCGATCTGGAAACACTATACAAGTCTACCGATCTAGAAACATTGTTCAAGTCTACCGATCTGGAAACACTATACACCTACCGATCTGGAAACACTGTACAAGTCTACTGATCTGGAAACACTTTTCAAGTCTACCGATCTGGAAACACTGTACAAGTCTACCGATCTGGAAACACTTTACAAGTCTATCGATCTGGAAACATTTTACACCTACCAATCTGGAAACACTGTACACCTACCGATCGACCTCACCGATAGAATACTGTTCACTAAACCTCACCGATAGAAACACTGTGCACTGAACCTCACTGATAAAAACATTGTTCACCTACTGTTACTATTCATAAAACTAGAAGCACAGTTCACAGAACTAGAAATTTGGAAAAGTGTTGGGGATAAGTCACCTTGACCTCCCGGAACACCTCCAACACCACATTTTCACAAAGTAATGGACCAGAGAGGTCTGGGCCCTTATATCATATATCTCTTAAAACATTCTCCTCCTCGAGAATTAAAAACCAACCTAAAGATACAAAAAAAGAGAAACGGGGTCCGAACAACCACCCATCCAGATACCTCTCAAAAGGGAGCAAGCCACAAAAGGAACAAGAAATTTTCATAAATAAAACCTGAAAGGTCTAACCACAAAGGAAACATCATTACATGAAAAGTGTTAATCATCAAAAAACTCTGGGTAATGAGCACGTATCTATGACTCACATTCCAAGGTACTCTCCTCCATGCCACCATGTTGACACAAGTCACAAACTAATGGGATAGAACGCCCACGCAACCACTTCTCCTTATGGTCTTGGATCTCCATAGGTCGCTCCTCAAAGGTTGCATCATCATCAACATCGATCTCTCCCCAATCGATAACGTGAGAGTTACCATAAAGATAACGACGAAGCTGAGATACATGTAAAACATCATTTATCTGACTCATCTATGGGGGAAGTGCTACTCGATATGCCACAGCTCCCACATGAGATAACACCTTGAAAGGCCCAAAAAATTGGGGAGAAAGCTTACTTCCACGACCAAACCATCGCTTCCCATGACGGGGAGTCACCTTCAGAAACCCATTTTCCACAACATTACACTCTAAGGTCTCTTTCTTTGATCAGCATATGATTTTTGATGATCTTGCACTATCTTCATCCTCCCACAAATCACCTGAACCATCTCTATTGTATTCTTCACTAGTTCTAGACCGAGAATTGCTGACTCTGCCACCCCAGTCCAGCACAATGGAGAACGACAAGGCCGACCATACAAGGATTCAAACGACGCCATACTAATGGTGGAGTGAAAACTATTATTGTAAGTGAACTCCACCAAGGGTAGGGGCCTCATCCCTGACCCTCTAAAGTCAAGAACTCAAGAGCGCAACATGTCTTCAAGAGTCTGGATGGTTCGCTCTGTCTGACCATCCGTTTGAGGATAAAAAGTAGTGTTATGGCATAGTTGAGAACCAAAAGAATGTTGTTGACCCCTCCACACCGTGGAGGTAAAATGAGGATATTGATCAGAAATGATCTTCCTAGGGACTCCATGAAGTCTCACCACCTCCTTTAGATACTGCCTCGACAAATCATCAACTGAGCTCGACTCCATGATTGCAATGAAGTGGGACTATTTTGATAAATGATCAAATACCGCCCATATAGAATCATGTCCTCCCAGTGCTCGAGGTAAAGCTATAACAAAGTCCATTGAGATGTTCTACCACTTCCACTGAGGAATCTCTAGTGGCTGGAGAAGACCACCAGGAACACGGTGTTCGGCCTTCACCTTCTGGTAAACTAAACATAGACACACAAACTCTGTAACCGTATGCTTCAACCTCGTACACAAAAACTGACTCCTCAAGGATCGGTACATATTTTTCACACTAGGATGCACTGCTAAAGGTGATCTGTGGAACCCTCTGAGAATCATCCCGAACATCTCCAAGGGAACAAAAATCCTTCCTTGGTATAACACTCGGTGTTGTACATCCTCAGACCAACCATTAGGGGCCTCACCGCAAACAAAACGGTCTCTCTAGACCTCCACCTCTTGATCTTCCAACTGGGAATCTTCCACCTTCTGCACCAGGGATGACTGTACCGTCATCTGAAAAAGACAGCCTCTACCCCCAACTTCTCCCATATCAAGATGTAATGTTGATAGTTCTTCCATTACTCTCCAAGAATCACCAAATTCATGCACAACATCATTATGTGACTTTCAACTCAGCGCATCAACTACACCATTCCCTTTTCCATGTGTATATGATATTTCGAAGTCGTATTCCTACAAGAAATCCATCCACCAACGCTATCGCAAGATCATGTCCCACTGAAATAAAACATACCTAAAAATATTATGATCGGTGAAAACCACAATGATTTCACCAATGATGTAATGTCTCCAAAACTTCAAATCAAACACCACGGATGCCAACCCAAGTTCGTGAGTTGCATAGTTATGTTCATGGGGATGTAACTACCAAGACCCATAAGAAACAACTGACCTCTGCTGCATGAGGACACATCCTAACCCTAGATGCAAAGTGTCATAGAAAACATCAAACTGAACTCTCTCAGCTGGAAGACAAACAACTACAGCACTTACTAACATCTCCTTTAGATACTTGAAAGCTTCTTGACACTGATTAGTCCATATAAATGCCCGATCCTTTCTAGTCAATGCTGTCAGAGGAGTCTCAACTCATGAGAAATTGGTTACGAACCTCCTGTAGTATTCTGTGAGCCCAAGGAATCTTCGCACCTCTGAAACTATCTTGGGGGATTCCAAAAAAAAACTGATTCTATCTTCGATGGAACCACAACTAATCCCTATTAAGACAAAACATACCCCAAGAAACGGACTTCTCGAGCCCAAAACTCACACTTCGACATCTTCCTGAATAGCTAATGTTGGCGAAGAACTCCCAAAATGGATCGTAGATGCTCTACATGCTCCTCTTCAGATGTAGAGTACACAAGGATTTCATCGATGAAAACCACCACAAACATGTCTAGAAACTCATGGAACACAGCATTCATCAATCCCATGAACACAGCCAGAGCATTCGTCACGCCGAACGACATTACAACGAACTCACAATGCCCATGACGACAACAGAAAGCAGTATTCGGGATATCCTCATCCTTTACACACATCTGATGATATCCTTACCGTAATTTGATCTTTGAGAACCATTTTGAAACTTTCATTTGATCATATAAATCATCAATCCATGAAAGAGGATAGAGATTCTTTTTGTCACTTTGTTTAAGTGACGATAATCGACACACAACCGCAAATTGCCGTTAGCCTTCTTTACAAACAAAAATGGTGCACCCCACGGTGACACACTTGGCCAAACAAAAAAACATTGTAATAGACCATCAAGCTACATATGTAGTTCTTGTAACTCAGAAGGGGCCATCCTATATGGAGACATAGAGATAGGAGACACTCCTGGCAGTAGCTGGATCCCAAACTCAATCTCTCATCGAGGGGGTAATGCTACAACCTCTTCGGGAAAGACATCAGGGTACTCCTCTACGGCCCTAGGAAATGCTAACAACTGAATCTCTAATGAACTCAGCATCAACTCAGTCATCATGGATGATAAGGATGTAATGCACCTATGACCCATATGGGGATCTATCTCACCAACAAACACTACTTTCTCTCCATCTACACCAATGAAGATGACCTTTTTCCTGAAGCAATCCATGATATCCTGCACCGAATACAACCAATCCATGCCGAGACTGACATCATATGGTTGTATTTGTAAACATAGGAAATCTCCCCAAGAGCGATGCTTCCCCAACACTAGGTCACAATCTATACATACTTCAAAAAAGTCGGCTCGACCTTTAACTAGCGTAGTCAACTGTCACGACCCGTCCTTGGGACCCGTGTCGTGACTACCCCAAGCCCGCCTTCCATATGCCAGGGGCTGGATACTAGCACCAAGGCATAAATCCCGACAAAAAGGGGAAGGAATTGCCTTTATAAGTAAACAAACACCACAGAGTAAGCTTGTAAAACTAAACACTAAGTAAAGAGAGTAGAAGTAAGTGCGGAAAGTAAATGGGCCAGAATACAAACCCAAACTAAAAGTAAAGTACAACTGGAAAGAAAGTACAGCAACTGAAAGTAAAGAAAAAACGTCGAGCCATCACTGGAGATCCCACCTGAAGGGTGGGTACAGATAGCCACCTCAGCTCCTTGGGTCCAGCCGTCCGCTACGTGTACATCCCGCCCAGTGCTCCACCTCCAGCTACCGACTGCTCCTCTAGCCTCTACCAAGGTCAGTGTTGTCCTTCGTCTGCATCCAACACAACCTAGTGTGGGCATAGCCCGTGCAGGGGTGAGTATACGCTACTCAGTTGGGACCCTGAGACCCCAGAAGGTCTCCTAGAATCCACAAAGGATAATCCACAAAATAATGATACAATTACGAAGTAACAACCAAAACTACTTAGGTATATTCCCATACATACATCTAAGTCATCAATTACTGTTCGGCTCCAGCATCTGAGCCCAAGTTCGATCACATCCACATAGGATAACACAACACAATCCACATAGGAAAGAAAGTCAATCATATCGAAGATAATGATTGAAAGTCAAGACTCAGCTCACACAGGTATGCCTCTTCGGTGATAGAGATGATCAGATATAGCCACTGATTCATCTAAGTTGGGAGCCACGTAGGATGCTAAACTAGCTACTCTGCCAGACCCACATAGGATAGAAAGAATAGAGTCAGACACTGCCAGACCCACGTAGGATACAAGAACAGTAGTCAGTGCTGTCGAACCCACATAGGATTTCAGAACTGTCTTCATCGCTGCCGAACCCACATAGGATTTCAGCGCAGAATTCATCCCCGTAGAACCCACATAGGATTTCAGTACGGTCTTCATCGCTGCCGAACCCACATAGGATTTCAGTGCAGTCTTCATCCCCGTCGAACCCACATAGGATTTCAGTACGGTCTTCATCGCTGTCAAACCCACATAGGATTTCAGTGCAGTCTTCACAGTCGCAACCAGCTCTAGGGTTCCCGCACACAGCATGCTCGTTCCGGGAGGGTCCGCTCCACGAGCCAAGGGGGTCGATACATCAATTGACACGTATTCCGGAGTTGATGTATCTCAAATTTCCTTCTTGGAAAGAGGAACTCAACGTGATAGATGGTGCATCAATCGGACGCTCGGTCTGAGAGTTATTGGCTTTTTCGTTCAAGGGGCCCAGTTGGTTTTTAAGTCAAAACCAACGTGACCGCACTCCAACTACATCCAAACCCCATGCGGAGTAAGCCAAAAGTTCAATCTCACTATGAGAAATCCAACAATGTCGACGGCACGTCAATCGGATGTCCGGAGCTCAAGATATAAGTGTTTCCACTTCGAGGGCCCATTTGGTTTCGTGTTCGAACCAACCCGGCCATACCCAAAGTTTTCCGAAACCTTGAGTTTAATATACCAAAACGACCGTCTCGATCCAAGGATCGGTATGCAACTGATGGTACATTTATCGAGGGTTCGTAGCCCTTGTTATGGGAAAAGGCCGGAAGTGTCCTAACAATGGAGGGTCTGGGCCTGGACCGACCGGCCCAACCCCCCCTGGGTCGTCCCAAACCGGGTCCAAGTCCGGCCCATTAGGGCATGGCCCGACCCGGCCAGGTGCGACCAGTCCGGTTCGGGGTGGGTCGGCACTGGCCAAGAGGCCTCGCAAAGGGGGCGCTGCCCCCTTGATTGGAGTCGCGACCCCCACGTGGGGGCCGCTCCTTGCCAGCAGACGCGGCCTGGCGCCGGGTCGCCCACGGTCCCACTCCGCCGCGGGACCCACCGCCTGCCGCCGGCGAGTTCTTCCGTGGACCACCGGATGCGCTCCAGTGGTCCGTTTTGTCTGCCGTCTTTACCAGCGGTCCTCCCGGGACCGGATCATCACTACGAAGTCCTCAAAACTCCTTTGCAGCCTACTTTGTTGCCGCCCGTCGATCCACACACCAAGAACAAAGAAACGGTGGGTTCGGACTTGTTCATTGGTCCGCAACCACCACGTTAGCGGTTCAAACGACTTCTGAAAATTAAACACATGTTGAGGATATAATTCAAATAGAATCAATTAATCCAAACCTCGTACATCAAGGTGTTGATGAACGATGATCATCGCGGGAAAAGAATGTCGTGGAAGAAGTCTTCGTAAGTGTTGACGGCGTCCTGGAGAAAAGAATTGTCGGCGTTGCGGTACACGGTGTCGCGTCGTCGATTTCTGAGGATGGCGTCTCTCACGGGCTTTAGAGAGGGAAGAATACAGAATGAAGAACTCCCCTTTGCGGTGACGGAGTTCTTCATCGAAGGCTCGACATTTTTGTCTTTCTTCGTTAAGGAAGAAGAACTTCAAGACTTATAGCTTTCTCCCCCCAATTCTTCTCGCACAACGCAACCACATAATAAAATAAGGGTTGCCTTATTTTATTACACATGCCATCAGTTTTTTATAATTCAAAAACAGATCACGCTTTAATTATCGAGCGTTGCCCAATTAATGAGGTGTTTAATAATTCTATTAAACGTGAGAGTTGACTTGGCATTTAAAAGGGGGGGTGCGGGTGAGTTACCACATTTAATGCACGTGGAAGGTAAAAGGAAATAAAGGGGTGGGGCTAGTGTGGGCCCCACCTCACTAATATCCTACCTAGGAGTTAGGATATCAGTGGGTCCCACTCCAACTGCCATGCCTAGATTAACACTGCTTAGAATAAAAATAAAATCTGTTGCACATTATTTTATTTTATTCTTTAGTTAACCCAAAAAAATTAAAAACCTCACCCAAGCATACGCAACTCTAGAAAAGGCGTTCTTAAGCAATTACCGATGCGGCGATTCCATCGGTGCCCTCAGAATTCAATTCCGAGCACCGGTTCAAAAGTTAGGGAAACCCGTTCATTCGTTCACTCAACGTACCCAAGCCAAACTTCGAAAATAGATTCCGGGTACACCGGGCCTCGGAATTAGGTGCCATCAGAAATTGCGTTCTTAGAAAATTACAATGAAAATTAAGAAAAAATTTCCCATGAAATTTACGGGTCTTTACATTACTCCCACCTCATGGATTTACGTCCCCGTAAATATACATCATAAACTAGGGGAACAAATGTGGGTACTAAGCACGCATCTGAGCCTCCCGCTCCCAAGTGCTCTCCTAGAGGATCTCGTACTTCCACCTGATGCGCACTAGAGGTATCGACCATCCACGTAGGACCAACTCATGTCGATCCTCGATCTATATCGGGACCTTCGCAAAGGTCGCCCCATCATCAAGGTCTATCTCTCCATGTTCGATGATATGCGTCGGGTCGTGCACATATCTCCTCAGCTGAGATACGTGGAAGACGTCGTGCACCCGGTGCAACTGAGGTGGTAGAACCAGGCGATAAGCCACCTCGTTTATCCTGCTAAGGACCTGGAATGGTCCGATGATGCAAGGAGACAACTTGTCGCCTCGGCCAAATCTCTGTAATCCACGTCGAGGTGAGACCCACAAGAAGATGTGGTCTCCATCCTCGAACTTCAGTGGCCTCCGCCTCCTGTCAGCATAAGACTTCTACCGGCTCTGAGCTGTCCTCATCCGATCCTGGATGACCTGGACCTTCTCTATCATGGCATGGACCATCTTTGGTCCCAAAAGTGCTGACTCCCCAGGGTCTATCCAGCACAGAGGTGATCTGAAAGGCCGGCCGTAAAATGCCTCGTATGGTGCAATCCCGATGGTGGAGTGGTAGCTGTTGTTGTACGCAAACTCCACCAAGGGTAGATGGTCCTCCCAGCTGTGACCAAAGATGAGGATACATGCATGGAGCATGTCGTCAAGAGTCTGAATGGTCCTCTCCGTCTGACCATCCATTTGAGGGTGAAAGGCGGTGCTCAGACGTAGCTGTATCCTGAATTCCTCCTGCAACCCCTTCCAATGCCAGGAAGTAAGGCGAGCATCTCGATCGGAGACGATAGATAATGGCACACCATGAAGCCGTACAATCTCATAGATGTATAGATGTTCCAAGCTCTCTACTGAGCCCTGCTCTCTGATGGGTAAGAAGTGGGACGACTTGGTGAGTCGGTCGACAATCACCCATATTGAGTCGTAACCTCTGGATGTACGTGGAAGTCCAGTCACGAATTCCATAGATATCCTATCCCACTCCCACTCCGGGACCTCCAAGGGATGTACCAGGCCCGCTGGTACCTGGTGCTCTACATTCACCTACTGGTATGTGAGGCATTGAGAAACCAATTCTGCCACAACCTTCTTCATACCTGGCCACCAGTGCTGTCATCTGAGATCCTGGTATATCTTCGCCACTCCAGGATGTACCGCCAAAGAGGAATGTGAAACTCTCTTAGCACCTCCTCCAATAAAGCAACTGGTACCATGGTACATCCTCGGAAAAGGATTCCATGCTCTCCTCCTAAAGAGAATCCATCAGGTTCCTGTCCTGAGGATATCTGTGCACGCCCCGTATCACAGTCGGCATCCCCACACTGTACCTCTCTGAACCGCTTTAGTAGTGGAGGAGTGATTGTGAGTGACTGAAGAAAGGCCGCTCCCTCTCTATCCATGAAGGATATCTGTAAAGCGGCTTGCAGCTCCGTCACCTCCCAGAGTAGCTGGATTCCCGTCCACCTGCTGAGAGCATCGGCTACTACATTCCCTTCCCAGGAGTATAGACTCTCTCAAAGTCATAGTCCTAGAGGAACTCGAGCCGTCGTCTATATCTACGATTCAGGTCCTTCTGCGAGAAGATGTACCCGAGACTCTGGTGGTCAGAGTAGACTGTAAAGCACTCACCCATCAGATAGTGTCGCCACATCTTCAGAGAAAAGACCACTTCTGCTAACTCCAGGTCATGGGTACCATAGTTCTGCTCATGCTGCCTCAACTGACGTGATCCGTAGGCGATCACAGCCCGCTCCTACATCAGGACACATCCGAGTCCGGTCTCTGATGCATCGCAGTAGACTACGTACCCTACTCCCTCCTCTGGTAGCCTCAAGATAGGAGCACTGGTCAATCTCTGTCTCAGATCCTAGAATCTCTACTGACATCTGTCTGACCACACGAAGGGTTTTCCCTTCTTCGTCAATGATGACAGTGGGTCTGCAACTATGGTGATGTATGGCACATTCCTTCGGTAGTACCTGGCTAGACCCAAGAAACTCCACAACTTCATCACGCTCCTAGGTGGATCCCAAGCTAGTACTGCCTCGATATTTGCAGGATCCACCGCAACTCCCACCTCATAGATGACGTGTTCCAAGAAGTGGACCTCACATAACCAAAACTGACACATCGAGAGCTTTCCATAAAGTTGGTGATCTTGGAGTGTGTCTAGTACAACCCGCAAGTGGTAGGCATGCTCCTCCTCAGTGGTCGATTATATCAATATGTCGTCAATAAAGACCACGACAAATCGGATGAGGTATGGATGAAAGATCATGTTCATGAGACCCGTGAACACTGTTGGAGCGTTGGTTATGCTGAAAGGCATAACCAAGAACTCATAGAGGCCATACAGACATCTGAAGGCCATCTTATGCACGTCCTCGTCTCGAACTATGAGATGATGATAGCCTGATCTAAGGTCTATCTTTGAGAACCATCGTGATCCCTTGAGCTGATCGAAGTGGTCGTCAATCCTCAGTAGCGGATACTTGATTCTCACGGTCACCTGGTTCAGGTGACGATAGTCGACATACAGTCGCATGCTCCCATTCGCCTTCTTGGCGAGCTATATCGGGGAAGCCCATGGTGAAACACTGGGTCAGATGAATCCCTTTCCCTGCAAGTCCTCCAACTGTACATGTATCTCTCGAAGCTCAACGGGGGCCATCCGATATGCTGGAGTGGATATCGAGGATGTCCTGAGGTACAGGTCAATATAAATTTCTACCTCTCTTCGAGGAGGTAGTCCTGGAACGTCGTTAGGAAAAACGTCCTCATACTAATCCACCACTACAGGAAAACCAGGACTCTGCACATAAACTGCTCTTAGGATGAGGCTAGCCAACTAATGAGTGATGGGATGTCCTCTCCTCTGCGAGAGTCCATCCCATGCTGCCAAGGCTCCTTTCTCACCGGTGAAGGTGAACCTGCTCCCGTCAGTGCAAACACACTGCACCTTGAGCCAAATACAATCAATCTGAGCATGGACTGTGGATAACCAATCCATGCCCAAGATGACATTGTAAGGCTTCAACGCCACTAAAAGAAGATCCCAGCCAAAACTCTCGCCTCCTAAAGTAAGCTCACACTGCTGGCACCAGTGCGTAATCGTCGAGTCTTCTCCTGTAGGAGTCTATAGCCGTAAGGATTGAGCCAAAGACTCCATCAGAATCTCCGAGCTCCTAACAAGGGCAACAAAAATAAAGGAACGACTCACTCCAATGTCTAGAAGAACTACAGCACGATTGGAGTAGACACAGATCATACCTCAAATCATCTTTTGCGCGCCGTGGTCATAGGCCTCTGCTTCCTGAAGCTTAACTTGTATCTGCCCGCCAGCTCCCTGTGGCCGGGGTGGACCTCCTGGTGGTGGTGGTGGTAAAGCCTCAAAGCGTCTCCCACCACCTATTTCTCGGCCAGATCCCATGCCTCATCTGCCTACTCCCGGTGGACCACCACGGTCGACCCTCTGCCTCTTCCTGGGTGGCCCCTCAACCATATGCTGCTCCTCTACACGGCGAGTCGGGCAGTCACGATCCATGTGGCCCTGCCCGCCGCATGCGTAGCACCGTCTGCTCCTCGGAAGGCTGGCTTTGCGCCATGTTCCCTGCACCTCTGAGCCAGTGTCCTGAGGTCGTCTACCTGATGGTCCGGTACACCTGGACCCCTGTGACATCCGTCGACTACCAGCTGCAGACGACTCTTCTACGTGCCGCCCTGCGGTAGGTCTCGTTGCTGGCGTAGGCTCGGCAAGAAATCTCTCTATGAGGAGAGCTTGCTCCAGTACTCCTTCATGTGTCAGAATGATGAGGGAGATCATCGATGCCCTGATATCATGCCTCAGCCCCTTCTCGAAGGTCCGGGCCTGAAAGAATGGGTCCCATACCATGTCCGTCGAATAGCGCAAGAGATAAGTAAATCTCTCCGTGTACTTGGTGACCGTCATGCTTCCCTGCCACAGATGTAGAATCTCTTGGATGCTCACCGAACGGAGGGTGGCTGGGACAAACTCTGAGCGGAAGAGTCTCTCGAAGTCCGTCCAGAGGAGAGATGCCTTCTCATGCACCTGGAGCATCAGGATCCACCATCTGCCTATTGTCGCGTGCAGGAGGCTCACTGTGAGGATCACCATGAGGTCTACTGGTGTCCCCACTAACCTGAAAACTCGAACAACCTCCTCCAGCCAATCCTCGGCTGCCTGAGGGTCCATATCCCCGTGGAACCTGGGTAGTCTCTGATGCTGAAACTCGTGCGGTGCACTAAGGAGACGTGCACTATCCGCAGCTGGGACTGGTAGAATCGGTGGCTCAGCGGGTAGAGGTATCGTCGGTGCCACTGCTGTCAAAGGGCCATGCACTGAGGCCTCATCGCTCGGTGGGCTGTCGTCTCTCACAATGCTCGGAACCCTAGCTGGCTGCTGTCATGGGGCCATCCTAAAAAGAAACAGATGCTCCATGGTCAAAACAGTATACCTGGTGAGCTGAAAAAAAGTAATCACAAATAAAACTTTTAAAACACACATGCAATCAATGTCTTCGTGCATTGAGTCGGAAATCAGAATTCAGGGTCCTAATGTATGGATGCGTCGGACGCTGCACCAACACTGGTCTCCCTGGACTGATAACCACACTCAATACCCTTAACACTATTGGTTCACATAGAAGAAAGAACATTGTCTAGAGTTCTGTGGTAGAACCAAACTCCTCTGATACCAATTTGTCACGACCAGTCCTCAGGACCCATGTCGTGACTACCCCAAGCCCGCCTTCCATAGGCCAGGGCTGGCGACTGGCACCAAGGCGTAAATCCCGACCAAAAGGGGAAGGCATTTCCTTAATAAGTAAAAAACACCACAGAGTAATCCAGGAGAAGTAAACACTAAGTAAACATAGTAAAAGTAAGTGCGGAAAGTAAATGGGCCAGAATACAAACCGAAACTAAAATTAAAGTACATCTGGAATGAAAGTACAACAACTGAAAGTAAAGCAGCAACGTCGAGCTATCCCTGGAGATCCCACCAAAAGGGTGGGTACAGATAGACACCTCAGCTCCTCGGGTCTAGTCGTCCGCTCCGTGTACGTCCCGACCAGTGGTCCAACTCCAGGTACCGACTGCTCCTCTAGCCTCTACCACGGTCAGCGATGTCCATCGTCTGCATCCAACACAACGTAGTGCGGGCATAGCCCATGCAGGGGTGAGTATATGCTACTCAGTAGGGACCCCGAGACCCCCGAAGGTCTCCCAGAATCCACAAAGGATAATCCACAAAAGAAAGATACAATCTCGAAATAACAACCAACACTACTTAGGTATATGCCCATACATACACCTAAGTCATCAATTTCTGTTCGGCTCCAGCATCCGAGCCCAAGTTCGATCACTTCCACACAGGATAGCACAACACAATCCACATAAGAAAGCAAGTCAATCATATCAAAGATAATGATTGAAATTTAAGACTCAGCTCACACAAGTATACCTCTTCGGTGATAGAGATGATCAGATATATCCACTGATTCATCTAAGATGGGACCCATGTAGGATGCTAAACCAGCTACTCTACCAGACCCACATAGGATAGTAAGAACAGAGTCAGACACAGCCAGACCCACGTAGGATACAAGAACATTAGTCAGTGTCATCGAACCCACATAGGATTTCAGTACGGTCTTCATCGATGCCGAACCCACAATGGATTTCAGTGCGGTCTTCATCCCCGTCGAACCCACATAGGATTTCAGTACGGTCTTCATCGCTGCCGAACCCACATATGATTTCAGTGCAGTCTTCACAGTCGCAGCCCGCTCTAGGGTTCCCGCACACAGCATGATCGTTCCGGGAGGGTCCACTCCACGAGCTAAGGGGGTCGATACATCAACTAACACGTAGTCCGGAGTTGATGTATCTCAATTTTCCGTCTCGACAAGAGGAACTCAACGTGACAGACGACACATCAATCGGACGCCCGGTCTGAGAGATATTGGTCTTTTCGTTCCAGGGGCCCGGTTGGTTTTTAAGTCAAAACCAACCCGACCGCACTCCAACTGCATCCAATCCTCGAGCAGAGTAAGCCAAAAGATCTGTCTCACTAAGAGGAATCCATCAAAGTAGACGGCAGGTCAATCGGACGTCCGAAGCTCAAGATATAAGTGTTTCCACTTCGAGGTCACGGTTGTTTTCGTGTTCGAACCAACCTATCCATACCCAAGGTTCTCCAAAACCTTGATTGTAATATTCCTAAATGACCGAATCAATCCAAGGATCGCTACGCAACTGACGGTGCGTCGATTGGGGGTCTGTAACCCATGTTATGGGAAAAAGACCGGAAGTGGCCTGACAATGGAGGGTCTGGGCCTGGACCGACACGGCCCAACCCCCTGGGTCGGCCCAAACCGGGTTGACCCGAACCGGGTCCGGGTCTGGCCCATTAGGGCGCATCCCGGCCCAATGTGGCTGGTCCGGCCCGGGGCAGCTCGGCACTGGCCGAGCGGCCGTGCAAAGGCGGCACTGCCCCTTGATTGGAGTCGCGACCCCCGCATGGGGGCCGCTCCTTGCCAGCGGATGCGGCCCGACACCGCGTTTCCCATGGTCCTGCGTGGTCACGGGACCAGCCACCTGCCGCCGCGGCTTCAGCCGGGGTGGCCCTTTCCGGCGGCACTCCGGGCACCGCCGCCTCCGGCCACCGGTGGGGTCTTCCGCGGACCACCGGACGCGCTCCGGTGGTCCGTTTTGCCTGCCATCTTTTCCAGCAGTCCTCCCGGGACCGACTCTTCACTGCGAAGACCTCAAACCGCCTTTGTGGCCTGCTTCATCGCCACCCGTCGATCCTCACACCAAGAACAAAGAAACGGTGAGTTCGGACTTGTTCGTTGGTCCGCACCCATCGCGTTAGCGGTTCAAACGACTTCCAAAAATGAAACACATGTCGAGGGTATAATTCACATTGAATCAATTAAACCAAACCCCCTACCTCAAGGTGTTGATGAATGAAGATACTCATGGGAAAAGAACATCGCGGAAGAAGTTTCCATCATCATCGATGGCGTCCCAGAGAAGAGAATCTTCGGCGTCGCAGTACACGGCATCTCATCGTCGATTTCCAAGGATGGCTTCTCTCACGGGCTGTAGAGAGGGAAGAAGATGGTACGACGAACTCCCCTTTTCGGTGACGGAGTTCTTCGTCGATGGCTCAGCGTTCTTCGCATTCTTTATCGAGGAAGAAGAACTTCAAGACATAGAGCTTTCTCCCCCCAATTATTCTCGCACAACACAACCACATAATAAATTATGGGTTGCCTTATTTTATTAGGCATGCCATCTGTTTTTTGTAATTCAAAAACAGATCACGCTTTAATTATTGAGCATTTCCCAATTAATGAGGCGTTAAATAATTCTATTAAACGTGAGAGTTGACATGGAATTTAAGAGGGGGGTGCGGGTGAGTTACCACATTTATTGCACGTGGAAGGTAAAAGGAAATAAAGGGGTGGGGATCGTGTGGGCCCCACCTCACTAATATCCTACCTAGGAGTTTGGATATTAGTGGGTCCCACTCCAACTGCCATGCCTAGATTAACACTGCTTAGAATAAAAGTAAAATTTGTTGCACATTATTTTATTTTATTCTTTAGTTAACCCAAAAAAAATTAAAATCCTCACCCCAGCATACGCAACTCTGGAAAAGGAGTTCTTAAGAAATTATAGGTGCTGCGATTCTATCGGTGCCATCGGAATTCGATTTCGAGCACCGGTTCAAATGTTAGGGAAACCCGCTCGTTCGTTCACTGAACGTACCCGAGCCAAACTCTGGAAAAAGATTCCGGGCACACTGGGCCTCGGAATTAGGTGTCGTCAGATACTGCATTCTTGTAAAATTACATAGAAAATTAAGAAAAAATTTCCCTTGAAATTTACGGGTCTTTAAATCAACACCAAGGGAACTGTAAGCCTATATACCTCAAGTTCAAAAGCATGGACAAAGGTAGGTGATATGAAAGAGTGTGTCTCTCCTGAATCATACAAGGTATAATCCATGGTATAAAACAAGAAAAGGGTACCTCAGATGATGTTTGGCTCACCTGGAGCTGGCAACGCTAGAGCATGAAGCTGACCACGACCTCTCTGACCTTGATGACGACCACCACCATGGTCGCGCTCTGCTCTCTAAGGATGAGGAGCGTCATGGGGTTGTACTATGCCTGCCCCATCTACCCTCTGCTAATCTAAACCTGGTGTAATGAGCTACTGCTGCCTCGGCTGGAACTACCTCAACGGAAGAACCTGGATCATAGTGCCTGGCGTACGATGGCCGCTCTGAAAGTTCGGGCACTCTCACTGCTGATGACCATGACCACCACAAGAAAAACAATCATTTGATCCCTTCGTATAGGCATGGGAGTTGTTGCCTCTAGTGAAATGAGATGTGAAGGGCTGGGACCTACCCCCGGGTGAATAGAAAATCTTCTGCCCTGAAAACCAAGAACCCCATACCACAACTCTGCTTAATGTGGATTCATGCCGATTCCCCTCTCATGATGATCAGTTCCTAGACAAAGTCTTCTCGACAACCTATGCCCTCGCCAGCACCTCAATATATGTCTTCAGCATAAATGGGGTGACTTAGCACTGGATCTCTGGATGCAAATCGTCCTCAAAATGCCTCGCTCTGGCCTCCTCATATGGAAGTAGGTCTGAAGCATATCGTAAAAGGTTCATGAAATAGATTCCAAACTCTAGAACACTAGAGCTACCCTATTTAAGGGTAAGAAGCTCCTGACGACTGGACGCCTTCCCAATCGAAGAAAGATACTCGGCTCTAAACCTATCTCGGAACTCCTCCCATGAGATCGTTGACTCCTCACGATCCCTGAGTAACACGAACCACCACTGCCTCGCAGCTCCACGCAGCATGGTCACAACCAAGGACACCCAGTGCTCCTTACGAGCACGAATCGAACTGAAGCTGATATGGACCTCCTCTAACCTGTCTTCCGTGACTGCATTTGAAACAGATCCCTCATACTTCTACAGACTATGGCACAGAAACTCTCAAAGTGTCTTCCTCAATGTTTTGTCGTCGTCAACCTCTACCCTGTGGCGTTCTGCTGGAACATCCTACTTGACATTTTCTATGCAAACCTTATGAGGACATCGACCTGGAGCCATACCTGTAAAATAAAAAACCCTTAGAGATCCTAAATCTAGAATATGGAAGACTCAACATTAATTTATTTGTTTTTTTATTTCATTCATTTCTGGTTAACCTATCCCAATGTCTACCCATTCAAACACAGGCACAAGAAGAATGATGCATGATCATTTCCTAGTTCTCTACCCTGCAACTAGTATTGCCTTATTTAGTAAACATTGTAAACATAACGGTTCGTACACCAGATCATAGGGGGGGGGCTAAAAGCCTATGTATCAGTTGGTCTCTAGTGTTTATATCACATTATAAACATGAATGACATGGTTTCCCTACCAACCCATGCAGCCTCACCTCTGCCTAACTCCCAACTCCATCATATCCCTCAACCAGAGCTCTGATACCACTCTGTCACGACCCCCTCTCCACAAAGTGTAACCCTCCTAGGCCGGCAATGTGAGATGAGATATAATGACTCCCGAGTCCCACCTCTAGTAGGCCCTGGGTTGGCGAATAGCACCGAGGCTATAATAAACACACAAATGGGAGGCATTGCCATCAAAGAGAACACATGCGGAAGAGAGAGATAAGATAGACACCAATCAACTCTGAATCAGAACTGGAATATACAAGAAACCCAAGTACACATATGAAATGCCATGAAAAAGTACTAAAACTGGAATGGAAAAGCTACAAGTTCCCAAAAGGAAGTAAAACAGCAACAACCACAAGCCCTAACAGCTCCTGCAACCCCAGGCTATTAGAAACCAGCTTGATCTCCAATCAGCTCCATGTGACCTGAAAACAGTTTATAAATACATAGGGTGAGTATAACAATATACTCAGTAGGATCCTCCCTGAAGCATCTCATGAAAAATTAAAGAAATCATACTAAAGCACAGTGAACAACAAGTGAAACTAACTCGTCACCTAAACAGGTATACTAAGTTCCCAACCTCACCATTGCCACTCTCACCAAGTAACAAATACAAGAATATTGCATATAGTAAAGAATATCAAGGGTACCCCTCTACTACGTCCCCACTGGTTTTCCGCTTTTCCCCAACGTCACACGTCCTAAGCATCTCACTCCAAAAAGGCATACCCACAGACACCTGGGTGAAGCCCCATAATCTGCACCCCATGCACCATAAAGGCTTACCCGCAGACACCTGGGTGAATCACCACACCATCCTCAGAACCAAAAGAAACTAGGTATGTTCCGGGAGCCACCATAGCCCGCATAATGTGTATCATATGTCGGGTATTATACCTCAAGACATTACAGCCCATACACTGAGTAGGGATCCTCAAGCCATCACAACCTATGCACATTACACATATAGTAGTCTGTAGGATACTATATCCAGAATATATGTGTGTGAAATAACCACAAGACATTACATCCCTCTACACACATATATGTAGAAACTAACCATTGTGCCTATTGGCACAAGTATCTACTAAGAGAAGAGAGCGAGGCCAAAGTGGGTAGTCAGCCATTAGTCCTCCCACCAGAATTTTGGGGAAAACACCCCCCCTAGGGCTCAGAATCCACGGGGTGTCAATTTCCCTTACGAACAGGGTGAAGTAGAGTACAGAAACATGAAATGTACAGAATATATTAAATCTCACAACCACACTATGGGAATTACCTATTCTTAGAAACAACTGCAGATAACGTCTCTCTGACTCCGGGGGGTGCTAGTTCAAAGACTAGGTATACTATAAGAACACAACCATTTGAAGAGATTTATTAGATTACCTAATTCCCTTTTTATCAGTTCCACTGTATGTTAATTAATTCTCTAAACATTAATTAACCACGAAAATTTTAACATTAAAATTCATTAGCATCACACCCAATATACACTATACCATTCAAATTAAAACCTTTCATTATGTTCCAGCAACTCCAACCCCATGGCTTAACACCATTTATTCAATAATTGATTACAGAATTACATTACCATATTCCCAGGCATTCTAGAAAATCATTCTATGCTACTAAACACAAAGGGCTCAACATGGTGAGTAGATGTACTACCTGTCGAGTCTTTGCCGCCTGTAGCACAAGCATAGACCTATTATCCCTTGGGAGGCAAAAAATGGAAAGAACGTGGCATACCCCACGTGTATTCGCCTCGTTCGTAAGAAGGGTTAGCAAGACCAACTGCCTTGAGCAGTGGGGAAAATTAAGGCAGATAATCAACCAAAGAATCAACAAGCATCCAATAAATCACATCCATTCCATTCCATCAGCCCTGGTGTCCTCCCAGACACCCACATGCATAAACCGATGCTTCTCGCCACTCTAGGCATCATCTGCAGCCACCACCAAAAGTCTCCATGCCTTCATATATCTCAACAGCCATCCGGGCTCACATCATAGCACAAACAGTAGGAAAACAACAATCACATCAATGGGATCTTGGACCTTGAACAATCAAGAGGGTAACTCCGAACCCTTTTATAAATTATCAAACAAGCGGTTATTTAATCCATATTGAATTAACATATTTATTAAATGTAGGTTCCAAATCTGGGAAACGTAATCAGTAAGCTATCAAAAATAATTAATCATACTTACTGTACTAATTTGATTAACATAAAATTACAATAAGAACCGAATTCTTTTTCATGCCTCTTTATCTTTACCCAACAGTTATTAATTAATCCAGGTTTACATTCTTTACCAATTTCCAGCAAGAACAAACAGCTAAATAAAGAAAGAAATGATATCACACTATCAAAAAAACAAGAGTCAATAACATATGGTAGATATCAATTTATTTATCCAGTTCAAATATTTATTATGTCAATTCCATTGTGATCCCCTGGGATAAAATATGCTAACGATACAGTTGCATGTAAAACAACAGAGAAGAAACTAATCCCCTACTTCATCAATTCTTGACATTCTTAATCCACACAATGGGTCACAATTATCCTCTCGCAAAACTGCAGCCACTGGAGGATGCCACGGTACAACAGCTCCAACCAAACCCCAAGAAAAACTGATTCGAATCTTGGATATTACATGGTACAATATAGAAGGGAGAAACAGAAGAAGATGACCCCCAATGGAACGACGATAAAACATACCTTATATGGAAGATTGACCAACACAACTCGGTTGCATCCAAAATAGAGCGGAACAAATAAGATTAGTAGGGTTTGATTGTGAAATTCATACAGGAAGGACTGAAAGGTTCTAGCATCTTATAGCTGAGAACAAAGAGGAAGAACAAGGGAGGATGATATCTTTTCCTATTTGAAGATTTAATGGGGTGATAGTTTAAGATACGCTTAATTCTCCATTAAAAGCGGATCGCATTATCCCACACGGTTTGACCAAGTAAAAACATCCTGAGCTATAGGGATAATTAATATAGGATTTATGGAATCTGAATCAGCCTTAAGAATCCTTAAAATAAGGCTTTAAATTTATTTTACATCAAAGGAAACGTCAAAGGGGCGAAACTATAGGAAGATGGAAACATTGTTCACATACTCAAAATATGGAAAAAGAAAGAAAAGGTCACCTTTAGACCTCACCATTGGAGGTTACTGATAGAAATCACCATTAGAGGTTACCAATAGACCTCGCCGTTAGAGGCTACTGATACACCTCACCGTTAGAGGTTACCGATAGACTCCACCGTTCTGGAAACACTGTACACCTAATGTTCTGGAAACATTGTTCAAGTCTACCGATCTGGAAACACAGTACACCTACTAATCTGGAAACACTGTACAAGTCTACCGATCTTGAAACACTTTTCAAGTCTACTGATCTGGAAACATTGTACACCTACCGATCTGGAAACATTGTACAATTCTACCGATCTGGAAACACTGTTCAAGTCTACCGATCTGGAAACACTGTACACCTACTGATATGGAAACACTATACAAGTATACTGATCAAGAAACACCATTCATGTATACCGATCTGGAAACATTGTAGACCTACCGATCTGGAAACACTGTAAAAGTCTACCAATATGGAAACACTGCACACCTACCAATCTAGAAACACTATACACCTACCAATAGACCACACCGATATACCTCACCGATAGAATACTGTTCATTTCACCTCACTGATAGAAACAATATTCACTGAACCTCACTGATAGAAACACTGTTCACTGAACCTCACCGATAGAAATAGTATTCACCTACCATTACTGTTTATAAAACTAGAAACACTATTCACAGAACTGAAAATTTGGAAAATTGTTGGGGATAAGTCACCTTGACCTCTCGGAACACCTCCAACACCATATTCTAAAAAAGAAATGTACTGGAGTGGACTGGTCCATTACAATAAAAATCATTTCGTATCATTTTTGGCATCGCTTTCCTTAAAAACCGATGTAAAAATGTTTTAAAAAATAGTTTCGGTGTCGGTTTATCTAAAAAACTGACGCTATAAATGAAAATAAATTATTTTTGGTGTCGGTTTTTACAAAAACGTACTCCAAAAATTAAATTTTCTTATTTCATGTTTTTTTATAATTTTTTAAGCTTCTATTTGACAGGACTTAGAGTAAAAACAGAGTTACAGATCAAAAGTTATGGTTGTCAGAAGATGAACATGTCAATGTTTCGATTGGTACAACTCATTTCAAATAAATTTTGATAAACATAAATTAAAATCACATAGAACTAATGAAAATCGTGACTGATAATTAAATTTACACCATAATTGGTATGTCTCATTCAGATGTTCTATATTTGTAACCCGATAATAATAATAAATCATCTCTATAAGTAAGCTAATCGAACTGTTTTAAAATGAAAGAAAAATAATAACAAAGAAAATAAATTATTAGAATAGGTATCGAGTTCAAATTTACGATTGAAGTCATGTTTCAAACATGATTGAATTTACGAGATTGAAAATGTTGAATGAAGGATAAAATGGATTTTTATATAGTAAATGATTGAAGCCATGTTGTATGGAAATACAGGTAGGATTTTGAAAAGTTAAACACACATTGTGAAAAATTTGAAATTTTGATCTCGCGTATTGGGGAATACTCCTTGGCGTCGATTTTTCTTGAAAACGATTTGAAAGTGGATTTAACTTGGTCTTTTGGCATTAGTTTTGTAATATACTGATGCAATAAATGCCAATTGATATCCTTTTTAGTGTCCGTTTTTAAATAAAATGATGCCATAAAGTAAAAAGTAAATTATTTTTCACATCGGTTTTTTAATAACCGACAGCAAAAAGAAAAAAAATATATATTTTTGGCATCAGTTTTAAAATAAACTGAGGTGAAAAGTTTAAAAAAAACACTTCTCGCATTAGTTTTTTTAAACACCGACGCCAAAGACTAAAAAAATGTTTTTGCATATATTTTAAAAAACTGACACGGAAAATAAAAAAAAATATTTTTGGCGTCGGTTTTTATGAAAACCGATGATAAAATGAAAAAAAATAATACAATTTTTTTTTAAAATTTCTTATGCTTCGATTTGACTAGTCGTGGAGCTAAAAAAAGTTGCAGATTAAAAGTTATGGTCATTGAAAGATGAACTTCTTTAAGACTTCTATAAGATAAGATCAACTTCTGACAACCATAACATTTAATCCGTAACTTTGTTTTTTCTCCAGGACTATTCAAATCGAAGATTAAGAAATAATCTAAAACATAGTTAAATAAAATCTAAATTTTGGCATCGGTTTTTGTAACAACCGACACCAATATTATATTTTTTAATTTTTTTCATCAGTTTTTAATAAAATCGACACCCAAACAAAATATTTTCTTTTTGGTGTGAGTTTTGAAAAACGGACTCCAAAAATCCTTCAATTTTTTTTAATTCATATTCTGTTTTTGTGAAAATAGACGCCAAAACATTTTTTTATTATTTTTCGCATCAGTTTTAAAAAAACGATGCGAAAAATTATCAATAAATGGGTTTTGGCATCGGTTTAACTAAAAACTAAAGACAATAAGTTCATGCACATACTATTGGCATCGGTTTATAAAAAACCGACATTATTACATTGACATTAAATTCTGTATTTCCACTAGTGGAACCATCCTTATGGAAAATTCTCAAATTTCCAGTTCTAGATTTAGGAGGTGTACTTTCAAGGACAGATTATCTCATTGGATGGAGTGGTAATTTACCAAACCATGGTTTAGGTTGTGTTAGCATGGGATCCACATAAAAATTTGATAGATGACTATAACTTCCTCAGGCTAGTAAGATATTACTGGATCTTCATACCTAATTATAGTATATCAGCACCTGTGATATCTTTGACAGAAAAGGGGCAGTCTTTCATATGGATAGAGAAGTTCCATCCGGCTTTTCAGCAGTTATTATAGAGTTTTATGTGTGCACTGATCATGATATTTCAAGAGGAGGGTCTTGAGTATGTAGTTTTCAATGATGTATCAGGAACAAGGATTGGTTTTTTCATAATGCATAGGCGAGTAGTGATTGACTATGGTTCACACAAGTTTAGACCACATGAGAAGAACTATGTGACACATGATTTGGATTTAGTAGCGGTAGTCTTCGCATTGAAGATGATGCAACACTACCTGATTTGGGAGTGGTTTATCATATACTCGAATCACAATAGTATCAAATATATCATCTCTGAGAATGTTTTGAACAAGAGGTGGAGTTGATGGCTAGAGTTCTTATTGGATTGTGACTTTGAGATTGTCTGTACTCTTGGAAAGGGGAACGTGGAGGTAGATACTCTCAATAGAAGATCTAGTTTGCAGTTGATGAATGGAGCATCAGAGAATTTGGACTGGTTATAGTAATCCTTTGTGGATGGAGATATATTATCTTACCTCCAACATGTGGTTGTTAACCCTCCCCTCTTATAGTGATTCAAGGAGACACAACATTGGGATACCAACTATGTGGCCCTACATGCTCAAATTTCCGTAGGGAATTATTTTGATTGATATTCACAAGGTGGGGAGCACATCATTATTTCCGTAGGAAACACAGTAGTACCAATGAAATTACCAGGGGAATTTTTTTAGAAAATTTCATATGTCCCATTTGGCAGTATATCCACATGTGATGAAGATGTACCAGGACCTATGACGTTTGTTTTGGTGGCCAGAGATGAACAAAGGAGTTGTGGAGTTTATTTCTCGATGCCTTACATGTCCTCAAGTAAAAACTAAGCCCCATTTTCCTATGGGATTACCTCAACCCATTAAGTTATTGTAATGGAAGAGTAATAGGATATTGATAGACTTTTTGATGGGTGTACCACATACATCTTGGGGACATGATGCCATCTTGGAAATTGTCAACTAACTAACCAAGTTATCCCACTTCTTAGCTATATTAGAGCAGAGCTCATTAGAGGTATTGGGAAAACACTACATTCATGAGATCTTTTGACTCCAAGGAATCCCATCGGTGATAGTTTCATATCATGATTCTTATTTTACATCCAAGTTGTGGATAGTGTTATAGGAGGTGTTTAGGACCCAATTATGCTTGAGCACAACATTTAACCGACATGCAGACGACTCGTAGGAGCAGACCATTCTGGTTATGGATGAAATTATACAGGAATACATATTGGATTTCATCCATAGTTTGGAGAATCACCTACCACTATTATATTTTTCAAGAAAAAACAACGTCCATTCCACCATTAGTAGGAAACCATTCGATTATTTTACAGAAAACCCTATTGGTCACCAATTCTCAGGAGTGATCAAGGAGAGTTAGTAGTCCTAGGATTAGAGTTGGTATGAGGTACAACATTAAAGGTAAAGGCCATCCAAGAGTGCATGAAGACTGTAAAGATAAATCAAAAGGATTATTCTGATAGGTGTCAAAGGCCTTTGGAATTTGAGGAAGGATACCACATGTTCCCATGGGTTTCACCTCGACGTGGATTATAGAGATTTATCCACGGGGAAAAGATAACATTGAGGTTTATTAGTCCTTTTTAGATACTTCATAGTTTTGGTAAGGTTGTTTACCACTTATCTCTACCCCCACAATTGGACTGGGTACATGAAATCTTCTACATGTCGTATTTGAGGAGGTACGTGCATGACCTGTCACACGTCATGAACTATGGTGAGCTAGACATTGAGGATGGAGTGACTATTTTAAAGTACCTAGCATATATCAAGGATTATTATGCGGGGATTATTCATTGGAATGAGATCTCTTTGGTGTGTGTCCAATGGTAGCATGAAAACCTCTAAGAGATCACATGTGAGTGGGAGGCTAAGATTCATTCTAAAAACCCACATCTTTTTGACTGGCCATTTTTTTGGCTTTTTAAGGACGTAAACCTCATGGTGGGGAGAATTTAATGTTTTATAAATTTCTATTATTTATTTTTAAATATAAAATTGACTATATTCGAGACTAGATACTAAGACAATGATCGATTCAGAGGCCCATTGTTTCCATAATAAGGGTATGAAATATATTGAACCATTAAGTTGAACACAAAAATGGTTTTCTGAAAAAAGTGGAATAACACCTAAATAGGTTCCTAGTTGAAAAATACAAGGGAACTATTACATTTAGAGAAGTGACTATACCTTAGGAACGACCAAACTCTGGATGACGTGAGTCAACTATGAAATGTTGTCACATGTGTTTCTAATGAATAAAATAAATTGAAGTAATTAATTTATTTCTTTATGTTTCATTGATAACGACAAATTGAGATGGTTTAGTTTTAAATAAAAAAAATTGAAGGGGTCCAAGGATAAGTTCATAACCTTAAAATTCACAGGATTCACTAGAGAGGAATCCCTAATGATTTATCTCAACGATCGACGATGGAACTATGGATAGAAGATCGACGAACAACATTCTCAATGGATCTCACTAGCAGTAATCGATTTTCATCAATGAGTGATATAATTCCCAGTTAAGATGCATTATTTTTGATTTCATTCCCCATTCTTAGATTCTACAGTGAATTTAGACTGACCAATGAATACGTTAATTCAAGGAACTTTCATGGTTTGCAGGATGGATTTTAATTTCAGGATTTACAGGGTATGATTATTGTTTTTATTTTTGATCATTCATACAGATTATATCAATGCCATAATGAACAAATGTCAAGGTTCATTCCTCATATTTTTTTGTTGTTATTTTCTCCAATGATATTTCTATATGTGTTCTTCATTGGTCAATGTTTTCGTGAATGATCGATTGGCATGCCTCTATTTCCTAGCCCAATGATCCAAAATTCATGATCCAGTATCGAGAAAATCTAATGGAGGTGCAACAGCGATGGAGATGGACAAAACTTTGTGATTTAGAGGAGTCCTTTATTAATGAAATTTGTGTCATAATGGATTGAAATGGTTTTCTAATATGATTGAATGCACAAAATATATCAAATTCATGTTTGGGTGGTGAATTGAGTCAAGATCCAAAGTTTTGAGGAGAACAAAACACTATAGAAGAACCTATCCTATCTGTCGAGACATGCGTATGGAGAACCAAAAATTCTAGAAAACCTCAATGGAAATGAATTGTAATATGGAATTACAAGGAGTGTGACCCAACTAAGCGGTGGCTAGGGTGTCAGGGAATAGTTAAATATCACACGGAATGTGACCTTAGTTACACGATGTCTAGGTAATCCTTAGAGACTCAGCACGTATCTCGAGAGATACATGGACATGTGTTGGTGTGGACAGGTTTCCTACACTGTGTCTACCCCACCACACAACTTGTATTGTACCATGTACATAGACTAATCAGTGTACTGGTAAATGTAAATAGACACTTAGGTTGACACCATGTACTGACACATGGACAGATCACACAGGAAGACCCTGGATTAAGGGACACAATGTGTGACTCCTTTTAGAAACTATGCACTTCCTCTTCAACATGACATGTTTTAATGAAAAGTACTATTGTACACAGGAACTAAAAAAAGTTAAGGGATGTGATGTGTGACCCTAAAACATGTCTTGTACCCCTTTATGAATGGATAGATTCTATTTTTTTCCATATCTTTGACATGGTTAGTTTTTTTTCATTCCCATTATCATTCTCATATAGGTAGGTATGAATCATTTCCTACCCAAAAGACTATGGTCCCTCTAGTAGGATATTATGGATAGAGTTGTGGAATCCCCATAGTGTCCTAGCGTGAGATCCACTATTAGTTCTTCATTCCCTTGGTAGAGTCTTCCGTATTGATGTGAAATAAATTACAGGAAATTAGTCCTCTACATTGTGGGTGAATCCCTATTGAGTTGTTGGTATCTCCCCCATAGCACTGTATTTTATCCTCATCTTTGTATCATATATCTCTTCATATATGTTAGTGTATATCTCTCATGGTGCTTCATAATGAATAATACTTCTTATATGGACATCACCAATGCTATCATACTCAGTAATTTGTTTGCCCATAATAATGCTTCATGGAATATTCTAGTTGGATCCCTAGCGTGTGTAGGCAGTAGCCACGACTCACATCTAGACTGTATGTCCCATATTGAGTATATCAAGATATTATTATATGATTTGTAGACATATATGTGTTTATAGATAATTGCACTCTCCTTTTATATATTTATTTTTGTTTTTGGGGTGTCCTATTGGGTATTGTAATACTCACCCTTCATGGTATTTTCCTGCGCATGATGTGTCTTGTGCATATGATCATCCTTTTGACAGAGTGCTCGATTGACTAAGACCATGTGGTGCCTTATGAGATCAGGTAGGCTGAGGTGTGTTCCTACAACCATAGATAGTAGTCACATTACCATTGCTTACCATGTTGGACTTGTGATTATAGAAATATTTTGGTGGGCTTGTATTTTTCCCAGTTTCACATTACTTTACTTTCTTGTCGTACTCTATTAGATGGGATATAGTTGTATTCATTCACTGTTTACATAGTAGTTTTTACATTTCAAAATTTTTTGGGGTTGGAGATGGGTGAATGTATATAGGTACTTTTAAAATGCCTCCATTTTTATGGATATGCCAACTCGGTTCTAGATACCAGAAACTGGCCTATTGCAGGAGGGATTGGGGAGCGGCGGTAAGAGCCCCATAGAGACAGGTCGTGATAGGTACATACTGGTTGAGAATAAATTCTAGGTGTTTAAATTTTTTGTTATGGAATAATTGGATGTTGAGGTATTGTGATATCATAGAGTGGGTGGTTTTGGACATGAGTTTTAAGGGTTTTAGACAGGTGAAATGAGTATCTTCATCTAAGTTATTATAACGCCCCGACCCCAGTTACCCAGTGTCAATGCATTATTTTAATACATTGGCATGATTACAAGGAATCATGTCTCGAAGGACCGATTAGTTTAGCAATCTGGGAAAATAGATTTCATACATTAACATTACATTACACATTAGGAAATAAAACAAAACATAAATTATCCTTTGAGAACGCCATTAATCCCCAAGATTAACCCATCTTATCAATTATAATACACTTCATGGAATCCTGGGAAAATAAAACATAAGAAAGGGGTTATCTCAGATGCTTAGTTAGTGTAAATAATTTAGCGGAAGCTATAAACGTTTAAGGTAGGTTTTTTAATAAAACAACAGCCTTTTTAAACATAAACTTGAACATAATATGGAAAAAATAAATCAAACATTACCATATAAATAGGCACATGGATATTATAATAGTCTAATAATCACATGTAATAACTAATTTCATAATGAGGGAATGCCTATCGCCGGACATCATTTCCACATAGTCAAGGTCTCGTGCCAAGACTACAAATAATTTTTTTTCATGGCCTTGTTCCAAGACACTAGTTTGTCTCATGAGACCTACCAATGCATCGAGGAGTTATAACGGGCTCCACCAGTCACTTACTAAGTCCACTGCATTCCTCATATGAAAAGGTTGAAACATAACATAAACATTCGTATTAAAACTAGCATAAAAAATGTTAATACATTAACCATAATCCATAAATGGTATAAACATAGAACATCTACAGTCAAACATATCATAACTTATATAATACAACATGGAATATTTTATTATAATAAATCAACCTCAATCAAAAATAATATCCACTAAAGGATGATGACATAGTTGAAAATGACGAGTAAAACTTTTTGAGAGAAATATCTATTTTGTAAAATCATTTAAAAGTCACACATTTATAAAGGTAGTAATTTCAAATAGATTTTTGAATCAAAGTGTCTCATAACACTTTGAAAATATTGATAAGAATTATCATTTCAAAACATTCATGTCCATATAAATAAATCCTTAGAATCATTTTGAAAACATGAACAATAATTAAAATGGATTAGAAAGATAAATCTTTAAAAAATTTAAAATTATGATCTTCATAAAGTGTAATTTTCAAAAATGCTTAAAATATTCAATTCTGAAATCATTTTTATGAAAATGGATATGGATGATAAAAACTTTCCATTAAATACATACACATAAACAATCTCGGATAACAATGAGATTGAGGAACTAACCCTTAACTTGAACATTCCTTTAGTCGAGGGTACGTTTAAACTATTTCATGAAGATTTTATTATGTTATTAGATTATACTAGAACCATATTAATATTTATGATATCATACATGATTCATTTATGACTTTATACTACCCATTTAATAATAATCTTCATGTCAAATTAACATTTCGGGTAATAATCACTTTCTATATCGCACGTGTTTTAACATGTTACACATGATTGTATCACTTAGATCGAGATTTAAATACTTCCTGAATATAAGTCATGATTTATATATCATATATATTTAGAATATAAATATGTTCAATATAAATACATATGAAATGAAAAACACCGTTTATGGAGACGGTAGTCCGTACGCACGCATAAACACTGTTTCTGTTTTCATATCATATTGAACAAAACTAAGTAAATAAGATATATGTTAGTACATATATATAAATATATATATCTCCATTATAATTATTATTTCATATATTACATACTTATTTGTAATAGATATTTTTATAATCGTCGATGAATGGTGAACGAGGAAATGAATCTCATCGCGTCGTGGAGATGGTAATCCGTATGTATGCACAAGTGAAAATATTATTTCTTTAAAGGTGTGGAATTGGATGGTATATTAATTTTACAGATACATTATCATGTTATTTTTATTATTTATATACATTTTATGTATCATTATATCCATCCAAATAAAATAGTGTTGAATAACAAATTACACCACGATGTGGAGACGGTAAGGCGTACATATGCACACATGGTGACATTATCATTCCTAAGATGGATAGAATAAGGAATATAGTTGTTCCATAGTTATAATAACATCACAGCATATATAATATATTGGATTTATTATTTTATAATTGAAACAACAAAGAAAGAGTAATTGGAAGAATAAGATAAGTTGAAAGAGGGTGGTGAAATCATTATCTATTCTTCGGGTTCTTCCTTATGATTTGATCAAAAGGGATCCTTAAGTTAGATTTATGACAAAATGAAGGCCTCTAGGATGATGGTAGGATAGTTGGAAAATATTTTTATAGTGTTTTTCTAAGCCAAATGGCTTTGGAGGTGTGATTTTGAGAGAAGGGGAAGTGCCCTTTTATAAAAGGGGTGAGGGTCACTTTAGGAAAAAATTAAAGTACTAATTTATTATACAATCACATTCGGTTTATAATGGTTCCAAATGAACTTATTTCGAGACATAGGTTGTTATGGGTTGAAATCATCTCAACAAATAAGTTTTAGACAAGTTTAGGTTACCATTTTAACCTTATCCTTTATATTTTAATCTTAGTTAAATAGTTTACATTTTACCGTGTCTTCTTGTATTATTACTCTATATGGTTAATAAACATACTCTAAACTTCCAAGAGAACCTAAAATAGATCCTTAATGACATATATAATATCATATATGCACTTTTGTCAATCCTTACATTTTTAAGAATATTATATCAACCAATAATATAGAATTTGTTTTAAATATTAATTTATGTCAATTTTGACACTATTTGGTATTCTGTTTTTGTGAAAGTCATCACGACTTTATTACTTCTAACACAACACATTTAATCATCCATACCATGTCATATTCAGCTATAAATTTCTTTTATGTCAGAAAAACGTTCAAATTATATTTATTTTAATATTTATAATACCATTTATTTGATTCTTTCATTAATAAGGTAATTACGTCATCATCATTGTGACATAAATAAATTTTCTTATTCAATGTCTAAAAATTATAAAAAAAAATACCATGATGTAGGAAATATTTTTATCTTTCCAAATAATAATTATAGTCAAAAATATTTCTTATATAACACCATATAAAAACTAATTACTAAAATATTTTTGTTTATGTCACTTTTGTCTTTAAATTAATTAATCTCAAGTGTCATTATCATTCATAATTGGCTCCATGGGGTCCCAAAATAGACCCATGGATGAACATGGTCGTCCATTACTCGTCCAATAAGGTTAGGACATGTGTTAATGTAATTTTTAATTATTACAATATTCAGTTTACCTTGAATTACCCTATTTACCTTTAACTGCGGTAAATAAAAGTCAAAAGTTACTCTTCACAAAAAATTATTTTCTTTTTTATTGAACCACATTTTACTTACTGAGGTTAACAATGTCTCTCGGATTTTTGAAATTCCACTCACAGAAGCGGTAAAATTATGTTTTATGTATATTTGAAAATTCTCCTAGGAGGTGGGTAAATGACGGTGAAAAGTTCAATAAAATTTTTATAAATCTAAAATTATTATAAAATGACTCCAATTAATTCCATTGAATTTATATAGGTATTATATATATATTTTTTACCTAAAATAAATTTGAATAAAATAAATAATTATTTAAATAAAAATCTGGTTTTAAACAATAACTCAGGGTTTTTCGCCATTCATCAAAAATTGAATGTTTTCAGAAAAATACCAAAAATTCACCCTGGGATAATTTTGATATTCCGAATCCAAAAATGATGTCTATTTCACCAAATTCAAAACATAGAAGTTGTATTTATTAATTTAAAATTAATTACCGTTGTCAAAACCAAAAGGCGTATTTTTATGAAATAATAACTATCAAAAGATTGGCACTTATTTATATCCAATATCAATGTAAAATTACGTACAACGATCAGAATTGGATTAAATAGTAAAAATATAATATATTTATACATTAAAACAATTAAAATGTATTATTTAACAATATAAATTATTTTGATTAAAAGAGCTGTTTTCAGTTAAAATGTAGTATTTTTCACTATTCACCTAAATATTAAAGTTATCAGAAAAACACAAAAAAATTATTGAAACTAAATTATTATGTCTCGATGATAAAGAAGAAGTTTATTTTGTTAAATTGAATATATAAAAGTTTCAAATATGGGATTTAAAAAAAGGGTTCCCTATTAAAAGGCGGTAAAATTTCATTTTTTAAAAAATACTTCTTTTATCTGAAAAAATGTGTTTGTTTTTACATTATATATACGAAACTCATTAAATGGATTATAAAATTATAAGGATTATGTAAAGTTAAAAATTCAGTTAATACTATTTAAAACCACTTTTGAATGGCTTGTTTGGTAACTCGTGGTGCACTTGAACTCAGTGTTGCATGTAGTGCATGTTATTGAATTGCGTTGAAGACATAACGTACTATGAAATAATGGGGTGTTACATTCTTCCCTCCAATAAATTTCATTCTCAAAATTGGAAATTTTTGTTCGAAAATAAAAGGTTGAAAATAGAAAATACCTTTGTTTGAAACCCACATCAGAAATTGGGTTAATAAATTGTAGTCTTAATAATAGGAAAAGTGGAATGAAAAAGTAACCACCAAATTATGATATTGATTAGGAGAACAATGGTGGAAATTATAGACACATAATAGGAGAAAAAACATAAATATTTATAAGGAGCGATTGAGGTCATCAGTTACAAACAATTGTAGAATTGAGGGCCTCAAAGCCATCAGTCTATAATGATTTGAAATATAATCAGTTCAACAAAACATAAAGATTTATGTTAACACATATTTTGTTTTACGATGCCTTAACTAAAGATTATGAATTTATTTCTTCATATAACAAAAGAATATATATATATATATGTATATATATACCGTATACATGTAGAGTTTCATCCTTCAACTAATTCCTACCACAAACTCATCTTTCACTCCAAATGATTTCAAAAAAAATCAAATATTATATTTCCCTAAAGCGTATAAGGTTCTAAAAATAATAATTTATAATTCATTTTCCAGAATATTTTTAAAAAAACTAAATTACACAAACCAGTACATCACGTAGTCTAGTCGTAGGTGATGCACCTTTTTTGCTCTTCGGTTGCGGGTTCAAGTCTCGCGGTATTGCCGGATGCGACTAGTTGTCAATCGACCTCTGGGTTGTCCTTTTTACAACAATCCAAAAATAAACATAACAAAAGTATCCAATTTCAAACACAATCCATTCCAACCATTAGAATTATCCGAAATAATTTTATCCAAACTCTCATTCAAAAATTTATAAGGAAATTAAACACAATTAGGATTGTTTTTTTCCATGTAATAACATGTGAACACCTTCATCATGTATTATTTTAAAACATGGTAACATCCTGAATTACCATAAAACATTATTTATTATATTCATGCTCCCTTATTCATTATAAAATACTAGATATACTCTTTCTATCCAAAACATGTTGTAAACTCTAACAATGATGGAATATACAAATCATTAATTAATTTCAAGGAAGTCAAGAATATCCAATATAATTTATCCAAATAAACCATGTCTTATTCCAAAATCACTTCCTCGATATCAGGACCATATTAAGGATTACCTTTCCTTCAATCATGTATTTTCCAAAAAGCATAGCTTACTATTAAGTCAATTTTCTTAGAAACATATAACCTCAAATCCTCAATAAAATAGTACTACAGTACAATCCTCATTTGTATCCATAATTCATGTAACCAGTATACTATTGATACAACACTCAAATGGAATAATTCTATAATAACAACATAAGAATATGAGTAATTCATCTTCATATGAGGTAGTATAATAACTTTATTATTATCCAATAACATCATTTGTGGTATACTCTTATGAATGGGACATTGATTCATATAGTGTCTCAACGCCTTACAGATGAAGCATTTTTACATTTGGAAACTTTTTCTTACCCCTGTAATCACATACATGGTGTCCTTTTTGTACACACTTATAAAAAACTCCCATTCCATTCAAGAATTTACCAAGGTTATTCATTCCACATTTATCACATATTGGAAAATCATTTTTCCCTTATTCCCTTTATCCATCTTTCACTCTACCATCCTTTTCTTCTCTGGCTTCCCTTCAAAGCCATAGGATTCAGAGAATTCTTTACTGATCTTATTAACACATGATACTATTTATTCATATGATGATAATATGTGGTCGACTATTTTCATTATAAATGTTGGCTTAATACCATGAATGATATGACCCTTCTTACTCTTTGGATCATACGTATTTCTGGAGTTCTAATTCCTTCTACTGGGGGCCATTTCTAAAAAATGGCACACACTAGGTCAGTTTATAAATTGTAATTAATAATTCCAAACATGTAAAATACCTAACGTAAATTGAATATTTTATGGATATAATCCATAATCACAAAAATGTTTTCTTTGAGGAGGTATATACTCATAAACCCTTCATTGTGGTTTGTAAAGAAAACGAGAATAGTCTTAAGTATATCCCCTGGGAGTGTCGTAACTAAGAGTGTTGCAAGGCCCATTTTCGTGCACCACTTCTCGTTCAAGTCTAGCTCAATGCGGTGTTTTTGGGTTTTACCCCTAGTTACATCTGTGCCAGAGCCGCATCTACCTGATAGTATCCAAACAGGGATGTATTTCCTTTGAAAACTCCCAAAATCTCTACATTACCAAAATTCTAGAAAGTCCTTCTATAATAATCTGCAAAGTCTATCTTAGGTATATGTTCTCTAATTAGATTTTATCTAAATATAGCTTCCAAGGTTATTGATATACTTCCTCTGATACCAACTGTAATACCCCGACCCAAGTTACCCAGAGTCAGTGCATTATTTTAATACATTGGCATGATTACGAGAAATCAAGTCCCGATGGACCGATCAGTTTAACAGTCTTGGGAAATAGATTTCATATATGCACGTTACATTACACATTAGAAAATAAAACACAACATAAATGACCCTTTGAGAATGTCATTAATCCCTAAGCTTAACCTTTCTTATCAATCGTAACACACTTCTCCAAATCATGGAAAAATAAAACATAAGAAAGGGGTGAGCTCAGATGCTCAGTTAGGGTAAATAATTTAGCGGAAGCTATAAACTTTTAAGGCATCATTTGTAATAAAACAACAGCCTTTATAAACATAAACATGAACATAATATTGAATCAATAAATCAAACACTACCATATAAACATGGACATGGATATTCTACTAGTTGGATAATTACATGTAATAACTAATTTCATAATGAGGGAATGCTTAACACTAGACATCATTACCACATATTCAAGGCCTCATGCGAAGACTAAAAATATAATTTTGGTGGAGTCCTTGTGCCAAGACACTATTTTGTCTCATGAGACCTACAGATGCATCAAGGAGCTATAGCAGGCTCCACCCGTCACTTACTAAGTCTGCTGCATTCCTCATATGAAAAAGTTAAAACATAACATAAACATTCATACCAAAACTAGCATATGAAATGTCAATAAATTAACCATCAACCATGAATGGAATAAAAATAGAACATCCACAGTCAAACATATCATAAATAATTCAATATAACATGGAAGATTGTATTATAATAAAAAATCCTCAGTCAAAAATAATATCCAGTAAAGGATGCTAACATATTTGAAAATGATGAGTAAAATTTTTTGAGAGAAATATCCTTTTTCTAAAATCATTTAAAAGTCACACATTTATAAAGGAATTAATTTCAAAGATATTTTTGAATGAAAGTGTCCCATTCCAATTTGAATCTTTTGAAAATAATTATCATTTCAAAACATTCATGTCCATATAATGAAATATTTAAAATAATTTTGAAAACATTGACATTAATTAAAATGGTTTAGAAAGATAAATCATTAAAACCATTAAAATTCTGATCATGATAATGAGTAGTTTCACAAATCCTTAAAATATTCATTTTGAAATCATTTTTATAAAAATGGACATGGATGATAAAAATTTCCCAGTAAATACTTACACATAAACAATATCGGATACTAATGAGATTAAGGAATTAACCCTTACATTGAACATTCCATTAGTTGAGGGTATGTTTAACACCATGTATGATGATTGTATTATTTTATTAAATTATAATAGAACCATATTAATATTTATGATATCATACATGATTCATTTATGAATTTATACTACCCATTTCATAATAATTTCCAGGTTAAATTAACATTTCGGGTAATAATCGCTTTCTTTATCGTACATGTTTTAACTAGTTACACTTGATTGTATCACATGGATCAAGATTAAAAATAATTCCTGAATATAAAACAAAATTTATATATCTCATATATTTAGAATATAAATATGTATAATGGACATATATATGAAATGAAAAACACAATTTATGGAGATGATAGTCCGTACTTACGCATAAACGATGTTTCTGTTTTCTTATTGTATTGAATGAAACTAAGTGAATAACATATATGTAAGTACATATATACATATCTCCAGTTGGATTATGATGTCATATATTACATACTTATTAGTAATATATATTTTTATTATCATCGATGAATGGTTAACGTGGAAATGAATCTCATCGTGTCGTGGAGACGGTAATCCATACGTACGCACGAGCGACAATATCATTTCCTTAAAGGTGTGGAATTGGATGGTATATTAATTTTACAGATACATTATCATGTTATTTTAAATATTTACATAAATATTACTCATCATTATATCCATCCAAATAAAACAGTGTTGAATAACAAATTACCCCACGGTGTGGAGACGGTAAGCCGTACGTACACACGCATGGTCACATTATCATTCATAAGATGGATTAAATAATGAATATAGTTGTGACGTATTTATAATAACATCACAGTATATTTAATATATAGGATTTATTATTTTAGAATGGAAACAACAAATAAAGAGTATGTTGAAGAATAAGAGAACATGAAAGAGGGTGGTGAAATCATTACCTCTTCTTCGGGTTCTTCCTTTTGATTTGATCAAAAGGGATCCTTAAGTTGGCTTTATGTCCATATGAAGGCCTCTAGGATGAAGGCAGGATAGTTGGTAGGATATTTGGTTAGGGATTGGCCAATCCAAATGGCTTTGGAGGTGTGATTTTGAGACAAGGGGAAGTGCCCTTTTATAAGAGGGCTCATGGTCACTTTAGGAAAAGATTTAATTATTTATATATTATACAATCATATTTGGTATATAATGCTTCAAAATGAATTTATGTTTCTCCTTAGGTGGTTATGGGTCGAAATCCTCTCAAACAGTAGGTTTTAGACAAGTTTAGGTTTCCATTTTAACTGTATCATTTAGATTTAACTCTTAGTTAAATAGTTTTACTTTTATCGTGTCTTCTTGTATTCTTACTCTATATGGTTAATAAACATACACAAAACTTCCAAGAAAACCACAAGTTTCTCATTAATGAAATATATTATATCATTTAAGCCCTTTGGACTAACCTTAAATTTTTAGGAATATTATATCAACCAATAATATAGTATTTGTTTTAAATATTAATTTATGTCAATTTTGACACTATTTGGTATTTTGTTTTTGTGAAAGTCATCACAACATGATTACATAGAACACGATACATTGAATCATCCCTAACATGTCATATTAACCTAGAAAATTCGTGGATGTCATAAAAACATTGAAATTATATTTATTTAAATATTTATAATACCATTTATTTGATTCTTTCAGTAATAAGTAAATTACTACATCATCATTATGTCATAAATAACATTAATTATTTAATATCTAAACATTATAAAAATATACCCTGATCTGGGAAATCTTTTTATATTTCCAAATAATATTTATAGTCAAAAATATTTTTTATATAACACCATATAAAAATAAATTACTAAAGGATTTTTGTTTATGTCAATTTTGTCTTTACTTTAAATTAATTAATCTAATGTGTCATTATCATTCATAAGTGGATACATGGGGTCCCAAAACGACCCAAGGATTCCCACGGTCGGCCATTACTCATGAAATAAGTTTAGGACATGGTTTAAGGTAGTTTTGAATTATTAAAATATTCTTTTTACCTTAAATTACCTTATATACCTTTATCCGTGGGAAATAAAAGTCAAAAGTAACTATTCACCGAATATTATTTTTATCTTATTGAACCACATTTTACTTAATTAGGTTAACCATTTCTCTTGTATTTTTGAAATTACACTCCCAAAAGTGGTAAAAATATGTTTTATATGAATTTTCTAATTCTCCTATGAGGTAGGTAAAAGATGGTGAAATGTTCAATAAAATGTTTATATATCTAAAATTATTATAAAATGACTCTAATGAATTAAATTGAATTTATATAGGTATTATTTATCTATTTTTACCTAAAATAAATTTAAATAAAATAAATATTATTTTAAATAAAAAGACGGTTTTAAACAATAACTCATTGTTTTTCACTATTCATCTAAAATTGCATGTTTTCAAAAAATACCAATAATTCACCCTAGGATAATTTAGATATTCCAAATCCAAAAATTATGTATATTTTACCAAATTAGAAACTTAGAAGTTGAATTTATTAATTTAAAATTAATTCCCATTGTCAAAACCAAAAGGCGTATTTTTAAGAAATAATAACTATCAAAAGACTAATTCTTGTTTATGTCCAATTTCAGTGTAAAATTACTTACAATGACCAACATTGAATCAAATGGTAAAAATATAATATATTTATTCTTCAAAACCATTAAAATTCATAATTTAACACTATATGTTATTTTGATTAAAAAAGCCGTTTTCAGTTAAAATATAGTATTTTTCACTATTCACAAAAATATGAAATTTATTAGAAAAATACCAAAATGTTATTGAAACTAAATTATTATGTCCTGATTCCAAATAAGAAGTTTATTTTGTCAAATTAAATATATAAAAGTTTCGGATATTGGATTTAAAAAAAGGGTTCGCCATTAAAAAGTGGTAAAATTGCATTTTTTTGAAAAATACTTCTTTTATCTGAAAAAAAAAGTATTTGTAATTACATTATGTCTAAGAAACTAATAATATGGATTCTATAATTATTAGGATTATATAATGTTCAAAATTCATTTAATACTATTTATAACCACTATTTAATGGCTAGTTTGGTAAGTTAGGGTGGGCTTGAATTCAGTGTTGCGTGTAGTGCAAGTTATTTAATTTGTTTGAAAAAATAATGTACTATTAAATCTTGGGGTGTTACATTCTTCCCTCATTAAATAAATTGCATCCTCTCAATTTGAAATTGTTCTTTGAAAAAAAGGTGGAAAATAGGAAATACCTTTGTGGGAAATCCCACATCAGAAATTGGGTTAATAAAATTTAGCCTTAATAATAGGAAAGGGGGAAGGAAATATTCGCCACCAAATTATGATCTCGATTAGGAGAACATTGGTGGAAATTAAAGACTCATAATTGGAGGAAAAATATAAATATTTATAGGGAGTTATTGAGTTCTTCAGTCACAAACAATTATATAATTCCGGGCCTCAACGCCATCAATCTATGATGATTTAAAATATCATTTTTTTTTCAACAAAACATAAGGCATTAGGATAACACATCTTTAGTTTTAAGATGCATTACCTAAAGTTTACGAATTTATTTCTTCATAGAATAAGATAAGAAAAAAATGTATATATATTCATGGAAAGTAGAGTTTCATCCTTCAACTAATTATTACCACAAACTCATCTTTCACTCAAAATGATTTCAAAAAAAATTATATTTACCTAAATAATATGTGTTTCCAAAAATAATTAATATATAATTAATTTGTTAGACTATTTAAAAAAACTAAATTATACAAACCAGTACATCACATAGTCCAGTCGTGGGTGATGCACCTTTGTCGCACTTCGGTTTCGGGTTCATGTCTCACGGCCTTCCCGGACGTGACTAGTTGTTGCCCGACCCTTGGGTTGTCATTTTTATAAAAATCCAAAAATAACCTTAACAATAGTATCCAATTTCAAACATAATCCATTCCAACCTTTATACTTATTCGAAATACTTATATCCAAACTCTTGGTCCAAAATTTATATGGATGTTAAACACAATGAGTATCTTTATTTCCATGTAATAACTTGTGAACACCTTCATCATGTATTATTTTAAAACATAGTATCATACTAAATTACAATAACACTTTATTGATTATATTAATTCTCCCTTATTCATTATAGAATATTTGATATACTTATTTTATCCAAAAAAAATTGGAAACTCCAACAATGATAGAATATACAAATCATTAATTAGTTTCAACAAAGTCAAGAATATCCAATATAATTTATCCAAATCAACCATCTATTATTCCAAAATCACTAAGTCATTATCAAGACCATATTAAGGATTACCTTTACTTAAATCATGTATTTTCCAAAAATCATAGCTTACGATTAGGCCACTTTTCTTAGAACCATATAATCTCAAATCCTCAATAAAATAGTACTGCAGTACAATCCTTATTTATCTCCCTAATTCATGTAACTAGTATATTGTTGATACATCACTGAAATGAAATAATTCTATAACAGAAACATAAGAACACTAGTCATTCCTCTTCCTCTGAGGTAGTATCATAACTTGATTATTATCCAATAACATCATTTGTAGTATACTCGTATTAATGGGACATTGATTCATGAAGTGTCTCAACACCATGTAGATGAAGCATGTTTCATTTGAAAACTTCTTCTTTCCCTTGCAATGATGTACTTGGTGTCCTTTTTCTCCACACTTATAACAAACTCTCATTCCCTTCAATAATTTACCAAGGTGATTCATTCCAAATTTATCACATATTATAAAATCCTTCATTCCATTATTCCCTTTATCCTTCTTTCATTATATCATCCTTTTCTTCTCTGGCTTCCCTTCAAATCCATTGGATTCAAATAATCCTTTACCGATCATATTAACACATGATATTATTTATTCATATGATGATAATACGTGGTGGACTACATTATTTCTAAATGTTGCCTTAATACCATGAATGATATGACCCTTCAACACTTTGGATCATACTTATTGCTGGAGTTCCCATTCCTTCCACTGGGCACCATTTCTAAACACTGGAATACACTAGGTCAGTTTATGAATCACATTTCATAATACCAAACATGTAAAATACCTAACATAAATTGAAAACATTATGATTATAATCCATAATCACAAAAAAAAATTCTTTGAGGATGTATATACTCATAAAACCTTCATTGTGGTTTGTAAAGAAAACAAGAATTAACCTAAGCATACCCCCCCCCCCCGGGAGTGTCGTAACCAAGAGTGCAGCAAGGCCCGTTGTTGTGCACCAGTTCTCGTTTGTGTCTTGATCAAACCATTTTTTTCAGGTTTTACCACTAGGTACATCTGTGCCAGAGCTGCCTCTACCTACTCGTATATAGATAGGGATGTATTTTCTTGGAAAACCCACAAAATCTCTACATTACCAAAATATTAGGAAGTCATTCTATACTAATCCTCAAAGTCTATCTTGGGTCTATGTGATCTAATCAGATTTTATCTAAATCTTGCTTCCAATGTTATTTTTAAACTTTCTATGCTACCAACTGTAATCCCCTGACCCTAGTTACCCAGAGTCGGTGCATTATTTTAATACATTGGCGTGATTAAAATGAATCAAGTCCCGAAGAACCAATCAGTTTAGCAGTCTTGGAAAATAGATTACATACATGAAAATTACATTACACATTAGAAAACAAAACACAACATAAATTATCCTTTGATAACTCCATTAATCTCTAAGAATAACCCTACTTATCAATTATAATACACTTCTTGGAATCCTGGGAAAATAAAACATAAGAAAGGGGTGAGCTCAGATGCTCAGTAAGGGTAAATAATTTAGCAGAAGCTCTAAACTTTTAAGGGAGGATTTGTAATAAAACAACAACCTTTTTAAATATAAACATGAACATAATATGGAAAAAATAAATCAAACATTACCATATAAACATTCACATGGATATTTTACTAGTCGAATAATCACATATAATAACTAATTTCATAATGAGGGAATGCCTAATGTCGGACATCATTACCACATAGTCAAGGCCTCGTGCCAATACTATAAATAAATTTTTTTTCAATGCCCTGTGCCATGACACTAGTTTGTCTCATTAGACCTACTGATGCATCAAGGAGCTATAGAGGGCTACACCTATCACTTACTAAGTCCACAGTATTCCTCATCTAAAAAAGTTGAAACCAAACATAAACATTCGTATTACAAATAGCATAGGATATGTCAATACACTAACCATAAACCATGAATGGTATAAAAATAAAACATCCACAGTCAAACATATCATAACTCATTCAATACAACATAGAAGATTGTATTATAATAAATCAACCTGAATAAAAAAAATATCTAGTAAAGGATGCTGACATAGTTGAAAATGATGAGTAAAACTTGTTGAGAGAAATATTCTTTTTGTAAAATGATTTAAAAGTCACACATTTATAAAGGAAGTAATTTCAATGTGATTTTTGAATCAATGTTTCCCATACCACTTTGAATCTTTTGAAAATAATTATCATTTCAAAACATTCTTGTCCATATAAATAAATCCCAAAAATAATTTTGAAAACATGGACATTAATTAAAAAGTTTTAACAAGATAAATCTTCAAAACAATTAAAATTCTGATCTTGATAAAGATTACATTTAAAAAATCCTTAAAATATTCATTTTGAAATCATTTTTAATGAAAATGGACATGGATGATAAAAATTTCCCAGTAAGTACTTACACATAAACAATCTCGGATAATAATGAGACTGAGGAATTAACCTTTACCTTGAACATTCATTTAGTCGAGGGTACGTTTATCCTCTTGTATGAAGATCATAGTATGTTATAAAATTATTCTAGAACCATATTAATATTTATTATATCATACATGATTCATTTATGACTTTATACTAAACATTTAATAATAACTTCCATGTTAAATTAACATTTCGGGTAATAATCGCTTTCTATATCGTATGTGTTTTAACTTGTTACTATTGATTGTATCACATAGATCAAGATTTAAATACTTCCAGAATATAAAAAATAATTTATATAGCATATATATTTAGAATATAAATATGTATAATAGACATATATATGAACTGAAAAACAATGTTTATGGAGATGGTAGTCCGTACGTACGCATAAACGTTGTTTCTGTTTTTATATCGTACTGAACAAAACTAAGTGAATAAGATATATGTAAGTACACATATATATATATATATATATCTCCAGTAGAATTATTATGTCATATATTACATACTTATTAGTAATATATATTTTTTAATTCATTAATGAATAGTGAACGTGGAAATAAATCTCATCGCGTCGTGGAGATGGTAATCTGTACGTACGCATGAGCGACAATATCATTTCCTTAAAGGTGTGAAATTAGATGATATATTAATTTCACAGAGACATTATCATGTTTTTTTCATTTTTTTATACATATTACTCACCATTATATACATCCAAATAAAATAGTGTTGAATAAAAATTACACCACGACGTTGAGACGGTAAGTCGTACGTACGCACGAATTGTGACATTATAATTAATAATATGGATAGAATAATGAATATAGTTATTAAATATTTATAATAACATCATAGTATATATAATATACTAGAGTTATTATTTTAGAATGGAAACAACAATGAAAGTGTAAGTGGAAGAATAATAGAACTTGAAAAAGGGTGGTGAAATCATTACCTCTTCTTCGGATTCTTCCTTTTGATTTGATCACAAGGGATCCATATGTCAGATTTCTTACCAAAGGAAGGACTCTAAGATGAAGTTAGGATAACTAGGAGTATATCTGGGAAGGGGTTGGCTGAGCCAAATTGCTTTGCAGGTGTGATTTTTAGAGAAGGGGAAGTGTCCTTTTATAAGAGGGGTGAGGGTCTCTTTAGGAAAAGAATAAAGTATTAATTTATTATACAATCATATTCGGTTTATAATGGTTCAAAATGAATTTATTTAGATCCTTAGGTGGTTATGGGTCTAAATACTCTCAACCAATAGGTTTTAGATAGGTTTAGGTTACCATTTTAACCTTATCTTTTTTATTGAACTCTTAGATAAATAGTTTAACTTTTACCATGTATTCTTGTATTCTTACTCTCTATGGCTAATAGACTTACTCTAAACTTCCAAGAGAACCTCAAATGGCTCATTAATGACATATAAAATATCATTTAATACCTTTGTCCAATCCTTACATTTTTAGGAATATTATATCAACCAATAATATAGTATTTGTTTTAAATATTAATTTATGTCAATTTTGATACTATTTGGTATTTTGTTTTTGTGAAAGCCATCACAAGTTTATTACTTCGAAAAAGATACATTAAATCAGACCTAACATGTCATATTCACCTAGAAAATTCGTGGATGTCATAAAAACGTTGAAATTATATTTATTTTAATATTTATAATACCATTTATTTGATTCTTTCATTAATAAGTTAATAACTGCATCATCATTGTGTCATAAATAAATTTCATTATTTAATGTATAAGATTTTATAAAATAAAAATACCATTATATTGTAAATCTTTTTATCTTTCCAAATAATATTTATAATCAAAACAATTTACTTATATAACACAATATAAAAATTAATTACTAAAAGCTTTTTGTATGTGTCAATTTTGTCTTTACATTAAATTAATTAATCTAAAGTGTCATTATCATTCATAAGTGGCACCATGGGGTCCCAAAATCGACCCATGGATTATCATGGTCTGCCATTACTCATCCAATAAGGTTAGGACATGTGTTAAGGTAATTTTGAATTATTACAATATTCTTTTTACCTTGAATTACCATATTTACCTTAAATCGCGGTAAATAAAAGTCAAAATATACTATTCACTAGAAATTATTTTAATCTTATTAAACCGAATTTCACTTAATGATGTTATCCATGTCTCCTGGAGTTTTCAAATTCCAATCACAGAAGCGGTAAAATTAGGTTTTATGTGAATTTTCAAATTCTCCTAGGAGGTGGGTATAAGATGGTGAAAAGTTCAATAAAATTTTTATATATCTAAAATTATTATAAACTGACTCCAATGAATTACCTTGAAATTATATAGGTATTATGTATCTATTTTGACCTAAAATAAATTTAAATAAAATAATTAATTATTTAAATAAAAATATAGTTTTAAAAAATAACTTAGTCTTTTTCACTATTCATTAAAAATTGAATGTTTTCAAAAAAATACAAAAAATTCACCCGAGGATAATTTTGATATTCCGATTAAAAAAATGATTTCTATTTTACCACATTAAATACATAGAATTTTCATTTATTAATTTAATATTAATTCCCATTTTCAAAACCAAAAGGTGTATTTTTCAGAAATAATAACTATCAAAAGATTGCCACTTCTTTATGTCCAATTTCAATGTAAAATTACTTACAATTAACAAAATTGGATTAAATGGTAAAAATATTATCTTTTTATACTTCCAACCCATTAAAATTTATAATTTAACGCTATAAAATATTTTTATTAAAAAAGTTGTTTTCAGTTAAAATATAGTATTTTTCACTATTCACCCAAACATGAAAGTTATCAGAAAAACACCAAAAATTTATTGAAACTAAATTATTATGTCCTAATTCTAAATAAGAATTTTATTTTTTCAAATTGAATATATAAAAGTATCAAATATTGGATTAAAAAAAGGGTTCTCCATTAAAATGCTCTAAAATTTATTTTTTTTGGAAAATACTTATTTTTTCTAAATAAATGTATTTGTTATTAGATTCTATCTAAGAAACGCATTATATGAATTCTAAAATTTTAAGGATTATATAAAGTTGAAAATTTAGTAAATACTATTTATAACTACTTTTGAACGGCTAGTTTGGTAAGTCATAGTGCGCTTGAGCTCAATGTTGCATGTAGTGCATGTTATTGAATTACATTAAAGAAATAACATACAATGAAATCATGTGGTGTTACATTCTTCCCTCCTTCAATAAATTGCGTCCTATCAATTTTAAATTTCTCTTCGAAAATAAAAGGTTGAAAATAGAATATACCATTGTGGGAAAACCCACATCAAGAATTGGGTTAATAAAATGTAGTCTTAATAATATGAAAAGTGGAATGAAAAAGTAACCACCAAATTATGATCTCGATTAGGAGAACATTGGTGGAAATTATAGACACATAATAGGAGGAAAAATGTAAATATTTATAAGGAGTGATTGAGGTCATCAGTCCCAAACAATTGTATAATTGAGGGCCTCAAAGCCATCAGTCTATGATGATTTCAAATATCATCAGTTCAACAAAACATTAGGAATTTCGATAACACATATTTAGTATTAAGAATCCATACCTAAAGTTAAAGAATTTGTTTCTTCATTGAATATGAGAAGAAATATATATATATATATATATATATATATATACATGAAAAGTAGAGTTTCATCCTTCAACTAATTCATACCACAAACTCATCTTTCACTCCAAATTATTTTGCAAGAAATAAAAAATTATATTTACCTAAATCGTATAAGGTTCCAAAAATAATGAATTTATAATTAATTTGTAAGACTATTTAAAAAAACTAAATTATACAAACCAATACATCACGTTGTCCAGTCATAGTTGATACACCTTTTTCTCTCTTCGGTTGCAGGTTCAAGTCTCAAGGCCTTGCCAGACGCGACTAGTTGTTGCCCGACTTCTGGGTTTTCCTTTTTATAACAATCCAAAAATAACCTTAACAATACTATAAAATTTCAAACATAATCCATTCCAACCTTTGGAATTATCTGAAATAATTATATCCAAACTCCCAGTCAACAATTTATGAGGAATTTAAACACAATGAGGATCCTTTTTGCCATGTAATAACATGTGAACACCTTAATCATGAGTTATTTTAAAATATGGTAACATCCTGAATTACCATAAAACCCTATTTTTTATATTCATGCTCCCTTATTCCTTATAGAATACTGGATATACTCCTTCTATCCAAAAAATGTTGTAAACTCCAACAATTATGGATTATAAAAATAATTAATTAGTTTCAAGGAAGTCAAGAATATCCAATATAATTTATCCAAATCAACCATCTCTTATTCCAAAATCCCTACTTCGTTATCAGGACCATATTAAGGATTACCTTTCCTTCAATCATGTATTTTCCAAAAAGCATAGCTTACTTTTTAGTCAATTTTCATAGAACCATATAATCTCAAGTCCTCAATAAAATAGTACTGTAGTAAAATCCTTATTTATCTCCATAATTCATGTAACCAGTATACTGTTGATACAACACTCAAACAAAATAATTCTATAATAATGACATAAGAACACTAGTCATTCCTCTTCATCTGAGTTAGTATCAAAACATGATTATTATCCAATAACATCATTTTCGGTACACTCTTATAAATGGGACATTGATTTGTGTAGTGTCTCAATGCCTTACAGATGAAGCATTTTACATTTGAAAAAATTTTCTTACCCTTACAATCAGGTACTTGGTTTCCTTTGCCTTCACACTTATAACAAACTCCCATTCCCTTCAAGAATTTACCAAGGTCATTCATTCCACATTTATCACATATTTGAAAATCCTTCTTTCCATTATTACCTGTATCCATCTATCTCTCTACCATCTTTTTCTTCTATGGATTCCCTTCAAAGCCACACGATTCAGAGAATTATTTACTGATCTTATTAACACATGATATTATTTATTCATATGATGATAATACGTGGGGGACTATTTAATTTCTAAATTTTGTCTTAATACCATGAATGATATGAAACTTCTTACTCTTTGGATCATATGTATTGTTGGAGTTCTCATTCCTTCTACCAGGTGCCATTTCTAAATAATGGAATACACTAGGTCAGTTTATGAATCCCAATTCGTAATTCCAAACATGTAAAATACCTAAAGTAAATTAAACAGTTTATGGATATAATCCATAATCACAAAAATGTTTTCTTTGAGTAGGTATATACTCATAAAACCTTCATAGTGGTTTGTAAAAAAACAAGAATTATCCTATGCATATCCCCCAGGAGTGTCGTAACCAAAAGTGCAGCAAGGCCTGTTGTCGTGCACCAGTTCCCGTTCAAGTCTATCTCAAAGCGGTGTTTTTGGGTTTTACCCCAATATGTATCTATGCCAAAGCTGACTCTACTTTCTGATATCTAGACAGGGATGTATTTTCTTGGAAAACTCACAAAATCTCTACATTACCAAAAAATTAGGAAGTCGTTCTATACATATCCTCAAAGTCTATGTTATGTATATGTGATCTAATCGTAGTTTATATAAATATAGCTTCCAAGGTTATTTCTAAACTTCCTCTGATACCATCCGTAACGCCCCGACCCCAGTTACCCAGAGTCGGTGCATTATTTTAATACATTGGCATGATTACAAGGTATCAAGTCCCGAAGGATCGATCGGTTTAGCAGTTTTGGAAAATAGATTACAAAAATGAACATTACATTACACATTAGAAAATAAAACACAACATAAATTATCATTTGAGAAATCCATTAATCCCTAATATTAACCCTTCTTATCAATTATAATACACTTCATGGAATCTTTGGAAAATAAAACATAATAAAGGGGTGAGCTCAAATGCTCAGTAAGGGTAAATAGTTTAGCGGAAGCTATAAACTTTTATGTCGGTATTTGTAATAAAACAACATCCTTTTTAAAAATAAACATGAACATAATATGGAAAAAAAATCAAACATTACCATATAAACACGCACATGGATATTCTAGTAGTCGAATAATCACATGTAATAACTAATTTCATAATGAGGGAATGCCTAACGCCAGACATCATTACCACATAGTCAAGGCCTCGTGCCAAGACTAGAAAAAAAAAATTGATAAGGCCTTGTGCAAAGAAACTAGTTTGTCTCATTAGACCTATTGATGCATCAAGGAGCTATAGCAGGCTCCACCCGTCACTTACTAAGTCAACTGCATTCCACATATGAAAAAGTTGAAACATAACAAACATTCGTATTAAAACTATCATACGAAATGTCAATACATTAACCATAAACCTTGAATCGTATAAAAATAGAACATACATAGTCAAACATATCATAACACATTCAATACAACATGGAAGTTAGTATTATAATAAATCAACCTCAATCCAAAATAATATCTAGTAAAGGATGCTGACATAGTTGAAAATTATGAGTAAAACTTTTTGAGAGAAATATCGTTTTTGTAAAATAATTTAAAAGTAACTCATTTATAACAGAAGTAATTTCAATGAGATTTTGAATCAAAGTGTCCCATACCACTTTGATAATTTTGAAAATAATTATCATTTGAAAACATTGATGTCCATTTAGATAAATCCTTAAAATCATTTTGAAAACATGGACATTAATTACATAGGTTTAAAAATATAAATCTTTAAAACATTTAAAATTATGATCTTGATAAAGAGTACTTTTCAAAAATCCTTAAAATATTAATTTTGAAATCATTTTTATGAAAATGGACATGGAAGATAAAAATGACCCAATAAATACTTACACATGAACAATATCGGATAATAATGAGATTGAGGGATTAACCCTTACCTTTAACATTGCATTAGTCGAGGGTACATTTAACCTCATGTATAAAGATAGTAGTATATTATTAAATTATACTAGATCCATATTAATATTTATGATATCATACAATTTTCATTTATGACTTTATACTACCCATTTAATAATAATTTCCATGTTAAATTAATATTTCGGGTAATAATCACATTCATTATCGTACGTGTTTTAACTTGTTACTCTAGATTGTATCACTTAGATGAAGATTTAAATACATCTATAATATAAAACATGATTTATATATCATATATATTTAGAATATAAAAATTTATAATAGACATATTTATGAAATGAAAAACACCGTTTATGGAGACTATAGTTCGTACGTACGCATAAACACTGTTTCCGTTTTCATATCGTATTGAATGAAACTGTGTGAATAAGATATATGTAAGTCCATAGATATATATATATAAATATATATATCTCCATTATCATTATTATATCATATATTACATACTTATTAGTAATATATATTTTTATAATCATCGATGAATGGTTAACGTGGAAATGAATCTCATCACGTCGTGGAGGTGGTAATCCGTACCCACACACGAGTGAAAATATCACTTCCACAAAGGTGTGGAATTGGATGGTATATTAATTTTACAGAGACATTAGAATGTTATTTCCATTATTTATATACATATTACTCATCATTATATCCATCCAAATAACATAGTGTTTAATAACTAATTACACCACAGTGTCAAGACAGTAAGCCATATGTACACATGCATTCTTACATTATCATTCATAATATGGGAAGAATAATGAATATAGTTGTTCAATATTTATAATAATATGACAATATATATAAGATACTGGATTTATTATTTTATAATGTAATAAACAAATAAATAGTTAGTGGAAGAATAACAGAACTTCAAAGAGGGTGGTGAAATCATTACCTCTTCTTCGGGTTCTTCCTTTTGAATTGATCAAAAGGGATGATTAACATGGATTTATGACCAAAGTAATTCCTCTATGATGAAGTTAGGGTTGTTTGAAGCATATTTGGGCAGGGGTTGGCTGAGCCAAATGGATTTGTAGGTGTGATTTTGAGTGAAGGGGAAGTGCCCTTTTATAAGAGGGGTGATGGTCACTTTAGGAAAAGATTAAAGTATTAATTTATTATACAATTATATTCAGTTTATAATGGTTCCAAATGAATTTATTTCAAGCCTTAGGTAGTTATGGGTCTAAATTATCTCGATAAATAGGTTTTAGAAAAGTTTAGATTTCCATTTTAACCTTATCTTTTAGATTTAACTCTTAGTTAAATAGTTTAATTTTTACCGTGTCTTCTTGTATTCTTACTCTGTATGGTTAATAAACATACTCTAAACATACAAAAGAACCTTAAGTGGATCATTAATCAAATATATAATATCAGTTAATCCCTTCGGACGAACCTTACATTTTGAAGAATATTATATCAACCAATAATATAGTACTTGTTTTAAATGTTAATTTTTGTCAATTTTGACACTATTTGGTATTTTGTTTTGGTGAAAGTCATCAAAACATTATTACTTCGAAAAAGATTCATTGAATCATCCCTAACATGTTATATTCACCTTTAAAATATGTGTATGTCATAAAAACATTGAAATTAGATTTATTCTAATATTTATAATACCATTTATTTGATTCTATCCTTAATAAGGTAATTACTGCATCATCATTGTGTCATAAAAAAATTTACTTATTTAATGTCTGAATATTATAAAACAAAATACCATGAGGTAGGAAATATTTTTAGCTTTCCAAATAATATTTATAGTCAAAAATATTAATTATATAACACCATATAAAAATTAATTACTCAAAGATTTTTTTTATGTCAATTTTGTCTTTACTTTAAATTAATTAATCTAAAGTGTCATTATCCTTAATAAGTGGCTCCATGGGGTCCAGAAATCAACCCAAGGATTTCCATGATCGGCAATTACTCATCCAATAAGGTTAGGACATGTGTTAATGTAATATTGAATTATTACAATATTCTTTTTACCCTAAATTGCCCTATTTACCATTAACCACGGTAAATAAAAGTCAAAAGTTACTATTCAAAAAAATTATTTTCATCTTATTGAACCCCATTTTACTTAATAATGTTAACTGTGTCTCTCTGATTTTTTAAATTCCACTCACAGAATTGGTAAAATTATGTTTTATCTGAATTTTCATATTCTCCTAGGAGGTGGGTAAAAGACGGTGAAAAGTTCAAAAAAAATTATATGTCTAAAATTCTTATAAACTAACTCTAATGAATTAAATTTAATGTATATAGGTATTATGTATTGATTTTGATCTGAAATAAATTTAAATTTATTAAATAATTATTTAAATAAAAATCCAGTTTTAAACAATAACTTAGTGTTTTTCACTATTCATAAAAAATTGAAAGTTTTTAGAAAAATACCAAAAATTCACCCTAAGATAATTTGGATATTAAAATTCCAAAAATGTTTTCTATTTTACAGAATTAAAAACATATAAGTTGAATTTATTAATTTAAAATTAAATCTCGTTGTCAAAACCAAAAGGCGTACTTTTAAGAAATAATAACTATCAAAATATTGACACATGTTTATGTCCAATTTCAATATAATGTTACTAACAATGACCAGCATTTAATTAAATGGTAAAAATATAATATATTTATACTTCCAAACCATTAAAATGTATAATTTAACACTATAAATTTTTTTGATTAAAAAGGTTGTTTTCAATTAAAATATTGTATTTTTCACTATTCACCCAAATATGAAAGTTATTAAGAAAACACCAAAAAAATATTGAAAATAAATTATTATGTCCTTATTCTAAATAAGAAGTTTATTTTTTCTAATTGAATAAATAAAAGTTTCAATTATTGGATTAAAAAAATGGTTCTCCATTAAAAGGCTATAAATTTTCATTTTTTAACAAATACATCTTTTATCTGAAAAAATATATTTGTTCTTACATTATGTGTAAGAAACATATAATATGGATTCTAAAATTATAAGGATTATATAAAGTTCAAAATTCAGTTAATACTATTTATAACCACATTTGAACGGCTAGTTTTGTTAGTCATGGTGCGCTTGAACTCAGTGTTGCGTGTAGCACAAGTTGTTGAATTACTTTGAAAAAATAATGTAATGTAAAATCTTCGGGTGTTACAGTTATGACCTATGTTTGTGAACTAGTTTATGAGTGGTGTAGGGAACCCTTTTTCATTTTGATATATGAATCTTTTCTTGGGTAACTCAGATACTATATCTATCAAAAGGGAACCCTGGGTAAGGGGTTTTCCCAAACATGTCGGTTCCTTGAATATAAAGCATTAGAGCATGATTAGTGCTCTAGGAAAGTACGATGTTACTATTGTGGAGCAATGATGGATAGAAATTTAATATCTAAATAATAAAAATGAAATTTTGGGGTTGGGATAATATATTGATTTCTTTTGGTTGATAATCAATGTTACCATATAATTCTTCTCAAATGAATGTTTTTTAACCCTATTCTGCTTATTGGCCCATTTTACCTTAACAAACTCTATAATTTTATTTTATTTGTATGATGCCTCAATTTTATAGTTTATCAACTATTGTGTTCTTATTTTTTCTATTCTATACTACATTAGTGCATAGATGTACACATATCAAACATAACTATATCCTCTATCAATATATAATTCAATCATGTAGAGACATATACACACTCGATCTTAACTAATTGTTTTAAAAAACTTTTCACATGGAAGCCATCTATTCGATTAATTATACTAAATATTTTATGAATGGATCAATTGGGTGTATTAATTATATGTAGGAAAAAACTATGATGAAAAATTATGTTAAACTATCACCAACCACTTTCATCCAACACATTGAATTCACATAATGAAAGAAAAGACTAAGATAATAGTTTTAAATAATATTTATAATTTTAAGGATTATAATGTTTTCCTCCTATGAACCAACAAAACTGGTTTCTATATCCATGGATATTGAAGTAAGAAATATATATATAGATTATAACTACATAATAAAAAATATATGTCTGAAATAAAATCAAATCCACCTCTATATGAATCCTCTGAATTGGAACCCTTATTCATCCACCATAGATTACATTATTTAGCCACAATAATCATGGTTAATTATATGGAATCACTAAAACATGTAAATTTATTCTCATGGTAAATCATGTATATTTATTTATGTTCCTAATTGTTTTATTCTTATTCACTAAACCTATTATAATTATAATATTTTAACCCCCATGATTTTCTTCATTTTTCATTATCCAGAATCAGCCTCTATGAGGACTGGTTATTTCATAATATCAATATTCTTATAAATAGACACACATATTTATATGGAATAAATTATGGTTCTGTTGACAAACATGGTTTTCAAGTGGATATTCATCTTCCTAAATTGTTAGGATCCCATTATGTGTATACAACTATACTTGTCGATATAAGTTTAGTGAAAAATAGTACATTCTCTAGGAGATACTCTTACATTTTTTTTATAAAGAGGAAAAATATTATAAATATTTCATTTAATTTAATGTAATAAAATTGATACTTATAGTCTATTTTATATATCCTTTAGTAGTTTGGGATTACTATTTTATTTCTACATGGATCATTTACACCAACGAAAATGGGCGAAAACCTTATGCAATATTAGGGTCCATGAATACTCTTACATGTTTCTTGTTTTATCATATATAACGAAGAATAGCTCTAACCTCAAATTGTGTGATTGAAAGTTAATCATATATATGATTTGAAACTCCACATTTATTTTACATAATCAAGAAACTATTTTAAATAATATCAATATGTTTATTTTTTTATAGCTTATCTAATTTCTATTTTTTTTCCTTTTTAATTCATTAAAAAATTAGTTTATTATTTCAAGTATACCTATACTAGTTTCCGTTCACATTAAAATTTTAAAAAAATATTTAAATCCAAACTGAAAAAATTATTTAATGAATTTGTATTCTACCATAGAAGGTAGATATTGTATCAAAAAACAATATCAGAATTCATAATTATTATCTCTTCATTATAGTAAAACTATAAGAGTTTGTATTTATGAATTTATTTAAATTTTATTTTTATCAATATTGGAATTTAAATTTGATATATTATAGATCATTTATTGATTCATAATGATGAAATTAGCTTGTTGAGAATTTTTTAAATTCTTCTAAGAATTCCAATTTGCGTCAATAGTGAAAGTACATATTTTTCAAATACTATATATTTTATGTTGTCACCATGACATATGATGAAAATTAAAATTTAAGAATCCTTTTCATCCAACAAATATATGTTTGAGAAGTAAAAGTACGTATTTTAAAATAATATTTTGAATTTATAACCCAATTTTTTACATTTCAGAACCAAATATATACTATATTCAAATAATTTTTTGTGTTTATAATAATTAATTATTCATAAGTGGAAATTCCATTTTGGTTTGGTTTCAAATTCAAATAACCATAATTTATTTAATCGTAAACTATTAAATGACATGAGACTTAATATTATTTATAATTCATAGAATAAATAAGTATAAGTTCATTTTTGTTCTTAAAAATACATGTTTCTAACAGAATATTTTTTTATTAGGTATACTTATATTGAAGTTAATATTTTTCATTTTTCAAAATCTAATATAACAAAATGGATTGCATATTTGGAATCAATTTCATAAAAAAGGTAATTTTTCATTTTATGTTAAATTTGTTTTTACCAAGGTAAAAGATAACTACCACCGTAATGGCTAAAAAAGATAAAAAGTATAAATTATGATATAAGGTAATCCAATATCAGAAAACATTATATAAATTTTTTCATAGTACCATTTATATTATAGTGAAGAACTCGTGAAAATTTAATGATAATGAAAATTATTATTCTTAAATAGAAAATGGATGTTTGAATCTACTAAAAATGAAGATCAATATTAAATAAGATTAAGAAATAACTTTGTAATAAATGAGAAAAAATATCAATATAAATATTAATACACATGAAAAAGGATAAAAAATATTGAAAAGGAATATTTATTATCATGGTTGTTAAAGATGAATAGCGAGACTCAAGACATTAATTAAGGGGTTATTTTAAAATATAAGGGAATAAATATCAAATGTTTTCGTTAAAACCCATTATATTTCCATATCATATAATAATTGTAACACCCCGACCCCAGTAAACCAGAGTCGTTTCATTGATAAATAACATTCACATGATCCCAAGGGATTAAATCCCAAATGACCGATCAGTTTAGTAGCCTTGAAGTACTAGATAAATTCCTATGTTTTACATTACATCATGAAATAAAAACATCAGCAACATTTTATCCCCATAGACCAAAATTGTATCCTTATCCTATCCCTATAGGTCAACCATAAAATATTTCTTCACAACTTGGTAAAAATAAAACATATAAAGGGGTGAGCTCAGATGCTGGGTAAGGATAACAATATAATGGAAACATTCATAAATAAGTATAAACAATTAAGGCAATGTATAAGTCTAAAACATAATACATTTAAACATAAAATTCTGCATAATACGGACAATATAAAACAAATAATTCCATTTACTTATTCACATGGATATTCTACTTGTCGAATAATCACATGCAATATCAATAGCCAATTTCACCATGAGGGAATGCATAATAACAAACTTAATAACCACATAGTCAAGGCCTTGTGCCAAGACTACAAATAATATTTTTTCAAGGCCTTAGGAAAAGACACTAGTTTGTCTCAAGAGACCTACTGATGCATTGAGGAGCTATATCAGGCTCCACCTGTCACATACTAAGTCTAATGCATTCCTTATATGAAAAGGATTCAACATAACATAAACATTTGTATTAAAACTAGCATACGAAATTTCAATACTTTATCCATAAAACATGAATGGTTTAAAAATATCACATCCATAGTAAAAAAATATCACAAAACCATCAATACAATATGGTTGTTTTGTATAATAATAAATCAACTTCAAAACAAGCTTAAAATCCCTCAAAGTATGTTGACATAGATGAAAGAAAAACTTTTTTAGAGAAATATCTCTTTCTATTTTGAAGTCATTTAAAATTTATGTAATTATAAAAGAAAATGTCTATTTTTAAAATATTCTTATAAACATGTATTGGATTCTTTGATGATGTTATATTGGAAGAAAATAGCCGAAGCCACCGTATAAGTTAAAAAAAGACATTCTTACCTTAATTTTTGTTGAAAAGGTCATAAAGTTCCTTATTTCTAAAATGACGGAAAGATTCCTTTCAAAACATATATGGTAAAATAAGGGTATAAATGACTTTAACCCATAGTATAGTATATCATAAGAATGTTTTGAATTACATTTTTCAGAAAACCTGGATGGGGATGATATAGAGGTCCCAGTAGATACTTATGTATTAACAACCTCAGATAAGTAAAGAGATTATAGAATTAAACCTTACCTTGTACTTTTACGTAGTCGATGGTATGTTAACATCATGTATAATAGTTAAAACTTTTTTATTAAATTATACAAGAATCATATATATAAATATGATATCATATATGATCTTATAATATTGCTTTGTTAATAATATTTTTGTAGTATCATCATTTTTGGTGTTAACTGATTCATTTTCCTTTGTATAATTGGTTATGTAAGCCAAGTTTGTTATGGATAGGATGTATTTTATTCATATAAAAAATTTTATTATGTTCTTAAACACTATTTTTAATCATAAAATAAAAATTATTCTTGAATGATTATGATGGGGAATTAATCTCATCGCGTTTGTGGAGACGATAATCCGTACGTATGTACAAGCAACAATAACATTATATTGATGTTAAAATAATATGTATTTAGATGGGATGTCATATATAAATAATAATTAACATGTTATATTTATTATTTACATCATTTATACTCATTGTTAAACCCATCCAAATAATTAAGTGTTTGAATAACATACTACACCACGACATGGATACGGTATGTCGTATATATGCACGTATGGGGACATTGACATTTATATGATGGATAGAATAACCAATATGGTTGTACCATATTTATAATAACATCAAAGTATGTAGAAGGTATTGGATTTATTATTTTGGTATGGAAACAAAAAAGAAATAGAAAGTGGAAGAATAAAACAACATGAAAGAGGGTGGTGAAATTATTACCTCTTCTTCGGGTGTTTCCTTTTGAGTTGATCAAAAGGTCTTCATAGGTTGGAATTCTGATCAAAGTAATTCCCCTAGGTCTAAGGTAGGATAGATTAGATTATATTTGTGTAGAGGGTGGTCTATCCAAGTGGCTTTGTATATGTGAATTTAAGAGAAAGGGAAGTACCATTTTATAAGAGAGGTGATGGTCACTTTAGGAAAAGCTTGAAATATTATTTTATAATAAACTCATTTTCGGTTTCTAAGGTAAAAAATGATTTATTTATAGACTATCCTGGGTATGGGTCTAAAAACTCTCAACCAATAGGGTTTAGACAGGTTTGGGGAACCATATTAACCTTATCTTTGAGATTTAACTCTTAGTCAAATAGTTTGACATTTACCATGTCTCTTTGTTTTTTTATATTATATGGTTATAAAACATGAAATAACAAGCCAAGATAATCCCAAGTCGTTAAATATTAATATATATAACAATAGCTATGTATTTTGGCTGAACCATATATTTTTAGTAATATTATATCAATTAATAATACAGTATTTGTTTTAAAAACTCAATTATGTAAATTTTGAAAATATTTAGTATTTGGTTTTTGTAAAAAAAAATAATAGCATTATTACTTCAAAAAAAATATTTAATCAACCATAACATTTTATATTTACTTATAAAATTAGTGGAATTCATCATAAGTCTCAATTTACATTTATTTGGATTTTATAATATCAATTAATTTAATATTTCATTAACAAGGTAAGTACTACATCATCATTGTGTCATAAATAAATTAAATTATTTAATGTATAAACATTATAAATAAAATACAATTATGGAGGAAATATTCATATCTTTCTAATGTATATTTATAGTCACATTTATATTTTGTGTACCCATATATTAAAAATGTTTTCGTTATTAAACATTGAATTTAACACTTTTTACTGTTCTTTAACTAAATAATAATAAATTTTCTAATCTAATCCAAGTGGACCAAAGGGGATATATTTTATTTATAAGGTTTTTTTGGGTCGAATTACACTTATCCAATAGAATTAGGACTTGTGTTGCTGTAATTATAATATCATTTTTATAATTAATTACCCTATTTATTTTTAACCATGGTAATAACAGTCAAAAGATAGTATTCACCAAAAAAAATTCATCTTATTGAACTAAATTTTACTTACAGATTTCAGCCGTGTCTCTCAGATTTCTGAAATTCAACTCACAGAAGTGGTATAATTAATTTTAATGAAAAATTGTAGATGCTCTTAAATGTTGGGTATAAGATGGTAAAAAGTTAAATAAACTATTATATATCAAAACTTATTATAAAATTACTCCAATGAATTACAATGAACATATATCGGTCTTATGTATCTGTTTTGACCTAAACATAATTAAAATTAAATAAATAATTATTTAAGTTAAAAGTCATTTTAAAGCAATAACACTGTGTTTTTCCCTATTCATTAAAAATTGAAAGTTCTCAGAAAAATACCAAAAACTCACCCTAAGCGAATTTTGATGTTCCAAATCCAAAAATGAAGTCCATTTTTAAAATTAAATTTAATCAAATTTCAAAAAGTGGGTATTAATATTCATAACAGCTTATTCCATTGGCCATGGTGTGTTAAAACCTTATATTGCGTACAACGCAAGCTATTTCATTATTCATAGGGAAATGTACCATGGAAGAATTTTTTGTTAATTTCTCCCCTCCTTAAAATAATTTCAACCTTCAGATTTCTATAATATTACTACATTAAATGTTTCGGGTGGTTATTCATCCTAAGTTCCCCGAATTCTCATAAAGCCTCTTCTATATTATGGTTTCTCTATAGAACTTTTACTATATTAGTTGTCCGGTTTCTCTGAACTTATTCTATGGTATCAAGAACTTTGACAGGTTCTTCACAATAAGACAGATCAGGTTCCAGTTCAATTTCCTCAAAGGTGGGTACATGCATTGGGTCAGGCATGTATTTTCTCAACAGTGATATATGGAACACATCATGAAATGTGGAGAGATTTGGAGGCATTTACAAACAACAATCTACATCTCCAATTTGTTCTATAATTTCTAAAGGTCTGATGTACCTGGGACTCAATTTACCCTTCTTGCTGAAACATATAACACCCTTCCATGGAGATACCTTCAAGAAAACATGGTCTCCTACTTAAAATTCGAAATCCATCCTTCAATTATCGACATAGATCTTTTTCCAAATTTGGGATAATTTGATGTGGGTTTAAATAACCATCACCTTTTCCATTGTTTCTTCAACATGTTCTGGGCCTACGAGTACTTTTTTCACCAACAACATCCCAACAAGTTGGTGTACGACGTCTCATTCCGTATAACGCTTCATATGGTTCTATCTGAATACTTGAATTGAAGCTATTATTATAGTAAGGATATACAAGAAGTAAATATGGATCACACATAACAAGAAAGTCATGTGAGCAAGATATCAACCTATATTCGATGGTTTGAATAGTCTGTTTTGATTGTCAATCAGTTTGAGGGTGACAGGTAGTTCTCAAACTAAGTTCATTATCTAGGCACTTATGAAGACTTTTCCTTAATATTGATGTAAAATGGAAATCATGATAAGAAAAAATATATTGGGGTACTCCATGATGTCTTAAAACTTCATTAGTATATATTCATTCCTCATGTTCAAGTGGAAAATCTTCTCTTATAGCATGAAAATGTGTTGTCTTAGTAAGAAGATCAACAACGACCCATATAGCATCATTCCTTCTAGGATTATTTGGTTGCCCCATGACAAAGTCCATTGTAATATTATCCCATTTCCACTTAGGTATGAGAAGAGGATGCTTGAATCCTCTAGTCTATTGCCTTCCAGCTTTCACTTATTGACAAACTATACATTTGAAACAAAATCCTCAATCTCCCTCTTCATTTTGTCCCACAAAAATTGTTCCTTCAAATTTATATACATCTTAGTGCTCCCATGGTGTATAGAGAAATTGGAGCTATTAGCATCATCCAACAAATCACTTTTTAGATTATGTATTTTAGGAACACAACCTCTCTTCCCAAATCTCAAAATTCCATCTCCATATATGAAGTCACACAATCTCCCATCATTCATAGCTTTAATCTTCTTTTTAAACTTCTCATCGTCAGTCTGATAACTCATTATCCTTTCCAATAAATATTGTTTGTCAACCATTTGAAAAAGTCTTGATGTTTCAACTTCTATGGTTATTCCCATATCCATCTTTACTAGATCAATGAAAATAGTATGCCTTTCAACTCTCATCTTGGTCAAAAGTCCATCATCCTTTCTAGTCAAAGAATCTGCCACCTTATTTTTCTTCCCCAGGAGGTAGTGTATAGTGAAGTCAGAGTCCTTGAGTATTTCAAGACATTGTCTTTGCCTCATGTTGAGTTCTTTTTGTGATAAAATATACTCGAAACTCTTGTGATCAGCATAAATCTTACATTTTTCACCATAGAGATAGTGTCTCTCTATTTTTAGAACAATGATTACAGCTGCAAACTCTAGATCATGAGTAGGACAGTTTTTCTCATGAATTTTTAGTTGTCGTGATGCATAGGTAATAACTCTATCATTATTCATAAAGACACAACCAAGTCCTTTATTTGAAGCATCAATATAAATAACAACCCATAATTGCCTGATGGTAGAGTCAAGATAGGATCATTGACTAATCTTATATTAATTTCTTCAAAAAAATTCTACACAATCTTTTATCCCAAAAATTTTAAACCATTTACATATGAGCTTGGTTAATGGGTTATCCAACCAGGAAAAATTCTGGAAAAAATGTTGATAATAACCTACTAAACCAATAAAAATGTGTACCTTAGTTGTACTCATCAGTTCTGGCCATTCATGGATTACCTTGTACTATGAAAGATCAACAGAGATTCAATCCTTAGAGACAATATGGCCACGAAAATAAATATATTGATGCCAGAATTCAAACATGCTTAACTTCCCATATAATTAATTTCTTCTAAGCGTCATTATATTAAGGCACAAGTGATTTTCCTGATCTTCGTAGCTTTTGGAGTATACCAAGATATCATAAATAAATACCACTATAATGTCATCAAGATATTCAATGAAAACACTATTCATTAGATCCAAGAAGACAGAGGGTGCATTAGTCAATCCAAAATGAATTACTGTAAACTAGTAATTCCCACAACTAGTTTGAAATGTTATGTTCAGAATGTCTTCCTTCTTCATGAACAATTTATGGTATCCATATAGAAGGTAAATCATTGAAAAATATTGAGCTCCATGAAGTTATCAAATAAATCATCAATACGAGGTAGGGGATACATGTTATTTATTGTTATATCATTGATCTCCCTATAGTCAATGCCCAACTTCATAGATCCATATTTCTTTTTAACAAAAAGGATAGGGGATCCCCATGGAGAAACACAAGGGTGAATCAATCCATTATTAATCAATTCCTCTAGTTGTTTATTTAGTTACACTATTTCCACAATGGCCATTCTATAAGGGGTATTCGATATGGGCCTTGAACCAGGAATTAAATCAACGGAAATCTCACTTTCTCGTCCCGGAGGATGTCCTGGTAAATCCTCTGGAAACACATTAACATATTCCTACACAATAGGTATATCCACTATTCGATCATTATTTTGATCACCGATAGAAATTTCATTCTCTTCATCCCCAATAATTGTATTTAGTAGAGCTATGGGGGCGGATCTATATAAGAATTAGGTGGCGAATTTTCTAATCTAAAGATATGGTACTCCTCATCATCATCGAAAACTGTAACCTCCTTCTTATTACAATAAATTTTTGTATCATGGTTTGAAAGATAATCCATTACAAGTATTACATAAAATTAAATCATGGGAATGATGATGACATCATAAGATAAAGAACATTTATATACCCTAATGGGAACTGATTCAAAAAACTCTGTTGCGAAGATAGTTCACCTAGGTATTTTGAATGACAACTCCCTTGTTAAGTCAAATTGAAAATATCTAATTTTCATAGAAAACTAGGAAGATATGAAACAATGCGATGATCCATAATCAAATAAATAATTGGCTAAACAAAAGGAAACTAGTAAATTGCCTTCCACCACATCTTTCAGAGCATCAAACTCAGTAGTAGTGATCACATAATATTGGCCATTCTCTCGTGTCCTTTTTTGAGGTAAGTTCCCTTGGTGCTTAGGATATTAATTTTCATAATTACCCTTTTCACTACAATTGTAACATTCATCATTGACTGCCTCTTTCGTCCACTTGCAATAACGATTTTGGTGGCCTTTTTCACCACACTTGTAATAGGCTCCCATTCCCTTCAGGAATGTACCTGGGTGTTTCTTCCAATATTTACCACTGTATAGATATTAATCTTTTCCATTCTTACCTTTATTTCCATTTCAATAGTTTTCAATAGATCTCTTTTTCTATTGCTTTTCTTTAAAGTCATAAGACTTAGAGAATTCCTTTTTTGTCGTGATAGCGCATGAGACTATATCTTCATATGACGAGAAGGATTGTGAGACTAATGCTCAATGGATAAATGATTTTAACACATAAAATAATAGATATATATTACTCATTGGTTTATGTATATAATCTATTGCATGACTTTATAACCTTGTAATGTTAGCCTCATACTTTGTGACATTAACATCCTCTTTTTTTCCTCAGACTCAGAAATTGTATTTCCAAATCCACTCGATGGTCACGAGGAAAATATTTTTCTAATAAAATCTCTTTAAACTCCCTCCAATCCAATTTCAATACCTCTTTATATTCTTTTTTGTTTAGGATTAATGACCACCATTGATCTATATCTCCCATGAGGTGATAAACTGCCATGAAAACGTTTTACCTTTCGCTACTCTCCAAAGCATGAAATATTTTCTCTAAAGAATTTATCCATTGCATAGAAACTAATGGATTTTTACTCCCATTGAATTTTTGTGGTTTTTGACTTATGAAGAGGTCTAACATCGATCCTCCTCATTGTGGATCAGGGTGCTCCATACAGGTAAGGTTATTATTCATAACCTGAGTGAGATTTCCTAGTATGGTGATAAGCTGATCAGCACCGGTTGCATCACCAGTTCCACAATAATTATCTTGAGTAAGAGGGAAATAACTACATGGATTATGTACATTGATATGGTTTCTATTCCTTCCACTAGGTTCCATTTCTAAACAATGGCATACAATTTATTAGTTTATGAATCACAATACATAACTCCAAACTTGTAAAACACTAAAATAAATTGAACAGATTGTGGATATAATCCAAATTCATAAAAATGTTTTCTTTGATGAGGTATATACTCATAAATACTTCATAATGGTTTTTATAAAAAATATGAATTATCCTAATCATATTCCATGGGTGTGTCGTAACCAAAAGTGCAGCAATGCCTGTTGTCGTGCACCAGTTCCCATTCGAGTCTAGATCAAAGTGGTGTTTTCTGGTTTTACCCCTAGGTACCTCTATGGTAGAGCCGCCTATACCAGCTTGTATCCAGAAAGGGATGTATTACTTAGAAAACTCACAAAATATCTACATTACCAAAATTCTCGGATGTTCATCTATAATAATCCTCAATGTCTATCTAAGGTTAATGTTCTCTAATAAGAGTTTTTCTAAAACTAGTTTCCAAAAATTGTACTAAATAAACTCTAATACCAACTATAATTCCCTAACCCAAGTTACCTCGAGTCAGTTCATTATTACATAACATTGGCATGATCACAAGAGATAAAATCATTAATGACAGATTAGTTTAGTAGCCTTGGATGTACTAGATACATTCATAAGTGTTACATTACATCATGAAATAAAAAAATCAAAAAACATTTGTCCCCAATGACCACACATATATCCTTAACCTATCCCTGTAGGTCCACTATAAAATATTTCTTAATATCCTTGAAAAAATAATACATATAAAGGTGTGAGCTCAGATTTTCATTAAATATAACAATATAATAAAAACTTCCCTAAATAAGCATAAATAATTAAGGCCATGTATAAGACTAAAACATAAGCCTTATAAATATAAAATTCTTCATAATATGGCCAATATATAACAAATAATGAAATTTATTTATTCACATGGATATTCTACTTTTCAAATAATCAAATGCAATATCATTAGCCAATTTCGTAATGATGGAATGCATAATGTTAGATTTCATAACCACATAGTCAAGGCCTAGTGCCATGACTAAAAATAAGATTTTTCAAGGCCTTGTTCCAAGAGGCTAGTTTGTATCATGATACCTACTTATGAATCAAGGAACTATAGCAGGCTTCACCTGTAACTTACTAATTCCAATGCATTCCTCATATGAAATGGTTTAAACATAAAATAAACATTCGTATTAAAACTAGCATACGAAATGTCAATAAGTTATCCATTAACCATGAAGGGTGTAAAAATATCACATCCAAAGTGAATCATACAACAAAACCATCAATACAATATGGGAGTTTTGTATCATAATAAATCAACATCAGATAATATTAAAATCCATCAAAAGATGTTGACATCTATGACATTAAAACTTTTTTAGAGAAATAGCTCTTTCTATTTTGAAATCATGTAAAAGTTATATAACTATAAAAGAAAACATTTATTTTGAAAATATTATTATAAGATTTTATGGGATGTTTCGACGATGTTATAATGGTAGAAAATAGTTTCACCTGCCGTATATGTTAAAAAAGACATCATTTCCTCAATTTTGTCGAAACGGTCATAAAGTAACATGTTTGGAAAGTAACGGAAATATTCATTTCAAAACATATATGGTCAAATAAGGGTATAAATGAATTTAACCCATAGTATAGTAAATTTTAATAATGTTTTCAATTGTATTTTTAATAAAACACGGATGTGGATGAAAAAGAGGTCCCAATAGATACTTGTGTATAAACAACCTCGGATAAATAAAGAAATTTTACAATTAACCCTTACCTTGTACTTTTCCTTAGTCGATAGTATGTTAAACTCATGTATAATAGTTAAAACATTTTTATTAAATTATAAAAGAATCATATACATAAATATGATATCATATATGATCTTATAATATGTCTTTGTTAATAATATGTTAGTACTATCATCATTTCAGGTGTTAACCGATTCATTTTCCATTATAAGATTTGTTATGTAAGCCATGTTTGTTATGGATAATATGTATTTGATTCATGTACAGAATGATACTATGTCCATAAAAAAATTAATTATAAAATGAAAAGTATTCTTTAATGATTAAGATGGGTAATGAATCTCATCGCGTTTGTGGAGATGGTAATCTGTACGTACGCACAAGTGACAATATCATTATATTGATGGTGAAATCATATGTAATTGGATGGTATATCATATATAAAGGATCATTAACATGTTACATTTATTATTTAAATCAGTTATACTCAATATTATACCCATCCAAATAATGAATTGTTTGAATGACAAACTATACCATGACCTAGAGATGGTTAGCCGTACGTATGCACGTATGGTGACTTTTTCATTTATAGAATGGATAGAATATTGAATATGGTTTTAAAATATTTATAATGACATCCCAATATGTAAAATGTACAAGATTTATTATTTGGGTATGGAAACAACAAAGAAAGAGGAAGAAGAAGAAGAAAAAAAACTTGGAAGAGGGTGGTTAAATTATTACATCTTCTTCTGGTGTTTCCTATTGAGTTGATCAAAAGGGCTCCATAGGTTGGCTTTATGATCATTGTATGGCATCTAGGTAGAAAGTAAGACAGTTTAGAGGATATTTGGGCAGGGGTTGGGCAGGCCAAATGGCTTTGGAGGTGTGAATTTAAGAGATGATGAAGTACCCCTTTATAAGAGAGATGAGGCTCAGTTTTGGAAAAGCTCGAAATATTATTTTATAATAAAATCATTTTCAGAATATAGTGGCTCCAAGAAGATTTATTTATAGGATAAGGTGGTAATGGGTCGAAAAACTCACAACTAATAGGTTTTATATAGGTCTAGGTCACTATATTAACAATATATTTTAGATTTAACTTTTAGTTAAATAGTTTGACATTTACCATGTCTCATTATATATTTATATTATATGGTTAATAAAAATACTATAAAAAGCGAAGAGAACCACAAGTGGTTCATTATTAATATATATAACCTTATCTAGGTCCGTTTCCTAAACCATTTATTTTTAAGAATATTATATCAATTAATAATAGAGTATTTTTTTTAAAACAATTATGTCAATTTTGACACTATTTATTATTTGGTTTTTGTGAAAATCTAAACAGCATGATAACTTCGAAAAAAATTATTTAATCAACACTAAAAAGGTGTATTAACCTTGATAATTTTTTAATTCATCATAAATCTCAATTTTCATTTATTTGGACATTTATAATATCAATTATTTTAATGTTTCATTAATAAGATAATTAATGCATCCTCATTGTGTCATAAATAAATTAAATTATTTAATGTCTAAAAATTATAAATAAAATAAAATTATGTAGGAAATATTTTTATCATTATAATTAATATTTATAGTCAAATATATATTTTGTTTAACCCTATATTAAAAACGGCTTAGTTATTAAATTTTGAATTTAAAACTTTTAACTTTTATTTAATTAAAATAATAATAAAAATCCTAATCTAATCCATGTAGACCAAAAGGATCATATTTTTTTCTTAAGGTTGTTTCTAGTGGAACTAAAATTTTCTAATAGAATTAGGACTTCTGTTAGGGTAATTATAATATCATTTTTACCCGTAATTACACTATTTATTTTTAATCATGGTAAATAAAAGTCATAAGTTTCTATTCACCAATAAAAAATTTCATCTTATTAAACCACAATTTTCTTACTGATTTCAACCGTGTCTCTCATCTTTTTGAAAATTCAACTCACAGAAGCGTTAAAATTATGTTTTATTCAAATTTGTAAATGCTCCTTGAAGGTGGGTAAAAGATGGTAAAAAGTTCAATAATTGTTTTTCTAAACATATTATAAAATAACTCCAATGAATTACATTGAACATATATAGGTATTATGTATCTATTTTGTGGTTAAATAAATTAATATAAAATAACTAATTATATAAATAAATAGTCGGTTTTAAACAATAACGTAGTGTTTTTCACTATTCATCTAAAATTGAATGTTCTTAGAGAAATACCAGAAACTCACCCTAAGATAATTTTGATATTCCAAATATAAAAATGAAGACCATTTTGAATGTTAAAATTTATAAAATTTTAAAAGTGGGTATTACTATTCATAACCGCTAGTTCTATTGGTCGTGGTGTGTTAAAATTCCATGTTGCGTACAACGCAAGCTACTACATTATTGAAAGGTAAATGTACCGTAGAAGCATGGGGTGTTAAAGTAATATCAAGTTTTTATAAGTCTTCTTAACATTTAACTTACCCTCTCTTCATTATTCAACTTAATGGATTCTTATAATTAGAACAAACATTATCCCTTCATTTATATTATGAAACATTCTCCACCATTACCAAATTCATTATATTTTTTTATGAATTATCTTATCATGGAATAACTTATTTAATAAGGTATTTCTATATTGAAATTTTATTTGAAAAACTTTCATGTTAATTTTTATAATATTTTCCCCACGAGTTAGTTTTTACTTTCATTACTAATATATAAACAAAATCTCATTTGTATAATTTATGCATTTCTTCATTTTCTAATTTTATAATCATTTTTTCTTAATTAATATTCCACTTCATGTCTTCATGGGTTTCTAATGAAATTTTTATTCTTATTTTTTATGAATTTTTCATTTCAAGTATTATGTTAGTTCAAATATAAGGGTACTGTTCCCATGTCTCCATTAATATCATGTATTATTATTTTCTTTAATATTTTCTATTCTACGACTAAATTTTATGTTTATTGGAGTTTGGAATAATTTATTTACTTTATTTTTGGATAATATGATGGTCCTATTTCAACTTTTTACAATTTTATGGCTCATGTTTTACCTTGATAACAAGTTTTATGTTTTTTTATCTATCTTCATCTCTCTCTTTAATTTATTTTCATCAATCATGTACATGTTCATAATTATCATGGATATATTATATATCATTTAAAATATTTATATATTTCATTTTATAATATTTACATAAACATATACTGATAACTATATGTGGTCTTCTATTTAAGGGTTCTTATCTTAGAAATTAGACCGTTTATTAATTTGGGAAATATTAAAATTTTGTATAATTGATATTTCAATGGAGATAAAATGTTTAATAAGTAATTATTGTTATATTTTGTATTTTTTATTCATTTACTTTATATTATTAATTGATTTGACTTTTTATTTATGGGTGAGGCACATAATTTTATTTCCCCTTGATGAATTAGTAGATCTAATGAGATAAGCTAGATCATATATTTGGAATATGCCATAACTATTTATGTATAATTCATTAGAAAAAGGGATTAAAATTAATAATAATATCATCATTATTTTTATTTCTATAAAAATATATTCAGTTATTGTTATCCATGTGATGTCATATATTGCTATATTATCTACCGAACTGTTCCAAGCTCATGATATTAATTATATGGTATATTTTACTATAATATAATACTTCTATATTAACCATGACTTTTTAATTCCGTGATATCTTATTCTAAATAAAACCCCCTTATTGAGCATCTAAGAACAACCCTTTATTTTTTAATCTTTTTTTCTAGGGAACCAAAAAGAGAACTCTAAATAATTTCCAGGATATGTTAGAACGAATAAAAATTTTCTAACTGTGTTTTTATTTTGTTTATATTTTAAAATATAATGTGTGATCAATGTATGTATCCAGTCTCATAATACTACTAAACTATTTAATCATATGTAACATTATCTCTTATATTACCTAAAAATTTGTTAATATAATTGATTCCACAAAACATTTTTATTCAAGGATGTGAGCATTAAAATAAATAGCGATAAAATATCAAATGAAATTAAAAAAAATATTCTTTTTCAATTAGCATAAAAAATTCATTAACAATATAAAATTAATTATTATTCAAATTCATTAATGAATAAATGGTCATGTTTTCATTTATTTTGTAACACATCAATATTTTGAAGGAAGATCAATACACATGATAGAGTATACAAAACACAAAATAGTGTTTTAAGCGAACGGTGATATATTATTAAAATATTATAACCTAGTCGTATAGTTGATAGGAAAGAACATTTAAATCTCATTATTATAATATGTATCAATTTTTTATATATTACATTTATAACTAATTATATAATTCTCAATATAATTTCTTTATGCATAAAAAAGTGTACCTTCCAAAATTGTATTATTTTTCATTTTATGATTGTGAGTTACAATTAATTTGTACCTCTTATAGATATATTTTTATATTACAGTAATAAAAATTTTAAATGATAATATACAAAATTATTTATAGTTAAACTTTTTGATATTTCTGTAAATTAATATTTTTCAGTGATTAGGGGAAAATACATATTTTCAATTAAAACCATTTATTTTCATTTAATTAATTATTTTGAAGTCTGATTATTCTATAAATTTTAATTAAATGAGAAATAGGTATTATTTGTTTATATTTTATATAACTATGTTCATTTGAGTCATAATTATACAAGTTTAGGTTTAAATATATTTTGAGGCTTCAAAACACATTTTTCTGAAAACATGTTTTATGTGTATAATGTTTCTCCATTTAATTAGTTAAACATACCAATTGTGAGTAATGATTTAAATAAGATTTATATATTTTATATATTACTATATGAATTTAAATTAAAACAATTATGATTATTATTTATATTATTAATGTTAGATCATATTATGATTGAAAAATGCATTTCTTGAAAAATCGTTTTTCGACATGTTTTGTGTGATAGTTTTTAAATTAAATTCCTCCAATTAAGTGGATTGAATCAAAAAATACTTATAACATATTTTTTAACTTAAAAATTAATATTTTATAATATGGTTAAAATAATTTTTAATCAAAATTATTACTATGTACATTAAACATTATTTACTTCATTAAATGTTAAAAAAGGTTTTCCATGTTATATTTTCTTATGTTAAAATTAATTTTCCACAATAATTTAATTTAATTGATAAATTTTATTTCATACTAATAATAATTGCACACAAATTATATTATAAATCTCAATTTGTTTTATTCATAAAGGATGAATTAATTAGTTTAAGTAAACTAATTACCATAGTGAAAATTGAAATTGTAAAAGTAAGTAATCATAGAGGATAATGTAATGGAATGTTAAAAACATGTATCATTTTTGGAGGTGTGGCTCGAACACAGTATCCCACAAATTTGTTATTTATCAATTTTGGATTCAATTTGGGGGAGAGTAACACCCCATTATTTAATAGTTTTTTGTATTTACAGAAATTTCACTCCTCTGAGATTATAAAAGGAACTCCCTCACCTAACATTTTCAATCCTCTAAAACCAATTGTTTCAACCAAACCCTAAAAAACATATAGAGAACTAGTCTTCACATACATGGATATTTCATAATTTTAGATGAATATTCATCACATATCAAATATACATTACTATTTACCAAAATAGTTTAGTGCCTTTGGATACATAGAACATATTCTTCGAATTTTGTGAATGGACTTCAGCATTTACCATAATGATCATCCCTTTAATTAATCATTCATAAAATCTTCCTTCATAACCTAATGAAAGGAAACATAATATAGGGTGATCTCAGATACTCGGTAGTGGTAAATAAAGGAGATATGTAAGCATAACAAGAGATTATGGGTATGTGAATATGAGAATAACATTTGAAGATCATACCGTACGAATCAGAGATCATAATCATGATAAATGGCATTAATATTTTCAGCTAATAAGACATTAATCACTATTTCATCAAATAAAATGATTTGTGCTAGGATAACATAAGAACAATTCATGAAATGTTTTCATATTAATATGTATAGAAACTCATATATCATGTCTACCTACCAAGCCCTTCATAAAATGTTTGGCTTTGGATAATAACTATTGTACATACATTGGTATTGATATTTCCTCTCATGTACCCTCTAGTTTAGAGCATGGGATGCCCTCCCATGTAACCTCTTACTATGGTTTTAGTAGTCCTTCATGTGTACCCTCTTGTTATGGGCATGGGATGCCTCTTTTGTACCCTCTTATTATGATCTTGGCATTAAATCCCATGTTCCCTATTATAATGGGATTGGGATGGCCTCATATGTTCCCACTTTTTACTAAGTTGGGATTACCTCCTGTTTACCCTATTTTTACAATCATTGGATTTCCTCTCTTACAACCTCTTGTTACTGTATTGGGTTACCCTCCTGTGTAACCTTTGAGCCCATAGAACATTTACTATTCCCTAATGAATTGGAAGGTGATATAGATCCCAATCAAAACATAATGAAATCATACATACATGTTTGATGAGGTAATAAAATATCAATCATATCCTGACAGAAAAAACTGTTGGGTTTCATAAAAATCATATAATAACCCATGAAATAAAATTTTTATCATATAAGTTTCATCATATCATAACATGGGGAAAAGTGACAGGTTTCATAATCATTTCATAATATAATAACACATGATGGGAAGAGGTTTTCATAATCATTATATCATTTTATACCCCATGGATGATAAATGGATTTCATAAAAAACATCTCATATTAAATATAAACCATTGAAAAATAATAATAATAATAGTGTCCTTGGATCATATTCCTATTAAATAATGAGTAAGACTAATAGTACCATTTAAAACATTTCATAAGGGAATTATCCTTTCAACTAAAAAAATTCTATTTATAACATCAAACATTTTGATACATTTATCCTTGAAAACTTATATATTAATCTTAAAAAACCATTTTAAATAGTTTTTAAACACTTTTTAATTTTTTTCCAAAAAATATTTATTCAATTTACCTTTAAAAAAACGTATGAGTATTTTTGATAACACAGGTTTTGAATGAAAATATTTTTCAGATTAAAAAGAGATATAAAATCTTATTTTTGAAAACAAATATCTTAATTATGTTATATACAAAAGGGTAGGAAAATGGTACCATTACATGAATATATTAATAATAACTAGAGGATAATAAAATCCATGAAATGTATTGAGATATGGATCATAAATTTCATCAATCGAAGTGTAATAATAATCAATCCTAAAAAAACATTGAGATTGTAGAAATAAACTTTTACCACCATGGTAACATTGAATCATAATCTCCATTAAATAATAAAATTAAAAGAATAATATAATATCATGAAAATCATTATATTCATGATATAAGTTGTTGAATTGGAATTATAAAAGCATCATAAAAGAATATAGCTTCATAACATAACATGTGTCCAGAAGAAGAAAAATTGTGAAAAAATTACATTAATTATTGGTAACATTTAAACCATTAACCCTATTAAAGGGAGATATTAATTTTTATATTAAAATGCTAATATATTTATGTATAAATATAATATAATAAATTCATTCGAATTATATACATTACACAAAATAAATGAGTGCTGAATGTGACAAAAGTCTCGTAAAAGTAAAAGTGGGACGAGAAAACCCTTACGACATTAGTAACATTTAAATAATGAGATCCATGAAATAATTAAATAAATATATTATTTTAATATCATGAAATAAATTAAATACATTATATAACAATTCATTTGTACGAATCCGTGTTTTTCTGGACTGTAGTTTTGAGAAAAAATATGAATTTTTGATGTTGGATACTTGTGAGGAGTAAAATGGTCATTTTCACCATCCATAAGACCTCAAATAATTTTTCTAAAAACTTCATTGGTCTTGGAATTGTATGTTTACCCTAGGAACATAGTTTGGTCGAAATCTGAGCTGTTTGAATTTTAGCAGAATATTAATAATTTAATATTATTAATTTAAATATTAAATTATTCATGCTAGATGATTCGGTGATAACATTTAAATGGAACATCATATTTAGATGACCTCTTTCCAAAGAGTTTGGAATGGAGAGTTTATCCGACGTGAGGCATAAACTTGAGATGGGCACTTGGGCCAGCCAGAGCCCCTTTTTCTTCTTTTTATTTTCATTCTTTTCTTCTTTTCTCTACCTTCTTCTTCATTCCTCCTACCCCATGTGCACACCTCCTATGTTCTATTTATTGGTTTTGTCTTATGGGGTGAAAAGGTAGATTGGGAAATTGAGAGAGTTGGAAGTAGATAGGGGTACCATTTCGAAGCTCTCGACACGCTGAGTCAGCGTGTGACATCCATGGATGGTGAAATCAATCGATGCTTCAGAGATTTCTGCCCGAAGGTAGGGTTGTTTACTTTTTCTAGATAGATTCATTTTAAACATTTTTTTAATTGTTTTAAAGCCTTATATTTCATTATTGTGGCCTCTTGAGGCTCTCTCTTTTGTTTCAGGAGCGAAAACATATTTTTTTGGCGTTTTGAGGGATTTCCCATCAGAAAACCCAGGATACACAGCGAGTGTTCCAAGGGAACATGCAATATTTTTTTCCGATTTTGGGAATAATATGTTTTCATAAGTATACGCCATTTACTCATAGTACACATCATGTAGTGGTCGGTCGTGCGTCTAGTTGTGTGAAAAAAGAACTCGAAATAGTGTGTTTTAAGGAGTACAAGGCTTTTACATGGACTACACATCGTGTACTGACACATGGGCATGTGTCTGGGTGGAAATTAACATGGGTTGGCATTTTTTGAATAGTAAACAGTATGTATAGTAACATACACTTCGTGTACTACTACATGGGTAGACTCCATGCACTCCAGAGTACATGCCATGTACTCTTTCCAGCCTATTTTTGTCTGAGGGTTCTTTAAACCCCTGTAACATGCAATAAAGGGGTCTGTTTTGCATGTTGTATGAGGACAAACAATCTTTCTTTGAGGCAGAAATTTTTAGTCAATTTGGAGAACTTTTTATCTTGTTCATGATGCTCGATGGTACGAAACATCAATAATAATAATACTTTAATTATTATTATTATTTGGAGATTATTGAATCAGGCGTATCTTCTTTGTCTGATGTATGTTTGACCCACTGTCATTGGAGTTGTGACCTTGATTTAAAAGAGGATATTTAGAGACTTATTTTAGGTGATTAAGACCAAAATCAGGTGTGGTCACCACTTGGGATCATTACTGATATTAGTTATTTTCTTACTAGTTGACGGTCTTGGGCATGTGAGTAGTCCATTCTTACCATTTTCTTCCACATAAATCACAACGGTGGAATTCAATTGACATTTAGAGGTCATAAAAACAATGTTTTGGGATTATAACTAAATGGAGAGGTTCTTCCTCTAGTTATCGAGTTTATCTGTCACTTGAGAGTGAAGCTTGGCGCGGATGATAGGTTGAGTGTTCAGACAAAACTAGTTGAGACTTTTGAGTTGAGAAGAGCTATGAGATATCCCATGTGACCTATGCTTTTGAGGACGTCCCCTTGGAGATACGTTCCCTTGTAACCTATGAGGTCTTGAGACCAGATGCTTCCAAGGATCCCATGAGGGATTCCTTTCCTTATGTGATGACCTACGGATTCCCTTGTAGAATATCTCTCTTGTTTTCTTTTGAGAGGATCCATGTTATAGGATGCCTATTTTATTTTTCATTATGGGATCCCATGTAGGATTCCTCCCTTTCTTTTCACTAAGGATCCCATGTAGGATGCATTTCCTCATGTTTACCTAGATGATACCAAGTAGGATACCTCTTTATGATTGACTTGAGGGGCCTAGGATGTTATTATGGTTTCACCGACCCAGAGTTTTACGTCAATTCATGGTAGAGATATTTACAGCTGTCACCTAGAACTCGTGCTGAACTAGTAAGCACATAGGGCTATGGTTGTAGTGTTGGGTATGGAGTTTGGGCCACCCTCACTCTTTGTTATGTTTAACTTGTTTATTACTCTTGTAGTGATGTTCACAAGATGTTCTTCTTGGTTGGTGGTTGTCGATCCTGACACAAGGTGTCTTTCTGGTTTTTTGGGATGCCCCGATGTGCACTCATGGGATCCAACTTCTAAGCCATGTTATTTCTGATATTTTCAATACCCATAGGAATTAACTAGGAATGGGTTGTTGAGGTTTACTTGATACAATTTGTTATGTAAATGTTTTTCCCATGTGAGTTTTTTATGATAAATCATGTGATAGTTTAATTCACTTATGTTGTTTTTGAAACGCAATGTGAAATGTTTTAAAAGTGGTAATTAGTAATGGGCATACCAAAGTCTCTGTTAAAAGACAAGATCAGGATCATGTGACTAATTTCATCTTATATACCTTGGGTGAACCATTTTCAAGGTTAATAGACAATGGATGTGCACAATAGGTTAATTATGTAAAGTTCATGAATGAGCCCTGATAGGGTGGTCGGGATCATTGAGGATTATTTCGAAAATGTCCAGTGAACTTAGGATCCATTGAGGGATTCCCTGGATGGGATCTATTGGAAAATGTTATAAATGATTAAATATTGAAATGATGATACACTGTTCGTGGCCCTGATAAATTCGGAAATGATGATACACCGGGGTTGGCCTTGATACATGCTAAAATTTTGATACACCGATCTTGGCCCTGAAACATGTTGAAATGCTTATATATCGGGCTTGTCCCTGATACATGCTGAAATGATAATATACCGGGCTTGACCCTGATTGACTGATATGATGGTGGGAAAGGTTTTGAAATTCCTACGGCAAATATTTCTTGAGTCTTGGTTGGATTAATTGGATTATGCACCCTGTTTTCTGACTAGTGACCTTTTGTAGGATTGACCATCAGTTTATGGTATCCTTCCATACAGGACTGATTGTCGGTATAAAGTATCCTATTTAGTGATTGGAGGTGATTACAGATAAACCCAAGTGTAGGAAGAGTATCCCTTTGTGGTGATATAGCTTTCTCAGTGAAATAATTCTGGAATTTAACGAAGTTGGTACATGTTGATGGGGCTTATGGACACAAGGATTGACAGCTGTTGTGGTTTGTTTTTATTTGATTCACTAAATCATGAATATTCATATTTATGTATGTGTTCATAGGTATGGGATTATATATATGTAGATATATATATATATGGAAATCCAAGGTGCACTTACCCAGTTGACAGGGATTACAGACCCTAGGTTCGACTGTGGTTTCACGTTTGGTTTAATTATTTTTGTTGTGATCCAGCTAGGCAGAGTGTGTTCTAATAGCATACACTTTTATAAGAACAATTATAGGTTTCTTATCGGGGTTCCCTACTAAGATTATTTCTCACCATTTCATGTGAACCTTTGTGTATGTGTAAACATTATGTGTGTTTTCAGGTTGATAATGTGTTTCATGGTGGATGGGGCTGATGCCCAGTGCTTCATGATCGAGCGGAGTTGCTCGAGTGATTCTACCGATCAAGCTAGTGATGTTCAATAGTGTCTAGAGATTGGGAACGTGGATTGGCTCTAATTTAGTAGTAAAGCCCTTTAATTTTACTTTCAATTTCTTTTTTATAGGTATCTATTCGATCTGTCTAGTGGGTGACCCATGTTGTATTGCATTGCATAGCTTCCCGAGCTTTTACAACATTTTACTATTATGACTTGTTCTATTTCAGTTGTTTGTTGCTTCTACAATCTGTTTACATTATTCTATATGTGATACTTTTTTATTTATTCTATTTTCATACTCTATTATGAGATAATAGTCTCCCCACTGTCACACCCTAGACCCTCACTGCTATTCAGTAGCCTTTGGCATACGGGGAGGCATGCGTAAGGCCTTGTGGTGAACTGGCTCAGAGCAACAGTTTAGTAGCTTCCGGGTTGGGATGTTACAAAGTTGTATAAGATCAGTTTCCTTTCCTAGTATTTATTATTTTGTATTTGGTAGACAAGAATATTAGGAATTTGTCGGAACCTGGGATGGATATCAGATTAGTACGTCGAGAACACTTGTTTTGTTAAGAAGTCCTGGTTGCAAGGGTTTGGGATTGTTGTTCTGTTTTATGATGTTGTAGTTGTATATGATTTTATCCTTGAGTGAAGAAAATGGTGTTTGGGAGTTTTGATTTACTATGGATCTCTAGCTCTTGGCCATTGGTTAAAGGCTAGAGATGGATTTTGATCCTTGGCTAGCAAAGGAATGAGGTGTATCATTCGTCATATTAGGCGCGTTGGATTCACAGCATATAAGACATCTACTGTGTGGTTTTACTGGAAAATTTGACCTTTGGGTTTTCTTATACATACCTTTTACTCTAATGGTAAGTTATGTGGATCAACGTTGATGCATTTTGTGGTTTGAGGCTGATGGAATAGTCCTCACGCACTACCTATGTAGGGACCCTAGTAGGTCAATATGGAATGTGATGCCTTTCTATTTAACAGCTTGTTAGTTGTTGTTTCTCATGTATTTGGTTATCTAGTCAGATTTTTGAGTACGATATCCATAGATACAAAGGATATTCTAGTGAACTAGAATTTCAGGTGGTATTTCATTATACGGATACCCAATAAGTTTCAGTTTTGTTTCTCTTTTTCTTTGGTTGTGACCACCAAGGATAAGTTCTTTCTGAGTATTCTCAAAGATGGTCAAGGCCCTCGTAGGCCTTGTTTGCATCTTTGAACCTTGTTGGTCATGGGGATATTTACCTGATCTTGAGAGGTTCCTATGTTTTGGGTGATGTGGTGAGACCTTGTGACCCAATTCTGAGTCTTTTTCTATTGGGATGGGTGGAAGACCTAGAGACCCTTGGTTTTGACTCAACCACTTGTTGGTCGACGTCTGTTTTTTAGGGAAACCTGTGTGAGAGAGGTCGGATTGTGTTTTTATAATTCCTTTTTAGTGGGAAGATGGAAACACCATTGATGAAATCCATGTGTACTTGTGTAAGAGAAGATCATGTGCTATTGTAATTCGTCTTGAGTATGTTGAAAGAGATTCATCCCTACAACAAGATCCTTTTTCTTTCTTAATGTTCTTCCCGGTTGTGGAGGGAACCTGTTCTGGTTGCACTCTAGGTGCGGTGTAAGGAAATCCATATGGTGGGGATTGCACCATTGGCTGTTTGAGGGTGGTTTTTGTCATTTTTTTTCTACAACGTTTTTTGGGAGTTTCTGAGCTTGGAATTTTCTTTAAAGATGGTGATAATGGTATTCCAATGGTGGGGAGTACCATATCGGTTGTAGTTGAATGTCTTCCGTGTAGGAGGTACTTGTTTAAACTATAATACTAGTCATTGATAGAAAAAATAGCTTGGTTGTGAAGATGCTTGGGTTGGAAGCATGGTTGATTGTCCTTTCATTGGGCTTCTCAAGGATGAGAAGTTTTATGGTGGGGAGTTTTTATGAAGGCGTGTCTTTCTAGACTGCAGTTTTGAGCAGAAATTTGAAGTTTTGTTGTAGGATGCTCACGAAGGGTAAAAATGCCTTTTTCCCCATCCAAAGGACCTCAGATAACTTTTCTAACTAATCATTTATCCCAGAATAGGGTGTTTGCCCTAGGATAGGGGTTTGGTCGAAATTCGAGATGTTCGAATTTTAGAAGAATATGTATTATTTAAAATTATAAAATTAAATATTGAATTATTCACACAGGTTCGTTCGATAATAAATATTATATGTAACATAAAATTGAGATTTTGTCTTCATTGTTAAGTCTGGAATGGGTAGTTTAGCCTATGTGAGTATTAAACTCGAGGCGGGCACTGGGGCTGGCCTCTGCCCCTTTTTCTTCTTTTTCTTTTCTTTCTTTTCTTCATTCCCTTTCCTTATTCCTCATTCCACCTCCTCCATAAACACACCTCTTATGTGATCCTCTTCTTTCCATGTCCTATGGGGGAAAAGGTAGATCGATAAAAGGATATACATATATATGGAAGTCGATAGGGGTACCATTTCGAAGCACTCGAGTGCTGAGTCGGTGTGCAACATTTGTGGACTGTGAAATCATCCAAATATTCGGCAGTTTCCACCCAAATGTAGGGCCATTTACATTTACACAAAAAAATCCTTTTAAACATATTATTTTCCATTTTTAATGACTTTTATTGATTGATTGATTCCTCTTAATCCTTGATCTGTTGTTTTGTGGGAGAAAATGGGTGTCTCGGGCGTCTTGAGGGATTTCTCATTGGAATCCCAGGTTACAAAACAATTTTTCTTGGAGAACACAATGTGTGTTCTTCCCATTTTGGGAAGAAGAAGTTTTCTTAAGTACACTTTGTGTAATCTTTCTGCACATCATGTAGTGGTTGGTCTTGTGTCCATTCATGTGAAAAAGAAACACAGAATATTGGTTTTAAAGGAGTATACGTCATGTACTAGGAGTACACACCGTATTGGGGCACATGGGAAGGTGTCTGGGAGAAAACGATCAAGAGATGGAAATTTATGAATAGTATAATCTATGTAGGGTAACTTACACATCATGTACTGCTAAATGGGTAGACCTCATGTACTCCATAGTATATTCCATGTACTCCTTCTAGCCCATTTTTTTCAGGGGTTTTTAAAATCCCTATAAATTGAAATATAGGGGTATGTTTTATGTACAGTCTATAACCACATGAACCTTGATTTGAGGTTGAAATTTTGATGATATTTGGAGAAACTTTTCTTTTTGGAATGATTCTTGGTGGTACGAAACATGGAAAATAATTATAATACTTTAATTATTATTATTTGGTGATTAATGAACAAGACGGATATTCTGTGTCTGATGTCCGTTTGACACACTATTAGTGGTGTTGTGACCCTGATTTAAAGGAAGACATTTAGAGACTGATTTCAGGTTCTTGAGACCAATATAAGTTTTAGTACCAACTCAAGATCATTATGGTTAATAGTACCTTTTCACGTCTTGACCGTTTTGGGCATGTGGGTAGTCTATTTTGAGTTTTTTTCACATAGATCACAATGGTGGAATCCAATTCAAATTTAGAGGACATATAAATGATGATTAGTTGGTTCTAAATACATTAAGATGTTATTTCTCTATTTATTGAGTTCAACTCTCACATGAGAGTGAGGCTTGGATTGGATCATAGGTTGAGTGTTCAGACGAACCTAGTTGATACTTTCAAGCTAAGATGAGGTATGGGCTATCTCCTATGAACTCTTCTTTTGAGGTCACCCAATTTTTTAGATGTGAACTTCTTGGCCTACAAGACCATAGGAACAAATGATTCCAAGGATCCCATGAGGGATTCCTTTCCTTATGTGTTGACTGAGGGAGTCCCTTGTATAATCTCTCTCCTATATTCCTTTAAGAGGATCCCTATAATAGGATGTGTATTTTTCTCTTCATTAAAGGATCCCATGTAGGATCGCTCCCTTTATTTTCATTAAGGATTCCATGTAGGATGATTTCTCCTAGGTTTTCCTAGAGGATACCAAGTAGGATGCCGCTCTGTTTGAATGGAGGGACCCAACGGGTTCTTGGGGTTTGACAAACCCTGAGTTGTTTGTTGGGTTTGGGTAGAGATGGTGTTCAGGTGTCACCTAGAACCTTTGATGAACTACATAGCCCATGAGGTTGTGTCTATAGTGTTGGGTGGGGGTTCGGGCCACCCTTACTCTTTTTGTATGTTTCACTTGTTTATTACTAATGTAGTTTTTTTCACCATAGGTGATTCTTTGTTAGTGGTTATTGAGCCGGACGCAAGGCATCTTTCTTGTTTTTTGGGATTCTTGGATGTCCTCTTCTGGGATCCAGCTTCTATGCCATGTTATTTATGATGTTTACTATACCGAGAGGTATTACCTTAGAATTGGATGTTTAGAATTACATGAGGAAATTGGTTATGTAAAGGTTTTTCCCACATGATTTTTTATGTTAAACCATGTGATAATTTAATTAACATGTTTGTTATTTTAAATGGAATATTAAATGTTTTAAAATAGGTAATTCGCAATGGGTGAGTCACAATCTCAATTAAAAAACAAGGTCAGGCTCACATAACTAATTGCATCTTATATACCTTGGGTGAACCATTGTCTCGGTTAAAAGACAATGGATGGGCTCAAGAGGTTAATTGTCTAATGTCCATGAGAAGTCCATGATAGTTTGGTTAGGCTCATTGAGGATTATTTTGAAAATGGAAACTGAACATAGGATCCATTGAGGGTTTTCTAGGACAAGCTCTATTGGAAAATGTTATAAATGATCAAATGATGAAATGATGTTACACTGTGCTTTTCCATAATATACGACTAAATAATGATACACCAGGATTGGCCAAAATATATGATGAAATGATGATACACTAGGCTTGGACCAGAAACATGCTGAAATGCTTATATACCGATCATGGCCCAGATATAAGAAGTAATGATGATATATCGAGCTAGGCCCTAATTGACTGATATGCCTGTGGGCAGGGTATTAATATTCCTACAACAAAGGTTTCTGGAGACATTGTTCAATTCATGGGCTTCTGCTATGTGTTTTCCAACCAGTGACCTTTTATAGGATTGATTGTGGGTTTATATTATCCTTCCTTAAAGGATTGACTGTCGGTATACAATATCTTATTTAGTGATTTTAGGTGAGTATGGGTGAACCCAAGTGTAGCACAAGTATCCCCCTATGGTGGCGTAGCTTTCTCAGTGCAATAATTCCGGCATTGGCCAATGTAGGTGCATATCCATTGGGCTTCTGTACCCAAGGATCGATTTCTATTTTGGTTTCTTGTTGTTAGATTCACTTACTCATGAATAATAATATTTATGTATATGTGTATATGCATGAGATTGTCCATGTGTATGTACATAGATATGGAAATCCATGGTGGAACTAAACCAGTTGACATGGATTGCAGACCCTAGGTTCTAATATGGTTGCCCAATTTTTTACTTCTTTTTTGTTGTGTTCTAGCTAGGCTGAGCATGTTTCTATTGCATACACTTTTAGAACCACAGTTACAGGTGCTTGTCAGGGTTCCCTACTGAGATTATTTCTCACCCCTTCAGGTGCACCTCGGTGTACGTGTATACCTTATGACTGATTTTCTATTTGAGCACGAGTTTCATGGTAGATAGGGTTGAGGCCCAGTGTTGCATGATCGAGTGGAGTTGATCAATTGTTTCTACTAATCGAGATGGGTTAGTTCGATAGGGTATGGAGATTGTGTAGTGGATTATCTCTGATTTAGTAGTATAGCATTGTACTTTTACTTTTAGTTTCATTTTTACTTGTATCAAAATGTTTGTCCTAGTGGGTGACCAGTGTTGTATTGTATTGCATAGTTGTTTGGGCTTTTATAGAATTTTACTATTAGACCTTGTACTATTTCATTTGATTATTTCTTATTCAATCTATTTAGATTCCTCTATGTATTATAATTAGTTATTTCTGCTGTTTTCTTAGTCTGGTATGAGGGCATTGTACAGGGATGCGCTCTTGAGGCCTTGTGGTGAACCTGCTAGATGCACCAGTTTAGTGTCTTCTGGGTCATGATGTTACATCATAGGTCATTTTATACACAAAGAAATATGAATAATTCATGAATATTAAAAATATCTCATGGAAATAAAAGTGATATCAGAAATACCTTACATAAAGTCCTGACAATCTTCATACACGTTCAAAACAAATGTATAATAAATATAAGATTATTTTAAATAAACCACAGAACTATATAATTATATATCATAATATACATAATTTTATTAAGACTTTATAATACAAAATTATAAATAATTCCATGTTAATGTTATTTTTCGGGTAATATCTATTTTTTTCATATATGTTTTGACATGTTATTTTTTTGTCCTTTTTCATTGATCGTGATTTCCTTATATCCTGAATGTAAAATATTATATAAATTTCAAATATATTCAGTATGTAGGTTTTTATAATAATTTGAAAATAATATAAAAATAAAATGTGATACATAGATCATGGAAACTGTAGGTCATACATACGCATGCACGCAGCTTCCATAGTCTTGTCATGTCGAATGAATGAATGTAAATGACATATATGATTATATATATATATATCATCAATGTTAATTTTTATTTCTTATAAATCACCTATGTTACTAAACCAATATTTAATATATTCTATATAATTTTTGAATAAATCACATCACTTGGAGGTGGCAGTACTCCACACTTCCACCAATAATGTTGTCATGTTCTCAAAAAAGGAAAGAATGATGGTTTGTGTTATATTACAATTCCAAAAGAATATAGAAATAAATAATGTTATATATATCATATATAAATAGTAAATCTATCATTATTCTCAACATTTAGTGGTGGTAATGGAACAATGTACAACATTGATTCGTTGAGCGGTAGTCCACCGTACACACGGACGATGATTGTGTATCCCATCTGAATTAAGTGTGTGAATATGTTGGTCATAAAATTTATATAACAAAATATATTATTATTTTAGATAAAGGTTATTATATAATCATTCAATAATATTAATTTAAGGGTTAAATAAATAGATAAACAAAAGCACTCATTGAAGAACGTTACCTCTTCTTCAGGTAACCCCTTATGGTTTTCAACAAATAATTCCATTAGATTTATTTTTTCAAAAATAAACGATTTTAAGTTTACTAAAAGGGTTTCTAGATCTAATTTCAGAGGTTTCTTATAATCCAATGGTATTTAGATGTGTGAATAATTGAGGGGGGTGAGTTCCATCTTAGGGTGGGGGGAAGAGTGTCATTCTTGTAAATTCAAAAAGGTAAACACTATTGAGTGGTCTCCCTTATATCATGCGCCTCCAATAATTTCCCGTTATTGATCCATGAGGGGAATTTTTTTAAACAGTTCCATAAAATATAGTTTTAACTTTTTTTTAGGTCCATTCATCCATACATGTTAAGTTTCAGTCCTTCGATAAACTCGTTTTTCTCTCAATAATTGTAATTAATTTTAACTGTTTTTGCTAATATTATTTATAAAAAAATTTCGAATGACCATATTATAAAATATAAATTATTCTGATTCAAAATATTCAATAAATTTTGAGAAATTCCAATAATATAATTTCCATATATTAAGTACAAATAATCTGGTATATTGGATTAATAAACTGGGTTTTAATTTGAAAAATGTTAAAAAGTTTGAATTTTTTTTAAGACCAATTACAAAGTGAAGTAAATTAAAATGACCTAAATTGAATTAATATTTTATAACTTATCTAACTATAATATATAAAAAAAATTAAAAAGGATTTCAAAATATCAATAAAATAGATGAAAATGTTGTTTTCAAATAAAATTCAACTTTTTTACTATTCATCAAAAAATGAACATTCGTAGAAAAATAACAAAAATTAACCCAAAGTAAATTCTTATATTTATAATTCAATAATAAATATTATTTTTTTCAAATATAATATATGAAATTTAGGAAATTTATATGTGGTATAACGACATTTTTGAAATATATATATTTTTTCGTTTAAAATTAGATTTATCCTTACTAATTTCCTAGAAAACACATAATATGAGTGTAAAATAGTTGATAATATATATATATATATATATATATCAATAAAAGTATTCATCCAAGGTGTTTTGATTAACTTTTTGGGATAAAATGTGTTTTTACATTAAAAATTAGTTTTTCAGAAAAGAAATTACATTATTTTCAAATAGTTATTAATAAAATTTCTAATTAATTGGTTACCAAAGAATTCATTTTGTAAATAAAATTTTGATTTTAATTTTATCAAATTCATACATGCTATAATAATTTTTAGGTGAAAACTTTCACAATAATATTAATAGAATATTGTAGTTTTGTAAAAATTGGTCCTAGTGTAATGCAATCTATAGAAGGTACTCAATATTTTCAGTTAAACCAGACAAATATAGTGTTTAATTTCCCTCCAGTTAACCTATGTGTTGTGTGTAACATAATATTTACTTGGTGTTTCATATAATGAAATAACATATTATTTATTTAATATAAGAAACTATATATTAAATTTTGTATGAAATTAAATATTTTAAAAAGATTTAATTAATTCGTAATAAAATATTTCACAAAATCTTAGGGTGTTATATTCAACCCCCATTAAATTTAATTTAACCCAAAAAATTCATCTGGGTCATCAAAGGTTTAATATAGGAATGTTACATTCATAAATACCCATATCAAAAAAAAATTATTCTAAAACATCATTTAAAAATAAAGGGATAAAAGAACACAGTTACCCAAAGTAACACATAACAAGGTTTCCATGTATAATAACATATGTGAGAAGTAAAAACATTGACATTTATGAAAAGGAAAAATTACTATTGAGAATGATAAATATCACATATAAAAATAGATTGATGGATCTAGCGAAAGTTCAAGATAAAAAAAACCACAAACGAAAGTGGCTTGAAAAAAATTCATTAATATCACAAAAAATGATAATAATAGGACACCATTTTATATCAAGATCATTTTACTAATGTTAAAGAATTTTCAAAAGATATTTTCTTACCTGATTTCATTCCATTTCATATTTACAATCTCACCCTATTGTTGTTCCATTATCAATTTCCACTTCATATCATACCCAAATAATTGAAGGTGAAACTGTTATCCTTGAAGCATTACTGGATCATAAGACCCATAGATAGACCAATAAGTCATTCCCTATATCTTCATGTATCATCAATAAAATATGGTTAACATAAGTTATCCATTATGCATAAATCCTCATATGGAGAGATAATATTTTAAACTCAAAGACCTCATATGAATTTAAACATAAACTTTCTAGAAATGGATAACATTGAACACTTCTCAAATCAGAAATGCCAAAATAGTGGAAAGAAGGTCACTAAATGTTTCATGATCAACATAACATTGATCCAAAATATATAATAATATATCTCTTGGTTGTTATGTACAAAACATGTGAATTTCTTTATCATTTATTCTCTAGAAACATGCTAATAACCATAATTAACATAAATCATTATTGAAAACAAACATTATTTCTTATTCTAATGATTATTGGATACATTTCTTAAATTAAAGAAATTTATAAAATCCATCACATATATCATAATTCCGTAACTCAATAAATAATTTATCATTTATAAGGCCATCGATACTATCAAATAAATGTTATCCAAATAAATTATATCTTTATCTAATTTAAAAAAAAATTATCAACATCCATAACAAAAGGGTTATTGGACCTTGATCACAATATCACATTTCCATTAATTCATCTTTCTAGGTCACCTTACCAATTCAATAAACTTTTTAAAATACTTTGTGAACATATAAATCCTAATTCATATAACATAATTCATGAATTCAAAAACTTGTTCCCTTTTATCATCCCACTTCCTTCTCAAACCATTAAATAAGGCTCATTGTCTCTGTCCTTAATACCAATTTAAAAAATATGAAATATTAATCATGTATTAAAATTCATCAAACATAATTTGATAATGTTTAGAAACAATACTATTTAAGTAAATCATACCTTCTATATGTCACATGTGCCCTCTTCGTCATCAGTAGCCAGACCATTATTCCTATAAACCTGCTGATTTCTTTCAATATATTTCTCCCTAAGGATTTAAATTTTGTAATGAAAATACCATCCAAATTTAAATCATTTGATAGTCAATGATACCCTAGTGAGGATATAATTCTCATCCATATAATTAACCCAACTTTCCATTTTCCCATTTTTAGTTACCTTTTTGTGGATTTTGTTTCCATAGAAAAATATTTTTATCATTCCTCTAAGATATCCAGTTGTATGTAGAGAGGTATGTAATTTCTTAGAAACCACTCTCTCAATACTTTAACAAAATTAGAATACATTTACCTAAACAATGTCTTATCTATTGACATATACCTAGAGACATCCCTAGAAATATTTGTATAAATATCCTTAGGTATATCAATAATGTTTTTTCACCCTAGATTCAATGGTTGATTAAATATTTCCTTTGATACCAACTATAAAAAAACATTCTTACCATAAAGTGATATTACATATTTTTAGATCAATATTAACAATATTAAAATTTATAATCCTAAGGAATGTAATGGTCTTGTGTCTTTATAATCTTAGAACACATTATTTTAATTTGGTAAAAGATCATAAACATCAAATGTAATGATCTTACGTTTTTTTACTCATACATAAAACAAATCTTTAAAACTTGAGGAAATGAATCATAAGAAAGGGTGAGTCCAAATCCTCAGTATGGGTATATAATTGAGATATATAATTATAACAGGAGATTAAGGGTCTTAAAACATTAGAGTAATATTTTTATATTGTACACAACATATCAAAATTTAAAATCAATAGTTAGGAGAAGATATTGGTTGTTTATAAAAAATAAATCATAATGGAATGAAATTACATGATCCATGAGAGCATATAATTTGAATAAGACGTGAAATTCTGGTATACACAAATGCATAGAAAATATTATATCATGTGAACCTACCAAGTACTTTATAACATGTTAGGTTCATGATAATCACCAGTGTAGCTACTTCCGGATTAGGATGTCCTTCCATATAACATATTATTCTAGGCTTTGAATTCCATCTCATTTACCCTCTGGTTATGGTCTTTAGATTCCCTCTTGTGTACCCTCTTGTTACTAACATTGGTTTCCCTCCCATGTACCCTCCTTTTATGGGCTTGGTATTCCCTCCAGTGTACCCTCTTGTTATAGTATTGAGATTAAATTCCATGTAACCTCTTGATACGGTCAAGGAATTCCCTCATGTGCACCCTCTTTTTATTATATCTTCATTCCCTCCTACATACCCTCTTATTATGGGACTGGGATACCCCATAGTGTGCCCCCTTTTTATAGGCTTCGGATATTGTACCCTTTACCCTTTGAGCTCACAGAACATTTACCATTACCAAGTGCATTTAATGGAGAAATATGTCCCACTCATTATGTAATTAAATAATAAATACATGTTCTGCAAGAAAATAAATCATTCATCATATCAGGACCCCTGAAAAGAAATGGGTTTCATAAACATCATATTATAACCCATGAAATGAAATGGGTATCATATCCATTTAAGCATATCATAACATATGGAAAAGAGATAGGTTTCACAATAATTTCATTATATAATAATTCATGAAATGAATTTGGTTTCATATGTTTTTTATCATGGTATAACTTGTGCAATGATAATACAAATCATTAAAAACTTTTCATCATAAACATAAACTATTCAATGAATGAATAATAATGTTTTTAATGGATCAAGTTCCCATTATGGAATGAAAAACTCCAATATGTATCATATTAGATAGAAACCAATTTTGAAATATCATTTAAAACATTTCTTGGAGAAATTATCGTTTCAAAATTTTTAAAAATACATTTTAAAACCTAAAACATTTTAAATATCTCAATCCTTAGAGAATTATAAAAGAAGGGCTGAATATAATTTTAATCACTTTTTATAAAATTCATTTTTTAAAATACTTTTCCTTGAAAAATTTCCTAAAATTTAATTGAAACAATTTGAACACATTTTTATGAAACGTGTTTTTTGAATGAAAATATATTTCTAGTGCAGAATATAAATAAAATTTACTTTTCTAAGAAGCATTTTTTCTAATAATATTTTATACTAGAAGAATTGGAAAATGGTACCATTACGTGAAGATATAATTAATTACTAGATTAGAATAAAATACATGATAAATATTGAGATTTTCATTAAATTTTTTCATCAATATAAGCTTAATCATAAACAATCAAAATAAATGATGATATTGTAGAAATAAATTGTTACCACTTTAGTAACATTGAATAATAATACCCATGAAATGATAACATTAAATTAATCATATAATATCATTAATATAAGTATATTATTGGTATAAAATATAAAATGGGAATTATATACACCTCATAATAGAATATAGGTGCGTAACATAGCATGCGTCTTAAATAAGTCAAATTGAGACAAAATTAATTTTCTGACATGGAAACTACAGAACCGTGAACCCATGAAAGAGAGACCATAAATGGGATATTTAAATAACAATAAATTTTTTTCTATTAATATTATAATACATTTATATGTAGTATAAACACCACACAAAATAAACATGTGGTGAATATGACATAAGTCTCGAAGAAGTAAATGTGGGATGATAAAACCCTTAATACCTGGGAATCTTTTGAGTCATGTGATCCATAAAAGAATAAAGTAAATTGGACATTTTTATATAATGAAATAAATTAAATTATTTATATAACATTTCATAGTTATGTATATACACCACAAAAAAATAATCAATGTTTAATATATCATATAACTCACAGAAATAAATGTGAGACGAGAAAAAAATTACATTAAGTCTTGAATTGCTTCATTAATTTTCAAACCTATTGTATAATAAATATAATTTTCATGTAAATATGAAAAATAAATATATTATTATATACAATAACATATATTATATTATTTTGAAATTAAATTACCCATTTATTGGCAATTCCATGTTAAATTTATATTTCGGGTAATATCCTCTTTGTTTTTCATATCTGTTTTGATTTGTTTTTTTTTGTCCATTTTCTTTGATCATGATTCCCATGTAACCCAAATGAAAAAAATTATATTAATATCATATTAATTCAATATAAAAGTATTTATAACTATTTATAAATTTTATAAATAGAAAAATAGGTACATCGTTCATGGAGATGGTAGGTCGTACGTAGGCCTGAATATTGTTTCAGATTTCCTATCATGTTGAAAGAAAAAAAGTAAATGAAATATGGCTATATATATATATAGTATAATTATATTATAATTATTATTTCATATATAACACATATTTTTATTAGAACCATCTTTAATGCATTCAATGTAAAGTATGAATGAATCACATCACTTTGCAGAGGCGGTAGTCAACACATCCACAAATGATGTTATCATATTCTCAAAAAATGGAAAGCATGATGGTAAGTATTATATAATAATTAAATAAGATTAAATTAATCATAAATATTATATATATCATATAAAAATATAAATTCCATCATTATTCCCAATCAAGATAGGTGGTAATGGAAGAACGAATGACATCAGTTCGCGAGGTGGTAGTCCAACGTACACAGAATGATAATTGCATATCCTATTTAATTGAAGTGTTTGAGAGTGTTGGTTTCAACCGTAAAATAACAAAATATTAGTTTATCTAATATAATTATGTTTTTAAAAAACAATTGAATAATCAAAATTTATGGGTTGTAGAAATAAATAAGATAAAAATTCTTATTGAAGGATGTTACCTCTTCTCTGGGTAATTTTTTTTTAATGTCCCCCAAAAAACATAATTGGATTTATTTATGTTCAAATTTAGGCTTCTAGGATGAGCAGATTGAATTTTGGTGCATATATGGGAAGGTTTTGGTCAATCCAACGGTATTGAGAGGTGTAAAAAAGTGATGGCAATGAATTCCATTTTATATTGGTGGAGCGACATTCTTGTAATTACACAAAGGCATAAAAAATTCAGAGGTTTCCCTTACAACTTGTGACACAAATTGTGATAAATTTAAATTCAATAGGGTATAGGGTCTAAATATTTACACCCAATGGATTTTTACATGTTTCTAGTTCACTGTGTCACATTAAGTTAAATTATAGTCCCAAGGAAAACTAATTTTTCTCTTAATAGTTATAATTAATTTTTACTATTTTCACTAATATTTATGGTAAAAAATATTTTTGAACATATTATATATTAAAAATTAAAATGATTCTAAATATTGAATAAATTTTTTAATATTACAATCATAAATTTAGTGTAATGTAATTTAAAATAATCTCATTGGTAGAATAAAACAGTGGGGTTCGAAAGGGAAATGTTCAAAATATTGAAATGTTTTTATATTCAATTTCATTGTGAAATTTATTCCTATAAAACAAATTGAATTAATATATTTTTAATTTATCAAAATATAATTAATAATAAATTAAAATATAATTTATTATGTGAATAAATTAGATAAAAATGCAACTTTCATCTAAAATTTAGTATTTGTCACTAATCATAAAAAAATTAAAATTCTCAAAAAATATCAAAAAATAATGAAATGTATATTTTGAAATTGAAATTTCTATAATAAATTTTATTTTTTATATTTAATTTATAAATGTGTCAAAAATTAGATTTAAAACATTCTCTCTATTTAATGGTTGTAAAATAACTTTTATGAAAAAACATATCTTTTTATGCATAAAATTATGTCTATTATTATCACATATATAGAAAACTAAAAAGGTCAGAATTAAATAGTTTACTAAATATATACTATATATATTTCATTGAAACTATTAAAAAAATTGGTTTTTAAATTATAGAGACAAGACGTGTTTGTACATGGAAATTTTTTTATCAAAAATCCATTTTTTTATATTAAAGTAGATCTTACTCTAAATTATAAGTAACTGATAAAAAATAATCAATTTTTTAAATATTTTTTTAATAATTTATTTGTTCATATTCATACTCTCCATTCCAATGGCTGGGTTAATACTATCATAATAAAATTAATAATATATTTTATTTTGGTAAAACTCGGTCTTGAGTGTAACATAAGCTATTGAAGGGACTCAGTATTTTGTATAACATAAGAAAAACTCCATGTCACAAGATATATATGAATAAAAAGAAGTGAAATATTAACTTGGTGAGGTACATAACACAGTCCAAACTTATTTCTTTCATTTAACGAGAGATATATTATGTGATGTGTGTAATGTAAAATCTTTAAAAGATTAAATTAATTCACAAAATATAATTAAAAAAATCGTGAGGTGTTACAAAATATCGAACCAACATATTTGGACACAATATGGAGCCTCTCTTCATTGAAAATGGGCCACCATAGGTTCCATAAAATGGTATCCAAAGTAGGTTCTTCTAAGAGAAGATAATTTTCTTCACAATGTTCCTTATAGTTATTTCTTCTTTTTGGACCATAAATTAGGTATTGAAAATTATATTATAATAGAACTATATATAAAATATATCGAGCCTCAATTGTTTTTATTTCATAATACTTATCCATATCCCCATTCATTAAATGGTAATCAAACCCATCGCATCTGTGTGTGGCAGACTACTTCCTCGCGAACAGATTTAATTTTTTTCCATCACTAACTCACTTGGATAATCAGAGTGATAGACATAATGGATATATATGATAAATATGAGAGTATATTAATTTAGAATAATTAATATGTATTTAACGTCCTTACGATTTAAACCATTAATGTAAAGATATCACAGCTCGTCTGTACGTACGAACTTTCATCTCCATGAAGCGATGTGATTCATCTTCCTTATCTAAATTTGAATAGTGGGATTAAATTTGAATCCAACAAATAAATATAATATTGATAAAATTAATTAAATTCTAGGGATTATTTAATTGTATCTTATATATAATAATGAGAACATTCATTAAAAAATATGCATGAGAAAATATAGAAATTAACAACCAAAATAATGATAATATTCGAATATTATCATCCTCAATCAAGGGTATAAAATAAATATGAAGATCATAAAAACTGATATTATTCATTAAGAAGAATTCACAAGTAAGGGTTATATTTGATGAAATAATATGTCTATATTGAAATATTTATTTCTATAACTATGAGATTGGATATTATTAATGAGTTTGGAGCCTTAGAAGGAGTTATTCCTTATACCAATCATGGTGTGCCGATGTTTTGGGGAAAACCCTGTGTCCCAAAATATTCACAAATTATGATCCATAATAAAAATCAGTTAGCTTCATGTAAGTTAAATACTATATCAATGGAATGTAGAATAAGTAATTTGAAGGATATTTTTTTGTGAACTTTCTTTATTACTTCATGCCATTTAAATGTCTTGCTTCCTTCTTAAATAATATCAACACATATATTTGAAACTTTTTATGAAGTGGAAGCATCCTCTTGTAAAAATATTCCTCTATTTCATGGAAAAAATAAACCCATACTTTTGAGTATATAGTTACTGTAATTATAAATCTATGAATATTTAATCAATCTTTATTGACCAACTGCATATGCATCATTATTAATCGTATGCTAAATAGATTTAAATTAATGAGGTATATATTCTTGATTAGGATTAATATTGGATATTTAAATTATATACTCATACATATGTATTTCCCAAAAATATTCCTATTCTATGATTATAGTGAATTCTATAAGGATTTTTGACATTAAATCATCTCTAAACTTTTCGTGTGTCACCTGGATAGGTACACCTCTTCTTAATACCATTAAATATCATTATCCATCACATGAAATAAATTTATTAATAAATGAGAAGACAGGGAACTCTTGGAAATGCTTCCTATTAAAATCTGGTAAACGGTTAGGAATTAAAACCAAATAAATAGTGATGAACTATTTGTTTTATAAGCACCATTCCAGAGAAATATCTAAATCATTCTACAAGGAGTATATACATGGGAAAACAAACAATATGGGTTTGTTCTTTAAAACAATATTGATGCCCCATCCATATTATATCATTCATATAGGGTGATGTGTTAAAAAATAAAGATTGATTATTATCTTCATTCTATTGGAATTTGTTTTTGTTAGCTTTTTTTCCTTATTCAATCAACATATGGATGATATTAATCATTTTTGTATTCTTTTCCACCACTGCATTTCTATGAAATTTCTTTGCTACTATATTCGATCGCACTATCCCTTATATGGATAGAATATATGGGCACTTAAGGATTTTATTAAAATTACTCACTCAAAATAGTTACTAAATATTTTATTAATAGATCATTAAGAAATTTTAACATTGTTTTTACAAGTCAAAACAAGTTGGTTTATAAAAGTGTGAAATTCTATTTATATTCGACAATCTCTCAAATCATAATTACTTTGAAAAATGAAAAGAACTATCAAAATTATTTTTTGAGTACTCTATTCATGATCTTTCAATAATTAACCATCTTGGAATTATAGGTAATTATAATCCTCCTTCTAAAAACATATTATTCATGTGGATCCACCTTTCTAGGGCTTGATCAAGTGCAATACAGATGGAGATTCAAGAGGGAATCCATTCCATTCAAGATATGGATCAATTTTCAAAAAACAAAATTGTGATATTATGAGGTACCTCTAAAGTTCAAATGGAATGATTACATATCTTTCTTCTGAAATTCATTCTATAATAAATATAGTTGAAATGGAAAAGGTGTGATTATGGATGAGTTTATGGAAATAATATGATTCGTCCATTATAGTGAAATCTATAAGGAATAGCTCAATTTATATATCATAGAATATGACATCTAAATGGGTTTAATTAATGGGGAATATAATTTCCATGAATTTTATCATCACACGTACATACTAGGGAGAAAATCACTTAGGATATAGGTTAGTAAACATTGGGGCTGATTCTCTAGAGTTAACATATCTTAATGATGATCCTAATGATTTAACTTTTTTTATGATGTGAATTATATAAAAAATATTTTTTTGGATAACTGTAACTTTTATATTATCCAACAAAGGTGGTGTGTCATTTTTGGGCATTTATCAATTTTTCAAAAAACAATTTATGTGGTTAATATGGGTTAAACTAAAAAGAAACCATAGGTAATAAATTTTGTATCAATTTATTTTCATTAATGCATATTATAATGTTATACAACAAATTTATTTTATATGGTTTATATAATACCTATTTTATATATAATTTCTAGATTCATTCATAATTCATGGTATTTCAACTTTTATTATAAATTATTTTATCCAATTGGATTTGATGTGAATGTTACCAAGAGGTAAAGAATTTCTTAACTCAATTTCATTCGATTATGTTATATTACTTTTTATTGTCTTTGAGATTCTAATAATATTTCTGTAATTAATATTGATTATATTATGTTTTTTAGACTTCATGTGTGTCAATTTATAGTTGATACACCTAATTTATTCATATATTAATTCTTAGTTAAATGTTATGATCATTATAAGCGTTTTGCATCTCAATTTGTCTTTTTTGTGACAGTTATTATGTTATAAACCAGTCTTCTTTTTTAAGGTGTATATACTATTATTAGGATTTATCATGAATATATTATTAATCATGGTATTTATTGTTTTATTTGAAGTTATTTATTTTATGGGGCTTAGGATTTAAAATATTACAAATTGGTAAGGGTTTCTTTCACAATCTAATTTTAATTTTGATTATTTACTTTTGAATTCCCATTAAGTAAATTATTTTATCATAATATAATTAAAACCTTTCATTCTACAATCCTAAGGTTATTCATTTAGTATTAAAGTAATTGTACAATTTTCATCTATTTGGTATATAATATTATTTTGAAAATGTTTTTTAAGAGAACCCTACTTTATTCTGCTCTTTGTTTAGAAATCCTATTTCATCAAAATAATTTATTTTTGAAAAAAAATTTCTAGTATGTTTTCAATATTATACTATGTTTTTTTAAATTAATTTTTACACTTTTTGGATTTTTAAAAAATATTTTCAAAGGAATATTCTAATAATTTTCCAAAAAAGGATCATTTTTCCTTTTCTTATGAAATGTGAAAGTAATATTTATTTTAACATAATCTTAATGATGGGAAATTTCCTACCATTGTGACGACTTATTAATTTGAATATTCTGTTACAATATTACAAGGTTATTTTCAAATAATTTATTTTTACAAATTTTTTTTGAAATTTTATGTTTTAAATCGGATTTCCAATGTAACAGTGTATTTTCTTCAAGAATTTGTTTAATTATATTTTTATTATATTTATATAAATTTGTGAAAAAACATATTATTTATTGTGTAATCTATTGGTGATATGTTATATTGATACCATATTTATTCTTTCTCTCGATGGATTATGATTAGTTTGACTAAGGAAAGTATTTGTATTCAATTTCTAGATTAGCATTATATTAAATAGTTTACTTTACTCTTATCATTAGAAATATAATTTCCATTAAATATTAATATTAATTAATATGGGTAGGCATATTTCATAAACTATATTTCATTTATATATACAGTATTTTACTTTGAAGGTTATTTCATTAACTGCCAAAACATTTATATTTTGTATTCTATACTTAATATAGACATATGTTGATAAGGAATATTGTTTATAAATTAAATTGATCATTTAATATATTAAAGATTCATTGGACATGAATTTATGATTGAGGACCCAAATTATATATAATCTTTATGCATTGAGAGTCCCATGAGGTTAATCAATAAGCTATCATTAAATGGATTTCTATGGTAAACCTACACATTGATTAAAATATCTTGGTGAATGGTCATGACAATATAGATATCATGATATTTCAGATTATGATTCCCAAAATTAAGCATTTTCATCATTGAAAACTCAGTAGTTTTTTTCCATGATATTTTTTCATTGATATTATCCATGGATAATTTTTTAAAAGTTACTTATGAAATGGAATTTTTGTTAAGTTATTTAAATATAAAAATTTGTTATCCCTTAACTAATCATGATTTTAATGTTACTAATTAAATGGAATCTTTGTTCCATTATTTACATATCTATATTGATTGTGACTAATTAATTCATGATATAGTCCATTGAGAAAAACCCTTATTGATATGTAGAGTTCACCCCTATTTTTTAATTAATTAGCTTATTAATAATGAATTTTTGAATACATTCAATTATATAGAATATTTACATTCACTATGATGTAATTTATGTTGTCATATGTAATGTGGGACTCAATAATGTGTTTATTTCAGCAATACTACTAATATATTCAGTCTTTTGTGATGAGATCACTTATATCAATTTCCAATATAATAAACTTATCAATTACATTGTTCTACTATGTTTGGGGTATTTAAATATAATATTATAGAAGTACTTTTAGAAGTCTTGGGAGTCAAATTAATGAAAACATTGATTAAGAAGAATGAACCTATGATAAACATTGTAGATGAGTATAGATGAACAACCTAGAGATTGTATGAGGAAGAAATTATTTTTTCCATCCTATAAATACATTTCTTTCTATATACTATATGTTAATTTAGTTCAAGAATAGTTATACCTATTGTTAATAACTCAAAATATGGTGAATCGATATTTGACTCAATCGTCACCTGATGCACGATAACAGGCCGTGCGGTGCACAGGGATTGACGCTCTAGGGGATATGATTTTTTATATTAAAATATTGATATCATAAAATACAATAATATTATGATTCATATGTGGATGGTTTACTATTTTTATCCACCATAATGTTTAAATAATTTTATGATTGATTATAGTATTAAAGGCATAAATACCCCTTATGAGGTTTTGTGTGATGGATATACCTTTGTGATATTTATTATGTATTAATTGAAACTTTTGGTATACATAATAAGTTTATAACCTATGCTTAATTTTTTACATTATCTTATAAATAATTATTTTATATTTTTGGACATAAGTGTATGGTTATTGATAACCTTTAGGGTTAATATGATCAATGATGATTTGTTAATTATGATTATTTAATTTCATTGAAAAAAATATGTCTTATAAAAAACCCTTATAGTCAGAAATTTATTTGATGTCTAATAATATATTTAAATAAATTAATATGTTTAAGAATGTTATAGGAGTTATATTGATATATTTATTCAAAAAGGAAAACCCTCACATTGGGTGATAACTTTTCATATTTAGTGATATCGCGGGGCTTCAACCCATAACCAAAGGGTGATATGGGTGTAGTGGATAACATTGGCCTTTGTGATGTTGTGGTTAAAATGATATTGTTTTCACTTAAAATATTTGACATATAGAAACTTATTTAATTTATTATGATGATTTTGGGTTCAATTGTTGAGTTTTAAATATTGATGTACTATATTGGATAGCTTGGTCTAACTATTTTTGTTTTTTAAATATGTAGAGATATATATGATGACTTTTTACTCATTTATGGATCTTATGATTCACTAAAAGGTAATTTTAGTGCTTCAGGCATAAGAAATTCATATTGGATATTTATTCATTGTAGTTATAAGAGAGTTGATGATTGATTGAAGAACATCCAAAGAATGACATTTTTCTTATAAAATAGAGAGATACCAATTATGTGTATTTCTCTATGTTCTAATATAGTTAAATAATTCCTCAACATTTAGGAAATCATCCTGAAATAAAAGTTTTATCATGTTATCTTCATATATTATGAATCAATGGTCCTTCAACTCGTCACAAATTTATGGGTTTTTTTCTTTTACATTATCTTGGTCATTCACTTTCTTGTCATCAATTATCTCCATCACTCGCCATTATTATTTTCCCTTCTATTTACTATAAAAAAATTACTCATTAGATCACATTAATAAATGTTTTATCACACAAAATTGAACATTATACAACTCTAGAGATTGATAATTCTAGTGTATTTGGGAAAATAGGTACGTTACAAAAAAATTAAAAAATAAAATAAATTATCATTATTGAAAACATCCATAACATTTTCCTAATATTCGGTGGCTTTTAAAACTACATGGGATAACCTAGGGACAAACATAAGAAATGGTTGAGATATAATGACTATTAAGGGAATAAAAATGGCATAATGTGATACATGTTAGACAATAACAATATCAATGGGTCAATAAAATATTATGAATCATAAATATGAATAATGAGACAAGATTTAACAAGATATTCATGACATGGTAAATGTGGCAACAACATAAAATATTGCATCATAAACATTATTCAAGGCTGAAATGCCAATACATCATAGATTAAAAAATACCATAAAAGTATTAATTTAACTCCTTATCCAAAAAATGACCTCTTGTGAGACTAAACATTTCTAAATTCAATGGATCACTATATAATTTCTTCCCACCCGTCACATTCATTTCATTCTCATGCATAAGTGTGCCACATAGATCATAATACATGGACTCATTTATCATGAAATTTTATTCTGAAAATATGTATTGTGGTATAAATAAAAGTAATTCCCAATTCAATTAAGTATATATGTATAAAATTGAACATCCATGATCGGAAATGGGTGTATTATTCAGTAAAAATTTGATTTGGCCTAGACAAATCATGGTGAAATTACGGCAGCATAACCACATCACCTAATAATTCATAAAAATGGGTTGATTAGAGTGAAAGGAGTATCTAATAATTTAGAAAAAAAATTATGTAATTTAGGTATGGAAATATATATCCCATGATAAGGAATTGGAAATAGTATGCATTAGATAATAATGAAATAATAATAAAGTAGGGAGGGTGAGGATCCCTTACTTGAGTCTATGAATCCAAATGCTTTAGAGGGAATTATTAAGAGTTTGGGGGAACTTAGTAGGACTGTTGAGAGTGTATGGATGATTATGGATGTGCTACAAGCAAAATTAGTGAAGTTAAATTGGATATTGGGTGGGATTAAATAGGTAATAATGGGGAATTCTTTATTTTTTTGGTTTTTTACTCTACATAAAAAAATAACCACATACACAAACCATCCAGTAGTTTTTTCCATGGTTTATACTAAATGATAATGGTTCCCATTATTTTACATGTCCATGTGATGAATATAGTAATAAAATATCATTGATTATGTGGACGTGAGTCACATTCTTAAATAAATGATTTAAACACCCGAAAATATATTAATGGGTTTAGAGGATTAATAATTGAATAATAAAATTTACAAAATATACAGTAAATAGATTAATTTTTAATATAAAAAATATATTGGGTCATGGATACTATTTATAGTATTTATTAAATATCTTTTTGTTAATAATAATGTCATCATACAGAAATTATATGTATATGGTTTTTAATTTTTACCCTAAAATTTGACTGTCTCAGAAAATTATGATAAATTCACTAATGGATCATTTTGAAGTTCTTCTTCCAAAATAATATTCATTTTATATGAATTATTTTTTAAATATTCTTGTTTTAATTTTAAAATATTAATGAATATTTATTGATAAATTCTAGTTTTTTTGACCAAATAGTTTTTGAACACTTATAAAAAATACATTTGACATCATAAAAAATATACCGTATTTTATATTTAATAAAAATGTATTAACAATAATATCATATTAAAAATTATTTATTTAAAAATTCCATTAAATTATCAAAAAAAATTAAATGAATTTGAATATTACCCAAAAATACACATTTCTTATTATTATATCGAAATAAAAATCATTTGTAAAGTATCCATAATAGGATGAAAATATATTCATCATTATATAAAAAATAATGTACATACTCATAATGTTAGGGTCTTGATACATATCCCTTCAATATATCATATTTGTTTGGAGTAAGGTGGGTGACAATGAGAGTTTCACGTGGTGGTTCTACGAACATGGTGTGGGTCGTGATCTCAATGAGTTTGTAATTCTCCCATAAACAGTTTCTTTCATGCATAAGTTGTTTGATACCATCTTAGTATTTGTCAAGGATGAATCCTCGGGATGATATCTCCCCCCAAAGCTCCAATTAATAGTATTCATTGGATACGATCCCACTGGTTGAGGTCATCACTTACTTTGTCAAAGTTAAGTCGATTTTTTAAAGCCCAGTATTTATACTAATCAAGTGATCACTCTCCAGTGGATATATTATAAATGATAAAGTCATATAATAGTATTTTAAATCTAATAGTATATGTTAAAAAAATATGTTTATGTATTTTTTATAACCATATTACATAATTAAAATTTTAATTAAATCAAATGGTGGATTTTATTTATAATAGTTCTGGCGATTGAAATATTTTCCCCTTATGAAATTTCACACAATAAATTTTCATTTCCTATAATAAAAAAGATTAGGGTATCTCTATTTCATAACATTATCCATTTCCCATGTTGCATCTTTAAAAATTTGTTTCTCCATTGTACTTAGACCTGGTGTGTTGTCTTATTTTGTAGAACATTGTCTTTGGGATCTATGATCTACATCACCTACTCCTCATATGAGATATCATTCTCCAATGGTACCTCCTCTAAATTGATTACATTATAGGGTTTTGGTATGTACTTTTTAAAAAGGTATACATGGAATACATCATATACTTGAGATAGGTTAGGTGGTAGTGAAAGTTGGTAGGCCACATCTCTGATGTGATCAAGGATCTTAAATGGGTTGATGTATCTTGGGCTATGATTTACCTTCTTCCCAAATATAATCACTTTCTCCCATATAGATATACATAGGAAAAATAAGTCTCCAACATAAAACTCTATGTTTCATTGATTATTGTCAACATATCTCTTATGTTGACTCTATGCAGCCACGATTTTTGTCTAGATGTTCCTAAATTTTTCCACCATTATCATGACCATTTCAGGACCTAGTAGTTTTCATTCCATAACTTCATCCTAGAATGTAAGAGTTTTCACTACTTCCTATAAAGGGCTTCAGTTGGATCCATTCAAATGATTTAGTGGAAATTAATATTGCAAGAGAACTCATCCAAAGGAAGATGTTGATCCCAACTTCCATTGATGTAAATTTAGAATTCTCTTTACATGTTCTCATGTGTTTGAATAGTAATCTCATATTTTAAATCAATTTGGGTGTAATAAGATGTGATGAAGTTCAAATCAGTGTTTAGAGATTTCTAGTTACTTTTATAGAACATGAAGTTGAATCTTAAGGCTTGATTAGATGAAATTGTTTGTATTTCTCAATGAAACCATACCAGTTCTATGTGAAATTTGATCGAGTGATATAACCTATCGAATAAAAATAAAGTTAGATATCATTTTAAGAAGAACCAAAACCACCCATATAGAATTATTTACCATAGATGTGTTCATAAGACTTATAAAAATTCTATGGTGATGTTTTACCATTTCCATGTTGGTATGGGTAATGGTTGTGTTACCAAATTTGAATTCTACCTTTCAGAATTCACTTGATGACATACCAGGTACAATGATTTGTATTTAGCAATCTCCTTCTTCATATTTTCCTTCCAATAGTTCTATAATTGATCTTGATACATCATTATGCTTCCTTCGTGAATGGAAAAGGTCAAACTATGTACATCATCCAACAGTTTTGTCTTTAACTCAGGAATTGATGGTACACATATTCATGACCCAAATCTCATAACTTCTTTTGCATTAAAACTGAACTCTAAGGATTTAACTTTTATTATGGTTTCCACTATCATCTAAATTCCCCCATAATCCCATTGAAAATCCTTTAACCCTTCTGTAATGATGGCTGAGAAATCATTTGTGAATGTATTTATGATGATCATTTCTTTAGGTTTCCCATTTCCATTCTCTTAATGTCTAAGATGATTATATCCTTATCAATTTTCATCAATGATAAAATTGATCTATATTTTCTACTTACAAAATATTCCATTTTATTCCCTTTCCTAGGATTGTAGTGAATTGAGCAGTCATATTCCTTGATAAGCTCTACATGTCTTTGTTGGTGAATGTTATACTTTGTTATGTGAATATATACTTGAGGATTTTTTGAACCATATATATTTTACTTATCTCCCCAAAGAGATAATGTCACCAAATTTTCAAAGAAAATTTCAATGCATCTAATTATAGATCATGTGTTTCATATTTTTGTTCATAAAAATTCATCAAAAATGAAGAATAGGTTTTTCATTTGTTATTTTTCATTAACACACAACCCAATCCCTTCATCAAAATTTCACATAATACCACAAAAAGATCTCCACTTGGGGATAGTGTGAAAACATGTGAAATGATAAGAATCTATTTAAAATCCATAAGGATTGACCTTTCATTAATCATTCCAATAAAACATGACTCCCTTTTGAGTTATCTTTGTTAGAGGATTTAAAAATAAAAATAAATTTCTCACATTTTTATGATTGGACCAAGCTAATATTGGTAAGAAAGAGATATCTATAACATATGTTAGCCTCAGTCATCCTTGAATTCATTTTGACTTCTGAGGATCCTAATATATACCATTTTTTTATTCCATGTCCTAATAATGAGACTACCCTCAACCAGAACTCACATTTTATGTACTTTTCGTAAATCGTATCCTTTCTAATGGTCTTTAGCAGAGTGCTTAGATTCTTCTCGTGATCCTCCTTAGTTATTGAGGGTATTTGAATATCATCTATAAATACTATAAATATTTTTGAGGTAATCTCTAAAGATAATATTCTTTAACTCTAATAATATTTCTAGATCATTAGTGAGTTTTAGTGGAATTACTATGAAGACATAGTCCCCATACCTTGTATGAAAAAGTAGCCTTGGGGATATCCACCTTCATCACACAAACATGGTAATATCTTGACCGTAAATCTGTATTGAAGAAGTATTGTTATACACATATCGTATTTCACAAGTTATCAATCCCTGGATGAAGATACGTATTCTTTCTCATGGACTTTTTGAGCTCATGGAAATCAATGAAAAGGCTTACTGGCCCATTCTAATTATTTACAAAGAGGACTGGTGGACCCTATTGTAAACCCCTTGGTCATATAATCCATTTATCTAGATTCTAAAATAGTTTTTTCTTCATATCCTCAATTTCCACAACATCCAATATATGTGGAGTCTTGTATAATGGAAATTCCCTAGGTATAATCTCTAATTAAAATTCAACCTCCCAAAGTAGAAGGAAGTTATGAAAATTCTTTGTTTAATACATCTATGTATTCCCTCACAATGGGTGTGTATTCGAAGATGATATTTTTATTTAACTCAATCATTTGATCTAGATATTCTTTCTCATAGGTAAATAGTAACCATGCATGAGATATCGGTGATAATGAATATTCACCCCTCTCTTTTTTAGTTGTATAGAATCTAGGATTGATTCATAATACGGAGAGCGATTTTCTTATCATGATAACTTATTTTTGATCTATATAGGGAAAAAAATACATTCCCATAATTGAATAAAATTACACCAAAGGAATTAATACAAGTTTCGTGGGGAATTTCAACCCAAAAATTGTGATACGGGATGAGTTATCAACTTTGGATGCAAAAAATTAACCATTTTTTTCACTTGCAGATCAATATCCAAGCGCTTTTGCAGTGTTTGAATAGTTCAAATAAAATTTTTTGATATGAAGGAATAAATAGAATCATTATCAAAAAGATCATTCACTATTATTGAATGAATAACTAGCATACATATCACCATTTTTTTGTTTTAATTCACCTCAATGGTAGTGATGAAAAAATGTAACCCTTTTTTCCATGGAAGATGTTGGTTGACTTTGAAACCCCTTGGTTAAGTGAATTGATTTTCAATGTTGCATGGATCCCAAAAGTTGAAGAAATGAAAAATGTGATGAGGGTTTAAAAGGTAATTCTATTCCTTCACTGCATTAGTGGCTATCTCCTATCAGTAATCGCTAACTATGCAAACTTCCATCCCAAACCTCAATCATTTCCTTTTCCCCCTTAATCAATTTTTTGGGTTCTTCTTTCCTCACCTTTGATAAGTGGGATATTGAAATTTATGGACACCATTAGATTTCTCCGTCAAACTGCCATCATTGAACTCCATATTTTCTTCTTATCCTCAAGATACCCTTGAGAATTTCTAATTTCCATTTTTATATTGAGGTTTCATCAGACATTTCAGGGATTTTCATAGACTATGTCTCATCGCACCAAAGACGCAGTCAACCTTGCATCTGCGAGTAATGACAAAGTTGGAGGTGTATCCTGAAATTCTTGTGATTTTTTTCTTTCACACTACGAATGACTCATCGTCTTTCTTCTTGAGGAAAAGGAAATCCATTTCCATTTTAGGATAGAGAGTGTGAGGAATATATTTATCAATTTTTTTACAATTCCTTCCACCAAATCACTTAAATCTCTTTCGCAAGCATTGTATTCTTGATCAATTTCCCCCTCTAATCCTATTATTCTTCTACATGATAAACATCCAGTAAAACCTTCTCTATCTCAAAACATTGAATGATGGTTAATATCTTCTCAATTGAGTAGATCCATTGTTCCATGATTAAGGGATCAAATATTCCATTGAATGTTGGAGGCCTTTATCATATAAATATCTCAATCATAGAATGTTTTCTATTAGGCATTTTTGGATACTGTTGTAGCTCTAGTATTCTATTAAAAACCTAGGTTAGATGAGAGAGTATCATAATTATGTTTTAGATTCCTTTTTTGATCGGGTCAAACATCTCATTTGGGGTAGTCATCACATTACCCATTACATTGATTGTTTACCCTATTCCTCATATTTTCGGTCATTGGATAGAATAAAAGGAAAATTGAGGATGAGTATTTTTAAACTATTAAACACATAAAAGGGAAGTTAATTACATTAATGGGGTAACTTATAAATTATATTTATTTCTTTAACTGATGAACTTCTAGGATAGAATCTATGTTATAGATGATCCATTTCCTAAAATATATTCTTATGAGAATTTTTTGTTCCCAAAATAATGGGAAGAAATGAGTTCATGAATTTACACAATCATATCCCCTGGGAGTGTCTAAATAGGTGCATAGTAAAGCCTGTTTTTTGTTGACAAGGATACACAGAGTTCAGCCCAACACACCTTTTCTGAGTAGATTTCCACTTTTATAATCCATAGAGGGATTTATTTTCCAGATAAACCATTAATATATACTTACCAAAATTTAAGGATGGTTTCTTAATATTACCATTAAATTTTTTTAACAGAGTTTTATTAACATAATATGAAAAATAACTAAACATTACCTTTAATACAGACAATAAAAAATATGGTCTTTATTTCACATTAATAAATGATTTATTACATAAACTGATTCTTAATATGACCTGAAATATTGACATGTCTAGTGTACTATGGAAATTAGGTACATTACATAACAATTTAAAACATAAAATAAATTATCTTTATTGATAAATTCCTTAACATGCTTCTAAAATTCATTGGATTTTAAGCTGCATGGGATAACCTATGGGAAAACATACGAAGTGGGTAAGATATAAAGCCCAGTAAGGGAATAAAAAATTAATAAGGTGATACATTTTAGGAAATATGAATATAAATAGAAAAATAAGGGAGTAGGAGTCATAGACATGAACAATAAGACATGTTATGGCATTATATTCTAAAGAGAGGAAATATGGAAACAACATAAAACACAGTATCATAAACATAGGTTCATGCTAAACAACTAATACATCATGGTGGAAAAAGTCCCATAATGGAATCAAGTTCACTCATTGTCCCAACATGAAATCTCATGAGTCTAACCATTACCCAATGCATTGGGGCACTATATAATTTTGGGTGCACCCATCATATTCATTTCATTCTCATGCATAAGTGTTACACAAAGATCATAGTACATTGATTAAATTGTCATAAAATTGTATTCAAAAAATAGAGTTCGGAATACAAACGTGTAAGTCCCAACTAAATGTGATATTTTTTTATATCTGTGAACAACCATGATATGAAATTTGTATCATATTCATTAAATAATTATTAGGGAATGGAAAAATAACAGTGAATGTTCAGAAACATAACGATGTCACCTAATAATTCATAAAAATGGGTTTTTGAGAGACAAAGGGATATATTATCATTTTAAAATAAAATTGGTAGTTATAGGGACATGTAAAGACTTGTTCCAAATTAATAAATTTAAAAATAAAGGCCTAAGATAATAATGAAACTTGAATAAAGAAGAGAAGGTGAGGATCCATTTCATGAGTGTATGAGTCCATATTCTTAGGAGGGGATTCTTGAGAGATTGGGTAAGCCTTGGGTGGAATCTAGAGAGTTAATGTAAGATTTTGGACATATCCATGCAGTTTTTGTGAAGATAAATTAGATCATGGTTTTTTTATATAGGAAATGAGGGTGATTTATTTATTATTTCAGTTTTGGACTATACATAATAACATAACCAAAACCCCAAACCATCCCATGGGGTTTTCCTATGGTTTATAAAAATGGGAGTGGTTATCCTTATTTTATAAGGATAAGGTAAAAAAGTAATGAAATTATTCCATTTCTTATATGGAGGTGAGTAATTCTCTTAATAAAATGATTTAAAACCCATAAAATTTATTAATGGTTTTGGAGGATTAATAATTAATTGTAAAAATTAACGAACTAAAAATAAAATCATATTATTTTAATGGTAAAACATTTATTTGTTCTTGGATACCCATTATAGTCATTATCACATTAGGTTTGGGTCATCATTATTCTATAATATACAATGCATATTTATACGATATTTATTTTTATCCAGAAAACTCGACCCTCTCAGAAAATTATGAAACATTCACTGTTGGATAATTTACACATTTGGAATAAAAATATAATATTAATTTTATCTAAATAATTTTTTAAATATATTCATTTTTACTTTTAGAAAAGCAATCGATTTTTTGGGAGAAATGTTGGGTTTCATGACAATAAACATTTTTTGAACTGTTATAAAAATTAAATTTGACATCATAAAAATTATATGATCATTTATATTTAATAAAAATTATTTAACGATAAGAAATTATGAAAACATTATTTATTTAAAAAATATATTAATATTTCAAGATAAATTCCTTAATTAAATTTGAATATTTCCCAAAATTACTTTTTTTATTATATCAAAATTAAAATAATTTATAAAGTATCTATAATAGGATGAAAATATATTAATACTTCTATAAAAAATAATATACATAATCATAATTCTAGGTTCTTAATATATATCCCTATAATACACCAGAAAATTATGTAGGAGTAAGGTGCCTGGTGGGGAGACATTCATGGGATAGTTCAACGTAAATGGATTGGGTCGTGATCTGGATGAGTTTGAACATCTCTGATAAATGGGTTCTCTCATCCCTATGTTTATGGACCTCAACCTAGTATTAATCATGGGTGATTCCCTATGATTCTTTCACCCTCATAGTCTCTGATAACTGGGATTCATATGATACGATCCTACTGGTTGAGGCCATCACAACCCTTTTCTCTATCTATTGGATTTGTGAAAACCCTATATTTATACTAATCATGTGATCACTATTCAATTACTATATTATAAAATATAATGATACTTAATGATCATTTAAATATAGTTGGATATAATAAAAAATGTGTATGTGTTTTCCATAACCATATTATGTAATGGGTCATTTAATTAAATCTGAAGAGGAATTATTTTTATAATAGTTTTTTTCATTACATTCCATGTCCATATTTTCATTTCCTACTAATGTTATCCTACTTGTAAACCTAGAATATCATTCTTCCAAATGAAATTAATATTTTCATTTTGCTCTTCTAAGAGGATTTTTGGTAACACTTTTTACTTAGTGGGTTCTAAAAAAATAATTTTCAAATTTCTAACCCTTTATTTTTAGAGAAATTTCAATTTTCAATGATAAAATTGATTAAAGGATGATATATTTTAATACACTAAGATTTGAAATGATGAAAATTGTGTTTGATACTATATATGACATGAAACATCAATTTGTATGAAAATGATGATATGCTATTAAAATGTTATAACACATCAATAAATTTGGTTCGAAATGAAATTTTGAATAAAATTATGAAATTATGTATATATATTTTATATAATTTATTTATAAATGAGAACATAATTCTCAATTAAATAATTTTATGATTCAAAAATAAATTTTCTACAAAAATTGTTTTATTTTACGTTTTATGATTGGTAATTAATACTAATTTATAATAATTTTAGAATATGAATTTTATAATAAGAATATAATTTCTTAATTCATAATTTCAAAATTATATTTAGGTAAAATTTATTAATTTTTCCAAAAATGTTGATGTTTTAATGAATTTTGAAAATATCAATTTTTGAAATACATTTATTTATTTTCCTTTAATTATTAATTTTAATGTCCCATAACTATATTAATTTTATTTCAAATTACCATAATAATAATGTAGTTATATTTAATATAATTAATTTTATTTTATTAATATTTATACTTAATTTTAGTAGAAGATTATTTTTCGGTATTAAAATACATTTTTATTAATGATTTTATTAAGTGTTTAAAATTACCCATATTGACAACAGATTCAAATATAATTTTTTTATTATATTTATAATCATATGAAGTTATATCTAGTCAGTTATTGTTAATATGTATATATTTAATATAAAATCTTCTTTTGCTTGAAAATGCATTTTAAAAAAACCATTTTTCAACATGATTTGTTGGTTTATTTGGAAATTATATTATACCAATAAAATGAATTTATTTTAATAAAATATATAGAATATTTATAATAATAATAATTGATATTATATAGTAATTTTAAATTAATTATTTATCATTTTTATAAATAAATATAGTAATGTTTTTTTCCAAAATTAAGGTTAAAATGTGGTTTTAAGCATGACATATAGTGGTGTTAAAATAAAAATTTCTCAGTTAGGTAATTTTTATCTCATAAATTGGATTTAATATTGATAATAACTAGTTTGAAATTATCTTATATGGATAATATTATTTTATTCATAATTTTTAAATTATATAGGTTAATTAAATAAATAACATTAGTGAAAGCTAAAATAGTGAAAGTAAGTTAAATTTTAGGATAAGGGAATAAAATGTTTAAAATGTTTTTTTTGTTGTATAGTTTTTTTGAAAATAAAAGATTTAAAATCCTTTATTTATCAATTTTTCACCCACATTAGGTAATAATGATTTCCTATTATTGAATATTTTTGGGTACTTATTGAATTTCCACTCGTCTTAAATTATAAATGGGAACTCCATCCCCTCAAAATTTCACACCTATAAATCTATTTTTCTCATAAAAACACTACATAAATATCTCCCAGATATAATTATCCTCATTCTATAAATTCTTATATTACAAAAATACTAACCCTAGGGTCATTAAAAAGATATACAAAGGAGGAACATCAATGTAATATAAATTATCTTCCCTTGGAATCTTATTTTTAATTTTCCATTTTACACATTAAATTATGTCTTGAAATATCCAATACAAAAACACAAGTATATAAAATATATTAAGATAGTATTATTGTTATGGAATAATATTTATTCATCCCCACCTCCATTAAATTGGACATAAAACCATCGCTCGTGAATATAAGGGACTACCGGCTCACAAACTGATGAATTTTTTCCCATAAATAATTCACATGGATAGTAAAAATGATTAAATTAATAAATATACACTACTGGAAATCTGACCTTTCCCAACGCTTCTATACCAACGGTTCATAAAAACCGTTGGTATAGGTTCCCTTTCCCAACGGTTTGGCCAAACCGTTGGGAAATCCCACTTTGATGCCACCTTTCCCAACGGTTTGGGAAAACCGTTGGGAAAGCCCACATTTTGGGGACCTTTCCCAACGGTTTTGGCCAAACCGTTGGGAAAACCCACATTGTGGGGACCTTTCCCAACGGTTTTGGCCAAACCGTTGGGAAAACCCACATTGTGGGGACCTTTCCCAACGGTTTTGGCAAACCGTTGGGAAAGGTCCAATTTGTGGACATCTTTCCCAACGGTTTGGCCAAAACCGTTGGGAAAGGGTATACCTTTCCCAACGGTTTGGCCAAAACCGTTGGGAAAGGGTATACCTTTCCCAACGGTTTGGCCAAAACCGTTGGGAAAGGGTATACCTTTCCCAACGGTTTGCCAAAACCGTTGGGAAAGGTCACCCATGAATCAACCTTCACCCAGAATCAAATCCAGGCTCAAAATCTATTCCAACGGTTGTCAAAACCGTTGGTATAGGTCTATACCAACGGTTTTGACAACCGTTGGTATAGATCCTTTGATTTTTTATCATTTCTTCTTACCCAGAACATTATATAAATCAAAATTTAATATAATTATGAGAATACATATATATATTTATGTAATTATATACACAAAAGTCATGTTAGGTTAGTGGTTAAGTCGTTCAATAATAAACTAGGGGTGCTGGGATCAAATCCCAGCGAATGTTTTTTTTTGAAATACATATACCAACGGTTCCACAACCGTTGGTAAAGATTTTCATATTAATTATACCAACGGTTTCCAAAACCGTTGGGATAGGTCTATACCAACGGTTTGGGGAAAACCGTTGGTATAGACCTATCCCAACGGCTTACTTGGCCACGGTTCTCCAAACCGTTGGTATAGGATATACCAACGGTTTGGAGGCATATACCAACAGTTCCAAACCGTTGGTATATGTTAGTTTTCCAGTAGTGATATATGATACATATGAAACTATCTTAATTATTTAATATTAATATATCATCCACTTACTTAAAGTTTCAACCATTAATGGAATGATATTGTCTCTCATGCGTACGTATGTCCAACCGTCTCCATGAAGTGATGTGATTCATTTTACATGTATAACATTATAGAATGATTCTAAAAATCAATAATATAATTAGAACTGATATTTATACCCATAATATAATTCTATAGATTATGGAACCATATTTTTTACTCCAGGACAGGAACATTCATGAAAAAACATGCAAGAGAAAATAAGGACATTAACACCAGAAATAATGTAAAGATTGAAATAGTATTAAAAAATGTGTGGTATAATTATATAAGAGAATTATATATGATATCTAAAATATTAATATAGTTTTATTATAAATTAATAAAATTTATAAAAATTATAAATTCAGATAATTTTCATTAATGCGTGGTATTTGATTTTCTCTGAGTTCCCTTTTATTTGGGGGTATTATATTGGTATATACCTAATTTAATTTATATAGTCTACATCATAGAGTGTTTACATGTAATATTATGAAGGAATAATACATCATGGTATTTTTAGTTTCAATTTCAATTATTTCATACATAGTTATTTCACTTGAATTTTACCAAGTGGTAAATAATTTTATAATCGACACTCTTTTCATTAGGTTATATTACATATTTATTGTCTTTGATATTATATGATTAATTTTTTAATGAATTTTTTTTATATTAAGGTTAATTTACAATTTTTAGTTTTTAATATAATGTTATTTCTTTCATGGGGGTTATGATTTAAAATTTACCAATGTGGTAATAGTTAATTTCAAAATCTAATTTTAACCTATATTGATTATGAATGAATTTAAATTAATGAAAATTATTTTATCATTGTAAAATAATACCATTTAATTTTATTATACACATTTTATTCATTAAAAATAAATAAAATAATAACATTTCAAGTCATTAGTACTTAATATTATTTATTTTTTTAATAAAATGTTACATTATTTCTCTCATTAATCAAAATTTATTTTTCTTCTAAATCCATGCTTTCTAAAAAAACATTTTCAATAATTTTTATAATATTATCCCATTAATTTTTGAAGTCATTGTTTCAAATTACTAGTATTTTTTCAATAAAAAATTAAAAAGAAATCTTCTTTTCATTTTCCAAAAAATGTTCCTTTACTTTTCATATAAAAATCGGAAAGTTATATTTTCTTCAATATACTCAGTATAAACATAAATTTACCACAATAAAAAAACCTTAATTTTATAATTCCTTTTAATTTTTATAAGTTTCATTTAAAATAAAATCTAATTCCTATTGTATTGTAAATTTTTAGTTTTTATATTATCATTTACAAAGTAAAAAAATTACGTTTTCCTTAAGAAACTTTTCAATGATCTTTCAATTATATTTCATTTCATTAAGATAAAAATAATTTATTTTATATACAAACCTTTAGGTATATTTTGTTATGATAAAATACTTATTCTTTATCTGGATGTTTTTTTTGATCAGTTTTATTAGTGAAATTATTGACATTGACATTATTGATTTATATTATATTCTTTAACATTCCATTGAGTAATTAACTTTATTCTAATCACTGGACATTGCATTTATTATCTAATTATTTCTAAAATTTTATATCATTTTAATATATTATTTTTTCTATTTAATTTGTATTTGATTTTTTATGGAAGTATTTATATTATTCATTCTTTATTCAAAATGGTAATTTATTTATATGGTATATTGTTCATGAAATTAATTGGTCATTTGATATATGAGGAATGTGTTAGACATGATATCATAGGTGGGTCTAAGAAATATCTATCTCTTTTATGCATCAATAGACTCATGAGTTTAACCAGTATTCATTCATTAAATTAGATTATTGTTTATAACATGCCATCCATTAAATTGACTGGGTGAAAATTTATGATGTTTTAAATATATTGATGTATGAGATCATGATGTCCTATAATTATAATTTCTTCATTTAGAGTTAAATTACCATTATTTGGGATATTATTTCATTAATATTATCCATTGATTCCTTTTGTGCTAAATTTATTGACTAAATGTAATGTGGGTTCAGTTATTTACATATCTATATTCATTATTCTTGATCTAATCATGATAATCAATTTATTAATTAAATAGAATGCGGGTTCAGTTATTTTCCTTTCCATATTGATTATTCCATCGGGATTCATGATATCTTTAATTGTAGGTATCACTTATTCAGAAATTAAGCTAACTAATATTTTTCTCACTTCCATAGTATATGAAGAATTAATATTGTAATGATATTAAGGATAGTGAATATTTACTTTGACAATGTTTTAATTTTTATTTTAAATTGTAATGTTAGTCTCAAGTATGTATCTAGTCTATCAAGACTTCAAATCTATTTAGTCCTTTGGGATGTCATCAATTTTATCCAGTGAAAATATAATAATGTTATCAACCACAATAGGAAACTAAAGTCATGTTATTTACAAATTTTCAGATAATTAATTAGAAAAAAATATAATAATGACTTTTAATTGAGAAATAATGAATATTACTTTAATATGATTTTAAACCATGTAAATTCATTGATAAAATCCATTGATTAAACTGATCATCCAAAAATATATTTCATATTAATGTTTTAATTAACCCTTGACTGGGATAAAAATTTACTATGAGCTTGTAATATGGTTTTAATAATTTCTTCCATGGTATCCATGGCATAAAAAGATGAATATATATCATGTTGAATCAATATGTTTTAAAATGGGTCTGAAAATAAGTTCCCTTAATCATATTAACAAAACAATTAATTTGTTAATGTTTTAAAAAATTAATTATAATAAATTCTATATATAATATCATTTAATAATATTCAAAATAAATTGGAAATTTTATAATCATGTCAAATTTATAGAAAACTCTGATGATGATATGTTTAATATTAGACAATACTTTTATACATGGATTTAAAAATTTATAAAAAAATTAATGAATGATCATAATAAAAATGTAGAATATAATTATTTCAAAAATAATGTATTACATAGATATTAAAATAAATATTTTTATACAAGTAATATGAAAATATAAATTAACAATGGTATTAAATTAAGATGAGTGAAGATTAAAAATAAAATAAAAAATAGAAAAAAGGACTATTAACCACCACCCACAACCCAAATAATAATTTTTATAATGTAATCTTAGAAATATATTTACATATTCAATTAGAAAACTAAAAAATATAACTAAATGAAACAACCTATTTGTTTTTTTTTGATATATCATCTTGATGTTATTTCTCCCTACTAGAGACATTTAAATTATCACAAAAACTATTTAATATATGGTCATAAACAGTGACTGTATGATTCATGTATAATTATAGAATTAAATTTATGCACATTTATAGTATAAAATTAGATACTATAATTTGAACAAAATATATCCTCATGGAGCTTAATTTTTGTAAGGAATAGTTATAAATACTCTCCCGTTATAAATCACTTCTCAAATATAAATATCTCATGAATTTATTTTATATTTCATTAGATAATATGAAACTCTAATATTAATTTCTTAATATTTATTTTAGATCATATAGATGAATCATCCTTCACATACCTACATTTATAAATCACGTATTTCAAAAGTGAACATCCCAATATGTTTTAGTTTAAAATTTAAGAATAAAATGGAAATCCATCGACTAAATAACCCAACATGGAAACTTTCCTCTAAGAGTCGTAAATTTTTTTCTCTAAGATAAAAACATTGTAACTATTTTGAATATAATATTTAAATATTTGTTAACACGATTTTAATTAATTCTCTAAATTCAATTTTATTAAAAAACAACATGGCCCTTGAAAAATGGATGGTATGGTATAGAAAACATACACAATATATTATATTGGAAAATACATGTTTCCAATATTCTATAAAAAAAATAATTTCGTAGATCACTTAATATAATAATTGAAAATAAAATCCTAGAAAACTATTTTGTGTCAAAAAATTTAATTCTTCTTGAGAATAATTTATCTTAGTGAGAATAATTTCATCCCACATAAAACCAAAATATTTACATCAGATAATATTTGAGTATATAGAATAATTCGAAAAGGGACTTATAAAAAATTTTCCCCAATGATAAAATATATTAGAATAAAATAATAGATAGTTTCAATCTTATTCCCCTTGGATATATTACCTAAAAACTATTACAAAGAACATATTTAAATATTCATAAATGAATATGTTTTTAAAAAATCTTGTATAACAGTAAATTGAAACCCCGCCTTATAAATATTTTTTGCTAAAATGTTTCACCGTGAAAAAAATATATAGATTAATTTAAGAAATAATGGTATAATATTGTCTACAAAAACTTCCTAATCACTTTAAAAATTAAAATACTAATAATATATATTTCATCGTATAAAAATTTCTCATTCCCACTATGAAACATAGTTGAATATTAATTATAAAATTAATAAGGGATCTTTGATGTTACTATAAATTTAAAAATATTTACAAACCAAGGAAAAATAGTTTACACATCATGAATATTGTTATTTGGTATAGTTTCTTTGATGGGATTGTTAAATGATACTCAAATTCTAATAAAACATCGAATCATACGAAAATAGTATTATAGTGAATTTTTTAGCCCCCTAATTTTCCTTATAATGACATCATAGTCTTAATGACATAAACCCCAATTTATAATTTGTTGATTAATATATTACTTCATTAATGTATACGTAATGGTAACATGACATGTGAATAAGAACACCTCTTATTGTAGAAGATATAATTTATACATTTCTAATGAAAACACAATGTTTAATTCGTTATTGTGTACTTATAATGGGTTGAGTCCTAATATTTATTTCCATATTTTGAAACATTCCACATGTTATCAATTAAATAATAAAAGAAAAATAAAAAATAAAAAATACCATCTATCATATTATCGATTGGAATATCATAATGAATTAGTTGATTGATGGGTGGATAAATTATATTCCTATTAAACTATTATAAATACATTTTAAATTTATCATAAAAATAATGTAATATACTTTTGTAATAACCTTTAAATAGGTGAATAAATCTTACTACATTTTCAAATTATCCTTTTATAAAATATACTATATCCATATAATTATATAACCTCTACATCATTATTTTGATAAGACAAGAAACATCTGAAATCAAACATTGATTTATTATCCACAATAAAAATCATTGAAATAGAAGGTAAAAGAATTATCCCACACAACACCATTAAATTTCTATTATCATTAATAATAAAAAGGTTCTATGTGATGACTATTTTAAGGATTGGTCATTTAAAATACAAAAACAAAATCCATCAAAAATATCAATGTACTAAGTAACCAATCCTAAACACTACCATTCATTATTCATGAAATTTGGAAAAAGTACACATGATTTTCCTTTGGAATGTTTTATCTGAATTTCATAATCTAGATAATATTATTGTATATAAAATTTTTTGAAAAGGATTTCATGATTTCATTTTCTCCTAATCATCTTAAGAAATATATATTTTAAAATATCTTTTATAGTCATCCATTAAAAAATAATGGGACTAACAAACCCATGTATTAAACATTTAATCATAAAGAAGAAAATGAAAATTAATCATTTATTATGAATTGATTAAAAATTCTTATATTAAATAGAGGCCATCCATTATTTTACAAACTATCTCGGAATAACAAAAAAATCAGTCTTTATTATAATAAATTTACACTTCATTAGAACTATCTAGGCTATGCTAGCACATTTTCTATGAATGATAAGACACATTCTACCTGTAAATAAAAATAATGTTACATGTTTCTTGAAGACCTCTATATAGTAATTATTTATTCTCCTTTTATTTTTCCCAATATCCTTATAATAGTAAACATAGAATTTAAATATATGAAAATAGATTATATGTGTCCATAATGATCTTTTAAATTATAAAAAAGTATGTTTTATTAAATATAAAAACATCTATGAGTTTATCCACCTAGATTACAGAATGATCTCAAATATAAAAAATTAAATTTAATATTTTTTCTAGAATAGATTATTTCAAATTTTAACTATTTATTTCATTAAAAATGTTGTTGGATGCCAAACACTAAAGATTCATAGAAGGAATTTAATGCGATTAGACTCAAAAAGTGCTCTTCATATTACCAATTGAAGTTATTTATCCTAAAATATTATTACTATCTATCAAATAATGATCAATGGGTGGGATAAATTATAAGTTTACATGTTCAAACAACACTAAAAATTATTTTCACACATTTCAATTGAAATATATTAACAAAAAATCATCTCAAAAATTAGAATAAAAGTATTAAATACCAGTATAATGTGAGGAAAATTTGTAAATTTTTAAATGTGTTAAACAAGTTTCAATATATCAATAAACTAGAAACTTGTTAGTAGAAAATAAATATATAATATTCAGAATAAATGGTTAAATTATCTTATAATTGATATCCAATTTCATAAAATATGTAAAATAGATCTACGTTCTCATCAATTTTCATTAAAAAGTTTATTGAGAAACATTTATACCAGTATAAGAAGTCATTAAAAATTTTATTCATAAAATGTGTGGTGCATTACAGTTTATTCAATCATATTTCATAAGAACTACAAAATATTGTTTTTGAAAAAATATATATATTATTGTCTAAAGGGAATCCTCAATCAAAATGATGTTCTAGTAGTTATTTTTGTGGCTAATTTGATAAAACTTCCATATTAAATAAACTACATGACCGATAATATTGAAAAAATGAATGAGGTAATAAATTTATTAATTCATATATATATATATCATAAAATAATTGAATTAGAAATACATAATTTGGAATGTTATTTTTAAATTCCCTATATCTTTTCATTGGTATAGTAAGAAATGTAGAAAAAGAGTAGGAAAATTACTTCACAAATTGAATTTTTTATCTCTTGAGCATCCTATTGTGTGTGTACATAAAATTGAATTATTTTTTGTACATGAGACTAATATTATGTACATTATGAAATGTAATGTTTAATTTAATTTTACAAATATTACTTAAACATCATTTTATAATTTTGTTTCTTTAAAATTATTTAGAATTGTTTCTCTGTATTGAAGCAGTAATTGTATATTTTGAGTAAAATTATCAACCCTGAAAACATCCATTCCGTACCAATTATTATATTTTTTTATTAATATTTTATAATTAATAATAATTTTTAAAAAAAAACAATACTTAAATTTATAATTTCTGATTTTAGTGATTTTTCATGGGGTGATGACTTAAGTGATGCAGCATCTGATGCTTTAGTCTTTATGTAAGATCACAATATGATATTCCTCAAATAACCAAAAAAAATAGTATTAAAAAAATTCAATGAATTTGTTTTTCTAAATCGATAATGTTTCAAACAATTAAAATATCAATTTATTTTTTTCAAATTTGTATCATTAATTTTTTCAATCTAATCTAACATTGCATAAAACATTCTTCACATGACGGGTTAGATTTTTTGCTTCAGATTATAAAATATTTTCGGAAATTCATAATTTTTATTAGACTTTGTATTTTATCCACCAATTATAATTTATATCTAATTTGTGTCTCTAAAAATTATATGGATTGTAGATAAATATAAATTTAGAAAATTGAAATGATAATTTGACCCATTAGAAAAAAAATTACAATAAAGAATTAATTTTTTTAATAGTAACTTTTTTCCATATATTTTTACTTATATCATAATGTTTTCTGTTATAATTTTCTTCCGCCCTTCCAATTATTATAATTCAACATCATTTCCATTCATTTAATTCAATAATATTGTGTTGGAGATGAGGTGGTAAAGTGATGAATGGAGTCAAATACTAGCAATGAAGATTAGGGAATGAAAACCTTACCATATCCAATTGATCAATAGTATTTTCTAGTTGTTATAGTTTAATATTTAAAAGTTCATTGTATCAATCATGTAAATATCTCTTATAATTCATACTTGATACATTGAGAGTCATACTCACTAAATTATCATATCACTATGGAAAAAAACGATTATTGTGACGGGCTATTTGCAACGGGCTTTATTCCCGTCGCAAAAACTCCGACGAAAAGCGTATTTACGAGGGGAATATATTCCTATTACAAATGGTTAGTTATTTGTGACGGCAATACATGACTTCTTGCAATAGATATGGCGCAGTTTTGCGCACCCAAATTGGGAAGCCTATTTGTGACGGTCTCCTTCTACCCGTCGCAACTACCCGGTAGTGGTAAATACTATTTGAAATAGGTAAATTGTCCCGTCGCAAAAAAATATTCAGAAGGTGTTATTTGAGATGGGTCCCGTCGCCAATACTGGCAGCGGTAAATAGGATTTTGGGACAGGGAAATCCACCCGTCGCTAATGGTATGTCGGCAGAAAGCTATTTGCGATGGGCCCATCACAAAAACACTTTTAACCGCTGCCTGTAATTAATATGGGAGAAGGTATGTGCGACGGGGGTCGTCGCAAATACCGGCAGTAGTAAATAAGAATTTTCAATGGGGATATCCGCCCATCGCTAATAGTATGACAGAATGCAGCTATTTGCGACAATCCCATCGCAAAAACCCTTTTAACCTCCACCCATCATTAATTCGGGAGAAGGTATTTGTGACGGGATACCGTCGCAAATAAGACCATCGCAAATAATCTAACCTATATATACTTCCCACACATTTTTTTCAAATCATTCAGATCTCTCTTCCCCTCTCTCATTAACTTCCAGTTCTATGTATAAAATTTCTTTCGTTTCAATTTTCTCTTAAGAGAAGAGGAGAGAAGGAGTTATAAGGCTCAAATGGCTTCAAAATATCGTAGGTATTTATATATTTTTTTGTTTTTTAAATTATTTTTAATTGTTAAATTATTTTTAATTATTATTTTAATTTTTAATTTTTAATTTTAATTTTTTTAATAAAATGTTTAGTAGCTATATAGTATAATTAGATTAAGTGGTTGTACCATATAATCCTTGTCTGGAAATGAACAAGTAGAGGCGGCTCAAGCACAGATGTACCAAGGAGTGAAAACTATGACAAAGTGTTTCGAGCTTGACTCGGGATAACCTCGGACACGACAACAGGCCTTGCTGCACTCTTGGTTCGACACTCCGGAAGGATGTTTTGGTAATAAACAGAAATAAATATATTTAATTAAAAATAATTAGAAATAGTTATAGTTAATTTGAAATAATTATATAATTATCAAATAATTAAGAAATAATTAGATTTCATTAAAATAATTATCAAATATTTATGAAATAATTAGATTTAATTGATTATCAATAATTAGAATAATTAAAATAATTAGGAAACAATTAAAATTATTAGGAAACAATAAAAATAATTAGGAAAAAATTAAAAATAATTAGGAAATAATTAAAAATAATCAGGAAAAAATTAAAAATAATTAGGGAACATATAAAAATAATAAGGAAACAATTAAAAATAAACAATTTAAAATAATTAGGAAACAATTAAAAATAATTAGGTAAAAATTAAAAATAATTAGGAAACAATTAAAAATAAAAAATTAAAAATAATTAGGAAACAATTAAAAATAATTAGGAAACAATTAAAAATAATTATGAATCCATTAAAAATAATTAGGAAAAAATTAAAAATAATTAGGAAACAAATAAAAATTATTAGGAAACAATTAAAAATAATTAGGAAATAATTAAAAATAATAAGGAAACAACTAAAAAGAATTATGAAACAACTAAAAAGAATTAGGAAACAACTAAAAATAATGGGAAAACAACTAAAAATAATTATGAAACAACTAAAAAGAATTATGAAAAAACTAAAAAGAATTAGGAAACAACTAAAAATAATTAGGAAACAACTAAAATGGATTAGGAAACAACTAAAAAGAATTAGGAAACAACTAAAAAGAATTAGGAAACAACTAAAAATAATTAGGAAACAACTAAAAAGATTTAGGAAACAACTAAAAAGAATTGGGAAACAACTAAAAACAATTAAGAAACAACTAAAAACAATTAGAAAAAAACTAAAAACCATTAGGAAACAACTAAAAACAAATAAGAAAAAACTAAAACCAATTAGGAAACAACTAAAAACAATTAGCAAACAACTAAAAACAATTAGGAATCAACTAAAAAAATTAGGAAACAACTAAAAACAATTAGGAAACAACTAAAAACAATTAGGAAACAACTAAAAACAATTAGGAAACAACTAAAAGCATTTTTGAAACAACTAAAAACAATTAGGAAACAACTAAAAACAATTTGGAAACAACTAAAAACATTTAGGAAACAACTAAAAATAATTAGGAAACAACTAAAAACAATTAGGAAACAACTAAAAACAATTGGGAAACAACTAAAAACGATTAGGAAACAACTAAAAATGATTAGGAAACAACTAAAACCCATTTAAAAACAACTAATAATAGTTAGTAAACAACTAGAAACAATTAGGAAAATTTGCAAGTGTGATTGATCACTCATCTACTACAATTTTCTTTTCATTTGTGTGTTGAGGCTTGACACGAAACATCTGCCTCCACATGTAATATTTGCTTTTACTGTCAAAATTATCAACCTCCTCGCCAGCATAGAGGTGAGGAGGTTTATAATTTTGAGAGTAAAATCAAATATTACATGTCGAGGCAGAGTTTCTTGTCAACCTCAACACACAAATGAAAATAAAATTTAGGTAGATGAGCATTCCATCACATTTGTTTTTATATTCAATGATTGATTAACCACCCAACCTATATGCATATCTTCGCATTAATAATTAGTAACATAATTAGTAGTATAATTAGTCACATAAATAGTAAAATAATATAAAATATTATATTACTCTAATATAAATAATTAAATAATACTAATAATATAATTATTTTATTACTATATGTTTAATATTTATAAAAAAATATTAATATTATTAAAATTATAAAATATTTATAAAATATTACAATTATCAATATTTTCAACAAGTTTTTCTCTATTCTTAACATGTTCAAATTTGAAAGGGTCGCCAATTTTCAGGTCATGCCCAATAAAAAGATTACGTCAACCATGTCCAATGTAAACTCTATAATTGTTCTTGCTTGGTTGATCACCTAAAAAGTAGTGTTGTAATAGGACAAACCAAGTCATGTCATTATCATCTATAAGAATCATATCACGTGGCTTTTTACATAGACCATTCTTTCTTGAAAAATTAAGGGAAAGATACTAAAGTTCTTTTAATTTTTCAAGGAAGAATAATCTACATAAAGGGTCATGCGAAATGATTCTTAAAGACGAGAACAACATTACTTGTGTCATCCTATTGCAACACTACTTGCGAGGTGATGAACCATGTCAGGACAATTAAAGAGTTTACATTGGACATGGCTGACGAAAATTTTTTATTGGGCATGACCTAAAAATTGACGACCCTTTAAGATTTGAAAATGTTAAGAATAGTGAAAAATCTGTTAGAAATATTGAGATTTTTAATAATTAGTAATAATTAGTAATAATTAGTAATAATTAATCAAAAATCAAATAAATTCGAGTACATGGTTATAAATTGGCACAATTTCTTAGCGGATTTGTGGCTACCTTTTGTTCAATGTCTCATATCTTTGCTACTTTATCCCACTGAAATCAGTATGAAAAATGTGCTCTAACGTATGTCAGAGAATGTTTTTCATACTGATTTCAGTCGGGAGAAAGTTAATGAGAGATGAGTTGTCGGACAAAAGAGGCTCTTTTCCCTGATGACTCATCTCCTTGCAAGGAGATGAGTCGTTAGGCAAAAGAGTTGCCGCCAATCCGCTAGAAACAAATAAGAATAATTAGTAATATAATCTCCATAATGATGATTATAAAATTTTATTTCATTATTCAAGCATATTTCATTTTTCCAAGTATTTATAACTATTGCTAAATTAATAATAATTAGTGGGGATGATTACAAACTAACTATGTCACCTATAATTATTGATAATTATTAAGAAATAGCTGTAATTATGTATCTTTTCTTTTTAGGATATTGTTTTTCTTATATCAAATAATTTAACAACAGTAATGGTTTTATATTTTGTAGAAACATATATATGAATATTGAACAAGGAAATCGACATCAATCATTATTAGATGATCGCGTTTGGATAAATCAGTGCATAAATCAAAACGGTTCTAGTTTATATCATGTATATGTTGATGGTTTTTATGCTTTTTTATCATTTTCATCATCAAACACGTAATTTTTTTCCTAAGGGACAATTAAGTGTCCTTTTAAAAAATGTGCACTGAAACGTTTGAGACGTTTTACATCGTTGGGAAATATCTCTTGCGTAATGGTTTGCAATCAGATTATATTTTTTGGTATCAACACAGTGAATGCAGTTCCAGAGAAGATATTGATAATTTGATTCCGGATCCATCAAGGTTTCAGAATTTAGTAAATGATGTTGCAGGGTCATCCATTCAACAAACTGAAAATGAGGATGATTTTGATTTACCTCCCGAGTTGGCACCATCTGAATTTGATTGGTTGTTCAGGTCAGCTGAGGATACATTATATCCTGGTTGCAAGATACGAAAATTAGAAGCAGTTGCAAAATTTATGGCTATTAAATCAGATAATGGAATGTCAAATAACTTTTTTGATCAGATATTTTCTTTGGTTAAAGCACTGTTACGTAAAGGAAATGTTTTTCCTGCTAATTATTATAAGATAAAGAGACTGGTTCGTAATCTGTGCCTTAGTTATCAGAAGATACATGCATGTTAAAACGATTTCATCTTATATTCTGTTAAAAATCAGTCATTGGATAGTTGTCACACATGTGGACAATCGAGGTATAAAGAAGATCAATCAGGGAATTATGGATTGATTCCACTAAAACAGTTGAGATATTTCCCGCTTACACCCAGGTTACAACATTTATTTATGTCTCGGAACATAGTGACAATGATGTCATGGCACAAAACCAATATTTCAAATGGAAAAAGCTTGATTCGTCCATATGATGGTGATTTATGGATACATTTTGATCAAGTGCATCCTTATTTTACTTTAGAATCCCAGAATGTGCCATTGGGTCTTTCTACTGATGGTTTTTTTCCATTTAGATCTTTTGGTATTCAGTATTCCTGCTGGCCTATCTTCATAACTCCATATAATTTACCACCATGGATGTTGATGAAAGAGCCTTATATCTTTTTGAAATTATTAATCCCAGAACATCCGAAAAAGAATATTGATGTTTATTTGAAACCATTGATTGATGAGTTAAATTTCATGTGGGGTCATGGTGTTGGTACATATGATGCTGCTGCGAAACAAAATTTTGTAATGAAAGCTACTTTGATGTGGAAAATTAGTGACTTCCCGGTATATGGCATGTTATCTGGCTGGAGTACACATGTTCCAAAATCATGTCCTTAATTTATGGGAGACAACAATGAATTTATTCTCATAAATGAAAAAAAAACCTTTCTATTTTGAATGTCATCGCAGATTTCTTCCAATCGATCATCCTTTTTAGAAGAATAAATCTCATTTCAGAAAAGGCAGAATTGAAAGAGATGAACCTCCAAAAATGATATTAGGTATAGAGTAACAATCAGTTGTATTTTCATTACCTTCCATCACTTTTGGACCGACAATAAACCAACAGAAAATTCATGGCTTTGGGAAAAAACACAATTGGACAAAATGGAGCATTTTTTGGAATCTTTCATATTGGTCTGATTTGTTGCTCCTATACATTTTGGATGTCATGTATATTGAGAAAAACTGTTTTGATAATTTATTTTATATAGTTTTGGATACATCGGGTAAAACCAAAGATTATGTAAAGGTAGGATTAGATCTTGCCCAAATTTGAAGGCGACTTGAACTTGAATTGTTTGAAAATGTCAGATCATAGAGATTAATGAAGCCAAAAGCAACTTATACACTGACCAAAGAGAGCCTCTTTTTATTTTGTCAGTGGATTGCAGATTTGAGACTTCCAGATAGATATGATTCCAACTTGGGAAGTTGTGTTAAAAATGGTTTTATTACCAGATTAAAAAGTCATGATTGTCAAGTTATAATGGAAAGACTTATGCCTATTAGATTAAGAGGTTTTTTGAATTATAATATTTTGAATTCGATAAGAGATGTATCATATTTTTTCGAGACATGTGTGTCCTGAAAACAGACTACGATACACTAAGAAAACTAGAAGAAGTTGTTGTTGTAATTATATGCAAACTGGAAAAAATCTTTCCACGGGCTTTCTTTGACTCAATGAAACATTTGATATTACATTTTCCACCTGATAAAAAATGTTGAGGTCCAGTTCAGTTTTGATGGATGTACCCATTTGAGAGATGCATGTGGAAATTGAAGAAAAAAGTATGTAACAAAGCATCAGTTGAAGGATCAATTGCTGAAGCTTATTTGCAAGAGGACATTTCTTTATTGTGCTCACATTATTTTGAATATGAATATCCCTCAAAATTTTACCACATGGTCTGGAATGAGGGGAATGTTGATAATGATATGAACAATCAATTATCAGTTGTCAATCAGCCTGAACTTGGCTTTGGTTGAGTTCATGATAGATGGCTTTCAGATTATTAACATCATAGAGCTCATACATATGTTCTACTCAACTATGAAGAAATGTCACCAATTGTACAGTGAGTGCTCCTATCCCTTATTCTATAGATTATGTTACAGTAAATTAATCATATTGTATTTTTAGGTTATATGATGATCATATCAAGAAACAATTTCCACAAATTACAGCAGATGGCTTAGTAGAACGTCGGCAAAAAAAAATTTCCTACTGGTTTCAAAAACTGGTAACGAACATTCTCTTTTGGTTTTACATATAAAATCAATTTATTACTTGTAATAGTGATAAATTTTTTACAAGTTTTTAGGTATCTGTACATGCTAATAAGATTGATTGTCGATTGTGTATATTGAGTAGCCCATCATCCAAAATGGTTAAATCTTATAATGCATATGTGGTGAACGGTTATCGCTTTCATACACGTTCATATGGGCAATCAAAGAAAACAATGAATAGTGGTGTTTGTTTGAAGGGATCACATCATAGAGATGTTGAAGTTGACTTTTACGGCATGCTTGAAGAAGTTATTGAATTGTGTTATTTGGGACAGAATTATGTAACAATGTTTAAATGTCGATGGTTGGATATTGAGAGAGGCTTGCGTATTCATCCAACTCATAGAATTGTTGATATTGAACATAAAAGTCTTCTTTCAGTAAATGAACCATTTTTCTTGGCTAATCAGGCACATCAAATTTATTATGCAAAATATTGTGCTACTACAAAAGAGTTGGGTGATTGGTGGAGAATAATAAAAGTTAAATCTCAAGAAAATCAGTTTACTCAAACTGAATGAGGTTCCACTGAAGTGCAAGGAAATGAAATTTTTCAGGACACTCCTCAAAACACATCTTTTTCACAAAGAGACATGAATATCAAGGATGACACCCCGCAGTTAAGGGTTGATGGTGACGATGTTGTCAATGATGTTACAACTGAATTTGAAATGACAATAGATGATGAAATTGAAACTAATATGGAAATTGATGATGTTGATGAGTAAGATGAAGACATTGAAATTAACAACTATGAAGATGATGATAAAGATGAACATTGACACAGTAAAATACTGGTTAGAATTATAACAAATACATATCTATACATAATAGTTATTTTCAACTATTTGCTAATAACAAACATTTCATGTTTCAGATGGACTCAGAAACGTATCGTCAGTTACTAGAGGCTGATCTACCTATGGATGATGAGGTTCTTGAGTCATCTGACCCTTAGGCTATTGGAACTATAGGGAGCACTCAGAGGGGGCATGGTCTTGCCAAACTGTTGATTGCAGATCCTATCAGTGAGCGACGCCCAACTCTTGGATTCGATGCGGACATACGGTGGTATGGTAACTTGTGTATTTTTGTTATCTTTCATTATAATTTATTTATATTATTATTGTTTGATTATTTGTTCTTTTTCCACAGTTTTACGCATATAGTTATTGGACAGGGGAGTGCTATCGTGCGCAATTATTTTTCTCAGCCCTGGCTCATATGAGATCAGATTCCCGCGGATGTGGAGGCCTCCATGTGCGATCATTGGCTGGTACGTAATTAAATATTATTTATTTTGAAATTTAATTTATTAATAACTTTATATTAGGGTTTATGGTATCACATCGACAATAGCATGCATGCCACTATCCATGCGGCATGGGTGGTATCTATGTGTGACTGTTTCCGTCAGTTTTTGCATAATTTGAGAAAGGCGGCTGTGAGGAAAGCCGGAGTGACAGAATTTGATGAGTCCTATAGAGCCCACTGACCAGAGTACATTTCATCTCATGTTTGGGATGGATTATGTATACACTGGTTGGGTGGTGGGTTTTAGAGGAGATCAGCATTGGGTCGACAGAATCGAGGTAGACAAAAGGTGACGCATCGAGCCGGTAGTCGTACATTCAGTGCGCATAGAGAGCGTCTGGTAAGTACTTTTTTTTAATATTTTATACAAATTTAAATATAAATAGTTTATTTTATATTCATATAGGAATCCGAGCATCCTGGTATTACGACGTACGACATTTATCGAAGGATGTACACTGATCCGGCTACTGGAGAGATTAGAGGTGACCGCCAGCGTCAGATTGTGGTCAGTATTATTTTCTTTTCAGCTTGAAAATTGAATGCATATAATCTTTTCATTATTTTAATTTCTAATTGAAACTTAAGGAGTCATATAAGTCCACGACCTATCAGACACAAGATAAGAGTCAAGACGAGATGGGTGATCAGACTAGTTCCCACCATTTTGATGAGACGACATGGATGCAGGCGACCCAGTATGGCTTTGAAAAGAGCCGAGTAGTTGGTATCGACTCTCATTTGGCTCCTGCAGCTTATTATGGTACTGCTGCGATGTCGGCGTCTGGCTCGAGAGGAGCTCGTGGAGAGATGTCATCTTCTACCTCACAGTACCAGGAGCAGCTGCGTGCTCAGAGTGAGCTTATAGAGGAATTGCATCAGGGGCAGGAGCAGATGCGTCAGCAGCACGATGAGGAGATGCGTCGATGGAAGGAGTAGATGCGTCAGCAGAAGGATAAGGAGAGGCATTGATATGAGGAGAAAGATCAGGAGCAGATGGAGTATATGCGTCGTCTGACTCATAGTTTAGGGATGGAGTTTCCCCCACCACCTCCTCCAGGTCTTGCAGATTATCCACCACCCAGTGATTTTTTTACATGTAATAAACAATTGAGTTCATAGTTTATTGTCATATTAACTATTTACAATTCCTCTTTCATACTGCTACGAATATTTCATGATTTAATTTTTTTTTATTTTTTTAAATATTTTATTACTTATTAGTATTATTTTTAACGTCTGTTTATTTTAGTAATATTACTTTTAATATTTTATATTTATTGTTAATATTGAGAAGTTTATAATTTTATAATTTTATTATTGTTAATATTATTAATATTATTTTGTCATAAATATGTATGTTTATTTTAATTATAATACTATTATATTAATTTTTTATATTATTAATATTTGTATTATTATTATATAATATTATATTATTTATACTCATATTATTATTATTATTTGATATTAATATTTAATAATTATATTTTCTGTATTTTTTATTATTAATATTATAATAATATAATTTCTTTATATTATTAATAATAATATTATTATTATATACATAATATTATTATAATATTATTATATTAATTTTTTATATTATTAATATTATTATTATTATTATTTTATATTAATATTTCATAATTATATTTTATATTTTTTTTATTTATATTATAATAATATAATTTTATTATTTTATTATAATTATTAAAAAATTTATATAATATTATACTATTTTTATTAATTATTTTATTTTATTTTATTTTTTTAGTATTTGCGACGGGAGTATTTGCGATGGGGTGTCCCGTCGTAAAATATTTTTTTACTGTCCCATTTGCGACAGGAAGAATACCCGTCGTAAAAGCTATTTCTGCGACGGTTCGTCGCAAATACCTATGTCCCAAATATTTTTTAAATTTCCCATTTGTGACGGGTCAGAAACCTGTCGCAACTAATATATTTGCGACGGCCCGTCGCAAATACATTTTTTATATATAAACGAAAAACAATTTGCGACGGGGGAAAATGATGTAGCAAATACTATTTTTGTGACGGGACCGCCGCAAAAACAACTATTTGTGATGCCGTTTCCTACAACGGGCGATTTGCGACGGAGCCCCATCACAAAAGGCCTTTTGCAACGGGATCCCGTCGCATATATTCCGTTTTCCTGTAGTGTATTATTTTGATGATAAATATAAAATATCATAATATGTAATATGATATAATAATATTGGTCTTAGATACTGAGTGAAAAATGGGAATATATAATATTAAGGAAAATTAATTATCACATAGAACAACAGATTTCTCATTAGTTTATTCAACATGCACTTTGACATTCTCATTTTATTTAATTATTTTTAATTTTATTTTATGTTTTCGAAACCAAAAAGCACAAATTTTCTTTGATTTCATTATAATAAATAACAAAAAATATTAATATATGCTAACAAAGTATTTGACGTGATTAATTTATCCATTTGGAGAGACAACCTTGGGGTAATATACTATATTTAATTCATAGGGTATATAAATTATATATGATAAAACCTAATGGAAAGATATTAACTGAAATTTCTACAAACATATTTTTATTTTTATTTCAAATTAATATTTAAATAAATAGTGAATTCACTATAGTGGATGGCCTTAGATCATCTCTCACATGGAAGCTTACATAGACTCCATAATTCTATTGTTACGTATTATAAATTTTTAGGATTCTAATAAATAAAATAATTATCATAGGTTATGTTTTGTTATTTTTTTCCAATGTGACATAAAATTTAATTGGAAATAAAATGAGATTAATGAAACATTAGTGTGATCCTTAGTAGAATCCACATGTGTACTTCTTCATTGTTCATTCAATGATTATTTATGTAAACTAATCACTCTGTAAGTCAACTAAATATCATCATATTCTATCACCCCTAACATTTTTTCTCCTAAAATCATGAACACAAAAAGAATATTAATGTGAGGGTTTATTTTTTCCATGTGTTCAATGGTAGAACACATCCCTTGATCAGGTGGATGATTCATAGTAACTTCCCCAAACTGAATTTGTAAGACAAGAGTTTTCAATTTTAATTACCATAAGATCATCGAATAACTCCCCTGATAGATCCTAACCCTATTTTATTCTTTATAAACAACAAAGGGAAACAATTTTGTAACATGTGAATGAATAATATTATAGTGAGATAGAATTATTTTTTATACAATCACTAAATAATTCTCAAATCATTCGTTAATACCTATCAGATAGAATAATAAACATGATATGAATTAACATTTTAGAAAATAAGGAAATAAATTTGTAGTTATACACCCTTGAATCAACAATGGTGGCTAACAATCCATAATTTAATAATAATGATTGAGAATCATGGTTGAGCACAATGTATGAAAATTATATGAAAACATATAAATAAATATTATCTATGTTTGTGGATTTAGAATCTCAGAAAAACTCCACTTGTGTATACTATATATATAAGAATTTATAAATTCGTTGGGTATATTGGATCATATCTGAAGTGATGATATAGGTTTCATTATTCATAAATATAGACTATTATGGTCTGAAACATTTTTAAATAAAAAAAATTCTAGATCATATTCTAAAATTTTAATATTTAACAAATTAGTTACAATATTAAAAATTATGTGTCAAGTTTCTCTTAAATTAATATCATGTATATTTAGAATAACAATTATTCAACTTAAGAATTTTCATGTTAGTAATCTTGAATTTTATTATTTAACATTATTCTCAATATTTAATATTTATTTAAAATAGTGATATATGAGGTCTCATAAAACACAACGAGATTTATAGAGAATCATTCAATTAAAATTTTAAAAGGAATGTGCACTGAAGTCATGCGGTATTGTTTCTCAATATTTAGATAATAAATGTTGAATAGTTTTTAATTGTGGTTTTCCTTAACAAGACTGAAGAATGTTTAATAAATAATAATTTTATACAATTATTGATGAGGGAAAACTAGATTAATTATCTTTGATTATCTACTTATTGTTTTATTTATTTGTTTTAAATTTTCTAACAGATTAGTTATTTAGATTTTTACCAATACACCGGTATTCAATATTTTTTAATGCTTTTGAAATTAAATTATAGAAATATAAGTAATAATAAATTGATCCATTTTATAGTGAACCACATTGTTAAATATAATCTAAGGTGTATCGATATAATGGATTCAATAGGTTAAATATATTATTGTTGGGCCTATGAAACACTTTATTAATTTCATTTTCTAATATTTTGATACTAAAAAAGATAATTACGGATGAAATATTCATAGGATGTTATCAAATAATGTTTCTTATTTAAAAATATATCTTTGTTTTTAGATAATGTTCTAAAACAAATTATTATGTTGAAATAAAGTAAAAATTAAATTAATGCAATGAAAAATTATATGAAAGGTACTAATCCTTAAGAGATCTCTAGGAAGGTTTTAACATTTTTTACTCATGTTTTCACTCATGTATTATTCTAGAATTGTGGTTTATGAATCAATATCACCCATCACCCCACCTCCCTTTCTCTCATTTTTCATCATTTCCATACTGTATTTGTGAAAGTGGTGTTTCCCTTTTTCATTTTATCCAATCATAGTAATAATATAATCATTCGTTAAATAACTACTTTACTCATCCTATCTACCCTCAAAAAGAGTAAATTAAATCCTATTATATGGTACCCATGATTTCAAATCAAATACCCACTATCGTACTCTGATTTTTATATAAATAGTGATATTGTATATATAATCCTTTATCATTTATCGTAGGAAGATAAGAACAATAATCTATAAAGGAAGAAGGCCCATCATTAATCCCAAAAAATATAACAGTGTGTTTTTTAAAATATAAAAGAAAATTAATGATGAAATTTGATAATATATTTTAAATGAAAAATATATTTAATAGGATATCCCCCTCAAAAAAACAATAGTGGTTACCCTTACATAGAAATTTCTTTATTAAATGGGATGGAATAAAAAAGTAGTATAATTCAGTTTAAAGTACAGTGAAATGGATCCATAACTAATTGAAAGGATAGAAATATGAGTATAATTATTCTATAATCGCATCTCAAAAAATCATAGGATTTATTTTTATCCTTATAATAATAGAATTAATATATTATAAATTAAATATCATCAATGATTCTTCCATGATGGTTTAATTTATTGATAGTAGGGGAATCAGTTCCCATCAACATCATCCCTTTTTCTCTCACTCACTGATCTCCATGTGGTTCAATTTTGTTTATATTTCTAGATTTATTTAAATAAAATATATATGGAATCTTTTTTCCCTTGAGTAAATTCATTTTATACACATGGTAATATTCCTTTATCAATAGTTTATAGTAAAATTCACATTGATCCTTAATCATTATTTTCTAGATCACATTAAATTTTATATAATAATTTCAATTTTATGACCTATAAAATAGTTTTCTAATGTATTTTAACTTACATAGGTTCTAACCAACTATTATATCCCCTTTGAAATATTTATTTGAGTACTACCTTCGTTTATCTATCCAATCATTATTACATGAGCATTGAAATTCATTATTTAATATATTATAGATAGTGGATATTATTCATTGTGGGTTGTTTGTAGATTCATGTACAAGTTAAATAACCATTGTTGTGGTCTATGAAAGGTAAAACCAACCTTGAATAACCATTCATGGATACTTGGGTCCATTTATCTCTCAACATCTAAACGTGGAAAAAATATAAATTTCAATATCCATCTATCATATATGAATAAATAATAATTTTAAAATCATTTATAAGGTTACATTATGTATTTAATTGAAAAAAAACTAATATTAAAAAATTTTGTAAATCCGCAAATTAATGTAAAACATAAGGAAGTATTTTTTTATGACCTTTAGAAATATGGTAAATATTTTATTTCATAATTCACGACACTTAAACATTTTCCTTCGATGAAATACAATCAATGAATAAAATAAAATATTACCTTATATACTTTAAACATATAATCCATTGTGATGTAAATTATTTTAGTCATTGGTCAATAAATTATCATGTTTCCTTCATATTTTTAACTACCGTGTGCTTAATTATCTATCCCTCTTATTTATACAAGTTTTATTAATATTCCTATTCCATAATGACCTTCAATAAAATGAATTTTCTCTCCTTACTCAAGTATCAAATTTATGGACTTATTATTAATCCTTAAGTACATGTAATCTACCAGAGTCTTTCCATGTATAAAATTTTTATACTACTAGAATCAATATTCACTATTTAATAGGGCTTGCTAAAATGGTTGATTTTGTGTTAATGGTGGGGGATATTGATTTTTAACTAAAAGTTATAATGAAGAGGTTTTTATCTTTTAACCATAATGGATAATATAATTTAAAAAATATGAATATTTATCACTTAATCCCTTGTAAGTGGACTGCCCTACATATCATTTCCCTTGTTCTTGGTGGTTCACAAGTCAAGATAATGGAAATAAAACATGATATGTCCTCCTTTATAAATTATGATTATGTTTTTTCAAAAATATTAAATACACATTTCATCCATGTAACATTATTTATTTTTTTAATTAATGTGGAATAATAATTATGATGAAATATATCATCTGAACTGACTTCTCATAACAAATGTTTCCCCACAACTATTGAGAACAAAATATAATTGTACTAAAATATTCCATGAAATGGGCCTCTCCCCAATCACTAGACATACCCAAAATTATATTACATATAATTATAAAATGAACAATAAAATGGGAATTAAATGATTGGTTTTATTTAATTGTAGCTTAAATGTAAAGAACCACCCTATGAAAAACAAGACATATCACCCAAGGTGGTCCTTTATAAGGGATTTCTAAAAAATATAAAGGGTAATTTTTTTAATAAGATAAAAACAATACATAAAATTATAGGAATGTGAAAAATAAAGATATAAAACAATATAAAAACAACTGAAGACAAATAGTATGATCCAAAAAAATTAATAGACAAGTCCAAAAATTCTCTATATGACCAAAAATCTCCTCCAAACCATCCTTCTGTGAAGGAATTAGATTATAGTAGAACCAGGCATGCTACAGAAATCCATTTCCTTTCCTTGAGTCGTGTAATATAGGTTGTAAAACCTCCCAAAAGAAAAAGTAGGGTGTGAGCCTGGAGGCCACTAGGATACCATAAAATATTATATATAATATCAAACATCATAAATGCGCATGTTCTATCTTTAAAACCAATCCTAGTTTGTAAATAAATTTCATAAAGAGAATAAATTGAAAAAAATTCCCTTTATTTCAAATAATTCATATAAAATTCAAAATATCTTGGAAAAAATATTGTATCAATGAAAAGTGGGTAAATTAAACATGAGAAATAATATCCATGAAATAAATTATCATGTAATAAACATGGTATAAATGAAAATTCACACAATTTGGGATCTATCCCATGTGAATACATACTCGACATAAAAGAATCCTCAAGCAGACATAAATTGGATCCAAAGGATATAGATTTATTCCATAGTCTTATGATATCACAAAAGTAACCCCTAGTGATCCCACACACACTAGGTTCACCTATGTCTTTTTCTTGACAAACCCAAGGTTCCCAGTTTTATAAGTTCATTCAAACCCTATTTCAAAACCATGCTCAAATTTTATTAAAATCCCCTTTTCACCAAATAACATAAATTTCAATGATGAAAATAAATAATAACATTTATAAATTCAATAATTCAAAACACTTACACATATCCAACTACCACAAGAATTTTGAAAAAATAACTTCATTTGACCATGGAGATCAAAAAACCATGGACAATCCTTCTTAAGTCAATGAATAAAAATAAACTACAAGGGTCGATAGATATTTTGAAATGATAAGGAATATAAGAAAATATTTCCAAAACCATAGTTTTAACCAAAGGAAAAGAAGAAGTAGAAAGATTGCTTACTATGATAAATCCTGAAAACACCATAGGAATAAAATTTTTAATGAAGCTATTATGATGGAGGGAGATCACCCAAAATCAACTAAAAATAACCTTATGGTTCGAGATAAAATCACATGAACTGATTGAATTGGGAATTTGGTCTGTATTTTATTTCAAACTACAAGTCCTGAGAAATTTATGTCTTGAATCCCTATGATAGTGTGATATCTCATGTAATAAAAAAATATGCCTAAAAAGGTTTCAACTCTTATTAAATTAAATCTTGTTAGACATTTTATGGACATGTCCCTACTTATATTTTATTCTCTATATCTACCCCACAATGTATTCACATCATGTAACACATTCACAACATGAATGTTTCCAACATGAAGTACTCGGACCAGTTTTCTATAGAAAACCTCTCAACTAAAAATTAAGTCTCTCTAATCCTAAGGAGAACCCTTTAAGACCATCCACTCATTTATACACAAACTCCATTAATTCTAAATATCATACATACCTAACTATAAGTCATTTTCCATAGAAAAGCCTCTCTTTTCTCAAGAATCCCACGTTTCAAAAAAACAATAAAAATGGAAAAAGTGTACCTAAAGAAAGGATATAGGGTGATATAGCCCACCAACCATAAATTCTTTATATCATTATAATTTCATAAAGATCTTATAATCACTAAAATTAAATTCTACTACTTCATTATCAACAATTCCCACTCCCACATTTCATAACTATCTCAAACATTCTATCAAAATACACTAACCAAAGGAATTGTTTTACCCTGCCATAGCTTCTCTTGAGGGAATATTATCTAATCTAGTTGCTCAACCATAGTTACATCTGGATCAAGAGTAGCATCCTCTCATTAAATTAATTTGGATGTGTCTAGTTGATACCTCCACTATTAGGAAACATGCAATACATTGTTGATGAAAGTAAAATGGGATGGTAAGTTCAGTAGATTGGACACATTTCCCAGTCCTCTAATTATTTCAATGGAACATGCAAGCTTTGATGCTAACATACACTACATACCAAACTGATAATATCATAAACAAGGTGAAACTCTAAGAAAAACCTAATCATCGACCTCAAACTCATGTATCCAGTAATGATATCCCATGTAGGATTTATAAGAATTTTTTTGTGAAAAATATCTTTTGAAAAAACAACACACTCTCTTTAATCTCTTGAACATGACTCATCCCCACCATAGACCTCTCTATAAACTATACCCATCAAAAGGAATAATTATATGACCACCCATAAAAATCCTCCAATTGTACCATTTGGATTGAGGCCTAATAATTTTTTTTCGGAAAACATGACTAAAGGAAAATTATTTTCCCAATATACGTCGAAATAAATAACCTATGGCCATAGCATGTCCTTAAGAACCTACTTAACTTTATCTGTTTGTTTATCGATTTGTTAATGATATGTTGTCATACACTTCTACTAGTAACCCATCGACTGACATAAACCTTTCCAATTCATGGATTTGAAACATAGTCCCCGATTAAAAAAATAGAGGGAACCCCATGATGTCTCATAATCTATTAGATAGACAAGTCCCAAGGACCTTCTACCTTCATCATCTCCTTGATAGGTAGAAAATACACTGACTTCATGAGTCGGTTAATGGTCACCCAAATTTAATCATTCAAACTATTATTATTAGGTAAAATAATGAAATAATACATGGAAATATCATCCCATTTCACTAAAATAATGGTGAACTACTTCAAAAATATAGCATTGTTTTGGTGTTCTACTTTTACTATTGGACAAGTAATATACCATGATAAAAAATTCACAATCAACTATATTATCCCTAGACACTAATTTCAATGTCTCAAATCATGACACATATTTATAGTAACTGGGTGTACAGAATAAAAATATTTGTGTCCACTTTCCATCAACACCTACTGTTGGATCGAATATATAGATATGTATGTCTATAAGATGGAACAATACAAGAGGGGGGTGAATTGTAGGTTTAAAAACCTTTGAGTTTTAGCAACTAAGAGATTAGTTTAAAAGATCTTAAACTAATACAAATACAAACACCCAAAATTGTATTGAATATAAAAAGGTATGATATATTGTAATACTAATGTAATGTAAAATAATTGTATTCAAGATGAACACAATAATCAGAGTAATACAAAGATGAATGATTCTAATACAAGTAACAGCGGAAATGTAAAGAAGAAAGGAAACAATACAAATTCCTTTCTAATACAAGTAACAGCGGAAATGTAAAAGAATTACAATTCTTTTAACCCAAAGAGAAGGGTTATCCTTTCACCTAGGATAAAAGGTCTGTCTCACCAACACCCTGGTGAGCCATCGATACGATGATCAGACTGTCTGTCTACCTATCCCTGGCAGCCCTCGATACGATGATCGGCACGTCTGTCTGCCTATCCCCGACAGCCCTCGATATGATGATCGGCACGTCTGTTTGTCTATCCCTGGCAGCCCTCGATACGATGATTGGCACGTCTGTCTGCCTATCCTCGGCAGCCCTCGATTTTGTAAGTAATCGGGACCTCTGTCTTTCAATTGCTTGAAACCCCTCGATACGATGATCGGACGCACAAGGCAGAAGAGAGAAGTCACAGTGTCTCTCTCTAGAATCTTGGTAGTTCACGAAGTCTCTTCATTCATTTCACCATCATACGTCCTACTTCAAATGACCTTCTATTTATAGGCCTCGGGTTCCAACGGTCATGTTTCCTCCAACGGTCATATTTCTTCGAAAAACTTGGAGGGACTTGGACACCTGTCATCATAACGGTCATATTGAAATAGAAAGAACGACATCATTTTGATTAGTTTGTAACAAACTCAATGACACCGTATTGGTTAAAAAGGATATATATATTGATAAGCAATGGTACGATTCATATGAAACAAGTGCTTTTGACAAAGTACCAAAACAAGTAAAGAACATCTGAATAGCAGAGTCAGTACGATACGATCGATAGAGTCAGTACGATACGATTAACAGAGTCAGTATGGTACGATTGAAAGAGTCAGTACGATACGATTAACAGAGTCAGTATGGTATGATTGACAGAGTCATTATGATCAGTATTGTAAGATATGATAAACAAAATAGAAGACATTTGTAATTTCCAAAATATGATAGAATACATTTGTGATTTCCAAAACATGATATAGAAGTCAAAAGAGGAATTTTTACTCAACAATCTCCCCCTTTTTGGAAAGCACAACACACAAAGTAAATGTAACAAGAAATACTTATCTCCCCCTGAGTTATTGGAAACTCTTCTGAATAAGAAATTGAATACAACTAACTCCCCCTTAGGTATGGACTTTCCTAAGGATTGTATTCGTATTTTTTCTTTAAGAGTGTTGTAAAGAATTATCCCCCTTTATAAATCATTCTCCCCTTTGTAAAACCTTCTCCCCTTTGTAAACATTCTCCCCCTTTGTGATTTACAAAAAGAATGGAGTAATCTTGAATTGTCTGAAGAAGTTAGAGAAAAAAAACAGGACAAAAGAAAAGAATCATAACAGTCATTACAAAACAAATACAAGTTCCAAAGGAAAAAAAATACAACAATCATTTGTTTTCTCTTTCCTTCTCCTTCTTTATAAGATCATGAAGAACAGATTTCATCTTCTTGATCTCCTTCTTGTCTTCAGAAATTGATACACCCTGATTTTTGAGAAGCTCTTGTTGGTCCGCAAAAATCTGATCTTGATTTCTGATAGTCTCCTCTTGGACTCTGATTGCTTCTTCAAGGGTATCAATTCTGTTTTGAAAATTCTACTTATCTTTGGATAACACAGAATTTTGATTCTTGAAAAAAACCATTTCATCTTTGAAAGATGAAACCTTCGAGAATTCAGATTGAAAAACATTCATTCTCTCTTGCAAATCTTTCACTGAAGGAACATCGGCTCTTTGAGAAGACAAAAGATTCAACCTTTCAACCGTTTCTCTGTCAAGCTTATTGAAAGCAACTGAAAGCTCATTTGACAACATTCTTATATCTTCAATAGTTATTTCATGATCATTGACTGAGCTCTCTGTTTTGTATGACCACTTGGTCATCTTATTGTAGGCCTTCTTATGAGCAACCGCACATTCTGAAAGAACTTTCAAATCAGCTTCAACTGACAAAACATTCTTCCTCAACTCTTTTACAGAGCCAAACTTCTTCTTTTGATTGTCAGTAATAAAATCGATCTTCCCTTCCAGCCTTGGGAAATAAGGAATGGTCTTCTCAACCCTTCTTAAAACATGAACAATGTAATCACTCTTCTTGAGAGAGATTGTATGTTCTGAATCAGTATCTTCATCGTATGATGCTAGTTCATACGATCTGCTTGAGTCAACAACTGGATGTGTTCCTTCTGCTTTTACTTTCTGCTTTCTTTCTTCTTCCACTCTGTCACTAATGACAACAACTTTATCAGTGTGAGAGGATTGAGCACCTTGCTTTTCTGGAGATGACATTCTGTCTGGAGATCATGCCTGATCGGCATGAGGAATTTGTTTAACACCTTCACTCTGCTTTTGAACTGATTCCTCTCTACTCTTCTTTGAACATTGAAGAAATTCTAGAAGAAAGTCTCCTTCTTCTTCTTCCACTTCTTCTATCTCTTCCATCACTTGTTTTTGTTTTTCTTTCTCAGGAAGGCTCTGTACGATGGGCTCTTGAAGCACTTCTGTGGTAAGTTGAGCACTAGCTTCCTCAACTGCTTTCAAGACTTTAGAGATATCAAAGTCTTGAGCCTTTCTTTTCAAATCAGTTTTCTTTTTATTTTCATCCATAATGGTTTCATCTACCATTATTCTTTCTACAAAAGCCTCAGCCAGGTCAAGTCCGAACTTTGGATCACATTCCTTTCTTTGTTCCTTATCCTTTCTCCATTTTCTACAACCTCCTTACTGTACCTCTGCTTCTTCTTGGGCTTTGAACTGGTTTGCGGATTAGACTTTTGAGTAACACCAGTAGACTGAATGTATTTGGTTGGCATAGGTGCCGATTAATTCTGAGCCAATTCAGCTTCTACATCTCTGAAAAAAAGTTTCGAATTCTGATCAAAACAAATATTCAACTTCTTCATAGTACTCTTACTAATCCATGAGGGCTTCAAATCTATGGGGTTTCCTTTCAAGGTAATGTTACAAAACTTCATACTTTCGAGAATGAATTTCGTAAGGATGGTTGGATACATAATCATTTGGGACTTAATCCCTCCTATCTTGACATTCTTAATGGTTTCAAAAACATACCCCATTAGATTCACTTTTCTCATATTCACAAGATAGTCAAGCATAAATATATCAGAAACTTTCAGAGTTTCTCTATCCCCATTCCTTGGGATAAGAAAACCTTGCATCCATAAAGTCACAAAAAGATTGTCCGGTGAAAGATGAGACACTTTTCTCTTTTCTTCATTAATAACAAACAAAGTCTTTTAGGAAATTTCTCTATTAAACGTACCAACTTCCTCTGATAGTTTGTGAGATGGACAGAAAGAATCCCCTTCTTATGGGGACATTCAGAAAATGAGCCGCTTGTTTCACAGACATAGACAACTTTCTATCGTATACAGCAAAATTGATAGTCATGTCTTTGTCGAACGATATGGTTTTATAAAACTGACAAACTTCATCAAAGAGAACCGGATCTTGAGAAACATGTCTTTCAACACACAGATGATCCCATACATGAAAGAGAATGAATCTTTTGATTGTGGAATCATATGAATCAAAAAAGTCTCGAGAAACTAACCATTCTCTGTTAAAGTCATTCTCTGTAAAAGTGTTTGAAGACATTTCGGCAGGAGTGTTAGCAGAGGACTGAGACATATATGTGATGCCGATGATTGATCGTACGATGATTTATAACCGGTGGAGCAGAGATTTGCCTCAAATCCTGAAAAACCAATGTGGGTTTGGGGATGGGGGGCTATTTATAGGTGAAAAAAGGGGTGACCGTTGATCTTCTACGGTAGAAAAAAGGTGACCGTTGATCTTCTACGGTCAAGATTAGAGAAAACCAGATCAATGGTTAGGATTAAAACAAAGAGAAAAAAATTTAAAAAAATGAAAAAGTACCTTCCGGAGAACGTAAGGTAGTTTTTGGTTTTAGGATTAAAGAATAAACAACCGTATGAAATAAAATAAAATAGAAGTATCAAACGACATGCCGATGGAAAACAATCTCATTACACTTCTCATTTTCCTGAAAAAGAAATAATTAGTTTTTCGGAATCCAAACTTGTTTGGATCCAGAAAGGTTAGATAAAAGAATTTTAGGAATCCACATTTGTTTTGAAAAATGAGCTTTAAGAAATCCTAAAGATTGAGTTTTGTAAAGAGAATAATCTCTTCTCTAGTGTCCTCCACATTGACACTTAGAACAAAAAGAGGTTTTTTGAAGAACAAAATAGTTGTTACTAAAAACCGGTTTGGAAGAAGTATAACCAAGACCAGAACGATTTTTCAAAGGTTTAATTTGAGAATACATCCTGTAAAAGTTTTCTTTTCCATGAGTAAAGTTTGACAAACATTTTTTCAAGGATAAAATCTCTGACTTTAGTTTTAAAACCAAATTATTATTTTTGAAAACATTTGAATTTGAACTAGAGTTAGGCTCTAAAATATTTTTCTTTGAAATTACAGTTTCAAGATCCTTAGAAAGTTTATCCTTATCAGATTTAACATTCTGAAGGTATTTAAAATACTTTCAAAATCAGAAGTTTTCACATCAATATCTTTAGAAAGATCTGATACTTCTTTAGTCAAGATTGAAATTCTAGAATTTTCTTTTTCAAATAGCTTTTTGCGTTTTGAATTTTTATTTTCAAGTAATTTAGCAAATCTAGAGACCTCTTCAAAAGAAGGTAATGTATCATCCTCTGATGATGAGGATTCATCATTTGAAGATTCATAATATCTATTATTAGTACAATTTTCATTCAAAGAGACATTTGTAATAGCTTCAGCATTATGTACCTTAGCCATGAGACAATGATCTTCAATTGGTAATCTGGCTAAGAGTCTGATATTCCTTTGTCCTGATGTCTAATATTCTGAAGAATCATCTGAGGAATCACTACCACTTTCACTCCACGTATCATTATCTTTCAAGACATTCTATGTCTTATAAAACCTTTTCTTATTTCTTTCAGAGTGTTTCTCCTTTCTATCTTTCCTTTTCAGTAAAGGACAATCAGGCCTTATATGTCCTGATTTCTTCCATTCATAACAAGTTACCTCTGAATCTTTCCTATCCTTCCTATCTTTCTTTTTGAATCTATATTGGAAATCTTTCTTTCCCACAATCTTGTTCATCCTTCTAGCAAGATTGGCTAACTCATTATCCGAAAGATTACAATCACTTGAATAAGATATAACAACTTTCTTCGATTTCGACCTTGTAAGCCTTTTAGGTGTTTTAGCTTTAGATGCAAAGGATATACTTCCATTACCATTCTTCTTCTTGTTGAAATCAGCATCTCTCTTAATTATTTTCTCATGCTGTAGATGAGTTCCAAAGAGTTCATCAAGAGTAATCTGGGAAAATTTTCTATTTTCATCAATAGCTGTCCTTTTTTACTCCCATTCATTTGGCATTATATCTATAATCTTGTCAACAAGTGTGTCATCATCAAGAACTTTTTCTCCCATATATTGTAAGCTGTTGACAATCGTCATAAACCTTTGTTGCACTTTACATACTGGCTCTCCATAAGGAAAAACAAATCCATGATACTCTGCTCGAATCATTGCTCTCCTTGTTTCTATAACCTTGGATGTACCAAAATTAGTGACTTCTAATTTCTTCCAAATACAGTTGGCTGCTTCACATGAAGATATCTGACTCTATATATTCCTGGTCATAGAGTATAATAAAGTATTGCGTACCTTGTAATTCAGTTGATATTCTTGCTTCTCTTGGTTGGTGAAAGTACTAACTTCTTTGTCAGGAATTTTGTAACCTCCAGTAAGCATAATAAATTTTTCTACACCAGTATTGATAACGAAAGTCTTCATACAATCTCTCCAATACTCATAATCATTCCCATCAAAGATTGGTGGTCTAGAAGGATTCAGATTATCTATTGACCCGATACTCATTCCTGCCATCTAATACAACAAAAACATTTCCACTCCACACGTTAGTTTAGTAATTATTCAAGATAATAATATGAAAGAAATAAAGCTAGTAATACAAATCAGTGGATAACCTCCACTGATACCAATTGTTGGATCGAATATATAGATATGTATGTCTATTAGATGGAACAATACAAGAGGGGGTGAATTGTAGGTTTAATAACCTTTGAGTTTTAGCAACTAAGAGATTAGTTTAAAAGATCTTAAACTAATACAAATACAAACACCCACAATTGTATTGAATATAAAAAGGTATGATATATTGTAATAATAATGTAATGTAAAACAATTGTATTCAAGATGAACACAATAATCAGAGTAATACAAAGATGAATGATTCTAATACAAGTAACAGCAGAAATGTAAAGAAGAAAGGAAACAATACAAATTCCTTTCTAATACAAGTAACAGCAGAAATGTAAAAGAATTACAATTCTTTTAACCCAAAGAGAAGGGTTATCCTTTCACCTAGGATAAAAGGTCTGTCTCACCAACACCTTAGTGAGCCCTTGATACGATGATCTGACTGTCTGTCTGCCTATCCCTGGCAGCCCTCGATACGATGATCGACACGTCTGTCTGCCTATCCCCGGCAGCCCTCGATACGATGATTGGCACGTCTGTCTGCCTATCCCTGGCAGCCCTCGAAATGATGATTGGCACGTCTGTCTGCCTATCCTTGGCATCCCTCGATTTTGTTGGTAATCAGAACCTCTGTCTTTCAATTGCATGAAAGCCCTCGATACGATGATCGGACGCACAAGGCAGAAGAGAGAAGTCACAATGTCTCTCTCTAGAATCTTGGTAGTTCACGAAGTCTCTTCATTCATTTCACCATCATATGTCCTGCTTCAAATGACCTCCTATTTAAAGGCCTCGGGTTCCAACGGTCATGTTGCCTCCAATGGTCATATTTCTCTGAAAAACTCGGAGGGACTTGGACACCTGTCATCATAACAGTCATATTGAAATAGAAAGCACGACATCATTTTGATTAGTTTGTAACTAACTCAACGACATCGTATTGGTTAAAACAGGATATATATATTGATAAGAAATGGTACGATTCATATGAAACAAGTGCTTTTGACAAAGTAACAAAACAAGTAAAGAACATCTGAATAGCAGAGTCAGTACGATACGATCGACAGAGTCAGTACGATACGATTAACAGAGTCAGTATGGTACGATTGGAAGATTCAGTATGATACGATTAACAAAGTCAGTAGGGTATGATTGATAGAGTCAGTACGATCAGTACTGTACGATACGATAAACATAATAGAAGACATTTGTAATTTCCAAAATATGATAGAATACATTTGTGATTTCCAAAACATGATATAGAAGTCAAAAGAGGACTTTTGACTCAACACCTACCCCATTAAAAATTTTAAAATTATCTTTTTTTAAAAATGATCTTCCCTTAAGAAAGTTGATACCTATTTCCCAATGTCTCCCCACCATAAAGAATTTTACAAATGATCTAGCACTTAGGGTCATAAATATAATCTATTCATACCCCATTATAAAATAATGAGTCATCCCTCATTGAATACATACATTTCTTCCCACCATCTTCTTTAATTCCCAAGATCATTTATGCTGACAATCACATTAATGACCATTCTTACATTAGTTCCTTCATTACATGGGCAAGTGATTCATTGTTCACCACATAATAAGAAAAAATTATATTTTATTGGAGTATAAAAACTATCAAAATAAAAATTCTAGATATACTCAACCCATCATCTCTATCATAAGTTTAGATCCTTCCTAGTGAAATTTAACATCCGGTTTTTATAATAATAACATATCATTATTTTTTGTCTAAAAAGGTAGGTATTCCACATTTTGATTGCATACATAAGTGCTTCCATCACAATATCATGTTTTGAGAATTTATTACCATGATAAAATAACATTCAAGATCCAAATTGTACTACCTATCTCTTGTGTATAAAGACATACCCAAAACCTCTACTGAAAGCATCACAAAAAACATCATAAACTAATCTTGGTTGCGAAAGAATAAAAACTATGGATGAATTAATTATTAATTTCAGTTAAAAAAATATATGTGATGATTTTCAATCCACTCAATCATTACATCATTTTTTTGTTAAAGTTTTCATTGAAGAGGGATTATTTGATAAATATTGAAGAAAAACACATGTAATAACCATCCATACCTATGCAGCTTCACATCTCATGAATATTTTTGGTTCACTCCCTGGACATAATTTCCTAAAACTATTTAGGATCCACTGAGATTCCCCAATCTGATATAACATTACCTTGATTCATTACATCCTTAATCTGAAACTAAAAATTGAAAAACCTACCATATAAATGGTGTTCTCTCAATGTTATATGAATTATATCTAAATGATATATGAAATCAGCATCTAAATTAGATTAACCCAAAATAACATCGAAGAACACCCAAAATATGTGTCTAAGATCTAATGGATAACTAGTTTCATCAATTCTATAAACACTTATGGGGAATTTGTTAGTCCAAATTCTGTAATAAAAACATGGAATTCCTATGGTGGCTCTAAATCACTGTCTTAGGTATATATTCCTCTAAGACACTCAATTGGGGATACCATAACCACAATTAAATCATTGAAGACAATGGATCCCCTCTATGTTGATCTAAGAGATGATTAATACCAGTAAATGGATATAAGTTCTTAATGGTCTCTTAATATAAATTTTGATAGTCAATAAAATGATTGATGATATGGTTTTTGTTCTTATGAAAGAGGACAGGTGAAACCCATACTAACACTCTAGGTTGAATAAATCTATCAACCTCAAGATTTGAAAGATATACCTTTAGTAATATACCTGATTAGCTTTCATATGATAATATGACAAAGAAATGAGAATTATAAAAGATAAAGGTTCTATAGTAAACACTACCTCTCTCTAAAGAGGTAATCTAGAAAAATGATCTTAAAAGAACATGGGGTATGCACACACTATAATAGGTTGCTAAATTCCAAGAAAAGTTTCACTGACATCACAAAACATCTTTGAAAATGGAATGAGATTATGCCATGTTAAAGAATAATAATCCCCACCTTCCTGATCTGGAGTCCCAATCACCCTAAAAAATCCTGATTTTCCCCATTGAAATATAAGAACCTATTTAAACCATGATAATATTATATGATGAACTTAAAATATATCATCCAATTCTTGCAAGTAATTCGGTAAAAAATGTCTTGATCAATCACAAGAGGTATCATTCCACCTCAAAGTCTCCTATCAACACTGCACCTATTGGGAACTTAAAGCCATGTTCGTACGTGATTCCTAAAGGCATGGAAATATCCAACAGTAAGGATATACTATATAAATGAAATCCAACAATTTCAACTAGATTTTATGATATTAAATAATTAGTAGAACCCGTACTAAAAAAATATCACCTTATAGAAATAAATAAATGATTCACCTCTAACTATCGTTGGCCCTACTTCAGATTCCTCTTTCGAATACTCCTCCACATAAAGACATCCAATCTTAGCTCTTATATGATCTTTCTTAACCACATGAACATCTGTGTTAACATGAGAATAATACCCACCACCCTTGGAATCATTATTAAAAACCTATGAGCCTTTGGTGAATGTGGAGCCATCCATACAACCATAAGAAGACCTCCCATAGAAACATTTCATGTGGTTGGATCATCTATATGGATGAAAAGTCACATGATCCACTATACAATTTGGATTGGTTTGAAAAGGCCACATACTCAGATTTAAAAAAATATTCTATTATCTAGATGAATCCCTCAAAATTTGTCGTCAAGAACACATGCTGCTTTTGTGGTCCCTTTTCTAGAAAGGAGAGACACCCTAGAAAATGAATCTACTAATTGAATATCCTTGAAAAAATTTTATTAGAAATGTTATCCAATGAAAAATATCCATATCAAATACATCCAAAAAGGCCAGTAGTCAAATAAGAATCAGCATAAACTGAATATCATACCTCTAACCCAACTTAAACCCCCAATAATACAATTATTAATTGATTACTATACTTGGTGCCAAGTGTACTATCTAAACAAAATGGGTGTAATACTCTAGAATGGTATGTTCTACTTTTTGTAAGGTCAAAAACTATCTGGTCTATTCCCCACATAATGTATTTAGATAATACTACATATTGATGATTATCTTGAAATAATCCATTGATATATCTTCTTGAAACATATTTTGTACAATAGAGTCCCACCATCTCCATCCGGATCCTTCAAGAATATAGCTAAAAAACCCACCTTAGAGTCCTAATAAATCAACATGAAGTTGAATATCATCTCAATACAATCATGAAATTATTCATAATTTTCCAGTCATTTGTCACCATGGAATGTAGGTGGATACTTCTTTTTAAATCATCAGTCATGATCCACTACCTATTCTGGGTTTCCAACACCTACTTGACCAAGATTCTAAGTAGCATGGATTACATATTTTATAAAAGAAGGGTCCACTAGAAGATTATAGTATGGATGAAGCCTCAAAGCTTCCTATTATAAATTTATAAGGGAACTTATATGATGTATTTTCAAACAATCGTAAGAAAATAAAACAATCATACATGAGGAGATTACAAAAGAATAAAACCTACTTCAGGTATTGATATTATATAATTCAAATAAAATTAAAAAAGTTAAAAATTATAAAAATTAAATTTGGCTCTTCAGAGAGAAACATGTTCATTTAAATAAAAATACCATATAGTTTATTCAGATGACCTCAAATACAATGTCTCAAAAATGGTAAATAATTTATGACCACCTATGGTAAAAAGAGTTGAGATATGGATATGAGCCAGCTAAGATCCCTATTGCACGTACTAGCCAAATTTAGGGAATCTTATATCTTATCTACCAAACACAAAGAACCAAACTCGTGAATTGTTAACACGCATTGGACCAAACATTCACCTCGATATGTATTTTTAATTAACCACCTTGGTCAACTAGGAAATCCAACCACGGTGTTCCGTTAAATAGTGAGGTAAAACAAATATAATGGAAAACATTCTTGAATATAACATAAAAATACATAAAACAAGAATATAATATGGATTAAATAGATATAATGTGATCTATATAAACCAATACAAATAGGATAAACCCGAAATATATGAATAGATAAGACCAACAAATATCCATTTGACCAACTATCGCTTTCAAACCATCCCTCTATGATGGAAATGGAAAAAAAGAGATCCTTTCATGATACATGATGGCCTTCCTTTTCTCAGAGGCCATCAAAACAAGGTGTAAAAATTCCCAAAGGAAAAAATAGTGTTTGTGAATATATCCATGTAGAATAACACTAACGAATATATACAATTTCTAATATAAATAATGTAGATGTTATAGATATAAAAAATCTAGTTTTGAAATAATTTTCGTATATAAAAATATTTTTGAACATTTCATTTGATTTATTTAAATGAATACCATATTCCACAATTCTAGGAATATATTAGGTAAAAAATAAAAATAGATAAATTAAACATGTGAGAAAATATCTTTGAAATAAACCATCATGTGTTAAACAAAATATACATGAAAAAGAACACCATTTAGGACATAGGATATATGAAGAAGTAAAAGACATAAAATATTACTAAACTAAGAATAAGATGGTTTTAACCAATATTGATTACATCCATAGTTTGTTAATATCACAAAGGAAACCCCTAGTGATTCTACACACACTAGTTTTACCTTTAACTATTTTTAAATGCACCCAAGGATCCCAATGTGATTTGTTTTTACAAACCCATTTTAGGAACCATGATAGAATTTAATTAAAACCCTGTTTAACAAAAAAAATTAAATTTAAATGAATAAAATCAATAGTAATATATTTCAATTCATGAATTACAAAAACAAACATATATCCACCTTCCTCATGAATGATGTGACCTTAACTTCCTTTGAAAAAACGGATTGAAAAACCTTGTATTATCCTTCAAAAGACAAGGAATGACAAGAAACTATAATGGGTTGATAAAAAAAATCTATCACAAATTTGAAACACAAAAAAATACAACTTTTCTGTTATGAACAAAGTTAACAATGAAGCCGAACAACAACTTACCATGGATATCTTGTATAACCACTCTAGGAAAAAAAACTATTGACCAAAGTGATCTAAAAGGATGGAGATCGCGCAAAATCACCCAAAATATCTTAGGGATTGAGAGGAAATCCTATACAATAATTTAATAAATAATCAGGTGTGCGGTGTGTATAAAACCATTGGTTATGAGAAATTCATGATGTGAATCCCATTCATGGCAAGAAGTATCATGTATTATAAAATATTCTAAAAAAGGATTCAACTCAGATTAAATTAACTCATGATCATTGATTTAATGATGTGTAAATATTTCATTTTGATGTAATTTTCACACCCTACAAGAGATTCACGGCTTCTTACCCACATCATATTCATATCATGAAACACATTTACACCATGATTGCATCTGACATAAAATACTCAGCCTAGTTTTCTACTTAAAACCCTTAAACCAAATATTAATGTCATCTAGTCCTAATGTGCACCCTCTAAAACCATTTGCACATTTATTCCAAGACTCCAGTAATTTTAAAAAACATGTATCCCCAAAAATTAGTACATTTTCCACAATAATGTTTATACATTCTATAGAATCTTGAAATGAACTGAAACAAAAAAGGGAAACCATAAAAAAATACAAATTATAATAGATGGAAGCTAATAGGATGTTACATTAACTGTAAGGATGTACAATATTTCTATGAATATAATGAATTTTCAATTGTAAAATTAGTCTCAATGCCTTTACAATGGACTTAAAATACCTATATAAACAATAATATATGTAAAAGGCACTTATAGTTTTGAGAATTAATTATTGAAAGGTATGGTATCCTATATTTCCCAATCCACTCAAGAAATAATTTACTAGAAATAGTATGTCAACAAATCTATGAATAACTATAAGAGATGTGAATAAAACATTGGATCATCATTTTTCCATGAATTAAATGTATCAATTAAATGATCTATATATTCAATGATTCAAAATATTTTAATAATTGAGTATATTTTAAGTAATTTATTTTTAAAATATTCATAATCATACAATTCATCATTGAATTCAATTCATCCTTACCTATAATGGTAACTGTTACATTGAAAATAGTTTTTTGAAATATATTAGAAAAACACATTAAAACACATATCAATAGATTATTTTCACCCCTATCATAATGTTACTAATCATCACTATAGAGTATATAATTATAGAGACAACTAATATAGAGGTTAGTATATAAAAGGTGTGATGGAGATATTCAACATGTGTTTATTTCTCTAAATAGCTTATGAAAACATATTATCGATGTTATAAAGGTATTATATATATATAATTTTAAATAGTTTTTATGTGGTGTTAAAAGTTTTAGAGTAGATATTGAAAGATATTTAGGTGTAAAAGGTAGTGTTTTGGATTAATAAGGTTCAAAAAATCTCATTAGGAAGTCATATTCAATGGTGGAAATTTTAAGGTGGCTTTGGACATTAATGGGTGTCCATTTTGCTATGATTATGAGGTTTAATGGGGTTTTTTCCATTTTCAAATAGAATAGTGCATGTTTGGGTTTAATTCTAATGAGTTGTTCATTTTTGGAAGTTATGGTGTGTAAGGAATAACTCTGTAAAAAATGGGGTTTCATAAAAAAATTGTTTTAAATTTCTTGGATCACTATGAATTTTTCCTTTTTTCCCACAATGAATGTTTTATGGTAATGTAATGTCTGGTCAGATCTATAACACAATTTATTGAGCCATGATTCATAACTAAATATTTAAATTTTCATAAACAAAACTATAATTTTTTGTTTAATGTCAACCCTATTTTAAAATGGTGTGAAATGACTAAAATATTATTTGGTATGTGGGTATTTTATTTTCCAAATATATAATATATTCTTTGACAGAGATCATTATAATTTGCGAAGCTCTCACAATAATGTAGTGATTTCTATAGAATATTTAATATGACCCATTTCATTTTTGAGTTTGATATTTTTAACTTCCCAATAAATTTATATAACTGTTTGATCTTTTTTAGTGATTCTTAGTCAATTACTAATAGATATGAGGATCTCAATTAAAATAATTGTTCCAATTAAATCCATATTTCCTTTTTCCCCCTTATCTTTTTATTATCTTCCCCATTCATTAATTTTTCTATTATAACTATTCTTATAGCTACGTTAGGGGTTGTTGTCCTTCACATTTTTATTTTTTTCATGGTCTAGATATAGATCAATGTGTTGTAGGTTTTTTAGGGTAACATTTGGAATAAGTGTGGTGTTTAGTTGTTGATATATTTTTATTACCAAGGGAATTTAGAAGATTATATCAATATATGGGATTTTAATCCTTTATTAATTATTTGTGCTAAATATGGAATTATTATTTTTCAATATAAGTTGGGAAAATCGTCAAAATTGAGAAAAAAATAGAATATTAAATAAATTAATGTAAATTTAAATGAGAAAATTTAGCACTAAATTATTTATATTATTTTTGGGTTATAATGTGTATATTATTTCTTAGATGATTGATTTGTATGATCTATGAAATAAATGTTATTGTATTATTTGTATAATCCATCACATTCAAAATTAGTTAATTCACAAAAAGATTATTTTGAAATGAAAATGAAGAATTCAAGGGAAACTGAAATTATTATATACAAATTGGATTAAAAGTAAATAAAATATTGTAGAAATGATAATGTTAAAACATTTTTACTTATTTAATTGTTAATATCCACTATTGTATGTGGGATTGAAAACCATTTTATAATCAGTGTATTCTAATATTGGTTTGTTGATAGTTTAATAATTTAGGTGAATATATGGTTTTTTGTGGTGAATTTTTAACATAGTATTTGTAGAAATATATAATATACATTGACCCTATATAAAAAAACTCCATACAATTTTCACTAAAAGGAATTAATATTCACATAGATCAACATCCCATTTTTAAAACCATATATCACTAACTAGTAGTAAATTTTCAATCCAATAATGTGGTGTAAACTCCAATATCCCCAATTGATGTTAATCATAAGAATATATTTTAGGAAACAAAGTATTCCATAAAAATCAACAAAAAATTAAAATATTTCCAATGTCCAAGTGATAAAATTGTATCCATCTTTGAATTAATTTCACTTAATCACTCCCACCGCAAGCGTGTCCCCAATATTCCTTTGTACCAATACCAAAGAAAAAAATGAAAAAGAATATACAATAGGGATATCACACCAACCATTGATGTAAATGTCACTCACAAGTGTACAACACTATCACACATACCAATAAATCAACATCATACCCAGAAATCTCATACAAGAATAAGAAAAATCACACAAGCTTTATAAAATTGGGCATCACTTACACAAGGAAAAACTAACTAAAATAATATCAAAAAACCCATTTTTTGATTCTATTACAAAATTAGTAAATTTCAATTTCAAAAATTTAGAAAATGAATAACGTTCCTCATTTTCCTATGTTGGGACCTTGGCCATAATCCCATTGGAAACATTCCTAAAGATGGTCATCTTTAATCTGATTCATTTCCCATCCCTTTAAAAAACCTCTTTAAAACACAAATTACAAATACATATTTTTATTTTGAAAATAAATATTAAACTAAAACATAATTTTAAAGAATTATTTAAAAATTGAATCCTATTAAATATTTCAAAACAAATCATTCCACTAAAAAACATAAAAAGAGGGTTAAAAGTACTTTTTTGAAATAGGTACCATGAGCATACCATTTAACATAATATGTGGTCCTTATTGTCTATTAGGAAAATCTTAATCAATAGATCTAATATTTATTTTATTATAATGTGTACATAAATTATTAAATACTCAAAAATATATCAATTTGAGATGATTTTCATTATTTTACGATTTTTTTGAGTTTTTTCCAGTTAATGAGAAAATTTATTAATTCTAGAATTTTAGAAGTTCACTTTCACTTTTTTTTCAATAATTACATTTTTAATACTGTAAAGAATAGAGTGATTTTTTAGGACTCTATTGTTTAAGGGCATCAATTTCTTCTTCTAGACCCTTTTCAAATTAGATATCAAAGAGGCCAAAATAAATTATTCAATATGGAGATCCATTTGGGCTGAAAGAATGAACCAATCCTCATTAATATAGTCCTAACTTAAGATAAATGACCCCAAATGAGGTGAATATAGTTGGAAATTAAGTAAGGCTTTATGTTTCATTCCCAAAAAAAATTACAAAAAATATTCACTCATTAAGGATAGATTTTAACACATAAAATGGGAGGGTGATGATGATTCTATTCATCCAAAATAATTTCTTTTAAGTTCCTTAAAAAAATTCTACAAATTTCTAACATTTATGATATTTTGAGGGATTATTTCTAATATATTGAAAAAACATTTAAGAATAATCTATTCCTATAATTAGATGTTTAATATGTGACCTATGATCAAGGTTTTGGTGGATTGAAACTAAAGAGAAAATTTTCCACCTCTCAACTTTATATGTATTTGTATCACCTTCTAATAAAAGTTTTTAAAGTTAATAATAATAAAGAGATATTTTATGGAATTGAAACACTTTTAATTTGATGATTTTCTATTTTCTCTTTTATTAGTTACCTAATGGTCATCTCTTATTTATTCATCTCTATTACTCAATGTATGGAGTGGTAAATATTTTTTGTGATTGAGGAAGGTGGAGTTTTACATTATAATTATTTGACTCTAAAACAATAATTCAAAATGATAATTTTATATTGAATTATTTCTATTTTTAGTGGATCCTAATTCACTTTATATTATTATATTTATGGTTTTACATTCATTCAGTCTTTACAACTTTGATTGATGTTCTTTAAACTCCCTCACCCAAATTAATCTTGTATCATTTGAAAAGATTATGTGGGATGGTTAATGTCTAGTGATCATTGGAACATGTGTGTAAGAACATGTTTTTTTATAGATTGATAAGGATCACTAATTACTCATTGGTAAATCCATTAGTAGTTCAAAAAAAATTTACTATCATTCACACACACCAGAGTGGTTTCTATTTTTTCCCTAAAAAAGTGTCATTAAAAATTTTATCAGGGAGTATTTCATTTATCATTCAATAAAATTAGATATAGTAGTATGTTTATGACTCTTATGGAGTTAAAAAATGCAAATCAACACTAATACCATCATTTCTTTCTTCAATCAATTTTAAACCAATTTTTTTTCCTTTCATTGATTCTCAAAATCAATCAATTTCCAAAACACGATAATCATCCTCTAGATCAATGTTACAAAATGATTATTTTTATCTCCACTGTATAAGAAATATAGGATGACAACTATTGTTCATTTAAACTTGTGAAATTATTTTTTTCATTCCTCATTATAGGATCATGTAAAAATGTGGTGTCTTTACTATGGAGGTTCTTCCAAAAATCTAATTTCATATTTCTTGAGTGGAACCATCAACTCTGATCCTTTCCCCACTAGATCATGAAATTAAAATAAACTTTTTGAATAATATTTAAAAACTATATGAATTTGATGAAATCTCTCTTACATACATGATTGAAGCTATAAATTTTCAACAATATCCAATTATCCTGGATTGTAATCCCAACAAAACATTTACGTTCTACTTTTCTCCAAAATTCCTTAATCAAAAAAGTAAAATTTTAATTCTAGTGTAGAAAAATTATTTTAATAATCATGATAAAATTTTACCACTACTTCTAAGATTCTGTATAGTTGTATGTTAAGATCCAAAATACTTTTCACTCATTTTTTCCACTTTCAGATCCTAGGGAGTGGCAATGGTGAAGGTAAGGTGGAGGAAATTCCACTTTTTTCCAAATGTATCTACCAGAGAATGGTTATATGACCAAAAACTAGGATATTTTCAATATTGTGATTACATTCATTATTGGGATGAAATATATATATGGTTCATGAAAATATTATTCCCTGCCTCTTGAAACACATCCATCAAAAAAGAGTTCTATGTTAGTAGACAATAATCTTGAATGACTCTCTATGAGTTCTAGGAGATGATTTCAAATATACGTTCCATCATTCAAAAATATTAAATTGGGGATCATCAATTGAATATTTTATTTTACCATGGACTAAATCATAATGACAGAAACCATGTGGATATATCATCTAGATGAGGATTGATTGAAAAATATCCTTAAGAAGCCAAGGAATTGGTTGAGAACATTTCTCAGAACTGAAAAAAAGTTTTCAAGAAGTGGTACTAAAATAAGAGTTATTGATGAGGTATTAAATTCTCATCCATCACCATTATTAGATAATAAGATTGAATATATTACCAGCTTTTTGAAATAAATGGTTTTGAATGATGTGATTTTATAATAATAAAAAACTAAGGTACACTGTTTTTCTCATCACCTAATCATTTTACTGACCATTTTGTTGATGTGCGGGGAATGAAATGTTGGTAAGTATCATTTCAACCAATTTTGTTACTAAAAATAATGTATATAGAGAGCCTAAATATGTCCAATGATGATTTTGAAATCAAAAGAATCAGGTTACACCCTATATCAAAATCATTCCCAATACTAACCCCAATTAAATTATTAATTCCAAAGCCCACCAAAATTTCATAAAAATAAATCTTATTACCATATTGATTATCAAAAACCATCAAATTTCTATAGAAATAAATAGAATCTATCAATAATTTCACAACATTTTATGAAAAAACTTCAAATATAGGGTTGAGGTTTATGGAGATTAGTTTTATAAGATAGAAAACACTGTGGGGAGTCTCGTTGAAATTTTATTCCAGAAGAAAAAGAAATACTCCACATAGGAATCCCAAAATCCCAATGAAAACATTAGCGTGATAAAAATATGACATGGGAAATAACATACACCACCATCCACCCATGAACCTGAAAACATTCCACCAGTATTGATGGAGTATGATGTTCTGAATTATGTAAATTCAGTGGAAATGACTCGAGAATATAAATGAAAGAGGAAGAGGAGAATGACAGGAAAATTATGAAGAGAGTAGAAAGAACATTGATAATATATCAATAGGATAATACAAAATTCCCCCACCATTCCCTCCTTTGTTTATAGCATCAAAGATGACATTTGAGGAAGCATTTTAAAAATAAATTCAAGACACCTTCAGAATGTGGAAATTAATAACCCACTACATAAAGAACAAAACTATCCGAAGGTAAACTTAATTGATGAATTAAAATTTCACCATGATGAGAATACATTAAAGGAATCAGAGTATCGACATGGGAAGAAGGGTTTTTACCATTATTACACTATAGTTTCCCCATAAATGTGGACCTCAATCAAAATTTATCATTCCATAAACCGTTGTCTCTTTTATATTCCCTAATTATCTATGTGATCCATGTGTTTTAACTTATTTATTTCCTCAAACAGTGTAAAATACATTTTATACGAGAGACTTGATTCCCACAATTTTTGTGGTCCATCTTATGAACTTTTCCAAAGTATTCTTAATTGGGGTTTTGGAAGATTTCATTGTCAAAGTCGATATATAACTTATTCTCAAATAGATTCTGAGTTATGAACACAGAAGAATTATGGATCCTATCACAATCAGCCATCATTTTGGGGAGACATTTCTTAAATATGGAAAATAAAATCATCAATGTACTAATAGAACACTCACTATATAGCTTGGAGATATAATTGTCCTGTTCATTATTTTTGAATCTATGTGGAACCCTTTTAATGATAACTCACTCTTTACACTCTTCCATAAAAAAGATTCTAAAACAATTGAAGAATTGGGTATGTTCCATAAATTCATATCCTAGTGAAAGAAATTTCCTATTGAAAATATCCCAAAATAATAAAGTTCCCCAAAAATATAGAAATTATGATTACGTATATTTTGAAGAGGTAAATTTTGATTTCATTAATTATTTACTAAATGATTGAAAATATTTTGTGGTTTATTATATAAATTTGGTCTGATATTCTAATTTGGATAACCCAAATATAATTTCATCCCAGGAACAAACCCAATATTAATAGTTAAAACCACTCCTACTAGTTTTGAATTTATGTACCTTATTGAGGGAGAGAAATTACTAGTTATAATTTCTACTAATTGGTCTAAAACCCCATAAAATTATTTTATTGAGATTTTCTAAGAGATTTTTCATGAAATTTAGAGGAGATTAGGTGATATCGCAAGAATATAAAAAAAATATTCCCACATGGAATTATACATATAGAGGATTACAAACCTATCAGACAGCCCCAAATAGAGGTTGAAAACATCCTTGACTGAGGTTGTAAATAAAAAGATCGATAAACTCATTAAAGAAAGAATCATACATCCCATTTTAGTCTCGCACTAGTTTAACCCCATCCATTTATTTCTAAAAGACTAGCATAGCCACAATGATGAATGAAAATAATGAATTAATCCCTATGATAATTCAGAATAACTAGAGCATGTGCATTAATTTTGGAAGTAGAACATAGACACTCCAAAATAACATTTTCCCATCCCCTTCATTGACCAAATTTTATAGAAATTTATTGGGAGAAATCATTTTTTATTTTTGGATGGATTTTCAAGTTATGCTTAGATACTTATTTACCCTAATGATCAAGAGACAATTGTATTTAATTTGTTTATTCCACAATATTATATACAAAAATATTACATTTAGATTTTCTAATATTCTATTTTTATTTCATATTTTCATGGTATGTATATTTTTTTTATGTCATTTTGTTGATTCTAACATTTTTTGGTTTATGATCTACTTCAATCTACATGTTTTGTTGTTTTATATTCTATTTCTTAAGTTGTGTATCCCATGGGGGAGTGTTTATGAGATCTCTATTTTGGTTCTGATCTTAGTTCCTCTATGTGAGGCGGTGTAGCTTCTATTATGGTGATCAATTATCAATTTCATTGTTTTATCATATAATCCCCAAACTTTTAATGGACTTTCACTTTATTTGGTTGTCCCAGTTTCGATACGATGATTTTGGATGGACATAGATTTTTTGTAAAAATGTTTGGGCCGAAGCCTCATTTTATTATTAAAACCAAGAAAATAACTATTTTAAATGGGTAGAGGAGAAGCATTACATTTTTCGAAGGCCCAGTGGGCATGTATCCCATTACTATGACTTATCTTATTTTGTGGTATTATAATTACCCTAAAAAAGGATAAATTAGATAATAAAATGAAGTAGTTTATCATTAGTGATATCATATTCTTCCATAATGAGTATATTTTTCCACTATTTTACTATATTTTTTGTTATATATGTTATACTAGTTAAAATGTTTCTTATTCATTGGTTGGCATGTTTAATTTCATGAAATTAATAACAAACAAACGGATGGTAATTTTTGGATGGTTAATTAACTTAACGTGTATTGTTTAATTAATAATTATATTATTGTAATTTGATGCTAATAAAATTGTATTTTTTTCAGGATTAATTGAATTTGATTATCCATGTGTTATTGGATATTTAAATATGATATGAACCACGAATTAAAAAAACATTTAATATTATTAATCGAAAATACCCCATAATTGTTTCTAATTCATAGCTAAATCATTGTTTTTGGGTAAATTTGAGAATATGTAATTTAATTTATAAAAATATTGAAATTATGATATTACTTATTTATTCTTTTTGGAATTAATTGGGATGAAATTCATTGATTTATGTTGAAATTGATTTGAATTTTGATATAAAAATTATCATTATTCATTTTGAAATTAAATATTTTTATGGATTAATTTATTGTTTTCATAGTTACAATTATTAATGAATTAGATGGAATCCATAAATAATATTTCAAATTAAAATTGAAATTTTTTTGTTATGATATAGATAATATATTTTTAAGGGATTCAATTTTGAGTATAATTTATTTATTAGTTTTTTAATTTAATCAAATCCAAAAATTAAAAGGGAAACTTTAATTTTTTTAAAGAACTTTTATTTTAAATATTGAATTTTAAAATTGGATATAAATGTTATTTTTAATTTTGAAAATTGATATTGCTTTCAGTTTTTAAAGTCATTGAAATTATTATTTTTTTTGAAAAAATTTATTCTTATTTTCATTATTGTATGATATTAACTTTTTTAAGAAAAAAATCACTAAAAAATATATTTTCGAAATACGTGGTCAAATGATGAAAAATATAGAATTGACATCATGAATAAAGCACAGTCACTTAAGTGAACATTCTGAAACTGACTATAATATCCTTTTCATGGTCAGTATACTGATTGTGCACATGTTATTATAAGGCCACATCTCCATTCACATGCCAACAGACTATGGTTGAAAAAACCCTAATACATGATTAAAATTTAATATTGAAAATGACCTTAAAATTTTCTATGTGACTAAGATAACGAAATTCAATATATTGTGTTACTCTCACTCATTTTTAGTATACTAACTATGATACACACTTCCCAACTTACCATTCCTTGCTTCACGAATACTGATAATGATCCTCATGATTTTATTTACCACAATCCACATTTCTTTAAAGATTCTCCTTCAAACCTACTAAACCCCTATCAATAGAGATAAAAAAGGGAGATCTCGATCAAAAAATATATATAAGGATGGGTATTAGTAGATACTCACTTTATTAAACCTTTAAAAATTTAAGGTATGTTGCATTTTTTTAATGTGAGGACCCATGCGTGATGATGGACTCCGGATAATGAATCAGTCCAAGCATTCTCAAAGATCACTATCTCGATAACTAGTGGGGAAAATATATAACTATCCATCAAGGAAAAATACTACTGACCACATTGAGGCCTTATTATCCTTGTGCATTTCTACAAGAAAAAGGCCAAGAAGTGCCATAAATAATCTCTAACCACTTCCTATAGATGATCGATTAACAACTCACCACACTGTAAATCCCCACCACTACTCTTGAGTATGGATACCATAAAACCACCATTAGATAAGAGAACATAATGAATAATGTTATACACTTAGTTATCATCAAAGGAAGAATCCATTGCCACATTGTTCGCGCATAACCAGAGAAGGAGAATGTTCCACTGATTCCCACCATGACAAAGCTCAACATCTAGAAACCTAAAGTCATGTTCCCTTCTTGTATGAATATTCCCTTCTTGTATGAATATTCCATCTTTGAATCTATTCAAACCTAAACTGAATCCATCTATTGAATGAATTCCAATAATATTATTGGATAATAAACCCCCATTTTCCCCATGATGAGGTGATGAGATTACTTTTAAAAAAATGTACCTTAAAAAAAGTTAACTATTTGTTGAATATTGTTTCTTATATAAATATTTGAATATTACAAGAACTAATTTCTCCCATACTCACCCGTTGGGTCCATAAAGAATTTACTAAAATTTTGTTTGAATCTACCATTGAGGTTACGTATTCAAAGAACTGCTTTTAATTACAAAATGTTTAAAATTACTTAATTATGATGAAATTTGATTTCTATTTTGATGTTAATATTTGATGGAAAAAAGACTGTGTGAATTTATAGAAAAATCCAAATCCTGAGAAATTTTGTCCTTTTTCAACCAACTATAATCTATATCAAAGTCCAGTTTTCTTGTCTTACTCAAAATAGAATATTATAAAGTCCAATGTGTTGTGATGTATTAAAGCATTATGACCCCAAATTATATAGCGCCTGATAATGGAAGGAGCATGTATCGGTTAGGAAAGATTATCGATGTTATGAAAAAACCATCTTGTCTATTGATAATGGACATGTGTCGATCATCATGATTAGAATAAGTTACTACTGAACACACAAATTTTAGAACATTTTTTCTGTTGGTGAAAAAATTAATGATTCACACACAGAAAATTTTGTATCATATTGAGGACACTTGAGATTTATTATATAAATAATTCATTGTTTCACTATATTTTAGGCTCCCTTGGCATCATTAACTTTGTCTAAAATTGTACATATTTGATTTAAACTACTATTATTCTAATTTCCCTTTATTTAAATTGGTAATAAATATTTTAGTTGAACAAAAATACTTAAATCGTTGATCTGGGGTGATCTCTCCCACCCATGTGATGAATTCTGGTTTAAAAAATGATTCTTTGTTTAATTCATTATATATTTGGTATGTGTAGATTTTAGGTGATTCTTATTTTTCTACATATTGGAATATGTAACATCTTATGTTTTAAACTAGGTAAAATTTCTAATGTATTTTTAATTTTACCATTCGGGGGTTATACTGTTAATTTAAATGAGAATTGTAATGAAAATTAGATAATTTTAAATCTTAAATGTGTAGATTGTAGACTTGGTTTAAGGCTTGAGAAGTGTCTCAGGAGTTCATAAGACTGACAAGAACATTAGTATCTAAATACTAGAAATTGGGAAAGCGGGTAAGGCCACATATTTTTTCTAAAACCATGTAGCCCAATCGAAATAAATGTGTGGCATGTTCATAGATCCTAATGATGTAGAATTATTTTTTTCTACACATTCACACCCTGATATATAATAATCATTCTAATTTTATATACTTGGTATAGAAGGATGGCATGGTTTGTGCACAATTTCTCGAACATTGTGCATGAACAATGTGATAACCCATCTTAAGAATTTTTCCTTGCACGGTTGGTGCACAGTTCGGCAAACCATTTGTCCAAACCATGAACCTATTATAAAAGGGTAAATTTAACATTTTACACTATTTTATTTTAAGGTTTCCCACCCATATTTTATCCTCCTCTACAAATAGCAACCTCTTTATGAGTTTCCTCCGCCTCTCTTACTTCCATAGAGGTATCTCCTCTGTCTGACTCTATTTCAAGTGTTGTTAGGTGTATTGGATTGTCCAAGGGGATTCTAAAATATTCTTCCATATATTATTCAATTATCTCAGAATATTAAATTCCCAAGTGGTTCGATAAAAAACACCTTATTTTAACATCACTTTTATATTTCTTTGATTTCTCTCAAACTAGCTTAATTCAAGAATCAATATTGGATTAGTGGGGTATACATGGTATAAGGTATGTTTTATATATATTTCCCTAAAATGTTGCATTATTTTATAAATTATTTCATTTTACCACATGACTATATTTCTATGTGACACCTCCAAAAATATGTAATTCATGATGTAGAGCCTAATGCCTTGAACTAAAAAATGTTCCCATTAAACTACACCATTTGTGGTTTCTCTCACCCATAATGACCACCAATTATGTGTATTCTTGGAATTATATATTAATTAATAAATGGTTGTCTAATAAAATCACCTATTGTGTTGCACACTCTTCTAAAAGGAGATTGGATTAATTAAGTAGCTAGATTAATATATAGTAATAGTTATTATTATCCCTATATTAATCTCTTATTTCCAAAACAATATATAAGGGGTTAATATTTGGGTTATGTTCAAAATGTATAATTTTAATTAAATGTAAATGGAGTTTTAAGACCTTATAATATAATTATTTTCTATTTTTTAGTTATGACTGAGTTAGAAAATTAATTAGATAAATTGTATCTGGAATTATTTTTCACATTTCCTTTTTTCTTATTTATATTGAAATGGTAAATGAGTGTGGCTCTATTATTGTATACATGAATTATGATGATGCATTCATATTTCATGTTCATTATTACATATTTATAATTAAATGGTATTAATGGATAGAATTAATACATGGACTGGAAATAAATTTTAAATGAATTATACTATAATATATCCACTATGCTTTGGGAAATTTTTTTGGCTCTTTATGGAAAGTTGTTCTAAATACTCATTGATCATGTAGTTTACCATATATCTTAATGATTAAAGATAATTCATGTTGGGTCATTGAACATAAATTTTTTCACCCCCTTGGTTGATAATTTTTTCATGATGTCCACATCACATGGGTTGCTAGGATTGATATTCCTCGCCCCATTGATTCATATATTTAGTAAGTCCCTCATTGTTATTACTCATGATACTCAATATGATTCCCTGTATTGGTATTCAACTCATGATGGTGGGCTATATTTATTGTGATTCTTGATAATGAATACCCGTTTTATTACTATAAGGCTCTTAATATTATTATGTATTGTATTATGTGTGGATGCCTGAGATACACCTTAGGACCTGGCTAATACTCCTTATCTTTGTATACAACTATAAAAATTTATATAGTTTTAACGAAAATATATAAATTCATATTTCAATATATATATATATATATATATATATATATATATATTAAATACCCCTATGGAACTTTTTAGACATATTAATTCTTAGGTCGAAGTAGGTATTGTTGGTCTGGTAACCTTTTGAAACCTGAGTCTGACAGGTTCACATCAATTATTTCAAAGTTAATATATTATACTTTCAAACTTCTATTTTTCAAAATCATGTAATGATTTATTATTCTGAAAAAAAATTCATGGTCTAATGATTATTTCTCCCTCACTTTTCTGGAAACCACTAAAAAGGGGTAACTGAACAAACCCCATTTTTGTATGTTTAGGCTCATGGAATATGATTTGTGTTGTTGCACTTAATCAAGGTAGTTAAGAGCATAAGACTAATATAGATCTCAATATTATCATTGAGATATACCTTAATGTTTTTTTTATCTTTGTACTATTTATATATCACATGTTTTGTGAATTCTGATCATATTTTGTAGTCATAAGGACATGCATGAATTGTAGTATATTTGGCATTTTCTATTTATTATCTTCATCAGTTATTTTATTTATCTTCTGATGGTTTATCCTTTATTTAAAAAAATCAATATTTTTTATTATTACTATCATTATTTAATTATTTTTCTGCTCTGATAATGGGGGTAAATTCATCCCATAATACCATAATCATACAATTGCTTCTAGTAGGTATCCTTTGGTGCATAGGGAGGCATTCTTAAGGCCATGTGTCCACTGGATCTGGGCACCATTTTAAAGGATCCTATGTCTGGATTTTACAAAGCGGTAATAGAGGCATTTATTGTTTTCTTACAATATAATAATTGATAAATAAGAGAATAGGAATGTGTTGGTGCTTGCTAAATATTCATGTTGGGAATGATCTCCCCATGTATGGGGAAAAGACTATGTGGATAGGGATGGGACTATTTTTTTGTTTTTCATTGTTATAGTTTATTATGAATTCACCTTTAGTAATTAGTGTACCATTTTATTCTCATTGATTAATGAGATTTATAGTATTTAACCTCGGAATGGTAAGTCATGGTAGTACCATTACAGGCATCAATATATTCATATAGATATTTACATGCCATGTGTATTCCATGCCAAATAGGTTGAATTATTTGATTGACAAATATTTGTGATATGATTCATGTGGGATCATATACCATGATTCTATGATTTATTTTGCATTATTACCTATACAAAATGTTTTTAAGATTCTATTTATATGTTTATAATTCTTACATGTCTCGCTTTTATGATTATTTATCATGTTAATTTTTTTACTATGATTATGTAATTTTATTTCATTGGTTCTAGAATTTAATACATGTTATAGTATTCCTAGTTGTAATTTTAAATATATAATTTCTAATTAAATCAATGTCATCAACCTAAATAGTTTTTTTCTACATATATTGATGGTGACACATTTTCAAACCAATCAGGTCATGATTGAGCTGAGTACCATTAGTTTTGTGGGTTGAAACATACTAGTTGAGATTAAATGGGTTCCAATTTTCAATTTATAAATTTTATGGGCACTTTATAAATTTTGAAATGGTAACCCATATAATCAAACCATTATATAAGAGTTTGATATACCTTATGACAGTTTTAAATGTTACTATATTTAGTTTTTGACCTTAATTGAATTGGTTTCCTATAGACCATTCACATCACTTGACACAAGTAGGTCCGTTATGGTGCCTTGTGGTTTTCTAATAAAACACATTATGGATGACTCTAAATTTAAAATCTTGTTGGATTCTCTTGTACGGTGCATTAATTGTAATTTATATGAAATGAAAATTGTTTCCTTTTTTAAGACTTCTACCTTTATGACTTGGGCATGGATATCCCTATGAATAAATTTCTAAATGAACAACGAGACACAAATAGGATATTTCGTGACAGTTTATTTAAAAATAAACTTTAATAATTAAAAAATAACATGGTTTATGGACCAATGATGGATATAGAGGGACCCTCAAAGGTCACCTTTGTAATTTTTTGCCTTAGTACTTAACCCCATGGTGGTATGTTTGTGATATGTAGACATGGTTATTTAATATGTCTAAAGTCACTTATGTGGATTCACTTATAGATGTATTGTGGAATCTTAGTTTACTAGTTGCCACTATAATTAATAAAATACTTTTATCTAATTTTGATCAAAATTATTTATGAGTAATTTTATGAAAACTATAATTATAACCAATGGTTTGTTTTCATATAAATATTACAATTTACATTTCCATTAAATAATAAAAATTTGAAATATTATGAATAAATAAATAGGGATAAAAGTAAATTAATTGATCAATTTCCTAATTATGACAGGACATCTGTTACTAAAATAATTTTTATAGTTAGGTTTGATGGAACATGCGACTTTGACTTGTGGCTATAGAAAAATAATGTTTCTATGCATAGTTCTCATTCAAACTAGTAATTTATGTTTACAATTATCTTTTAAAACTTTTCCATGATAAAATAAAAATGAAAATAAAAAATTGATTAAATATATCCTTAAGTGGTGTTTTTATATTTGAACCTCGTGTGGGGGTAGATTAAATGTTCTTTGATCATTTCCATATAATCAGGACGTGAAAATTTCACATAGTCTTCTTTTAACAAGTTTAAAAGGTAGTAGGGACTAGTGAAAATTTTAGGTGTGAACGCTTCTTTGGATCAATACTTTTTGCTTTGGAAGGGGGCTTATGTGAGGTTCCATGAAACCCTATAACATTAAATAATTTCTTTTGAACTATGTCCAGAATTTTGGAAGGGGTAATATTCAAGTGATACTGTCCCCTATAGGACTCTTAGTTTCTAAAATGAAATATTATTTTCGATGAATGGTTATGATATATTTTGATCATTATTATAGGTGTAAGTATTCTATATCAATTTTTTTAATTGGGATAGACGTTCCTAGGGAATGATCACCTTCTTAGTTGCTCATGTTACCCTTTTTCCTTAGTAAAGTATTACCTGCTATATAGTCATCCAGGTTAATAGTTGTATGGGGTAATATGACTTTGGAACCAGTCTCTTAAAATTTCCAATAAATACTAGGATATATAAGGTGATAAGCTAATGGATACTGTAAAGGATGTGATAAATTATTGAAGAATATCGAGGTAGTATATGCTGACATAAATGATTTCATTATAAAATCACTTAAAAATAACCTACTGAGTTTAGTAGTATCATTTTTATCATTGAGATGATACATTTTGATCACTACTCATCTTCTAGGTTGAACTACCAATGTGTTAAAGAAAATATTCCTCATCCCCCTACTTGGGATGATATTGTAGAATGAACAAGTGTTGTAACAACATTAGATAGGTTGTTTTTTCTTTTATTCTTGATAATGTGGGGTGAATTGATGTAAATTTTGAGGATTTTCATGTTTACATATGAATTTATTTTTTCTAGTGTTCTTTTATGTTTGTTCTCTATCTATCCTTTTGACTTAACTATTATTGAATAATTGTTTCCATGTTTAGGAACCAGAGTCCTATGTTGATGGAGAATGTTCCATGGGATAAGTTCCATTTTTCAAGAAATCCAATGACTAGGGAACTCTTCGGATAGGGAGCATCACATAAAGAAGGTTTAGAGTGTCCTTCTAGGAAGAAAGAGCACAACCCTAAAAGGACAATTTGGAAAATTTTGTCCTTGAAAAATTATTCCCCTGGGGATAGTAACTTCTTCATTATGTTGGTTATTGGATAGTAGAACAATGATGATATGATTGGATGGGTATGAAAACCTTGGAAAATTCCATTGGTCTTGGATTTACTTCAATGTTTAGGCTTGAATGAACATTGTATGACTTGGGTGAAAAAGACAATGTGATCCGATAGTGATGACTCATTATAAGGATCATTTGAGAACATTTAAAATAAGTTAATGAGTAGTGGTTCTACTACAGTTCTTTCTGTTAGTTGGCTATGTTTGGTCAAAAACCATACCTAGCACTTAATATGGGATATAAATAAATATTATCAATTCTTATTGTCAATTATAAAAATAATATAAGTTTACTCTATTTTAGCGATGATCATTCTCCCTATCTTGATATTGTCCAAGGTGCACTAAGAGAGTGTTATTTGTAAACTGATCTAATGAATGGAATAAAGTTTTCATTTTTTACAATTCATGGACTCTTTGGGAGTTTCCCTATGAGAGAGTGGTTTTTCAAAGTGGCATGGTTAATACTAAGTGATACTTTGGTTCCCATATAGAAAATAATTTGATAAACTCATGGGAACAATATATTATTTCCATTGACATGAATTCCATGAAGATGATGCTTTTTATTCAGGGATTGTTCTTGATATGTGGACATTTAAACATTGAAATGATGTGTCACTTGTAAATGTTAGTGTGTAGACTAGATGTGATAAACTCATTCGACTCCAGTTTACAATTCCTAGGATACATGAACATCATTTTGTCATGGATGAAATGTTTTAAGGATGAATATATAATAGTGATGGATTAGGTATTCTTCCATGTTCGTGATGGGGAATTCAATATTAGTGTTAGTGTTTTAGATTATGAAGTTAATGTAATTTTGATGTGAGCTTCATTGGATCTGTTCAAAGTAAACATGTGGTACCCTAATAGAAGGAATCTGGTTTTGAGTTGTGTTACACATTTAGTCTAAGATGTGCATATTTAGAGTTTATTAGTGATTGACTTAATTTAGTCTAGTTTTGTTAAATACAGTTAGTTAGGAACTCATTTTCACATCCTACTGCGGTGAGACTGGTGATGTTTGAGCTATCCTGGTGTTTTCATGAAAATCATACTAGACCTAGAAAAATGTGGATGATTGGATACCAACTGTTGGATTAATTTGAGAACCACATTAGAAGAATTATTAATATTATATGGGCATTCTTAAATAGCCAATTTCGATGGTAGAGATATTGTGTTTTGGAGTTGGACATTCATGTTATAACCTATTTTTGGGAGTTCCATAAGTCAGTTGAAGAAATAAAATATGGTGTGACTGTGCCTCAAGTTAGACACACTCGTCCCAAATGATTGTTGGATCAATTTGTCTATATTTATGTACCATTTGGTAAAATGGATGTTTAGAGGAGAATGAGGAGTTTTTAATGTAACATGAATATTTTTTGGAATATTACCATATGAATGATTCATATGATGATCTTGTCAATCCCCAAGGATTCTAGGGGATGATATTTTCTTTGGCGGGAATATTGTAAGGTACAATGTTTTGGACTACATAAAATTTCCAATGGAAATTGAATTTTACCATTTGGTGGATGGGATGTTATTTTAACTGATATTGGGATTATAAATCAGAGCTTTGGAAGACATAATGGGGTAGTTTTTTTACTTTTCATAAATCCTGAGTAGTGTATTAGGAGTTCATATGAGTTTCAGGAGTGTCAATCTCTATAAAATCAAAACTATGAGAATCTAGTAAGGGTAAAAGTTTTTTGTGAAATCTTAAATCCCACCAATAAAAACTGTGTGGAATTTTCAAATAGTTCAATTTCTATGCATTGTATTTAAAAATCATGTGCACTAGGATGAATGGCCATGCATTTAATTACCGATCCTTGATAGAGGATTATAAAATGGTTTTGATATGGATTCTTTAACCATTCACATGAACCATGAAATCCAATTTCTTGGTAGTATCCCTTACAAGGTTGGCACATTATTTTCCGAACCATGTAGCAAAACCATACGCCTCTTCTAATGGGTAAATTCACCCTTTTCCATTAATAAATTTTTATTTTTTTCTCCATCATTTCCCCTCCACTACTTTCAGAATCCCCTCCCTGGGTTTCCTCCTTCCAAGGATATATCTCCTCTGCCCAAACTCTATTATGAGCATCATCATGTTCATTGGATATCCATAAGTGATTATAAAAATCCACTTCCTTGAATTCATTGTTTCTATTCCAATCATAAATTTTGTTTAGGTGCATGGTATTTTTTCCTTTTTATAGGGAGTTTTTCCATTTCATAATTTCTCTCTAACTATCTCTCTTCGGGCATTGATATTAGATGAGTAAAGTTTACATTGTTTAAGTTTTGGGGTCTATAAGTTTTCCTCAATTTTTTCATATTAGAAATTATGTTGTTCTACCATGCACTAGTATTTCTGTGTGATGTCTAAAAATAAATATTTCATGATGTAGGCCATAATTACTTGAACTAAATAAATTTTTTCATTAAATTTAATTCTTGGTGAATTCTCTCCCCAATGAGGACAACGCCTTAGAGAGATTTCTTGAATTTCTAAATTAATGAGAGTGGAAAAATGAAATTTCTTTCTTGGGATAAAAAATGATTATAAATATCTACACTATTACTTTTTTATGGTCACAACACCTAATAAGGGGTTGTGGTTTGGGTTATGTTTAAGATTTTTTATTTCAATTAAACGTAAAGAGAGGGATAAGAACATGTCATGTAACCTTTTAATAATTGTGAATTAATCATCAGTATGTAAATGAAATTGATAAATTTAATATAACATGATTTAATAAATGTCCATTATTAATCATAAAACTTAAAATATTAAATGGGAATGTCCCTATAATGGTATACAAGAATTAGAATGAGGAATTATTCTATTCAGGGACCTGTTTTTTTTATTATTGAATGGTATTAATTGAATGGATGGATACATGGACTACAAATAAATGTTTAAGTGTATTGTTTTGGAAAGGATCCACTATGACAATTCAAATTCTAGTTTCCTCTTTATAGAAATTTGGGATAAGGGCTAACAAGGAAATTGGATTTCTTTATTTATTAATGGATAAAGATACCTCGATCTTGGTCATTGGATATGACATATCACACCCCCTTTGTTGAGGATATTGGCATGATGTCCATATCACTTTGGTTTTTGGGCATAACATTCCAGGCCCCCTGGATTAGGATGTTCTGTAAGACCCTTCCCATTATTACTCACAATACTCATCATTTTATCCTATATTGAAATGATACTTAGCATAGTGGCCTATATTAATTGTGATACTTGAACATAATGACCCTTTTTTATCAGAAGACTATTATTATTATAATGAGTAATATTATTAAAGGATTCTTGAGTAATTCATCTGGTCTTAAATAATACTACGTATCTATATACATGTCTATAATCATTAATATGGTTGTAATGCATATATATAAATACATATTTTTTATAAATCTATATTTATATATAAACCTCATTTGGAACATTTATGATGTATTATGGCTTCGGTCGATGTAGGTAGTGTCGATCGGGTATCATTCCATAACCCTAATTCTGACTAATTTACATTTACTCTTACACTATTTATTTATTATACATACACAATGCTAAATTTTATAATCATGAATTGGATTATTGTTTCCCTCGTAATTTGGGGATGACCTTCTTGATTTAAGGTTCAAACATTCCAATCGGTTTCTAATGGGTTTGTTCTTAGAACTGGAAACATCCAATGATTCCACATCCATTTGGACCTACTTTCCAAAGGTAGGCGCTCATTAGTTTGTGGACTGATGAGGCTTAGGAATTTGCATTGGTCGAGAGGATGGGAGGTCGGAATCATCAAAACATTTTGAGGTGAATTATTGTATACTTTGGGACTCTCTTTATAGATTTAAGTTATATTCGTGAATCCTTATTACTTTACCAAGTTTGAAATGATCTTTCCTTCAGATCTGACAAACAATGATTAAATATGTAGGAAATCTAAAGGATCTTTTATATATATTCAAGGTTCTTAATAGATAGAGAATCATATGTATTTGTTATAGATTCTTTGTCAATTATATCCTTTGAAACATTTATATAGAAGTCTCTTGGCCATTATGATGACCATGCTGGTTTTAAATCCATTCAGTGGGGCACTTGAAGTTAATTATCATTCAGAAGGACATGGAATATTTCAGAGTTGGGATCGAACCCACCGATGGGCTACCTATGTATCCTTTGTTCAGAAAAGGAATGAAAACCCACGTAGTTCGAGTAAGGGAGTATGATGTTTATTATTGAGGGCTCAAAGAAGGATGTCATAATTACTTTTACACTCCAAGCTCACGTGAGTCATGCTCAGTGTGAGAAACAAGAGGTATTGGTAAAAACCAGAAAATTGAGCCATGAAAGATGCAATCATAAGAAATAAGGTGGGTCTTATGTATGTATTACTGCCTAGATAAATGAATATTAGGATTTACTTTAGGGAAGAAATCCAAGAACATGGTCCATAAAGGTATATGTGCTTCTTGGAGATTTGAATACTCTAACGTGGGGCTTACTCCTAAAAAGGAGGCCCAAATTAGGAGAGGCCTTATGATTGGGTTTTACTCCTGAGAAGGAATCCCAGATCAAAGGAAAATTAGGACTGGTTAAGAGAAATTAAGACTGGGGCTTACTCATGAGAAGGAGGCCCAGGTTAAGGGACATGAAAAATTAAGGGACTTGGGGATTACTCTTGAAGAGGATGCCCATATTTGAGACTGGGGATTACTCCTGAAAAGGAGGCCCCAGTTAAAAGAATTATGGTTGGGGATCACTCCTGTGCAGGATGCCCAAATTAGGGGACTTGGGGCTTACTCATGAGAAGGAGGCCCAATTAGGAGAACATGGACTAGGGCTTACTCCTGAAAAAGATGCCCAAGTTAAGAGAATTATGGTTGGGGCTTACTCCTAAGGAGGATGCCCATCTTTGGGAACAAGGGGCTTACTCCTAAGGAGGATGCCCATATTTGGGAATTATAACTGGGACATACTCCTAAAAAGGAGGCCCGGGTTAAGGGACTTGAGAATTATGACTGGGGCTTATTTATGAATAGGAGGCCCAAGTTAAGGAGGACTTGGGGATTACTCCTAAGGAGGATGCCCATATTTGAGAATTATGACTGGGGCTTACTCCTGAATAGGATGCCCATATTAAGGGGTTCTCTCATCTTAAAGGATGAGGTGAATGAATGAAAACTCAATCTTTAGTGACATAAAGATGTGAAAATCACTAGGTTTTGAGAAATGTTCCACGGAGTTCCTTTCACATAAGGAAGTCAAATCAAGTAATCATGCCATAAATGGCTTTGAATAGTGTCTTGAAGACTGAATCTTGAATAGGAGAGGTGGAACTGCATAAGAGGGGTCAAATGGGTAAGAAAGGCACCCAAAAAGGCAGGGGTGCGCAAGTCCTGGAAGGCACACAAGTACAGCATGGGTGCGCATGTCATGGTCGTGCAGGTATACCTGCACGACACATGGGTACTTACGCGTTTGTAAACCAGCATAGTAATACTTGGGCGATCCTTGACCAATGCCTTTAGAATTATCTTGAGGTACTTCCATAAGAGAGGTGCGCAAGTTTTGGTGAGGAAGTAGGGCGGCACTCAAGTATGTCCATTTCCCTTAAGGGTAAAACACCTTAGGCGCACACGTGTTAGTGAATTCTAACACTTAGACCTTACTCCTCTTGTTTAGACCTTCCATTCTAGGTTAAGAATTACCTTAGAAGTGTTCGGAAGACCTGAAGAAGAGACTTGGGTGTTCAGAGCTCTAAATCTGAATTCTGGAAAAATTCTCCTTGAAATGGGGGGCCCACAGGGTCTATTTATAGGCTAGAGAAGACCCCGAGCAGTTATCCTTTAAGGCTCACAAGTCCCTTATGCGACAGTGATGGAACTTGTGCGACCCCGGTGCATTTGAAGTTTTGTTCATGCTTTTTTCGATTTTTATGTTTTCTTCAAAGGATGCATCGATTTGTGCTAAGTCATTTCCCTTAGCATTCATTTGGACTCTGTGACGAAAAGGAGTGTCAACCAAAGTCCCCCCTCAAAGTTGGATCCAAAAGAATAAGGATGTGACTCTGAGGAGAAGAAGAAAACCAAAGGGAAAGAGGCGCGCAGGTGGCCAGGGTGTAGAGGGCGGCGCGCAAGTGTTGAGCGCGCAGGACACCTTCTCCATGCAAGTTTCTCTATTTTCCAATGTTTCCTTACTGTCACGTTGTTGTATAGATATTTGGACTTGCACGGTGATACTTGCACGCCAAAAACTTTCACTCCAAAAACTTTCGTGGCACATCCATACTTGCGCGTCAAAATTAGACTTGCGCGCCTTAATTCCTTAGTCATTTTTTTCAAATTTCTTCACAAAGTTTATGAAAAATCAACTTACTTAAGAGTTAATTATTCAACTCTTGTGCAGATTTAATTTCTCCCAAGAGAATCGGAATGGCTGATGGACTAGATAGCAAGAGGATTGATGACATGATGAACATTGTTGGCCATGATTACTATGATATATGTGACAGCACTCTCCCAGATTTGGCTAAGTACTTGATGAAATATCATTTTAATTTCCCATAGAGCATCTACCTGCCTTTATATGGTCATGGACATCTACAAAGAGTCAATGTTCCAGATGCAAAGAATTATATGCCTAAGATGCAGCTGCACTGCTACTCATCTATTTCGGTTATGTTGTGAATTAAGAGAAACAAAAATGGTGTGAACATTCAAATTTTGCCTCCATGTCATTTCCTTTTAGATATGAAAATGGAAAACCCATGGGATGAAATTTTATCCATTGCCGATTTGTGGAGATAAGACAAACATGGAATTAAAGCAATATATGAAAAGTGTACTCTCTCCAAATGTCTCTTTACTTCCAATGCTTCATTCTCAAATCAATGTATCCATTTTCCAAGTCTCTTGTACAAAAACAGAGTCACTGTTTGATTAGCTGAAAATTTTCTAAAACCGCACTCAAGAACATTCTTTTCCAATTGTTCCAAGAAGAGCTAGTATCGCTGCATCTCTTATGGTATCCAGTTGAATGAATGAATTCCAGGTGACTGCTGATGAAGATCACGATGTCGTAAATCCAATGAAGAGTTATGTTGAAAGTCTTTTGTAATTCCTGAAAAAGAGAAGAGACTCCAGTCTGTGGATGTCCCTCTAATTCTTGTGCATCAAATGGATAGAATGCTTTCATCTTCAATCACTTGTGCACGTATTTTCCTGCAACCTTCTTTAAATTTTACCTATGCCAATGGGCCTAGAAAGCGTAGTTTGATTTTTACTAGGATTAATATAAATAACCCTACAAACTTTGAATATTTTAATTACTCAATATTACCTAAATCATACAAAATTTATGTTTAGTGAGCTGGAACATGACTTTTATTCAGAGTTCCTTTGTCTGTTGTGGGCAGTTTAAAGTCATGCACATTGGAAATAAAGAGGCTAATGTTTAAGGTCGAAATAGCTTTGACCGAATGAATTAGAATTGACTTAATTCCTTGACAATTCATCTGAAAACATAGTACCATACTCAAGTATGAGGGAAAATATGTAAAGAATGACTTAAGAATATTAGGCTTTATGGAATGATATGAAAAAGAGTTAAAAGACATTAGAAGAAGTAGTTCACAAGAATGAAGTTGCCATTATTTAACAAAACCGTTAGGTGGTTGAATTATGATGGGCCACCTAAGGGAATTGGATGCATAGTCAAATAAATAGAATCTTTTGGGTAACAAGTTTGTTATATAGACTGTTTATGCAAGGCCTCCTAAGGGTATGTGCTGCATAGTCAGGAAAAATAACTCTCAGAAATTTACTTTCCTAGTGCCGAAAAGCTAGTGAAAGTATATGGAGATTCAAATTTTCAAAAGTATAGAGTTTTCTGTATGGAAAGAGGTACTTGAATATGGAGAAGATATTTCCGAACAAGATTATAGAAGACCTGGATGGATATCACTCATACAAAGGTCTAACCCAAATTTAGGGAAGTAGAATATAAACCATAGACTTGAATACTTTCAGATCATGAAAAATGATATGGGACAAATATGTTAAGGATTGATATTTTTTGTGGATCCCTACATACTGTCATTTAAGACCAATAAGGGAAGAAGAGGCTTTATTCCCAAGAATGAAGTTACCAATATCCGAAAAACCCATTAGGGGGTTGGATTATGCAGGGCCACTTAAGGGCATTGGCTGCATAGTCAAATAATAACATGTTTTGGCTGAAAAATCTGTTATTGAGACTATTTATGCAAGGCCGCCTAAGGTAATGTACAGCATAGTCAGGCAAAAGAATTATCATAAGTTTGACATTTTTTGACTAAATGTCAAGAAAAGGGTTATGAAGATCTGAAAATATTTAAGGTTAGGATTATGACACATAAAGATGGGTATTGTCCAATGTATGCAAAGATACACAAATCAATACTAACCATAATCATGTTGTGGGTGGGTCCTAAATGGAAATGTTGGACTTCACTACGTATCCCATAAGGATGGGAATCAAGCCATAGGTAGTTCTTGAACTACAGTTTAACATCGTGTGGGACATAATGATTGGAGATCTTAGTTTAGGGTCATAGATCTTGGACCATTATAAGAAATACACAGTGTGTGTTTTCATGGGGACTTTTCAGCCAAGGGACTGAAAGTAGAATTTGGGGTTAGGCCCAAATACTTGGGGCTAGATTAGAGGGATAGTCGAACATTCCTACGTGTCCCATAAAGATGGGAATCAAGCCCACATAGTTCTAGAACTACCCTCTGTACAAATTAGGTTCGTACATGTGAAGGGTGAAAGGGGACTTTAGTGCAATGATGGTTTAACCCAAGATAAAAGTTTCAAGTATTTCCATGTATGCACATAGTCCTTGAAATGAAACATGATTGAAAATCAATGTAAATAATGATTCCCTCTCAAGTGAGGGTATCAAAGAATATTTTATTTTATTGTCATACTAGACAAAAGTGTTGTATAGTTTAACGTCATATAGCAAGGATGAAAGTGAACCAATGTAAAGGTATTGATTCTAGGGGCGGTTTCACGAATCAACATCATATGAGATGGAGGTGAACAGATGTGAATAGATTGATTTTGGGCTTGAACCTTTGGAGGTTGCCTACGTACCCAGCCTGGAAGGCAAGGGTCAAAGACTGCGTAGTTCAATTAAAGAATGAATTAATGATCAAGTTTTTATTGGGGACAATGACCTAAAAAATGATGTTGTTGGGACTTACACATGGTTAGTATCCCAGAGAGAGTGTTATGGCTGAAGATTTCTCTAAGCTCACGGGAGTCATACTCGGTCTGAGAAACAAGAGGTAACAACAACCTTAACGATCCACAGTTTAATATCATGTAGGACATATAAAGGGACTATGTAGTTTAAAGTCATGTAGTTTGGACTATTAGTGTTGAATACTTTAGTGTCATGTAGTAGGGGAAAAGTATAGTTTAATGTCATGTAGGACATATCAAGGACTTTCTGTACAGTTTAGCTTCATGTAGTTAGGACGATGGGGACAATACAGTTTAATGTCATGTTGGATGAAAGGGTGACTGTGCATTTTAATGTCATGCAGCGAGGACAAAAGAGTACACCATTTAGCGTTATGTTTGACATATTAGGGACTTCTTCATAGTTTAACGTAATACTGGATGAAAAAAGGACGATACAGTTTAGCGTCATGTTGGACGTAAGTTCCAATAGTTTAAGGTCATATACATGGACTGTGGATGGTGCAGTTTAACGTCATGAGGGATGTATGCACTGTTACTGTATAGTTTAACATCATATAGCAAGGACGATGGAGGGGACACAGTTTAACGTCATGTTTGACATATGTGCAAATAGTTTAGGGTCATATTCATGGACCGTTGATGATGCAGTTTAATGTATTTATGGACGTAAGAGACTTGCAAATAGTTTAGGGTCCTATGCATGGACCGTTGGTTATGCAGTTTAACGTCTTGCTGGACGGTGGTCCAGATTAAGGTCATACTGGACCAAGGTGCAGTTTAAGGTCATACAGGACCATGGTGTAGTTTAAGGTCATACCGGACCAAGGTGCAGTTTAAGGTCATACAGTACCAAGGTGTAGTTTGAGGTCATACAGGACCATGGATGATGCATTTTGTGTTTATACAAAATACTTTTTCAAAAATCTGGCATTGGATGGAGTAGTGATGAGTTCTCCATCCATGGAGATTAATGAATAAGCTCCATTGGAGTAGACCCTATATATTTAGTAAGGTCCTTCCCATTTTGGCTCAATAATGGGAGGTTTCTTTCATAGTATCATTGGAGTTCTGAGAACTAATACCAATTCTCCCTGAGTGAATGAACAAAGACGAACTTTTTTGTTGAAAGCCTGTGCTATTCAATTCTGATAGACTTCCAGGTGGTGCAAAGTGCACAATATTTTCTCATATAACCATTCCAATTCATTCAATCGCTTTTTAGATTGTTCATATGTAGATGACTGATCACAAATGGATACTCTGAGCGAGGGTAGTTGAACTTCAATGGGAAAGACTCCTTCTGTTCCACATACCAATGAATATGGAGTTCACCGCGTTGCAGTGCGGGTGGTAGTCTGACAAGCCCATAAAGCATGAAAGAGTTTATCAGGCCATGAATTCTTATCTTTATCCACCATCATTTGTAGTATATTGGAAGGAGTCTTATTGAAGGCTTCTATTTGGCCATTGGCCGCTGCATGATACCGAGATGAATGATTGGATTTGATATTGTATTCTTGATACAGCTTCTTTGCTTCAGATGAACAGAAGTTGGTACCATTGTCCGTCAAAATGGTATGAGGGACACCAAATCTAGTAATGATGTTAGACTTGATAAATCTAACAATGAATTTAGAACTGTCTTCTTTTAGAGGTATTGCCTCTACCCATTTGGAAAAGAAATTAGTAGCAGTAAGAATATACTTAAACTTCTTTGTCGTAGCTGAAGGGTAAGGTCCCACCAAATCTATTTCTCATGGGTCAAATGGCCATGATTATTTAGTTGTATGAATAAACTCTGGAGGGTGATGAATGAATTTTTCATGTACTTGGAATGAATGAAACTTCTTTGTGAAGTCAACACAATCTTGTATCATTAAAGGCCAAAAGTATCCAAGCCTTCGAATCTGATCAGACAGTCTATGTCCAGACTGGTGGGCACCATAGATTCCTGCATGCACTTATTTCAGGATAGCCATTGTCCCTTCCCCATCGATGCATTTGAAGAGAACTCCATGAAAACCATGCTTGTAGTGAATTTTCTCTAAGTGATCTCAGCTATCATAAAGAGTAAAATTGACCACACGTCGCCGAATTTTTTCTTTCTTGGCTCTATCAGGTGGAAGTGTTCCATTGTGAAGATATTCCCTGATAGGTGATGTCCATCCTATAGTATGACCATACGGTTCAGGAATGGGACTAATTTCATTAATTTACTCTGTTATTATTCGAACATAAGGTGAAATTTCATGACGATGGGGAATACAGATGGTTGTCTCGTCCCGATTTGGATCTTCCAGAGTTGTGGCTATATTAGCCAATGCATCAGCTTGAGTATTTTGTTATCACGGGACATAAGAAAATGTCGGTTCTAAATGGAATTCCTCCATTAACTCTCTGACATAATCATACAAAGAGATTAGTTCTTCTTTTATGATGGCATAATCCCCATTGACTTGTTTTATTACCAGGTCTGAATCACCTTTCACCTTTAAATGATTCACTTGTGCTTGAAGCGCCAACTCCAAGCTTGCGATGAGAGCTTGGTATTCTGCTTCATTATTGTTGCCACCATCCCATAATAAGAAGGAATAAGGTAACGCTGCCTTTTCTTGAGAAATGAGCACAATTCCTAAGACAACTTTTTTGAACTTAGGATTTTCCATTTTCCTCCCTGTTGGACTTCTGGAAGCACCATCAAAGTACATTTCCCATGTCTGAGGACAATCCATAATAGAGAAGACTTCCTCATCAGGGAGTTCAATATCTAAAGATGTGTCTTCCATTGAAGGGTGTTCAGCTAGGAAATCAGCCAAAGCTTGGCCCTTTATTTCCTTTTGAGACACATATTGAATGTCGAATTTCTGAAAAATAACTACCCACTTTGCTAGACGTCCTATAAGCATTGGATGGCTAAGGATGAATTTGAGAAAGTTATTTTGAGATACCAATTGGACCTCATGATGTTTCAGGTAGTGTCTCAACTTATGAAATGCAAATATTAATGACAGGCAGCACTTTTAAATACTTGAATACCGTGTTTCTGCTTCAAGCATAGTCCGACTGAGGTAGTAGATGTTGTTTTCATTCCCAGTATCATTCTTCTGAGCAAGAAAGGCACCCAATGATCGCTCTAAGGGTGTCATGTAAAGGATAAGTGGCCTTCCTTCAATAGGTGGCATAAATATCGGTGGACTCAAGAGATACTTCATGAGAATATCGAATGCTTCTTGAAATTCTTCAGTCCACTGTTAAGTGACTCCCTTCTTCATCAATTTGGTGAAGGGTAAACTTGTGCCTGCTAAATTGGCGATGAAACGCCAAATATAGGCTAAGTGTCCTTGCAGTCCTCTTAATTCTTTAAAATTTCGAGGAGGTGACATACCAAGGGTTGGATTCGTCTTCTCAGGATCGACTTCAATACCACGATGGCGTACAACAAAGCCGAGAAATTTTCCTGAGGCTACCCCAAAAGCACATTTTAAGGGGATCATCTTCAAATTATATTGTTGAAGCTTGCGGAATATGACTTCCAAATAAGCCAAGTGATTAGAACGTTGTTTGGATTTAACCACCAAATCGTCTACATAGCATTCAACAAACTTCCCAAAGAAGGGTTTGATGATACGATGCATGGCACATTGATATGTTGCTCCTGCATTCTTTAAGCCAAAGGGCATTACCAGGTAGAAAAACACACCCTGAGGGGATCTGAAGGCTGTGGATTCCTCATCTTCTGGGTCCATTCAGATCTGATTATATTCGGAATATCCATCCATGAAGGAATGTGCATCATATCCAGCTGTTGCATCAATTAATAGTTTTGTAATCGGAACTGGAAAATCATCTTTGGGGCAATTCCGATTAAGATCTCTGAAATCAATGCAAACTATAATTTGTCCATTATTCTTTTTCACTGGGAAAATATTAGCCAACCATTTAGGATATTGAACTTCTATGAAGATGTTAGCTTTGATGAGCTTATCCACTTCAGCTTCAATTTTGGAAGCATAAGATGGGTGTGTTCTTCTCGCGAGTTCCTTAAATCCTCGATGTTTTTCTGGTAAACCCAAATGACGAGTAGAAAAATCAGGATCAAGCCCAGATATTTTTGTATAGTTGCAAGAAAATATATCTCTATTTCTCTTCAGAAAAGAAATATACAACTCTTTATCTTCTAAATCCATGGCCGCACTGATTAAAGTGGGCCATGGATCTTCTTTTGTACCCAGATTTATTTCCCTGAGTCCATCCACTGTGGTAAAGATACCCTCTTCAAATGCTGGAGGAGCATCTCTGAGATCTTCCTTTTCTTCTTCTTCATGTGTTGTTTCTTCCATTTTTACTTGCATACTAGATGATAAAGCAGTATTTTCATAATCAGAAGAGATTTCAAAATTTCCACATCTTGAAGAAGAATCTTTCATTTCTGACCCGATTGATGATGAAGGGTCTTATTTGGGTAATAAAGAGGAGATGATGGATTGAGAATAGACATCATTATTCACCTCCGATGTTTCTATAACTTATTCTGAACTAATTGTTGAAGTATAGACTTGTTGGATTTCAGCAGATGAAATGAAGACGTCATCATTTGTGCTTTCATCACTGCTTGGTGGGTTACAAATTTCTCCCATGTTGTCTGGCTCAATTGTCATGATTGACATTATGGATCTTTCCATAAGATTATTTTCATTTGGGTCTATCTTGTCAATTTGACTAATAGGCAACACATAATCCGTACTCACATGTGTAAATGGATTTACTGGAATCTTCTCCAAACCATATAGAGTATTAACTTTGGTAATCTCCTTTGTTGTGGATTTCTCCCTTCCATTCTTGTGATTGAATTCTGCCTCAATGTATTGAGACTCACATGTCTTGAACAAGGCCTTATCACCATAAAATGTCCCAACTTGACCATCGAAAAAATATTTGAGACATTTATGGTATGATGATGGGATATCTACATGTTGATGTAACCAGGGTCTTCCAAGCAAGATGTTGAAAGCTGAGACTTGATCAACAACCATGAAATCTGAATTGGATACAAGATCTCCAAACTGAGTTCTGAGTGTGACTTCACCCAGTGGTTTTTGTTCATTTTTATCATATCCTTGTAACATCATGGTAGAAGGAGATAAATCAGATTCCGTGAGGCCCACTCGACGAAGTTTATGAATGGGCATGAGGTTGACTCTTGAACTATTATCAATGAATGTTTTTCGGACGTCTATGCCATTGACCTTGCCAGATAAGTACAATGGTCTAATATGTCCATGCACGACATCATCTTCATCGTCATCAGTGAAAGATATTACTGCATGGCATTCTGTAGGATTATTCTCTAGGTGATAGACTTCAGCTGCAGCAATTTCAGTTTCAAACTCTTGGGGACTTGACAAAGCCTCGATGATTGCCTCCCGAAGATCCTTTGACAGATTCAAAGCATCCAGAATTGATAACATGGCCGGTACTTGGGCCAGTTGTTTCAATACATCATACTTTTGATCCAGAGGTCTGCGTTTCCCAATAGGAACATGCAATTTAGCAGGTGCCTTGGAAGCAGATGCTTTGGAAGATGATGCATCTTGTATTGGGATAGGAGTTGGCAATATTCCTAGTTCTGGAAGATTAGACCGATTAGATCCATTTACTTGTAGAGAGGAAGAAGATGGAACCTCCAACTGGTCTTGCAGAATAACTGTTCCAGGACTCAATTTACTATTGGTGGAAGAACATGCTTTTTCTTGTTGAGCTCGTTGAAGGGCTCTGCCACGAGTTTCTACTGTGTACATAGTTCTAGAAGGGGTAGAATTGGAATAGTGGCTTCTGAATGATCCACGTCTTCCCCTATATCCTGAGCCTCTATAACTTCCTTTGATTCCTCTATTTGAAATAGGGAATTCTGGATCATTATAATCGAAACTGCAACTGGCATACGGATCTGTTAATTGAATCATATTAACAGAACTGAAAATCAATTCTTCATCCGATGAAGACTCTGCCTGACTAGAAAATTTAGACTGTGCCATTTGATGGGGTGGTGCATGTTGCATCGAATTAGATGGCATGAAATATGCTAGGGTCAATGAAAACTTAGGCTTTGACACGTACTCATCTTCTTTTGTTTCTTTCAGTTTCCTTGAATCGTTTAGTTTCTTCGAGGATTTTCCCTCTAATGAAGTGGGTTTTGCTGCGACATTCATGGTAGAAGGCACAATTGGTTTCTTCAATTGTGTTCTCAAAATAGCATGAGTTCGGTTTATAGTATTTCTGACCATATACTCATCATATTTTTGTGCATTTTTGTTCTTAACTTCTTGTCATTCGCCTTCCTCCTCTGGAACTATAGCAGTTACACATGTACCTGAGCTGAAGAACCTTTCTGTTTGACTTGTCCCGAGTCGACCATCTTTTGCAGGAGGTCTTTGAAGACAAAACTCTACTGGATGGGATGTCCTAGAATTTGATGAAATGTGAAATAATTGGTATGGTCTTCATCTCCTTCCTTTTTTGGCCTTTTGGGCCTTAGAAACTCAACCAAATTATTTTACAGAGTCGAAATGAAGTAGCCAGGAACTTGTTCATTTCGGAAAGAGTATGTTTTGCTTTTCAGAACCTAAAATTGTTTTCATCTTTGATCTCTTTGATCAACGTGACGAAACGGCCTTTCTTGTTGGCGCTAATGAGGTGGAGACCTTCGAGAAGATGAAGTTTTTGAAGTAAAAGCAGGTACAAGTGCTTGTTTAAGAATAACTGTAGCAGTCTCTGCTTTACCCATTCTTCTTCCTAGAGTTGATGGAATTACATGAGATTTTGCCTTCATCTATATAATAGAATCTTCAATCTATTGAGAGATTGAGGTAAGGTCTCGAAACCCTCCTGTGTATTTCACAGGGATCAGCGGCGTGCGTAATTCGTCATGAAAATTTTCCATATAGATTGGAAACATTTCTTCTTGAGGGAGTGCTAAGATCAGGGAATATGTTAATCCCTTCCATCGAGCAATGAAATCAGATACTCTTTCATTCTCCCTTTGCTTACAGTTTTTAAGATCAAAAACTGTTGTCTTTGGAAAAGTTGAGCTGAATTGCAGAAGAAATCGTTGACGGAGATCTTCCCATCCGGAAATTGACCGGGATTTCAAGCTTACATACCAGATAAAAGATGGTCCTTGCAAGGTTAGCATGAAGCATCTGAGTTTCATTACTTCTTGCTGCTCAGGAGTTCCCATCATAGGATCACAACAAGACACGTAATGCGTCAAATGTTGTTCAGGATTGCCTGATCCATTGAAAATTGGGAATACAGGGTTCCCAAAATTTGATGGGGGAGAGATTGAATCTACCCATTCAGGGTAACCTTTCTTTTCCAGTTGAACTTGTGCACTATTTCCTTCTATAGCTTCCAACCGAGCTGTTAATGAATCAATAGTGGTTATTTACTTCCGAGAAACATCCGTTTGAGCTTTAATATGAACAGGTGCACTGACTGGAGCTTGGACAGGTATGGCAGATGGTACTGCAACTGATGGCAGCACTGTCAATTGTTGTTGCACTTGACCCATAGGATTAGGCATGTGAGGGTGTACTAATAAAGGAGGATATTCTTGATCCATCTCAGTAGATGCAACAAAATCCCTTGGTTGACTGACTGCTGCACGCTTAGGAGGAAGACTACCCTGAAGTAGTTCTGCGTTCAACCTCCTCAATTCCTTCATCGCTTCTTCCTTTTGTGCAAATCTTTGCTCTAGTGAGAGAAATTGACCTTCTCTAGAGGAAGGATATGTAACCTAATTCTTTCCCTTCCCCTTTTTTGATCCCTTTCAGAGAGGGGGAAGTGGGTTATTGGAAGGAACACCCATATTTTGGGTAAACCTTTGATTTCGTGTACGCACACCTTTTTCATTTGTTTCTGTGCGTACAACTTCATGAACAGGAACCTCTTCATCTGATCCCTCAGAGTGAGCCTCATCTGGTGGATCAGAAACAACGGCATTGATGACATTAATTGATGCATCACGCGTTTTATCCCTTCTATCAGCATTTCTATGAAATTTTCTTCTTCCTTGTCTTTGATGAGACATTGCCTTTTGTTGATTCAATCGCTCAGGAACTTCTTGACGAACCATAATTTGGAGGGAATATCTTGATAATTTGGCTCTACATTCCTCTTGAGGCGTCTTCCACAATCGAGAAAAGACTGACTTTCTCTGAGTAGGGGTTGATGATTTGAAAAATTTCCCAGTCCGGTGGACTGGGGTTGTTCCTGCTGTCTTTTCTCAACTACTTGAATCCTATTTGTTGATTCCGAGGGTTGGTTTAAACGAGTCCCCAGTCCGGCGAGCTGGGGTGGATCTTGACATGCTATGTCTGAGACTTTCTTAAAATCTCTCTTGATCTTGCGGACCTTGGTCCAGAGATTAGCTGGATGCATCAATCGACATCCACTTTTATCACCCGGTTCCAAAGACCGTTGGATGATTTCTGACACTTCTATCACTTGGTGATTTGCTTGCTCCAAATGAGAGGCATGTTCAATATTCTTGTTTGCTTGATGAAGGATTAATTCAATAACTTTTTCTCTGTATTCTTGATTTTGAGAGGAACTAGTTGAAGCATGTTCTTGGGCAAGATTTTGATTATAAACAAAGTGAGGTAACCGTGGCTGGCCATGGGCAATAACATTGCATGAGACCATTTTTTGCGGGCTTTGCTGACTGCAGAGCACCGTGAAATGCAGTGCTCCATGAACACCCCATCCTCTGACATGAATACCAGATAAAGAATTGGTAATTAACTGGCGCAACTTTCTTAGTGCGCCAAGGCATGAACGCTGAAGGGATATCTACTGCTTTTCATCCTTCAGATATCGAGTGACTGGTAGAGATTCCATGTCAATTTGGCGTGTTAACCCTTCTATTATCTTAACATGATTTTCATATTCATCATAAGATAATACATTATTTTTCAACTGACAATGAGTTTTCCATATGTTGAGACTAATATCATGAATTCCATCTTCCGTCAACATTTCTGGAATGTCATACTGAGAATCAGCCAGAGGCCAAAACATAAGTGGCACTTCACCTTTTTCCAGTTGTTTTCTCATGTTCAGAATTTCCTCTTTGTCATTTGATAAAGATTCTTCTACCTGTTTTGACCAGAGATGGTGCTTACTTTTTGCTTCATTAGATTCAATAGGATTAGCAGAGAAATCACTGATTAAACTAGAGGTTGCATGACTCAAGGGTGGTTCAAAGAATGACCTACACCCTGGGCAATCTTTTGATTGAGAAAGTATTTCAACTACCAGTGATGAAACATCAGACATGACTGGTTTCGCATTTGAAAGTGCCTCAAGATAAGAGGTCTTTCTCAGCACTACATTTTCCACTAGAGAATTTTCCGGGAAATGTGCATCACTACTGTAGAGAGGAATTTTGCAGCAAAATTCATCCTCAAGGGGAGGACCACCATGGTGGGTTACAGCAAAAGATGAAATCTCTTGCTCCTTGGTCTTCTGGCCACATAGAGGGTTCCTGTGGCTTGAATCTGAAAATGAAACTTTGAGATCGACCAAATTGTCATGAAGTAGGCCTTCATGAGGAAGTGTCTGTTGAAGACCTTCGGAATTAATGTTCCCACTAATGGGAAATGAGGGAGTAGAATCTTTAATTCCAACAGATAACTGTCTGAGGGCTTCAAGAACTCCATCATCTAGCAAGGCCTTGTTACATATTGGCTCTTGATCTCTTGACTGTGCTGGGTGGGTTTTTTTTCTTGGACTCCTTCTTACTCGCCTTGGAAACCAATTGTTGACGAAATTGGTGGCTATGAGCAGGTGTATGTGCCTAATCAGGAGATATGGCTAGGTTAGGATGACGATCTCCACTCAAATCAGGTGTATGTGCCTAACATGGTTGTCTGTATGATATGGGGAAGTATGCCCCACAACCCTCTTGGACTGGAACTGATGTGTGTGTCTGTTATGGAATGAACTGTTGATGTTTCACTCCACTGGTAGGGATAGATTTATGTGTTTTTCCCTGAGATGCCGCTGAAGATGTTATAATATCATGACAGGAATCCAGGATATGAGCAAGAATTTTCTTCTACTCTTTCACCATTGATATAATATGCTTTGTGACATCAGCTGCCGGAATGGGGATATACGTCCATTCCATGCTTGGAGTAGGTGTATGTGTCTGCTCCTGTCCTCCTTTTCCTATCAGCGAATCCTACCAGTACTCTCAAGTGTAGGGGAAGAGAGTTGATTCTAACTCATTTTTGTCACTAGAGCTTTCCAACTTACTTCTCCGAATGCTACCAAGCGAGACTGTTGGTAGTCTTGATCAATATGAGTAGGTGTATGTGCCTACTGATTGCACTTCACCGAATGTGGTTGATGAGATTTATCATATGTATTCAAATGAGACTGCTGAATAGATGGTGATGTATAAATAGGTGTATGTTCCTGCCTATAGTACTCCGCTGGAATTGCCTAGCGGGATTGGTGTGATGCTTCCAGACGAGTCTGCTAGACAACAGAATTAAAACGGGCAGGTGTGTGTGCCTGCTCGTTGCTTGCCACTAAGTTAGGTTGGTGGACTTCTCCGGAGATGGAAGAGATGAGAACCTACTAACTGTTAACTAGATTTCTCCTCTGGAGATTCGTCTTTCCTACTCGGGTTCGAGGAACCTAAGCCGAACGCCTGAAGTAGGTACCCTCACCATGTTGAGGGCGCACTTTCGCACAAGTCTGGCGGCGATTGTTGGTGGGAGCCCTCGGGAAGGACCCATGTCTGCTTGAATTAAGTCCAAGAGGGACCTACTCATTGACCTCCCTAGAATAAGGGAGCTAGTTGTGATTGCATTCCGGGGATAACAACCTGAAACGGTTGGAGATGGTGGTTAGCACCACCAGTTTTTTGATCACTAGTCGTTGATGTACGGACAACCAGGGTGAGTTATTCACTCGGAGGGCTTATCGGGCAGCCTCTAGAGTTGGAATGGTACTATGTTGATGTTACTCCTTAACCAGCATGTTTGATACCCAGCGTTGAAGACGCTGAGTAGGTGATATCTTCCTCAGAGCGGACGACTATCCAACAGAAGTAGCAGCAGTGGCATTCACAACAGCGGTATTCCCAGGTGTGAACTTGAGAGCGGCCATTTCTTAGAATCTCGAAATCTTGGAAAATAGTGAATGTTTGATATAATAGACATAATCCAAATAAATTCATCCACTACATCATTTGTATGAGCACATATGTCAATGATCATTTTTGTTGGCCCTCTCATTGAGTTTTAAATAGGGTCCTAACAAAAAAGAAAAACATCATTTTAACATGGTTAAGGATTTACATTGGGTTCACCATTTTTTGTTTCCCTCGGAATTTGGGGATGACCTCCTTGATTTAAGGTTCAAACATTCCAATCGGTTTCTAAAAGTTTTGTTTTTAGAACCGGAAACATCAAATGATTCCACATCCATTTGGACCTACTTTCCAAAGCTAGGCACTTATTAGTTTGTGGAATGATGAGGCTTATGAATTTGCATTAGTCGAGAGGATCGGAGGTCGGACTCATCGCACTTTTTGAGGGAAATTATTGTCTACTCTGGGACTCTCTTTATATATTTAAGTTATGTTCATGAATCCTTATTACATTACCAAGTATAAATGCGCTTTCCTTCATATCTGACAATCAATGGTTAAATATGTAGGAAATTTAGAAAATATTTTATATGTATTCGAGGTTCTTCATCGAAAGAGAATCATCTGTATTTTTTAGAGATTCTTGGTCAATGGTATCATTCGACACATTTATATAGATGTATCTTGGTCATTATGATGACCATACTAGTTTTAAAGACACTCAGTGGGGCACTTGAAGTTTATTGTCATTCAGAAGGACATGGATTATTTCAGATTTGGGATCAAACCTGCAGATGGGCTACCTGCGTATCATTTGTTTAGAAAAGGAATCAGAACCCACGTAGTTCGAGTAAGGTACTATGATGTTTATGATTGATGGCTCCAAGAAGGATGTTATAATTACTATTAAACACTAAACTCATGTGAGTCATGATCCTTGTGAGAAACAAGTGGTATTGGTAAAAACCAGACAATTGTGCCATGAAAGATGCAATCATAAGAAATAATGTGGGGCTTATATATGTCTGACTGCCCAGATAATTAAAGATTAGGATTTACTTTTGGGAATAAATCCAAGAACATGTTATATAATGGTATATGTGCTTCATGGAGATTTGAATACTCTAACTTGGGGCTTACTCATGAAAAGGAGGCCCAAATTAGGAGAGGACTTATGATTGGGTTTTACTCCTGATAATGAATCCTAGATCAAAGGTAAATTAGGACTAGTTAAGAGAAATTAAGACTGGGGCTTACTCCTGAGAAGGAGGCCCAGGTTAAGGGACTTGAAAAATTAAGGGACTTGGGACATACTCTTGAAGAGGATGCCCATATTTGAGACTGGGGCTTACTCTTGAGATGGAGTCCCAAGATAAGAGAATTATGGTTGGGGCTTACTCCTAAGGAGGATGCCCAAATTTGGGGACTTGGGGCTTACTCTTGAGAAGGAGGCCTAATTAAGAGATCTTGGACTGGGGAATACTCCTGAAAAGGAGTCCTGAGTTAAGAGAATTATCGTTGGGGCTTAATCCTTAGGAGGATGCCCATATTTGGGAACTTGGGGATTACTCCTAAGGAGGATGCCCATATTTGGGAATTATAACTAGGACTTACTCTTGAAAAGGAGGCCCGAGTTAAGGGACTTGAGAATTATGACTGGGGAATATTCCTGAAAAGGAGGCCCAGGTTAAAGAGGACTCGGGGCTTACTCCTAAGTAGGATGCCCATATTTGAGAATTATGATTAGGGCTTACTCCTGAAGAGGATGCCCATATTAAGGGGTTCTCACATCTTAAAGGATGAGGCTTAATGAATGAAATCTCAATCTTTAGTGACATAAAGATGTGAAAATCACTAGGTTTTGAGAAATGTTCCATGGAGTTCCTTTTAGATAAGGAATCCAAATCAAGAAATCATGCCATAAATGGATTTGAAGAGTGTCTGGAGGATTGAATCTTGAATAGGAGATGTGGAACAGCATAAGAGGGATTAAATGGGAAATAAAGGCACCCAAAAAGGCAGTGGTGCGCAAGTCCTGGCAGGCACGCAAGTACTGTGTGGGCGCGCAAGTCCTGGTTGTGCAGGTATACCTGCGGGACACATGGGTACATGCGCGTTTGTAAACCATCATGGTAATACTTGGGAGATCCTTGACCAATGCCTTTAGAATTATCTTGAGGTACTTCCAGAAGAGAGGCGCGCAAGTTTTGGTGAGGAAGTAGGGCGGCACTCAAGTATGTTCATTCCCCTTAAGGGTAAAACACCTTAAGCGCACAAGTGTTAGTGAATTCTAACACTTAGACCGTACTCCTCTTGTCTAGACCTTACATTCTATGTAAATAATTCCCTAAGAAGTGTTCGGAAGACCTAAAGAAAGACTTGGCCATTCAGAGCTCTAAATCTGAATTCTGGAAAAATTCTCCTTGAAATGGGGGGCCCACAGGGTCTATTTATAGGCTGGAGAAGACCTCGGGCATTTATCCTTTTGGGTGCGCAAGTCACTTATGCGCTAGTGATGGAACTTGTGTGACCCATGTGCATTTGAAGCTTTTTTCATGCCTTTGTTGATTTTTGATATTTTCTTCAAAGGATGCATCAATTTGTGCTAAGTCATTTCCCTTTACATTCCTTTAGACTCTCTGACAAAAAAGGAGTGTCAACAAATATTCTTTAGCCACTATTAGTGGTGGCCTACTAAGTATTTCTTACACAATGTTTTGGATTAATCTACACCAGGGTACCCCTATAGACTAAATTTCTCTAGGTTCTGGATGATTTACCGTGTTATATGGTATTACAGATGTTCATGGGAGTTAGGAGCAGAAGACTGAGTCAGATCTCAGTATGATCATGGGGATATCCCGTGACGGTTTTGAATATTCTTTCTATACTATTCATTTCTCACCTATAATATGTTTTCTACTCCTATTTTTTAGTCATATGGAATTGGGCGTATTATTTTAGGTTTTGTGTTGGATATTTATTATAATCTGCAGTTAATATATTTGCCTTACGTTCATATTTTCTTTATATAAAATGAATCCACTACTGTTTTATTATTACTACAATTATTATACTATAATGCAACTCTGATCATGACTATATAGTCTCAGAAATTTACCATCATTATACCATTTTTGTTAGTCAACATCCTATAGCATATGAGGAAGCATGCTTGAGGCCATGTGGTGACTAGTGTGGGGAAACATTTTAGTGGCTCCTTGGTCAAAATGTTTCAAAATAATTAATTAATTTTTCATTAGTTACACCCATATATATTTAGGGAAATCCTTCACTATTTACAATAGTTAATAGTTTCATAACCCAAGAGTGATTGGTGGTGTCCAATCAATATTACATGTAATGAGAAAAATAGTGACCATTATATTTTTCTATTCCAATCTAAAATTTCTAGGAAAGGATAATCAGTGGGATTTAATTTCTTTAGAGAATGATGGGGAAGGAAAATTATATAATGATTCATGTGTAAGTGAGGTCAATAATGAGAAGTTAAAATTATATTCTAAACATTTAATTTTAATCATTTCAATTTCGTCAACTATTTGAAAACAATTCAAACCCAAAAAAATTATTTAAACACATCCATTTCATTATCTTATATAGAGACAACCAAGTTCCACATTAACTTGTTTTTATAAGGTTTATAAATTTGTTTTGTAGAGTTCCCCATGAGAGGGGCACATCAATACTCTAACTTTTACTAGGGAGAATAATTTTTATGTTTTAATTTATTTAAATGATTTCAAAGACTAGATCCAGTTCTTCCAACCTAATTGGTTTTGATCCTAATGTTTAGAAAACTATTATTTCTACTCTCAAACTCTAAAAACACTAAAAAATATGAAATAGATTTTGAAACCACACTGTTGGATAACTATTCTTCCTATGTTTCTACTTACACAATAGTTTCATTATGTTGCAAAAATATGTGAGGTAATCATGCTTAAGTGAATAGGAATCTAAGGGAAATTTATGCAAAAAAATTAATCATTATTTACCTATAATTTCAATTAACTTAGAATTTTGATAGTTAAATAAAAAATGGAATGATTGAGATACTTTTTGAATTAAAGTTATTATCTTGTGGTGACCCAAACATGCACTTAGGTGAATTAAAAATATGCAATAGACTCAAAACTGGAGAAGTCACTGAAGCTGAAATCAGTAGGATGGTTTATCACTTTTCTCTCGAAGGGGAATCCTATGAGTGGATGTAAAATCTAAAAATTGGATAAGTAACATCATGTGAAAAGACATAGATGTCCTTCTTATAGAAATTATTTCATACTTGACGGTGTTCCTAACATAGGAAAGCTATTAACACACTTAAACAACAAATAGTACGAACTTCATATGGATTTTGGGAAAGGTTAAAGAAACTGATTGAATCTTACCCACAAAAACCATATGAATAATATAACATCATGGTATTCTTTTATAAAGTATTAGTAGGCAATACCCTGTACCTTCTATATTCTTCCTCAGAAGGAGAACTAATAGATAATTTACGAGTTGATGTAAGAATAAATTGTTAACAAAATCTCTCATAATTACCAACCATTAGTAAGAAATATATATATATAGAGTTGTAAATGAGATAAAATTTCCAACTCACCATTACGACATAATAAAATTGATGTAGTAAAATATCCTGTGAGATAGCAAGTTATTAACAAAAGTGGGATTTATCACCCACCACATCCCCTAAGGACTACCATCTCTGCTTCTCCCATGATCCTTTCTCCAATGGATTCCCTTAAGATTAAGGTATTGAAAGTTTTGATTCAATATTACTAATGAAATTCCAAAAAACAACAATGTTTAAACCAAGGATTTAGATATTTTCTACCAATAAATTTAGAGATATAATTCAACTAACTCAAGAGAAATCATTCCATCATGCATTATAATGGGTTTCTCAATAGATTTTCGACCCCCTTCATTCCAAAGACAAATTTTCCATCCAAACACAAGCTTCCAATATTTAAAAACACAATAAATTTCCATAAAGGATATACTGAAAAACTTAATATATTCTAAAAATATCTATTAGGCCACTCTCACAACTCATGGATCAAATTAGACGGAATTAAAATGACAGTTTTCCTTCTCATGAACACCCTCAATAATAATGTAGATCATGAATTAGGTAGGCTAAATGCTCAACCAATTCCTAATCCTATGGGAATTTATAATATTATTTTTTAAGGAGTGTAATGGAGATGGAAAACATTGAATGATTTCCCAAATATATTGAAGCTGGAACTGAACATCAACATATACATGATGAAATTCCTGAGGAAAAAATATCCTAAATAGGAATATGTGAAGACACCCCTATGAGGAAATTCATAGTGAATATAACTAAATAATATCCAAATCAACCCTTACCTAAATTCCCTATATGGATCTAAAAACCCAAAAAAATAAATAATGAATCATTACAACAAGAGGGACCATAGATATTGAAAAATGTATATATAAATATTCATCTATTGGAGTCCATTCCCAAAAATAAAAAGGTATAAATTTTTTTTTAATGACATGGTAACCATGAGAAGAATATTTTGAGACAGTGAATAGGTAAGAAAAGGTAATTATTTTTTCAACCATTTACCCAAAAATTCCCTTTGAAATTCCAAGATATAAGTACTTAATTATCCAAAGAACTACTGGTAAGAATATTTTTCCAATTAATTATGTTATTTAGGAGATTAAATTAATTTAAATATCTATTCCATTTATTCTTGTTTATAGATGGGACAACTCATGTCCATATATATGGTTTTGAAAGTATCCAATCCATCTGATACATACCTGGTAGGTCTCTTTCAAGATGTATTTGTATGTGTACATGGTTCCTCATTCCCTTCAAACCTCAACATTCTCATAATAGAGTATGGAACATGTAAGGATCACTCTCCCAAAATTCTTGGTAGGTTATTTCTCTATAAATATAAAGAAAAATTAAATGTTAATGAATTGCCAATTTTCATTAATTTGAGAATGTAAATAGAGGATTTCAACATCCATATATCAATGAAACAACAGAATGATGAGAAATATGTAGTAAAATTAAAACATTTTGAATTACCATGTTCTAATTAGGAGGGGAATTAAATGTTCAACAAAATGGTTATATTAAGAAAATATTTTGGAAAAACCAAACCTAATTGATTAATATTTTTTTATAATGAATTTAATATGGATAATTGTTTCATGTTTAATAATTTAGAGAAATTATTGAGTGTAACTCAAATATACTACTATTATTTCTACATTACATCTGTAGGTTTTATACATTGATACCCCTAAACTAAAATAATATTTGGAAACCCCCTACACTGGAACATGTATTATTTCCATAAAACATATAATATGCTTTTTTAATGGAAAAAAATAACATATAGTTATAACCTCAAATAATTTTGAGCCTAGAAAAAATACCAACTACAAAAAATTTTATGAAAAAATCTAGGGTCATAAGCTTTAAACTCATGGAAATCCCAATGATTATCCCTATCACATTCATGCATTGGAATTTTCTAGGAGAGGAATCTTGACAAGTGAGATAGCCATAAAGGAGGCTCAACCCAACCCTTTTGGATATAGTATAAAAATTTATTGAACGGATTTTAGTAGATGGAATAATATACCCCATCTCCGAATATCAATGGGTGGGTCCCATTAAAACTAGCCATTAAAATCTAGATAAAACATTACGAAAAATGAGAATAATTATCTAGTGCCCATGAGAATTACGAATAGCTATAGAGTCTTTCTATATTATTTTAGATTGAACCATGTGATTAGAGAAAACACTTATGTATACCCTTAGTTGAAAAATGATATAGATTCTAGATTGTAAGGGTTATTATTTATTCCATGATTGATATTTTGGGAATTTTTAGCTTCAAATAGCTCCCAAAGAACCAAGGAATTACCAAATTTACATGTCTCTTTGGTATATTTTCCAACCAAAATGTTCTTTTTTTGTCTTTCTGATGGCCCATGAACCCTTCAAATATCTTTGGTAACTATCTATACAGACCTGATTTAGAGTCTTATATAGGTATTCCCTAATGAATTCACTATGTATGGAACTTATTTTCCAAACATTTTGGATATTCTGGATGTTTTTTTGAAAATATGTATTTAGAAAAATATAGTTATAATTTTATAAATGTGTTATTTTATGGTAGAAAAAGTAATTTTTTTCACTATTTAATATTTAAATACAATATTAAATATTATAAATCTTATTATGATTTTATTTCCACACTATCTGACCCCACAATTTTGAGACACCTACTTCTAGGTCACAAAGAATTTTATAGAATAGTTATTTCGGACATTAGAAATGTATATATTCCTCTCAAAAACCTACTACTGAAGAATTCTAATTTCACTTTTCATGGTTCATGTAGAAATTATATGGAAAAATTGAAAGGGTGATTGACCACTTTCCCTATTATCTACCCACAAAAATGGAGTTATCCATTCAAAAATTCAATCTATTATTTCTAAAATATCTATAGGGGTTGTGCATTCCTAAAATATGGATGGAGTTCGACAAGTGATATCCTACTCTTTAAATAACTTACACACAACCTAGATTAACAAAAAAATAATTTAAAATGATTTTTTTAAATATAGTTATAGTCATAATAAATTTATATTCTTATCTTTTAAGGATTAAATTTACTATTTATTCTGATCATAGATCATTGAGATATTTTATCTATAAAGATAATATCATATCATAACTATTGAGGTAGTTGTTTCTATTTTATGATTTTTTACAAGAGATTAAGAATAAGAAGGGTTGTGAAAACATGGTAGAAGACCACATGAGTCAAATACCTCAAATTTCTATGTTAGAACCTATCATAAAGACTAGTCTAGAAGAATAATTCCCTGGTGAGAAGCTGTACACCATTACTCAAGTTCCCTAGTACACTAAAATATTGATTTTTTTTCACAAAAAGGATACACTTCTGGTTTTATAGGCAAAAATGTAATATTAAAATCAAAATAATAATATAATCCCTTTTAAGATTTTTATTTATTGAAAATTTTCAATGATAAATTTATTAGAAGGAGTATCCCTAAAGTGTTAATTAACTCTATATTTTTTTCATACATTTTCATGTAGAGGACACTTTGGACCACAAAGAACCACTATTAAAATTTAATATTATAACGTCCTGGTTCCGGAAGCCGCCTAGATTCACCCCGTACCCGGTTGGTCACATGGCCTCAAGCGCATTTCCCCAATTGCCAGAGGCTACCGAAAATCATCAAGGGCCTTCAGTGTGATAGTAGGGAATCTATTCCCTCATTTGCAGAGTAATACAGCAAAAGTAAAATAGATATAAAAAACAGAAGTAGTAATAATGGAATATAATAGTAAACCGCGGAAGACTGAATAAAATAAGAAGCTGGAAAAAATATATAATGATTCATGATACATATTTCTAGGAATATATCCAAACATGTCACAATTCTGAAATAATTTACTAAAAAAATGTATAAGAAAAATAGTAAATAGCTCCATAGCATCGCAGGCCAATGCTTTGTCCCATGCTCTCCCGCTCCCATGCCGTCAAGTACTTGAGGTAGAAGGTCGCCTGCCCTTATCTATACCTACCAAAATATAATCTATTTGGGACCAAAAGCATGGCTCAAACAGGGTGTGAGACTAAATCCCAGTAGGCAACCACCACGACATTTATTCCTAACAGTCAATGAATATATAGAATGTAATAATTAAAAATGAAGTAGTAAACTAGGAAGTACTCAGTAGTAAACAATCCCTAGTTTCAAAGCATTCAGATTCATATAAAAAGCAACAGTTAATCAAATCAGGTTACCCGATGGGTAGTTTTCATAGCCTAACCCCTTGGTTCAACCAAACAAGTACAAGAAATCCACTAAACACAAATAGGTAACCATTTGGGAAGTACTCACATCCTATCCCCTAAGGTCCTACCTAGTTAACACAAGTAAGCAGCGAAACACCAACATTAACCCACTAGGAAGTACTCATGGACTAACCCATCTGGTTCAACCAAATAGGACAAGCAACCCTCTGGGCAGTACACTTAGTCTTACCCCTTTTTTCAGCTTAAGCATAGACTCTCTGAGAAATCACTCACCATCAATTCCTCTTATAGTCTTGTATCTGTAACTAAAGGAGCTCTATGGAAGCACTTATGTCAAATTCCCCCTCTAGCCCATATCAAGAAACTCCAGACACTCTGAGGAAGCACATAAATCAATTCCCCCTGTGGTATCACATCGTAAAAGTAAACAGATTCTCTAGAGAATCCCTTATATCCATTCTACCTATGGTCTACTAACCGAGTTTCTCATAGCAGTGTGTATTTCAAGAAAGAATAGCAATGTGTATCGGCTAATGTAACCCTCAAGAACAACTTGGATAGCAATCTACAACATAACAACATGGTAGTTAAGAATCACTCCATCCTACAATACTAGGCATGGAAATTAAACATCTTCCTAATAGGAAAAGCTAGACCAAACAGTCATGACAGGAAAACATACATTGCAGAACACTTCCAAAGCATAGTAATTAACCTTATTTGCATTCAATTAACCTCTGTTCCAACATACAAGCATATCAGAACATTATCAGGGCTGAATTCATAAACAAACAATACCTCATTCATGGTTATTGGGAATTTTTGCACATATAACTCAATGACGTTCAACAGAAAGGCACGAACCACTTACCTCAGTGGTGGGAGATCGTTATACGTGAAGCTCAATCCTTGAATCACCCCAAGAAGAGCATAGATCAATAAAAATGCTAAAAATTATCATTGGAAGATAACATGTGGAATAGGAGGTATTAGGAAATGAAGATCTAGAAGAAAGAAGAGCATATAGAGGCAATCCCAATGCAATCGAAGGTGGTGGATTTAGATAATAGACGTTTGATCGGAAGCTCAGAGAAGTATCGCAGTCGTACCCTCGCTCTCAGACAAACCATACCTAGAAGGAGGGATTTCTTCCAATTAAACGTGACCCCGATGGATTTAATTAAAAAAAGAAATTAAAATAAGTGAACGTAACTTCACCATCCCCCGCATTAGGCGGTCTCCAGGTCACCACACTCAGCCGTGTGAATTGTTGATACACATCCAACACATAGCTACCCACGGTAACCAAGTACAAAGTGTGTACTCATAAAGTACATGGCATGTACTTAATAAATTTCCAGAAACTCCCCTTATTCCCTGAAACACTAGACAATTGAAAAAATACCTCGAAAGAAAATATAGGTTCTTACAAACATTCCCCATTAAAGAAATTTGACTTCAAATTTCCCTTTAAACACGGTGTAGAAGGATAATCCTCAAATAGCTCTGGACCCTGTGATCGCACATTAGACTCCCTCTACTAGGACGCGTCCTATACCTTCTCGTGCCGCCATAGCACTTGTACTAGAGGAACAGACTGTCCACGGAGAACCATTGTACTCCGATCAACAATCCAGATAGGATTCTCCTCTAACGAGGCATCCACCTATAACTCAACCTCCTTGGGTTGAGAAACACGAGATAGGTCTGAGAAGTATCATCGAAGTTGATATACGTGGGAAACGATGTGTATATCCCAGTACATCTGAGGTAACTACAATCGACAGGAAACCATCTCGACTCTTTCCAAAACCTCAAATGGCCCGGAGTACCCCAGCGAAAGATTACCCTATCTCCTAATATTCCTGTGTCCCAACCTCAGTGTGAAATGAAGGAAAACCTGATCTCTGACCTCGAACTCCAGAGGTCATCCCTGATGATCATCATAAAACTTCTTTCAAGACTTTGCAGTATCCATTATCTTCCGAATCACCTCTATCTTCTCTATGGTCTCCTGGACCATATGCAGTCCCAACATAGTTGCCTCTCCTAACTCGAGCCAGCATAAGGGGGATCAGCATGGCCTACTGTAAAAATCCGCATAAGGTGACATCGAAATAGTCACTAAACTATTGTTGTAGGAAAACTTCACAAGAGGTATGTGATTTTCCCAAGTACCTCCAAAATCCAGGATGCATGCACAAAGAAAGTCCTCAAGCACCTGAATCGTATGCTAAGACTGGCCATTTGTATGGGAATGATAGGTTGTACTCACAAGTACTTGTGTACCTAAAGACTTCTGAATCCCATGCCAAACTTGAGAATTAAAACGTTCATCCCTGTCTGAAACAATGGTGTGTTGAACTCTATGTAGACATACAATCTGACAAATGTACAACCATCTGAGCTCATCAACACTGAAGGTCTCCATTATCGGAATGAAGTGATCAACCTTTTTGAGCCTATCAATGACAACCCAAACATCACCATTAAGTCATGGAGACCTTAGTAAACCTATCGCGAAATCCATCGCGACATCATTCCATTTCCACTCGAGAATGGGTAACTACTGCAAAAGCCTCGATGGTTGGTGATGCTCTACCTTCACCAACTAATAGGTGGAACACCTCATGACGAACCCAGCAACATCATTCTTTATACTTGGACACCATTACTGGTGGTGTAGATCGTGATACATCTTGTTGAAACCAGGATGAAATGCCCAAACTGAGGAATGAAAGTCTCGCATTAGCTCCTCGCGTAAGTATGTTTACACCCATACGCGCCCATGAAAATGCAAGATCTCATCCTCACCAATGGTCCATCTAAGAATAGGGTCCTCTCTTGACATGCTTTACTGTAGGACTAGGGCATCTGAATCTGATAGCTTCCTCATTTACACTCGATCCAGAAGACTATAGGTAACAGTTACAAAAGATATAAATATCTGCCCATATCTTTCGTGCACCTCCAAATGCATCTTAGAGAATATAGACATAAGCTTCCACTCACTGTTGGCCTCCTAAAATGCCTATATCTGAGTCCTCTTGCTCAGCATATCAACCATAGCGTTGCCTTTCCCAGGTGTGTAGGCTAGCTTGAAGTCAAAGGATTGAAGGTACTTAGCCCACCTTTACTATCTCAAATTCTTCTCATGCAGAGTGAAGATATACATTACACTCTTGTGGTCGGTGAAAACCACAAAATGATCTCCTAGAAGATTATGTCTCCATCAGCATAAGGCATGATCAAATGTTGCCAACTCTAGATCGTGCATCAGGTAATTCCTATCATGTGGCCTCAACTTCTGAGAACTATACGCAATGACTCCTTCTCCCTGCATAAGCATATCTCCTTGCCAGATACCTGATGCATCACAATATACTGTATAATTTTTTCCGAGCTTTGGGAATACTAGTATTGGTGCTGAAATCTACCTCCCTTTCAGCTCTTGAATGGCTGAATCACAAAAATCTGACCACAAGAACTTCACACCCTTCTTAGTCAGGCCCATCAGTGGTGCTGCTAAGCATGAAAAGTTCTATATAAAACTTATGTTGTATCCAGCGATCCCTAGAATACTCTGTACCTTGAATACATTCTTCGGCTGCTCCTAGGAATCAACTACTCTCAATTTCACTAGTTCTATGGATACCACTCTCTCTGAGATAACATGACTCAAGTAGTGAATTTGGTTCATACAAAAGTGGCATTTTGGGAGCTTAGCGTATAACTGATGCTCTCTCAGTGTACTCAAAACGATCTCAAGATGGGTTTCATGGTTTTTTCAATTGTGATACTACACCAATATATCGTTCACGAAGACTACAATGAATGATACCATGTATGGATGGAACACTCCTCTCATTAGTACCATGAAAACTTTAGGTACATTCGTGAGAAGAATGGCATAACCACATACTAGTGTAGACCATACCTGCCCCGAAAGGCTGTAAGAGGTACATATGATGGTCTAACATGCAAATGATGATAACCAGATATCATGTCAATCTTAGAGAACACTCGGGCTCCTCGAAGCTGATCAAAGAGACCATAAATCCTTAGCAAGGGATATTGGATCTTGACCGTCAACTGGTTCGGCTATCGATAATCATTGCAAAGCCTAAGGGTACCGCCTACCTTCTACGCAAACAGGATAGGCGAACCCCAAGGAAAAGTACTGGGTTTGATGAAACCATTATCCTACAACTCCTCCAACAGCCTATTGAGCTCCTGCAACATTGGTGTAGCCATCCTATAAAGAGTAATGGACATCAGTGTCACTCTTGGCACAAGCTCAAAAAAAAATTCCACCTCTCTCAAGAGGCAAACCTAAAAAGTACTCTATAAATATATCCCGGAAACGATCCACCACTGGAGGAATGTCTATCTATGAAGTCCCCTGGTCATCCAGATAATGGCTAGAAAACTAGGTTGTAACTCCTCCCAACCCATGATGCTCGGGTCCCACTCTACTCGCCTGGACATCCCATTTTTCCTTATGAAGAAGTGATCCTCTCTCTAGTGATGTGAAACTCAACCTATGGAAATAGCAATCAAAAACTACCTATAAGGGAACTAACCATTCAATTCAGAGAATGACATCATAGCCTATCATCTCTAGGACCTAAAGGTCCCACAATAAGTGACACTCAAAAAGCTCTAGATGTCACTCCCTACACTGACGTAAACTAGTCTTTCTTGTCCCCAACGGTGGGTCTAGTGTCAAGATATCAGCAGAAGAAATGATGCAAAGCCCATGGCTCTCCACAACATCAACAGATATATAGCTATGGGAAGCCCCCGTATCGAAAAGTGAAAAATCTAAAACGGTGGCAATAAGAATGGTACGTCAAAATGTATATGGTCCAGGATCCTTCTCCTACTGGGTCTTCTCCACTATAAAAGTCTGGGCTGTACCATGGCCCAGCGACACTGTTTTGGCACTCTGATTTGATCCACCCTCTAAAATCCTGGTGACTGACTACCACGGTCGTGACCTCCACCTCAGCCTGGACGTCTAGATGAACTCCAATTCCCTGACTGATGAGATACTGGTGGTGCTGCTCATGTATGAGGATTCATAGGAAGTCCCCTGTCACCAGCTACTGGTGAGAAGATCTGACAGAAACACTGAAGATGACCCATCTTGTAGCAAGATCCGCACTGCACTGGGTCTCTTAGGAAATGTGGCCTCATATAACCGCTCGTCCCACACTAGTAGCACACCACCTAGCTACTAGAAGATGTCTCTCTCCTCCTCAAATCTCCACATGTAGTCTCCCTACTACACTTCCTACTGTCAGTGGAAGGAATACTAACTCTGGATTTTGATCCTCCATGGCTCACAACTCGCGAATCCCTCAGATTATGCTATGTGATCAGTGCCTGACTGACGATAGATGTGATAGATGTCAACCTGATGATAATCACCTATGATCGGATGTCATTATTGATACCATCCTCAAACCTCTTTTCTAGGAATAAATCATCACCTTCTGAAATAGGCGTGATGCATTGCAGCTCTGTGAAGTGAGAAGAATAATCCATAACAAAAAGAGTACCATGCTCTAGAATAATGAATACCCAGGCTCGCTTGGACCTCAAAGTCTCCGGGTAGAAGTAGTCATAGAAGGCACACTGGAAATCATCCCAATAAAAAACTTGATAGCATCCCGCCTGTGAGATCACATCCCACTATATCTTAGAAGAATTCTGAAGCATATATGTAGCGAGCTTCACCCTCCTCTCTGGAGGCGTCTCCTGATGCTTGATAATAGAAAGAATGGATTCTAAACAAGACTCTATAGCCTGAGTTCCTAATCCCCCTATGAAGGTGGGAGGATGATGTTGCTGGAAAACCAATGTCAGCTCGTCCATAGATGTGGCAGGATGTGGTACTCCTCAGAAGGTTTGAATGAACCTCATAAAGACCTCTCGGAACTGTGCGTCAGCACCTCTATCCAGATTAATGGTTGGTGCCACGACTGGCACAACTGGGGAATATGATATAAGTCCTTGATTAGCAATATTTTTTGTCTTATCGTTACCCTGTAACTGGGGGATAACAGGAGGATGTCTCGGTGGCATGACTCAATAAGGTCAAGTGCACACCTTAGAGCATGATTATCAAGGACTAAAAACTGGAATGGTAAGAATGGAATAGGAGAAAGAAAGCATTAATTTTTTTACAAAACCTGGATACACGGCATATATACTTAACTACACAGTGTGTTCCCTTAAGCCTTTCACATGGGTGTTTACTTCTACTAAAACTGGTCATGTAACACCCCCTACATGGTGTGTTTTCCTAACACACGGTGTGTACATGACTCATCTTCCCTTCCCAAGTCCTTCTACATGACTAAGCTACACAGCTCTCCTAGAACAAGACTACATGGATTTTTTTTTCCATACACGAGGTGTACAAGTTGAGCTTCACCGACCCGTGTTTTTAATGACATGGTCGGATTCACAACTCACACCACACGGCATGTTCAAAACTGAAACGATGTGTATTGCTTAAGTTTTTATCCACCCGTGTCGTTAGTCACACGGAAAGACACAGGATATAAACACATGGTGTGTACAGCCAGTACATGGCGTGTTCCACCAAGGTTTATCCCCAACCTCGTGTCTCTTCCCACACAGCTAGAGAGACGGTCCGAGACTACATGGTGTGTACATAGAGTACACATCGTTTATATAAGAAAAATAGTTTCTTCCCGAACAGAAGTACACATGTAGTGTATTCATCATTACAATGTGTGTATTCTGGGTTTTCTCGGACAATAAACCTCAAAAACTACTCAGTAACCAATAAAAACACTGAATCAAACATTATAGTACCAAATCATGATCTGTGAGGGCCCATACTCCATGTGAATCAATGGTTGGAATCTTATACATGTCATAAACAAGCATAATAGATCAATGATCAACCAAATTCCATTCCATGAGGTCCCACAACACCTCAAGAACCAAAGGATGGAGTTCATTAAACAAAACCTTCCACAAACCAATACCCTATCAAATAGCAAGTATTTTTATCATGGCATCTATCACAGCAGCATGCATATCTATCACAACACATATCACAACAACATACAATCTCTAATGCACCCTAAATGGCATGGCAAGAATGCATGAAACGTGATCCCAAGGAAGTACCTATATGACACATGAGATGGCATACCCTCATCTCGTAGGGTTGAAATAGAAATAAAACCTCAATAATAAGAACAATAACAACAAAAAACATGTGAATCACCCAACGGTGAAAATAAAATAAATTGTAAAATTGAATCAATAGAAAACATGCAATAAACGAGGTAGATTATCATTTCCCCGCACATGAGTTAGCTACTCCCGGACACAGCATATTACCAAGTACAAATTCCGTTCTATCCTATAATATAGGATCCAAACAGTATGTCAAGAAGAAAAGAACTCATCTGATACCACTTTATAACGTCTTGGTTCTAGAATCCTCCTAGAGGCGCCCCGTACCCGCTTGGTCACATGGCCTCAAGCATATTTCCCTGAATGCGAGAGGCTCCTGACTAGCAGTGAGGGATTTAGGTGTGATAGTGGGGAAACAATTCCCTCATTGGTAGAGTAACATTGTAAAAGTAAAATATATATACAATAGAGGAAGCAGTAATAATGGCATACAATATTAAACAGTGGAATACTGAAACAAATAAGTAGTTGGAGCACATATATAATGATGCATGATCCATATGTCTTGGAAAACAGCCAAACAAGTCACAATGCTGAAATAAAGTACTAAACCAATGTATAAGAAAAACAGTAAATAGATCCACTACATCGCAAGCCAAATCTTGGTCCCATGCTCTCCAGCTCCCAAGCAGTCACGTACCTGAGGTAGAAGGGCCCTTTACATTATCTATACCTACCACAATATAATCAATTTGGGCCCAAAATCATGGCCCAAATAGGTTTTGAGACTAAATCTTAGTAGGAAACCACCACGAGATATGTGCCTAACAGTCAGTGAATATATGGAAGGTAATAAGTAAAAATGTAGTAAAAAAGGAAGTACACAGCAGTAAAAAATCCACAGTTTCGAAGCATTCAATTTCATATAAAAAGAAATAACTAATCAATGTAGGTAACCCTCTGGGTAGTATTCATAGCCTGACCCCTTGGTTCAACCAAACATGTACAAGCAAACAACTAAACACAAATTGGTAACCATTTTAGAATTACTCACAACATATACCCTCTAGTCCTACCTATGAAACACAATAAAGCAGCTAAACATGGACAGTAACCCTCTGGGAAGTACTCACGGCCTAACCCCTCTGGTTTAACCAAACAAAACAAGCAACCGTCTAGGCAATAAACTTTGTCTAACTCCTCTGGTTCAGCTTAAGCATAGACTCTCTGAGGAATCACTCACCATCCATTCCTCCTATAGTATCGTATCGGTAACTAAAGGCACTTTGGGGAAGAACTTATGTCACATTCCCCCTGTGTTCCGCGTTGTGGAACAACAGACACACTGAGAATGCACTCGCGTCAATTCCCCTTGTGGTCTCGCATCATAAAAGTAAACAGACACTCTGGAGAATCCCTTACGTTCATTCTCTCAATGGTCTACTACACCAGGTTCTCACGGCCCTATGTAAGTCAAGCAAGAATAGAAACACCTATTAATCAAAGTAACCCTCCAGAACTACTTGTCTAGAAATCTATAGCAAAATAGCTTGGAAGATAAGAATCACACCATCCTACAATACTAGGCATGGAATGTAAATAGCAGCCTGACAGGAAAAGCTAGACCAAATGGTCAAAACAAGAAAACATGCATGGGAAAAACACTTCCAAATCATAGATATTAACCCTATTCACATTCCATTAACCTCTATTCTAGTATAAAAGTATAGCAGGAAATTATTAGGGCTAAATTCATAAAAACACAATACCCCGTTCATGGTTATTGGGCACTTTTTCACATATAACTCAAAGACGTTCAACGGAAAGGCACAAAACACCTACCTCATTGTTGGGATATCATTATATGTGAACCAAAAGCCAATAATCTTCCACAAAGATCATATATCTAAAAAATCGAACAAATTTTTCATCAGACGATAACTTGAGAAAGAGGATGGATCCGGAAATGAAGCTCTAGAAGAAGGAAGAGGTTATCTAGGTGACACCAACGCAGTCGATGATATTTGATTCAGATAATAGATGATCGGTCAGAAGCTCGGAGAAGGATCATGGTCATACCATAACTCTCGGATGAACCAGACCTAGAAGGAGGGATTTCTGACAATTCAACATGACCCCGGTTCAGTTAATGAAAAAAAGAAAGTACACGGTGTGTGATTTATAAGTACACAGTGTGTACATTCCTTCACTGGCCCCCACATTAGGTGGTCTCTAGGTCACCACACATGGCCATGTTCATATCTTCTACACGGCCAACACCCAGCTACCCACGGTAAACGAGTACATGGCGTGTACATAAGTAATTTCCAGAAAATCCTATTTTTCCCAAAAACACCTGAAAAAGGAAAAACATACCTGAAAAGTAAATCCAGGTTCATACACATATGATGTATTTTTTTATTCCTCAATTATTATAAATTCACTTGAATTTGGAAAAAAATTCCCAAATGCCAATTTACTTATAGAATTTGTAAAATACATGAGTTGCATCAAAACCATTTAGTATCTATGAGACATTCGATATATGTGTAATTGAATTCATAGGACCATTACAGGTGTCATTTGGATTTTTGAACATTTTGTTACTAGAGAAATATGTTTCTGACTGGATTATATAAAATGATACTAAATATGATGATTTAAAACTTGTTATTTAAATACATAAAATAAAATCAATTTATAAGTATAGAATAAATCAAGGTATAATCATTTATCAAGTAACTAACATCTTTTAAATTAACATGGATGATATCATGGTGAAATATGGAGTTAAATATAAAACATTTACTTCCTAAAATCTAGAAAAAAAATGTATTGGATTAGATATCCAATAAATAATTTTAGATCAATGTAGAGAAAATAGTATATCCCAACAACATATTCTAGACTATGAAATTAGACCATTAACTTTGTAAAAATAGAATTACATATACCCCCCCCCCCCCATGTATGTATCCCAAAGGAATTTTTTATGTAAAACATTTCTACATTCATATTGATCAAAAACACAAAGCCTAAGAGGCTATCAAAAGAGTGAACCTAGAGTTTTGAAAGGCGGGAGTACAACTGAAGCATTAGATGATAGAGCTTGGGGATTTCATAAGTGGAGAATCTAAGAACTCACTACTATTTGAAGCTAAAAAAATATCATGAAAATTTGATAATGAAAATATATTTTTATATTGGATAAAATGTGTTGTCTTTTTTCCTGAGCATAAAACTCTTCGCTGGTAATATTCATTTCATGTGGATTGGGCTACACAATGTAACTTATACATTTCCTTCTACTGTAGTTGAGATTCAATGATAAGGTTCAATACAATAATTGAAGGTGAACAACCATAAACAAAAGATGTTCTAGGTGGACTTTTAGAAAAAACACGAGGAGGATTCTAGACACCACTATGATTCTGCTAAATAGATAAATGTCTTTTTGTCTCTTTCCCTCATATTTTTCTAGATGCTCAATTTATTTTGAAATATTTTTGTCGATAACATGAATACTTAAATTCAATAGTAATAATGTTTAAATGAAGTTTAGGGTAGAGGGAAAATTTATCCTAAGGATGTAAATACCATTTCCCTATTTAAAATCAACAACAAAATAATGAAAAAAAACAAAACAAAATAAAAAATTTCATTTTGGAAGCTGTATATAGTCTATGTATGTTTGTATATTTATATTATTTGGAGTTTAAAAAAATGATATGAAAATTAATCATCAATGGTGTTATTACAAATTGAAATACCCTTGTATAGCTAGTTATTTCATTGAGTCACTATTTAATTAATGAGAATGATGGCTATGTGAACATAATATCCTTTAAATTTAAATTCTTGAAAAATACTAGGTAATAGTGTGAAAATTTAAAATATATTTATTGAATAAAAATTATAAAAATAGTTCACCAGGATTTAAAACAAAATCTTATTTGAAAGAATATTTAAATTATGTATCACCTTCGGGATCTACCCTGAATGAAAATTTTAAATTAAAATGATATTGAAAAAATTGCGAAATTTGGATCCCACTATAAATCTTTTAGATAATGGAATTGGGTGTGTGAGTAAAAATTTGTAAAATTTTTAATAATTTCTTTTACATAGTTCCTTTCAGATACATGGAAGGGAAAAATTCAATAAATGAATAAAGTTAACATATATCAAAAATGAATTCATTTAGGTGAGAATAATATTGAACCCCCAAAGGGGAAAATTAACTTGAGAAAAAATATTTAGAGAGTACCAGTGAAGTGTGAAAGTGAACATAGTTTTAGGATTATTTTTATTGATTCATTGATGGAAGTGATGCTTGTAAATATTTTGTAATCTACATAAATATATCTAATTATAAATAGGAACTGGAATTTTAATGTGAATGGAAGTGAAATAGTGTTTGAAAGTCACATATGAGGCCTGACAATTTAGTATAATAATTCACTGATTTTCTTCACATCTAGATGTGTATTTAATAATAGGAATAATAATTAAAAAATTTAATTTTGTAATATAATTACTTGGGACTGAAATATATCAATTGTGGGGGAAATATTTGAAAATTGAATTTTAATATAATTGTTGATTATCCATAAAATATACTACATAATTTTATCCAATTATCTGGTAAATAAATTTACTTTTATTTAGAGTATTTCAAATTTAATTTATAAATGGAATGAAATTGGTATTTTACTTACTTATTAATTTTTGTAATTAATATAGTAGCCATATATTTATTGAAATTTATTTTGATTTTGATGTTGATAAAAATTATCAAAATTCAATTTGGTAATAAATTCTTAAATGGGTTAATTTTGTGTTTCAATACATTTAAAAAATTTTATATTGATTAATGGAATCCATAAATTATTGTTAAAATTTGAATTGAAATTTTTTAAATTGATATAGAACTAATATTCTATAATTGGATTATATTTTGAGTTTATATGAGATACTAATTTTCAAATGTTATGGAATGCATAAATTGAAATCAAAACATAGTTTTTTTTAGAATAATGATTTTTGTGGTAAATTTTTAAATTTTGAATTGAATTTTATTTTTAATTATAAATATTTAAATTGATTTGAACTTTTAATGAGTTGGAAGTTATTTTTTTGAATAACTAAATTAAAATTAAAATTTTGGTTTTAAATTTTTTTTGAAGGGAAATAAAATTTCTCTGAAGATAACAATTTCTAAAATGATGGTCAAAATAAAGAAAAGGATGGATGGGACACATGAAGAAAACATATTCACTTAAGTGACCATTTGTGAACTAATCGCAAGATTCTTTTCATGGTCATTATAATGACAATGCACAAGTAACCTCAAGACTACACCCATGCTAACATTTAATCATGTCATGTTTGAATAAAAAACGTGCAACATGGTGATTTATTCAATGTTATATTGCATCATAAATTTTGAAGGAGGCCATAAACTTGATGATACACATACCATAAAACCCCCTCTCATGAACATTATCTAGTAACGAGCCACATTTAGAATCCTAAAATTCCTTTCATCATCCATACTGACTATGATCCCCCATTTCAACATAATGAAAGTCACTTTCCAATGTATATTCTACTTGAATACTACAACACCACTTTCAAATACGATGAACTAGGGATATCTAGATATAAATGTCATAAGGTATAGTGATAAAAATAGACTCATAGGATTTTACTTATAAAAATCAAACCCGTATAGTGAGTCTGAATGTGAGGACCTGAGGGTGAAGCTAGTTACCCGATGAATAATCAATTTGATCTTGAATAAATATCCCTAACTCAATTGGGGATGAAGATCGCCCAAAACTCCCAATTGAGGAATAATAATAGTTAAATCACTAATCAATACACTTCATTTTGCCTATTTGTTGGGAAAATAAAAAAGAACCACGATGAAGAAGTACCAACTCCTGCCTATAGATGATCAACTGAAACCCTGTTTCCATGTAGAACCCCACTTCCACTCATAAGTGATGATAAATATGATGTTCCTCCTGAGAAGAGATTTTTGTGCCTATTGAGATCAACCCCAATCTCATTGGAGGAAGAATACCAAACATCATTTGTCCTAATTGACTAGAGATTGAGGATGCATGATGTGGTTTTCAAGTTGCCTTGGTAGGTTTATGGTACACCAACACCACCCACCATGGTAGGTGGGGATTGTGGGGGTTAGTTGGGGAGTTGTTTCAAACATGAAAAATCCTACCATTGTTTTTATAAAAAGGGATGTGGAAACATTCCACCGTCAAAAAACACGTGATCAAAGTGATCTCCTCTATATAATAAGAGAGAAAATAAAGATCCATGTGGGAGAAATAAAGGTATAGAGTGGTAGTCTCTTGTAAACATTTTTCCTTTGTGAAATAATGGCTATTTTTATCCTTCCATTCATCACTCTTCATGACCAATGAATAAAATTAAGTGGAATCAAATGAGGTTTTGGGTGAAATGATGATGATAATTTCATATTCTCCAGTGACCAGAAAATTCATGATTCATGGAATCTTGTTTTGAAGGTATATTTTGAATTTTCTTGTTGTTGTGATTACAACACTGTAAACGACATTTAAAATTGAGATAAAATGTGCACCCTATCCACTTTCAAGTTTTGGTAAACGTTCAGGAACTAATGTAACCCCTTTTCAGAGAAGGAAATAGTATTTTAATGCCACCAACATTTCCAAGAGTTTTCGGAAACTACTTAAGTGTGAAACATTATCACGACGTCACCACTACAGCATTGGTTGATCTCTTCTATTGACATTGATTCGGTCATATCATGATCAATTAATGTATAATTTTCATGATCATGATGTCAATTACATCATTTTTAACAATTCTAGATGCAATGGTTGGCTCCATTTTTCCATATTCCCTGCTATTATTTGAATAATTACTATCCAATGGAGGGACCATACATGAGAGTGGTAGATGGGCCAGAAATGGAAACCAATGATAGAGTAGGGGAATATCAACATATAGTAAAAGACCATTAAAAAATTACACCATTATGGAATGAAGGGACACAAGAATAATAAATTACAAATGATTCTACAGGAAAAGGGCCAAGTAGAAACCAAAAAAGAAGAAATTGTGAAATTAATGTTAGTGTCACTGGAGTGGTTATGCTTTTCTCCAAATATAGAGAAGATACATTATTTCATACATTAGGCTAGGATACAAAATGGGTGGTTTATACTGTATCATCATAACCCGTCACTCTACATCATGATTATTTCTTCACATATCAAAACGGTGACATTGGTGCAGTCAAAATAGGGAATAACGGTTTGGAAAATATTTATTAGAATGGCTAATATCCAAGTCAATACTATTGTTGGATACACAATCCCCATGAATAATATTCAACATATTCCAACCCTTCAGCTCAACTTATTTTTTGTAATATCCTTTGGCAAAGAAGGATATGATAATATCTTTAACAATGGATCATGGAATATGAAAAAAGGATCCATCATCATCCTCTAAATACAAATATGTGGTATATTGTACAAAATTCATGTAAATCTATGTGCATATAGCATAAATATGTTAGAACGAGAGACATCAACCAATACATGGCATTGGAGACAAGGCCTCATGAGTGAAAGAAGTTTACCAATGCTAATGAATAATAAGTACATCATTATTGGGAAGGATGCATCTCTAGATCCTAAAAAATACTACTTGTATAGGAAGAATCATAGTTCCTCATTTTATACTGCTTCTTCAAGGATATGAGAGTAGTTAAATCTGGTGAAATTTGATGTATATATTCCTATAGAGTGGATTCACTGGGAGGTAAAAAATATTTCTTATCCTATATTGACAGTGTATTTATAATGGTGTGGGTGTTCTTCTTAATGGTAAAGGAATAAGTAATGGAATACTTCAACATCTTACAGGCCATGGTGGATGGTGAAACTGGAAGGAAGGTGAGGTGTTTTTATTTAGAAAATGGATGAGAGTAAACATCTAATGAATTTAATGCCTATTACAAGACACAAGGAATCCAAAATTAGAGGACAGTCATCCACACCCAGCAACACAAATTGTTTTTGGATTGGATGGAAAAAATCATGTATAAGGTTAGAAGAATGATGAGTTTGGATAAAATATCTTATTCTTTCTATGATGAACTTATTTGGGACTCATTCTACCTCATCATTAGATCACCATCAGTCCCACAGAATTTTTAAATACCTCAAAATATATGGTTATGGGAATATCCCTCTTACTCTCATTTTCAAGTATTTGGTTGTTTTGAATTTAAAAATGTATTTAGGGAGCACATATCTAATCAATGCATCTTCATCACCTGTGGAGATGAAATGTTTGGATACAAATTTTGGGGCTGGAAAGTGATTAATGTGATTAGAAGTATAGAATATGTGTTCCATGGATACTAGATGATCTAGGATATCCAAAATCCAAGAATATTTGTAGGGAAAGTGTCGAGGAATAATTTCATAATCTAAAACCTACAAGAGAACCACCTTTGATTGAATAGGAGGTGCAATAAGACTCATCAACAGTGGACCATGAGGTAGTGAAGGAGGATATTCAATTGAGAGTTACAAAATACTCTCCAAAAAAATTACTAGAACCACAATATGATCTTGGTGAAGTTATGTCTCATGATCCTAACATTACACAGGTTTGAGGATCCTCATATGGAATGATAAAATCAATATAATATTCAGAGTGGGAGTACCTATTTCTAATTAATGATGGGATCCATAAGGATACTAGGATATAGTGAATCATCCTGAAAAAATCAACCAGTTATATGAAATAAATGACCAAATTTTATCTTGGATAATAGACTATACATATCATTTGTTAAAGAACTAAAAGGTAATAAAGAAATAAAGAACAAATTGGTGATCATTCTAAAGTAGGACGGATTTAAAAAAATAAGAAAAAAATCATCGTTAGTAAAAATGGGATTCTTTTAGATGAATGAAGTTGACTATGATGAGTTCATTTCACCCATACTGAAGATGGATTCAATATGAGACTTTTTTTGAATGGTGTCTGAATTACAATTAGATCTTGAATAGATGTATGTTGATATATTTTTTCTTCATGGTGGAATTTTTTAGGATAACTATATGAATTATCATGTGGGTTTTAAGGTTTGTGGACAAGAAAAAAGTGTTTGGTAATTGAATAAGATCTTTTCTCGATGAAAAGAATATGGATGAAATTTTTATAAGAAGATTTACTATTTCATGGTGCATCATGGATTCAAACAAACATAGGTTGTCTAGTGGTTTTACTTCTAGATATTTTAGGAATGTATTCTATACATCTTTTTGTTGATAAAATATTGATCATTTGGAAGGATACTATAAAGATCAAAAAAAATTAGAAGTAGGTATCAATTCCTTCTTATATGAAGGATTTTGGATCCACTCAATTGATTTTGGGGCTACAGATCATTAATGATAGAAATATTAGTTTTTTATGGCTATCTTAAGAGAATTTTATTGAACAAGTTCTAAAACATTTTTACATTGATGGAGACCAACTACTGATCACTCCACTTCCTGACCATTTGAAGTTCAACACGAGTTCATATCCATTATCTAATGAAAAAAAAGCTGATGGAGTTGATACCATACTCCTCAGTAGTTTGAAGCTTGATGTACACTCTGCTGGTTATGAGACAAGACATTGCCCATGCAGTAGAGATGATGAGCCGATTTCTCTCCAATCTCAAAATTTGGGATTTGGACGAAATAAATTGTTTTCGGATATATATTAAAGGTAATTAAAATATATTATTGTTCTATGGTATATATTCACATCTCTTGGAGGGCTATAATGATGTAGATATAGACATAGATCCTAGTAATAGGAAGTCAACATTAGGTTGAATCATTACTATTGTAGGAGGGGTTGTATCTTGGTTGTCAAGGTTAAAAACATGTTTCTATTTATCCATGAAAAAATAAGATTACATTGCTTATTCAAAACATGGTAGCTATATGTCATAGATTAAGTGTTTTTTCTAATAGATATGATAGATCTAGAAGCAATACAAGGTTTATTTCAATAGTTGAAGTTATTTAGACCTAAAGTATAACTATATGTAATATTCTATTACAAAGAACATAGATATTTTCTATCATTGGATATGTGAAGTAATGGATGAACAACTGCTACAAATACTAAATATCTATACAAAGGATAACTCAAGGGATATGTTTACAAAGTGTATTTATCCAGAGAAGATGGAACTTTACAGATTCTCTAGTAGATTTCTACCACAGGGGGAAAATTGATGATGTTTTATAGCTACCTTGGTAAGTGATTGGTGTTATAACTCCACCAACATTAGTATGTAGAGATTTTTGGGGGTTGGTGGGGGAGTTATTTAATACAAGAAATCTCTCACCATGCCTATTTAAGGATATCCATGAGAGAATTCCTCTATCACCAATAATTTAATACAAGAGATATCCCATCTCTAGTGAGAGAGCCTTGAGCACTCCTTGTAAAATAGAAATATTGTTTTAGAGGGGGAGTCTCCTATAAACCTTAATACATTAAGAATTAAAGTTTATTTTTATCCCTCCATTCATCAGTCTTCATGGACATTGAATCCAAAAATTGTCACACTAATGCTGATATTGAATGTGCTTCATCGATTGAAACCCCAATCCATGAATACCACCGATCAAAATATGTCTTATATTAATCACTACAAACCAAAACTGAATCCCCCTATTAGATATGAAAGATTGAGTGGATTGAATAACAAAACAAATTACTCCCCCAATTTAGTATGAAAATTATAGATTGAAATGGAGATATTATAAAATATTGACGAGTAAAAACAATAATAGTAGTGAAATATTGGTATTTTTTCTTAGTTTAGGAAATTTAATTTGATGACACGTCATTACTCCCCAACTCGTATGTTGGGTCCCTAAAAAAGTAGAATTTTGTGTTTAAATACATAATTGATGTTCCCTCTATAGAAAAATATTCTAAATTATATTAATCATTGGAATTAATTAATTCTACTAAAATTCATTTCTATTTTCATGTTTGAATTTGATGGCACTAATCTGAGACCCAATTATAGTTACAACCCTTTCTCATGAATATTCTATCTCTTTCAGTCAAATAGAATCCAAATCTATATCTTCTAAATAATTCATCTTATTCCTCATAAAATATTCTGAAACCCATTTTGTCATTGAATTTTTGAATCCCTATGACTCAAAATTATATTTATCTTGATTAGGGGATGATCTTGTATCAAGTTAGAAAGATTCTCGATGCCATAAAAAACAATATAGATCCTGAATTCGAGATACGTTTCGATAATAGAACCCATAAGAAGACATGGCTTGACCTTGAAATTGTGGATCCCTCATGAAGATGGTGATGAATTTTTTTTCTTTCATGGAGAATCATGAATCATGCCTATATGTATAGGAATTATTATATCATTATTACATTGTTTTACAATCTGGTAAGATATCTTAAATTTGTTGGAAAATTCTTATAGTCTATTTTTATGATCACAAAGTTTGTTTTTCTCATTTTCCATTATTTATTTTTTAAAAATATTTTTTTATGGAACATTAATTCATTAATATTTGATTTGGGTAGATATCACCCTCATATTTTCAATAAAATACAATTCTTTGTTTAGTCATAAGGACTTGTCTGGATGTTATCTTTTCACTGATTACTTTTTAAATTCACATTTAAATATTTCTTAACATTTTCATTGGTTATGCACAAATTCTTCTTCATAAATGATTTATTATTTAATATAGTTAACAATGGATTGAACCAAGATTTATTTGTGGTATCCAATCACTAGGTAAAAATTGGATTTAACATATAATGATCGATTTATTTTTTGTTCCAATAAAATTTACTAAGAAAGTCTAATTATGATGAATTCATCTGATTATTGAGTGATGGTAATCCAAATTCATCAATTATTAATAGGTATTGGAGGAGTGACTTATGTGGTTACACTATTGTTGAAAACATTTAATTTTAAACCAATTAATTTAATAAAATATTTTAAAATAATTCAATCCAATTAGGCAACATTTAAAAATATCCATGACATTGTCTTCTCTAGAGACAATCAAACTCCAACATAAATTAATTTTTCTCATGTTCATAAATTACTCATGTTTATAACCCTATGATAGGCGTTCATAACTAAAGAAAATTAATTCATATTGTGTTGTTTGGATAATAATAAAAATTAGGTAAAATGAGAATCATTCTTCTTAAAGATTTTTTGAAATTGGAAATGATGTTAAAGGAATGCTAAAATAATTTTAATATATTATTATCATTGATGCCTTAGCATATACATAGTTATAAACTATAATAAGGAATTGACTAATTCAATATGGAATGAAAACCAGTCATTTTATAATGATAAATGATTAGTAAATATGGAGACTTTTTGTTTGTAAAGGAGGAAAAACTTATGTTTGGGACTAAATGAGCCCATATTCATGTGTTTGATGAATGCCTTGTTTATTGCAACATGTTTCCTAGACGATTTTTTTTATTTTATTACTTATAAATTTATCTATATTATATACTTTATGTGATTATATTTTGATATTGGAATGGTTTTCGATAAATGAGATTTACATGGGGAGGCTCAGAGTTACAACAGAAAATGTAACCTTAGATGTAATGATGTGTTGTGATATGCATGAGGGTGTTAAGGTTGATACCATGGTTGGTAGAAATTGTTGAATATTTTTTTACTTATTATTGATATAAAATTTGGGATGATTAGTTTATAATGAATCTATTTAATGGATGGTCTATCAAGTTTCTTATTTAATTGAATTCCTTTCTCCACCACTTGAGGTCATAGGATGCACTTGGTTATGCATGCCTTTTTGGTATCTTAGGTTGTTTCTTCATGTTACTTGAATAATAAAATAGTTAATTTATAATTAATTTTTTTAACCATGGGTTTTTTTCTTTTTTAAATTATGAAATGATATAAATATAGAGAAAGGATGGACTCAATTGGATTATTCTAGGAGGGCATGGAATTCACTTTAATGGATAATGGAATGTGAATTTAATAATTTTAATTAATGGATAATGAATTAATTAATTTTAACCGAAATGTAAAAGGGAAAGAAGTAATTTGATGAATATTTTAATAAATTATTATTTTTTTCTTATAAGATATCTAGTCTACAGTAAGGTTGGTCAGGTGTTTGAGAAATGATAACTATAGTTGAAGTTAAGACTAAGTAAATTCCCATTGTTTGGTTGTGAGAAATATTATATAATATATTTTATTATTTTATATGACACCACACCATTATCAATTGGTAAACTGACCCCTAGAGGACTCTTTGAGGGTGCTTTCTTGAACATATTGTTTAGCAAGAGATAAAAGGATGACTACCCTTTATTTTCCCACTCTCTTATTCCGGTATTATTATGTGCTGGTATGCATGGGGTTTGTTTCCCCATATATGTTTTCATATGGATTTAATATATTGTTGATATTTTACACACATATACCTTCTAATATATAATGATACTAATAATTATACGTATGATGTGTATGAACTATGATGGATCAAGGTACATACTCTGAGTATGGGTTCTGATGGCTATAAGTATTATACATGTTATATGATACGTGGAATACAAGCTATTTTGGAAACTGTAAACCACTAAATTAATATATATTCCTTTGTATGGGTTTATGAGATTATGGGATACACGAGATGCATGTTATGATACATACACTAAACTTTTTTAGGTCATATTCTTTTAGAAAGAGATAGTGTACGACGTTCGAAGTAATTAAATATTGGAAACGAGCAAGGAAGAATTATCAGGGTCCCTTGTTTTGTTACTATAATTTATGATCTCTATACCAGATTACATTGTGAGGGATTTTGATGGTAGGGCATGGAATGTATTATAAATCTTTAGGTGAAAATTAATTTTCACTTATTTTTTATTAGGCCTTAGTTTGGATTCATTATCATTTTCATTAGAGGATTCAAGGAAGACCTTATTATGTATGAATGTTAATCTCATGTTATGTATATATACAATATTTTTCCAAATATAAGGATCATGTTGGGGATTTATCTTGACATAACTAGTTTGTGAGTTTTCATGAGTTTTTCATCCTTTATAGGTTTCTTTGAGTTTACCTTTTTAGTACTTTTAGTTTTCTTTTACAGTTTTTAGCCTTGTATGACATTACATGTACTAAATTGTTTTTTATTTTAATTTATTTTTATAGGATTTCATTGGTGTAAATAACTTATCTCCCTTTAATCTTATTCTCTTATTGGGTAATACCTCCCATTTTTATGCTCATTATACACTTAGTGCTTATTATTAACTCATATCCTATTATAGGTAGGATTCAGGTAGACATCGTCTTTTTTCCAACATTGTCGGCTAAGAAGGGGTACCTTTGGGTGTTAGGGGTAATGAAATATATTCAATAGACATTCCCAGAATAAGTATTCCACCATATATAGATATTTAAGACTAACATTTCAAGGAAACAAATGACCTTTAGAAAAGTGATAAGTCTAAAGTAGATTCCCACTACCCAAGAGTGATTTCCTAAAGATATATATATATATATTCCATAATAATTCTAACATGAAACATGTATTAATCATAATTAATAAGTTAATTCCAGCTCAAAAATAAAAAAAGACCAATGTAATTATAGGGGTAAACTAAATAAGTCGTTAGACCTATTGTGAAACTCCATAGATGTATGTATGATAACTTAGAATAATTTTAACATATTAAACAAAAGAATATGTAATAATAAGAAATTTATATCATTATATAAACCTCAAATTTCTTTTAAATAAATTAACAAATAACATATTTAATCATGATATAAACTTCCATGAACAATTCATAGACAACTATAATTATAAAAAATTATTATTTTGTTATTCATCACCGATATACCATGACCTAAATAAATACAAAACAATTTATTTATTTTTTCAAAATAAAATCATTTATATTGGTTATTATATGGAATTAACTTTAAATATATGATATTAAGAGAAACATGAATATTTTATAATTAAATTATATTATGTAAAGAAATTAGATAATATAAATGATATATATTTAATATAATTTATACATTAATCAAATAAATATTTAAAACTCTATTTGATATGGTTTACATATTTCTTAAATACAATAATTATGGTGATCACTTCATATTAGATATGATGAAAAAATGAATAATATAAATATAAATTATTTCAAATTTTTGTATTATTTTATAATTACAACAATTTTATAAATCACACATTAAATATCCACATAATAAATTCTAACAAAATTGTTTTCATGCCATATAATTTATAAAAATTTATTTCTGAATATTAACAATTTATACTATGGAACTTATTTGGTAAACGTTTCAAAATAATTAAATAATTATTCATAAACATTTTATATTTATTAAATTTATAATCATATTTTAAAAATTAAAAAATCCAAAAAAAATTTGTTTTATTTATACATAATTTCTAAACTATAAAAGTTAATCCATAACTGAATTTATTGGAATTTTGTTTTTGATTTTTACCTTCTATGTCAGATTTAACAACTACCCTATGTGTGTAAGAATAATTTTCATAGGGTTAGAATAGGGACTAGAGTACCGATTGTGAGCATAATAAAAATACCTATAAGGATTTGACATGTAATGTTGTGTAAAAATAGTAATGTGCGTTTCGTTATTGAATGTATGGTGAAACAAAAACTATGGGGATTTTATACCATTCAAAATAGTTGCATGAGATTAACCTTAGAGTTCTTTGATAATAATTTTATGTCGCATGATATTAGTGTTGGAATAAACCTATAGTATCTGATTTGGAGATAATCATTAATATGATTAATACTATTATGCAAATACAGGTCTGATTAAAAATTACCATACGTATACAATTAATCATGTATAGACCAAGTCTTTCAATTATTATGTTATATAGGATTAACTTTTGATTGTCCTTTATCTTATTAAAAATGAATCAAAATGATCTTGTATGGTTAAACTAGTTCTCATGTGATATTTATCATGCACAACTAACATTGTAATATGATTAATTTATTCCAGATTTAAAACTGTATCTGTGTGATAGTAAATCCTCAATATCCTACGATATGAGATAACATACACTATAATCCTAATATATATTACATTTTCAAATAATATAATGTTTTTACTTCAATTTCCTATTCATTTTTAGTGGCATACGATTAGTCATATGAGACTATATGGTGTTCTGTTTTTTCCTAGTAACATGAGAAATATATTTGAATCAAAATTTATTATTTCAAAATGAATTCAAAGTAACTAACCAAATTGATTAGTTCCCAAGGGTTATTTAACATATAAAAATTGCAGTGGATGATATTATAAATTTGATTTCATGGACCAAAACTCTATGATCTATAGTTAAAAGAATATTCTTTAAATATTGGTTTTGAAACCTAGTAAAGAGACCAAAAGATAACGATCCACAGTAAAAATATCCCTAACAAATATTCTGTCAAATACAAACTCAATATAATTTAGGTTTATATTTATATTTAAATTGTAAAATTTTTTACTAACTAAACCCCTAAATTTCCCTTTAAATATGAATTTTCCAACTAAACCAAGGATTACTTGTGTAATAATAATTATTTTATATCTATAATAAAATTCTACACAGATGATTTCGTTCTGTCCATATCAGAAACAATACTCTAATTAATCACTAGTGAAAAATAAAAACATAATAAGTTTGATCTCAAACACTCATTAAGGGTAACAAAAAATCATAACCTCTAATTGAATAAACAAGGTATGGGTTATATGGAAGGAATAATGAATACTCAAAAAAATTATTATAAAAAAAATAAAATCATGTAATTTATTCTTTGAAAATATAAAAATGTTAATTATATCATTCAATGTAATATATAGCTTCATTGTTATTGAATTAAAAATATAGGTCATCCTAGACATATTTTTATAGATTCGTCACATGTCATCCGATATAAATGCGTAAGGTTTACACTAAATATTGAAGCCAATATTTCTCATAAAACCAACCAATGTTTCAATTGTCCATATAATTTTAGGCCCCACCATTTTTTGATTAAGTAAAATGCATTAATAATATTAAGGAGTGAATAAAAAATTTAATGCATTATCAATAGGACTTTGAAATTGATAAACATCCATTTTGAAATAATAAGTATACAAGTGGTCATTAATATAATAAATTTGTCATTAAACTTCCTTTAAATTGACTTTTTATAGAGTAATGGGTATACTGTTAATTCATTACTAGAAAAAAATGGAAACCATGTATTAGATGTACAATATACCAATGAAAATATATATTATAACCATGAATGAGAAAGTAAAATTTAGAGAGAGATGAATAGTGATAGAGAACATAATCCTTATGAATAGGGTCAACTAGGATCTATAAATTAATAATATCCTTTTAAGGGTAATAAATATAACATAATATGAAATGATCTAGATCCTTTCCATTTTGAGAATAAAATAGAATTGAAATTATAAATAGAATTTAATAAAGATTTTGTAATATGGTTGAAATTTACAAATCAATGTCACCATCATAAATCAATTTCCTAGAGAAAAATCAGAAAATTCAAACACTAATATTAAAAATATTTAAAAATATTTAAACTCTTATAATAAATAAAGTTAAAAATATGAAATGTCAAGTGGATGTTATAATAGTGTTATTTGTATGTTTAAAATTCCAAAATATAATAAAATCTAGTGAATACTAAATTAAATGAAAATGAAAATTTTGTTTTTGTTAGAATAAAATTTGACTTGGGTTCTTAAAATTCAATCATAGGTTTTTAAATTCAAATTATATTTTTTAGATGTTTCATTCTACTCTTTAAGTATATTCTTCTTTGGTGAGAATACATTCACTATTTTTTATTCCATGATTATATCATAATGGTGTCATAAATGTTGTATTATTTCTAAAATAGAATTTTTACTACTTACCCAAAAATAATAATACTTAGAAAAATAAAAAATCACCCAAATATAATTTGAACATGAAAATTATAAAAATAGAGTTTTTTTTAACAAAATATTTTCAAATTAATAAATAATTTATTTCTTAAATGAAAACATAAAATTAAATTAAATACTATTTTTTAGAAAAAAGTATTTCCATTTATTAGGTGTTTTTAATTTTAATTCATGTCAACTACAAATTAAATTATTCGCAAAATATCTTTTATAAGTTTAAATATTTCAATATAAATATCCTTTAAAAGTTTAAAATTTTATTTATTGTGGTAAAAATAGAAAAAATACAATTCTTTGAAAAAATATTCATTTTAACTCTAAATGATTTTAATCACACCCCATTAAATTATTTTCTTATAACTGTTTAAATATATCAATTTCATTAGTATTATATCAAATTAAATTATTCATTAAAATAATAATAACAGTTTTCATAGAATTAAATTAAATTGTTTTAACTATAATTTTATTTAATTTAGGTTTTACGACTCTGGTAATTTGCTTAATGATACTTATCATTTCAACACTATGATGTGTTAATGTTTATCTTTCGTTTTGAGGTATAACATGATTTATTTTAGCTTATTTTTTCATGTGGTTTAATAAATTATATAAACTAATTATTTTGGGGGATAAAACATAAAAAAAACTTGGTGTTACATCCAGCCCCCCTTAAATAAATTGTTTCATCATAATTTTAATTTTTCTCATAAATGAAAATATTTGAGTGTTTTATTATATAGTCATGACTCATAGCAAAAAAACAATTGAATACATTATTAATGGTTTGTAAATAATTTTTTTAATCATCTAATGAATATCCTCTTAGAGTATCAAACTATATTTTTAGTTTGGAAATGTTGATTTCCATTGAGTTAAAATCAAGTTAAAAACCAACCTGCCTTTTCCAAGGTTTTTACCCCAAGTAGAAACTAATCTAGATCCTATATTTCCTTGTTTTTATCTATATTTGGATTTCATTTCTCAGAAACCATAAAATAAGTAGTTTATAAAAAAATTATGGTGTTTTATAATAAATAAATTTATCAATGTGGTTTTCGAAAAATGTATTTCATCCCTGATTTCCAATAATAATTAAAAAAATAATTCTAACTATATCATAAACCAAAATTCATGGAAACCAATGCTATTAAAACTAATTGTAAAATTTATCTATAAAAAAAATTAATTGTATACCTATCAATATATACGTTATTGATATATACTCCCAAAATATGTCAGTATTTTTCAAAATTAACCAAATTTTACGAGACATAAAATTTCATAACATCCCAAGGTATAAGAATTACTCAATCATCCATTCTTTATAAAACCTAATAAATGTCTCCCAAAGTATCATAAATCACCATAAAATTATATTAATTGAGACTTTAAAAGTGATATTTCTACATTTAATCATATTATAAAACTTATAAATATTAACCCACTATAGTTTCTACAACCCTAAAATCATCCCCAACTGATAGAAACATGACCTATGAAGTTATTAATAAACTAATATAATGCCATTTTGGGGCACTAGAGTAGTACATTATAACTATATTAAGAAAAATATATTTAATATACTAATTTTGAAACCGAATAAAGATACCCAAACATAACCCTTTATAATTAAAATATAAACATCAAATATTGATTCACATACACACCAAATACCTTTTAGGTAAATAGTTTTATAGAATTATTAAAAACCATCAGTTAATAAACCATGTATCTTTCCCATTAAGTAAGTATTTTTTGTTAAACTAATCATTCATTATTTTGTAAAATGGAATAAACACCTCCAATAAATATTCTCCACTCATGAATCAAATATAAATAATTCATCCTTATTACTTTTATTCATGACCTGGTGAAAATAAAGCATATGAATAGTTATCTTAGACACTCTTTAAGGGGTTGTGTATAATATAAGCTATCACTGAACAAATATAAAATGAGTATTATCGAATGAATATATAATACTCAAATAATAAGATATTGTTAAAAATATGTCTCTATAATATAACTGTGGATAACATAACAGTGTAAGAATCAGTTGGATAAAACACCAGTTTTGTACAGATAGAATTCATAATTCTTGACAATATAAACATTATGTTATTTCCTCATTATAAGACATCGTACATGAAATAGTATGGTTGACACAAATACCCAAGACAGTTTGAATAATTTGACCTAATAATTAATTATTAGGATATTTAATTCCAATATAATCTATCATTTTTTAATAGGGTATAAATTATACAATCATAACCAACAATTTTTATTTATCAATAAACATACATATTTAAATAAAGAGTATATAGATTTTCTGTATTTTCTGAGTTAGTAAATAAATTATATTTCTTAGTAAATACCCATCAAAATAAAACCATATAGAGTAATCAGTATATTGTTATGTAAATTCTATAATAAAAAATAAATAAAAAGTGGATTTGATGTAAAGTATTTCCATGATATTAGAGAATATAATCATAAATGATAAAATAAAGTCAAGAAAGAGATTAACACAGATATAGAAAACAGCCCTTAAAAACTATGGGAGGTATGATTAATAAATTCATATGATAATTTATTGGGTAATACAGGAAACATGTCTCAAAAAATGAATATAACTTATAGAGGCTGGGAAAAAATGAAAGCTAAATTTTAAAATAATTTTTTAAATATTTTGAAATTTTTTTTAAATAAAACTTTTATATCCCCCTCATATATCTATTTAAAGGGGTGAAATATGGAAATAAAAAAAATTTTTTAAAATAATTGTAATATTTGAAACCCTAACCAGACAAAAAGTCAAAAAATTTGGAATATATGATTATAATATGCATAAGTGGAATTAAATTTCATTATTTATTCTTCAAAATATATAAAATTTATTTTTAAAACATAACATTCAAAGATAAAATTGAATAATATTTTATTAGAAAAAACATGGAATATTAAATATGAATCATTATTAAGAAAAAAAATTATCTAAGTAGTAAAATGTTCTAATGCAATAAATGATAAAAATGAGATTCTTTTCACACTTTTAAAGAAAGTCAAAAATTCCCCATGCAGAATATATGAAAAATATTCCTTTTAAAACTATTATAATGAAAGGTAAACACATTATTAATTGAAATTATGAAATATTTAATATATTGATGATAATATTATTTATATAATATAATAAAAATGGACATGGAATTGAAATATTTTCGACTATAAATAAGAGAGTCGATAAGTCCATATACAACCAACTATTCAACAAAAATGTGAACCAAAGGTTGGTAAGATTTCTAAAATAATTTTATATTCATAAAATTAAATGGGTAGTACAATATATTAAAATTATAGTGTTTAGGAAACAAAATTTATAATGATGATTCTCCTGAAAAAATAATCAAACTCAATTTAAAAAACTAATTTTAAAGAAAAACTTACGACATAGTGAATATATGAATTGAATGATAAATAATAAGGATAGATTAAATGAAAGTAAAACACACAAGTGTATAAAATGAAATAATGTATAAAAAATTTAAGGACATATTTACACTGTATAAAATGATTTTACTTTAAGATAAAAACATATCTCAAAGAATTGATTGTGTGAAAAATCACCCTTAATTCAAGATTAAATTTATTTGGTTTGTGAATTTGACCCCTTAAATGACCATATTATGTTTTTAAAAATAAATAATTTAAAAGTTTTTCTTATAAATATCTATTTTAAAATATTTATTTTTTTACATCATTCATTCATTAATTGTATAGTTATTTCTCCCCTCAGCTGCATGGGGTTACTCAATCAATATCTCTAAAAATTATTTGGTATATTGATCATGGACAAAGGAGTAATAAAATATTGTTATGATACCATTAATTTAAGATATATATTTTTCATATAAATACAATTTTATAAATTGTTACATTTTAATGTTATTTTTTAAAGAGATTCAAATTAAGATATGTGTCTTGGTATACCTATTTTATATGGATGAATTAATATTGATAATTTATTATTCATAATATAAATATAGTGATTAATTTATCATTTTATAATATTAATAATGTCATAAATATAATATTTATTCATTATATTAAACATTATAATCTTCCATGCATGGCAGTGATATGAAATAAACAACAACATTCATTTTCATTTTAGTCCAACCATAATACGAGTGAAATTTTCATTTTCAAGGAATGGGGGGAAGGCTAATAATAGTTATTCTATAAAAATAATAGCATTTCAGTACACTAATGGTAATTATATAAATCTATTATTATGGGTATAATATATTTTTAGGTGGTGAGATAAGAAAGAAACATGAATGGAAATGGTGAAAATAATTACCTCTTCTTTGGATATACTTTTTAGACCACTCTATAAGCCTTCAAATATTGTTATTTTGGAGTTAACATAACCATTACGAAATTGAAAATATGGATTTAGTTATTTTTGGAAGATTTTTTCTAGTATATGATGCTTTTCTTTTTAGATATATGGGATGGTGAATGGGTCCTTATATAGTTGATAGGGGTAGAATATTTTATAAAATAAAATTTCCTAAAATAAAAAACAGTTTCCTTATTAAAGGAATATGGATCCAAAATTGATAAATATATATGAAAATATATGTCATGTTTAATAAAACCATCATCTAACAATATTCAAATTATTTATCTAATATTTTGATACTTTACCCCAGGATTTATCATTTTCACAGCATTTTAACATTTACCATGATGAGTAATATTTTAGATAGTTAACATAATTTTATGAACCAAAATAAACTTAACAATATTAACTTATATGTATATGTTGATTTAAAATATAAAATTTAAATTATTGATCCAATTTTTGATATTTTTAAAAATTTACATAAAAATAAGTACAAATATTGATATAAATGTATTTTTAAAACGTATTTTTTGGAATAAAAATAGTTATTTTGGACAATTTTTAATTAAAATTAATACCTGATCCATATATTTGGTTATGATTAAAAAATTTAGTGTACTTTTTCTTTCAACCCTATCCAAAAGTCAAACTAATCTAGTGAATACCTAATTAATGGAAATTGAAAACCAATTATTTTATTTGAATGAAATATTACTTCAATTCCGAAATTTCATCCATGGGATTTAGAATTTGAAATATTATTTTTAAATTAATTATTTAAATCCCTAAATAATTGTATAATTATTAAAAGTGTTTCATAAATATTTATTACACTCCAATATCATAATTAATTCATAAAATTCATGGTTTTTATAAAATTGTATTTCTTCTACTCTCCCAAAAACAACATTTAGAAAAATAACAAAAAATTCCCCCTAAATTAATTTTTAAGTAATAATCCTAAAAATATAATTCATTTTATACAATTATTTTTTAATGATTTATTAATTAATCATTTAAAATAAAACATTAAATACAATGATGATTTGTTTTTATAGAAAAATGAATCTTTGCTTTAAGGTTTTTAATCATATTTCATATCAACTACCAATTAAATGAATATTAATATATTTTTGTGTACATTGAAACATTTTATTGTTATATTCATTTAAAAGATTCAAATTCAATGTATTAACAAAAATTTGAAAATACACATCTTTGAGAAAAGAGACACTTTTAACACTAAATGATTTTAATCACATCTCATTAACTATTTATCTTTTATCCATTAATAATTTTATTTTCATTAATAACATTCAATTAATCGAAACCCATTAATTATTATCTTTGTACTAAATTTAATTTAATTCATTGATTACAGAAAATAATTAAATTATTCGTTAAATTAATAATAACAGTGTGTGAGGAAATTAAATAAATCATTTTCACTATCTTTTTATTTATTTGATGTTGTACTCTTCTTGTGATTTTATTTATGACAGTTCAAATTTTATTCCTATGATGTGTTAATTTTTATCTTCAACTGTAAAATATATTGTTCTTTATTTTACATTTGTGACAAATGTGATATAATCTATTCAAATATATAATTTATTTTGATTAAACACTAACTAAAATCATAGGTTGTTAGATCATATCCCCATTCAATAAATTGCCTCCTAGAAATATTAATTTCTCTCAGAGAAGAAAAAACATGATTGTTTTATTAACATAGTCATGAGTTGTGATAAGAAATATATTCATATACTATATAATGGTTCATTAACATCATTTGAGTCATTCTAATTATACCCCTAGTGAATTTCCAGTGACATGTTTTGTTAATAAATTTTTGTATTCATTGAGTGAATATCAATTTATTACCCAAGAAAATTATGGGTTATTAACCATAAGTGAGTATTTTCTAGGTCCCTCATCGACATGTCTGTATGTATATAGGGATTTCATTTCAAGAAAATGACACACTCAAAACATTACAAAAAAATAGGGTGTTTTAAAATATATAGATTTATACCTATGGTTTCTACTAATGTATTCTAGTCATAATATCCAATAATAATATATTCAAGACCTTTCACAATAAATCCAAACCACAAAATTCATGGAATCCCATTCTCCTTCCATTAAACATAACCACTGGGCATGAAAAACATTAATCACATTCATATAAATATATACCTTGGTCATATATACTCAAAAAATATTATAACATTTTCTTCAATTAATTGGATTTTACATGATATGAAATTACATTCCGATCCAAATGGATATATATTCCATGATTCTGTATTCATTACAAACCCTAATAAATGTCTCTCAAAATATCATTAATCACTTTAAAATCCAACTACATAAGACTTGTAAAGAGTTATATTTTCCATTAAAAATACAGTTAACTATAAATATATTAACCCACAATGGTATATATATCTCTTAAATTATCCTCGTATGATAACATAATAAAATAAAATGTTATCTAGAAACATATTAAATACCAAATTTTGGGCCCTAGACCTTCAAAGTGGGATCTAATACTAAAAACACTTTATAAGTCGGTATTGAAACTAAGAAATAGTAACCCAAACCAAACCAGCATTAATTAAAATATAAATAAAAAATAAATTAACATACCGAAGAATTTTTAGGATTATATTAATATAAAATAAATAAAACCCATCAAATAAGAAAACCTATATCATTCCAATTAATTGAGAAATTTTAAACTAATCCATGGATTCCTTATTTTTACTAGAAGTATTTAACATATCCCAAATAATGGAACACACATGATACCCATCAAGAAATTTCATTCCTAATACTATTATTTGGGATCTAGAAAAAATTGAAAACATAAGAATAGTGACCTGAAATTCTTAGTAAGTGGTAGCGTGCAAAATAATACATCGTGGAATAAGCAAGGAATTGAAAATAATGAACGAATAAATAATTATATAATAATTTCATATAATTAATAACATGAGGGTGTGATATATCCATGCATAACTGAACTATGTAAATAATTACATGGATAGAAATAACTGCTTTTATAGTCAAAGAATTCATAATATCAAAAATCATAAATAAACTATCAATACCTTATGATAAGAAATCTTAGATAAACTGATGATTTCTGTACTAAATATCTAATCCCTTTTTAATCAAGAGTCTTATTGATTCATAGAGGGGATCTGTAATTGAGGTTCCCACATATCCTCAACAATATCTAATGAATTCATCTTATATAGGATTGAATAAACAATTCAATTCATAATCAACATTCCTTAGTAATCAATAAACATCCATATTGAAATAACAAGTATATGGATTATCAATATATCCCCAGTCAATAAATGGAATAAAATTCATGATAAGAATCCTTTAAATGATATTGTAAAGAGTAATGAGAATATTATTATGGGAATTCTAGAAACCATAACATAAAACTAGGGGAATATATTTAATATATTAATGAAAATAATGAATATGGTTATGAAAGAGAAAATAAAGTAAATGGAGAAAAAATGGTGATAGAGAGTATAACACATAAAAACAAGGCTAGGTATGTCTTATAAATTCATAAGATCATTTAGAGGGTAATACATGAGACTAGACTCCAAAATAGGTATATCAATTTAGTTTTATACAAAAATGGAAGTGAAATTAAAATATAATTTTCCTAAATATTTTCTAATTTGGTCGTAAAAATAAAATTCAAAGTCACTTTCTCAAATTCACTTCATAATATAATAATAGGACATTTAAAACAATTATTTTAAGAATATTCTAAATATTTAAGTCGAAAAAATAAATTATTTTACAATTTATAAACGTTTATTAGAATTTAGAAAAAATACATAAGTGGCTAAAATTATATTATTTATTCATTTAAAACATTTTAATTTATTTTTAAAATAAACAAATTCTCAAAAATGGGATTTTGATTTTATTTCATAAACTACATAAACATGAATAAAATTTTTTATTATGAATTTCTATATAAAATAGCATATGTGTGATCATGTGGTAAAGTTAAAAAATGATATTATATCAATACCTATGTAATGGATTTAAAAATGAACAATGTGGAGATTGATAAAAAGTTTCATATTATAAAATTTATAAGTTAAGATAATGATACAGGAAAATGAACTTATTAAATCATTGAATAATATATTAAAACATTCTTTAAATCATACAAAGAATAATAATATGAAATAAAAATTTACCAATATTAAATAATGGAAGAGGATGAGTCCAAATACAAGTAACTGTTTGGTTGAATTATGACCCAAAGGGGAGGGAAATTACCAATAATATTCTAAACACTAATAAATAAGTTAGGAATGAAATAAAATAAAATCATAGGTTATATGAATCCAAATATAGAATTATAGTTTTTAAGAATAAATATTATAACTCAATGAAAGAAAATTATGTTATCAAAAACCCCTATGACATGAGAAATGTATGAATCAGATGAAAATGAAGATGGACTAATTATGTAAATGTGAAATTTACCAGGGAAAAATTGATTTATTATATTTTAACTAAAAAATTAATTATTAAAACCATATAAAAATCAATGGTTTCATAGTAATAAACAAATATTAAGGAATTTAAATTGAGAAAAACAACTTTTAACTCAGGTCTAGAATAACTTGGTTTGTGTGTCAAACCTCATAAATTATCAATTTAAATTTATCATATACATTGAATTAACCCTTTATCATCTATAAAATATTTTTTAAGTTCCATTTTTTATTATATGTTCTTCATTTCAATATTTTTTTTCCTTTTAATGGACACTCAGGGTTTTTTGGTCAATTTATCCAAAACTAATTTGGCATGTTGACAGTGGTCAAGTGATTAATAAAGTATTTTAATCATTATAAAAGTTATAATGATATATGTTATTTGTTATAAAATTAAAAAAAATCCATATTTACATTTCTATATTCTATCAAAAAAATATTCAAATTAAGAAATTTTTCGGCTACACTAGTTTTAAGTGGTTAATCATATCAATGATATAATAGTTATTCACAAAATGAACATTTTAAACCATTCATGTATCGTGGTGAGGTAGAATGAAATATATTGTTCACGGAGGTGGTTGTTTGACCAAAATAGGAGTGGCATCTTAATTTTATATGTAACGATAAGAATATATTTGTAAAAGAATATATCCTCAAAACCCTTCAATTTTGTGATTTTTGGTAATTGGAGGAACCTAATTGAGGTAATGAGGTATTTGGACGAATGTGAGGATTTTTTTGGGAGCTAATGCCAAAAAAATGTCTTCTATGTAGAATAGAGAAGGGAACTACACCACAGTGCTAGTGGCTACAACATAGTGGATATTGGCTGTGATTTTGGGGGGTCGGGTAGACATTCAAGGGCACTATAAAATAAAGGTGTAATTGAGGAATGGATTAGGTTGTGGAATTTACCCTCCCATGAAAATTGGAAACAATAACATTGAGTGTGAAGGATGTATAATGGCGGGATTCAAGGTTACTTTTTTTACGACTAAGTTGGGTCATTAGATGTAGGCTTTGGAATGGTCCATTTCATGGTAGTGGTGTTCTATGGAATATAGATTAAGGTTGTTCGATAACACCCATAACCAGTTTAATTAGTTTTGGCTATGAAACCAAGAACCAAATTTTAAAAATAGTGTTTGTGGTGTGCTCCCTTAGTCACTTCAATATAATAACATGTGTTAGATAGAGTTGTGTTGTGGTGTTAGGTGTTGCTCTTTGGTCCCCGAAAAAATATATGTCTGAAACTACCCCAACTCCCCTGGAAACCATTCTTTTCCACTTCATCCACCCTTAACCCTCGTGCTCTATAATTTTTATTTTATGCCTTTGATTCACATGTCGATAGTAATTGATCCCAAGCTCCTAGAGATTAATCCATGGTGATCCAAGGTAAGATCATCCTCTTTTTCTAGTATTTTCTCTTTGTTACACCATGTTTCCTCCCATTTCTTATTTCCATTACTTTTCATTTTATATATACTGTAATTATGGATTTTAATTTTTCTTTTTCCAATTTCTTCATGGCCCATCATATTTGAGAGATCATGGGTTCTCACGGAAGAGGAGATTGGAGAACCACAATGATGGCCCTTTCCCATGTGAAGAATATAGGTTATTTCAAAGTAGCAGATTGATTTATAACCCTATTTATTTACATGAAATTATAATTTTGGAATATTTTACACCTTGAAATAGTAATAGAATTAAGTTAATTAAATATTTAAATAGCTTAATAATAAAAAAATTTCTGATTGCATGTTGTTGATTCATTATACCATGGTAACTGTTTACTGCTTGATTTCTGAGATACTGTGTTACCTATGATATAATTATTACTATGTATTTTTATCTTAGATATTAATATGTTTTAATTGATCAAAATTTATAAATAATGTAAAGAAATAAATTAAGGAATAATTAGCTTCAGAATTTAAAAAATATGTGTTTTTTAATCTGGTGTTTATTTTAATTTGATGGTAATTCATGTTGATTCATATTTCATGTTTATTTTATTATGTTATTCCATGTGTTAATGAAATTTTATAAAGAATTTGAATCATTATATTGGTTTTTTATAATGGTAAATTTAAAACTCATGTTAAATGAGAATTTTATTTCTATAGGGTTTTGAAACTAGAATTAATGTTAAGAGAATGTTATAACTTCTCATAGAATATTGTAGCTAATATCTTTGGTTTACCATAGTTGTATCATGTGAATAATGAATCAATTAATTCATTATGTAATGATTTCTAGTGTTAGTATAAATATAATCCTTTAGGTCCTTTATTTACCTTTTGTTATAATGGTGGATGCCTTATGTTGTGGTCGTGTGCGCCCATTTACATGTGATGGTTGAATGCCATCTTTTAGGGCCAAATGTCCATGTTGACTATTTATGTTGGTTACTATCATATATGATGTTATATGAATATGATCATTCTATGTGATGTGATGCGATCCTAGGATAGATAATTCGTGGTTAGCTGAAGAGATATGGGGAGGGTTGGCCCAGATTATGTGGCAAGAGTTAACACCTTTGATGGTGAGACGCATCAAGATACACATGACGGTGTCAATGAAGAAACTAGAAGTTGTTGAAATGGGTTGAATATGGGAGTACCTAATTATTCTATAAATATATATTCTTTCTTAATATGAATATGTTTAATGTATGAAGGAATGATTTCTTGTTTATCTACATTCTTTCACCCACTTCGTAAGGTAGTTGTATGGGGTTAAATAAATTTCTCTCGATGGAAGCTCATGATGGTTTTCCAAGAGTACATGGAATTATGGAATGGATAATAGTTTTTATAAATGTTTAATCCATGGGTTTAGAGTTAAATTAATTCCCTTGAGATGATATTGAAAAACTTGTGACCCACGTGAATTGTTTCTGGAGTTTTAGGATTCTATTATGGTGATTATAGAAGTGGTTAATGAAATGTATAAGTGGATTAATTTTTATTCAAATTAATTTTTAATTAAATAATTCCATAAAATATCATGATTTGTTTATTGTAAATTATGTAATTAATGTATCACTTAAATTATTTTGCGATTATATGATTTCGTGTTAATAACCTTGGAGTTTAGGTGTTCGGGAGATGATAGATGATGTTGAGATTAAGTCAAGGTTATTCCCATTGTTTGCTCATGAGATAAATTTTATCATGTACATTCTAATATTTCATTTTCAACCCCTATAATGTGAGTTATGGAAACATAACCCCATTATACTATGAGAGGGAATTTTTCTCAACTTGTTGATGGGAGGATAGGTAGATGACTACCCCCTCTGACATCATTCTCTTATCTATGTAATAATATGTCTAGGTACTTATAGTGTTTAATTTTACCTTATATGTGTGTAAAGGGATATAATTCCTAGTGGTTATTTCAGACACATTTCTGTATTGATATAGTATGTTATGGATTATTATTAGTATGAAATTAAGGGGTTGTATTTTCTAGAGGAACATTACTTAGTGTATGGTTTGTGATGGATTGAGGCATAATTCTCGATGTAAGATACATGTCATACAGTCTGTGCTATCTGAAGAAATTACATGGTTTCTATATATGGATATTTTTATGGGTTTATGTGATCATGTGATGCATGACGTTAATGTTGTTATACTTAGCCCGCTTTTTTATAGGATGACTTATTCTAGAGAAAGATGACTCAGGATGTGTGATGTTTGGGTTGAGTGGAAAACTATTAGGGAAGTGGTAGTGGGGTAACCTTATTATTGATGATATTATATAATCCATTGTATTGGATACTTGAGGATAGATAACCTTTTTTATCTCATTTACATAGTATACATGTTTTGGTGATGAGTAAGTTTCACTTGTTGTTCACTATTCTTTAGCATATTTTCATTATCTTTTTCATTGGGGGCTCTAGGGAGGATCCTTCTGAGTATACTATTATTCTAACCCCATGTTCATATAAATTATTATCATTATAACTTGAGTATTTTGATATGGGGATGGATATTACTATCCTATGGTTTGATGGAGCTGTTTGGGATTTATGGTCACTTTAACATTTATTATTTTGGTACAATTATTTTATTTTTAAATGTGTTAGTAATATATGTAATTACATATATACACTAGTTTTTAATTTTATTTATCTAATCATGTGTTGATTGGTGTTTATTTATTATATTTCTCATCAATATGTTCTCATATAAGATAATTCCTCCAATTGTTATGTTTAGTATAACCTTGGTTGTAGTCCTCTTCTCGGGGAATACTTGATGTAGGACTTGGGTGGTCGCCATCTCCCTTCATTCATTGTCTACCAAGAAGGCGTTCACCTTATTGGTGCGGGGGTCGAGATAATGTTTTGTCAAATTGTTGGGTTAAGGGATTTGATGAAATTTCGAGTTACACATATGAGATATTGAATTGGTTGGTAGTTAAATGGTTTCGTCTTAGATTATTAAGTGATGTAAATAGATGTGAGCTACCACAACATAGGTATTTACGCCCCTATATGATCTAATTAACCAACCATTAATTTAAATAAGTATTATAAATGATGTGTTACAGGTTATAAGGTAGAGTCCTAGTAACGTAGCATGCATCATTCTTCATTGTTCTTGTGTTTGAAAATGAAATACCCTGGGGTAAGTTAAAACCATAAAAAGGATAAGAAAATAATTTTATAATTAATTTTAATTATTCTATATTTTTGTTTTAGGAGTCTAACATTATGTTCTTTTCTTAGGAATCGATCTTGTTCAGTTTCCTCCCCAGGTTCTCACAAAATATGTTCACTCGAATGTGAAACCATATTGCTATAGAGTATAGGACAACAATGATGAAACATAGAGGACACTCTAAGTGTTTTAGCACTAGATTCTATCATGGAAAGAAGAATCCATTTCAAATTCAGTCCAAGAAAAACTTTTATATGAGGTTTAGAAATCCATCAGTTTAATAAATTCTCAGAAGGATCACTAGGATTCATGGGCTATGACGATGTTGCATAGGGATGTGAAGCATTGGTGGATCTTGTTCCTTTGAGATATCATGGAGTTGGAAGTCTTATTGGATAAGTACTACGACATATTTTGGGGAATGTTTCATTTTTTGACAAAAAATCCATATAGTCACTAGTAACTTTTCAATATTTGATATGGTAATTCTAACATGTGGGATTTTGGGATCCATTTTAGAACCCTTCTCTATTACACTTCATTCCTATTTCTAGATGAGGTGGTCGTGGTTAAGAATTTTGATGAGGCTTTTCATCAATAAATCTAGTTCATGGTCACCTCATTAATGTTATCGACATATTTCATAGTTCTAAAAAGAATATATATTAAAGAGAGGATGCTATCTTGAATTCTTTCATTATGGGATGAGAATCATTAAGACTCCTCATGAAGCAGATTCTTGTTCTTGGGTTACTAGTTAAGTAGAAAGAGGAGTTTTTAATTAGCTAGGGGTTGGTCTCAACACACATCATCTTCTATCTCTAGGGGTGGTGACTCTCAATATTTTCCGAAATTATCAGATGTTTTATTTTTATATGTATTACAAGTTCATTATTAGTGAGAGTGACTAAAATTTCTATGTGGTTAGCGAGTTTCAGGTGTTCCACTAAAGGATTCACTATTGAGGTAGTTTTATCTAATGTATCAGAAACACAATGATCTGGTTTAGGATTTATTTTGTGGAGATAAAGTGCGTAAAGGACATCCCTGATAGGATTCTAATCCAGAAATTGAGGATTTCATCCACGAAGGTGATCCGCATTGGGTGTAGATAGGTTATAAAGAAGGTTGTGTTCATCTTCATTCTCTAGAATTTCTAGCATCAGATGATCTCAACATCATTCGAGGTACCATTTTCATTTTTTATACTTTACTATATTATTTTTCTATTTTTCTAGCTACACACTCCATTATATCACCACACATTTTCTATTATTTGGCTATTGAGGTAGAGATTATTTTGGTTCCCTTGGTGTTGTCTATGATAATTGGAGGTAGAGATGACTTGAATGAGGTATGTTGAGACTGTGACCTAATTCTAGGGTAGCACCACTATTGTGGATACTTTCTATGTTTGAATATATGGCCTTATGACCTCATACTTTTTTTGGATTAGTTATATGTAGTTCATTATTTTGTGGATTATGTAAGGATATGATTTATGTTCTCTAAGGGAAATAGAAATCCAGAAGTGTTTTATGGAAAGCAAGAACCTCATATGCGTGAGTTGCATGTTTTTTCCTTTTCATCCATGATGGTTGGACTGATACTGAGTTTTCTGGAGGTTCAGCTAAAATTCAATCTTGGGGTTGTAAAGGAGTTCCCAAATGTCATTATAGATGAGGATATATCATTATCCCCTTGGTTGGAGATTAATATTAGGATTAAGATAAAACCAAATTTTTATCCAATAATATTGTCGCCATATATAATTGTATATTCTGAGGTGTGAGAGCTCTGATTATATCTTTAGGATTTGTTTCAATCAGATTTTGTTCCACCAGGTGAGTCACCATGGGGAGAACTAGTATTTATAGTGAAGATGGATGATGGTATTTGGACACTTTTTATCAATAGTCATCACCTAATTTAAGTGATAGTAAAGTACCATTATAAATTTCCATGGATTGATGATTTATTTTATTAGTTGAAAGGAAGAATTTAGTTCTATAAGATCTATTTACAGTCAGGATATCAAAATATATAAGTTAAAGGTAATGATATCATGAAAACCACGTTTCATTTTCATCATGTTAATTATGAGTTCAATGTGATTAAATCTTGTGTAATTCATTATCTAGATGTATTCATGGGGTTTCTGAACGTAGAGTTATGAGAGTTCGTATATCAATATTTGGTGGTTTTAATTGATGAAATCTTCATGTACTCTACATCATTGGAAGAGCATGTAGAGAATCTACATTCCATTTTGGTATTTCATCATAATTATAATCTTTTTGGGATGTTATATAGCTATGATATCTAGTCTCATGAAGTTTTTTTCTTTGGTAATTTCATGTCTGAGTAGGGAGTTGTTATTAATCCTTTGAATATTGAATTAGTTGTTTCTTATGAAGGCCTAAAGATATTTGTGGAGGTGAGAAGTTTAATTATTCTATTATTCTATTATAGGTGGTGTATAGACTATTTCTCTTATATTGTGACCCATCTAACAGTCTTGATAAAAATCTATTATTTGTTATTATGGACTCACCAACGTGGGGTATCTTTTGAGCACATGAAGGAGAAGTTGCTCAATGCCCCCACCCTTTTTTGCCTCTAGAGGGAGTTTAGTTTGAGATTTTATGTGAAAACTCACATTTAGGATTAGGGTGTTTTTTAATAAAGAATATATATATTTCTTTTTATGGGTCTTACCATTTAAGTACAAATGATCATAACTATTCAACCCATAATCTTGAGTTATAAGAAATTGTATTTTCCTTGAAGTTGTGCTGACATTACCTCATCAACGAGAATTGTTTGGTTTTTATTAATCATAAGAAACTAAGTTCTATCTCCGTTCATAAAGACTTGAACATGTGACATAATTATTAGATGTAATCCTTATAGATTATTACATAAATATTCCATATATATTGGGAAAATAAAATGTATGATGTGTCGCGCTGAGCCAGAAGCCACATAGGGATTCCATGTATAAATAAATATTTTCATAAAGAGTGATTTAGGAACTCTTAGTGATCTCTGTAGATATGGTATAGGCTGTAGGTATAGGATTTCTTTTCTATATGCTAGTGCATTCCTCTTTGGTGCAGTAGGTGGTGGAGTCCCATTTGGTAGATTCTGAGTTGGAGCTCTGAAGAGATCGAGTTTTTTTTTGTGATTCCCTTATTGGTTCATCTAATGATAAATAACACCCGGTGTTGTTCGATTGGATTTTCCATTAATTTGGTGATTTTTGAGTTAGTTCATTATGAATTCAAAATATCATCCTCAGTAGTATACAAAGGTTTCAAAATTATGTAATGATCTTTGAGAGATCACTATTGAAGGTTTGTTTGGAATCATATACTTGAAAATTCTAGGTCCAAATGAATTGTCTACTATAAGGTGAAGGATGAAAAATATGTTCAATGTTGTTTTATACAGCCATTAGATATTCCTTGGTAGAAGTGGTATGGCATTTTGATGGAAATTTTTACCGTTTTACCTTCATCTTAATGAGGATATGATGTTATATGGGTGGTAGTGTATATCTTCCTAAAATCATTCAACTTTATGGTGACCAGGAGTCAATATTAGTAATGGGTTTATCTAGCTATTCTTTAGAAAAGGCGTTGAAACTCCACAATGTCCTGAGGATGATCTTCCCAAATCATTATCCTCATCTGGCCTCTGGGTTCTGGAGAGTATTTCATTATGGTTTTAAATCTCATTTATTCCTTATCACTTCTATTCATCTACTAATGGATGGTCATATAGATAAAAATATCCAAACTCTTTAAAACATTATACAATCTTATATACTATAGATAAGAGGTTTTTGGATGAGGATAATTCCAATTTTTGTTTTCGTAGCACATTAGAATTCACTCCATCATTGGTATGGTGTTGTTTGAAGATTTATACAACCAACCTTTACATTCTCCATTATACTGAACTTGTTTTATAAAGGAAGCAATTTATAGGCTAGAAATAGATTAGAATATAATAGAGATGGATCATGTAATTCATGAGACAATGAAGACAATGAAGAATCATCCAAATTCCTATTTTTATCATAGGAGGATATCTCTAGAGTTCAACCATAGAGATCATGTGTACCTGACTCATCATCTTTGGAAGTGAAGGTTTGTAATGGGAGTAGGCTTTATACTTTTTTGGACCTTTTGAGGTGATAACTTATTTCGGATCCCTGGGATATCAGATAACCCATCTATATTAATGGTCGAGATACATGATATATTTCCTACATCTAAGATTCATAATTATCTTAATGATTTATTTCACATCTACGATTGGGGGATGAATAATGTTGATGAAGTTGTGACATTGAAGAAGAAAATGTGGAGATCTAAGACCTCTTGAAAATGGTGCTTCAGGGGTATGATATTCTCTAGGTCCATGTCATATGGAAGCATGGTGATGTGAGGAGAGTAACAAGGAACATGTGTCGAAGATACATGCATACTGGCATGATTTTTTTATGTTTATATCTTCTCTTATAATGTAGTTCATTATGGGGATGTTGGAATTTTTTATTTATGAGATGGTTAACTCTTATTTCCATAATGTTCCCTTACACTCATTTGATAAGTATCTTAATTGGGAGTGTTTTGGATCTGGTTGTTATAGTTCTGTGGGTTTGTTTTGTTTCCTATGAGGGAGCTTGTTGAGCTCCTATGATAGTGAGATTCTTGAGTGGTGTCCCATGGGTTGGATTTTCCTTAGACCCCATACATTTTTCTAATTGGGATTGGTTTTGGTTTCTAAATTATGAGAATGGTTTGAGAGGTATCTTATGTAAGTTTTTATACCTCAATAACCTTTTCCTTTGGGAGATTTCAGCAATTGTGGCGCAAGAAAGAGGATTCATGGTTTTATGAGGTAAATGGAATTATTTTGGAATCCGCTATTGAAAATACTTTGGTTTCATCATAGAGGTACTTGTTGCACTATAGTGAACCTTGACTATTGATATGGGGATCTCAGGAGGAATCTCAATGAAAATTCCAAATCGATAGTAGCTTCAGCATAGAGGGATGGAATTGAGTATCCCTTCCCTTAGAAGCAAGGTGAATTTTCAATGAGTAAAAAGGTTGTGGTGTAGTGTGTTTCAAGGATACATCCTTTTAATGGGTATTTGTTTCATGGGTTTTAAGTTTCAATGTAGTCCCTTTTTGGGAAGAGTGGATTTTCCGTTTGGAGTTTAATGTTGCAATGTAACCCCCATATCCACATTAATATGATCAAGCTGTAGATCATACAACAACCATTGACTAAAGGTGTATATGTCATGTTCACAAAGACTATTCAATATAATATGATATTTCAGGGAGAGCATCAATGTGGTCCAAGGGGCTACACCATGGTCTCTTTTAAAAAATTATATATCCATAATTATAAAAACTTCCCCAAACCCCGTTATTTTCCAATTCTTCCAAAAAAAATTAGTTACCACAAAGAGGTTTCACAGATGGTTGGAATCTCCTTTTGTTTGGGATTGGTCCTTGGCTCCTAGAGATCAATATATGGTGACCACATTTATGATCTCCCTCTTTTCTAGTGGGTTTTCTCCATTTTATCATTTTTCTCCCATTTATTCATACCATGCTTTGGTTTTTTGATCTTAAATTTTCTTATGGAGTTTAATATTTAATTTTCTAGTGTATTCATGGAATGAAATATTTTAGAGCGCATTGTTCGTCATGGGGTAGGTGATTGGAGATATATAAGATTTGTTAGTTCTGATAAAAATAACATTGGTGCTTTTGATGTTGGGGATTGTTTTCTTATCCTATTTAATTACATTAAATCATAAAGTTGGAATAGATTTTCCATTTGGATGAAAGTATAATTATACTAATAAATATAGACCTTGTTGAATAACGAATTGGTTAGCAATCACATGTTTTTGATTCTTTGTATCGCAATATTTTTTTTGCCTAATGATTTTTAAGATAGTGTGATATCTAAGATATATTTTTTAGTATGTTTTCATTACTATTTTTTAGCATGTTTTTCATGTTGTAAAATGATAATGAATATAAATCAATTAATTTTGAATTTTTAGTATATGAATTTAATGAAGAATCATCTTATAATCCTGTGTTTTTTGTTATTTGATGGTAATTCATGTTTATGCATTGTGAATGGTTAATTGAAAATGGTATTCCCTGAGTTAATGGAAATTGGAAAGGAATTTGAACGATGATAATGATAGCTGAGAATGATAAAATGAAAATTCATATTAAATGATAATGGTACTTCACTATGTTTTTTTAAATAATGTTAATTCTAAGAACATTTTTAAACATTAATAGATTTATTTGCCTAATGAAATTGGTTTCAAAAAGTTGGAACATATGTATAATGAATCAGTTAATTCATGATGGTATATGAACTAGTTGTTTGATAAATATAATCCTATTGGGATGTGAGTTCTAATTTTTTATAAAGAATTTATCCTTTTTAGGGGATGTGTGTGCCAATTTTCTTGTAAAGGTTGAATTCCTTGCTTTGGGAAAGTATACCGATTGACTATGATGGTTATTCTCTGCCTTCTGTGATGTGTGATGGATATGAGCTTGCTCTCTAGTGTCATGTGAGCCTAGTATGGGTGATGATATATGGGGTGGGGAGGCTCAGATTATGTTGTACCATTTGACACATGTGACAATTAGAAGCATCAAGATATCCATGAGGGTATCAGGGATGAAACAACAGGAGGTTGGAATGGGATGAAGTCGGGCTTACACATTTATGTGATAAATATGGACACTTTATTAATATGAATCTTTTTAATTACTTATTGTTAGGTTTTGTATTTTTATTTTCATTACATTCCCCACTATATTAGGTAACTAGATTTGTTTTTTGTATTTCTAGTTTTGGTTACTTGTGAGGGTTTTCCTATAGCACATGGAATTATGGAATGGTTAATAATGGTTAATAAATGCTTAAATCATGGGGTTTATGTTACTATTGTAACACCCCGAGATTTTATGAAAAATATTCCTTTTAATTTCATTAATGTCTTGTGTTGTACGCTACACCAAAATGATCTTGCACAACACGCATCCCTGACTTTCCTTGCATTACACGCAATCACGACCTTCCTCGATAGCGTGTGTAGTACGCAATACCGAGTGTCCCTAAATGAGATATTATTATAATATTATTATGAACTAGCCGTTATGATTAGTAATACCCACTTTTTGAAATTTTATATATTTTTTCTTTCAAAATGGACTTCATTTTTGTATTCGGAATATCGAAATTAGCTTAGGGTGAAATTTTGGTACTTTTTGGATAACTTTCATATTCTGATGAATAGTGAAAATTACTAAATTTTAAATAAAAACAAATTTTTTAATCGAAATAATTAATAGTGATAAATTATTAATTTGAGTGGTTTTAAAGTATATTTAGAATATATTTCAACAATTTAATACAATTTTGTTCATTGGATGTAATTTCACATTTAAACCAGACATAAACAAGTGTCAATCTTTTGATAGGTATTATCTCTTAAAAACACGCTATTTGTTTTGACGACGAGAATTAATTTTCAAATTAGTTAATGTAACTGATATGTTTTGAATTTGGTAAAATAGACATTATTTTTTAATTCATAATATCAAATATATCTTAGACCTAATTTTTGGTATTTTTCTAGAAACTTTCATTTTTTGATGAATAGTGAAACCACTAAGTGGTAGTTAAAAAACAGAATTTTTCATAAAACATAATTTTACCGCTTCAGTGAGTGGAATTTCAAAAACCCGAGAGACACGGCTAATATCAAGGACTAAAATTTGGTTCAATGAGATGAAAATAATTTATGGTGAATAGTAACTTTTAACTTTTATTTACCATGTTCAAAAGTAAATAGGGTAATTAAGGGTAAAAATGTAATTATTATTACCCTAAAACATGTCCTAATTCTATTGGATAAGTGTAATTCGACCAAAAACAACCTTAGGAATAAAATATTACCATTTAGGCCAACATGGATTAGATTAGGACATTTACTATTAATTTATTTAAACAAGGGTTAAAATAGTTAAAATCAAAGTTTAATAAGTAATGAATTTTTAATATAGGGTTATACATATGATAAATTGGACTATAAATATTAATTCGAAAGATAAAAAAATTTCCTATATAATGGTATTTTATTTATAATTTTTAGACATTAAATAATTTATTTTATTTTTGACACAATGATGATGTGGTAATTATCATATTAATGAAATATTGACATAATTGATGTTATAAATACCCAAATAAATGTAATTTGAGACTTTTTATGAATTCCACTAATTTTCTAGGTTAATATGAAATTTTAGTATTGATTTAGTGAACTTTTTTCGAACTAATGATTCTATTATGATTTTCACAAAAATCAATTACCAAATAGTGTCAAAATTGACATAAAATAGTTTTTAAAACAAATATTATATTATTAATTGTTATTTTATTCCTAAAAATCTATGGTTCGGCCACATGACTTATATAAGGATATATATATATATATATCAGTAATAAACAACATGGGTTTAGTTTGGCTTGTTATAGTAAGTTCATTAACCTTATAGTGTAAGAAAACAAAAAGACACGGTAAAAGTAAAATTATTTAACTTAAGGTTAAATCTAATTGATAAGGTTAAAGTAGAAAACTAAACTTGTCTAAATTCTATTGGATGAGAGGATTTCGACCCATACCCAGCTTATCTTTGAAATAAATCAATTTGGAGCTATTAAAAACCGAATACGACTTTATAATAAATTAATATTTTTTGTTTTTTCAAAGGTGCCCCTCTCCTCCCTTATAAAAGGGCACCTCCTCCCTCTATTCCTCACACCACTTTGAGCCTTCACACTCGGAAAAACCCTAAAAAATTCACTTCTCCACTTCCCTAGAAACATCCTAGAGGTCCTGGTTATCTTCAAAGACCAATTTTAGTGCCCTTAGAGGAGGTCTCAAAGAGGCGCTTCAAAGAAGAGGTAATGTCCATTACCGATTCTTTCAACTTTATTTCTTCTTCCACTTCTTCTTCTTAGGTAATTTCATTATGAAGTAATAACATCAGTATCACTCATAAATTGATATTTTATTATAAGTATGAAACAACCCTATTTCACCATCTATCCATCCTATGGAAAACGAAATCACCACTCGTGCGTACGTACGGAATACCGTCTCCACGCCGTGGTGTAATCTATTTTCCACCACCACCTTACTTGGATAGGCATAATGGTGTAAATAATAACTATATATAATTATTATAAAGTGATATTGATTCTGTAATAGTATACATACACTCCAATAAAATTCCACAATCATGGTAAGGATATCATTGCTCGTGCGTACGTACGGAATACCATCTCCACGACGCGATGAGATTCATTCTCAATGATTAACCATTCATGACTGATTATAAAGTATATATAATAAGTAATAATGAAATATATGACATAATAATGATACTGGATTTATTTATATTTATATGTATTTCATCTAATTAAATCCATTCAATTCAATGAGGAAACGAAAACAACGTTCATGCGTATGTACGGCCTACCGTCTCCATGAACGGTGTATTTATCTCCATTTATTGATCTATTATATATATGTATATTCAGAATATATAATATATATAAATCATGTTTTATATTCTGGAATTAAGTAATCATGATCTATGTAGTCATATGAATAATTACAAGTCAAAACACGGACGACAAATGAAACGATTTTACCCAAAACACTCTTTAACATGGAATTTACAAAGGAACGGGTAATATGAAGTCATAAGTGAATCATATGTGATATCATAATAATGAATATGATTCTATAATAAGTCAATGACATTATTTAAATCATTATACAGGAGGTTCGGATACCTACGAAGCATATCGGACCTAAGGTAAGGGATAATTTTGAAAATCTCATTTTTATCCGAGATTGCTTATACGTAAGTATTTACTGGGGTTATTGTTATCATCCATGTACATGTCTTATAAGAGTGTTTTCATGTATGTTTAAAGTCCTTTTTACCCATTTTTTACTTTTACTACATGGTAAGTAAGGAATCTTTCTTTTGTTTACGTTACGAGGTACTTTTTTACTTTTCCGGCAAAAGTACGAGAAGAATGTTTTTTTAACTTATACGGCATGAAAAGATTTTTATGGTTTTATAAAGTCTTATTTTCATGAAGCTTCCTCTAAAATATTTCATGTCTATTTTAAATAAAATCCTTTTCTTTTAAAATTGAATGGCGTTTTGTGAAAACAAATTTATTTTGAAGAAGAAAGGATATTTTCCTCAAGAATTCATTTCAAATGTTTTATCAAAACCATTTTCCATCTAAGAGGAAATTATTTCATATGTGTATGATTCAAGTTTAATGTCTCTATGATTTACATGGTTTCATTTTTCTTATGATGAAATTTCCATTTGTTTTATATGGATTATGAAATGATGGGATGATGATTATGAAACCCATTTTATTCTTTAGGTTATGGTGAATGTTTTAAGTTTATTTTGTGGCACAAGTAAGAATGATTTCAATATGAGATTGTGGGACCTATATCTCCCTCCAATTCATTGGGTAAAGATTTATATCTCATGAGACAGACATGGCTAGAAAGGTAAGTTAATCTGGTTCAGTATTACAGGACTGGAATGAGGAGTGAACTCGATTCAGAAAGGGACTTTGTCCGCTAAGATGGTCTTGGCAGCAATGCCTTGGCCACTATGGAAATCATTACATGTCCTTAATGTATGCCACAATTACATGTTTCATTCCCATACTATTTTATCATGATTTATGTTCCATTATGATCTATGCAATATGTACTTACATGTTTTAAGTCGTTGCTCATGATTTTTATGTTTAAAAATTATGTTCATTTTTTTAAGTTCAAATGTATATAGTATGTTTTATTTTATAAATGCTTACCCTTACTGAGCATTTGAGCTCACCCTTTTTATGTTTTATTTTTCCCCAGGATTAAAAAAAAGGTTTTAGGTAAGGGAACAAAAAGTGGAATATCTTTATGGGAGATGTTGAAGATCATTCACTATGATTAGAAGATTACGTTCCAAGTTTCCAAAGACACTAAACTATTACGGTCCTTATGTGTCTGTTTTAGTTATGTATTATGTATTCCACAAAAGTAATGTAATATCCATGTATGTAAAGCTTCTGGTCTCTACAATTTGTATCAGAGGAAATGTTTAGTCATCCTTTGGAAAATAGGATGTGAAAACATTAGTGAGTTCCCTAGAGATATTTCTAAGATATGTCTAGGGATGTCCCTAAGGTTAAGTATATGTACAGGATATAGTCCTAGAATTGCACTAACGATATTAGAATTTAATCTAAGATGTTAGATATTGAGGGTACTCCCCCTTTACTATGTTGTTTTCCCTAGCATTATTTTTACCTCTCACACTATTCTTTTTGGGTTTTAGACGATGGATCGAACCCGAAGGAACCGTGTTGATCAATGCAATGGACAATACAATGATTGTCCTCCTATACAAACAAATGTTATGGGAGATGGAGTGAAAAATATTATTTCTATACTTCCACAAGCTATGAATCATTCTGGACTTCCAAATGAGTAGAGAAGGGAACAATATTCTATTGAGTCCTTCATGAGGCAACGTCCACCTTCTTTCAGTGGATCTTCTGATCCACTTGTTGCTGAACAATGGATCAGTACCACTGATAAGATATTTTCTATTCTTCAATGTTTTAAACATGATAAATTCATCTTAGCATTATATAGTTTGGAAGGTAAAGATGATCAATGGTGGAATCTTATCAAAAATTTGAGGCCAAGAGATGAAATTGAGTCCATGGAATGTAACGAGTTAAATAACTTATTTCTCAATAAGTACTTCCCTCGTATTCTTCGAATAAATATGGAGATGGAGTTTCTTGAACAAAAGAAAAATAATGATGAATCTTTTGGTGTATACGAATCAAATTTTACAAGGCTTGCAAGGTATGCATCTGGCTTTATCATCCAACCTGAAAGTAAAGTTGATCGATTCTTCAGTGGCTTAAAACCAAATCTTCTAAGGGCATTAGCTATAAGAGACTTCAGTAGATATGAAGAAATTGTGCGTTGTTCTATCAAGGTAGAAATGGAAGTTGGTGTTACTTATCCATCTCATAGTTTTGACAAGAAACGGAAGATGGATTTCAAGGAGAAATCTCAGAAAAATGGTGAAAAGATGAAGAATTTTTCCTTATGCTCAAAGTGTGGAATGAAGCATGGTGGAGATTGTCTTAAAGGGACTAGAAAATGTTTTAAGTGTTGAAAATAAGGTCATCGAGCAGCTGAGTGTCTAAGTAATGGAAAAAGGGTTTCTAATGATGTGAATAAAGAAAAGATTGCAGAGAACGCACCACCAACACTTCAATGCTTCAAGTGCAAGGAAATGGGGCATTATGCTAATAAATGCCCTAATCCAAGGGTTAGTGATGATCGAAATGAGCAACCACTTAAGGAAATGGACAAAGGGAAGTCATATGTGATCAATATTGGCGATGTTGAATATGAAAACGATGTGGTGGAATGATTAAGTGTTTATGTACTGGGATTCCAAAATAATGTTGTATATAGTATCGTGGAATATTGGAATATTTATGTATTGGTCTATTGTGGTTTTAAATAATTTTATGGTACTGGTAACCATGGAAAGTGATTGAGATATTTTTGGAAAAATGATGATATGCGAATAATGAAGGGATATGGAGAAAATGAAATGTTTGACAGTATTCATGAGCTCATGACTGATATAAGGAAATAGTTATATCATGGTTTGAGTTTATAGAATTTTGGGGTTTTGGTATGTGTAAAGAGTTAAATTTTGACAGCACTCATGTTTTTACTAAGATTCAATGGGTATTCATTTTTCAAGAGAATACATGATTAAGGCCTTCGAATGTTTGGAATGTGACCAAAAAGACATATCTCATGATATATGGGGATCAACGATGGTATTAACATGCTTGTTCTATGAACTCTTTGGTAATTGTTTTCACTGTAACATGAGATTGGATAGCAGTATTTTGGATAAGACTAAAGATTGGAATAGATTATGTTGGACATAAGTTAGTATTGTTTAAGGATAGAAGTTTTTTTCGATATTATTGATGGTATGTTATAGTAATGTAGTTTTAGAAAAAGGACAACCTCCAGGATGGGCGACAACCAATCACGTCGGACAAGGTTGTGGGGATCGAACCCACAACCGAAGTGTGATTGGCCTTTATCGCCTACCACTGGCCTACAGGAAGTCCATGTTTAGTAGAAACTAGTTTTATTATATTAAGTAGTATGATATATGAAGTATAAGTCCATTTTAGGATCCATATAAGAGTAATCTCACTATAGATGGACTTATGTATTTTTTGATAACTTTTCTAAACTTTTGTCTGAGACAGATGGAACGACCCATCATTCTATCACATGATCTGCTAACACTTCACGAATGACAAATTCAACTTCATTTCTTTAAGAGATGAAGTGGAAATTGTCCAAAGAACGACCAACAGTGAGACTGTACCAAAATCACAAAAGTATTTCTTCTAATTAAAATGTCATCAACTTTAGAGAAGTGATCTTAAAAACCAAAAATGATGTCCTAGTACTCTTATATCCGATGAATCAGATGGTACATTAGATCGTTACAAATTTATGGCTTTATGATTTTGGGTTTTTTCATAGCCATATTCTCTACCACTCTCCATCAGAACATGATGGTTAGCTTTTTCTTCAATATCCATATTTTCACCTATGTTCTCCTACGTGGAAACCCAGTGATGAGTTAATTTGGGTAACTGTTATGTTTCATACATTAGTTTTTAAATAAATTTTTTGGTATTCCTTTTTATGATGTGGGTTTCTATTAAAGAAACTTTCTAGTAGCAAACCATTTATAACCCCAACGAATTTCGAGGGTGAAATTCATTTTAAGGGGGGTAAATGTAACACCCCGAGATTTTATGAAAAATATTCTTTTTAATTTCATTAATGTCTTATGTTTTATGCTACACCAAATGGAGCTTGCACAAAAGGCATCCTTGTCTTTCCTTTCATTACACGCAATCACGACCTTCCTCGATAGCATGTGTAGTACGCAATACCGAGTTTCACTAAACGAGATATTATTTTAATATTTTTATGAACTAGCAGTTATGAATAGTAATACCCGCTTTTTGAAATTTTATAAATTTTATCTTTCAAAATGGACTTCATTTTTGGATTCGAAATATCGAAATTATCTTAGGGTGAAATTTTGGTACTTTTCAGATAACTTTCATATTCTGATGAATAGTGAAATTTACTAAATTTTAATTAAAAACAAATTTTTTTATTGAAATAATTAATAGTGATAAATTATTAATTTGAGTGATTTTAAAGTATATTTAGAATATATTTTCACAATTAAATACAATGTTGGTCATTGGACGTAATTTCACAATTAAACCAGACATAAACAAATGCCAATCTTTTGATAGTTATTATCTCTTAAAAACACGCTATTTGTTTTGACGATGGGAATTAATTTTTAAATTAGTTAATGTAACTGATATGTTTTTAATTTGGTAAAATAGAAATCATTTTTGAATTCATAATATCAAATATATCTTAGGCCTAATTTTTGGTATTTTTCTAGAAACTTTCATTTTTTTGATGAATAGTGAAACCACTAAGTGGTAGTTAAAAAACTGAATTTTTCATAAAACATAATTTTACCGCTTCTGTGAGTGGAATTTCAAAAATTTTAGAGACACGGTTAATATAGAGGAATAAAATGTGGTTCAATGAGATTAAAATAATTTTTGGTGAATTGTAACTTTTTACTTTTATTTACCACGGTTAAAAGTAAATAGGGTAATTAAGGGTAACAATATTATTATTATTACCCTAACACATGTCCTAATTCTATTGGATAAGTGTAATTTGACCAAAAACAACCTTAGGAATAAAATATGACCATTCAGGACCACTTGGATTAGATTAGGACATTTAATATTAATTTATTTAAAGAAGGGTTAAAATAGTTAAAATCAAAGTTTAATAAGTAAATCATTTTTAATATAAGGTTATACATAAGATAAATTCGACTATAAAGATTCATTAGAACAATAAAAATATTTCCTACATAATGGTATTTTATTTATAATTTTTAGACGTTAAATAAGTTAATTTATTTTTGACACAATGATGATGTAGTAATTATCTTATTAATGAAATATTGACATAATTGATGTTATAAATACCCAAATAAATGTAATTTGAGACTTTTTATGAATTACACTAATTTTATAGGTTAATATGGCATGTTAGTATTGAATTAGTTAACTCTTTTCGAACTAATCATTCTGTTATGAGTTTCACAAAAATCAATTACCAAATAGTGTCAAAATTGACATAAAATAGTTTTTTAAAAAAATATTATATTATTAATTGTTATTTTATTCCTAAAAATCTAAGGTTCGTAAAAAGGACTTATATTAGGTTATATATATCAATAATAAACAACTTGGGGTTAGTTTGGCTTGTTATAGTAAGTTTATTAACCTTATAGTGTAAGAAAACAAGAAGACACGGTAAAAGTAAAATTATTTAACTTAAGGTTAAATCTAAATGATAAGGTTAAAATAGAAACCTAAACTTGTATAAATTATATTTGATGATAGGATTGCGACCCATCCCAACCATAGCTTCGAAATAAATCAATTTGGAGCTATTAAAAACTGAATATATCTTTATAATAAAATAATATTTTTTTTCCAAAGGTGCCCCTCTCTTCCCTTATAAAATGGAACCTCCTCCCTCTCTTCCTCACACCACTTTGAGCCTTCAAGATCAGCCAACACCTAAAAAATTCTCTTCTCCACTTCCCTAGAAACATCCTAGAGGTCCTGGTCCTCTTCAAAGACCAATTTTAGTTCTCTAAGAGGATGTCTAAAAGAGGCGCTTCAAAGAAGAGGTAATGTCCGTTACTGATTCTTTCAACTTTATTTCTTCTTCAACTTCTTCTTCTTAGGTTATTTCATTATTAAGTAATAACATAAGTATCACTCATATAATGATATTTTTATTATAAGTATGAAACAACCCTATTTCACCATCTATCCATCCTATGGAAAACGAAATCACCACGCGTGCGTACGTACGGAATACCGTCACCACGTCGTTGTGTAATCTATTTTCCACCACCACCTTACTTGGATGGGTATAATGGTGTAAATAATTACTATATATGATTATTGTAAAGTGATATTTATTCTTTAATATTATACATACACTCCAATAAAATTCCACGATCATGGGAATGATATCATCACTCGTTCGTACGTACGGAATACCATCTCCACGACGCGATGAGATTCATTCTCAATGATTAACCATTCATGAATGATAATAAAGTATATATAATAAGTAATCATGATATATATGACATAATAATGATAATGTATTTTTATATATATATATGTATGTCATCTAATTAATTCCATTCAATTCAATGAGGAAACGAAAACAACGTTTATGTGTATGTACGGCCTACCGTCTCCATGAACGGTGTATTTATTTCCATTTATTGATCTATTATATATATGTATATTTGGAGTATATATTATATATAAATCATGTTTTATATTCTGGAATTAATTAATCATGATCTAAGTAATCATATGAATAATTATAAGTCAAAACACGGATGAAAAATGAAACGATTTTACCCAAAACACTCTTTAACATGGAATTTACAAAAGAACGGGTAATATAAAGTTATAAGTGAACAATATATGATATCATAACAATGAATATGATTCTTTAATAAGTAAATGACATTATTTAAATCATTATACAGTAGTTTCGGATACGTATGAAGCATATCGGACCTAAGGTTAGGGATAATTTTGAAAATCTCATTTTTATCCGAGATTACTTATACGTAAGTATTTACCGGGGTTATTATTATCATCCATGTACATGTTCTATAAAAGTGTTTTCATGTATGTTTAAAGTCCCTTTTACCCATTTTTTACTTTTACTACATGGTATGTAAGGAATCTTTTTTTTTTGTTTACGTTACGAGGTACTTTTTGACTTTTCCGGAAAAAGTACGAGAAGAATGTTTTTTTAACTTATACGACATGAAGGGATTATTACGGTTTTATAAAGTCTTATTTTTGTGAAGCTTCCTCCAAAATATTTCATGTCTATTTTCAATAAAATAATTTTCTTTTAAAATTGAATGACTTTTTGTGAAAAGAAATTTATTTTGAAGAAGAAGGATATTTTCCTCAAGAATTCATTTCAAATGTTTTATCAAAACCATTTTCCATCTAATATGAAATTATTTCATATGTGTATGATTCAATTTTAATGCCTCTATGATTTAGATGGTTTAACTTTTCTTATGATGAAATTTCCATTTGTTTTATATGGATTATGAAATGATGGGATGATGTTTATGAAACCCATTTTATTCTTTGGGTTATGGTGAATGTTTTATGTTTATTTTGTGGCACAAGTAAGAATGATTTCAATATGAGATTGGTGGGACCTATATCACTCTCCAATTCATTGGGTAAAGATTTATATCTCATGAGATAGACATGGCTGAAACGGTAAGTTAATCTGATTCAGTATTATAGGACTGGAATGAGGAGTGAACTCTATTCAGAAAGGGACTTTGCCCACTAAGATGGTCTTGGCAGCAATGCCTTGGCTACTATGGAAATAATTACATGTTCTTAATGGATGCCACAATTACATGTTTTATTCCCAAACTATGTTATCATGATTTATGTTTCGTTATGATCTATGCCTTATGTACTTCCATGTTTTAAGTCGTTCCTCAATATTTTGATGTTTAAACATTATGTTCATGTTTTTATGTTCAAATTTATATGGTATGTTTTATTTTATCCATGCTTACCCTTACTGAGCATTTGAGCTCACCGTTTTTATGTTTTATTTTCCCCCAGCATTAAAAGAAAGGTTTTAGGTAAGGGAACAAAAAGTGGAAGATCTTTATGGGAGATGTTGAAGATCTTTCACCACGATTAGAAGATTATGTTCCAAGTTTCCAAAGACACTAAACTATTACGGTCCTTGTGTGTCTGTTTTTGTTATGTATTATGTATTCCGCAAAAGTAATGTAATATCCATGTATGTCAAGCTTCGGGTCTCTACAACTATAATGAAAATTATATGATCATTATAAATTTTGTAGTTGGTTGACTTATACCTGGTGGTCGTGTACTCTGCGCTATTGATTAAGGAAATGGATAATGAAATGTGTAAGTGTATTAATAGTAGTGGTTAATTAATATTAAATTAATTGATTAACATAAAGTGAATTGTTCAATCAATAAAAAGAAAATAATTTTTCTCTCCAAACCTTTTGTTCTTATATGACATATAGTCCCTAACAGTTGATGCCAAGAGTCCAAGTGATAATGGAAGTAGTTGATGTTTGGATGAGGTTATTGATGTTGAGTGGTTGTGATCTATATTATATCTCGTATTTTCTATGATTTATTATTATACCCCACCCATGTCGATTTGGGGAAATGAATTATAGTGTACTGTAGGATGTTGTTTTCCCAAACATCTTGGGGGAGGATGAATGGCTAACTAGACCCTCTGGACCCACTCTCATCTCATGTTAGTATTATGTGCTCGTATTCACATTGGTTAATTTTACCATATATGGATCTCCAAAACTACTTGGTTACTATATATAGATATGTATATGGTAATATGTGATTATGTGATGCACAAGATTCATGGGTTGATACTTATTTTATGTGTTTGTGGGATGGCGTATTTCGAGAGAGAAGGATCTGGACGTGCGATATTGGGGAAGAGCAGTGTCTTGTGATGAAGCAGTAGCGTGGTATCATTGTTGTTGATGTTATATTATATGATCCATTGAATGAGATATTTTTTTGAGAAATATCGATGGTGAGGTAAAGAACTTAGTATATGTGTTTAGGTGATGAGTTAGTTTCACTTATTGTTCATTATTCTTTAGAATGATTTTTTATCTATTTCATGACACTACGGAAAAATGCGTATTTCACGGCGGTTTTTTTCCATTTCGTGGCGGTTTAGACCGCCACTAAATCATTCTACGGCGGTTTTGAAAACCTGCTGCTAAATAGTGCGTCAGGAAACTATTAGTTGCTGTTTTCAAAACCGTCATAGAACGTTTCACGGTGGGTTTTTAGCGGTGGTTTTTTTTAATTTTCTAATTAATTTTTTTTATTTTGTAACTAAATTTTAAATATTTATATATATATATACATATATTTATTTATTTCGTTTTTATTTTATTTTGTTTTATTTATTTCGTATTAATTTTATTTATTTCGTATTTATTTTATTTATTTCGTACTTATTTTATTTATTTAGTATTTATTTTATTTATATCGTATTTATTTATTTATTTTATTTATTTATTTTATTTATTTCGTATTTATTTTATTTATTTTATTTATTTTTTAATTATTTTATTTATTTCGTATTTATTTTATTTATTTTGTATTTATTTTATTTATTTCATATTTAATTTATTTATTTCATTTTTATTTTATTTAATTTGTATTTATTGAATTTATTTCATCTATATTTTATTTATTTGTTTGTTTGTTCGATTTATTTCGTATTTATTTTATTTACTTTGTATTACTTTGTTTACTTCGTATTACCTTATTTACATTATCCATGCCCATGCCCATGCCCATTCCCATGCCCATGTCCATGCCCATGCAATATAAAGAAATTCTGCGTTTGTTGAGATTTGAACCCCTAACCTCTTGCATATTCTCCAAAGACTTTACCACTCCATCAGGATCGTCATGTGGTTAATAAACAGAATTTAATATACTTATATATACTAATTGAAGAAACAAAAATAATACATAACTAATATATATAAACTCAATAACAATTAAACAATAAGTAATAATCAATAATTAATAATCAATAATTAATAATTAATATTTATTGATTTATTAGTTATTTATTTATTATTATTATTTACAAATTAATATAATAAATAACAAATAAATTATAATAATAAATACATAAATTATAAAATTGTGAAAATAAAATAATAAAATAATAAAATTACGAAATTAAAATAATAATATAATAAAATAATAATGCAATAAATAATAAACAACAAATAGTAAACAATAAAAAATAAAAAATAAATAATAAATAATAAATAATAAATAATAAATAACAAACAATAAATAACAAACAATAAAAAATAAATAATAAATAATAAATAATAATAATACATAATAATAAATAATAATAAACAAATAATAAATAATAATAAACAAATAATAAATAATAAATAATAAATAATAATAAATGAAAATAAATACTAAATACAAAATACTAAATAAAAAAATAATAAATAATAAGTAATAAATAATAAATAACACCTAACACATAATAAATAAATTATAATAAATAAATTATAATAAATAAATATAAATAATAAATAATAAATAAAAAATAAAAAATAAAAAACAGTAAATAATAAATAATAAATGATAAATAAAAAATAATGATAATAATAAATAACACATAATAATTAATTATAAATAAATAAATAATAAATGAAACTAAATAATAAATAATAAACAATAACTAATAGTAAATAATAATTAATAATAATAAAATATATTAAATAATAAATTATAAATAATAAATAATAAATGATAAATGATAAATAATAAACAATAATAAATAATAAATACTAAATACTAAACAATAAATAATTAATAATAAAAATAAAAAATAATAACTAATAATTAATAATAAATAATAAATAATATATAAATAATAATTACTAAATAAAAATATTAAATATTAAATATTAAATCATAAATAACAAAAACTAAATAAATTATAATAAATAAATATAAATACTAAATAATAAATAAAAAATAAAAAATAAAAAACAATAAATAATAAATAATAATTGATAAATAATAAATAATATTAATAATAATAAATAACACATAATAAATAATTATAAATAATAAATAATGAATAATAATAATAAATATTAATAATATTAAATAATAAATAATAAATAATAAATAATAAATATTAAATAATAAATATTAAATATTAAATAATTAATAATATATAATAATAATAATATATAATATATAATATACAATACATAATATATAATATATAATTTATAATTTATAATTTATAATATAAAATATATATTTAATAAAATATTATTATTATTATTATTAAATAATAAATTATATATAAAATATAAAATATAAAATATAATAAATAGTAAATAATAAATAATAAATAAATATAAATAATAAATAAATATTAAATAGTAAATAATAAATAGTAAATAATAAATAATAAATAATAAATAATCAGTAACAAATAATAGATAATAAATAAATTAAAGTATATTATAAATAATTAATAATAAATAATAAATGAAACACATGAAAAAGTAGGAAATTGCGTGAAAAGGGATGAAAAATCATGAAAACACATGAAAATGGATTGAGAAGCTTGAAGAAGCATTAGAAAGCATGAGAACGCATGAAAAATCATGACAACTCTGGAAAACCCTTTAAGAATTCAACATAATCATCATAATAACCCCCAAATATTCATTAATAAAGATAAAAAGTCATGGAAACCCAAATAAATAGTAATAAATAGAGCAACCAATAAAACCTGTCAAAACGGTCAGAAAGTGACAAAAAAAATTGGACTCACGTTAATATAGATAACTTATGATCTAATTGTCCCTTCCAGAACAGTGATCAGTCAAATCAATGATCCGAAAATGATCTTCGACATGATAGGTGAAAGAGACCGAATGGACTGTCAGATCAGGAGTTACGACCATTTTAAAAAAAACTGGCGGGGAACAGGTGCTAGAAACCATACATTGAAAAATATAACAAACCAAATACCCACTAATTGGGCCATAACATATGATCCAAGAGTCCATGTGGGCATCATGACAAGTCAAACTAAATCTCATGAAACGAACTACGATCAGGAAGGCGGAGGAGTCCACACTGACACATGGATCAAAAGTTAGGTCTATTTGAAGACAAGTTTGACGGGACACCGGTGACAGAAACAGGGTTTTAGAGGCCTTAAGATGGGTTTTGGGGTGGAAAAACTTGAATAAATCTTTCTTCTATCTAATGGATATGTATATCTCTTCGCTGGCTTCGATTTGATATGGGTTAGAGCCCAAACGGACACCCGGAGCGAAAGTTATGGCCGTTTGAAGTTGGAGAAAAAAATTCAACTTTTTTATTACTCTCATATATTTTTCACCTTAGACCGTCTCAAGGTTTTGATTATACGTGCCTCTAGATCTCTACATGAGATTTTATTTGACTTGTCGTGGCACTCTAATGGATGCCTGGATCAAAAGTTATAGTTGTTTTAGTGATTTCAAGGTTTCTCATGTTTTTTTAATTTTTTCCTTTCATTTAGTGGCGATTTTACCGAAACTGCCATAACTTCACATCGGTTTTTTTTTAAAAAACCACCAGTAATCCTCGAAAAAATTAAAAAAAATTATTAAAACAAATTATCACATTTCACAGCGGTTGAAAAACCTCCCCGAAATAGCGGCCTGAAAAATATTTAGTCACCGTTTATAAAACCACCGCGAAAAAACCGCCGCAGAATGCCTGTTTTCCTATAGTGTGAGTGGCTCTAGGGAGGTACTACTAAGTATACTATTATACCCACCCTTGATATATCTAAATTTTTTTTAGTATAACATGAGCATGTTGGAGATCAATATAGATATTATTATCTTATCGTGAATAGAATCTGTATCGAAATTAAGGTTTTTTGAGAGTTTGCCTTTTAGTACATATAGTTTCATATTAGTTGTTTTAGTACAGTATAACATTTCAGGTAAAAACATAGGAATTAGTTTATCTATATGAGTAGGGTTTGATTTTTGAATGTATTTTATCTCTATATTCTACATTTTATGATATAAGGTAATGCCTCTCATTTGTATTTTTATAATACAGTTGGTGCTAATTTCCAAGAGGGGGACTATTGGAGGCATCACTCAGGTGGTCACCATCTTCCTTCTCACATTACTAGCCTTGATGGGGTTTCTTTTAGGGGGAGTGTGTAATGATAATAATATAATTGTTATTCCATCAACATAATAACAATTTACTATATTAATGAAATTTTCTCATGATATTAATATGTGTATAATAATTCCTAATGAGTTTAAATAAGAAATAAAGTTAAAAGAAGTAAGAAAAAATAATTACCTATACCATGGATATCCCCATTCAGACCACTCCTTATGCCTTCTTATATTGGTCCTTTAGGGAGTGAAAACCCTCTTATATGGATAAAATATTATTTTTGAGGTTTTTTTGTAGATATTTCTTATCTAAGAACCCTTTTATGGGAAGGGGGCCTTTTATAGGTTAGAGGGTGGGTGTTTTTGTAAATATTAATTTCATAATATAAAGAGATATACATTATTCAATGAAAGACAATAAAAATGGTTATTATAGAGGAAAAGACGTGGTATGTTAAATAAAAACATCATCATCCAATTTTTTATATTAGGTTTTATGATATTTTAATAATATAACTCCGAATTTGCCATTTTTACCTCATTTTTTATCATGGTGACCAATTTTTATGCTGGTAATTTATTTTTTTGCTGAAAAAAAAATCTAACCATATTAGCTAATTTGTCCATAATAATTTAAAACTTAAAGCCTATTTTTATTTATTAAATTTATAAATGTGATAGATATTATCTTTAATATAATTATGAAAATGCAATAACTTAATTTTAGAAAAAGGTATTTTTATCCATAAAAATAATTGTTCTTCCAATGATGGAATTAAAATTAATAAATATAGTATTTGTTAATTTATGATTAATAATGAATCATTATTTGGTTTTCATACCATGAATAAACTGAATAGAATCTATTGAATTATTAATTTATTAAAAAGGACCAAAATTCTTCAATTTATTAGAATAAATATACCACGGATTCGAAAATTTCAATCATGGGTTTTAAAATTCAAAATATCATTTCTAAATAAATTATTTTTTCCCACAAATATTATCTTTGTATAAAAAATATTTTCATATTTGTTTATTATTTTTTTCATATCATAAAGATATTATATAATATGAGTTAATTTTAAAAAAAAATTACTATTTTTCAAAAAATCATCCAATTTAGAAAAATCCAAAAAAAATCTTTGTTAGCTAATTTAAAATTACATATTCCAAAAATTAAATTTATTTTTAAAAAAAATTATGATTTTTTTATTTAACTTCTAAATGAAACATGTAAAAAATTAGTTATTCTTAAAACATGCTGTGATCGAAACCCCTTTTTATTAGTAAAAGAAATCCCTCTTTTAACAAGGCAGAGATGTAACCCTTTTCATTATTAGAAGGGATAGTGGACAATTGTATTTATAATATTATTTTTCTATAATTCCTAATATAAAAAATGTGGACCTTGTGTCCCCTCAAGAAGATCACATGGTGGCCGAATAGGAAGCATAGATCATGTGAAATCACTAGTCAAACCTCATGTTACACCCCCTACTAGAGCCATTTATCTTGGGCTACTAGTCGAAGATGCTACATCACCCCACACCCCACACCGATATCATAGAGTTGTATTGTTCTAGACCAATGCATTGTTTTTTTGTACCCCTCCATACCACATTGTCATATGGTGGATGGCTAGGTGATGTATTTTAGTGCACCCATTTTCTTTCAATCTACCCACCCATTGATGATTGCATGACCCCTTGTTGCACCATTAACCTGATGCTCCACATTATCTAAATCAAAATGATATGTAGATGGTCATGTGGATGGGAACCCATCCATTACTCATTTATATGATTACATATAGCTCAATTATGGGTGTCAGCACACCCTTCCCTCTTTTGTGGCCTCCCACCCAGCGCCACCTACAAAAAATGGTGCACTACATGCCAAAGTCACCGAGTCATATTCCTAATCCTATCATGTAACATAATTTCATCAAAATATAGTTCTTAGGTTATGAATTTATGGCCTACAGACCAAATTTCCCTAAGGATAATAGTATCAGACATTGACTAAAGGCACAGTGGAAGAATTCTATAAACCCTTCCAGAAAGCCCAAAGACCCAAATCCAAATAGAATCTGTCCCAATAAAAACTCTAGGAATCTTGCCTGAATCACCCCTGAACCACTCCATCGCTCTATGGAATTGACCAAAAATATCATTTTTTACTTTCATATAACACCACACATCATAATGAAAACACAGACACCATTTACAGATACAAAATGGGCGTAGAGACCATCACTTACCTAAGCTCCCACCATAATACCCCCATAATGTTTCCACCCTAAGAGCTTTATATAATCATTGATCGCCTTATGAATGTGATATCTCGTGTTTTCCCCCCCATATGAGACATAATATAATTCCTTCCATCCATCTCCAACCTCTACACATATCATAATGATTATAGGAAACCAAGGAGGCCTAAATCTAAATCATGACCAGATCTAGATAGGAGGCATCCTGATGCCCCACCTTTTCAGACCTCTCACTCCAAAATTCATCATGTATCCTACTGAATAAATCTTCAAAAAATGGCCAAATAATGTGTACCAATACTTCATAAATAAATTTTGGATATGGAGAATTATTTTTCAAATGGGAAAAAAAAGTCTCGAGGGGGTGTTGATAATGTTGAACAGTTATCACTAAAGAGTAAAACGCATACTAGAATATCATGGTGTTATAAGAATCATATAACCCATAAAACAATATGAGATTATGAAAACCAAATTAATACTATAAAATTTGACTAATATCATACCGGAAATCATTTTTCAAAGAAACTCCAATAATAATTCATTTTATTTACTAACATCCCTTAAAAGTGTCCTTATGTTGTCCCTTGTCTATCGTGTATCTCTGGGTTCCAATGAATCACCCAATACTCAAGTGGGTGTTTCCAACATATCAAAGAATTATAATACATCATGAAGTAAATAGGGAATAAATATTATAGATAAGGTATTAGGGGCATATCGGAATGATCTTAGGATATAATAAATTATACCATCTTGAGAGTGTTTATTCCCTTATATAGCCACTTGCACGCTCCCATGCTTTAACTCATTTGTTATAATGTATGAGTTAATGCCCCTAAAAAAATTTCACCCATTACATTAACGAATCACCAAATATGATCAATTCATATTATGAAACCACTCATCTAATGATAGCATATGTTTAATTTCAAATGTAAGCCTTTAATCTCTCATGTCTATGTTAACGCAATTTCTGTTTCCAAATTAAAACATTATAATATCCCAAACACAAGGCCTATATATTTTTCTTGTTTTTAATTCTTATCATAGTTTAGGGAATATAAATTTCATACTAAAATATGTTGTCTATGGACATAAAATATTGAAGGGATTATGGAAAAATATCCATCAAACCCAATATGATGATCATTTATCAGGGATAACTAGTTCTTATATATATCCCACAGGTTGGGATCATTTCACCACCATGTTCTATGTAACTAACATACTTGAATGATACTGTATTTCCATAATATAAAATACATGATTAAAAAAGATATTAATCCAAAAACACTTTACTGGATTTAGGGAATGAACACTAACATTGGTAATATATTTCATGTGTTTATGAAATAGTATTCATTTATTATTTATTATTCTATAAAAAATGTGGAATCAGATTATTAATAATAGTATATTTTTTAGCAACAATTATTCATCCCATCTCATTGTAATATTCTTCAATCACTTTTCTTAAAATTCATCTCCTTTCATGGATATCAAGAATATTAGGGATCTAGGTACTATAGGGGGTTCATAATAATAGGCTATGTATAGAGGGATGTGAATTAGCTAAATGGATAGTTGAGAGACACCTCCAAGAGTATTCCACCCAATCAAGGGATAGCTTCAACCACTAAACACATTAGAGAATAACATTCATGATTTTGTTTGGGTGGTCTTCAATATAGAAAAATAGTAAGGGTTGTATTAATGTATTCAATTTATTTAAGTTGGCGATTATGAGTTTAATTTGAAAAATCACCAAAATAATAATATAAGAATATTTCTTGGGATTCCTTTAATTTTAACACTAATTCCTTACTAATATATTTGTTTCCATTCACCTTTAATATTCTATTATTGAAAATGAAAAAAAACATATCTTTATTTCGTGTTATTATTTACAAAAAAAATAAAAAAATAAGTGAAAGCATAGATGGAGGGTTTTATAATTAATATTTTTTTGGGTATTAAATTTTCATCCAATATAATTCCTTCAATCAGTTTTTAAATTTTATTCTCACAATATCATATAAATAACATATTAAAATATTCACAACTTCACTCAAATATCTCGATTGTTTTATTGATTAAAAATATTATTTTTAATGTTTGAATGTTAGAATAGATTGAGAAATTTAATGGTATAACCAAACACTTGGTTTTGAAAAATACTATTTCTTTATAAATAAGAAGTCATAACTATTACTACAAATTGTTAAATGAAATGTATGGTAAAAAACCGTGTATCATATCCCACAAGATTTAATGGAACCAAGATTTTAATTGTATTTTATAAAATATATAAACAAGTGTTAGATATTTAATACTTGTCTAAGGTAGGGTCAATCATCTGAATCACAGGAGTTTGTAAATATTTGGGTAAAGATGTGGGCTGTTATAGTTCATTTTGTAATGCTAGTATAGAAAAAATATTATTTTAATATATGCATTCCATTATTTCTCTATGATAACCACATAAATTTATTTTTATATATGTATATCTATATATATTTATAATGAAAAAATAATAAATGGGTAAAATATAAATTGAATAGATTCAAAAGGTGGAATTTAATAATAAAAAATATATAATGAAAATAAAACATAAGAATGATAATGAATGATATATAAATAAATAAATAAATAGGTTAAAATAATGTAATTGGAATAGAAAATAAATATAATGATGAACAAATAATTTAAAAATGAAATGATGAAATGAAATTATTTTAAAGAAAATATGTGAAAATTTGAAAGAATTAATATCCTGACTAACTATAAATAAGTGATAAAAAATAAACTAAAATGAGAAATATATAGAGATAAATAAAAATATTGTTTAAAAAATAATATTAATAACAAAAGAAAAAATTTAAAAAAAAGAATAGTTGAAAAAAATGCATTCTAAAAAGAAAAACAAAATTGAAAAAGGTGTAAGTAATGAAGAGGAAATAATATTAATATATTAATTTAAAATTAAGATATATACTAATGGAAAACTAAATAAAGGAAGAGAGAAGAAATTATATAATTAAGAATAAATAAAATAATTAAAAAAGTAAAAAAATAAAAAAAATAATTAAATATAATAAAATAGAAAAAAAATAAAACATGTAAAATATAATTTAAAATATAAACAAATATATATTATTTTATACATCTATGGGTGTTGGAGTAAATTTAGATTAAATAAAAATTGCTATATTATTGTTATTTTGGTAATGTATTTGAAATTTTTAGGCTTTATTGATAAGTTAATATATTTGTGGACAATTCTTTTCCCTATAAAATTCCAAACTAAACAAGTGATGTTAACCATTTAGAAAATATAATTCAAAATATAATTATTGTTATAAATTGAAATCAATATGATTATTTTCAATTAAATTTCATATGGTGTTGTAATTGAGTTGTTCAATATCCTATATATGTGTTCTGGTGGTTGGGGTTCATATCCTAGTTGTCATTCAATTTTGACCCCAAAATTAAATTTATTGGGACTTTTATGTGATTTTTGATTAATGAAAACAATTTTTTACTCCCACACAAACCTATGGTGGATAAAGAAGAGACCCTCAATAAATATAAGAGGTTGGTATTTATAATATTGTAGTTATTGTTTATGGTCGTAAGTGAGAAAATATTTGCGGCTTGGGTAAGATGTGTTTGGCCTTGGAAGGTTCCATTCAAAGATGATGATGCCAGGAATGGTGGAGTAACGTTTCAAAGTAGTTTCGGTGTGGGAGAATGTGGCGTGGGCTGATGCATAGTGGTCTTATAATGATAACCAGAATCATAGATATGACGATCTGGTAAGAATTTTTATATCAGGGATTCATGTGGTTTTTATAGTGGGATTGGGAATAGAGTTAGATCATAGGAGGGCTATATGTTGTAAAAATATCTGAGGTGTGGTGGGGTGGTGGTCTCTGAGGGAGAAAGTGTAATTATGGGACCTTTGTGCCTATATTTATAGGTCCTTTAATCCTATTTCATGGGTCCTTCATTTTTTGAATTTAGGGCCTTAGGCCTCTATATAATATGGTCTATGGGACAATAAATAAATATATAATATGTATAAATAAAGGAGATAGGAGAATGGGTTATCCCTTGGGGGTTACGACCTTTCCTTCCGAAATATGGGTGTGATGTGTATGTCATTCATTACAATTGTACCCTTAATATCTAATATATATATTTGTATATATTAAAATTTATACATAAGCAATTTATAATTTATAATTTAAATCATAAAAATAAATATTAATATTTCAAAAAATATATTATTTTCACATTAATTTCACGATTTTATAGAATAACTTTTTAATTTATCTTGAGGCTCGGAGGTGTTTTCATAGTTCTTTGAGTCTTTCCCTCAATAATTTATTAGTTTTATCATGTTCGTTGATGACTATTTATGAAATCATTTTGATTATGATATTAAAGATTGGATTGTGGAAATTAGAACTTAATATCATTAATTAACGGATATTAATTATTTAATATAGGACCATGATTCTTGTATGTTGTTTGAAATCTATATCTTATTGGTGGAATTCTAGTGAGACAATAGCTACATATGAGTCTAAGGTTTCATATTTTCTGTTTGTGTGGATGTGCATGATACTATTCTATATTTACTTATTTCATACCCTTAATCACCAACCTCTATAGTGAAACTGATACCCAACTATTTTTGGGATGTTTTCTACAATATCAAGAACAACGAGTGAATATATAAATGACTTGTCCCTCTCCTCCACTCTCACTTTTGATGTATTTATGTATATAATTATCTTCAGAAATAAATGATTATATTATAGCATGAATTCTAACCCAATTTATGATGAATCTTGATTTACTATACATTTATATTCAAGTTATAAATGCTTGTGGTTAGAGGAAAATCATATATCTAGTCATAGTGTCTATTAATTCCAATTAGTTTACACTCATGGGTTGTGATGACTTGGAGTTTAATTCATTTACATGGACTAGAGAAACTTTCTATCTAACAAATTGTCATATATGAGATGATGATGATGATGAAATTGATATATTTACTAATTACAACATGATATGTTATTTCATTTGTTGAATTTATGTAGCAAGGGTTTGGGGCACAATTTTCATAGGTGTGACTTGATTTGTATAAGGATGGGCATTGGGTGTGATTCATTGGGGTGTGTCCGGAAAAAAGAGTACAAAAGTAAAATTGGGGTACCTTCATTTATATAAATTCCTTTTATATAGAATGTATTAAATATATGTGGAACACGGTGAGTGACCCATGGTGAGGATATGAAATATAGATTAACCTATTTAGGTCACAAGTTAGTTTCATTTGTTTATTCCATGGGATTTATTATAATCATTTCATATTTTTCATGAGATATTTCAAGGATGATCCTACTATGTATAATTTTTATGCTCACATGATATATATATATAAAGTATTTTTTTTTAAAGGGATCCAATTAGTGACTAGTTTGAGTGTTAATTATATTTTGTAGTTGTACATGACCTATTGTAATTTCATAGTCACTGTTGAGGATTAAATTTTCGTAGTTATATATTTATCATTTTATCAACTTGTATAAGTCATTACATGTATTTTGATTCCTTCTTTAGTTATTCATGGTTTTGGTTGGTGATTTCTTGTATTATCTCTAATTTTTTAAATTTTGTTAGAGGTTAATTCCACATACATGTGTGATTTATATACCCTTGATTCTATTTGGGAACTCATTTCCCATTGGAGGTCAGAATCTTACATTAATATGTTTATCTCTTCATTATTGACTAGTAAGTTGTTCCTTTGGATGGAGTGGACATGAATGATTTTCACTCTACATTAATTGTCGAGCTAGTTCTTTATTTTTTTTTTTTGGGATCATCCAATGGTGTCTCATAGGGTGGTAGAAGAATACAATGATGTATTTCCTAAATAGGTTCTGTTTTTACCGCCTTCATTATAGATCATGTTTGGAAGAGATCTATAATCATGTGTTTCTTTAATATTGAGGTGTCTATATAGGATGGACTATTCTAACTAGTGGTATTTGTAGATTCCATTTAATAATTTCTTGAAAAAAAATTATTTCGACTTAGTGTTTTGCCTTATGGATCTCATGTTATATTTGTGAAGAGGGAATGTGGATGTTTTTGATTGTGTGTTGATTACTTTTTTTTGATTTAGGTGTTGATGATGAACCATTATCTTTTACATTTGATTAAAAAATTCATCAATCAATTTAATAGAAATATTTTGTTCTTGAAGATTGAATTGTAATCTAGATATCATAATATATGACTGAAGAATAGGGATATATAAAATGATTATCTTAGATATTGTTATGTGAATTATGTGCCAGTTTTTTTTCTTTTCATAGATACAGACACTCCTGTAATGTTCATCAAATTGAAGAATATAGTTTTCCATTAGTTTTTAGAATGATTCATTATGGCCTGTATTGATGAAATCATTGGGTTCTCTATATTGGATAAGGTTCACAGAATGCATATGTGAGCCATTTAGAGGGTTTTTTGGTTTCAACTTATGATTTGGATGCTATTGAAATGTGAGTTTTGGGATTGTGGCTTCCATTTCATGGGGAATGTCATTTCTCACGGTAGAGTAGTTATACATCATTCAAATATTGAAGTTGTGGTTTCTAAGGTTTCACCTATGAATGTTTCGATGGTATAGAGTTTTCATTGACATTATGGTTATTAGAAGAGGCTCATAAATGAATGATCCTTAATTGTTACTCTAATGAAGATTTTGAGGAGAAGTATCTATCATTCATATTGACTAACCAGTGTCTGTATGCTTTAGATTATTTAAAGGTTGAGCTACATAGTTCTCTAGTTATCAATCTTCCAAAATAGGGTGTGTCATTTAAGGTCTGTTTTAATTATTTTTATCTTCATTGGGTTGGTGTGTTGATTAAACAAAGGGAAGTTAACCCTTAAAGGTCTTGGTAGTTATGATATAATGAATTTAACTATGCCATCCATGACCCTAATCGTGTTATGGTAGTTCTATATTTGAATTTTTGTTTAATTATGACATCATTGTACATTTTATGGTCATTATAGATCATAATATTATGATGTATGTATTCTCCTAGTGTGTTTTGAAATTTATATAGAGACAGTGTACAGATCCCCTCCAAAACACTGACGTTAATTATTCCTTTACACAAAGTAATTGAAATTTTATAGTGGATTCATTAAGTTGGATTTCATGTGGTGGTGGGGTGCATGAGTCAAGAGACTCTTGGAGAGTGTTGTAGTATTTTGCCATAATTCACCATAACGTGGGAGTAGTTCAATGTAGATCATGTATGTATTAGATGAAGGTGAGATCATTTATGGTGTAGATTGTGTACGATTCCTATCCTATGAATTCATGGATAGTTGATTGGTGTGATCGAGTCATTTTGTTGTGAAAATATCGATAGATGGTCAGAGGATAGAAAACATTGGGTTTTATTTTAGGTGGTTTTTTCCATACCTTTGGTAATTCGTGAGCTGGATCTCTATGAGTTCCCCAAATCATACATACTTATTGATAATGTGGTGAAGAAGATTTATCATGGTCTGAGAAGAAAATTTTGATGATCTTGTATGAAGAAATCAGCTATAGAGTTTGTCACTCAATGTTTATTCTGTCATAATATTATGTTTAAGAATTGTGTTCCTAGTGGTTTTCCTTAACCACATAATATTCCTTAGTTGAATATGGTGAAAATCGTGATGACTTTTGCACCATAATACCTAGAGTTCATGGTGGTTATGATTTCCTATAGTTTATCATGAACTTCATGAAAAATATGACTCACTACATTGTGACTAATCAATCAATATGAGTATATTTTTTATCAAGGGATTATTTAGAGAAGGTAGTGAGGAAACATGTAATTTGGATGAAAACATGTTTTTTTATTTGGATCCCAATTTTACCTCTAGGTTTTGGATTGGTCTCAATTGTGCATTTAATTCCATTAAGTGACTTACCATAAATTTAAAAACTCTTATGGTAATTTAGAAAATTTAGAATATGCATATAATAGAGAACATGTTTTTGGCATGGAATTTTTTTAAACGATCATAGGTGAGGAATATACACTTATTATAGTACTTTTAAAGTTGTAGTTATCATTCCCCCGTCGGTATTAAATAGTTTGAATCATTGTATGGCTGGACATTATAATATATTTTTTGTTGTACCAATGTTTGAGAGACATATATTCTTCAAACATATTAGAAAACATCAAGAGAGATAATGTACAATTGGTCTGAGAGAAAATAATGATTGTTTTTTGTCATCAAAAGTCCTTTTCTGATTATAAGAGGGGTATGTAGAGTTTTATGTTATATATCATTTTTTCTTGAAGGTTACACCTGGTCTTTGGTAGAAATGGATGAGTTATGATTGTATGTTTTATCCATGACTTATCAGACCTTTAAAGGTGATTTCATACATTGGATCTCTATCATATAAATTTTAACTAACCTCACAAACAAGATAGATCGATTATATAATCTGTTTATCATATATTCACCATTTTATTAATAATTAATATCACTACATCGATTAGGGTGACATGAATGTTGATATTATAACAATATTCAAGGAATAACCTATTGATATTCCTTATCATTTGGATTAGGTTCTTAATGTGAATTATTTTATTTTAATATGTTTACACTAATAATGTGGTGTTAGGTATTTCATCACATAAGTGTGGGGTTTGAATATGGGTGATCCTTATGTTGAGTTCTTTTGATACTTTTCTTATACCTTTATTGAGATATTGTGTTAACCTTTATCATTTTTATGATATTTTCTCTATTCCATTATTTAATTATTATTTATAGCATTTATCAAGAGTTATATCACTCTTGTGAGTGTATTTTATATTAGGATTGTGATGTTTCAATGGGTTTTCCTTTTTTAATTGGTGGGATAAGTTTGATCATGTTATAATGATATCCTTATTAGGTATCTTTTATGGTGGTAATTCAGACACCTTTCTTTACATCAGGGATTGATTTATATTCTCCATGATGAGTATTTTTTCAGATATATCAGTTGTATTTTCCCACATTTTTATAACCCATACGTTATGTTTTCCCAAGTATTTAATAAGACCAAAGGGTGCTTATATTTTTTCACTGTTTAAGTCATAATGTTGTTCATCTGGTCGATTTAATGAACATGAAACAATTTGGTTTAGAATATTATTGTGTTAATTTTGAAAAATAAAATGGAATAATATTAATTAATGGATGATTAATTAATTAATATGGTACTTTTATTATTGTATGATGTTTGGGATATAATCCTCGGTGCTGGTAGCTATGATTTTTACAAGATGATAGTGGAAGATAAGTTTAAGGATTGGAATTTTCCATTAGTATTGATGTCAATGATATTATTCTATATTTTCTAATTTCATATAATATACCACCAATGTTGGTAGGGAAATCTCCAACCAAATGATTTTTGGGAGTTTTCTCCAACATCCATTATGGGAAGGGACGAAAGCAATGACTTATTCTTTTTATATCTCTCCCTTTTCAGGTACATATTAGAATGTGTATTATGAGATCTATGGGATTATGGTAAAGCATGTCCTCCAACCCATGTTGTGATAGATCTTAGTTTATTATACATTCTTGTGTGGGTTTTATCATCTTTAGGTTATAATATATACTTTTATATGGTCATGATTGATTTGTCTTCCCATGGGTGTTTTTGTATAGGCTATAATGGGATGAGGTATATTTTAAGTACATTTCTCGTTGTTTATTTTTGGTATAAAATTATATATGGATTATATTACACATATGTGATGAATATATTGACTAATATTAACCTAAGGTGTTGGGACCTACATGGGATTGAATAGGAAAGGACCACTATATGACTCACATCAAGTATTTAAAGATGTATTAAAGGGATGTGAAATGAACATGAGACATCGGGGTGTGATAGAGATAAATTAATGGGGAAGTGGAAGACAGTTACCTTAATTTAAATATATAATTTGGATATTGGAGGTTTTAGTTTAATGAATTACTTTGTTATTGAGAAATGGTGAAGATGGAAAAAAGGGAAATACTTATTTAGTTGAAGAATTGTTTTTAATTTTTTCTTCAGTGGAATTTAGTATGTTTCTTTAACATTTTTTAAAACATATTTCTTTGAGTATCATTCATATTATAAATGTTATGGTTACTATATTTGTATATAAACAATTTTTTGGTCCATGAATCATGTTGGTGAATGACCTGAGCATAACCAACTCTTGGTAATTATTTAAAATCTATTGGTACTCTATGGTTTCTACTACAGATTTACTTCTGGTACTTGTTAGATATATTAATATTATATTTTTATGTATTAAATTACATGTATTTGGATTTATATTTTTTTCAAATGGTTGTTTGGTGGATTCTCATCGCATCTATTACACTATAATTTTTTATAGAGGGTATTCCCTCTCTTGTGGGAGATTTATTTACCATTTATGTTCAATACTAACCTGTGGCCTATTGGATGAGGTATTTAGGGCCATTATATACTATTTCCATTATTTCCAATAAAGGGTTATATTATAGGGATGAATCCATTATTGTCCTGATTTTATATAAAGTAGGGGAATATTTTTAAATCAATTACACATAAAATCCATTTTATGAAGACCACCTTCTGAATTCAAGTAAAAAATTTAGTATTAGAATTGAATAAAATTTGAAATAAAAATCAATTATATGTATATATAAAATGTATAATTGAATATGATTCACTATCTTTAATAAACTAAAAATGAAATTGTCTTTTATCTTTATGGATTTTTTAGAGTTTCTTCCCCATAATCGCTTCAAGAAAAATTCCTAGACTAAACCTTTTATTATTAGAGTCCCCCCTCTCATCACGAATATATTCAAATTATATGTTATTGAATAATATTCTACACAACTTCTTGAGCTTCTATTGACAAAAATCCACATGGAATCAACCATTTATATATATGTACTATATCTCATATTAATAATTCCATAATAATAATCATTTAACCCTCATAAAAAATATGAGAATCAAAGGACTATGGGAAAAACTAAGACATTTCCTTATAAATATAGGTTAATACTCACTACCCTGACATTATAACATCATGAAAAAATCAAACGGCATCCTTCACATCTATAAAAATATTGAAAAATCTAATTGTTTCATTCCCATACATAAAAAAATCTCATGAGACATAAATAATTTCTAAATCAATTTGGGAGATATATTACTATCGGACCAACCATCTCATAAACATATTTCAAAAATATTGATTCCAAATTGAATAAGATTATACGTAAATCAAGAGGATATGAAACCCCATGTGAATTAACTATGTTAAATAATCATGTCTAAAATCATAAGAAAATTATTTTTAATAATGTTTTATAAAAAATAAAGGAATTACCAAATTTGGGATTTAAATATTTAAATAAAGAAACATAATTCATGAATATTGTTCTGATATGAGGAAATATCAAAATAAATAAAAAATAAGTGGTTATGTAATTGAGATCTATAAATAATGTTTTATAAATTGGTACCTGGATTATAAAGTGGAAAAGAGTATAGTGTTTTCTTTAAAACCATAAATGAACCATAATATTTTTTTTATGAAATTAATGAGTGTTTTAAATAATCATTGATTATAACCTCTTTTAACGGTTTGATAGATGAAAAGGAATGAGAAATAAAAAATCCCCTTTAATCGGGTTTCCATTAAATAAGATATTGGAAAGGGAACATTGAAAAAAATGCATATAACCAAAAAAAATGGTAAATTTAAATAGTAATTAATAGATAAAATAGATATTACTAATATATTTTATGAATATGTGAATGAGAGAGGGAAATATTTCATTACCAAAAATATGAAAGGTTGTATGGGAGTTCCCTTACCTAGGGTCCTAACTCGGATTATTATGTGTTTCTAACCTTGTAAATAAAAAAAATTAAATTTATTAAATACACACTTTAGAAACTTATGCATATTGATTTCATTTATTATTATTTATTTTCCAAATTTCTCATTATATTATTGAAATGTTAAGTTCATGTGCATCATCTTAAGGAAATATATTTCAAGGTTCCAAGGTCACATCGATATGTCGATATAGATTAGGGTTATTATTAAATAATTACATTACTCTTTAAGTATAATGATATGGAATTAATTTCATTTAATGAGTTGTAATGGTTCCAAATGTCAAAAAGAGTTCCAACATCTGTATGGACTGTTTAATATGAATGTTTCCATATAATAGTTTTTTCATTTTGGTAGTTATAATAGCCACAATGAAATTAATTTGTTTCATTAAATGTTAAGATTATCTTACCAATATAGAATATGCATAAAATTAAAATATAGTTTTTACATTCATTGTTAAAAATAGAGTGATTTATTAAACAAACCACCAAGGCGATATTTTTTCGGTTAATTGCAACATCCAACTATAGGGACAAATATTCCATGAATGGATTAGTGTTAAAAAATAACTATTATGTTCATCATATGTAATTAAAATTAATATTACATTATACTATAATAATATTCTTTATAATTGGGAACATTTTTTCATACTTTATAAGTGTAGGTAGATGAAATAAAGTAATAGGAATAAAATATCTTGGTTATGATTACTAACCTTACACATCAGGATGAATCCAATTAAAATCATCATAGACCTTCAAAACGATGTATTCTAAAGTCATGGGAACCTCCCAAATGTGTATAAGAAGGAAATGTGGGATAATTTAGTATAGATTTGGTAGGATAATAATTGTTTGGTTTGAGGAGATGTGGGGTGTTGAGGGGTGGTATTTAAAAGATGGGGGTGGGTGTTTTCTGAATAAAATTTTGGTTAAATTATAATTATTTCTCAAAAATAAAATTAGTAAGGAATTTTGGGATAATGTAAATGAATTTATCCATGTGAAACTGAGATAATGTTTTCTAACATTATCTAATGTTTAATTAACCCTATATTTAACTTACAAACTGAAATACCACATTTTATCATATAACACTATTCATCTTAGTATTATGCGATTTATGACTACTATAAAAGAATTACCCTTAATTAATTTCAAAGTTATAAATCAGAAAATTACACCAATTTGTAAAAAATAGATTTAAAAGTTAGGGATTGTTTAAATGTTATTCTTAAATTAAAATTATAATTCTATCAATAATACAACATTTATTTTACCAAAAAAGTACACATGTATATACATTTTTTTAAATTCATTAAGTAATTATTTAATGAAATTTTATTACATATATATACATATTTAAATAATTTGAATATTATTTTTAAATATATTAAATCATTTACCCAAATTGTCATTTTATTATTCTAATCATCATGTTACTATTCTAATTATTGAATTACTATATCAATGGTAACATTTTTAATGAATGCCTCTTCTATTTAATATATTCATAAAGGAGACATACTTTCTATAAATAATAATTATTTACTTTATTCAATATTTCCTATAATTTACTCTCAATGTTATTTACATTTTATTTTATAAATTACAATGTTTTTTCTAATATTGTTTTTCTCTTTTTTGTGTTGTTTGTGTAATTGGTAGTTCTAGGAGACCATAACATAGTATAGTTTAATATTGTTTTTTTATTTACATGGTTTTTTGTCGCAATATATTATGTTAAACTTTTTATGTGTATTTACAATTCATATATAATATTTTATGTTAATAGAATAAAATATTGTTCACTTTTTATACTGTTCATATAATATACTTTGACACTTATATATATGGGAAAAAATTAGTACAGAAATTTTAATGATGTTACATTCATCCCCATTTTAAACTTTCATCCTCTAAATTTCAATTTATATAGTAAGATGAAAACCTTTGAGTGTACATTGTTTTCATAACCTCTTTAGGCTCCCATGCTACCTCTCCATAACTATGGTTTCTCACAAATACTTTCATTATGTGAATTGACTTACTTCGTAGTTATTTATATCTATGATACATGATATACATAAACATTTCATTTTAGGATGGATCATGTTAGAACACTATCACATGAATATTCATTACATGTGAAAGATAAAGTATGTAATTTCTTATTTGGAATATGTAAAACACATTATATTATTCATATTGGTTTTTTGTTTGTGGTAGTCGATAGGAAATGGATGTTACACAATCAAGGTTCTTGATGGGGCCAACATATGTAGTACATAATATTCACATCATCCTAAAACTCATGAATATCTTCCATGGAGATATAAGAAGAAACATTTTATCACCATCATCAAACTCTAGGACACCATGATAAATTTTTTCATAACTATTATGTCAAATATATTCTACTTTGATGTGTTCTTAAATATATTTTTCCAACAACACAACTTTTTCTTACAATCCTAGAAACCATTTCTTAGAATCTCCATGTTAATCCATAAATTTTGATGTTATACACTTCATCATGTACTTGTTATTATAAGGATACATCTAAATGCTTGAGTATATGCTACTGTTTTATAAGAAAATTACTAGAGGAAAATGTTATTCCTAACCTCCTTTTAAGTCTATATAGTTGGATCTAAGATTATTTCATAGTTTTAATAGTCATTTCTGATTAAAAATATATCTTCGGATGACATATTGTATTAAGGTTCAACCTTATATTCATGAAAAGTTAAATAATCTAACAAAACTTTTACATGAACCATGGATCTCAATTGTAATGACCATATAATTATAATTTATTTGAGAATACAATGAAACATTACTAGGCCTTAAGTGACATACCCAATATGCCAATGGATGGAAATAAATTCTGAGTGGTTTCAAAGAAATTGGGGAACAATTTACTATTTAATGTTTAAAAAAATAACCTGAAAATTCATCCAAAAAAATATCACCACATGATGCATGAAATAAACTAAGGCCTTTCAAATCATTCTCTTTAAAAATCCAACCACGGTATGCAATAGAAAAATAAAAACCAACATCAAAGTATGTAATGGAATAAAAATTAATAAAATCCATGATGAAAACAAGAATCCATACTCCACAAGCTCCATGATCCAACATCACCAAGTTGTCCAGAGTATCATGACATGGTGCTAAAGAAGTGTGATACTATACCTTTTCCTATGTCCGGAAAGGTATCATCTAAAAAAGCACCAATGTGCCTAAGAAGGGGTGAGTATAAAACACAGTAGTGTTTCCCATTTACTTCTTAACTCACACCACTAGTATAGAATAGTTAACATATTTTATATAAAATATTATATAAAAAAATTTACAAAAATATTTTATAACCAAATATAACAAGTTAGAAAACTAATTATAAAAAAAGTGAAAAAAATGTAAATGAAACAAATTTTCAGAAAGTTATTTTCCAGAAAATATCTAATCAGTGATTATAAAAAAATTCTTATTTTTATTTTGTCATACCCATACCATAGTTCATAACACACCCACACAGGCATGCTTCATTCGACAATTCCACACTCATGAGAGGTATCTTTTCCAATAACATTGTGTCCCACTGACACCCATCCCCGATCCAGGGTCACGTGCGTTGAACCCCAATGGTACTCAACCCTTATTCTGGGCTTGTAGAGCATGAAATCACACATACACCATGAATTCCTAATATTTCAATTACAAAAATAAACCACTTGAATAAAAAGAAATTTTTTTTGAAACCCAAAGCACAACCATATTCAAAGAAACCATGTTGATTCAATAAAACATTCAATTTTATTGAAAACATCTAATGCAAATCATAGTCCAAAATTTTATAAAAATCCCCATTTAAAATCTCTATTTTAAAAATTAAGAACAAAAGCACTTTTTTCATAATCCCATGTTTCCAGATTTCACAAACCATCACTATAGAAGGTTTACAAAAAGTGTTTTACAAACAATTCATAATAAATTCAGCACAATATATTCAGTTTTAAAGCATTCGAATCAAATCTACTAAGAGGAGTTGAGAGTGAAGCATTCTACCTCGACGGTTTGACGACAAAATGACAACAACTTACGAACGCTCATAAAAACAAAGTTTATTATTAAATGAAACATCCTTATATATATTATCATATCAACAAAAAAGACAACTCTCAACATATTTTTCAAACACAAACCTAAATATAGCCATAACAGACATATATATTAGAACCAAGAGGAGATGATAAGTAGATCCAAGTGAACACTTACTCCAAGAGATATACCACAGATGAAAAAAATATTCAAAGCCAATCGGATTGATCTATAAGAAGGGGTGCCTCTAAAAATCACCTTGGGAGGGTATAGTGTTGAGATCCAAGAGGTAAGGAAATAATAGAGCAAGAAAAACTACCAACACATGACTTTTTTATGGGTGCAGGAAAGCTCACGATGTGTACCCTATGGTCACGCTGTGAAGGCCACGTGGAATAAGTACACCAAAAACTATTCACCGAAGGTAAAAAAACTATTTATCTCCTACAGGACGTGTACCTAATGTACAGGATGTGCACCAGATCATAGTGTGATCTCCCCATTCACAACCTGAATCCAGTTCCAAGTAAACTGCGTGTACTTTAGGTACACGGTGTGTACTTGTTCTATAGTTTGCATTAATCCTAGAAAAGCCACATAAAAGAATGTTTAATGTAAAGGGGACTTAGAAAAGGTGGAAAAAAACCCAAATATAGTAATAGGACACTAAAAACTAGAAAATAGGGGTACTAAATTATCCCCACCATTGGAATTTCTATACATGGACTGTAGAACAGGTTCGTTGGCTGGAAAGAGTTTCGACCATTTTTCTTTCATTTCCTTATCACATTCCCATGTCTCTTCCTAAATCAGATAATGAAACCATAAAACCCACACCAAACTGATGATTTTTCCTCAAAATACTTTCTCTTTCCTATCCACAATCCTCACTGGGATTTTAATCAACATATCATACATCTCTAGGTCAATATGATCTCATTTTCTCACATAGTCAGGATCAAGTTGATACTTTTTCTACTAGGGTACATGGAACACATTATGCACCAAAATGAACCATGGTGGTCATTACAGTTGATATTCCACCTCTCCAACCCATTCTAGTATCTCAAAAGGGCCTATGTATTAAGGAGATAACATTACATACTTCCCAAAATGATGATGTCAAAGCATTGGAGTTATCTGCAAGAACACATGATCACATAATACAAAGAACAAAAGACGTTGATGATGACCCCCATAATATTTCTAATGACTCTGAGCACTCTCCATTTTTTATGATCAACTAGATCTTCACTATTGATTCTTAGACAAGGCTCAACTTGACATGTGAAGTATCACCTGTTTCCACCTGAAAAAATGGAGAACAACAAGGACACCCATACAATGATTCAAACAGAGAAATATGTATCAAGGCCTGATAGTTGTTATTATATGAAAAATTTACTAGGGGTAATTTCTCCTCTCATGAGCCACCAAAATCCATTACACAAGCCTGCAACATGTCTTCCAACATTTGTATCGACCATTCAAACCGGTCTTCTGTGTGAGGATGATATGTCGTGCTCATAGTCAACTGAGTCCCAAGGGCTTTCTGTAATTATTTCTATAAATGATATGTCACCTTTGGATCTCTATCTCACATGATTGAAATTGGTATTCCATGTATCATTACCACTTTTTGGATATAAATTTTGTAAAATCATCCACTGTATGATTTTCCCGAATAGGGATGAAATGTGCTGACTTGGTAAGATGATTCACTATCACCCATATAGAATCTTGTTTTTGAAACATCCTGGGAGACCTATAACAAAATCCATCACTATTTTCTCCCATTTCCAACCTATTGATAAGTTACAAACTGCGAGATTAACTTGGATACCTTTCATTTCATGTCACTCAACCAAAACTACAACTTCAATGACTTATACATCTTCTGTGTTCCACGATGTACAGACCACCTTGAATGTTGGTATGCATGAATGAGTTATTCCTGAAACTCCATAGGTATAACCATCTGATCAATAATACATAGAACTGAACTCCCATAAATTTTCCAACCCTCAATGGTCACCCCACCATTGAGTTTTAAACTCATTGCTAGACTATATTAATTAGATGTTTATGCCTCTTTGACTATATTTACCAAATATAGAACTAGTGTACTGGAAAAGAAAACTGAAACATCACCTTGGTCTTCAAATTCCACATGCTTGTCGGCGAGGACCGAAATAAACTATCATTCATCTAAAGATTCTTTCACCAACTGAGCATATGATTTTATACTCAATGAATCTACCATTGAATTCCCTTTTCCTAGTGCAAAAATCATGTCAATGTCAAACATATTGTGATACTTCATCTATCTTAATTGTCTCAGATTCAAATATCGTTTTGAGAAAATATGTTTCAATATCTTATGATCCATAAAAATAGTGAATTTATCACCAATGTGATAATGTATCGAAGTCTTCAAAGCATGGATGACTGTAGATAACTCCAAATAGTGTATGGGTAATTCTTATCATGAACCCTCATCTTCCTTGAACAATAAGAAACCACATGGTCTCCTTACATGAGAACACAACACAACTCTAATCATGAAGCATCACAGTACACCACATACCTCTATCCTGATTCTAGGAAAATCAAGATAGGTGCTGATGGAAGACAGAATTTCAATTTCTACAAAAAATTCTGACATTCCTCTATCCATTGGAATTGAGTATTATTATTTTTCAAAGATTTCATTGGAAAATATCTTCATGAGAAATTAGGCCCAAACCATCTGTGGTAGCCAGCTATACCAAGAAAATATCGTATCTGAAAGATATTCTTCAGTTATTTCCCTAAAATAATAGATTCTATTTTTCAGGATCCATTGAAACAACTTTTTCAGAAATCACTGGGCTAAGAAAGCGTACCTCTTACATCAAAAAAAATCAATCACTGATAATTTGGCATTCAAATGATGGTATATTAATATTTGTAACACTACTCTTAGGTGTTCCTCACGGTTAACCCATGTCTTTGAATACACCAGGATTTCATCCAAAAACACCATAACAAATGAGTCTAGATATCATTGAAATGTCTAATTCAAGAAATCCAGGAATACCACTTCTTCATTCATCAAACTGAAAGGAATGAAAACATATTCGTAGTGGACATATTTTCTTCTGAAAGCTATCTTTGGAATATCTTCCTTTTAAAATTGAAATTTGTGATATCTAGATTGTAATTCAATCTTGTAGAACCATTGAGCTCTCCTACGTTGATAAAATAGGTCATCTATGCATCGAAGTGGGTATATGTTCTTTATCATAACTTGGTTATTATTATGATAATCAATACATAGCCAAATAGTTTCACCTATTTTCTTCACGAACAAGACAGGTGCTTCCCATAGATACATACTTGGCTGAATGAAACGCTCTCTATTCATGTCCTCCAACTACACTTTCAATCCCCATAACTCTATTGGTGTCATCTAATTAGACAGAAGAGAAATAGGACTAGTCCTATGAAGGAGATGAATTGTAAACTCTGCTTCCCATAGAGGTGGTAACCTTGAGAAATTCATGGGAAATACATTTGTAAATTGATCCACAGCTACTGGAAAACTATCTTCCTCGATCTCTTCCATTGATTCCATTGTCAACGCTGCCAACTTATTAGAGATCATTCCCACCATTGGTGCCAAAAATCTCTTTTCTCCTTTTTTACCATCCTCTCTCCTCAGAATAGATGGTCAACTCTGTCCTCGGTCATGAAACTAAATTATCTCTTATAATAGTCAATTTGAGCCTTGAACATTAGAAACCAATCCATACCAATTGTTACATCATAGACATCCATCTCTAACATTGAGAAGTCTCATTTCAGCTAAGTTCAATCAATAGTTATTGCACATGCTCTACATGCAATGGATTGACATTATCTTTCACCGAGGGGAGTTTTTAATTTTAAAATAATGATAATCATTTCTAGTTTTTAACATAGAAAGTCAATAACGTGAGAATAAATGAAGGAATTTGTTTAAATAGTGTCAAACATCACTTGCACATAAGTAAAATTAAAAAGATTTGTACCTATCACTGTAGATTGTCCAACCAGATCATCGACAATCATCTGCTCATCTCCATACAATTTCTTTATAACTGCACTCTAAAATTTATTCCCTTGTTGTGATTTTCCTTGATAAGGAGTCATGGTATTCTGAGAATCACCACAGCTAGCTCTGATATGTTGATGTGTTTGATTCTGTTGTCCTCACCCTGTTGAAACATGTGATGCTTGCGATGCCTCAAAAGTGTTTCAAGCACCTGACCTCAGAGCACTATGACAATAGTAATAAAGATGCCCAATATTCTTTCAAATATCTCATGGTCTTGGTTGTGATGTATGCTCTCTCTTTTTGTGGTCATGTGAACCACATTGGAAATAGCCATCTATGCTCTTGGGTCGTGGAGGATGGTTCAGTGATCCGACAGTCAGATTCTGATTCCTGCTCAAAACCATGAAATAGGTGTCTATCTTTCACTTTCTCGCAGCATTGGATTTCCCTTCATTCTCTATAGTTATCATCGTTCTTCCTCCTCCCATATCTCCATATATGTCTTGCTCTGCCATCCCCGCCCGGTTCACCAACTCTGTATAATTAGTAATACAGGGCACCGTAATATTAGATCGAATCTCCTAACATAGATTCGATTTGAATATGTCTACCTTCATGGAAGTAATATCTACAACCTCTAGTGAAAAGTGCACTAAATTCATGGATTTATCTGCAAAATCCATTACAATAAGATTCTCCTACTTCAGGCTAAATAAGTTTGTCTTCCTCTGGATCTTGAACGCATGAGGATAGAATTTTTTTAAAAAAATTACTTAAAATCCTCCCATGTAAGGCCTTGATCCCCTTTAGCATGCCTTGCCAATTCCCACCACTGACATGAAATATCATAAAGAATTTACATTGTGATCTTGACATTGAGCTCTATCAGTGTGCCGATGAATTCAAAAATGTGATTCATCCTGCTCAGCCAAACATCAACCTTTTCATGTTTAGAATCACCCCTAAAATTGATGGATTCTGCCTCATGAATTGGATGGAGTGATCTACATTACATGGCCCATCCCACCGATTCCCAGTGTCCACAACTTGGAATGCTTGGATGATACTCTGTACCATTTCTTGGTTTACTTATGTCTTAGGTGCAACCACATTCTCTACAGCTTACTCTGGTTGGTTCCTACAATGTCTGCTGAGTGCCATTTTCTAAACAAAAGACAAACTTTGTATGTCTCACTCTCTAGTAACTGATATCTTATCATTTAAAATTTTACCACATTGATTATCACAACATTTTTTCCCAAAAAAACCATTTTACATGTTCATCCATTTTTATAACTTTCAACTTGATTTTTGAAAATTAAATCATTTTAAAAATACTATAAGAATTCCCTTTTTCAAAATCATTCATTTGAAAAAATATTTCATAATTTTTCAAAAATCAATATTTTTTTACAACATAAATCATTACTCAAAATGATGTATGCACTCCTAGTAGTAATTCATTTCTTTACAATTCATTTCATTCTCATCTCATTGGCTAAACCAATGATAATTAGGTTTCAAAATCCTAGAAGTTACTCCAAACAATTATATACCCATCTTCCTGGTAACATTATGTTCAGAATAAAAGGTTTATCTATGTCCTTTTATGCTATACATTTCATGTTCTGACAATCCAACTCTTTTATATGATTCCAACACTAGGAATAGACAAGAAAGAGTTCCAACTCCAAGTATAAGAACTTTAATGACTACTTGATTGGAAAGGACCGAACAAGATTATAACATTTGTAAGGACCCGCTAATTCTCACCGGCATGTGAATACAATGAATAATTACTTGGACTTAAGACACATCCCTAAGATGACAAAGGATATAAATAAATGATGAAGGATTTCAAAGAATGTGGGAGATGATTTACCATTTATTATATAAAAACAACAACATGAAAACCCATCAACAAACAAATCACTATATGATGCATGAAATAAACTAATATATTTCAAGTCATTCTTTTTTAAAAACCAACCAAGGTATTCTATAGTTGAATAGAAACCAAAATTAATTTAAACTGTATAAAGACCATGAATAAACTACAAGGAAATATCAAGACTCCATGATCCAAAATCTTTATTCCCCATCATCACCAAGTAGTCCAAATTATCATGACATGGTGCTAAGGAAGTGTGATACTTTACCATTTCCCAAGTCCCAAAAGGCAGCATATTAGAAAGCACCAATGTGTCAAAGCAGGGGTGAGTATAAAACTCAATAGGTTTTCCCAATGACTTACCTACTCATGCCTCTATGTTAGAGTGTTTAGAACATTATATAAAATTGTTAATATAAATCAATTTACCAAAATAGTTTATAACCAAATATAAACAAGTTTGAAAAAAAATATAACCAAGTTTAAGAAAAAGTATACGAAACCCATTTTCAGCAAGTTATTTTATATAAAATAACTAATCAAGGCTTATAAACAATTTATATTTTTTTATTTTGGAATACCCATTCCATAGTTCACACCACACCAACACATGCATGCTTCATTCGACAGTTCCATACTCATGAGCGGTCTCTTGTCCAACAACCTTGTGTCCCACTTATACCCACCCCTGATCCAGGGTCACGTGCCCTATACCCCAATGGTACTCATCTCTTATCTAGGTCATATAAATCATGAACTCATAGCAACACCATCTATTCCAAATATTTCCATTACCAAAATAAACCACTTCAATAAAATGGAACTTTTATTGAAATCCAAAGCATAACAAAATTCAAAGTATCCATTTTTTCAATAAAAGATTCCCTTTTATTGAAAACATATAATCCAAATCATGTTCCTTAATTTCATAAAAATCCCCATTTTAAATCTCCATTTTAAAAATTAAGAAAATAGACACTTTTTCATTAACCCAATTCTCCAGATTTCACAAACTTTCACTATAGAAGATTCCTAATAGGTGTACAACATACAATTCACAATCAATTAGGCACAATAAATTAAATTTGAAAGCATGCCAATCTGTTATACGAATAGGAGTCGAGAATGAAGTATCATACCTTGAATATTTTGATGAAAAACAACAACTGAAGAATTCTCAAAAAAAAGTTGATTATTCAATGAAATAGCCTTAGATCTCTTCTCCTATCTACAAAAAAGACAACTCTCAACTTATTTTGGAAAAAACATTGATCTACCCATAATGGGCATAGATCTTAAAACTTAGGGGATATGAGAATTAGATCTAAGAGAACACTTACTCAAAGATGCGTACCGTAGATGCAATGAATATTTAAAGCTGATATGGTCAATCTGAAAGAAGGGGTGCCTCTAAAAATCACATAGATATTGTCTAGGGTCGGGAGAAAATAGGTCTAGAAAGAATAAACTAAGTGAAACTACAAAGCATGTGACATTAATCTGGGTGCACGATCGCTCATGACATGTACCACCTGGTCTTGACATGAAGGTGATGCTAGATAATTGCGCTGAAAAACCATCACCTTGAGTAAAAAACATGATTTTTCCACTTCGCGACATTTACCACAAGTACACAATGTGTACCAGCTCACAGCATGATCTCACCATTCACGACCTAAAACCAATTCCATGTACATGGTGTGTACCTATTCTGTATCCTGTGTTATGTAACACCCCAAGCTTCCGTGGTGCGTTTCCCTTTGAATAATGTAGTAGCTTTCGTTGTACACAACTTGGAGTTTTAACACACCACCACCAATGAAACTAGCCGTTATTAATAGCAATACACAGTTTTTGAAATTTTAAAAATTTAAAATTTCAAAATAGACTTCATTTTTGGATTCGTAATATCAAAATTAGCTTAGGTTGAGTTTTTTATATTTTTCTGAGAACATTCAATTTTTTATTAATAGTGAAAAACACTATGTTATTCTTTTAATCCAACTTTTTATTTAAATAGATAGATATTTTATTTTAATTTATTTTAGGTCGAAATAGATACATAATACATATACATTTTCAATGACGTTCATTGGACTCATTTTATATTAAGTTTAGATATATAAATTTTATTGAACATTTTATCGTCTTTTACCCAACTTCTAGGAGGATTTACAAATTTTCATAAAACCTAATTTTACCGCTTTTGTGAGTTTAATTTCACAAATCCAAGAGACACTATTAACATTATTATGTAAAATGTGGTTCAATAAGATGAAAATAATTGTTGGTGAATAGTAACTTTTTACTTTATTTTACCACGGTTACAAGTAAATAGGGTAATTAAGGGTAAAAATGATTTTATAATTACCCGACCACATGTCCTAATTCTATTGGATAAGTGTAATTCGACCAAAAACAACCTTAGGAATAAAGTTTAATCCTTTTGGTCCACTTGGATTAGATTAGGACATTTATTATTATTTTATTTAAATAATAGTTAAAAGTGTAAAATTCAAAGTTTAATAACTAAACCATTTTAATATAGGGCTACACACGATATAAATTAGACTATAAATATTCATTAGAAAGATAAAAATATATCCTATATAATTTTATTTTATTTAAAAAATTTATACATTAAATAATTTAATTTATTTATGACACAATGACGATGCATTAATTAAATTATTAATGAAATATTAAAATAATTGATAATATAAATATCCAAATAAATGTAAATTGAGACTTCTTTTATTAAAATAATTTTATAGGTTAATATGACATGTTATGGTTGATTAAATAATTTTTTTTGATGTAATCATGTTGTTATTATTTTCACAAAAACCTAATACAAAATGTTGTCAAAATTGACATAATTGAGTTTTAAAAAAAATACTATATTATTAATTGATATAATATTCCTAAAAATATAAAGTTCAGCCAAAAGAAATAGATAAAGTTATATTTATTATTAATGAACCACTTGGGGTTCTCTTTTATTGTTATAGTAAGTTTATTAACCATATAATATAAAAATTCAAAGAGACATGGTAAATGTTGAACTATTTAACTAAGATTTAAGTCTAAAAGAAAAGGTTAATATATTGACATAAACCTGTCTAAAACCTATTTTTTGAGATTTTTTCAACCAATCCCCACCTTATCCTCTAAAAAATTATTTTTGAGCCATTATAAAGCAAATATGATTTTATTATAAAATTATATTTCATGTTTTTCTAAAAGTGACCCTCCCTTCTCTTATAAAAGGGTTCTTCCCCTTATCTTAAATTCACACCTCCAAAGCCATTTGGCTCAGCCAAAACCTGTAAAACTGTACTCTAAACTATCCTACCTTATACCTAGAGGCATTACTTTTATCATAATGCCAACCTATAGATCCCTTTTGATCAACTCGAAAGGAAACACAAGAAGAAGTGGTAATAATTTCCCCACCCTCTTTCAAGTTCTTTTCTTCTTCCACTTCCTCTTTCATTGTTGTGTCCATACCAAAATAAAAAAATCCATTACCTTATACACACATTGATGTTATTATAAATATGTTCAAACCATATTGGTTATTCTATCTATACTATAAATCAAAAAGGCACCACATGTGAGTACGTACGACTAATCGTCTCCACGCCGTGGTGTAGTTTGTTATTCAAATTATTCATTATTTGGATGGGTATAATAATGAGTATAACTGATGTAAATAATATATATTAAATTTTAAAGATTATTTATATATGATATACCATTCAATTACAAAGTATTTCACCATAAATATAATGATATTGTCGCTTGTGCGCACGTACGGATTACCGTCTCCACGGACACGATGAGATTAATTCTCCATCGTAATCATTCAAGAATAATTTTAATTTTATGATTAAAAATAAGTTTTATGAACATAAAATCATTATATATATGAATCAAATACATCCTATCCATAACATACATGTCTTTCATAACCATTCATATAAAGAAAAACAAATCAGTTAACACCCGAAACGATGATACTACTAAAATATTATTAACAAAGAAATATTATAAGATCATATATGATATCATATTTATATATATGATTCATGTATAATTTAAGTACAATTTTTTAACTATTATACAGTAGGTTAACATTCCATCGACTACAGAAAATTATAATGTAATGGTTAATTCTACAATCCTTTACTTATCTGAGGTTGTTCATCTAATGGCCCGAAGGCCTTCATTTTTTATTGATTTTTGATAATCCACATTCCAAGGGGTGAGGTGGAACCCTTACAAAACCCGTAGGCATAGGTATTACATGGCTTGTAGGCCTTAGATAAATTCATTTCCCCTAGGCTTTAAACATATCATATAACCTAGACTAACTACTTTGAACTACTCCTCCCCAGCAACTTCATCGTGAAATCTTCTCTCCAACTTCGCATGGGGAAAGATCCTTGCTCCACCTCCTTCTAAAACTTGTTCCTTTGTAGTTTTTTTGGTTTTCATTTGCAATTGAGGTGGCCCAAAGGCCTTGAGGTGGCCCGAAGGCCTTACTGACCTGAAGTCCTGGGTGGCCTGAAGGTCTTAAAGGACTGGGGGACTAAATCGATGGGACCTCTTTATCATCCACATCTGTGTTTTCTTAAAAATTTTATTCAAAACATTATTAATATATACTATACAATGTGTAAAATTAATATTTACCCTTATTATACCATATATATTTTGAAAGTAATCTTTCCTTCATTTTCCAAACAGGGTACTTTATGACCTTTTCGACAAAAATTGGGTAAGAATGTCTTTTTTTAACTTATACGACGGGTGCGGCTATTTCCCCCGTTATAACATCATTGAAGCTTCCCATGGAATATTATAATAAAATTTTCAAAATAAATGTTTTCTTTTATAATTATATGACTTCTAAATGGTTTCAAAATACATTGAGATATTTTTCTAAAAAAAAAATTATTTCATCTATGTCAATATCCTTTGATGGATTTTAAGCTTGTTTGAAGTTGATTTTTTATGATACAAAAAAATCATATTGTATTGAAGGTTTTGTGATATGTTTGACTTTGTAAGTGATATTTTTACACCATTCATGGTTTATGGATAATGTATTGACATTTCATATGGTAGTTTTAATACGAATGTTTATGTTGTGTTTAACACTTTTTATATGAGGAATGCATTGGACTTAGTAAGTGACTAGTGGAGCCTGATATAGCTCCTCGATGTATCGGTAGGTCTCATGAGAAAAAGTAGTGTCTTGGAACAAGTCCTTGACAAAATCTTATTTGTAGTCTTGGTACAAGGCCTTGACTATCTGGTTATGAAGTCTGGCATTATGCATTCCATCATTATAAAAATGGATATTGATATTGCATGTGATTATTCGACTAGTAAACTATCCATGTGAATATATAAATGGAATAATTTGTTTTATATTGGAAAATTTATAAAGATGTTTATGTTAAAAAGGCTTATGATTTAGTCTTATAAATTACCTTAATTTTTTATGCTTATTTATGAAAGTTCTTTCTTATATTGTTATCCTTACAGAGCATCTGAACTAACCCCTTTCTATGTTTTATTTATCCCAGGATGTGAAGAAATATTTTATGGCTGACTTATAGGGATATTCTAAGGATATAAGTGTGGTCAATAGGGACAAAATGTTGTTGATGTTTTTATTTCATTATTTAATGTAAAACATATGAATGTATCTAGTACTTCCAAGGCTACTAAACCGATCGGTCTTTTACAATTTGATCCCTTTTGATCGTCAAAATTTTATGTAATAATGCATTGAGTTTGGGTAATTGGGATCGGGGAGTTACAGTTGGTATCATAGGAAGTTTAGTACAAACCTTGGAAGCTAGATTTATAAAAACTCTGATTATAGAACATTGCCCTAAGATAGATTTTGAGGATTAGTATAGAATAACTTCCTAGAATTTTGGTAATGTAGAGATTTTTTGAGTTTTCCAAGAAATACATTCCTTTCTAGATACAAGTAGGTAGAGGCTACTCTATAATAGATGTATCTAGGGGTAAAACCCAAAAACACTGATTGAGGCAGACTCGAATGGGAGCTAGTTAATGACAACATTTCTTGCTGCACTCTTGGTTACGACACTCCTATGGGATATGCTTAGGATATTTCGCATTTTTATTACAAACAATTATGAATAATTTATGAGTATATACCTTCTCAATGAAAAATTTTTTGTGATTATGGATTATATCCATAAACTGTTCAATTTAAGTTAAGTGTTTTACAAGTTTAGAATTATGAATTGTGATTCATAAACTAATATATTATATGAAATTGTTTAGAAATGGAATCTAGTGGAAGGAATGGAAATTGTATCAATCCATGTAGTACATTTAGGTATTTCCCTCCTACTCAAGATAATTATAGTGGATTTGGTGATGCAACTGGTGATGATCAGTATCTCACCATACTCGGGCAACTCACTCAGGTTATGAATAATAACCTTACCCGTATGGAGCACCCTGATCCACAATGTGGAGGATCAATGTTTTACCGCTTCATGAGACAACAGCCACCAACATTAAATGGGAGTACAAATCCATTAGTAGCTAAGAAATGGATAAATTTCTTAGAATTTTTTTTCATGCTTTGGGAGTAGCGAAAGGGAAAAACTTGTCATGGCAGTTTATCGCCTCATGAGAGATGTGGATTAATGGTGGTAATTGATCCAAAACATAAAGGAAGATGAATAAGTATATAACATGGAATGGTGGGAGTTAAAAGAGTTTTTCTTAGAAAAATACTTTCCTTGTTACCATGAAGTGGATATGGAATGTTAATTTCTGAGTTTGATGCAAACAGAGGATTAGAATGTCGCAAAGTATGAGGCTAACTTTACAAGGTTAGCAAGTCATGTAGAAGATTATATATGTAACCCAAGGAGTAATATTGATCGATTCATTGAAGGGTTAAAACCATTTCTTCATCAGGATCCCGTCTCACAATGCTTCTCATTGTATGAATATATAGTCTTATGCACTATCAAGACAGAAAAATAATTATCTTAGTCATAAAACTTTAAAGAAAAGCAAGAGAAAAAGTGATCTACTAAACACTCTATAAATGGAAATAAGCGGAATAAGGGAAAAGTAGAATATCTATCCAGTGGTAAATGTGGGAAGAAACACACGTTACTTTCCTGAAGGGAAATGGAGTCTATTACATGTGTGCTAAAAAAGGCCACAAATCTTGTGATTACAAGGGGAAAAAGAGCTTGTCAATGTTGACTGCTAAAATTATAGATAAAAGGGGAATTATGCAAATGCATGTCCTAATCACCAAGGTAACTTACCTCATAAATGGTCAAATGAGAAAGGCCAAGCTTATGCGATCACTACTGCTGAGGTTGAAGCTTCGAAAGATGTGGTGGCAGGTAATTTAATGGTTTCCTCAAGTTAAGCCAATGCATTATTTGATTCTGGATCATTTCATTATTTCATATCTACCTATTTTACTGAGAAAATTAGATATTTTCAATTTTATTTAACATGGGAGTTTTCAATAAAAACACCTAAGGGAAGTATCATCACAACAATGTTTTTTAAATCAGTTCCCATTAGGGAATATAAATGTTTTTATCTTCTGATCTCATCGTCACACCCATGATTGAATTTGATATAATCCTCAGAATGGATTGCATTTTGGACCATGATACAAAAATTTATTATAAGAATAAAGAGGATAAATTTTTTGATGATGATAAGGAGTACCTTATCTTTAGAGAAAAAATATCACCACAAGATTCTTATCTAGATCCATCCCCAATACCTCTACAAAACTTAATTATTAGGGAAGAATATAATGAAATAACTATGGGTGAGGAAAATAATGTTCGAATAGAGGAAGTACATGTTGTGGAAGAATATGTTGATGTGTATCCAAAGGATTTACCTAGACATCCTCTAGATAGAGAAATTGAGATTTCTATTGATTTAATTCCTGGTTCAAGGCCCATATCGAATACCCCTTATAGAATGTCTACTATGGAATTAGTGAACCTAAAGAAACAACTAGAGGAATTGAGTAATAAGGGATTTATTTTCCCTAGTATTTCTACATGGGTAGCCCCTCTCCTTTTTGTTAATAATAAAGAGGGATCTTTGAGGTTGTGCATTTACTACAGGGAGATAAATGTTATAACAATAAAGAACAAGTATCCCCTACCTTACATTGATGATTTATTTGATTATCTTCATAGAGCTCAATATTTTTCAAATATTGACCTTTTATCTTGATACCATCAGTTGTGCGTGAAGAAGGAAGAAATTCAGAAGACAGCATATAATGAACCATACTTTACAGACATTGTTTTTACTTCAGAATTTAATCACACTTATTACAACATATAAAAAACCAGGAAAGGACCGTATAGGTATAATGTCTTTAGAAACTGGGAAAGATAAACAACTAGTGTAGAGACCCGAAGCTTAACGTACATGAACATTACATTACTTTTGCGGAATACTTAGTACATAACAAAAAACACACACACAAGGATCGTAATAGTTTAGTGTCTTTGGAAACTCGGAACGTAATCTTCTAATCGTGGTGAATGATCTTCAATATCTCCCATAAAGATCTTCCCTTTTTTTACCTAAAACCTTTCTTTATATCCTCGGGAAAAGAAAACATAAAAGGGTGAGCTCAAATGCTCAGTAAGGGTAAACAAAAGAAATATAAATCTCATCGTATACACAAGCACATATCTTTTGGAAATCTTAACCTGCAAAAAATATCATAATTTCATAACAGGGGATAAATCATGGAAGTGAAATGTGATCACAATAATCATAACTTAAATCATGAAACATTGTGGCATACACACATAATCATAAAGAATCATTTCTTGTTAGTCAAGACTCATTGGCAAGACTATCTTAGTGGACAAAGTCCCTTTCTGAACCGAGTCACCCTCGTTCCAGTCCTGTTTCACTGAACCGGTATAACCTATCGTTCCAGCCATGTCTATCTCATGAGATATAAAATCATTACCCAATGCATTTTAGGGAGATATAGGTCCCACCCATCTTATAATAAATCCTTTCATATGTGTGCCACATAATCATAAATCATACATCATCGCATAACACATGTAACAAAAATGGGATTCTTGAAACATCATGACATCATAAAACAAATCATATAAGGTAAATGACTTCATAAAAAATAATTCCCTCACAACATAATCAAATCAATGTAACAATAGGGATAAAAACAGAACCCTATATTATCTTAGAAGGAAAATAATTTTGATAAAACATTTGAACTCCATTCTTGAGGAAAATATCCTTTCTACTTCAAAAACATATTTCCTTTCTTAACATGTCATATGACTTTAAAATAAAATAAGTTGATTAAAAATAAACTTGAAAACTTGTAATGGAAGCTTCTTGGAAATAATGTTTTAAAAATCCATTCATGTCGTATAAGTTAAAAAAATCATTCTTTGTACTTTTGTCAGAAAAGTCAAAAAGTACCTCGTATGAAAAAAGACAAAAGATTCCTTTCATATCTTTTACTAAAAACTCACCGAAGGGTAAAATAGGATTTAAAAAATTCTAGGTGAATGTAAATAATATTAAATATTGTGGAAATATGGATGTGGATGATAAAATACACCCCAGTAAATTTCAAAGTATAAACAATCTCGGATAAAAATGAGATTGTGATATTTTCCCTTACCTTAGGTCCGATTTGCATTGTATGTGTCCGAAGCTCCTGTATAATGGTTTAAATAATTTTATTGACTTATTCCAGAATCATACATATTTATATGATATCATATATGGTCATATTCTTAGCTTCTTGTTAGTAATATTTCATTGTTACTTGTTACTCGGGTCTTTATAACTGTTTCTTCTTATGCATGTTTTGTCGAATAAATTCTTATTCTTATCTTTAGGATATAGATAATTCATTTCCAGAATGGTATTAGTGTAGTATATACCATCTTCATTCATTCAATTCATTTATATAATCATTATGAAATGAAGATCATGTAGAACGAGTCGCATCACATCGTGGAGACGGTATTCCGTACGTACGCACGAGTGATGATATCGTTCCTATGATCGTGGAATTGTATTGCAGTATATATATATTATTTCAGTATCAATATTACTTTATAATAATCATAAATAGTTACTCATTACACCATTATACCCATCCTTGTAAGGTGATGGTGGAAAATAGATTACACCACGGCGTGGAGACGGTATTCCGTACGTACGCACGCGCGGTGATTTCATTTTTCCGTAGGATGGATAGAAGGTGAATTAGGGTTGTTTCATATTTATAATAACATATCAGTATGTAATTAATACTTATGTTATTACTTTATCATGAAATAACTATAAAAGAAGAAGTTGAAGAAGAAAGAAATTGAAAAGATCGGTAATGGATATTACCTCTTCTTTGGAACGTCTCTTTGAATCCTCCACTTAGGGAACTAATATTGGTCTTTGAAGAAGACCAGGAACTCTAGGATTATTCTAGGGAAGTGGAGAAGGGATTTTGGCAGGGTTTGGCCGAGCTTGAGTGCTCAAATTTGTGTGAGGAGGAGGGGGAGGAGGTGCCCTTTTATAAGGGAGGAGAGGGGCACCTTAGGAATATCTCAAAATATTATTTTATATTAAATTCAAAATCGGTTTATAATGGTTCAAAAGGGTCTTATTTCGAAGCTAAAGTGGGTATGGGTCTCAATCCTATCAACCAATAGGATTCAGACAGGTTTAGGTTATTATTTTAACCTTATCAATTAGATTTAACTCTAAGTTAAATAATTTAACTTTTACCCTCTCTTTTTGTTTTCTTACACTATATGGTTAATACACATACTATAACATGCCAAACGAACCCCAAATTGTTTATTATTAATATATATATCCTTATATAAGTCATTTGGCCAAACCTTAGATTTTGAGGAATAAAATAACAATTACTAATATAATATTTGATTTAAAAACTATTTTGTGTCAATTTTGACACTATTTGATATATGATTTTTGTGAAAGTCATAACAGAATTATATGTTCAAACCAAGTTGATTAAATCAACACTAATATATCATAGTGACCTAGAAAATTAGTGGGATTCATTAAAAGTCTCAAATTACATTTATTTTGGTGTTTATAACTTCAATTATGTCAATATTTCATTAATAAGATAATTAGTGCATCATCTTTGTGACATGAATAAATTAAATTATTTGATGTCTAAAAATTACAAATAAAATTCCATTATGTAGGAAATCTTTTTAGATTTCTAATGAATATTTATAGTTGAATTTATCTTATGTATAACCCCATATTAAAAATGTTTTACTTATTAAACTTAGATTTTAACTATTTTAACCCTTCTTTAAATAAATTTATAATAAATGTCATAATCTAATCCAAGTGGGCCTAAGTGGTCATATTTTATTCCTAAGATTATTTTTTGTCGAATTACACTTGTCCAATAGAATTAGAACATGTGTTATGGTAATAATAATATCATTTTTACCCTTAATTACCATATTTACTTTTAACCGTGGTAAATAAAAGTAAAAAGTTACTATTCACCAAAAATTATTTTCATCTCATTGAACCACATTTTACTTACTGACATCAACCGTGTCTCTCGTATTTTTGAAATTCCATTCACAGAAGAGGTAAAATTAAGTTTTATGAAAAATTCAGTTTTTTTAACTACAACTTAGTAGTTTCACTATTCATCAAAAATTGATGATTTTCAGAACAATGCCAAAATTTTATCCTAAGATATATTTCATATTCCGAATTCAAAAATGAAGTCTATTTTACCAAATTCATATCATATAAGTTTCATTCATTAATTTTATAATTAGATCCCGCTGTTAAAACAAATAGCGTGTTTTTAAGAAACAATATCTATCAAAAGATTGGCACTTGTTTATGTCTGGTTTAAATGAGATATTACATCCAATGACCAACATTGTATTAAATTTAAAAAATATATTCTAAATATACTTTAAAACCACTCAAATTAATAATTTATCACTATTAATTATTTCGATTGAAAAATTTGTTTTTAACTAAAATTTAGTAATTTTCACTATTCATCAGAATATGAAAGTTATCTGAAAAGTACCAAAATTTCACCTTAGGCTAAATTCGATACTCCGAATCCAAAAATTAAGTCCATTTTGAGAGAAAAAATTTCTAAAATTTTAAAAAGTGGTTATTACTATTCATAACGGCTAGTTTTAATAATATTTTAATAACATATCGTTGTTTCGTGAAACTCAGTATTGCGTACTACACACGCTATCGAGGAAGGTTGTGATTGCGTGTAATGCAGGGAAAGTCAAGGATGCGTGTTGTGAAAGCTCCTTTGGGTGTAGCGTACAACACAAGACATTAATAAAATTAAAAAGAATATTTTTCATAAAATCTCGGGTTGTTACATTCTACCCCCCTTAAAATGAATTTCGCCCTCGAAATTCGTCGGGGTTATAAATAGTTTACTATTCAAAAGTTTCTTTAATAGAAACCCACATCGTAAAAAGGAATACCAAAACCAATCTATAAAAACAAAAGTATGAAACGTAATGGTTACCCAAATAAACTAATCACTGGGTTTTCACATAGGTGAAAATATGGATATATAAGAGAAATCTAACAATCATATTCTGATGGAGAGTGGTAGAGAACATGGCTATGGAAAAGATAGAAATCACAAATCCATAAATTTGTGATGATCTAAGGTACCATCTGATTAATCAGATATAAGATCACTAGGACAACATTTTTGGTTTTCATGATCATTTCCCTAAAGTTGATGAATTAAAAGAAATACTTACATGATTTTGGTACAATCTCACTATTGTTCGTGAATTGAACAATTTCCACTTCATATCATAAAGAAATGAAGTTGAATTTGTTATTCATGAAGTGTTAGCATATCATGTGATAGAATGATGGGTCGTTCCATCTATTTCAAACAAAAGGTTAGCAAAAGTTATAAGTCCATCTTATAATGAGATTAATCGTATATGGTTCCAAAAATGAACTTATACTTCATATATCATACCGCTTAATAAAATAAAACTAGTTTCTACTAAACAGGGACTTCCTGTAGGCCAGTGGTAGGCGATAAAGGCCAGTCGCACTTCGGTTGTGGGTTCGATTCCCACAGCCTTGTCCGACGCGATGGGATGTCGCCCGTTCTGTAGGTTGTCCTTTTTCTAAAACTATATTACTATAACATCCCATCAACAATATCGAAAAAAACTTCTATCCTTAAACAATACTAACTTATGTCCGACATAATCCATTCCAATCTTTAGGCTTATCCATAATACTGCAGTCTACTCTCATAACATAGTGAAAACGATTACCAGATATTTAATACCATCGTTGAACCCCATATATCATAAGATATGTTTTGTTGGTCACATTCCAAACATTCAAAGTCTTTAATCATGTATTCTATTGAATACCCATTGAAACTTAGTGAAAACATAAATGTAGTTAAAAGTTAACACTTTCCACATACCAAAATCCTCAAAATTATTTATACTCCAACCATGATATCACTTAGTCCTTATATCAATCATGAGCTCATGAATACTGTTAAACATTTCATTTTCTTGTTTTCCCTTCATTATGCGCATATCATCTTATTTCCAAAAATATCTCAATCACTTTGAATACCACATTAGACCAATACATAAATATTCCAATACTCCATGATACAATATTATTTTGTAATCCCATTACATTAGCACTTAATCATTCCACCACATAGTTGTCATATTCAACATCTCCAATAGTGATCGCATGTGACTTCCCTTTGTCCTTTGCCTTCAGTGGTTGCTCGTGTTGATCATCACTAACCCTTGGATTAGGGAATTTATTAGCATAATGCCCCATTTCCTTGCACTTGAAGCATTGATGTGTTAGTGGTGCGTTCTCTGCAGTGTTTGCTTTATTCACATCATTAGAAACCCTTTTTCCATTACTTCAACACTCAGCTACTCGATGACCTTCTTTTCCACACTTAATAAATTTTCTAGTCCCTTTAAGACAATCTCCATCATGCTTCTTTCCACACTTTGTGCATAAGGAAACATTAATCTTCTTTTCACCATTATTCTGAGATTTCTCCTTGAACTCCATCTTTCGTTTCTTGTCAAAACGATGAGATGGATATGTAACACCAACTTCCATTTCGACCTTGATAGCACAACGCACAATTTCTTCATAGCTACTGACGTCTCTTATAGCTAATTCCCTTCGAAGACTTGGTTTTAAGCCACTGAAAAATCGATCAACTTTACTTTCAGGTTGGATGATAATGCCAGATGCATACCTTGCATGTCTTGTAAAATTTACTTCTTATATACCAACAGATTCATCATCCTTCTGCTTCAGCTCAAGAAACTCCTTTTCCATCTTTGTTCGAAGAATATGAGGGAAGTACTTACTAGAAAACAAGTTCTTGAACTCATCCCATTCCATGGACTCAATTTCATCTCTTGGCCTCGTATTCTTGATAAGATTCCACCATTGATCAGATTCACCTTCCAAACGATGTACTGCTAAGATGAATTTATCATGTTCAGAACATTGACGAACTGAAAATATCTTTTCAGTGGTATTGATCCATTGTTCAGCAACAAGTGGATCGGAAGTCCCACTGAAATAAGGTGGACGTTGCCTCATGAAGGACTCAATAGAATATTGTTCCCTTCTCTGCTCATTTGGAATTCCAGAATGATTCATAGCTTGTGTAAGTATATCAATAATATTTTTCACTCCATATCCCATAACATTTGTTTGTTCAGGAGGGAAATCATTGCATTGTCCATTGCATTGATCAACACAGTTCCTTCGGGTTCCAGCCATCGTCTAAAACCCAAAAAGAATAGTGTGAGAGGCAAAAATCATGCTAGGGAAAACAACATAATAAAGGGGGAGTACCTTCAATATCTAACATCTTAGATTTAATTCTAAGATCGTTAGCGTAATTCTAGTACTATAACCTATACTTATACTTAACCTTAGGGACATCCCTAGACATACCTTAGAAATATCTCTAGGGATCTCACTAAAGTTCTCGCATCCTATTTTCCAAAGGTTGACTAAACCTTTCCTCTGATACCAACTGTAGAGACCCGAAGCTTAACGTACATGAACATTACATTACTTTTGCGGAATACTTAGTACATAACAAAAAACAAACACACAAGGATCTTAATAGTTTAGTGTCTTTGGAAACTCGGAACGTAATCTTCTAATCGTGGTGAATGATCTTCAATATCTCTCATAAAGATCTTCCCTTTTTTTTACCTAAAACCTTTCTTTATATCCTGGGGAAAAGAAAACATAAAAGGGTGAGCTCAAATGCACAGTAAGGGTAAACAAAAGAAATATAAATCTCCTCGTATACACAAGCACATAACTTTTGGAAATCTTAACCTGCAAAAAAGATCATAATTTCATAACAGGGGATAAATCATGGAAGTGAAATGTAATCACAATAATCATAACTTAAATTGTGAAGATTGGTGTCATACACACATAATCATAAAGAATCATTTCTTGTTAGTCAAGACTCATTGGCAAGACTATCTTAGTGGACAAAGTCCCTTTCTGAACCGAGTCACCCTCGTTCCAGTCCTGTTTCACTGAACCGGTATAACCTACCGTTCCAGCCATGTCTATCTCATGAGATATAAAATCATTACCCAATGAATTGGAGGGAGATATAGGTCCCACCCATCTTATAATGAATCCTTTCTTATGTGTGCCACATAATCATAAATCATACATCATCGCATAACACATGTAACAAAAATGGGATTCTTGAAACATCATGACATCATAAAACAAATCATATAAGGTAAATGACTTCATAAAAAATAATTCCCTCACAACATAATCAAATCAATTTAACAATAGGGATAAAAACAGAACCCTATATTATCTTAGATGGAAAATAATTTTGATAAAACATTTGAACTCCATTCTTGAGGATAATATCCTTTCTACTTCAAAAACATTTTTCCTTTATTAACATGTCATACGACTTTAAAATAAAATAAGTTGATTAAAAATAAACTTGAAAACTTTTAAAGGAAGCTTCTTGGAAATAATGTTTTAAAAATCCATTCATGTCGTATAAGTTAAAAAAATCATTCTTTGTACTTTTGTTGGAAAAGTCAAAAAGTACCTCGTACGAAAAAAGACAAAAGATTCATTTCAAATCTTTTACTAAAAACTCCCTGAAGGGTAAAATAGTATTTAAACAATTCTAGGTGAATGGAAATAATATTACATATTGAGGAAACATGGATGTGGATGATAAAATACACCCCAGTAAATTTCAAAGTATAAACAATCTCAGATAAAAATGAGATTGTGATATTTTCCCTTACCTTAGGTCCGATTTGCTTTGTACAAGTCCGAAGCTCCTGTATAATGGTTTAAATAATGTTATTGACTTATTCCAGAATCATACATATTGATATGATATCATATATGGTCATATTCATAGCTTCTTGTTAGTAATATTTCATTGTTACTTGTTACTCGGGTCTTTATAACTTTTTCTTCTTATGCGTGTTTTGTCGAATAAATTCTTATTCTTATCTTTAGGTTATAGATACTTCATTTACAGAATGGTATTAGTGTATTATATACCATATTCATTCATTCAATTCATTTATATAATCATTATGAAATGAAGATAATGTAGAACGAGTCGCATCACATCGTGGAGATGGTATTCTGTACGTACGCACGAGTGATGATATCGTTCCTATGATCGTGGAACTATATTGGAGTATATATATATTATTTCAGTATCAATATTACTTTATAATAATCATAAATAGTTACTCATTACACCATTATACCCATCCTTGTAAGGTGATGGTGGAAAATAGATTATACCACGGCGTGGAGACGGTATTCCGTACGTACGCACGCGCGGTGATTTCATTTTTCCGTAGGATGGATAGAAGGTGAATTAGGGTTGTTTCTTATTTATAATAACATATCAGTATGTAAGTAAAACTGATGTTATTACTTTATCATGAAACAACTATAGAAGAAGAATTTGAAGAAGAAAGAAATTGAAAAGATCGGTAATGGATATTACCTCTTCTTTGGAACGCCTCTTTGAATCCTCCACTTAGGGAACTAAGATTGGTCTTTGAAAAAGACCAGGACCTTTAGGATTATTCTAGGGAAGTGGAGAAGGGATTTTGTCAGGGTTTTTCCGAGCTTGAGTGCTCAAATTGGTGTGAAGAGGAGGGGGAGGAGGTGCCCTTTTATAAGGGAGGAGAGGGGCACCTTAGGAATATCTCAAAATATTATTTTATATTAAAGTCAAAATCCGTTTATAATGGTTCCAAAGGGTCTTATTTCGAAGCTAAAGTGGGTATGGGTCGAAATCCTATCAACCAATATGATTTAGACAAGTTTAGGTTATTATTTTAACCTTATCAATTAGATTTAACTCTAAGTTAAATAATTTAACTTTTACACTCTCTTTTTGTTTTCTTACACTATATGGTTAATACACATACTATAACATGCCAAAAGAACCCCAAATTGTTTATTATTAATATATATATCCTTATCTAAGTCATTTTGCCGAACCTTAGATTTTTAAGAATAAAATAACAATTACTAATATAATATTTGATTTAAAAACTATTTTGTGTCAATTTTGACACTATTTGATATATGATTTTTGTGAAAGTCATAATAGAATTATATGTTCAAACAAAGTTGATTAAATCAACACTAATATATCATAGTAACCTATAAAATTAGTGGGATTCATAAAAAGTCTCAAATTACATTTATTTTGGTGTTTATAACATAAATTATGTCAATATTTCATTAATAAGATAATTACTGCATCATCATTGTGACATGAATAAATTATATTATTTGATGTCTATAAATTACAAATAAAATACCATTATGTATTAAATCTTTTTAGCTTTCTAATGAATATTTACAGTCGAATTTATCTCATGTATAACCCCATATTAAAAATGTTTTACTTATTAAACTTAGATTTTAACTATTTTAACCCTTCTTTAAATAAATTAATAATAAATGTCATAATCTAATCCAAGTGGGCCTAGGTGGTCATATTTTATTCCTAAGATTGTTTTTGGTCGAATTACACTTGTCCAATAGAATTATAACATGTGTTAGGGTAACAATAATATCATTTTTACCCTTAATTACCCTATTTACTTTTAACCGTGGTAAATAAAAGAAAAAAGTTACTATTCACCAAAAATTATTTTCATCTCATTGAACCACATTTTACTTACTGACATCAACTGTGTCTCTTAGATTTTTGAAATTCCATTCACAGAAGAGGTAAAATTATGTTTTATGAAAAATTAAGTTTTTTTTAACTACCACTTAGTAGTTTCACTATTCATCAAAAATTGATGTTTTTCAGAACAATGCCAAAATTTTATCCTAATCTATATTTCATATTCCGAATTCAAAAATAAAGTCTATTTTACCAAATTCATATCATAGAAGTTGCATTCATTAATTTTATAATTAGATCCCGCTGTTAAAACAAATAGCGTGTTTTTAAGAAACAATATCTATCAAAAGATTGACACTTGTTTATGTCTGGTTTAAATGTGATATTACATCCAATGACCAACATTGTATTAAATTGTAAAAATATATTCTAAATATACTTTAAAACCAATCAAATTAATAATTTATCACTATTAATTATTTCGATTGAAAAAGTTGTTTTTAACTAAAATTTAGTAATTTTCACTATTCATCAGAATATGAAAGTTATCCGAAAAGTACCAAAATTTCACCTTAGGCTAAATTAGATACTCTGAATATGAAAAATGAAGTCCATTTTGAGAGCTAAAATTTCTAAAATTTTAAAAAGTGGTTATTACTATTCATAACGGCTAGTTTTAATAATATTTTAATAGTATATCGTTGTTTCGTGAAACTCAGTATTGCGTACTACACATGCTATCGAGGAAGGTTGTGATTGCGTGTAATGAAAGGCAAGTCAAGGATGCGTGTTTTGCAAGCTCCATTTGGTGTAGCATACAACACAAGACATTAATAAAATTAAAAAGAATAGTTTTCATAAAATCTCGGGCTGTTACAACTAGTTCCTAAATCATCTACATTGTCTCCCTTTAATTTTTTCATATCTATAGTCCCTTTTGGAATATCTTACTTAATAACCTTCTTCATGACCTGGGGAAAGAAAACATACAAAAGGGTGAGCTCAAATGCTCGGTAAGGGTAAACAAAAGAAATATCAATCACATCATATTCATAAGAACATAACATTTAGGATATCTTAACCTGCAAAAGTGATCATAATTTCATAACATGGGATAAATCATAGTAGTGAAATGTAATACGAATAATCATAACTTAAAACATGAAACTTTGTGGAATACACACATAATCATAGAGAATCATTTCTTAGTATTCAAGACTCATTGCCAATACTATCTTAGCGGACAAAGTCCATTTCTGAACCGAGTTCACTCCTAATTTCAGTCATGTTTAACTTTACCGGATTAACCTGCCATTCCATCCATGTCTATCTAATGAGATATAAATCTTTACCCAATGCATTGGAGGGAGATATAGGTCCCACCCATCTCACAATTAAACCATTCTTATGTGTGCCACAAAATCATAAATCATACATCATAGAATAACCCATGTAATAAAAATCGGATTCTTAAACATCATGCCATCATAACATAATCTATATAAGATAAAAGGACATAATAAAATTAATTCCATCATAAAACAATAAAATCAATGTATAAATAGGTATATAAATAAGACCCTATTTTATCTTAGATGGAAAATAATTTTGATAAAACGCTTGAACTCCATTCTTGAGGAAAATATCCTTTCTACTTCAAAAACATTTTTCATTTAAAATGTTATGCAATTTTAAACTAAAAGAAATTGATTAAAAATAAACATTAAAACTTGTAAATGAATCTTCATGGAAATAATGTTCTAAAATTACATTCAGGCCATATAAGTTAAAAAACATTCTTCCTGTACTTTGTCCAGAAAAGTCAAAAAGTACCTCATACAAAAAATGACAAAAGATTTCATTCCTATCTTTTACTAAAAACTCACTGAAGGGTAAAATGGGATTTAAACAATTGTAGGAGGATAGAAATAATGTTACATATTTAGTAAACATGGATGTGGATGATAAAATACACCCCAGTAAATACCAAAGTATAAAAAATCTCGGATAAAAATGAGATTGTGATATTTTCTCTTACCTTAGGTCTGATTTGCTTCGTAAGTGTCCAAACCTCCTCTTCTATGAAGCACCTCTTCGTAACCTCCTGTTAGGGAACTAAAGATGGTCTTTTAAGAAGACCAAGACCTCTAGGATGTTTCTAGGGAAGTGGATAATAGAAATTGGCAGGGGTTGGCTGATCTTGAAGGCTCAAAGTGGTGTGCGGAAGAGAGGGAGGAGGTGCCCTTTTATAAGGGAGGAGATGTGCACCTTTGGAAAAACTAAAAATATTATTTTATTATAAAGTCATATTCTGTTTTTAATAGCTCAAAATTGATTTATGTTGAAGCTAAGGTGGGTATGGGTCGAAATCCTTTCAAACAATGGGTTTTAGCAAGTTTAGGTCATTATATTAACCTTATCTTTTAGTTTTAACTCTTAGTTAATTAGATTGACATTTACCATGTCACTTTGTATTTTTATATTATATAGTTAATAAAAATACCATATACACCCAAGATACCCCCAAGTGGTCCATTAATGATACACCTATCATGATATAAGTATCTTGATCTAACCTTAGATTTCTAAGAATTTAATAACAATTAATAATATAATATTTGTTTTAAAAACTATTTTATGTCAATTTTGACACTATTTGGTAATTGATTTTAGTGAAAATCATAATAGCATGAGTAGTTCGAAAAACGTTAATTAAATAAATAATAATATGTCATATTAAGCAATAAAATTAGTGGAATTCATAAAAAGTCTCAAACAACATTTATTTGATTATTTATAACATCAATTATGTTAATATTTCATTAATAAGATAATTACTATATAATCATTGTGTCATAAATAAATTAAATTATTTAATGTCTAAAAATTATAAATAAAATACCATTATGTAGGAAAGATTTTTATATTTCTAATTAGTATTTATATTATAATTTATCTTATGTATAACACTATATTAAAAATGTTTTAGTTATTAAACTTTGATTTTAACTATTTTAACTCTTCTTTAAATAAAATAATATTAAATGCCATAATCTAATCCAAGTGGACCTAAATGGTCATATTTTATTCGTAAGGTTGTTTATGGTCGAATTAAACTTATCCAATAGAATTAGGACATGCGTTAGGGTAATAATAATATCATTTTTACCCTTAATTACCATATTTACTTTTAACCGTGGTAAAAAAATTAAAAAGTTATTGTTTACCAAAAATTATTTTCATCTCATTGAACCACATTTTATTCCTTGATATTAACCGTTTCTCTCGTATTTTTGAAATTCCACTCACAGAAGCAGTAAAATTATGTTTAATGTGAATTTTCAAATTTTCCTAGGAGGTGTGTAAAAGGCGGTGAAAAGTTCAATAAAATTTTTATATATCTAAAATTATTATAAAATGACTCCAATGAATTACTTTGAACATATATAGGTATTATGTAAAAATTTTTACCTTAAACAAATTTAAATAAAATAAATATTTATTTAACTAAAAAGTCGTTTTTTAAATAGTTACTCAGTGTTTTCACTATTCATCAAAAATTGAAAGTTTTCATAAAAATACCAAAATTTCACCCTAGGATAATTTCGATATTATGAATCCAAAAATGAAGTCCATTTTGAAAGATAAAATTTATAAAATTTCAAAAAGTGGGTATTACTATTCATAATAGTTTGTTTTAATAAAATTTTAATAGCATATCGTTGTTTAGTGAAACTCGGTATTGCGTACAACGCAAGCTATCGAGGAAGGTCACAGTTGCGTGTAAATCATTACAAGCTATTTTTGTGTGTATTGAAAGGTTACAATGATGATTTATATAACATAAAGACAAAATATTTCTCATAAAAATTTCGGGTGTTACATTCTATCCCACTTAAAATGAATTTCGCCCTCGAAATTCATCACTTCGTAACAAACAGATGAGGATACCTCTCCCTCATCATATCCTCAAGCTCCCATGTAGATTCTTACAATTGGAGGTTCCTCCATAAAACTTTCACCAAGTGAGTGGTCTTGTTCTGTAGGACTTTTTTGCTACGATCCCGAATCTCAATCGGCTATTCTTCATAAGAAAGATCTTGCTCTAGTGGTACAACTTCTGAGCTGAGTACATGTGAAGGATTAGGTATGTACTTTCTCAAGAGAGATACATGGAACACATCATGAACTTGAGAGAGATTCGGTGGAAGCGCCAATCAATAAGCGACCTTCCAAACACCATCCAGTATTTCGAAAGGACCGATATACCTAGCGCTCAGCTTTCCCCTCTTTCCAAATATCATTACTCTCTTCCTAGGATATATTCATAAGAACACTTTATCACCCACTTCAAACTCTAGGTCTTTTCTTCGGTTGTCGGCATAAATATTTTGTCAACTCTGAGCAACTCTTATGAGTTGTTGAATAGATCGAACCTTTTCTGCCATCTCATCAACAAGATGAGGTCCTAATAGCATTCTTTCCCCAACTTCATCCCATCAAGTTGGAGTCCTACAATTCTTTCCATAGAGAGCTTCATAATGAGCCATCTGAATACTAGAGTGAAAGATATTATTATAAGAAAATTCCACCAAAGGTAGGTGTTGATCCCAACCACCTTTGAAATTCATAGAGCAAGATCTGAACATATCTTCTAGATTTTGAATTTTCCTCTCAGACTGACCGTCTGTCTGAGGATGATAAATAGTGCTGAAACTCAACTCTGTATCCAGAGTACGCTGAATACTTCTCCAAACCTTTGAGGTAATCCTCAGATCCCAATCAGATATAATGGAAAGTGATACTCCATGGAATTTAACCACTTCCTTCACATCTATCTTGGCAAGCTGATCTAGAGAGAAATCCTCTCTAATAGCAATGAAGTGTGCTGACTTTGTAAGGAGATCAACTATGACCGAGATAGCATTATTTCATTTGGATGTCTACGAAGTCTCATGACAAAGTCCATAGTGATGTTTTCCCATTTCCATTCGGGTATCGGTAATGGTTGTAACATCCCCTTAGACTTCTGTCTCTCAGCATTAACTTGCTGAAATACCAAGAATTTAGAGACATATTCAGTAACATCTCTTTTCATGCCATCCCACCAGAATTACACTTTTAGGTCCCAATACATCTTCGTGCTTCCAGAATGAATAGAGAATGCAGAACTATGAACCTCATCCAGCAGCTCCTTCTTTAATTCTGGTATGGGCGGAACACAAACCCGATTCGTGAACATTATATCCCATCACAATCATGGTTGAATTCAGGAATAATTATCACCTTCTTTTGTAACTATACATCTTGTTTCAGTGCATCTTTAATGTTCACATGTATAGATGGTTGAACATTCATTTGAGAAAGATATGATTTTTCCCCTTCCATTATAATTCCAAGATCCATTTTTTGTAAATCCATAAATATTGGATCTTTTTCGATCCTCTTCATGGATAAGCTATCATGGTCTTGTCGACTTAATGCATCTGCCACTTTGTTTGCTTTCCCAGGGTGGTAATGAATTGAGCAGTCGGAATCCTTAATCAGCTCTAACCATCTTCTTTGGTGCATATTCATCTCCTTTTTTGTGAAAATATGATTTCACCTTTTATGATCAGTATAAATATCACACCATTCTCCATAAAGATAATGCCTCCAAATCTTTAATGCAAAGATTACCGCATCTATCTCCAAATCATGAGTTGGGTAATTTTTCTCATGGATTTCAACTGTCATGAGACATAAGCTATCACCATATCGTTTTTCATGAGAACACACCCTAATCCCTTCTTGGATGCATCACTGTAGATCACAAACCTTTCTCCACTACAAGGCAGTGTGAGAACAGCTGCACTGGATAACCTTCTTTTTAACTCCTAAAAATTCTCTTCACATTCCTCTATCCAAACAAACTTAACTCCTTTCCGAGTCTATTTGGTGAATGGGTTAGATAATCGTGAAAAATATTTCACAAAACATCGATAAAATCCTGCCAAACCAAGAATACATTGGATCTCAGTTACTATTGTTGGTCTTGACCATCTTTTGATAACCTCTATTTTGATGGATCCACAGATATCCCCTCTTTTGGGATTATGTGACCCAAAAATGCATCTTTTTGAATCCAAAATCCACACTTGGTAAATTTGGCATAAAGCTTCTCCTTTCTCAGGGTCTTTAATACAATTCTCAAGTGATCTTCATGTTCTTCCTTGCTCTTTGAATAGACAAGAATATTTTCTATAAGGACTTCCACAAACTGATCAATATAGTCTCTAAAGACTATATTCATTAGATCCATGAAGATAGCACGAGATTTAGTAAGACCAAATTTCATTACTATAAATTCATAGTGTCTATACCTTGTACGAAAATCTGTCTTTGGTATATCCTCCCTTTTGACCCTTAATTGATGATACCCTAAATGAAGATAAATATAGGAAAAGTATTGAGCTTCGTGTAGTTGGTCAAATAAGTCATCAATGCATGGGAGAGGATATTTTTTCTTGATTGTGATCTTGTTAAGTTCTCAATTATCAATGCAGAGTCTCATTGATCCATCTTTCTTCTTAACAAACAGAACAGGTTCCCCACAAGGTGATGCACTAGGGCGTATGAATCCTTTATCAAGATTATCTTGGAGTTGCTTCTTCAATTCTTGTAACTCAATTGGGGCCATTCTATATAGTGTCTTTGAAATAGGTAAAGCACCCGGTACGAGTTCTATTTAAAACTCAACTTCACGATTTCATGGAAGACCAAGAAATTCCTCCTAAAAGACATCATCAAACACCCGTACAATGGGAATATTCTTAATCGTGAGTTTCTCTCCAACCATTTGAGATAAATAACATTCATTTAGTGGAATCAAGACCCATAATATGGAATAAATTTCAACTGGAAGGTTATGTTCATCCTTGCATCGATAGACGATTATAGATTGATCTAGAATATGAAATGTGACTTCCCTTCTTTGGAAATTGAAATGAGATCCATATAAAGAAATCTAATCCATGCCAATAATCAAATCAAATTACACTATAGGAAGGATCACAGGATTTGCAGGAAGCACTTTCCCACAAACTTCAATCGGAGAAGAATTATAAACTTTTGATGCAACTGTTGTTCCATTAGAAGTTGTCACAGCTAACTAAACATCTAATTGTTGAGGTAATATGGAAATACCCTTAGAAAATCCTTCAGAAATAAAAGAGTGGGTGGATCCAGAATCAAATAAAACATTTTCTAATTTAGAGTGGATGGTAAGTGTAACTTTCACCACTTCATTATCATACTCCACATCGCTGATAGAAATTGCTTGTGACTTTCTTTTGTCTTTAGCATTAAGAGTTTTTTGACGTTGATCATCATCAACAACCCTTGGATTAGGGCATTGATTAGAATAATGACCCATTTCCTTGCACTTATAACATTGAAGTGTAGGAGGTCCACTCTGTGTAGTCTTTTCTTTGTTCGCATCACTAGACATCTTCTTCCCATCATTGCGGCATTAAAATGCCCGATGACCTTCCTTTCCACATTTGAAACCTTTACTTGTCCCTTTAAGACAACTCCCTCCATGTTTCTTTCCACACTTTGAGCATATGGGAAAACTCATCTTCTTTTCAGTGTGATCTTTAGATTTTCCGTTGAATTTCATTTTCCTCTTCTTATCAAACCCATATGACAGATGGGTTACTCCAATCTCTATCACAACTTCGAGATCACATCGAATGATTTCATCGTAGCTATTGAAGTACCTAATGGATAACGCCATTCGAAGACTTGGTTTTAAGCCACTAAAGAATCGATCCATCTTACTCTTAGGTTGGATAATAATCCCAGAAGCGTACCTTGCATGTCTTGTAAAATTTTCTTCTTAGGTTCCAATAGATTCATCATCCTTTTGCTTCAGTTCAAGAAACTCCTTCTCCATATTTGTCCAAATAATATGAGGGAAGTACTTATTGAAAAATAATTTCTTGAACTCGTCCCATTCCATGGACTCAATTTCATCTCTTGGTTTCGTTTTATTGATAAGATTCCACTATTGATCAGCTTCACCTTCCAAAAGATATACTGCTAAGATGACTTTATCATGTTCAGAACATTGAAGAACTGAAAATATCCTTTCAGTAGTATTGATCCATTGATCAGAAACTAATGGATTAGTAGACCCGCTGAATGAGGGTGGACGCTTCCTCATGAAGGATTCAACAGAATTTTGATCCTTCCTTTGCTCGTTTGGAAGTCTTGTATGATTCATAGCTTGAGAAAGTTGTGTGAGCATGGCTAAAATATTTTTCATTCCAACTCCCATAATCTTTGGTTGGTTAGGGGTACAATCATTGCATTCTCGTCGCATTCCGCATTAACATGGTTCCTTCGGGTTCCATCCATAGACTAAAACCAAGAAGAATAGTGTGAGAAATACTAATTATAATAGGAAAACCACATAATCAAGAATAAAATATCACAATTAAGGTCTTATATTAGGTTATTCATGGCCATTTATAAAACACTAAGATTGTGTTCAATGCTTAGATATATCCTTAGGGTTCTTACTAAGGCTTTGACATCCTAGTTTCCAAAGGTTGACTATACATTTCCTCTAATACCAACTATAACGACCCATACTTTAATACTTTTTTATTAATTCAGAATTGAAGCACACTTATTACAAAATATAACAAAACCAGGAAAGGACCTTATAGGTATAGTGTCTTTAGAAACTGGGAAACATAAACAACTGGTTCATAAATCATCTACACTATCTCCGTTTTATTTTATCATATCTAGAGTCCCTTTTGGAATATCTTACTTAATAACCTTCTTACTGACCTGGGGAAAGAAAACATAAAAAAGGGTGAGCTCAAATGCTCAGTAAGGCTAAAAAAAGAAATATCAATCGCATCATATTCATAATAACATAGCATTTTGTAAATCATAACCTGCAAAAGAGATCATAATTTCATAACATGGGATAAATCATAGTAGTGAAATATAGTCCCATTAATCATAACATAAAACAGGAAACGTTGTGGTATACACACATAATCATAGAGAATCATTTCTTAGTAGTCAAGACACATTTCCAATACTATCATAGCATACAAATTACATTTCCTAACCGAGTTCACTCCTCGTTTTAGTCATGTTTCACTGAACCGGATTAACCTGTTGTTCCAGCCATGTCTATCTCATGAGATATAAATATCTACCCAATGCATTGAAGGGATATATAGGTCCCACCCATCTCATAATGAAACCATACTTATGTGTTCCACAAAATCATAAATCATATATCATAGCATAACCCATGTAATAAAAATGGGATTCTTAAACATAATGCCATCATAACATAATCCATATAAGATAAAAGGACAACATAAAATTAATTCCATCATAAAACAATCAAATAAATGTACAAATATGGATAGAAAAAGAACCCTATTTTATATTGGATGGAAAATAATTTTGATAAAATTCTTGAACTCCATTCTTGAGGAAAATATCCTTTCTACTTCAAAAACATTTTTCCTTTAAAATTTCATACAATTTTAAACTAAAAGAAGTTGATTAAAAATAAACTATAAAACATGTAAATGAAGATTCATGGAAATAATGTTCTAAAATTACATTCAGGCCCTATAAGTTAAAAAAACATTCTTCTCGTACTTTGGTCGGAAATGTCAAAAAGTACCTCGTATGAAAAACGACAAAAGATTCCATTCGTATCTTTTACTAAAAACTCACCGAAGGGTAAAATTGGATTTAAACAATTGTAGGAAGATATAAATAATATTACATATTGAGGAAACATGGATGTGGATGGTAAAATACACCCCAGTAAATACCAAAGTATAAACAATCTCGGATAAAAATGAGATTGTGAGATTTTCCTTTACCTTAGGTCCGATTTTCTTCGTAAGTGTCTGATCCTCCTCTTCTTTGAAGAGCCTCTTCTTAACCTCCTCGTAGGGAACTAAAGAAGGTATTTGAAGAATAAAAGGACCTATATGATGTTTCTAGGGAAGTGGAGAAGATAAATTGGCAGGTGTTGATCAAGCTTGAAGGCTCAAAGTGGTGTGAGGAAGAGAGGGAGGAGGTTCCCTTTTATAAGGGAGGAGAGGGGAACCTTAGAAAAAACTAAAAATATTATTTTATTATAAAGTCATATTCGGTTTTTAATAGCTACAAATTAATTTATTTAGAAGATAAGGTGGGGATGGGTCGAAATCCTTTCATCCAATGGGTTTTAGACAAGTTTAGGTCATTATATTAATCTTATCTTTTAGTTTTAACTTTTAGTTAATTTGATTGAAATTTACCATGTCACTTTGTATTTTTATATTATATAGTTAATAAAATTAGCATTTACATCCAAGAGACCCCCAAGTGGTCCATTAATGATACACCTATCATGATATAAGTATCTGGCCAGAACTGTATATTTTTAGGAATATAATAACAATTAATAATATAATATTTGTTTTAAAAATTATTTTATGTCAATTTTGACCCTATTTGGTAATTGATTTTTGTGAAAATCATAACAGCATGATTAGTTCGAAAAAAGAAAATTAAATCAATACTAATATTTTATATTAACCTATAAAATTAGTGGAATTCATAAAAAGTCTCAAATAACATTTATTTGAGTATTTATAACATCAATTATGTTAATATTTCATTAATAAGATAATTACTACATCATCATTGTGTCATAAATAAATTAAATTATATAATGTATAAAATTTATAAATAAAATACCATTATGTCAGAAATATTTTTATCTTTATAATGAATATTTATAGTCTAATTTATCTTATGTATAACACTATATTAAAAATGATTTAATTATTAAACTTTGATTTTAACTATTTTAACTCTTCTTTAAATAAAATAATATTAAATGTCCTAATCTAATCCAAGTGGACCTAAATGGTCATATTTTATTCCTAAGGTTTTTTTTGGTCGAATTTCAATTATCCAATAGAATTAGGACATGTGTTAGGGTAATAATAATATCAATTTTACCCTTAATTACCCTATTTACTTTTAACCGCGGTAAAAAAAAGTAAAAAGTTACTATTCAATAAAAATTATTTTCATCTCATTGAACCAAATTTTAGTCCTTGATATTAACTGTGTCTCTAGGATTTTCGAAATTCCACTCACAGAAGCGTTAAAATTAAGTTTTATGTGAATTTGCAAATTGTCCTAGGAGGTGGGTAAAAGACGGTGAAAAGTTCAATAAAATTTTTATATATCTAAAATTATTATAAAATTCCTCCAATGAATTACTTTGAACTTATATAGGTATTATGTATCAATTTTTACCTAAAATAAATTAAAATAAAATATTTATTTATTTAAATAAAATGTTGGTTTTTAACTAGTAACCCAGTGTTCTCACTATTCATCAAAAATTTAATGTTTTCAGAAAAATACAAAAAATTCACCCTAGGCTAATTAAGATATTCTGATTCCAAAAATGAAGTCCATTTGGAAGGATAAAATTTATTAAATTTTAAAAAGTGGGTATTACTATTCATAATGGCTAGTTTTAATAATATTTTAATAGCATATCGTTGTTTAGTGATACTCGGTATTGCGTACAACACAAACTATCGAGGAAGGCTGTGGTTGTGTGTAAAGAAATCCAAGATAGTGTTGTGTGTAGTGAAATATTCCATTGATGATTTATATAACATAAAAACAAAATATTTCTCATGAAAGTCTCGAGTGTTACACAACATTTCGAACCATGTGTGGGAATTATGAGTCTACAATAATGCCTTTTGGATTGACTAATGCACCCTATGTCTTCCTAGATATAATGAATAGAGTTTTCATGGAATATCCTAATGACTTATTAGTGGTACTTATTGATGATATCTTGGAATACACCAAAAGCTACGAAGATCATGAAAATCACTTTTGTATTATTCTAAAAACTCTTAGAAGAAATGAATTATATGGGAGGTTTAGAAAGTCTGAATTCTGGCTTCCGGAGATTTCTTTTCTTGGACATATTGTCTCTAAGGATGGAATCTAGGTTGATCCTTCAAAGACCAAGGTAATCCAAGAATGGCCAACACCAACGAGTAAAACTGAGGTACCCAGTTTTATTGGTTTAGCATGTTAGTGTCGATGTTTATTCTATAATTTTTCTTGGTTGGCTAACCCATTAACCATGCTCACATGTAAAGGGGTAAAATTTGTTTGCAAAAAAGAGTGTGAATAATGTTTTGAATAACTTAAAATAATATTATTCAATGCTCCTATATTGAATCTACTCTTAGGGAATGATGGGTTTGTTATTTATGGTGATATTTCAAAGAAAGGACTTGGTTGTGCTCTAATGCAGAATGATAGAGTTGTTGCCTATGCATCACGAAAACTAAAAATTCATTAGAAAAACTATAATACTAATGATCTTGAGTTATTAGTGGTAATCATTTCTCTGAAAATAGAGAGACACTATCACTATGGTGAACAATGTGAGATTTATACTGATCACAAGAGTTTGAAGTATATTTTCTCACAAAAAGAACTCAACATGAGGCTAAGATGATGGCTTGAACTACTCAAGGATAATGATTGTACTATACACTATCACCTTGGGAAGCCAAATAAGGTGTAAGATGCTTTTAGTAGAATGGATAATTGAGTTTTTAACATGATGAGAGTTGAAAGGGATACTATTTTCATTGATCTAGTGAAGATTGATACGGGAATAACCATGCAAGGTGAAACATCAGTACTTTTTCAAATGGCTTCCAAGCTATCTTTACTAGAAAGGATGAAGAGTTCTATTATTGATGAGGAGGGGTTTCAAAATAAGATTAATGATGTGAATGATGGGATATTGATTGACTTTATATATTAATATGGAATTTTGTAATTTGGGAATTGACTTTGTGTTCCTAACATACCTGATCTAAAAAGGGCATTTTTGGATGATGCTCACAGCTCCAATTTCTTTATACACCCTGGGAGCACCAAGATGTATAGATATTTGAAGGAACATTTTTTTTTGGGATACATGAAGAGTGAGATTTCTAATCTTGTGTCAAAATGTATGGTTTGTCCACAAGTGAAAGCTGGAAGGCAACAACCTGGAGGATTCATGCAACCTCTTCCTATACCTGAGTGGAAATTAGATAATATTACGATGGCCTTTTTCATGGGGATATGAAATACTCCTAGAAGGAATGATGTTATATGGGTCATTGTAGATCATCTTACCATGTCAGCACATTTTCTTGCAATAAGAGAAGAATTACCACATGAGAAAATGGAAAGACTATATATTAATGATGTTGTAAGACTTTATGGGGTACCCCTATTGATTGTTTCTGATCATGATCTGTGTTTTACATCATGATTCTGAAAAAATCTTCAAAATGACCTTGATACTAAACTTTGTTTGAGCACTACCTACCACCCTCAAACTGATGGACAATCAGAACAGACTATTCGAACCATATAAGACATGTTGAAATCTTTCTCACATGACTTTCAAGGTATGTGGGTTAAATTTTGACCCCTGGTATAATTCTCCTATAACAATAGCTTCAATTCAAGTATTCGTATGGAACCATATGAAGCGTTATTTAGAAAGAGACGTTGCACACCAACTTGTAGGGATGATGTTGATGAAAAAAACTTGTAGGCCCAGAACATGTTGAGGAAACAATGGAAAAGGGGAAGGTTATCAAAACCAACATCAAAGTAGCCTAAATTAGGCAAACGATCTATGCCAATTACTGAAGGAAGGATTTAGAATTTCTAGTAGGAGACTATGTTTTCCAGAAGATATCACCATGGAAGGCTGTTATACATTTCTGTAAGAAGGGTAAATTGATTACCAGGTACATCAGACCATTCGAAATTCTAGAACGAATTGGTGTTGTAGCTTATCATTTAGAAATGCCTCCAAGTATCTCCAAAGTTCATGATGTGTTCTATGTATCACTATTGATAAAATACATGCCTCACCCAATGCAAGTAATCACCTATGAGGAAATTGAGATGGAACCTAATCTATCTTTTTGTGAAGAGCTTGTCAAAATTCTTGATACAAGAGAACAAGTGCTGATAAACAAGACGACTTGTCAGGTAAAATTTCTATGAAGAAACTATAAGATGGAAGAGGAAACGTGGGAACCCGAGGAACTTATGTTGAAGAGCCTCCCGAATCATTTTATGGAATAATATTATAGAAATTTCGAGGACGGAATTATTTTAAGGAGGGGAGAATGTAACACCCCAAACTTCCATGATATGTTCCCCTTTTAATAATGCATTAGATTGCGTTGTACACAAATTGAAGTTTTAACACACCACGACCAATGAAACTAGATTTTATGAATATTAATACCTACTTTTTGAAATTTTATAAATTTTAATTTTCAAAATGGACTTCATTCTTGGATTCAGAATATCGAAATTAGCTTAGGGTGAGTTTTTGATATTTTTCTGAGAACATTTAATTTTTGATAAATAGTGAAAAACACTAAGTTATTGTTTAAAACTGATTTTTTACTTAAATAATTAGTTATTTTTTTAATATATTTTATGTAAAAATAGATACATAATAGCTATATATGCTCAATGTAATTCTTTAGAGTCATTTTATAATAAGTTTAGATATATAAAATTTTATTGAAAATTTTACGATCTTTTACCCACCTTCTTGGAGAATTTAAAAATTTGCATAAAACGTAATTTTACCACCTCTATGAGTTGAATTTCAAAAATCCGAGAGAAATTGTTGTCATTAGTATATAAAATGTGGTTCAATTGAATGAAAATAATTTTTGGTGAGTAGAAACTTTTGACTTTTATTTACCAAGGTTAAAATTAAATAGGATAATTAGGGGTAAAAATGATATTATAATTACCCTAACACAAGTACAAATTCTATTGGATAAGTGTATTTTGACCAAAAAAACCTTAGGAATAACATATGATCCTTTTGGTACACTTGGATTAGATTAGGATATTTATTATTATTTTATTTAAAGAATAGTTAAAAGTGTTAAATTCAATGTTCAATAACTAAACCATTTTTAATATAGGTTTACACAAAATATAAACTAGACAATAAATATTCCTTTGAAATATAAAAAAATTTCCTACATAACGGTATTTTATTTATAATTTTTAGACATTATATAATTTAATTTATTTATGACTCAATGATGATGTAGCAATTACCTTATTAATGAAATATTAAAATAAATGATATTATAAATATCCAAATAAATCTTAATTGAGACTTCTGATTAATTCAATTGATTTTATAAGTTAATATGACATTTTACAGTCGATTAAATTTTTGTGGAAGTATTCATGTTGTTATGATTTTCACAAAAACCAAATACTAAATAGTGTCAAAGTTGACATAATTGAGTTTTTAAAACAAATACAATATTATTAATAAATATAATATTAATAAAAATATAAGGATCAGAAAAAGAACTTATATAAGCACATATATATTAGTAATAAACATCTTGGTGTTCTATTGGCTTGTTATAGTAATTTTATTAACTATATGATATAAAAATATAAAGAGACATGGAAAATGTCAAACTATTTAAGTAAGAGTGAAATCTAAAAGATATGGTTAATATGGTGCCCAAAAACTCTCTAAAACCCATTGGATAAGTGTTTTTTTACCCATACCAAACTTATACTACAAATAAATCATTTTTGAGCCATTAGAAACCGAAATTTATTTTAATATAAAATAATATTTAATGATTTTTCTATAGTGACCCTCTCCTCTCTTGTAAAAGAATACATCCCATTCTCTTAAATTCACACCTCCAAAGACATTTGTCTTGGCCACCCCGAGCCCAAATATCCTCTTAGCTATCCTCCCTTCGTCTTAAAGGCCTTACTTTGATCAAAAAGAAAACCTATGGATCCCTATTGATCAACTCAAATAGAAACACCCGAAGAAGAGGTAATAATTTCACCACCAGCTTTCAAGTTCTTTTCTTCTTCCACATCTTATTTCTTTGTTGTTGCCATACCAAATTAATAAATCTAGAACCTTATACATAATTTTATGTTATTATAAATATGGTACATCCATATTAGTTATTCTATCCATCCTATAAATTACAAAGTCACCATACGTGCGTACATACGGCTTACCATCTCCACGTCGTGGTGTAGTTTTTTATTCAAACACTTCATTATTCGGATGGGTATAATAAGAAGTATAACATATGTAAATAGTAAATATAACATGTTAATGATTCTGTATGAATGATATACCATCCATTTACTAACTATTTCACCATAAATATAATGATATTGTCGCTCGTGCATACATATAGATTACCGTCTCCACGAACGTGATGATATTCATTCCCCATCGTAACCATTCAAGAATAATTTTCATTTTATGATTAAAAATAATTTAATGAAAATAATATCATTCTGTATATGAATAAAATAAATATTATCCATAAAAAACATGGCTTACGTAATCAATCATATAAAAGAAAATGAATTAGTTAACACCCAGAACGATGATACCACTAAAATGTTATTAAAAAAGCAATATGATAAGATCATATATGAAATAATTTTTATGTATATGATTCTTGTATAACATAATAACAATTTTCTAACTATTATACAGGAGGTTAAATTACCATCATCTAAGTAAAAGTACAAGGTAAGGGTTAATTTTAAAATCTCTTTACTTATCTGAGGTTGTTAATACGTAAGTATCTACTGTGACCTCTTTATCATCCACATCTATTTTTTTAAATGTAATTAAAAACATTATTACTATTTAATTGACTATGGGTTAAATTAATTTATACCATTATTTTACAATATATGTTTTGAAAGGAATTTTTCCGTCGTTTTCCAAACAAGGTACTTTATGACATTTTAAACAAAATCAAGGTAAGAATATCTTTTTTTAAGTTATACGAAGGGTGCGGCTATTTTTCGCACTTATAAAATCGTCGAAGCATACCATACCAGTTTATAAGAATATTTTAAAAACAAATTTTTTCTTTTCTAGTTATATAAGTTATAAATGATTTCAAAATAGAAAGAGATATTTCTCTAAAAAAAATTTATTTCATCTATGTCAACATCCTTTTAAGGATATTAAGCTTGTTTAAAGTTGATTTGTTATGATACAAAACTTCCATATTGTATTGAAGGTTTTGTAATATGTTTGACTGTGGATGTGATATTTTTACACCATTCATGGTTTATGGATAAAGTATTGGCACTTCGTATGCTATTTTTAATACGAATGTTTATGTTATGTATAAACCTTTTCATATGAGGATTATGTTGCACTTAATAAGTGACGGGTGGAGCCCGCAATATCTTGTTGTTTCATCGGTAGGTCTCATGAGAAAAACTAGTTTCTTGGCACATGTCCTTGAAAAAATGTTATTTGTAGTCTTGGAAGAAGGCCTTGACTATGTGGTTATGAAGTCTGGCATTATTCATTCCATCATTATGAAATTAGCTATTGATATTTCATGTGATTATTCGACTAGTAGAATATCCAAGTGAATAAGTAAATGGAATTATTTTTTTTATATTGTACATATTATGCAGATGTTTATGTTTAAAAGAATTGTGTTTTAGTCTTATACATTTCTTTAATTGTTTACGCTTATTTATGAAAGTTTCCGCTATTTTTTATCCTTATTAAGCATCTAATCTAACCCATTTCTATGTTTTATTTTTCCCTAGATGTGATGAAATATTTTATGGTTGACCTTCAGGTATAAGCTAAGGATATAAGTGTGGTAAATGGGGACAAAATTTTTTTGATTTTTTATTTCATGATGTAATGTAAAACTTATGAATGTATCTAGTAATTTCATGTCTACTAAACTGATCGGTATTTCGTGATTTAATCCCTTGTTGTCATTCTAATGTCATGTAAAAATGCACCGACTCTGGGTAACTGGGGTCGGGGCGTAACACATTAATACCAATAAAATTAAATCAAAGTATTTTTAAATTAAAGGGGACTTATAAAAGTTGTAAAACCTTCCTAATCAATGTAACGTGATGTTATAAACAAGAAAATGGTGGTAATACATCAATCATATATAATCAACAGTGTTGTTCCATTAATCCTCACCACTTCATTGATGTATATATTCTATTGTCGATAAATTTTTTATGTATTCTTGAAAGGAGATAATTTGATAAGTATTTGAAAAATAATCCACCAAACGCATATATAGTTATTTCCATCAGATGTTTTATTATGATCCAACAAACAACATATAACAATATGACTCTTTAATTTATGTATGATTTTTAATTTTTATTTCACATAATTATTTTCAAATTGATTCTTGGTTGTTATTTTTCTGTTTCTAATATTTGAACCGTCACGGTGTGGTTTCTGTTATTTTATGTGACGTAGAGAGGTGTCAAAACATTAAGATTTTGGGAGTACATAAGAATTTCATTTATGAAAACTTGTTGTTAGTATACTTCCAAGATTATGAGAATCATTAGATAGATTATGAAAAGCTAAAAGTTTTTATTTCCTATAGGAAGTCCAACAGCTCACTAGTGAGACTCACTAGCTATCTAGTGGTAACTTAGAAATATGGGGATCCTATAGGAATAAAAATTTCTAATCAGTGGTTTAATTCGAGTAACATGAATTATACCTAGTATCAATGGCTTTCTAGTGGTATACTGTATCTAGTCAATGATGCTATTTTGGGAGAGGATGTTTTTGTAAGTATCATATTTTATTTCTCAAAAACCATAATTATTTTTCTGAAATACACTACATCAACATCATATTAAAACCTTTAATGTTGCAGGCTATATTGAGGCAATTTTTTCCATTTCATCATTAATTCTTCATTTATCCCATTGTCTACTTATGGGTTGAATCTCGTTCATTAGTTGTAACTATTTTTAATGGATGGTCATGAGGCCTAATGCATGATTTTTTAAAGGGGGTGAGTGTAGTTTCACAATAATTTTTTCAATCTACCAATTTCATTTTGCATCCCCTTTTAGGCTGTTTCCATTGGGTTTTAATTCATTAAACCTTAAAAACCCAAATTTTCCCATATCTATTACATGGACCTACTTTTTTAATGTGGGTGATCACTAGATATTTAGAAAATTATGCTTAGACACATACATTAGTCGAGAGGATATGATTTCAGGTTTATCAGAACCTTTTAGGGGGAATTATTACCTATTTTTGGACATTCTTCTATATTTAAGTCATAGTTGGGAATCCTTTATAAATAGTTAAATAAAATGGCCACCCTTCACATTTTCAATTAATAACATATTCATATAGGAGTAACCATATAAATGTATCTAGTGTTCTCTATCAATATATACATTTGGATGTATGTGATTCTCCCCATTTATAGATCTGCTTTTATATATTAGACGTTTTTCATATAATTTATTTTTTACTCAATAATTATTTATTTAATGTAACATCAATTATAGATTTTGGTTTGAGCTCTTTTGATTTTATTATCATCCATGGGTGAATTTTCACTTTTTTTGTTAGGATCGGTCCTATGAGAGGGGCTTCATATATCTCTTTATCAGTGGAATTAGAACCCCTATAGTTTAGTTCAACTTACTAGACACATCATACCTTTTTGGATCATGTTCACAGATAATACCATGTATATTAGTGTCTTGCAGTATAGATGCCTCCAGGAAATATTCCTAAAAAAGATGGTGTGGGTCTTATAAAAGAATATACATTTATGGTTGATCTCGTAGGGAATATGGTCCAGTTACTACATGACATGAACCAAGCATTTTGCATGATGAGGATGAGGTGAAAAGGACCTGTAAGGAATAAAACCTCCCTACTAATAGCATGATATTAATAGGAATATAGACCAATAAATATGATGTTGTATTGTAAGTGTTAGTTTTAAATCTCAAAGAGGATCCAATTGTATCTCATGGACACATGAATCAAATAACACGTTGCTTAAATTTTTTAGGTCATAGACCCATGATAGAGATCCATATTAGAATATTTTATTGTTCTAGTTATAAGATCATTCTGAAATCTTATCCCATGTGAGTCATGCTTCGTTTGAGTAAAAAGTGGTCGTGGAAGATCTAGATATTTGAATAATCTCTTTTATCCCATAACGGATGAGTCCCATGGTATGGAAGGTAAGAGTTGACCGGTAAGAAAGGAAAGGATTTTAATCCAGATAGGATACCCAGTTCTTGGTTTCAGAGAGAAGTAGATAATAAAAAAACACTATCCCTCGTTGAAGGGAAAAGCAAGTGGTTCCCCTCATGGTCCCAAAGGGGGAGGTTGTGGGAACTACCTCCAAGGATGTGGTCCTCATTTTATTAGGGGAATCAAAATTTTAAATATCCTAATGAGATATTGTATTATATAAGATAATTTTGAGATATGTTTTACAGAGGTAATGAAAAATTAAATCGGAGATATAATTGTGTGTTTAGTGTTATGTTCATAAAAATATGGGGGCCTCTGTGGGGGTTTTTGACATTTTCTCCATCCAATGGGAGTCCCAAAGAAGGGCCAAGTCATTAGTGGTATGGGGAAGGGATTGGATGGTTCTCTCTCTAGGTTATACCTAAGTAATATAATTTAGACCTCCCCTAATTGATACATGGGTGAGATGGATTTTACCTCACACATGTGATATATGGGAGAGAAGGATTTGACCTCACCCAAGTGCTACCTAGGTGAGTTGAATAGTGCATTGTCTAGGTGATAACTAGGTGAGCTATGAAGTACCACACATTGCTGATACCTTGGTAAAATTGGAGGAACCTTTCCTAGATGATACTTAGGTGATATAGGGATGAATTCTTAAGAAACTATCCACTAAGGAAACAACACTTAAGAGATACCTTGTTTTGATCGCTAAGGGTCTTCTTAGGTTCTCTGGGATGACTCGTGCTCTTTTTTTGATCCACAGAATGGAATTTCACCATACTATGATTGGACTAGGGATGAGTGGTTCCTTTTTTAGGTATTTAGTGTTTCATACATTTGAGGAACTATAATCCCTTCCATCTTGATAATTACCTTGTATTTTATAATATTTGAAAGATACCTAAGGTTTTTAAAGATATGGGTGAGAGACATGGGCAGGAAGATATTATTGTGGTCATTTCATCTTCCAGTCATACAAGATGGGATAACTAAGGTTCCTGTGTATAAAGAAACTTTAGACCTAGGATGAGGATTTGGTTTGTAAGAGTAATCTTCACTATTTATTATAATTGGTGGCTCAAAAATATTGAGCCTATCTAAGGTGAGACATGAATGAATAGCATATGGGATATGAATGGCCATTCAGGTGGTTCACATAACCTTAACTTGTGAGAGTTACTGGACTTACATGGGTTCTATTCAGTTTGGTCATATAATATTAACCATTGTGATATTTATGATTTAGTTGGAGAGTATCTTGTGTGATAAATTAGATTAATTTTTTAATAAAAATTTGCAACTTCCTAAAACTATTAAATTTGATTCATATATCTATTTAGGCTCCGAAACTTGTAAAATTGATTCCTATGAGGTGAACTAAAATCATGTATATAGTTCAAACACCCTATCAAGATGTTTTATCAAATAAAAAAACTCTAATAAGATTTTCAAAAATGTTTTTTAATTTGTCAACAACATTTTATCATCATTTTTTAAGAACCATGGCCTACTCCTAAAGGGATGTTCTCACCACCATACAATAAAATTAGAAACCATCTATATGGAATATACATCCAATGGAGTGTGATATGTCTTGTATCATACTGAAATCCAATATTTTTCCTCTTCTAGCATTGATACACAATCCTACTCAAACATGACATGTGTTCTCTAAATGAATAGAGTATCTCAGGTCCTGTGGAAAATTGGATGGTATGAGTTCTTTATGCCAGCATTAACATTGATCTAATTGTTAATTCTCACATACTCATGTATATGCATCTTCGAGGGTATTAGATCTTTTCATTATTGATGGATCTAGATATTTATTTGAGAATTTGTTTCTATGATCCGCTCTATTTTGTTTCAAACTCTTTGATTCTCCAATTTTGGATCCCTTGTTAGGGGAATAATGATATAATGAACTAAGGTTGGAGGATTAATTGTGTAGTCCCTATCAATTAAATCCATTTTTTCATATTTTAATTAAATGAATTTCTATTTGATTTACGAGTATTATTTAAAATTATTGATAAATGTTGTCAGATGGAATATTATGTGTTGTAACCTATTTATAAACTATTTTAGAAATAAAGAATTGAATCGTATAAAAAACACAGTTGAAATGAATAATTTTAAGAATGAATTTATTATGAATCATAAAAAATGAAAACTTGAAATTTTCTTTTAATTTTGAATGAACTTACTTTTTAAATGCAAACGTTTTGATGAAATTAATTTGACAATAGTTTTTGAAATGAAATGGAATGTTAAAAAAGTGGGTTTCGGATTCATGAATGATTATTTGGGAACCTAATTCTGGATGAATTATTTTTCCTAGAATTATTTATATAGAGAACATGGGATACCATGTAGTTATGTGGATTTTTATGTGATGATTTTTATTCATGTATTATCATTACCTATAAATGGATTGATGATGAAAATTAATGCTAAATTTTGATGAGTTTAGAGGTTAACTCATTGGGATAAACTCTTATCTCACATATGCATGAAATCATTGGAGGTGTAAACACTAGGATCCATATATAAACAAGATTTTGATGATAATTAATCGATGATCTAACTAGAAAATTGTCTTAAAACCATAGATATATGATTGAAAATGAATTTTACATGCCAGTGTTCATAAAATAATTAATGAATTACAATTTTGCTATGGATTATAATTCAAGCCCTTTTAATGGAAAAAGTTATTCATGCCTTCTTTATGATTTCAATATAAATGATTTGAAAGGAATTTTTTATTATAAATTATGATAAATATTATCATGTAATGTTTAATCTGAAATTTATCATAAATGGTTTATTTCATATAGATTTATTATGAAAGGGTTGGTGGGATACTACTAGTATAGTGTTTCATATGCACTATATATGACTTTGCGAATATATAGACTTTTTTTTCAAGGACCAATAAAAGGGAATTTACTGCATAGAGGGTGTGGGTGTTCTTGATAGTGGGGAATTGGTAGTTGGTGGAAATTAATGGAGAATGTGATCAACCTGTTACATAGAGATATTGATGGTGATTTCCATGTTTGTTTTGGTTATTTAATTAGTTGTTTTTGTATCTATTATTTTTTACATTTCTTTTTGTTTTAATTTTCTCTTGTTTAATATATTAAATAGTTAATTTTTTAAGTATTATTTTCCCTGAACCTTGTTTTATTTGGTATTTCTTAGGGTAAAAACATTACATTTATCATTCGTGAATCTAAAGAGCTAGTCACCAGGGCCCAGGGATTAAATATTCTCTTTGGACCATGTCATAGACGGAATGAGTTTATTATTATCCGTTTATATAGGTTATTTCATAATAAACATGGTTTCACATGAGGAATTTTATCTTCTAGAATGTCAGTATGTTGTTTCGGATGATTTGGTAGATATGATATAGGATTATTGGGATATGAGGGGATGTTGTTGAGAAATTTTCTAGACAACTCTCTTCATAGCGAGCCATATTTTTCTAGAAAATGTGAGGCAAATCATCTTTATTAACATGAAAACAAAAACCTTGAATTGAAAAGGAATGGGGTCAAACAAGACAAACTACCCTCATCCAATAAAAAAATAAGGACAAATATATCAGAAATCAAGTTTAAAAGGATTATAGTCATCTTAATGCCAATAATATTCATCTTCCAAGGGGGTGAAATAATTACCTCAAACCTCTGTCCCACTTGAGAAATATATAGTCATTCTACTGGGCTTCAGATGTGAGTAGTCCTTCCATGGAATTGACATCTTCATTGGGGCGAATGAAATCATTCAATGTCAACTACCTTTCCATTTTTAGCAGCATCCCGATATAGGAATTTCATGGGAAATTCATCATTCTCTGTGTCCATCAATTTTTTCCAATATTCATTGTTCTCCACCTTTTATTGAGTTCCTTAATAATTTTAGAGCTTATGTTAAAGATTTAGAAGAATCCATGTTAGGATTAACAATCAAAGCGCCATCCATTACCCGAGTCTCAGTGTTAAGAGTCTGAATGGAATGATTCTCCCCTTCTTAAGTATGGATTAACACCAATGATGGATCCCGTTTTTTGTTATGAATGTATAGAGGAGCCAAGGAAAGGGGCCACATTCCCATCTTATTTTTCAACATATCCCTACAACTCCACAGCATGGTAGCTACACTCATGTTGATTTATAGCATGTACCTACACTATTAGCCCAAGATAATTTCTAGCTACTAGAAGATTTTCCCAATCCAATTGGATTATAGATTCCTACAACTCCTCAAAAAATTATTGATACTCTTGCTGATTCAATTGGATGGAATGCACCTACCATGTTAGACCATCACAATTACATTCAATGATTCCATCCATTGGAGGATTTTCTCTATCTCTGCACATTATTTTTTTAAGCTTCTTACATATTGTCTAGTTGTTAATCTAATTAGAGAAATATGAAAAAAAATAGAATTCTAAAGATAATTCTGTATTACATTTCCAATAGAATAAAATTACACACAAAAGTGAGGCAATTTTTCACACATAATTTGAATATTAATATCTTCCACTAATTTTTAAAGTACAACTTATTGAACTATTTCTGAATTGAATTCAATTTCAACTAAAATCCTAGAAAAGTAACCAAATATTTCCATTTCTGTGGATTTATTCAAATTTATGGGTACCCACACACACAAAGTAATATCAAAAAATATGTGAGGATACCAAAATATCCTATTTAATCCAATAATTTTAATATATAACAGAACCCTAGTGTTGTTGATAGAGAATGGGTTGAATCTGACATCTTATTCCGGAATGGTAATGATGACCAGTTTCATGAAAATGGATCAAAATCACCAGGCCCAATGTTTCAACTCCTCATTTCAGAAGTGAAAATGAAAATATCCTATCATAGAGTGCCTTATCTTACTATGGGTGGTTTGAAAATTTTCATTTAAATAATTTATTGATCAAATCCTATAACTTTAAAAAAACACTAATATGACATTTTCTTCCAATTTTTTATTAAGTAATATAGTGGTTTCACATGAATCTATTTACTAATGTTTCCTTTTATTTTTGATATTATGTTGTACCATTACCATATAAAACATTTAATCAATCTTATGTAATGAGATACTGATGATGTTTAGCCAGAAAACACTCCTGTTGACTAGGACCACTTATAGGTTTTAGTGAATGTGGTTTGAGCTCTCAAACAAGGAGTTGCACCTTCACCTATTTAAGATAGAGAGATGGAGCCTAAAATGGAATATATTAGATATTATGTCTAGAATTTTATTAATAAAATCCCACCACAATTACTATAAATTAATTATCCTTGGTAAGAACAGGATTTGTTGGGATAGGATGAACAACTCTTCCGGTTCTTGGAGATGTCGGATTCCATTATGTCGGAGTGTGTCTTCTTTAATATTTAACAGCTTAGAAAAAAATAATGAAATTATAACGTTTTAGATTAGTGGAATAAAAATTTAGAGTGGAATGAATTCAAGAAAATTTTATTGAAAAAAATTATTTGTATTCAATATTATTAGCTTAATTGATAGTTTTTTAAAGATTCATCATGGTTAATAGATAGTGAACCAATACATGAATTAATTTTTTAAACATGATCAGTTCAAAAATGAGGTGGTATCGAATAAGAATTCGAGTTATTATAGTTTTTAGATGGGATTTATATTAAAATTTTTGACATAGTTATTTATGAAAGGTAAACTCATATACTAATGTTCTACATGGGTCTCTAATGGTTGAAATTGACCAAGATGGTTTTTCTAAGTTGTTTAGATTTCCACAAAAATGTTGTTGAAGTAATAGTGGTTCCATTAATGTGAATTTGAAGTCAAATAATACTCATTGTGGAGAAATTAATGGAATTCCTCAAAAAATAAATCCTTCATATCACCAATAGTGTCTACTATAGTCCTGATAACTTGTTTACAAAGTGGAAATATTGGGAACCCAAAGCGTGAATGCATGGAGGAACTGAAAATTTGTATCTCATTTTGATTATTAGGTCTCATAAAATTGTTTTGACTTTTTTTACCACCCCTTGTAGTGTCACAGGATCATCAATACTGATATAATATATAACATATTTAGATACTTCCTGAACAATGGGGTTCTAACCATATGCATCAAGAAAAAATTCACCAATGGGAAATGATGTTTGTCATATGATAGTGATAGGATCCATTAATATTTATCCATATTTTGTGAATCTATTATTTGATATTGGTTCCAATAATTCTTTAATATCAACATTCACAATAGACATATTGGATCATCGGTTGATGCCCTATGTGATGGAAATTGAAACACCACTAAGGACTAAGATGGTGAAGGGTTTTTGATGCCAGTATTTTGAATTTTATTAATTGTAAATTATGTTTGATTGTGTATTTTTATAATTTTTAATAAATCCCATATATTTAATTCCCAGAAATTACTACTTGGTTTCTCAAAAATATCAAATTGATTATTATCATCAGTTGGTGTCCATTATTACCCATGATGGGAAGTTGTATGCCTTCCAGTGAGAGTGGGAAGACATTTTTAGCTGAGACAACATTGTAATCTGATCCTAGGTAGAATGATATTCGTTTATTCTCCTGAATTATACTAGTAATCCTCTTGTATTGAGATTTCCAGAGTATTAGTTTAATATAATGAAGTCTTTTTCAATATAATTTTCTAGTCTACCACCCGTAAGGTTGGTGGATTTATCTATCGACATGGTGTCACATAAAAAAAATTATTACCTCCTACCAAATGTAATCAATACAATATAATGAACTAATTAATTAGTTTGATATGTTTATGTGTAAATTTTTCATTAGACCAAATGGGTCAACTTGAAAATTAGTAGTGTTTTTTTCATGAAGGATGATGGAACCCTACACATTTTTATTGATTACCAGAATACCAATCGTGTTGGAGGCAAGAACAGGTATAAATTTTTTGGAAAAATAATTTATTTGATTATCTATAAGGGTATAAGTGAGTTTTTAATATTTATCATTAGTTAGGTTAAACCCATCTCATGATTATGTTTCTAGACACTCCAAATACTAAATTAAATAGTAGGTATGGACCCTATTAGGATATCATTTTTTCTTTGGGTTTACCAATTTTCCAAATATGTTTATTTCATAGAAAAAATCATTTTCAATGAGTTACACAACTCTTTCTCTATGGAATTCAGGGATTGTATCTTGGATTATTCAAAAACTGAGTAAAATCATGTTACTCATTTGAAAGAAGTTTAGGGTATCTTTAAGAACACTCAACATTATGTTAAGATATTAATATGCTAAATCCAAATTCATGCATTGATTTTCTTGGGGAACACGATACTCTAAAATTTTATCTCAACTTTCCTGAAATGGTGGATGATTTTTTTCATGAAAGGAACTATAGAGTGTCTTTTAGATTAATATATTATTAGGTTTTTTATGGTAATATCACGTGTTCATGAAATATTTCTCTAATATGAAATTTCTATTGACTACTCTAATTTGTAAGGGAGTGAAGTTCATTCATGATCTAGTTTTTTAGATTTCCATTAAGGTGTGGAATAACCATTTTACTCCATACATGGTGCTAACTCTTATAGATGGTAGGTTGGGCTATGGGGTCAATTTTTATTCTTCAAATTCATGTTTGGGATGTTTTCGCATGCATGGTGATCACATGGTGAATTATGGTCCCCAAAAAACAATTCCACATGAGAATAACTACCCCACACATGATCTATAGAACAAAAATATCATTCATTCCCTTAAGAGTTGGCAACAATACCATTTTCATGGAAAGGTTTACTTTTACATGGGATATAGATGGAGTAACTATAATCTTTAAACATTGACATTTCCTAAACACCATGGATAGGGTATGTTGCTTTTTATTCTCTTATTTGGATGTTTCTACCCCAGGATGTGATTCAATTATTATATAAGTTTAATCTCATGGAACTCTACTCCCATGTGTTCAAAAAACTAGGGTGAAGAGATATGGATTGTTCTAAAAAGTGATCATTTGAAATCCTCTCTTCTCTAGATGATTTTCCCGGTCCAGTATCTCCATGATGTGTTTTGAGTTATTAGAAAATATTTATATTATGAGGTGACCATTAGTAAATGGTGTCTAGATTTAAAGTGAATTTTTTCATCATGAACTATTCATTAATTCCTTTATATACTAGAAATTTGTTATGAGTGATTTGTATAGTTTTTAGTGGGAAGTTACCCCTAGCATGAAAAAATTGTTTTATGATATGTTGATTTGATTTAAGGGGTCAAGAATGAAATTGGACATCATTGATTTTGTTTATAATTTTTATATATGTTAATAGATTAACATTGATAATAAAAATCCATCTATTTTACCTCACCCCCCATGAAGAGTAGGAAATGGGTTGAGATGTTGATGGGTTTAGTTGTATGGTTAATGTTTACACCTCATGAAAAGAATTTTATTTGGTTATTGATTTAATGATTGACTAAATTGGATCATTTTATTCCTATAAATTGTACCACTAAACAAAATGATTTAATAAATCTATATATACAAAATATTATCATGTTTGATAGAGTTTAATATGTCATTAGTTCCAATTGGTAACCCTAACTCACGTCTCATTTTTAGAGAGGTATTGATGAGGTGATGAGGACCTTGGTCATGTAATGAACAATGAACCATCCTTATATGGATGGTTAAATGTATTATCTTATACCAATTGTTCAAGGCACGATTCATAATGGTTTCCATGACATTGGAGGAATATGTTACTTCAATTTGGGGATGGATAAATTTTACTGAAGAAATAGCTACCAGACCTCGATTAAAATTGTACCCTTTGAGACCTTTTATGGTTTTCCTTTAAAATATTTTATCCCATGGGTCGTGATTGCGAAATCATCCTTAGAGGGATTCATCTTAGTCCAGGAGATGATAATTAGGGTTGAAATGGGTTATTTATTCCTTGTAACAACTCAGATATAATAGAAATATTAGGCATATCATCATTGATGTACATTACATTTCACTCCTAGTTACCATTTTTTATTAATTATTAATTTCTTTTTATCGTTCATAGATGTGTTGTAAATCAAAAGAAGTTGGCATCGAGATATATGGGGGCCTTTTAGGTTGTTTAGTGGACTTGAAAGATGGAATATATTCTATCTATTCCACCATAAATGAACCCAATCAATAATGTGTTTCATATGTCATATCTTAAGAAATATCTATAGAACTCATCTCATTTTTTGAATTGGGATGAAATTGATGTGGACCGTAATAGTAATATGACTCAGAAAGATCGTAGTGTTTCTGATTCCATAGTGAGGATGGTGTGGTGTAATTAAATTCCATTAGACTAATTTTCATATAATAATGGATCATATTCTTATAAGTCATAGGATCATTAGACAATGATGATGAGGTATTGGCCTTATCTCTTTGTGTAGTATCCTTCATGATGATGATATTTTGGGAAAGAAATCATTATAGTGGGGATAATTGTAACATCCCAACTCTTTCATTCCTGTGATTTCCTCAATTTTCCTTTAACTTCATTATTTTTGTGTAAATTCATGGTTATTTTCAATTAATTCTATCCATTAAAGGTTTAAGACTGTCATTTTAGTTATTTTTTTAGTGGTTGAGAGGTGCTTAGTTTTTGGATTTTTGTTGGACATAGGATTTTTGTTAAGAAAAACATCGTGTGGTCCATTATCTAGCTGTGGAGACCCAAAAATAATCTTATGGAATGCTAGTAGTGGATAATTTATACTTGAAGTCCACAAGATCACTGGTGAGACACACTGGCTAGATAGTGGATTTTCCAGAGGTTCATGGATACTACCTGGCACTATCGGCTAGCTAGTGGTAGCCATCAGCTTCCAAACGACATCATTCTAGGCAAGGTAGTGTCATGAAGAATTGTAATTTGTTTCTTGAAACCCCAATTTTAGTTTATAACTCTTTTCACATTGCCTTCACTTCATGCATATGGCCATGGAGTCCCACTAAAGACAATTTTGTCCCTTATGAACATGAATATTCATGGATCAAAGTATTGATTAAATCATTGAATATTTTTTTGGGTAAATGTAACTATGATCTAATTTTGATTTCCCTATTCATCATTTCTCTCCTTCGAGTGTTCTGGATCCTTGTGTTTTTGAGGGGTCTATATCATGATTTATGAATTGAGCTTCTAGGATACTCATTTTATTAGTGCTAACACTCCATCATTTCGATGGTGGATCCCTTATTGGTTAGTTGATTCTATTTTGAATCAAGGTATGTGGATTCATTGTGTAGTCACTATCAATTTAAATAATTGTTAAATTTTTTAATTTAAATGAATTTCTAATTAGTTTCAAAATCATGATTTGATAATCTTAATAAAAGTTTCCCAATATAAAATTTTATTTGGAAACCTCATTGGTAATGGATTTTAAAATTATGTGTGAAACCTTGAAAAAATATTTTAGATGAAATTAATGATTTAATGAATTACATTGATGATGATTATTGAAAATTGTGGTATGAAATCATTTTTTTAAATGATTTATTTTTAATAAGTAATGTTTTCATGAAAATGATTTGTCATTGTATATTGAAATGAAATGGCATGTTGAAAATGTTATTTTGTTTACTTTAACAGTATTTTTGGAACTATATTTGAAATGTATCATTTTACCATGATTGATTTCATTAATATGCTTGAGATCCTGTCAAGTTGGGGGTAGTCTAAAAAAATCACACTTGTAATTCATATGTTATACCTAGAAACATATTAATGATTTTAAAGAAAACTAAACATTAATTAGGGTGGGGTAATTTATTGGGATGGCCTCCAATGTCCCTTGGGCAAACATCTTGGTGTGTGTTCACACATTGAGACGCATTTTACTAATTGTGTGAAAACACTTGATCATTTATCTAACAAACCCTGACGCTTATAACCATGGTTCTATGATTGAAATTAATTATAATGGTCGGTGTTTATATAATCGTTTATGCATTCTTATTTCTTTTGAGATTATTATTAATTCATGTTTTAATGGAAATTTTTATTTGTTCCTATTTTTTACTTACCATTATTATGATTTAAAAATATGTTTTATTATAAATTTTTATAGATATTAAGATGACTTATTTTATTAAAAATTGAGAATATTGTTTTTATTAGATCTGGACTAATTATAGAAAAATTTTCAGGATCATACTTGGATATTGTTGATCACATACAATATATACCTCTTATATTTTTATAAACCTTCATTTTACAGGGCCAGTAAAATTGAAATCAATAATTGGATCTAGTGGGTCTTCATGACAGTGAAACATTGAGATTTTTTTGAAATAGGTGGTGTATCTGGTGGACCTATTATGAGGAGATATATTTGGTGATATCATCATTGGTTTAGGTTAATTCACCGAGTATTGTTCTATATTTGGTTTTGTACTTACCTTTTTGTCATACTTTTCCTTTTTTTGACTGTATTAGAATATCAATTTTTGGTTTTAAATTTATTTCCCTTCTAATAATTTTATTTGAATATGTTTAAATTGTTCTCCCTAGTCATTCTTTATTCCTATGTGCTATTTGTTAGCCCATGTGGATAAAAAATCCCCTTCTCTCCATGTTAGGGGTGACATGGGTTTTGGTTTAACATGTTATGTGGGTTGGTTCCTCAAAATTTAAATAGTGATGTTCACCCATTTCCATGACTGTATGGGTATTGGATAAATAATCCCCTTGGACTTATGATATTCTATTATTATTTGGTGGAATACCAAGAAGCATTATGTATATTCAACAACATATTTCTTTATATTTATCTGCTTGAAGTGCTCATGGTTATCTTAATACATCGTTGGGCTTCTAGGGATAATAGAGATTCATGATCCTAGATTATCATCTAATACGTCTTTTATTATCTTAGGCACTTTCATACACATAATCTTTTCTATATTATCAAAATCTATCTTTATAGTTTTGAGTATAAATTTATTTATAAAAGAAAAAGGTAATGAAACAAAATTAGGGGAGTGAATGTCATGAAGTCTAAAGGAATACCCTATCATAATGAAAATATATTCCAATTAAAGAAAATAAATGATTGAATAAAAATTCATCCACTCATTTTGATCCCTTTTGAAAGAAATAAGGTTAGCTACCATGTTTTTCTACCCACAAGCATGAGAAATATCAATATCTAGATGAACCAATTTTCTACTATCTCTAATAATATAAAAGATTCTCTAGTAAATAGGGGAGATTCCAAATAATGAACTGTCCACCAAATAAAAGTCAAATTCAACCATTAATAGATTGAGATTATTCTTAATAAAATGTCATATAAAATAGATTATTCCATGGTCTTCACCTTGAACATAACATCATTACATGAAAAATGTGGGAAAGGTCATGATGATTAAGCCATTAATGTCATAGAGGATCCCACTCCCATAATGAATCCAAAGACACATGAACCATCAGTATTCAGTTTCAAACATTTTATTAGATCCATAAAAAATTCCCGACATCCATAGTTCCATCTATAATAATAAATTAATATATGGAATCGAAGCTGGGGTTGAATAATTTTAGGAAAATTAAATCTTTTCACAATGAAGTATTATAGTTCATGGGTAAATTTTTTTGATTTTCATTTCGATTTATATTTTTATAAAAACATGAATTCCAAAGCGTCCTAATAAACTACCAGGACTAAAATAATAATATCACACCACCATTTTGAGATGAGGTAAGCTCTTATATGAACATTGAAGTGATTTTTTAGAAAATATAAAATAAATCCATATAATTAATTGGATCCTATGATAACCATGAGATAAATCCAGATGTATCTATCATAGTCTCCTTTATTAAATAGATATATCATCGATTCAACACTTTTATTCTCACAGCACATACATTATGTGAATTCAGGTAAACATATTCTTTGAATTTTTATATCCATCAGATATCTTAGTGCGAAAGAGCCTTGAAGTCAAATTAATATTTAAATTTCAAATCCTTCGCCAAAAAATGTTTCCCAAGTTATCATTATCTTATTGGATATAAATTATTTTTCTATATTAAGTAATTTGAAATTGAATAAATAAGAAATAGGTAAGACTCAATAGTTAGGCTCATCGACCACTTAAATGTGGTAATTCATGAGTTTATGATCATTATTCTGATCTTATTACAGAAACTACTAGTAGTCACCAGAATTTTGAGTCTAATATCATAGGTTTTACACCCCTGATAGAAGAGATTAGTTCATCCCAATCATGGAAGGCACAATTCCATCTTTAAAATGTAAAATTCTAATAATTTCCCCATACTTATTATTTCCAATTTTTTTGTATCATCGCATCATCCCTTTTAGATTCCATAATCTTCTATATTATAGAAGTTAAGAAGTGGTTTGATAATGGTAGGTTGTTATTCCACCCATTATGATTCCAACTTCTATCTTTTCCATGCCTAAGATGACTGGACCTTTTTTAATCCTCATCATGGATATGGTTTGAGTATCTTTTATACATATAGAATCATCCACCTTATTCTTTTTCTAGGATGGTAATGTATTGATTTTTTAAAGTCCATGATTAAATATTAACATCTATAAGGGCACATTTTTATATCCTTCTATGCGATTATATACATTAAAATTTTATGATCATTATATATTTTACAACGAAATCCATAAAAATAATGTCATCAACTATGAATTGAGAATATTATTAAAACAAAAATAATATAATGTTTTGTATAATCTCACTCATGTTCCTTCAACCGTCTTGAGGTGTACTCTATAATTATATCATTCTTCATGTGTAAAAAACCCAATTTCCTTATTAATGAACCACTATATATCACAATTACTACCACACATAGGGGAAATGAGAGCATAACTGCAGTGATTGACCACTTCATCAACTCTTGTGTATCTATTTATTTTTATTCCTCCAACAAAATTGTACTCCATTCTGAATTTTTATGTTTTACATTTTTTCAATTGTGTAATTTTTCTCAAAGGCCATTGATAGTAACCCACTAATCTCAGAAAATTACAAAGACTGATTATAGATGTAATCCTAGTACATTTCTCTATTACCATTACCTTCAAATGATTAATGGATCTACCCAGTCTCTTGATAATGTTCCTCAAGAATGTAACATCCTTCATCCAAAAGTAACATTAACTATACTTTTCATGTATACTCTAATTGAAAAATTATTTTATCATAATACTCAAATAAACATTATGTTCTTTAATTATCTCGGATTATATGAAAGTATCATTTATGAATTCCACCACAAATATTTTGGTGTGATCTATAAGTACATTATCCATCTAGTCCATAGAGATTTATGGAGGTTTTGTGAGACTAAAGGGAATCTCTATGAGGGATGGAGGCCTCTGAGTGGCATCCCCTCTTCCACCTAAGGCCGCTAGGGTTTCTCCTATTTACTTTATCCTTCCCCCTCCAGCATGGATTGTTCTTGGCAGATCCTTATGGTCTTGGCTCGGACCTTTCTCGGGTGTGGCGTGACGAGATCTGGTTGTGCAGCGTTTCTCCGATCTCGGCTTCGATGCTTTGCTCCAACGTTTCAGCTCAGCATGCTTCGACGACGACCCGGCCTGGTATTTTGGTGGTGGCGGGCATCATTCTGCTCGGCTCACCATTGCGCTCAGGTGCTGCCTTCGGTGGTTCATGTCATCGTCTAAGCAGCTCAAGGTTCTCGTTTCGTCCGGCGTGTCCAGGGTGGGGCTCCAGCGGGTTCCCAGTGAGCATTGCAACTGATTTTCAGTGCCTCGGAGGGGGAGGCTTTGGGTTTTCTGATGTGTGTTCTTTGCAGGTGATGGTATATGGTGTTGGGATTGTTTTTCCAAGATACTGCTAGTTATTTGGATCTCTTGCAATTGTTTTGGTCAAGTTTTAATGGTTTATTTCCGCATTTGGATGGTAGAAAATGGATTCATTTGTGTTCTTCCAGCATCTCTGTTTGTAGAGTTTCCCTATCCCTCCTTGGAACCTCTCGCTTCCCATGGTTCGCTAGTTTTGGAAACCAGTGGGGGTTCTTCCATGATTTGGCTATGTCTGGTTCCATCCCAGATCGGCGTTGCTGGCTCATTCATGATCAGTTCCCCTCAATGGTGATGGTCCCTCGACGTGCTTTCAGTTCAACTAGTCCTGGGTGATGTTGACTTGGTTTCAGACTCCTTGGTCCGTCTTTCTTTCTGGGTTACTGTAGCTATGGAGTTCGATTGTGCCTTTGGTGCGGCGGGGTTTCATTGGTTTCAGAAGTGTTTCATCCTCTTTGAAGTGCATTGTGTGATTTAGGTTCTCTGATGGGTTGTTTTGTTGGGTTTTGTTTAATTATTCTATTGATGACTTGAACAGATTGAGTTTTTTGGCCCTGTGGTTTGTGATTCAAGGGGATATTCTAGTTCAACTTCATGGGGATGATTCAGAAGAGGATCAGAGCAGTGATTTTTCATATGATCATTACTTTCAGATTTGGATGTTTGATAGGGTATGGAAATTTCCATTGGTACCAGGCCCATGCATCCTTTCACGGGACAGCTTGCCGAACATCAATGAGAAGATGGAAACTGGTACTATGTTTTTTTCATTCTGAGGAGGAGTGTTTTTTTTGTCCTGATTTGGAATGGGCCTTTGAATTTTGTACCATGGAAGTTTGATGGTTTTTAAGTCTTGATGTCTTGTTGGGTTCCCCCTCACTCATTAAAAGGGGCTTCTGTTTCAATAAAAAATTAATTTTCAATCAGTGAATGGAATCTCTATGTACTTATAGTGTCCATATCTTATATGTAATCAATTCATTAGAATATTCTCCTTAACATTTACTCTGTGATATCTTGGTTAAATTTCCACCCTTGTGAAGTACTTAACAACACGTAGTCGGTCAAACAAATCATCAATCCATGGTAGAGGATACTTCTTCATATTCATGATCTTGTTATGATTACAATAATAAATATAGAGATTCATTGAACCATATTTCATCTTTGGCAGTAGATGTGAGACATACCATGGAGAGAAAATTGGGTGTATAAACCCAATATCCATGTTTTTCTGATTATTATCTTTCAACTCTTTGAATATAATTGAAGAAATTTAAAATGGACTATTGGATAAATGTAGATATGTATGTATTAGATCAACTATAATATCAGCCTCCCAATCATAAAGGAGATCATAAAACTCTTCGAGGAAGGACATTAATATATTCCCATATAATGGTCATTTCCTCATGAATGTTCTTTTCCTTTATATCAATAACTGAATCTAAATATTCTTGTTTATAAGGAAACAATATCTATTATTGAGAGGTGTTTATAAACAAATATTAATCATTATCCTTGAACATATATTGAATATATAGATGGTTTAGGATTAGTAATGTTATTTATTTCTCCAAATATTCGATATTAAAACTATTTAAGAACAACCATTCTATTCCCATTATAGAAAAAAATTATAAAAAAAGATGATTAGCAATACTTTTTAGGTTATATATCGAATAAAATTTAATAGAGGGAGAGTTTTAAAATTGATATGTAAATATTTCACTAAACATTTGAAGTATAGATAACTCAACCTCCATTTCCTATAGTGGTATTTGAATATTTATAATAAACATAAGTAATATAAATGAAGGAACATGACTATAATAACATATAAAATTTAAAGTTAAAGAATTGATAAAAAAATAAATATCTCAATTTGGATATAATTATAATAATTTACTTAAACAAAAATTGTTTTCATGGGAAATAAAAAAATTCTTTCCATAAAATAATAATAAGTTATCATACTAATAAAAAAAATATTAATCGTAATATGTCTTAAATTATGAAACCATCAATTAAACCAATGCAAAAATATATTAACTTTTAATTAATCTTGTTTAACCTATGTTTCATTAATAATTGTTTTATTATACTTATTATAATATTTCTTACTAGATATTCATTGTGATACATTAATTGTGGTGTGGAATCATTGATTTTTTTTGAAAAACTATCTATATATATTGTCATATAATACCTATCCTAATGCAGTTTATTAACTATAGTGGAGTTTTATACACTTATAAACTCATTGTAGTGTGGAGTACCATCACATAATGTGATTCTACTTTGATCATAAAAAATCACAACACATTAATATCATGTAGTTTATTTATAAATAAATCAATTTCTTATTAATCCCTTAGATTCACCATTGTTGTGTAACCCTCTCAGTGGTGGGAAAAAAACTCATTCCAAATTTTTTCTCTTCTACAATCATATTAACCCTTTGACATAGCAACTCAAGTTTGATAAACTCATTCTTAAATCGTGATCTTCACAACACAACCAAAAATTTTTTTGGTATGGTTCTCCTTTCATAATATTATTTCATTTATATAGGGTAATAAGTATTAAGACATCACCTCCCATGTTTATAGAATTTTCCCCTATGGGATATTAACTTAAACACAATGTATATTGAACATCTATTTCATGTTTTGAAATGGAATCTGTAGTATAACTCCAATACCTTAATTTATATACGAATATACTCAACCCAAATGTTATTCAAACTCATCCATGGGAATGTTTTCATTCAATATAGAAGGAAAACATCCCAAAATTATGAATTAATAAACTCAGGAAATATGGAATAGTATTACTCCAATACAAACATTTTATAAACACCTCACTATAGGATTGAATAGTTATTGTTGAAAAAATACATCACTCTATGTAAGATTAATGTTGTATTAACCATGTATAAAATGATATAACTTAGAAAGAATTTTTCAATTCAGCTTCCTGATGATTCTAGAAGATGAAGTCTATCAAATTTAATTTATTCTCCCCCTTTACATTTTATGGTAACAAGAAAATAAGTACATGAACTCTTTTCAATTCAACAACATCTAACTCTTCATGGAATAAAACAATTTAAATACATATTAGCGCCTCTACCACTTGATAAAACCCTATAAAAATCATAGAGGCCCCCTACCACTTACAATGAAATTATAGATTTTTATTCTTCCACTTTGTCAACAAATTAAAATGAATGAGAGTGGTAAAAATACTATGAAAACTTATAGGTATTTTGGGGAATAATTCACTCCTAGAAACACTATATAGATGTAAAATTCATCCTTTGATAGAGGTTTTTTACAGATTTCTATGACTTTATATCTATTTGAAACATATTTCCATGAAATATCCCCATGATCCACATTCCACTTGATGACTTATTATTTGATAACAATATTCCTTGATCATAAATATTACATGAAATTATTTAACAAATTGGGTACACATTCATAATCACACCTAGTCAATATTTGGTATGGTAGTTAAACAATCATTTCTTCAAACTATGACTCCATCCATATCATTTAAGATTTAGGTTGTGTAGATGCAACCTACTCAACTTCAATTCAAAAAAAATTGAAAAGATTGTGTTTTTTTTCATTCAATACATATTTATATGATAAAGTATATACCTTTATAAGTTAACTTTATATCTAAAATATATAATACCCAAAGCATTACCTTAAATCTTGATATATCATAGGATACTAAATACATTCAAATTCATTAAGATTATCTTCACTTAAAACCATAAATCATTTGGGTTTTTTTCCAACATGGGTTGGTGTATGCACTAAATAATAATGTAAATTGATGATATTTTATCTTTCCTCCAAAATAAAGTTAATGTTTCATTCTCAAAAATTATTTTTCTTCAAATATACAGTATTATTTATTTATTTTTCTTACCAAATAAATTTTTAAGGATGTGTGTGAATCTTTATACCCTTTTTTATCATTTTCTTATAAATATATTCCCTAAACACTTCATTCTTTTTTTAAATCCATTTTTATATTACAATTCTTAATGAAATGTCTTGTTTTATTCCTAGAAATCCTCTAAAAGTGTTTAGGGTTTTCTAGAGATCTCAATTTACTTGATATTAAATATAAAATATTAATATAGGTAAAATACTTAATAAAATTAATGATATTATTATTGATAGTTTTTTCATCATGCTCATCAATCTTCATACAGTTGAGTGTACTAACTTGAGGGGTTTCTCGGATTCAATTTCCATCACATCATTATACTTTCTCACCATTTTATCCTTCTAGACTATAGCACATGTGTTGAGTCTTTCACATTGAATATTTTATAGATATATCATATATTCATTCTTGATAATATTATCTATATTAATATTCACTAAATGGCATATTATTTTGTATATTTTTACCAATATATGACACTTACAACATGATATTATATCATAAAAAATATGGAATAATTTTCAATTCATTCACTCTCCCTTCGTTGCAATGTTTATATACTTTAATATATTTTTAAAAATGTTATTTTTCCAAAATATCACCTCATTACCATTATGATAATTTTATGGAAAGCTGAAGAAATTATACTTAAAACTATTTAAAAGAACATAATTTGATTTCATATTACCAATTTTATTATATTAAAATCCTTTCACATTGAGTTATAAATATTTTATAGTGGTGAAAATTAAAACATCATATTGTTGAATGTTTTTAATTATAATTTTACTATCTATAAAGTATGATGAGAAACCATTATCAATGATCAATGTCTTATCTACTTTTCTATCATTATAAGACACCTCATATATCAGACCATGAATTTCACACATAATTAATTTATATTTATAGATTAATATTCAATAAATAACATTATAATCCATTCAATAGCTATAAATATTTTGTATCATTCGAGACTATATATTAAATATTAATTTTTTCATGAATTATCTATAGTGTTTACCATATATACTCTTCTTTGTTATTTCATACCAAAAATATCTCATCATCACATGGGGAAGGTAAAAACATATGAAAATGAGAGATCATATGCTCTGTAAGGTTAAATAAGGGATATAACATTTAATTATCATATATGTGCATAATATAAGTGTAAGGGTATGAGATCATAACCACAAATCATAATTTTCATCCCCAATCAATCATTGATCATAAGCATAAGTCATTGAATAAAACAATATCATAATAAAATACAGTATTTAAAATAGTGCGGAGTCATCAATAATAATTCATTGTTTATGATTCCATATCATTGACAATGAAATGTGGGAAAAATATAAGCTTATAACATTTTGATCATGTATAAATACAAACAAGTTCCCTAATAAATTTAAAGACATAAAAACATTCCATCACATTAACTTATCGACATCAAACTTAAACCAGGAATAATATTATGGAAATTAAAACCAAGTCCACATATAATCTTATGGATATGAAAACTAGGCCCATTCATAATTTTATGTATATAAAACTAGGTCCATATATAAAATTGTAAACATAAGATTAGTTTCATGCATAACATATTTATCTCTTTAGTTATCCATATTTACTTATTGAATTGCAGGTCTATAACGAACCCACCCATCACATAATCATAATCCACTTATATATGTGGAACAATTTTATGAAAACAACTAACATCTAATCCGAACATAACCCATGGAAAATAAATAGGTTTCATAAATATCTCATTATCATAAAATAACTATTCGGAGAAATAATAAGAATTATATCGTAGAATCATATCCCTAGTGAAAAATAAGTAATTTAAAAGGATGTCATCGTTGGTTAAAATGCATTTAAAATATCATTTGAAATATTTTTGAAGGATATTAATCTTTTTATTCTGAAACTAGTTATTTAAAATGCAAATATTTAGAATAATTTTAAATTAAATATTTTCATTGAAAATAACAATAGAAAATCATAAAATAATATTTTAAGCATTTATCAATCATGATGGTTGGATATTAAATTCAGTTTGTATACATTAAAATAAATATTCCTTACACAATTTTACTAAAAATTTAAAATTACCTTATTCATAAAAGATAATATATTTCCAATGAAATTATTTTCAAAAAATGAAAATTAGTAAAAATTAATTAAAACATTCATTCAATAATATTAAAATATTATTAATGATATTATAATGAAATCATGTTTAAGAAAGAAGAATATTCCCAAAAAAATTGGAAATATTGTATGTCTTTCTCCAATATATTTTTCTAATGAGTTTATAAACCAAAGAGAAAAATATGGTACCAATGCATGAAAATTCCAAAAATAAATAGAGGAGAAGAAATTTGATGTGAGTTTTTTAGATAAAGAAGATATAATTTTCTCAATTTTAATTTAGGTATATAAAATATTATTAAAATGATATTATAACATAAATTCCTTGACTCATATATTTTATTTCTCTGTAGGATTTCAAACCTCGTATTTTGAAAATATTGATGTATTATAAATGTATTATATAACCTTACTCATATAAATATCTCATACCATATATGGTTTACTTATAGGGACTTATCACCCATTTATTAAAAATATTTTATTAAATTCACTATTTTGGGTGAGTACATGTTCATTTTATGTGCTTGTTTTGGTTCAATAGTCTGGGATATTATTCAATATTTGTGGTTACATAAACTAAATAAATGTATTATTATATAAATTAAATAGATATTAATTATATATATATATATTCGTCCATAAAATTTGAATATAGAAAAATGAATTAGATCATTTGTGGAGATAGTAGACGGTATGTACACATGAACCTTATTTTCACGTTTCAATGGATGAAATATAATATAGGTTAATAATAATTAAAAATTAAATAATCACTATAGTATCATACATATAATATATATTCATTAAATATTTCATTATTACAACCTATATAAAATATAAATGAAAAATTATTCATATCGCTTTGTGTTGGTGGAAGTCCACACATATGCATGAGAGACATTATCAGTTTACAATAGATGGGAAGGTAATATGGTAGAAATGATACTATAAATCTTGAAGAATAATTATTTCATTAACATAATATATAAAAATTAAGACCATCGTAGTAACTATCCATGTAAAATGGTGATGAAAAATGATTTACAATGCTACGTGGAAATGGTCATTTTTACGTATGCACAAGCTATTAATTAGCTTTTCATATAATGGAAAGAAGGTGGATAATGATTTCTCTAACATAATAATAATAAATATTCCAATTGAAAATATTTAATTAATTATTTTATACTGTGTCCCATATATTTATAGGATCTATAAGAACAAATATAACTGAAAATTATTAGTTAAGAGTTACACCTCTTCATTGAGAAACTTATTTTTGATTACAAATTAATCACGGATATAATGTTCATTTGGAAAAGCAAGAACCACAAAAATGTGATTAATGATGATATAATTATATTAGTTCTGGTATTCGATTAGATAATAAGGCCAAACCTATAGAATAATGATGTATATGAGGTGACCTTTTATATGTGAGGGGATGGGGTGCTCTTATAATTAAATAAAATTTTAAATTAATGTCATTTAAAATTCATGAAAAAATGGAACCAAATCATAATAATTTAAATATAAGATGCCATTTTTCCAAAATAATATACTATAATAAAATTTTCAGAATTTTATATTATTTTTTCAACATAATATATTTTTTTAACCCATCGTTGACTACTTTACAATTACTGCATCAATAATGTTTTTTACTATTTAGGGGTCAAGAATGTCATTGTAAATGGAATGGTGACCCATAAGTGGACCAAGGATGGTATTTTAAACCACATTCCATTCAAGTTTCTTAAGATAATATTTTTAGGGATTTTAAATCATTTAATAAAATATTGGTTATTATAAAATATCAATAATGTCATTTTTGGTTCTATCCATTTATTTTAAATTTTAAAACAACATGAAAAAAAATTGTTCTTAATGTAAACCATTATAAAATATCTAATATATATTTATCTATAAATTTTTTGTGACACTATAGCTCACCTAGAATAAATTACTTTTAGTGTTTCTAAAATCATTTACATGATATTTATATTCCTTATAGAAGCACTATGTTAGTGTTATGTATGAATTTAAGATAATTATTTATGTACTAAAAATTGAAAAACACCTTCTAAAAAATAGAGTAATGAATTTCAAAATTAAAATTTTATATTAAATAAAAGTATATTCAATCACATCTATGTCTTGAAAGCATATTAAATATGTCATTCTAAGTTTTCCTGCCCTCTATAAGCATTGTATAATAATTTGGATAATATTTATGTAACGTGACATCAATGATTTAAAATTTCAATAACTATATTAATTTTTAAATAATAATAATTAAAAAATCATGAATATACTTTTAATTATCTATTATTATAATTAGTATAGAAATTTATACTTTTCCAATGTCGCGCAAGCCCTATATTAACATTGAAATTGAATTCCATATTCATTGTGTAATAATTGAAAATATAAATGTTTCAAATTTTTATATGATATTTATATTATATTATCATATAATATTCTTTTTATGTGCTTAATAAATTTTTATATAATATTTATATGTTGTAGATATCTTAAGAGATCTCATAATTCATAAAAAGTATATTTCTTAGTATTCACCAAAAAATTTACATCTTTGGAAAAATATGAAAAATTAATACTATTATAAATATTACATTATCAAACAAAAAAATTAATTCACTTTCAAAAAAATAAATTCCTATAATTGAAAGAAATAACTTTTAATATAAATTTTTAAAACTAAAAAAATAACTTTTAAAAAATGTGCTTTATGGAAAAAAATGAATTTATAACAAAAATAATGTATGAATCTAATTAATTTTAAATTATCACATTATTTATTAATAAAGTAAGTGTATCTTAATTTATGATCAAGTTAAATAAATATTGTGACTTCTTCTTGGAAATTAATTAACCTTTTATAAAAATTAGTATTTTTTACTTTTCCATGAAAAATAAATATTTTCAAAAAAATCCAAAAATTACACCCTATATTTATTTTCATAGGATGGTTTTGAAAATGATAGCCTGTTATGAAATATAATTTATAAAAAATCGGGAAATTGATTATAATATTCCCTCATTTATGGTAATATAAACTATTTTTGAAAAGAAACAAATTTTAATTTGTAGATTGAATTTTCAAAAATTGAGTTCTAATATCATATAAATTTATCAATAAATTTATATTGATTAAGAAAATTATATATATTTCATAATTTGGTTAATTCTATTCATACTACCGAGTTCAACATCTATTGTATAATAGTCAATACATAATTTTACCTTGTAGTTTAATAACAATTAGATGTGTGTGTTGTATACACTATCAAATATAAAGTTATTTTAAAATAATAGGGTATTTCATTCTGCCCCACTCCCTTTAATAAATTTTACACTCTCACTTTGAACTTGTTTTCATAAATCAATGATTTGGTATTTAAAATTTTATTTTTTAAAATCTCAAATCGTAAAAATGGTTGATAAAACATCCTTTTAAAATATGGAAAGCTAAATACAAAGGTCATATAGAATAACATATAACTAAGTTTCCAAGTATGATAACATTATTAATAAAGGAAATTATGGAAATTATGAAAAACATTAATTTCCTGATGATGGAGTATGATAAAAAAAACATTGATCATAAGAATGTGATTAATTGATGAATACGGCCTCAATCAGTAAGGGCCAAGGACCTGGGGGTACCCATGGTTGGGGCTGAGAGGATACTAATATGCTGCCTCATTTCATGGGTCACAGTTACGTGCAGCCCAAAGGTTCAGATTGGCCACCGTGCAGTAATGGGCCTAGGGAGGTCTTCTATAAGGAGGTTGGAACTCCTGTAATGTCACTGCAGGGGAATCTTTGTTCGATCATGGCCTCAAGACCCTCTCTAGGACAATGAGGCTAGGTTGGGGTTAGTGTTTTGGGTCCCTTGGACCCAAACATTCCCTTATCCTCAATGCCTGGGAGAGAGGGGAAGATTAAGAACGTCATAGAGGTTAATGCAGGCAAGGTGGACTCCCCGAGTAGGCTGAGGCAGGGCCCGGGGGTGGCATTGAAAAACTGCTTTCAAAGTCTGGAACTAAAGGAAGTGACACACGTCGATGATGGCTCAGGAGATGATGGTCTCAGCCATATATGATTAGAAAGTTTAGAATGTGAAGGTCCCCACAGTCCAAGAAGGATGAAAGGGAACAAAGGGAGGTGTGACCCAGGAAAATGCATTGTGGCCCAAGGGAAAAACCCAAGGGACGCAAAGACTATTCTAACTTACCTAAACCAATGGAATCAAGGTTGGCCGAGAAAGGCGGATGCAAGGGTAACAAAGGCCTACATGGGGAAAGTGGTGATCCAAGTAGAGAACCAAGAGTGATGGAAGAGGTAGGGGAGTGTTTGAAGCTCATTATTCACTCCAAAGAAGAAATGATCGAAGAATTCCCTAGACCCAATGCCTCAAATGAGGATATCTCAAGAATATATTAAAGTTGTGTGCGGGTTGGGGCCAATGAGGAGCAATAAGTGCGGATTTAGAGCAAGACCGAATCATTTCTCGAGGATTCAACCAAAGAAAAAATCACCATGGAAGAATTTATTCAGATGATGGACAGAATGATTTCTCACCTCGATTACCTTATCAGGTAGGATCTAGACATTCAGGTTAGTACTCTGTATTAGGAATTATATATAGTGTCTAACTCGAAACACCTACTCCTTATATTCAATAACTTTGTGGTCTCCTTTAGCACTTAGTGGTTTCTGTTTTGTGAACAATGGTTCCCCACTTTCCCTTAAAGTAGATTTTTAATAAAAATTTATATTTGGTGGGTAAAAGAAAGTGATTAATCATGAAAAAGTTGATGAACCCAATACCATAAATCAGTGAGGCATGAAGATAAATTTTATTCATCAGAAGTGAATGTAAAAGGATAATTTTTTTTAAATTATCATTTTTCTGGATTTGAGTGAATATTTTACTACCATGATAGAGTATGTTGGGAAAATAAAAATACTTGAATTATTTTTATTTAATAGTTACATTTAAATCCATTGGTTGCACGTTAATCAATTCCACTTCTATAAGATTTATTAATAGAAGGAATGGATACTAAATAAGAATTTTTCATGCTTGAATCACTAAAAATAACTTTTAATGAATCATAAGGTCCATAATTCATTCATTATACCTCTTAATATTATACAAAACTAAAATAGTGAGAATAAGTTATCCAATATAGATAAATACAATACATTAATTTCTAAAACCTAGAAAACACCCAATGTTCTAAATAATATATACTATAAATATTTAACCTTTAAGATCATCTCACCTTTTTCTAACCAACATTGAAAACCAAATATTATAATTATTTGATTTCATATCCTTCCATGATCAACTTAACAATTTTATTGAAATATTTTTTATTACTTATAAAGACTTAGACAAAAACATATATAACTTAATCATACATTCTACAAAATATTCCAATCATTTATAAAAATAAAGTGACAATAACATCATATATTCTTCTAAAATATAATTCTTCATTTATTACATAAATAAACTCATATATTAAATAAAATTATTTCCTCTGGATGTTTGGTTTCATCCTTTCCCCGATAGACAATCATAGGTTGATTCAGAATATAAAATTTTATTTACATACTCTATAAATTTATATGAAAATTTTGTAGAGAGAGATTATAAATCCTCATAATTATATTACATTTTATTAAATGATGAATAATAATAGTTTCATAGGGATCATTCCTACAAACAATATTATGGAATACCTAACTCTAGAGTGGAGGATAAGTGCGTTATAACTATCATGTTTCACATCAACTGTTGTGATTGTAGAATATTACCCTTTATCCTTTGACAATAGAGTTTGTTGTGTCTTATTATCATCCTAAACCCTAACATTGGAGAATTGGTTCACTATTAACAATACTCATTGCATTTATAGAACTAATGTGTGAGTGGTGTATTCTGATAATCTATCTATCATTTAATTTCACAGAATTCCCTCTTCACATCACTTTTATATTAATATCCTTGATCGCCATACATCCCAAACTTGAAATAACATCTTATTTATTTATGGTATTCACCGGATTTCTCCTTCACAACAAAATTCATATAGGATGTTGAAATTTTTCTTCCCCCATGTGACATACCACTACAACATCCATGAAAAATTATATAACTTTTCTTTGAACTAGAACCGTGAGGGTTTCAAACTTCCATCTCTACTTTGAGTTCATATAGAAATATTATTTTTTGTAGTTTAAAATGTACCTTATAGAAATTTCTTTTTCAAGACTTGGTTTCAAATCAATAAATAATAGATCAATCATGATCTTTGGATTGATCATAAAACCAAAAGTTTGTCTCATAATTCATGTAAATATGTCATCATAGGTTTTGATGGATTCATCATCCTTGTATTTGAACTATAGAAAGTCCCACTATACTTAATTTCGAATAGTTAAATGAGATTTATTTTTGAGTAATTCCATCTTAAAAGCCTCCAACACCATGGATTCTATTTCCTATTATTGTCTTGTATTCTTGATAAAAGTTTACATTTTTTAGTTTCACCTTTGAAGTGATAAAATTATAAAAAACAAATCTCATGGTCCAAGCACTAAAGAATGGATAGTATATTTTCCATTTCATTGATCCATTTTTTAGTACCAGATAATAAGAATTCCCATAGAAGGAGGGTAGATAGTGTCTCATAAAATATTCAATAGAATGATTCTCTATCCTTTTTGAATTTGTATTTTTAACATGATTCACGTTAAAACTCATAGCATGGGAGAGTCAAGTGAGTATAGTAACGAAATAGTACTTCCCAAATCTAAAACCATTTTTTCTCAAGTTGAAAATAATTTTATTTTCCATCACATTCATTATTAACAAAAGTTCTTCAACTCCAGCCATTGACTAAAAAAATCTAAGATTAATAATCATGCAATAATAATAAAATTGAGCTATCAAATAATATTGAAATATAACTCATTGTTTGCCTAAATCATGATATATTATTATCATTATAATGAAACTTAGGTTTAACCTATGTTATCCATGGACATTATCCTAAAATTGATATTATCTTATAATTATACTTATTCAAGTATTTTTCTCAAAAAAATCGACATTAATATCTAAATATTGAAAAAACCCTACAATGATACAAACAATAGTATAAAAGGAATTTGATAAATAAATTTTAAATCATTTTATATGTATATTAAATACTTGAAATTGTGATTTATGGTATAACTATAATCTATTGGTTATTTGGAGACTGGATAAATAATAATCTTATTTAATGAAATATTTTTTTTGTTTCCCACATAGATCACATCTCAGGTATACCCTTATAAAAACCATTATAATTAAAATGGTAAAGGAAAAAACAAAATATAGTGTGGTCTCATATGCCCAGTAAGGGTAAACAATGGATGTATCCATAAATGATCACACATGATCATAATAAAAGAATAAGGGTACTATATAATTATAATAAATTAAAATTCTCATACCCACTCTATCATAGACCATAAATAGGTAACATGGTATAAAAATTTATCAAAATAAAACAAATTATTCAAAAGAGTATGGAATCATAAATTATTAATCATGAGCCAAGATTTCATAACATAGAAAAAGTAATGTATCAAAAAAACCTATTACATTGTGAACATGTATAAATAATGAAATGTAAACTCTTAATGTTTGGGACATGAAATCAGTCCCACAAAAAAACTTATGGACCTGAAAAAACTACTGATGCATAATTTTATGGACATGAAAACCATGTATATACAATAAAAATTTGAATATGAATTTGGGTTCATTAATAAAATATCTATCTCATGAGGTATCCATCTTTTACAAATGAATTGGAGGGGTATAAAGGACCCACCCATCACATAATCATAATATATTCATATATAAACCATAAATTCATGAAAGCATTTTACATTTAATCATACTTGATCCATGAAAAATAAAATTGTTTTGAAAAAAATCTCATAATATTTATAATAAATAATCTAAAGAATGAATAATAACTATATCATATAATCATATCTGTGGTGAATCATAAGTAACATCAAAGGATGTCATCATAGATGGAAGTGCCTTTCAAATATAAAATCAATCATATCTTCAGTAAAATATCCATTTTATTTTGAAACTAGTTATCTAACATTAAAATATTTAAAAAATATGATGGAAATCATTCTATTTTAAGTAACCATAAGAAATTGTAAAATATGCTTCAAATCAATGAGTTTCCATGGTGGTGGAATTATTTATCATGTCATATTGTTAAAATAATGATTCCTTTAACATTTTCATTAAAAATTAAAAATAAACCTGTTTGGAAAATGAAAATGATGATACATTAAAGATTTATAATAAAAATATAAAATGGGTAAAAATAAATTTAAACATTAATAGGATAATAATAAAAAATTCATGAAAACACATTAATAAAAAATTTGATATTGATAAAACATTTCCAAAACAAAGATGAAGTCAATTCTATTTTTCTCAAAACAATTCCTGGTCATTTGAAGTACCAAATAGTGGAAAATTGTATGACTGTTTAAAAATTACATTAATAAAAATAATAATAAAATGAATTTTTATTTATTAGATAACGATCATATAATTTCCTCCATGTATATTCATGTGAAAACAGTGCTGATTAAAATAACATTCAAACATAATCTTGTACCTCAATTCCTGACTTTATTTGAATATTTTCAAACCTAAAATATAATAAATATAATAAAATATGATTCATAATTAATATATTAAATAACCATACTCATTTATATCTTACCATATATGATATAATTATAACATATTATCATCTGTTCATAAAAAATTGATATTAAAATCATTATTCTTGGTGAGAACATATTTGTTTCACATGTATGTTACGATGTGGTAACCATACTCATACACATCTTACCATATATGATATACTTATAACATATTATCATCTGTTCATAACTAATTGATTTTAAAATCACAATTCTTGGTGAGAACATCTTTATTTCACATGCATGTTACGATGTGGTAATCCACGTTCTTATACCTTGATCATGGGAACATAATTTTATGAATTTTATTCATGATATAAATATAACATATTTTCATTGAATATATATATATATATATGTATATTAATTTATAAAATTTAGGGATATATAAATGAATTATGTTGTTCTTGATGATGGTAGGTCATAAAAATGCATGAATGTTTGTTTCACTTTTCAATGGATATGATGAGAGGTAGATAAATAATAATTCAACTTTATATAAAAATTATTATATCATATATAATCATTGAATATATACATATTAAAATATATTTATAATGGAAATGAAAAAAGAATAACATCATTTTATGGGGTGGTAGTCTGTATGTATGCACGATTAATATTATCATTTTCTAATGAATATAAAGGTAATATGGCATATCATGACCTAACTGATCAGGTCCCACCTAGAAGTTGATATGTATGGTATGAAGACCCAAATAGTTCCTCCAATAGGCTAGGGGATGGTGATAATAACTAAGAAGGAACAAATGAAGTCATTGGCCTATGTATATGTATAGATACACGCAAGGATCTCTAGGAAAAGTGTAGTGTAATAATAAAATAAAACAAAATTTAGAAAAAAACCATGAATTTAATAATCTCTAGGGAATACATCAAAGGTTCATATTATAATATAATGTTGAAATGGTGAAAAAAATCACAACCATAAATAAGAAGCTATTGGGAGAAGTACAAGGTTTTTTTGTGGGGTCACATGATGTGTGACCTCACCCCATCACCTAAGTGTATTCCCTTATAGAAAAGTATTGGGAATCCATGGCATAAAAAATGACATATAGAGGCACTAAAAGGTGTGTCTCTACCACTAGGGTTCTTCTTGTGCTTGTATACCTTGTGATCATGTATGTTGGCTCATTCCCATGTGCACAATTGTGTCCATGTATCTTGATCATTTTTGAGTACATGGTCATTCCCATATAATCTATATTTACCAATGTTTTTTTCCATTTCTGAGCTCGTATACTCCTAGATTAGATGCCAAGATTCTAGAATAGGGTCAAATGACATGTTGTGGTTCCACATTTCTTGTGATATTTATCTACACATGAAAAACTAGATATTGTTTTCAAGGGACTATATGACATGTTTTCTTAAAATTATTCACTGTAATGTTAGGTTTTTTATAGAAACCTAGGAAAGAGTCATTCATCTCACCCATTCCTCCACTACCACTATTCTCACATCAATTCATTCTAGGGGTCTTAAATTTGGGTAATACTATACCCGTTTTGATGTCTATTTCCATATTATAGCCACCTTAACCATGCACAGTTCATCGAAACACATCACACCACTCCCACAGTTGAAGGAAAATGAATTCATCCTCTAATACATGTCTCAATCACCAAAAAACCATAAATATATCTCAAGACTTCTTCAAATTACCGTCCCACATGTCATTCACAATTCCACTACAATTTATAAGTTTGATCATTCTTGAACCTACCCTAGAAAAGATGAATTGTGAATTTCTCATCCAATGTATAATAAAGATAAAATAAGTAGGTAAGATTCCTATAAAAATTTAACCCATCATTGACCAAGCATTCTCGGCCACTGACCATCTAAACATGTTATGCAAGGGTGACAAAAACTTCAATAAGGTAAATTTAATCTGGTCAATAAAACAAAAAGCAGAACTGGGATCATGGTAATATTAATAAATCACATATCATATAAGTAGTTAATTAAATCCATTATTGGTAAATATAATAGGAAAAATCCATAATAAACTTTACCTACAACTATTTATAATCAATTTTTGGTGAATAGAATCTTCTCTAATGATAAAGAATACTTTTTTGTTCATTTCCTACCTATTGATCCACTTCATTCCAATTTTTGACATTCTATGATCCCAATACTTCAATAAAGAATGATCTTCCTCAAAATGAACCTTGGGTAATGAGATTAACCATAAAACAATTATAGTAGAATATTTATAGAGGGAGTATTTGGTTTGGTAATTTAATTTATATAAATAAATTATGTATTTATATTATTAGACTCGCCCACAAATATTCACCTTCTACAAAATGCTCAATGCTGACAAACCTTAGCTAATTCCAAGGATAAACCATGAATTCCAAAATTAATAGTGTTCTCATATTTCCCATATAAGGAATCTAAAAATGGGGAAAACATTTTAACAAAAACGATTTTCATGTGTGCAATAAAATATTTTAATATTTTTAATATATTAAGTGTGGGATCATTAGACACCCAAATTCAAAAAAAAATATGAGGATAAATCTAAATATATACATATAAACATTCAAATAATTATTCCACAATAAATTTAGTTATTAAATTCTCCCCACAATTAGGAATTTTCACCCTAAAAAGAATAAGTTAAAAAAAGTGGGGGAACTAATCCCACATCTGAATTTCACTCTATTAAGATCCCTCAGGCATGCTCGTGTTCTAACAATGGACAAAACACAATTGAATGTTTCATCCACACAAGATCCTCTCCTACCGATCTTTGATCTCCATTGGGTAATCTATGATTGTGGATCCATCCTTGATGTCTAGATCACCTAAGTTAATAAGATGTATAGTGTTATAAATGTACCTTCTCAACTATGACATATAAAATGTGTCATGCACTTAGTACAATAGAAAGGTAAAGTCTAGGTAGTACTCAACCTCACCAAAACACTGTAAGACATCAAATGACTCGATAAACCTCTCTGATAACTTCCCTCCTCATATGGACATCCACAATCCTCATCGTTGAGAGGATATTTGGAAAACATGGTTTATCTTCTCTAACTCAAAGGGCCTACAACATTGATATGTATATGATTTCCTTCTGCTCTATTATTTAGTTATGAACTCATGTATCACCTAAACCTTGCTCACCATTTCTTACACTATCTATGGCCCAACAAAATATTTTTCTCTAATATCATTCGATCATAACAGATACCTAAAAGGTATACTATACAAGGCCTTAAATGGTTCCATACAGATAATATAGTGAGATATTTTATTATAATAAAACTCTACTACTAACAAGCTATCCTACCAAATTTATCTGAGGTCCAACACCCAAGCCCCAATAAATAATCTAGCACATAGATAATCTACTCGGTCTGGCCATTTATTTGGGTGTGAAATGTTATAGTAATCCTAAACTAGGCCCTAAAATCATCATCCATAACACTCCACAAATGTGGTGTAAACCAAGCATCGTGTTAAAATATGATCATCAAGGGTACCCCATGAATACAGATAATCTCCCACATATACAACTATCATGGAATCTCAACCAAACTCTTCTAAAAAGTTTAATAAAAGAGAACCAGCTTGGTATGTTAGAGATAAATCGCCTAGGGATCATTGTGGCCCTCTCTATCCATAAATCCCCATCCCAAATTCCATGGATATTTCAACTATGTTCCACTCTGTGCTCCCAATAGGTTGTGTTGATTAGATTAAAACATGGAACTCAACAATTAGATAATGACATGTGAGACACTAGGATATTAACTCAGAAATCGTTTTACTCACTAAAATCAAGGAAAACAATAATTGTATGTCCTAAGACATTTTTTCCACACCAAGATGTACAACTAAGGGTGTATGTGAAACTCCATAATCACCTCCCCTAACAAAATTATTGGAACTAACTTCCATAATTGACAATGGATAATGTTCTATCCTCCTTTATAAATGAAATTTGGTGTATCTCTTGAGGATATCTAATCATTAAGAACCTAATAGTTTATGTCTCCCAAATGAGTATCTATCACACATTGAAGAGGAAGAGGAGAAACCACAATCCCAGGAAGAAAAAATGCACCCCTCTCTTCAATCAGGGTAATTTTGAACAATGGTAACTTCTCAGATGCCTCCTCTAACATGTAAATGTAGGAATTCCTTCTAATAAATCTTCCACCATGTATTCCATCCCCATATTACAAACTATCTCCAAGTTAAAGTCTTATAGGAATAAAAATAAATTTCTCTGTCAATAATTATGATATTCTTAAGTGAAAATGTACCTCATACTCTGGTGGTTTAGCTAAAAAATCAATAATAAGATAATTCCAAAACATATTTAGATATAATTCTACCACAACCAAATTTATGTTGTGATTCATGCAGTTCTATTTGTGGGGCCTCAACTCTCTCAACCCATATGAGATCATTTTCCACCTCTACCTAAAAACACAACCAAACCCAGATCCATATTAATTATAAAATACTACATAAACCACACCATTATAAGATAGTCTCAATATATAATTGATGGTATACCTGAACTCCTAAAAGGATCTATTACACTGCATGATACATGCAAATTGAATCCCTTTATTTCGTAGGTATGTCAAATGGGATACAGTCTATGAAAAGTTTCCCATGAACCTCTTGTAGTACCCCATCAACCCTTTGAAATTATACACATCTAAAATGGTCTTGGGTGTCTCTCAATAAATCAGCACATCAATATTCACTATTCCACAGCAAAAGCATTCTTTTAAAGGACATCCACCAAGAATTTTTAACATCATGGATGCAAGACTGGAACACTGGTAGATTTTCATATATTTGGTTCTCCCAAATCAATTAACAGATAATTCTAAAGTTATTTTCAACCTCCTATTCTAACACATATTAAATAAGTATGTCATCATTAATGACAACCACAAATTAGTCTATCTATGTGTAGAAGATGCAGCTCATTAGATCCATAAACACAGAGGTAGAATTCAGCACATTGAAAGGCATCACTAGAAACTCATAGTGTCTTACGTGATAATCCCAAATTTGAACTATCATCCTCATCCACCCTCAACTAATTGTATCCAGACATAAGATCACACTTTAAGAAGCAACTCATACCTTACACATTTTCAAAGAGGCCATCAATCCTTGTGAATCAGTATGTATTCTTTATCATTATCTGGTTAAGGTGACGATAATCAACACAAAGCCTCAATTTCCTATAAACATTTTTAATGAAAAAAACTAGATATGACCAGCAGGACACACTGATTCTAATAAAACCCTTTTCTACAATGTTCTCCAACTGCACCCTTAGATCTCGAAGCTCGGTATGGTTCATCTGATTTTCCATAATAGATTTTGGTGTGGTCCAAGGGTGAATGTCAATAGAAAAATCCATCTCTCACTAAAGAGGTAGTGTTGAAATGTCCTTAGAGAATAATTACATATAGTATTATAATACCAAAGATTTTTAGATACCTAAATATACTTTTGTTCTACCTTACAAAATCTCCAACTGATTGGTGATGTGTTGCATCTTTTTTCTCATAAATCCCACTTTCTCATCTAAGAGTTATCTCTTAGCCACAATGAAAAATATCATCCCATTTGTCAAATGGAATCTAAATTATGTAATTTGTCAGTAAATTTAGGCCTAGACCATTGATAACCAATCTATACAAAAGATTATATCATAAGGTTTCATCATTATGAAAAAGAGGTCCCATGAAAAACTCACTCCATTAGATGAAAACTCACATTACCGAATTATATATTATATAAAATAATAACAATCAATTGGAACCTCTAGAAAAATCTATTGTGATATAATCTCAATAGGGATATTTATTTATAACAACAGGGATATGTAGATTTAGGAATGACTCATTCAAGTTTCTATAAGTAATCATTTAAGAGTATATAATAATTAGAACATACTTCGAATAATCTCATATATAACATGGTTAGATCCCTCTATAGTCTGGAGTGTCCTATGGCCTCATCCACCTACTCTATGAGCCTATAATGTTTCACTTAGTGGTGGTGGTGGTGGTAGAATCTGAAAGCATCTACCTCCGCCATGAGATCCTCCCTCCATATCTCCACCTGCTCCCTTCACTACTCCTCCTTCAAAAGAGGAACTCGAAGCACACTGTAGAGATCCTTGATCACATAAAATCCTCTAATATGGTGGCCCACCGTAGTCTTCATATCCTACATAGCATGAAGTGGTGGTATATCATGTTCCATGTGACCCCTCCAGTCACATGCATAATAGTATCCCTCACATGGTTGGATGGATCAAATATGTGACCCTAAGCCATATATCCATGTGGATATGCTTGAGAATGTGTATTTTTCCGCACTAAGACCATGAAGCATGAAACCTACTAGTTTTTATACATTGTTCATTCATATGATGTCTAAAACTAGTATAATCCACTCGGAATTTCACTTCTAGGAAGATCTTAGTCACAAACCCTACTCTAGAACTCCAGCATAGGTTACTAGAAACAAGAACACTACACTGAGATGATTGTGTATCTGGAGACCCTACTTATACATCCATTATTATAAGAAACCATCTCACACCATATTAATAGAGTAACATATTTGGTTAGTGAACCTTATGATAGACCCAAAACCCATCATGTCACCTTATTGTAGCTCAAGAATATCCTGAATCTATATGGAGGATAATCATGAAGGGAAATACTTGTCATGAAAAAATTGTTGGTAGTATGACCAAGAGAGAATCATATCATTGTGGGTTTGTGTCATTAGAATCCACTATCTCCCTACTTCCCAATGAATTAGTTTCTTTACAATCACTATTATATAAATTTTAATTGATTGTATAATCCAAAAGACTTGGGCTACCAATTGAACCAAATAATCCACCCCCTGACGGTCTAAATCCCAATGGAGCCTTTGTGGTATATAATACTATAACTCAGATAGTGCACTAAGACTTATTGAATCATCATCATAACTTGATTAGTTTATCCATTGCATGATAGTCTAGGGAACTACTCCCTTCTTATTTGGAGGAAATACGTGATGATACTGCCCCTAAATTAAGGACTCACCACAAAACTGATCAACATAACTATAAAATATTGGTAATCTAGATGGAGGTATTCATTGGGGACTCCTAAATTTGATCAATACATACTACATTTAGAGTAGAATATATATTGGTATATTACTTGAGAAGGAAAGACAAAGGACTCAATTCTATAATATTCATGAACCAATTTTTTCCAACAACCAATGTCTCTAGATGTTGAATTGAAAAGTAGGTGGTAAGAGTTTTGGTGAATGGATATTTCAGCTTTGAAATAAATAATATGTTTCATGGATTAAAATCCACACTCAAAACACTCCAACACTATGTTCATAAATTCTATAACCAATCCTCATCACAATTATAACTCAATACACCAACTAAAGGAAAACCGACCTCTTAGACCACTCTATCAAAACCCAAACCAATGGGGGACACTTGGATTTTGAAAATCCATATTTGAATACTCCAAGACCATATAAAAAAGGGTATGGATTGGTGACAAGTTTTTATATTTCACAAATGAAATGGGAGGCCTTATCTTATTTACCTATAACAATACACACAACCAACTCCAAGAAAATTTCTAACGAATAATAAATGAAAACAACATCTAGATAATAACGATATATGTAATAGTCCCTAGGAAATATAATGGAGTGTGATATTGTAAAAAAAGGGATAATGGAGAAAAATACATGACCAACTTGAAATGTAGTCCCAGCATAACAAAAAATAAAAAACGGAAAGCTGAAGAGAGCCCAAATCCTTATGTTAGGTCCATCAACTGAACATGGAAAATGATCACAGGTATCACTAAGCTCTACCAACATAACTTCTAGTCTACCTATAATTTATATTTAAAATTTTATTTTAAAAAAATATCATTCAGGAATTTGTATATATATACATATTAGGATTCTCCAAAAACCACAAAATAGATGAATGGAAAGATATAATTTCTATTAACTCAAACCTAAGAAATATGGAAACAAAACCCAATATATATATATATATATGTATAAAACCCAGATGAGAGAGAAAGGGTTCTCTATCTCCAATGGCCAGCTAAGAACAATGATTATTCTTGCAACACCAATAGTCTCTGTTTGATTGCAAATATCATGCACAGTCTCACAATAATCAGTGTAGTGGATTCTAAACATCCCCTCTATGCTTCGTAACAGATGCAACTCCAAATGTAGTGATGGACCCACTCTCTACCATAGATTAATTATAGGGGAGTACCACTCTGTTGATAGATGATCCAAACCCTAATGTAGTATGGAGGAGATCTAACCCCACCTATATAAAATTTATCAGGGTCATGTGCCCTGGTCTGACCGGTGTGTACCAACCCCAACATCACTCTGACTATCTATCCCTAGTCCTTTCCCTCATCATGTGTCTCATGAAGAATATTTACACTCAAAACACCTCACTTCATATCATGTATTCCACAATGAATAATACTAACATGTTCCATGTAAAAATCCAAATAGGCTACTCGTAGTCCAAAATTTGAGTCATAGAGAAGGAGATATTAAAGGTATAAGTTACAAGGATAAGTTGATGGTGTGTATATGGTATCACAATGTGTGTGTCCTCAACTCATCTTTGGGGTGTTATCACATCTATACATGGCTTGGGATGCCATATCATACCACACTGCAATGATAGGTGGTACATGGTTTGCCTCATCCACCTGGGGCCTACCAATGCTCATTGGACCTGTTCCCATGTAGGTTGGAATGTTGCCATCTATATGGTCAGGTTGAGCTATCCCACCAATGTCTGAGTACACATCCATATCTATGTACTCTAACTATTCCCATGTCATATCCAATGGTTGTTCCCATGTTCTCTCAGAATAAAAATCACAACACCATCATAGGGTCCCATGGAATGTAGTGGGTCCACATAGAGTGTGATATTTATATCCTCCAAAACCCCAACCCTCTATATCTAGGGGACTACATGACAGGTGTTCTTCATATTATATTCTATGTAGTTAGGTTTTTCATAGATTTATAGGAATGTTTCCGACCTCTCACCCACTCAAATTCTACAATTTTTTCCACCACAATCACACAGGGATCTCGAATCTAGGGCCAACTATGCCAGATCTAACATTGGTGTCTATATTCTAGCAACCCAAACCCGTCACATTTAATCTAATCACATCACACTACTCCTGCTGATGAAGAATAATGAATCTGACCTTTAATATGTGTTTCCATCATCCAAAAACCATAAATCCACCCCTCACATAATTCTCATGACCACTATGGGTCTTTGGAGGTTTGATCATAGTCAAACCTACCCTAACAAAGTTGAACTATGATCCCATGGTCTAATAACAAATAACACTATTCTAAGTGGATTGAAATGCACAAAGACAAAGTAAATTTGTCATTGTTTAAAAATTCTCGACCAATGATCGTGTAAAAACAATATAAAATGGTGATAAAAAGTGAAAAAGGGAATCCTTATAAGAATATTAAAACCAAAAAGTGATATAGGCATCATGTGAAGATTAATAAATCACATATAAAATAATATTATTATTGTCCCCATTCATAGTGAATCAAATTAGTTGGAATTCAATAAATAATGTGACATACCTTGATTAAGCATGGATCATTACTGATGATTTTTTTTTGAAAACAATGAATAATAAATTCTATGTACATTTCTACCTCTCAATCCACCATCATATAATCATTGATGTTCTATGAACCTGATCTATCAACAAACAATGCTCCTCATCCTCCCAAATCATAAAATGACCTTGCACATTATTTCGCATTAAAACATGACTTATTACATAAAATTACACTTAATACAACCCAAAAAATTGAGAATTCTATTGTATTTTGAAATTAGGTACACATAATGACCTCTTGAACATGGGATATAATAAAATAATTGGAAACTTCTTTAACATGCTTCTAAATTTCCATGGCTTTTTGAAATTGCACAGAATAACCACGAGACAAACAAAAGAAATGTGTAAGCTATAAATCCCTGTAAGATAATAAATATGGTGTAAGGTGTTACAATTTAGGCAATGCACATATCAACAACTCATGGAAATATTATAAACCATAAACATGAACAATGATACATGATATAGCATGATAATCATAACGTGTGAAATGTGGGAACTTCAAAAAACATTGCACTATAAACATAGGTCATGGATAAACCACCAAGAATTCAGGGTGGAAAAAGTACCCTAAATGAATTAGGTTCACTCCTTGTCCCAAAACATTACCCAATGTAAACATTACCCAATGTATTGAAGTGATATATAATTCTGGGTTCACTCATAATATTCATTTCATTCTTCTTTTTAGGTGTGACACATAGATCATATAACCTAGATCCATTCATCATAATAATTTATTCAATGATCAAGGAGTGTGGAATAAATACATGTATATACCCAATAAAAAATTATATGTGAATAAAGGGGAATACACTTAATAGAAAATGGGCACAGTATTCACTAAACAAGTTATTATGCATGGAAAATCTCATTAGTTATTTCCATAGCGTAACAACATCACTTAAAGATTGATCAAAATGGGTTAATGAGAGAAAAGGGTTCTCTAATCACATAAACATCTCATGGTCAGTAATAGGGACACAAAAAAACATATCCCAACATTATAAATTGTAAATATAAGGCATAATGTAATGAATAATCATGAATAAATAAAATAATCATAATTATATGTTTGCATGGTAACGAGTATTTATAAAGAATCGTGGGAGGATAAATGAGAGTGAATGGGGACCTAGTCATTTATAAATTAAATAGAAAATAATGGTAATGTGGATAAACAAATACCAATATAATAAAATGGAATTTAAGATACATAACATAACATAAGAGCTTGAATGGAAATGATAAGAGAGAGGTCCCTTACAAAATCTAGGCATGGTTACGGATGTACATAAATGATCAAGTGTGAAATAATGAGAGTTAAAGGGGAAATTAATTATTTATACATAAAATGGATTGTAAGATTAATATTTATGAAAATATCCCGATATATGAAAATGTATTTTAAGATACTTAACATAGAAGAATTGCTCGAATGGAAATAAGAAGATAGAAATCCCTTACTGAATTTTGGCATGCTAACGAGTGTATATAATGGATCATGGAAGGAATAATGAAAGCTATAGGAAGATTTAATTATTTATATATAAAGTGTAATGTACTAGGGATATGTATGAACATATCCTAACATAAGAAAAAAAGTAATTTATAGACATTACAAAAATAAGTGCTTGATATAAAGAGGAAAGTGGAAGATACCTTACCTATGTGTGTGACTCCAAAGGCTTTGTAGGGGATTCATGAGAGCTTGGGGGAGACATGGGAGGACACTAATGTGTGGATGGTAGATTATGGACGTTCAATAAAAAATTAGTGAAGGGAAATGGGATCTTAGGTGGGATTGTAAATGAAAAGAGGGGGATTTGATTATTATTTAGGTTTTAGACTCTAAATAATAAAATAAGTAAAACAAAAAAAACAGACAATGGTTTTTTCCCATAGATTATTTCAAATGTGATTTTTTCTAATTAATTTATAACTCCATGGAAAGAACATAATATAATAATTCCCTTGATTATGGGGAGGTGAGTCATACTCTTAATGAAATGATTTTAAAACCTTAAAATATATTAATGGTTTAGGATGATTCATAAAGGCATTATAAAATTATACAAATAAAGATGAAATCATGTTATTTTAAATTGAAGACATATATCTGGTCCTAGATACCCTTTATGGTATTTATTAAATCACTTTTGGGTTACTATGATGTCATAATTCAAAAAGTTTATTTATAGGATATTTAACTTGTACCCGAAAATTCAAGTTTCATAGAAAATTATAAAAAATTAACCATTGGATAATTTAAATGTTCTGATTCAAATAATAATATTAATTTTTTCAAAATAATTTTCTAAATATGTTATTTTTTTAAAAAATAATTAATACATTTATCAAGAAATGCTAGTTTTTTATGATATTAACAGTTTCTAAACCCTTATAAAAAATTACATTTGACTTCATAAAAATTATATAATATTTTATATTTGGTAAAAATTATTTATTAATAAATGTTTATTAATTTTTTTTAAAAAAAATCTATTAATTCATTAATTAATAAATACAAATTGAATATTCACAAAAAATACAATTTTTTCTTCATTGTATCAAAATAAAAATCATTTGAAAAGTAACAAAAATAGAATGAATATATATTCATTATTCTAAGAAAATTTAAATACACATATTTATATGGTCTTGTTATAAATCCCCTTAATGAACTAGAAAATTACATAATAGTAAGGTGTGTGATTGTGGGACGTTCATGGGGTGGTTTGGTGAATGCGGTTTGAGTCATGATATCAATGAGCCTCAACTTCTCATATAAACAGTTTTCCTCATGCTCAATTTTTTGGATATCAGCTTGAGATTTTTCAATGGAAAATCCTTGTGATTATATCTCCCTTGGAACCTCTAATAAATGGGATTAATATGGTGTGATATTACACATTGAGGCCATCGTATCCTTTTTGTGTCAATTGGATTTTTTAAATCCATATATTTATACTAACCATGTGATCACAATTCAGTGTATATATTGTCAACATTAATAATATTTAACAATAATTTAAATCCATTTTGATAATAAAAAATAAGTGTATGTGTTTTCTATAACCATAATACATAATAATACCTTTAATTAGGTCACGAGGGGATTTTATTTATAACAGTTTAGGTTATTGCATTATTCCCCCTTAAGAAAATTTATCGTCAATGCTTTAATTTCCCATAATAAAACAAATGACGGTTACTCTGCTTCATCACCAACTCTGGTTTCCATGTTTCTTCTTCAAACTATTCCTTTATCCCCAACACTTTGACTAGTTGCATTGTCTTGTTTAATAGAAATTTTTCTCTTGGATCTAATATCATCATCGTATTCTCCTCATATGAAAGTTCACTACCTAATTGAACCACCTCCAGATTGGGTACATGTGAAGGTTATGTTCTATACTTTCTCAATAGGGATACATTGAAAAGATCTTGTACTTGAGATTGGTTCAGTGGGAGTGTTATTTGATGGGCCACTGATCTAATGTGATCTATGATCTTAAATCAGCTGATGTAGCTTGGACTAATCTATCCATTCTTACCAAGTCTCATCGCATTCTTCCATTGAGGTATGAAATGAAATTTCATGGGTCCAATGTCAAACTCTATGTGTCATCGACGATTATCAACATAGATCTCATGTTGACTCTGAGAAACATTGATCTATTATGGAATGGTTATAATCATATCCACTATTTTTTAGACCACTTTAGAACCTAGAATTTTTAATTCCTGAAATTCATCACAACATGTAGGTGTTCTACACCTCTTCCCATAAAGGGCATCATAGGGAGCTATTTGGATGCTTAAGTGTAAACTATTGTTGTACGATAGCTTGACAAGAGGTTTATATTGATCTCATCCTCCTTTGAAGTAAATTGAGCATGCTCTCAACATTTCCTCATGTTTATAGGTAGTTATCTCAGATTTTCCATCCATTTGATAATGATAGGTCGTACTAAAGATAAGAGTTGTATTTATGTCATGTTTATAAATTTTCCAAAACATGGAGGTGAATCTTGGATCTCAATCAGATACAATCAATAGTTGTAATCAATGAATTCTTACCACTTCTCTAATGTCTATCTCTGTATTTTAATCCCATTAAAAGTCCTCTCAAATTGAGATAATGTGAGATTTCTATGTATTATTATCTACAAAAAACCGTATTGAATTGTTTCACCTTTATATCTTAGGAATTACAAGGACAATGTCCATGGTGATGTTATCCCATTTCCATGTTGTTATGGGTAACAGTTGAATCATCCCCTTAGACTTCTACCTTCCAACCTCCAATTTCTTCCATACTAGGAACTTTGACGTATATTCTGTTACCACCTTATTCATATTGTCCCACCTATAGTGTTCGCGGAGATCTTGATACATCTTTGTGCTTCCTGTGTCGATAGAGAATGTTGAACAATGATCATTATCCAATAGTTCCTTGTTTAACTGAGGAAATGATGGAACACATAGTTTTGACCCAAATCTCACAATTCATTCTTCATTAACATCAATCTCGAAGGATTTTCATTTCCTTATAGTTCCAAAATTCTTATGAATTCCCACATCATTTCATTGAGCATCCTTAAAACATTCCAAAATAGATGGTTGAAAAGTTATTTCTAAAAGGATTGATGATGCTTCTTACTTTATGATTCCCATTTCCATCCTTCTCAATTATAAGAAGATAAGATCCCTATAAATTCTCATTAATGATAGAATATATGGATATTTTCTACATAGATAATTAGAACCTTTATTCTCTTTACTAATATGGGAGTGGCTTGGGCAGTCCCAACCCATGAACAGCTCTAACCATCTTTGTTGGCACATATTCAGCTCTTTATGTGTTCATATATACTTGAGGCATTTTTTATCCATGTATATTTCAAACTTCTCTAAAAAGAGATAATGATACCAGATTTTCAGAGATAATATCAGTTTATCCAACTCTAGATCATGAATTAGGTAGTTATATTTGTGAACATTCAACTACCTTGAAGCATAGTTCATGACTTTACTATTCTGCATTAACACATAGACCAATCCCTTCTTCGAGGACTCACTAAACACATTGAAAATTTCTCCAATTTATCATAGTGTGAGGATAGGGTATGTGATAAGATTTCTTTTTAAAATATTTTAATATATATTCATAGTCATCATTCTATTCCTCAAAGTAAATTTTTATTAAGAACGAAAAGGGAACATGAATCGACAAAGAAGCCTGGGCCCCGAGGGACCTAGGGAGGCCTAAAGTAATATAGACCCAGGGCATCTCCCCTAATCAGATTGACCCCCTGTGGGGTAAAACTATACAAATTGTAAAGGAAAAAAATAATCAGGACCAGTAACTTTAATAGATGCAAGGTGGTCAGCAACCCGGTTGCCCTCATGCCATGTATGAGCCACTTTGATGTTATTACCAAGAATAACCTATAATTTTTTATGATAGATTGGATCAACCATATAGAGGGTCCCATTACAAGAAGAGAATTGTGGAGCATCATTGAATCTGTTTCAACCTCAAATAGCTCAAACCACTTCTGGTGACATAAACATAGACCAAGAAGCATCGCCTTAGCCTCTGCTTGAAGAGAAGATCCAAGGCCCAATCGACCAGAAAATGCTATAAATACTAAGCCATCATGATCGCGGATGATCCCACCTCTTTGAAGAGTCCCCATATTTCAAGATCCATCCATATTAAACTTCAGGCTCAAGGAAGGGGAACCGGGAGACCCATTGTCCACTTCTATTTTTGCTGCTAATGAGAGAAACAAAGATGGACGCTTAAAGTTTCTGGAGCGAGGGAGCCTCTCGCTAGTTGGGGAGGAGGCAAACTGTGTCAAGGAGGAGATTATTTGATCTGATAACAATGGATCTTCCCAATTCTTGACCACATTCATGCTTGCACCAGTTCCTCGGCTGCAAACCAGAAAACCATGACTAGAATCAGTGTGCGAGCTAGCCTCTTCATGCCATTATCACCCGCTCCATGAAACCACCTCTTTAGGAAAGACGTATCAGCCATGTTGAGATCTTGAAGGGTGGTAAAATTTCCGAAATACTCCCAGAGTGCACCTACCCATTCCCTCTCAGAAAAATAGATGAGTCAAACTCTACTCCTTCTGAAAAATACAACACAGGCATTGTGAGGCAAGAAGGACTCCGCAACCTTTGATATTTTCATCTGTTGGTGCATCCTTATTTATAATCCTTTAGACGACGAAATTTAATTTCACCGGAATGTGAAGAGGCCATAGAGTATCACCCCAAATATCTATCTAAACATTATGTACTCTGAAGCAGTGGAAATCCCTAGAAGTGAAGGCCCCCAAGGAAGATGAAATGAATACACATCTTTCCAGCTCAAATTTGAGGTCGATGATATTGAAATTGTTCTGTTGGTCTTCATCCAGAACAACCATGATTAAATGAGTATGTAGGCTCTCCTTTCTGAAAGAAATAGAGGTGACAAGACAACCTAGCAAGCCAAGGGTGTGACAAATCCAATTTTGATGTCAGAAAAAGATATCACCCTTCTCGATGATCCTATGAGCCTAGGGTTGGAGAATGTTTAACAGCGTGGAAATATCAGACTAGGGTGGGGAGGTATGAGTCTTAGTCGGGGCCAGTATACAAGGGAATGGGTTGTGCATGGTGATTCCCCAGAGTTTGTGTTGTTCATTAACTTCCCAAGCAAACTTGCCTTTTATGCAGGAAAGGATATTCATGAGTCTTCAGAAATTGAGCCCACCTTCCCTTGCAGGTCCTTCCACCTTATTCTAGGAAGTCCTGTGAAATTTCCCTTCGGAGTTATATTCCCTATTGGGCTTTACAATAATCAAACATTTCCCACAAATCAGTGATAATAACTTATTAATCCAAGCAATCTATAGATATCCTTCATAGATGTTGGGATCATCCATCCTTTAATTTCTTTTTTTCATTGAAGGGTCCACTAATATCCCATTTATTGTGATTGTATGCCATAGGAATTAGAATTTCATAAAAAAAACCCAAATTTATTTTATTGGGAATAGATATTCTCCTTTATTAAGGTCTTTAGCACATTGTTCAAAATATCCTCATGCTCTTCCTTTCTTTTGGAAATATTAGAATATCATTTATAAATACTACCCAAATTTTTTCAAGATAGTCGATAGGGACTATATTAATCAAGGACATGAATATTTATAGAGCATTAGTGTGTATGAATAGAATCTCTATGAACTCATTGTGTATGTACCATGTATGAAAAGTGGTCTTGGGGATATCTTCCTTTTTAACCATTACATGATAATATCCCAACTGAAGATCCATATTGTAGAATTATTGTTCTCAACTTAGCTGATCGAATGACTCATTAATACTAGGTAGGGGATGCTTGTTCTTTATCACGTTATTTTCAAGCTCATGATAGTCAATTTGAAGGTACATTGACGCATCCTTATTCTTGATGAAGTGGACTGGTTCATCACATGGTTTAACACTTCGGTGTATAAACACTTTATCAATATTATCTTGTAGTTGTTTATTATGATCCTCTTGTTCCGTAGTATCCAATATATATAGATTCCTGGATAATGGAAACACCCAATGTATAATCTCGATTGAAATTTAAACCTCTTAGATAGAATGAAGACCTTGAAATTCCTCGACAAACACATCAGTGTATTCCCTCACAATAAGAATGTCATCGAGGATGGTTAACTTCCTAGAATCTATCTATTGAGATAGATACTCTTACTAATCGGGAAATAATATATATGATTTATTAGTTGGTTCAAAATAAGACACGTCCTCCTCCTTACACATGTGAAAAATTGGGGGTTGATTCAAAATATGTAGAATTATTTTCTTTTAATAGAAATTTATGTTATCACTATATAAGAAAAGCCAATCCATTCCAATAATTTCATCAAATTCCACTAAAGAAAGAATTATTTTATTTTCAGGATAAACATTTTCAAAAATGTTATCATGTGATACATAATCATAGAAGTTTTCCCAGATGATATAATATCATTTCATGTGGGGAATCTATATTCTCAAAAAACATAAAAATGATATGTTAATAAGGAATTAATTGAAAACTACATGACAGGCACTACTATTTATTAGAGGTTACATGTACTTTAGTCATCATGATCCGTCTTAGCATTACACATGACTCGTTCCCATGATCATAGAGATTGTTGATGTTTATCATGCTTGGAAGCCTTCATCATAGAACATTTTCTTGGATAAGTCTGAACTTATCCACATTTATGACATAAAAAACTATATATGGTGCTTTAGATTGTACTTTTTTTCAATCCATCATGTTATTTATTTATTCATGAAAATTTGATACATTATTCCCTGTATTTCTGCACTTAAAAAATCTCCATATTGCATTGTGAAATTTCCATTTGTTTATATTGCCACATTTTTTCACAGTGGAAATTAGGTTGTCATCCCCTAATCACCATTATTAGATGAACTTTATTGAGATGTCGAATTACTCTTCCTTGAAAATGTTGGGAATTCAACTAAGTGCTAGTTATTAATTTTTTTTTGATAGTTGGTTTAGCATAATCACAATATGTCCCACTTGGGATCCAATCCGATTGGGGATCTCGTTTGGGAAGTCATCACATTGCCCATCACATTGATTGTTTACTCACTTCATCCTATTTCTATCCATTTCATATAATGTAGTTAAATTAGGGATGATTATCTTTAAACTATTAAATGCATAAAAGGGAATATAATGAAATTTAAGGGATAAATTATAAATTACATTAATTTCTTTACTTATGAATTTATACACATCAATATATATAATGCAGGATACATTTACAAACACATATTATTATGGGTATATTATTGTTACCTTATTAATGTATCAAAATACATTTATGAATTTACCAAAGCATATCATGTAGTATAGTTTAACAAGGTGTGACAGAAGTCCTCTTATTCTGTACCACGTTACACCGAGTCATGATTGGTACTCCTTTTCGGGGTTGGTACCCCTAGGTACATCAATTCTAGATCCACTCCCACTTGTAGTTTCTAGACACACATGTATTTTATTGATAAAACACTCTTTGTATACTAACCAAAATCTAGTAATGTGTTCTCATATTTCTTCTTATCCAAATAGAATTTTCTAGAGTTTTCATATCCTAATTCCAAAAATAACTAATGTATTTCTCTAATACCAACTATAAAATCCCTGATCTTTATTTCATATTAATACATGATTTATTACATAATGTTACACTTAATATGAACTGAAATATCAATAATTATTATTTCGTTGGGAATTAGGTACATAACATTACATCTTGAACATGGGATATAACAAATGTTTTTAAAACATTCTTAACATGCTCTTAAAATTCCATATATTTTTAAAACGGAACAAGATAACTTGTGGAAAAACATAATAAAGGGCTGACCTATAAAGACTAAAAAAGGAATAAACATGGAATAAGGTGATACATGTTTGAAAGTAGGAATATAAATGGGGTATGTAAATATTTTGAATCATATACATGAACAATGAGACATGATATAGCATGATAATCATAACATGGGAAATGTGGGAACAATATAAAATATTACATCTTAAACATAGGTCAATGATAAACCACCACGAATTATGGGTGGAAAAGTCAAATAAAAGATTCTGGTTTATTCCCACTCCCAATGTGATGTATCGTGATATTAAACATTACCCAATGTATTGGAGAACTATATAATTCTAGGAACAGTCATCTCATTCATTTTATTCTCGTGATTAACTGTGCCATATAAATCATACAACATGGATTTGTTCAAAAAAAAATTTATTCCAAGATCAAGGTGTGTTGAATAAATACATGTAAGTCCTCACTAAAAATTTATAATAATATATTGGTGAACACCCATGATAGGAAATTCCTATGGTGTTCACTATTAAATAGGATTGTTATGGAAAATTATAGTGATATTTCAGTAGCATAATGACGTCACTTAGAGATTCATAATAATTGGTTGATGAGAGAAAAATGGGTATATCACCACTTATATATAAAATGGGGTGTAGTAAGGAAATTCAAAAAGATATCCCAACATTAAAAATTGAAAATATAAGGCATATGGTAATGAATAAACATTAATAACAAAAAGAATCCTAACTTTATTTTTGTATTGTAATAGGTGTAGATAAAGGATCATTGGAGGATTAATGAGAGTGAAAGGGGGATATCATCATTTATAAAATAAATTTATATTAATGGAAACATTTAATAACATATCCCAACATAATAAAATGTAATTTAAGATACATAACAAAAAATAAGTGCTTCAATTGAAATGAGAATAGAGAAATCTCTTACTAAATTTTGGCATGGTAACAGGTGTACATAAAGAATCTTGGGTTGATTAATGGGAGTTGAACTGGAATATCAAAATTTATACATTACATGGGAATTAATGGGAATATTTAAGAACATATCCCAACAAAAGAAAACAAAATTTTATATACATAACATAAAACATTTTCTTGAATTGAAATGAGAAGAGATAAATCCTTTAATAAATCATGGCATTGTAACGGGTGTACATAAAGGATCATGGAAGGATTAATGAGTGTTAAAGGAATATATAATTATTTATAAATAAAATTTAATTTAATTTTTATATGTAATAACATACCCCAAAGTATGAAAAAATGACATTTAGAGACATTACAAAATGACGTTCCTAATAAAAACTGGAATGTGCAAGATCCCTAACTTGATTGTGTGGCTCCAAAATTTTGGGACAGCTTGTTGAGAAATTTTTGGAGCCTTGGGAGAACAATATATAATTGAGGTAAGAGTATGGATATGATACAAGGAGTTTTATGTATGGTAAATTAGACCTTGGGTGGGCTTATATACGAAAATAGGGAAATTTCTTTATTATTTATTTTTTGGACACCATATAATAATATAACCAAAACCACAAACATACAGTGCTTTTTCCCCACAGTTTCAGCCAATTGGGATTTTTCTCATTATTTTATTATTTCTAGGGTTGAAATTAATAAATTAATTCCCTTGATTATCTGAAGGTGAGTTATACTCTTAATGAAAAGATTCCAAAATCTTAAAATATATTAATGGTTTTGAAGGATTCATAAAGGAATTTTGAAATTAACCAGATAAAAATAGAATCGCATTATTTTAAATGGAAAACATAAATTGGGACATGTTTTCTTTTTATAAAATTTATTACAACACATTTGGGACATTATGATATCATAATAAATAAATTATATTTATATGATATTTATTTTTTAACCGAAAATTCAACTACCTTGGGAAATTATAAAAACATAAAAATTGGATAATTTCATTGTTATGATTGAAAAATATAATGTTAATTTTTTCAAATTAATTTTCTAAACAATTTCATTTTCACTTCTGAAATAAAATTTAAATTTCTTAGTAAATGTTTTCTTTTTTTAACACTAAGAGTTTTAGGCCCCATATACAAAATAACATTTCACATCATAAAACCTATATAATAATTTATATTTGATAAAAATTATTTAATAATAATACATTATTAAAATATAATTTATTTTTAAAATCCATTAATTCATAAATTCATTAATTTAATTTCAATATTATCCACAAATAGAATTTGTGCTTTATTGTATCAAAATAAAATCATTTAAAAAGATACACTAATAAGATTAAAATAGATTCATTATTCTATATAACTAAATATACATACTCATATTTATAGGGTCTTGATACATATCTCTTTAATACACCAAAAACATTATTAGAGTAAGGTGCACAATGGTGGGACTTTCTTGGGGTGGTTCTGCAAACATGGTTCTGGTCATGATCTCAATGAGCTTAAACCTCTCTAATAAATGGCTTCTCTCATGATTAAGTTAATAGGTCTCAGCATGGGATTATTTAAGGGAAAATACCAATGACATTATCAGCCTCATAGGCTCTGATAAATGAGTTTCATAGGATAGAATCATACTGGTTGAGGTTATCACATCCTTTAACCATGTCAGCTAGATTTGTTAACACCCTATATTTACACTAACTATATAATCATTGTTCAATGGATATATTATTATTGGTAATGATATTTAATAGTATCTTTAATAAATTTGGATAAAATAACTGATGTTCATGTGTTTTTTATAACCATATTACATAATAATACATTTTATTAAATCAAAATGGGGATTTTATTTATAATAGTTCGGGTTTTTACAAATACTCTCAGTGTTATCCAACCAAAAAAATTTATTTTCAATAGTAGAATATTTATATGGTGAATATTATGGTAGTTATTTTACATTAATAAATATATAAATTATTTAATTTTTAAATACATTCTCCAAAGGTCACCTCTCAAAAAACATCTAATGGTGACCAGCCTTACATTGACTGAAGATAAACCCCACATTTTGCATTCAACCATGGTCTTAGATATTCCAACTAAGGTATCCAAAAATGGGGAAAACATCTATTCCAAAATTATGAATGTGTGTAAATTAAAATATATTAATATTTTTAATATATTAATTCTAGGGTCTTAATCTACTGAAGCATCACACCGAATATGTAGATAAATCTAGATATATACATAGAAATATTCAAATGACAAATCCAAAAAAAAGAGAGTCATTACATGGTATATATGGTATTATAATTCAAGAAGAAAAATTATATCATATATATCATATATAAAAATTAATCCAATAATAATAACAATGCATGTAAAGTAGTGTTGAAACATTTATTACATCACTATGTACAAATGATTAGCCATATGTAAGAACAAGCAATTTTTTCACATTACATAGAATGGAAAGAATTTGGATAACAATTTTCCTATCATCATAAAAATAATGTAGCATATTTAAAATGATGAAAAATTTATTTTAATATTGATACAATATATTTATAAGAGGTATAAGAAAAAAAAATTTAAAAAACTCTGTTAAAAGTTATACCTCTTCATCATGAAACCAATATCCTTTTATACCTTAATCCTTGTTAGAATAATAATTTTTTTGGAATCTCCATTTTTATTCCTGTGGATTTTGGCTGATGGCAGTGTCTGATGGTAATATTTTTGGGTGATGTGTTTTTTCTTGATGATGATGATTTGTGTATGGGAGCATGGATAAAGGCTCTTGTGGCCCGAGGCATTTAGATGGTGCAGGGATATACACAGTATTTTCAAATTTGGAATTTCAAGCTTCAGTTTTGAATCATAAATTTGGTTTGACATCAATTTGTGGTTTGGTATTGTTTTTTTGAAATTTAAAGTTTCTATTTTACCTTAAAATTGATTTTTGAAATTAAAAATAATATGGATTTGGAGGGGAAGGAGAGTATGTGCCATTATATTAGTGAGGGGAGGGGTACTCTTGTAACTACATAAAATTTAAAATTAGTACAAATTAATTTTCATTGAAAATTGATCCAAATAGATGTAATTATAAAATATGATGATTGTGTGTCTAAATGATATAATAAAACAAAATTTGTACACGTTATGAATATATTCCATGTTTATCTATCTTTTTTTTACACCTCTTCATCCAGTTTGATGATAATCAGGTTTTTGACTCTTTAGGGGTCAAGAAACATATAATAAAGGGAATGTTACCCATTAATGGAAAACGGATTATATTTTCAAAAATTTAACATTTAATAAGATAATTATGGGATTTTTATTAATTTTAAATAGTTCAATAAAATATTTTTTATAAAATATCATTTATTTCTTGTTTGGAATTTTTCATTTAATTTGAATTTGAAAATAACGTGATAGAAGATTAATTTTTATGTAATTATATAACATATCTATATTATGTTATATTTATCTATAAATTTCATGGGACTCTGTAACTCAACTGAAACAATTTACTTTTTGTGTCTTTGAAATCATTTACATTATTTTTCTACTCCTTGAACAAGCATTATGTTCACATTGCGTATGTATTTAAGGAAAATATTTCATCACTATAAATTAAAAAAATCATTAAAATATAAATAGATTAATTATAATAAAATAATTCGTTTATATTCATTAAATATGTATATTTACTCACATATATGCCATAAAAACTTATTTAATATGAAATTTTGTCTTCTCTAACATTTCACAAGAATTTAGAAAATATTCTTGTTATAAAAATATAATTTTAAAAAAATTTATATAAAAATCATAAATAATACATAATATTGACTAAAAAGTTCATGAAAATACCTTTAATTCTCCATTATTATAATTAGCCTACCAAATTTTACTTTTCCAGTGTTTTGGAGGCATGATGTCGACACTAAAAATGATTTTCATATTTATCATGAAATAAATTTTAACATATATTTTATGAATTATTTATATATGATAATTTTTGTATATTACCAAAAACAATAATCATTAAATAAGTATAATAAGTTTTTATATTTTATTTATGTGATGGTGATATTATTAAATATGTATTATTTCATAAAAACTGTATTATTTTACTATTCAACATAAAACTAGCTTCTTTGAAAAAATACCAAAAGTTAACAATTTGATAAATTTGATATTCTAAATGAAAAAATTAAGTCCATCTCATAAAATTTTGTACCTAAAAGTGACATGATTAAATTTTATAATAAATGTGTCTGTTTCTCCTTTGAGGTGGCGTATTCAGGGTGATAGTGAAATGGTCCAACAAAAATCATCACCCACCACTTTTTTTATAATGATGGGTTCTCATAGAGTTCACCATTTCTTTTGGCTTGACCTATTCTATGTCATTATCCTTTAATTAAATGTTGGATTAACCCCATGGCTACTAGGTAGTTTATCACTTCTGTACTGTGAAGGAGATGACACAGTCAGATTGTCCCAACGAGCAATTACATGGGGTCATGTACTTGTGCAATCAGACCTTCTAGGATATAACTTCCTCAGACAGTATCCAACGATTTTATCCATGGGGAGAAAAAACACCCAATAGCCTTGGTATCCAGGATTCATGGACCCTCTTTTCAAATTCAGGCACTCATGGGTCGATGATTCAGCCAACGACACTCAATGACTCCATTGGTCAAGAGGATGGGAACTCGGGCTCACTGCACCCTTTTAGGGGAGGATTAATTCTTATTCCAGGACACTATTATATATTTAAGTTGTGTTCATATGTTCATGAATCCATGGTTCATTCATGAAGAGTGTGACAATGGAATACACGTTGTTTTTAGGATCATCATATGTATGAATTGATTTGATGCTATGGAAGAAATACTGACTTAATACATACAGTAAGGAACTTAAGATTTTAATGTCATCCAGGGGTGGAAGGTGACTCGATGTCAGGATCAGACCCGTAATATGGGTTTCCTATATATCCTCAGGAAATTAATCATAACCCACATAGTTTGTAAGGTAAATTTTTTGGTGGACCCTCTGGGAAGGTCACCCCTTTTGATCTCATTCCTTCAAGCAGGCATCCTACGTATCCTAGTTTGATCAGAAATCAGTGTTCCCATAGTTCAGAATTTTTTCGATGTTGTAATCATCATAAACCTCTAAGCCCATGTGACTCATACTCGGTGTGAGAAACAAGAGGATTTGAGATATCCAATCAATGACATGCCTCCTCTCCTGGTGGTGGGATAAGGAGGGACTACGACGGAAGAGGCTGGGGTGACCATGGGTGAGGGCGCAGAGCGATGAACCTTTCAATGTGGGATGACATTGGAGGTGATGCAGCCCAGCCTTTAGAGTATTAGGGACTTACCTCAGTGCCCGTGCCCCGGAACACATTCTAAGAAAGGGGAGGAGTGTCGTCCTCATCACAAGGGTAAGCGAACACAACCACTTTGACTGATCACCATTCCTCATTGAAAGTAATAGTAGGTGATCACCCTTAATCCCTAAAATGGGGAGGTTCATGTTGGCATCCCCAGGTTGGACTCTAGGATACCATGTTAATGTAGACCAAAATACATTCACTAAGCCCAAATTATTGTGGAGAAAGTCTTCATGACTCCTCTTACCATGAGTATGTAGACTCAAAGGGGAACGCTGGTGCACCCAATGATATGATCATACTGGTCCGGTGGCTTTGGATGAGGCGTTGTCTTGAGCTTGGGGGACTAGTTCACGGAGGTGTTGTGTAGGACTGGATGGAAATGGAGTGTTAGGGTTTGAACTGGAGATAATAATACCCCAAAACACCCAATTTTGCGTACTTATTTCTTATATGGGATGTGGGAAGCTCTGCATACATTGGTGGTATGCGTGCAAAGGGGTTATCCACATACTCAAGCAGTATGCAGGAATGGGAATATAACATTTCACAAAAAAACTATACATGGTCCTGGATGTAGTCTTTCATGCTTCTCTGGTTTCAATCCATGTACGGATGTCATATGCAGTTCCAAGATAAACCATCATAGCGATACACTATATAGAAGACTATATTGAAAGAGGGTTCAGAGGAATATTTTTCATGCAGAGTTCATCCGTGAGAAATATGTGGTTTGTGGTTTCCTGAATTAGGTTCATAGTCCTATTGTTTTTATTGTGTTACTTCATTTTTTATAGTTTGTGGTTGGTTGTACTTGTAGGAGCATGGTTTCCAATTCAGGGTTCGACGATGATTCAATACTAAAGCTGAAATCTTCCTTGAATTCTTTCCTCCAACCTCTGAGGTCCCATTGGTTCTTTCTTCTTACTTCCTTTCTCAATTCATTTTGTGATCCCTTTCTAGAGAATTGGGGGAAATCATATCTACGGGCATGTGGAACTAATTGTGGAGGCCCATTAAGAGACATCTTGAACTGTGGAATACTCGGTCAAATAGGGTTTTTGGAGGTTGTGGTTCGCGATCATGGTTCATGGAACCCTACCGGTTTTCTTCATCTATGAACCATTGAGTTTGTTAGATGGTATGCGGATGGATTACATGCACATGATTCCTTAAGCAATGAATTTTTTGGTCCACTAGGTTCACTGGCCATCGCTCCATGGTCTATCGCCTCGTGAATCATTCTGTGTACTGGTGATTCGTGATCTAGGCGGTCTACGATCCCTTCCTGGTGATGGTACGTGGGTGACATAAAATCCTTTGAAAACTTGAATTCCTTCAAGTTTCATATGATATTTGTTACTAAATTTGGGTCCATTCACCTTATTATAATTATGGGAATAATTTCTTCCTTCTATAAAGTGATTGTGGGATCATTTTCATCCCATGGAGGAATTTTTAGGACCCTACAAATGCCCCCTTCAGAATGGGGTCAATTTTGAACGAAAAGGGGACTATTTCAATGTAGAAGCGGTCCTGAACTAGGATGGTTTACGGTAAAACAAATAGGCCTAGTAGGAGGGTACCATACCTATATATAGGGGCCCATTCCATTTTTGTTTTACTATTTCTCATAGAGAAAAGTGATCTCAATTTTCACGGCTTCCATTGCATTCACATACCATTTCTTTTGCACAAACCCTGATCGTGAACCACTTCATATGTTCCACAAACCGATCTTTTATCCATTTATCTGATCCCAATCCAAATTTTGGGTTTTTTTAATGATGGTGTGGAATTTTAAAAATAAAATCTGGATTCCTCATAGGAGAACGCTACACTGCTTGTGCGTTTTCATTCCGATCATGAACCGGCGAACCGATCTTTAAGAATTAATAATCCAAAATTTTAACTTTTAATCTGCAATATTTGAAAATAAACATATTATGGCTTAGGTTTGTGGTATCCACCATCTAATAATCCTTATATTCACTATCCAATGCTCCTTGGGCTAGCCCCTCGTGGTCACTTCCCATACCATAGCTATATGCGGTGTATCCCTTCTACGTACCATGTCAGTATGTAGTGGTTGCTTCTGCACATCATAAAGTAAGTGAGATATGCATTCCATGTACCATTTTTAAGAATAGTAAATGGAGTCCCTATGTGGATGTATTTTTTTAGTCCGACCATTCCATTGTATCCTTTATCCAAAAAAAATCATTGAACTAACTTTTTATCAGGTTTTGTATCTACCTGTACAGGATACAATGGACCTTTTAGAGGATTTCACTGAAATCACTACTTCTTTTGAGGCTACAACTATTTCTCCTCTTTCGGTTGTTGATCAATGATCAAAAATCATGGTGACTTCGGTCAACAATAAAATCTTGGTCACTCCATTTCACCTATCTCTGGAGAATCTACTTACAACGAGTCAACGGGAGTACCCTTCATGAGACAGTCTTCCTTCTTACGGGTTTGGCCTATTGTTTGACACAATGATCCCAATGCCAAATATCACTGATCATCCTACTAATTGGATAATTAATACCTCAATTATCAAGGCATTGATTTCTTCCAAGGGGTGGTACCTTCAGAGGGATATTGCCTCTAGGCCCTTACTGCACTATGAACTTATAACTTTAGAGAAATTGTAGTGGAATTCCAACCATAGAGCTCACTTCTACTAGATCATTTCACAGAATGAAATAGATAATGAATAGCATGGATGATCAGTTAGATGGTATCTTCTCTCTAGAAGCTCGTTGGTATTAGACTAGGGGTGGCCCTTTTGGGTTCTCCAGAGCTACGAAGAATATCGAACTGAGCTATAGACCATGAGTCTATATGAGGCTTCTTGGGTTTCTCAAATGTACACTCACCATCCTGCTTCCCTTATCTCATAGCTCCTGAGAAATTGAAGCCCCGACACCAATACCATCCATTTAACCCACAGGGTGTTCAGCATCATCCTTTGGGACATCTAGACAATCTCAAGAGTTCATATCATGAGGGGAATGTATGATGAATTATTACCTCCCCCCTCTATTTGAGATGATAAGGAAAGAACCCCTCCTTTATCCCGGAAAATCATCGTTCAAGTGAAGTCACTCTTGAAATAAATTGATCTTTGTCCAAAGCAGGATGTTCCTTTTGATGACATTTTTTCACTTTTGTTAAGAATACTTGTTGAGAGCTCGATCCACAGAGGCCTAGGTCATGTCCTACCAAAACCACCTGAAGGTGAGTAAGTACTTACTAGCCCACCCGATAAAATGGGAATTTTTAGAAATAAGGATGGGGGGCTTGTCCCTAACATCGATTGATTATTTCAACTAGCGGCTTTATTGGCCATGTTTCTGAGTGGGTGGATCTTATCGGTGTTGGAATATGGTGGTGTGAGAGCCTCAACTTTTATCATGGCTACTCATTTGGCCCCGAATAGATTTATCAATTTATCTATCCTAGTGTTGGAAATGAATTACTACATATTGGGTCGAATCAGTGAGGGGGAAACTTAATGGATGATTGGGCTCTTCCAAATTCTTTGGGGATGGATGGGAGGAACCATAGGAGGTTACTTCTTCATCAATTCCTTATCAATTCCACATTCCCCCCTCCAGATGTACATTCAGATCACTAGTGAGGTTATGCCTGCATCTTGGGCTTCACAAGATAAGAAAGAGGATAAAACCAAAAAGAACAAGAAAGACTTAATGGATTATCTCAATGTTTATGAACTTTTATTATATCACCATTATGATTCCCCTACTAGTACTATTACAAAAAATGCATCTATGTCTTTGTAAACTAAGTTTACTCCTTTTCATCGAGAAAAGGTTCCCTGGTCATTTGTATCGGAGTGGATCCTATTTGTGAGGGATACACACCATGTAGATTTAGTTGAAAATTCAACTATTCCATGACGTGTTTCCTCGTTCTCCCAACAGTGCCCGTTAGTAGAACCATATAATCATAGCTTTTAAATTATTGATAGTGTTCACTCGAGAGGATACCCAGTGCTAGGCCAGACATTTGGATATTTGGGATTATGTGCCCTTTATTACCAAAACATATGCTGAGGATTGGGTTAATTCATATCTCGATGGCCAATTATTCAACCTCGATCCCATTGTGGAAACTTCCATGGAATCTAGGGAAAAGGTAAAGGAGAAGAAAAAGGGAGTTTATGAACACCATCAATAGGGAAAATTCCTCTGAAGGCCTTGTCCCCCCCCCCCCCCCCCCCCGAGGATAGTGGTGAATGAAGGGGTTGTTACCTCATGGGTGGTCGAAAAAGCTGCTAAAGCTATTATCAGGAGTTCACCATCCATTCCCCCCTAAGGTTGATTTTCTAGTGGCCTTGAGGAAATGGCACCTTAAAAGGCCATCCATCTTCTCGTGCTTAGTCCCCTTGTATTTTTGGAAGGTCCTCCAAACTAGTGAAGTTACTCTTACTGGCATTGGCTATGTGTCAGCACCTGCTAAATTTTTTTTGATGAGGATCTAGAGAGTGTGGGTCATTACCTTAAGGACCTTGAGACCCTCATCCATTCCTAAAGTGGTCACCACAAATACTAACATTAGGTTCTTTCCATGCTTCATCCAGTGACCATTGATGTGGATGATAGTTTCATTGGCTCAACTATTGGGGTTGCCACAGAAAAAACATGTTACTTTCTCCAGGCATCTCGTAAACGTTCGTCTTCATGGGGTCCTGAGTTTTCTAAGACACCTGGGAAACATTTGTGATTGTCAAAACCTACTATGATCCCCTGTACTAACTTTCAAACACTGTCCATCCATGTTACGCCCGCATTTCCAGATTCCTGGAGAGTCTAGGTTGAACTGAGGTCAAACACTTAAAATGAAGATATATAGAGGCTTCTTCAGAGGGAATACATTGATTTTCTAGGTTGTAGGGGATACATTGCTCCTATCGATATTTCAGCTGATGAAGATCCAGATGTGGTGGCTGCTTACTTAACTAAAATGGATTAGTGTATCCAATATACTATAGATTGGAATTACTAGTCGGACCGTGTGGCGTTGATGGAAGTATTCCCATGGTTAATGGGAGAGGTTTTTCTAACTGCAACCTCTGGATTTAAATTATTTTATTGTAGAGATGATAAAGGTTTACCCTTCCCTTTTTATTTTCCAGGGGCTATAGAATTTCAGGAAATGGATTTTCCCCCGATTTATTCTCTTGGAGGTACTACGGAAGGGGAGTGCTCCCTATCAACAGTAGGGGTACTATGGAAAGATCCCATAGATCCCAAGAATACCTGTAAGAGGTCATTGTAGACCCTTATAGGTAATTTCCTCCTCCATATCTCCTTGGTGATCTCATTCAGGAGCCATCCACCTAACAATCAATTAAATGCAAGCAAGCCTCTCAGCTGTCAAATCGTATTCAGAGGGGAATCACAAGTAATTATCTGTTCACCTGGTGATTAAAACAAGTACCCTTGTCTTGTCAGAACATTGTTATATATATGTAATTTGATATAGGGCCTATTTGTAACTAGACAATGACTGGTCAGGCATCTATAGATCATGTCCCTTTTAGAGAAGAACAAGGGTTTCCTTCTTTTACGGTAGACTGAAATAGCGAAATAGTTCCATATGAAGAGACATGGGGTGTTGTTGACCCCTCATGTGTGACCACTCTCACTCAAACAATCTCTATCCCAATAATATAAGGACATCTAGAAGTTGAGGTCTCACGTGACTATGTCGATCATACTCTCATGGAAAGAGATAGGGTAGTCTTTATAGTAGGGGGCGAGCCTAGTGGAGAGCCCCAAGCCTCACTAGATTTTAGAGGGACTTAAAATATCAAGGATCCATTAAATCTTGATCAAATAGCCTTTTCCCCTATTATCAGGAGTTACTTTAGATATTGATATTCCACCTACTCATGGTGTCTTTGGGGAAGTCACAATCGGGAAGGGTGATCTTATGGCCCTTGAAAATTTTGAGTGGACTATTGTGCCATTTTCTCCAGTTCTAAGAGTAATATTTTTTTCCACTAGTTTCATGATACCAGTACCCTAATCAGAATTTTTTTCCCCATAGGACTTATATTAATCATCATATTTTTGAGGGTTTACTTGAGGGCTACTGTTTTGGCCCAGTATGTCCTTCGAGTCTTCATTATTCCCGAGTAACCACAGAGCGTAACTGATTACTTCAGATGTAGAAACACCTGTTTTGTATAGAGGTACTACGGCGGGGTGGTAAGTACTAAATCTGTCTCCTCCCTATCCTCAGAATCACAACCAGAAGCCTTATTAATAGATGAAGACGTCACCGCTTTGTCGTCCACAGTAATTACCAGAGATGAGGTTGTTGTAGGGCTGAGCCGCACTGTAGATGCTGAATCATCTCCCTCTCTTTTAATGTTCATTCATGACTACATTTTCCCATCAAGCAGTGACTCTGAGGCCGATCAAGAAATCTAGGATGATCTTCATCCCTTTAGTCAAAAGACATGAAGGAACATTTGGAGATTAATTTCTCAAACTCGATTGGTTGAGATTCCATTGAAATTTCCAAAGATACACTACTTGTTTATGGTCCTGAATTTTAGTGGATTTGAATATCATGGTATCAATGATATAGTAAGGTAGGTGGTCGCTTCTTGGGAAGAAACTAGTGCAAATGAATCTCAACTTTTTGTGTCATAGTGGTAGAGTTATCTTGCAGCTACATGGAAAATTCTTGTTGATGAAGATGCCACTCATGCTGAAACAGTTTCAAGGTTGAAAATTTAACTTGAGAAGAATGTGCCATTAATAGAACAACTCGACATAGAAGTAGAGTAACAAAGCCAAAAACTGGAGCGGCTTAAACCGGAGTGGGCCTAGGCCACAGTCTCTGTCAAAGACGGGAGATGAAAAATACAAGAAGGAGAAAGGAACTTCCATCAAGCCATGAGGGATGCATTGGTGCTATGGGTGATTGTGGAGGCCGAGACTAAAAATTTATTGAAGCTTCTCCAAGACATTATGAAATTGCATATATTGTGGATGCAACTTTATGACTCTCATGAACGTCTCTTGTAAAGATCTTGTCTTTTTTACAAGGAGAGGCTTTAGGTTGTGGATGCCCACCATATATTTTTATAAAATATGATGGAACCAATTTTACTTTGAATTCTTCTTCTTTTAAATTTCATGTCAGTTAAATTGATCATAATCAATCATATTGACATCATTTCAATCAGGTATTAATTTTAAACCATGATTTGAAACCATTAAATTGAAATAATCGAATCGGGCTCTAATTCGTGCCTGAGTCATTCGACACAATGAGCGTAATTCAACTATTACTAAGGTTTTATGGAAAACCTCTAGAACATTTGTGTCTTTTTCATTATTACCACAATTTTTGCCTAAGCCTTCTTATAACAGGCTTAGCATGAATAAATTAACATTTTCTTAGGTCGCCCTTTTCGGGTTTTTGACATAAAAAGCCTTACATCACTTTTTCAGGATCAAAATTCCTTTTTTACTAAACCATACACAACATAGGTATAATGAATTGATACTTGACTATTATCCAGAGGCACCCTTTGCAGACTTTTACTCTGGAAAGTAAAGCATCTTTTTTGCTGGTAGATTATAGTCTAGCCAATCAGATTTATTACCGATGTTTTAAGTCAAATAGAATTGGCCATAATTGATGGGGCAGGCGCCCAAATTGAGATTTCATCAGCCAGGAGTGTCCTAATTTCATTCAGACAATTGTTTAGGGATTTTCTTGACCCAAAATTTGTGAATTTTGGACATGCATGAGGCTTAGAGGCTATTTTTGGTGTACGTAGGTAGGAAAGGACTCTCAGGATGATAAATTTTCTTTTGATTAATAAACTTTTTGTATTGAACATATGTAGATCCACCGTGTCATGATGTTCATAGTCAAACAAAGTGGTCTTCAAGAAATTGGTATTCCATCTCTGATGACCTATTTGGTCTGGCAATACATTGAATTTATTTTGATGTTGGGAGCCATAGTGGGTGGCATTTCGGAGTAATGGTGTTCAAAAATATTAGGGACATTCATATTTTCTTTGAGTGGGAATCTATTCTCGCATAGTTATTACTTGTGTAAGGGAGAGCAGGTGAATGGTTAGTTTCATTAGAAATCTTTTTTATGTCAGGGGAATTTGGAAACAGAAAGGTATGTAAGTCGTTATCCAGGGGTTTTCTAAATCTAGTGATGTGATATGACATGAATGTCCTTTGAGAATATAGAAGCTGAATGGAATCTCCTAATAATGAATTTGTATTTGATTTACAGTCATTTTGTGGGTGATATATACAAAGCCTTTATGGAATGATGTCCAAAGTAAAACAATGGTGTCCAGGGGACACTGGCCATCTATTTTCGATGGCTATGAATTATTATATGGATTAGGACCTTTTTGAACAAGGCATATGACATTTAACAAGAGGTGTACCAGAAAATGAAATGGGACATTTTAACTGAACTTCTCCCGGAATCCCGAAGATGAGTGGGGGAATTTTATTTAATGTAGATCAACTTAACGCATATGTATTGGGTACTTTTTTCACAAGAAACCTCAAAAGAGGCCAAAGAAAAATTGGGATAGTATATTCTGATATGTCCAAGATGTTGGTAGGAAGGATAATGTAAACCATGGATTTGAGGGCCTCTGGATCATGAGGGATGTTATGAGGCTTAGAATCCATTCGACATACTGATATAGGAGAGGACCCTCATGGGGAAACATTTTCCTTTGATTGGTGATTGTTTTATAGGCAACATATGTAGAGCCACTGAGGCATGATGTGCATAGTCAATCAAAGGAGTCCACAGGACACTGGACTTCCATATCAGAAGGCCATGGAGGGTTATGGGGATTCAATATTTCTTAGAGAATGGAGTTTGAGGTATGTAAAGAGTGTATCCAGATATATTAGAGACATTTGTGATATGATTACTATTTTAATCAGGTATTTCTTTTCATAGATCTAACTCATACATAGGGTGAAGAATTTCTCCCCTCTTTGGGATGCCCTTTATTTTTATGTCACACGGCTAGGACCTGGGGTTCGTCTCGAGGGAGGGAGTTGTGACATGCCTTTTAGGGTCATTCTTATAGGACCATAATCTTGGACTGTTTTTCCATAATTTCATGGTGGATCTCTTTCTACGATCCCTAAGCTCACATGAGTTATTATCCATGTGAGAAACAAGGGACTATGAGGATTCCGGGTCATCACTTAAGAATAACAAAATCCACATTAGTGACCATTTTAGGATTAAACCAATGCTATGTAGTTTAATGTGATATAGTAAAGAAGATTTTGGCTTTGAAGATTAATGTCGTGTGGTGAGGACATTATGTTGTCGCAAAGGTCATTAATAGCCTTGGGTTGATTGTGATCAGGGTGTGCTGGACTTTCTTATACATGAGTGATGATAGTAGGTGTAAACCATATTCTCATGGGGGGGAACATGTATCAGGAGGGATAGCATGGGGCTTGGAAACCTTTTGGGTGTACTGAGGTAGGAAATGACCCTCCTGGGGTCGAATTTGGATATGATTGATTGTTGTTTTGTAGGCAAAATATACAGAGCCACCGGGGCATGATATGCATAGTAAAAACAATGTGTCCACATGACACTAGCCTTCTATCTCAGATGGCCATGAATGCTTATGGGGAACCATGTTTTCTCAAGGTATAGAGTTTTACATTGGGAAAGATTTGTCTTCGGAACATAAGAAACATCCAGACTATGACTAGCCATGAACTATCAAAGCCTCCATATAGATCTGATTCATATGTATTAGGGGAAGATGGATATTTTGAATTATCATGAGTGGGTGGTATGTGTGGGGTCTTGTAAAACTGATAATTGGGACACACATTAATCTTGAATAATTTCGAAGTTTATTATCTTGTGGTTAATACCTTTCATGGACTCCCCATACAAGTCTGACCTACGCACAGGGAAAGGGGCATTTTTTATGGTGGCTGGGATGGGACTCTAAATCTGGGCACCACTAAATATCATGCAAGATAAGGAATCAAGATGCATGTAGTTATGAATTTTCCCTATTCCAATATGGCTCAGTCCATGTATAGGGTCATTTTAGGGTATTTTTTCAAGGGATGGGCCGACATTCCAAATCTGGGCATGACTGTGTATCCTACAAGGGAAGGAATCAAGCCATATGAAGTTCATAATGTTCCCTATACCAATATAGAATGGTCCATGTGTATGTACATGTGAGGGAATTGTTTTTTCAATGCCTGGGCTGAGATTCCAAATCTAGGCATCACTACATATCTTGCAAGGGCATGAATCAAGACATACATAGTTGTGAACGTTCCCTATACTGATCTACCTTGGTCCATGTGTAGGGAAATGTGAGGGAATTTGTTTCTCTGGTTGGGCTAGGATTCCCAACCATGGTGTCACTATATATCCCTTAAGGGTAGAAATCAAGCCATACATAGTTCTGAATGTTCCTCCTACCGATCTGGCTCGTACATGGGGGTAGGAAACTTTTTGTATCTTTCATTAGGGGTGTCAGGTCAAAGATACTTCTCTAAAACAATTGCATAAAATAATCCTTACCACTAATCCTATGCTCACATGAGTTATACTCGATGTGAGAAACAAGGAGTGACAAGGGATTATTACACCAGTGTGGGGAAATAGAGGATATGATAGGGGAATATTGTTTTGGTGGGGTCTAGTCCATGATCAAGTATCAAGGAATCTTTATGTATCCCATGAGTGTAGGAATCAAGTTCTATATAGTTCGTTGATAGATCATGTAGTTTATCATTATGAGATTTGGATGATTTGTGCCATGCAGTTTAATATCTAACAGTGTGGACATGAGTCCCAGTTTAATGTCATGTTTCAGGGATGAGTTCCCCTACAGTTTAATTTCATGTGGATAAGACTATTACTCGTATTTTATGTTCATTGAGTTTTCACCATGGAATCACAGGGATGCAACTCATAGCTTAGGGTCATAAATCTTGGACAATGGCATCGCATTGATACATCTCATAGTTTAGGGACATAGAGCATGGACCATGGAATCACGGTGATACAACTCATTGTTTAGGATCATAATGCCTGGACCATGGCATCACAATGATTCAACTCATAGTTTAGGGTCATAGATCAAGGACCATGTCATCACGATGATACAACTCATAGTTTAGGGTCATAGATATTAGACCATGTCATCATAATGATAAAACTCATAGTTTAGGGTCACAGAGCTTGGACCATGGCATCACATTGTAATTATGTGAAGTAATTCTTCAGAAACATTTCATTTGTGGGTGTTGTGATTATTTTTTCATATGTTGATATCAAGGCATATGCTCCATTGGAATATACCCTATATATGACATATGGTACCTTTGACTTTGGGTCAATCTTTGGGGATTGTTTCTGAGTATCATTGGGGTTTTGAGGACTAACACCATTTCTCCATTGAGGAATGATCTAAGGCTAATCTTTTAGTTGAAGGTTCATGTGATCTGACTTTGGTAGTCTTCTAAAAGGTGTAGATTTTGAAGACTTTTCTCATCTAGCTACTCCAACTCATCAAACTATCTATGGGATTTCTCTTCTATGGTTAGTTGATCTCAAATTGCTAAAAAAGTGATGACACTTGAATTTTGATAGGCAAAACCACTTCTACCCCATATACTAGTGAGTATGGGGTTGCCTAAGTGGTGGTGCAGGTCATGGCTTGGTAGGCCCATAAAACATGAATGAGCTTGTTTGGACATGATTTTTTATCCTTTACTATCTTCTTGAGTATATTAGATAGGGTCATGTAGAAAGTGTTTATCTTCCCATTGACCACTGCGTGATATTATGATGAACAGTTGGATTTGATTCCATACTCTTGGTATAACTTTTCCAACTCAGTAGAGTAGTGGTTGTAGTCAGTGTCCATTATTATTGTATGAGGGACATCGAATTTGTTATTTATGTTGTCCTTCACAATTCTAATGATGTTTTTCGCCCCGACATCCTAAAGGGGTGTGTCTTCATCCCATTTGGAAAACAATTCAGTTTATGTGAGCATGAACATGAATTTTCTGGTAGTGTCTGGACGATATGGTCCCACAAAATCCATCCCTTGGGAGGAGAATGACCAGGGGAACTTCGCTGTATGAAGAAACTCCAGTGTATGGTGAATAAAATTGGCATGAACATTGCAGGAATGGAATTTCATGAAAAATACATCACACTCATGTATCAGATTGGTCTAGTAATACCTCTGCCTTTGGATTTGATGAGATAGTTTGGTTGCGGATTGGTGTGCTGCAATAGCCCTAGTGTGAACTTCTTTCATGACATCAAAAATCTCTTCACCACTAATGCACCTAAGAAGGACTTTATTAAGGCCTTATTTGTAGATAATATTTTCTTGGTTTACCCCATTGTACGTGGAAAAATTTACTACCCGTCTTTAGATATGTTCCCTTCCAACCATATCCAGTGGGAGTTCCCCCTTCTAAAGGTAATTTGAAATGGGCGTCATATAGCTAGTGGTGTGACCATGAGGCTCAAAAATGTGGTTAATTTCATCAATCTCATCCGTATTGTTCTAGATAAATGGTAAGTCCATACAACGATGGAAAATGATAATGATTGTTTCATCTAGGTCTAGACTATTCAATGTTTAGGATGCATTTTCCAAAGCATCGGCTTGAGCATTTTGGGACCAGGGGATATAGGTCAACATTGGTTGTGATAGGAATTCTGCCATTAGTTCTTGAACATAGTTCATCAAGGAAAAAATACCTATTTCTTAATGGAATATTCACTATTGACTTGATTGATGACTATCTCTGAATCGCCTTTTATCTTCAAGTGTTTGGATTGTGCGTGAAGTGCCAGTTCTAGGCCCGCGGTGGGGGCCTGATATTTGGCTTCATTATTTGTACACCCTTCAAAAAGCAGAAAAGAGTAAGGTAGGATGGTCTTTTCTGGGGATATGAGTATAAATCCCAACCCCAATTTTTTGAGCTTCATATCTTCTATAATTTTCCCTTTCAGCCTTATAGAAGTATCGTTGATGTATATTTCCCATGTCCGGGGGTCCTGCTGGATGGAGAACACTTCATCAACTGAAAGATCAGCATCAAACAGTGTTGTTTCTTCCAAGGGGTTCTTTACCAGGAATCTTGCTAACTCATGGCCTTTGATGCCCTTCTAAGTTACATATCGTATGTCAAACTATTGTAGGATGATCTCCCATCATGATAGGCATACATTTTTCATGGTAACATTGAGGATATATTTTAGCAGGTTGTAGAAGGACACTAGGTGTACATCATGGTGCTTCAGGTAATTCCAGAGTTTCTGAACTGTGAAGATTAGGGATAGGTAGTTCTTTTCAATTTTAGAATACAGAGTTTCTGCATCGTTCATTGTTCGGATGAGGTAATAGAGGTTATTATTTCCGTCAACATCATTCTTCTACACGAGAAAGGCGCCTAATGACCATTCCAGGGTGGTTACGTACAAAATGAGTGGTCTCCCCTCAACAGATGGCATCAGAATTGGTTGGCTCATAATATATCTTTTGAGATTGTCAAACACTTCTTTTCAATCATTATCCCACTCATACGTGACCCCTTTTTTCATTAACCTGGTAGAAAGTATAAATTTACCATCCAAGTTGGTTATAAGGTGTCGGATGTAGGCGAGGTTCCCCTGGAGACCTCTCAACTCGGTGAGGTTCTGAGGAGGGGCATGCCAAGGATGGATTTTGTATTCTTAGGTTCGACATCAATGTCATGGTGGTGTATGAAAAAGCTTATGAATTTCTCCGAGGTAATGCAAAATGATCATTTTATGGGATTCATCATTAAACTTTGATGTCGCAATTTGTTGAAAATGGTTTCAAGATCGGCCAGGTGGTTTGAGCGCATTCATGATTTAACCACCAGATCGTCAATATAGCACTCAGTGAATTTTCCCAATAAGGGCTTGAAGATGCGATGCAAGGTACACTGATGTGTGGCAATAAAATTTTTCATACCAAAGGGCATCACCCTGTAATAGAACACTGCGTAAGGGACCCTAAAATTGGGGGATTCTTCATCTCCTCTGGCCATACGGATCTGGTTGTATCTATTATATTCATCCATGAAAGAGATGAATTCATATCTAGTGGTTGCATCGATCAACAATTCTATGATCGAGACGGGGAAATCATATTTAGGAAAATACCGATTGAGGTCCCTAAAGTCAATACAGATTCTAATCTATCTATTATTCATTTTGATTGGGACTATGTTTTCCATCCAGATCAGATACTGTACATCCCATATAAAGTTAGATTTGACAAGCATGTAAACTTCAGTCTCTATTTTGGTAGTATGCATCAGGTGGGTCCTTCGGGCTGCCTGCTTATAGCTCTGGTGGTCTTCTGGTAGGCACAAATGATAAGTGGATACCTCAGGATTAAGGCCCAGCATTTCTCTGTAGTTACAGAAAAACAAATCTCAATTTTTATTTTTGAAAGAAGTATATTCTGACTTCTCCTCTCAAGGCATAGCCACACTGATTAGAGTGGGTCATTGGTCATCTTTGGTGCCTAGGTTTATCTCCTTAAGTTCACTGATTGTTTTGGAAACGCCTTATCTGAATGCAGGAGGGGCATCATTGAGGTTTTCTTCTTCTTCCTCCTCTTCTTCTTTTTCATCATCTTCTTCCTCTTCTGATGGAGAGAGGATTATCAAGATGAACTCTCCAATGTTAGGAGATAAATCCATATTTTCTTTAGTGAGTAAGGTGGGGGAAGTTTGGGTTCCTATGGACGGGCTGAGAAAATCATTGTTAGGGCTTCTTCTGGCATCACAGAAGTCACTCTGTTCTCCCATGTCTTTGAACATAGCGACCGTAACGGATATCATGCAGAAAATTGAGCCTGTATCTAGAATTTCACTTGTGCATTCTACATGATTGATGGGTAATACATACACCTCCCAAAGATTTTTCAGGGGGTTATAGGGTTCCATTTAAAAACCATTAGAGGCAGTAATCCAATCAATGTCATCGGCCGAAGGATGTTTTTCTTCTGATTCATAGAACCCAATGTGGATATAATGCGACTCACTAGACTCAAACAGGGATTTATCTGTGTGCAATGTCATGTTTTTTTCATGAGTGAAATATTTGATGCATAGATAGAATAATGAAGGAATTGTAGTGTGCTGATGTATCCAAGGCCTCCCTAACAAGATGTTGAAGGTCTCACTTAGCCATAATACCAGGAACTCAGAATCCTACATGGGTTATCAAAGAGAAGTATTAAGATTGATGTTTTCTAATGGATTCTTCTAACTTTTTCCATATCCTAGTAGAGTTGTGGTGTAGGGTTTCAAACTATCTTTATCGTAGACCAGCTGACGAAGCATTCATAGTGGGAGGATATTGAATCCAGATCCATTGTCAATGAAAATCCTCTAGACATCAATCCCATTTATCTTGATGGACATAAATAAGGGTCTTTTCTGTCCTTACATGATGGTGTTCCCATATCTGTCTATGAAGGAGATGATGGCATGCCATTCTTTGGGATTGGTCTCTCTCTGATAGATTTCATCTACTACTACTTCAGCCTCAAACTCCTGGGGACTTAGTAAGGCTTTGATGAGTGCCTCCCTAAGATCTGCAAATATACTTAACGCATCTAGGTTTGGCATCTTTTCTAGTACTGAAACCAACTACTTTATAATATTATATTTCTAATCTAATGATCAGTCCTTCCTGGCTTGGGGTTGGTCTCTCACCGACACTTTAGGGGAATGGGCTTTGGAAGTATAAGGTTTGGCCTCTGCGATAGGGGTCAGTGTTACTTGGTCCTTTACGGGTTTGGATGGACTGGTCCACCTGAATGACATGGGAGATTTGATATTTATTCTTACCCTTATTTATATTCCAAGATAACTAGGATTGGATTTGTTTATATGGGGGAAGAGGAGCATTTTAGTTCATGTTGTGTCTACCGGAGGGTCTTTCGACAAGATTATGTGATATTAACGGTTTGAGTTATGGTGTGTCCTGGAATTTTACTCCTTTCATGCCCATGCATTCCATGAAATCCTCGACCTCTGCGGCCTCTTCCTCCAACTCTCAAGTCGGGCACAAGGGATTTAAGTTTGTATCTTCAGTCTACATCTGAGAAGTGTTCCATCAAGTGAATGACATTAATGGAACCAAAGAACAGTTATTGATCTGAAAATGTTTTCTTCTGAATTTCTCCCTTTGATGGTACTGTTTCGAGGGGTAGTGTTTGTTGTACCATTTGGTGGGGCAGTGCCCATTGTACCATTTGGTGGGGCGGTTCCCGTTGTACCATTTGGTGGGGTGGTTCCCGTTGTACCATTTGGTGGGGCGGTGCCCGTTGTACTGTTTGGTAGGGCGTGACCATTTTTCTAAATTTGTTGGTATTAAATCTGAAAGTGTCAACACTAACTTAGGATTTGGTGTCATCCCATCTTCTTGCCCCTTTTATCTTCCCTTATATCCTTTACAGGACTTTAGTGCCGATGACGACGATTGTGTTATATCAGGAACTTTTTGGGGCATGGTTGGTTGTTTTAACTGTACCTAGATAATTTCATGGCCTTGTTTGACTATCTTCTAGGTCATCCAATTGTCAAATTGTTTCTCCTTCTTACTGGAAAATGTTTTCCATTCCCCTTCATCTCTTGATTCTGAGGTGGAAACATATGCCACCTGTACTGGCGCTAGGCCCAACTTAACTTACCTAAAATCCACTATTTTAGAAGGAGATACTTGAAAAAGAAGCATTATTGGATGGTGTTTCCCAGTATCCAGTGATATGGAAAATACTTTGGACGGTCATCGAGACCCACACCATCATCTCTCTTTGGCTCTGGTAGTTGATGAAAGATGTAATTCATGGTGGCTATGAAATATTTTCGGACCTGGCATCTCATAATGAGTAGACTTTTTTTCATCCTTCCTCGAACTAATTTAGTTTATAACCTCGTTTCTCATCTTGCTGATGTGGGTGTGGTTGTTAGTGTCTATGGGGTCCTACACATTTTGGTTAGGGCCTCGCAACTGGAGCTAGTACCAGGGATAGCTTAAGTGTGACATAAGACGCTTCATATTTTCCGATTCTTTTCCTTGGGGATGATGGGACCCCATGGGAATTTAGATTGGTCTGTTTCAAGAAGGCTTCTATCCTTCGGTCAATGGAAGAGAAATCTCATAACCCGATAGTGTACATTAGTGGGATAAGCGGTGTTCAAAATTATTCATGAATATTGTTGATACACATGGCAAGCATTTCATCTAGGGGAGTGGTCAGTTCAGGGAATTAGTCTGGCCTTTCCATCTTTAAATGAATCCTAAGACTCTTTCATTGTATCACTACTTGTAGATCATGAGATCACTGACCTTAATATTAGGAAGTGTTGAACTAAACAGAAAGAGGAACAGTCACCAGAGGTCCTTCTAGCCTATGATTGAGTTAGTTGGAAAGCTATTATACCATATGAAAGCTGATCCCTACAGTGTTTTTATGAAGCACATGCGTTTTACTGCTTCTTGCTAGTATGGAGTGATCATCATAGGGTCACAATAGGAGGTGTAGTGCATTAGATGTTGTTCTGGGTCCCCTAGACATTGAATACCAGAAATATAGGGTTTCAAAAATTTGGCGGTGGAAAAACAAGGCTCACTCAATCAGGGTAGTGTTTTCACACTGGTTGTATTGGAGTGTGCCACCCCTCCATGGGTTCTAGTTGAGCCTTTAGATACTCGATTGTGATCTAAATCCATTGATTTATATCCTACTTTACATTGTATTGGGTTCGTGTAGTAGTGTATAAAGCTAGGCATGCCAGTGCTGATGAAATTGGGGGTGGATATCCAACCTGGGGTATCCTTTGTGGGTTTACCTGAATATATTCTGGCTGCCATCCCTGTAGGGGGCAAGTATTTATATCCTTCTATGAATGGGTTTAAAAAGGTTGACAGTCTTGGGGATGGATTGAGTGGGCCTCCAAGATTGGGTTCATTCACCAGGATGAGTGCATGTGGTAAAGGAACATCTTTTGGGAACACTTGATGGCATTCTGCAGGGGGTACACATCTGACAAGGTAGCTCCCTCAACTTAGCTCAGCATTAATTCTTCTGATATATTTCATTTCATCCAATTTCTTAGAGAACCATTTCTCGGGGGAGAGGGGAACATTCTCAGGGGGTGGAGGAGTCAGTTAATAGACAACCTTGGATTTATTATTATCTTTTTTGGGGTTTTGAGAGGGAGTTAGTGGCGGATTAATTGATGGGGAGCCCAAATTTAGGACCACTTTCTTGTTCCAGGTATTCACACCATTTGGCTCGGTGTGGGATGCCTATGGGAGGGAACCATCTTCTGTTGTATACTCTCCCTATACGTCATTTCTGGTGAGATCTATGGGGTTGATGTTTACTATGTTCAATGATGAATACCACGATGGGGGTGGTTTACCAAATGCCGAATGGTAGGAAGGATTTATGCAACCTTTGTTGGATTTCACCTCCCATTCTGCGAAATTCATTGTGTTTCTTGGTGAATATTGTCCCAAAGGGGGCCCTGATCTAACCTCGTAATTTCCCTTTGTCTCAGAGGGTGTGAACCATGAGAAGGGGTGGAATGGGTTACTCCTCTTCCCATCATTATTTCTAGACAGTAGAAGATAGACATCTGTTGTGCTGGAACATGAGGTAAAAATGCCCCTAGTCCTATGGGGTGGGGTTGTTCCCATTCTTCCATTGATGCAATATGGCCTGGATTTATTGGTCCTACAGGGGAATTTTGATTTATAAATTCCCCCAGTCTTGTGGGATGGGGTTGATCCCACATTGCAGTGGTATCCGCTGCTATTTCCACCTTCTCAATTTCACGTACTCCTGCACGGGTGTGAGCCACGTATGGCATTGTCCGTCATATATTAGATGATCTTTTAAATACATGACCACTACTTACTAGTCGGAATCCCTTATGTAAGAATCCTACTAGATGTTCTTGGTTTCCTAACTCAGAATCTTTTCTATGGCTTGATCTCTTCGGTCCTAATGCTTTTAAGACTTACTCCGGGCAAGTTTTTGTTGAGTATCCCCTATTTCCTGAGCAAGGGTTTCATTTGATAGATTCCTTTGGGTGAATACATTGCAAGATGTCATTTAAAATGGGGTTTGTTGGAAGGGACATTGGGTGAAGTGCATAGATCCATGTTCTCTCTATCCCCAAATATGAAATAGTGTTTAGGCATCACCAATGAGGTGACACAGCATATGAAGTGCATGGAGGCATCCTAGTTTAAGGTTTTTCTTTCATCTTTTTGATCGTGGATTCCATGTGGATAGGAGTTTTTATAGGTAAATTATATGGTTAAGCTCCCCTAACTTGTTGACATGGTATGCATACCCTTCGTAGTGTAGGAATTTTTATTTTAGCTGATGAAGAGTCATCCATATATTGAGGTGAATGTCTTGCATACATTCTGTAGACAACTCTCTTGTTAATTTGAAGTGAGAAGTTTCCATGGGACAATACATCACTGCTATATTGTCCTTATATTTTTTTTCTTATCACAAGAAACATATCCACATGTTGTTCTTCTAGGGGATCCTCTAATTTATATGCCCAGCTTGACTGCTTCTTAATAAGTCCGTTCCTAGAAACCAGGCCGGTGGGATCCTCATTGATTTTCGAATGGAGTGGGGGTGGCTTAGAAGATGAGTGTGGTCCCAAGAAATCCTCTGGTTGACAAATGATATCACTCATGTTAAACAGAGTTCTTGATATGTTTGAATCCTTTCTGAGCGCTTCACCAAAGGAGGGATTTCTCATCTTTTTTCTGGGAAGGGTAGGGCCTTCTCGTCGGTATAAATTTTGGTTGCAGGGAGGATCTTTTCAATTTGTATTTCAATGGAAAGGTATAATATTTAAACTTTATTTTAGACCACAGGGAGTGTCCCTACCACATATACCCTGGGGAGGACCTTCAGGGCGGGCTACAGTGAGGGGAGGACCTTCTGGAGCATGATGTCACTAATGGGAGGACCTTCTCGATGACTGCTATGTTGGTGAGGACTACTATCACAACTTGATTCTTGGTTGTAAGGAGATTTTTTAGTGCACATCCTGAGGAGTGAATTCATGATATACTACAATAAGGGGAGGACCTTCTCTTTTCTCAATGTTAGTATGGGGAAAGACTTCAATGAAACTTCCATTGTGGGGTGTTCCTTCTCAATGACTATCATCATGGAAAAGAAAACCATCATTACTTGATGTATGACTGTAGGGAGAAGCATATATGTAGTGTATAACCTGGGGAGGACCATTAGGGGAAACAACAGCAAGGGGAAGACCATCTTTCTATCTAATCATCTGGTGGAGTGGAGGGCTACCCCAACGCACATTAGGAGATAGGATCTCAAGGTCGATCATTCTTGGCCCATGATGTGATTTCTTGTGGGTGCTCTGTGGAGGAACTTCAGAGCTGCTAGTAGCAAAATTATGGGTAGGACCTTTATAACTACAACTACCACTTCAATAATTTTTTAATGGACTGATAGGGTCTTAATACTTTATTGATATATGTTTGAGGGCCTCAATAACCCCAACTTAAACAAATAAGGATCATGTATGTTCTATTAATTTTCGTATTTCCTTTGATGTATTTTATTTTTGAGATCTCTCTTATCAGTAACTGTGGCTATCTGATCTTGGTAAAAACCTTCATATACGATTCCCTATCTTGTTCGGTCCAATGATGCCATCAGGATAGGCCGACGGACATATTGAGTTTTGGAAGGCATGAATGTCTGCCCTGGAGCAGCCATCACATTGGACCAGCATCCCCCAGCATGAATGAGTGTTTGTTCTTGACCTGGTTGTCTGTGTATCGCAGAATATTGGCATCGAACCTCCTAGACTAGATCGGGGATTCATGAATTCTTCAGAGTGACTGACTTACTCTGTGATTAAGTCATTCCATTCGAGGAAACTAGGTCGTTGCTGATTCAATGGTATCTTGGCATGTTTGTATGATATGGTCTAGAATCGTTGTCTGATTTTCCATCATTACCATGATTTGTTGACATACATCTTTGGCTAAAGGGGGTATGAAGTCTCATTATAATTTTGGTGTATAAATTTGGGTCTGCTCCGGTCCTCCTTAAGTTTCCAGTAGATACTGGTAGTTCTCCTGTTCAGGGACAGAGGAAAGAGTCTTCCAGTATTTATATTCTCTAGTTTCCACTGTATTTGACTATTGGTTTTCATATTCACCATCAGGGATTTTCTTCTTCTTTCTTGGCAATGTATTTGTCTCACAGATTTTGTATGCATCTGCATAAATTTAAATCTTCTTATATTTTCTTGTCGACCTATTTAGATGGTGAGGTTGATATGAATCAATAGTTATTTTTTTCTATGTTTATCTAGTTTCTGTATTATTTTAATGATGGTCTTGATATGCATCAGTAGGTATTTGTTTCTATGTGTAGCTGGTTTCCGTCCTTTTTGGATAACGGGATTGATATGCATCAACAGGTATTTGTGACTATGTGTAGCTGGTCTCCATCCTATTTAAATGACTGGATTCTTGTGCATTGATATATATCTGCATCTTCATGTAGTTCTCCACTCTGCCTACACAATGGGACTGATGAGAACTAGTAGAAACATGAATGTGCTCATATTGTGCCACCCTATTTCTATGGTGGGCTTGAGTGGAGGGGCAGGGTAATTTGTCTACCTGTTTAATATCATCGGGTTAGTATGACAGAGTCGCTCCTCAAGAACCATGGTGATAGTGTGTTCTTGATTATATATTCACTTCCCTTGGCGGGTATCCTGAGGGGCCCAGGTCTCCTGGAAATCAGCAGGTTCTCTCATCATAAGGTTTTCTTTAGCATGAGGAGACCTAGTTTCCCAGTTTCGTCAACGATACTCTGTACCAGGGGCCTACAAGTAGGACACCTGTGTGGTAGAGATGAAGTTTTCATCATTGAATTCATCTACAACCCTAATATAACACAGTTACTCATTGTCGCATTATAGGGATAGGCTACCGAAATGGTTTGAGATGAACACTGGGGATGCCTTGTGTTGGGGTGTCGACTACGGTTAAAGAGGTGGTTGTCAAGTCTT